>JARFIX010000108.1:0-1366835 GCA_036346125.1 Lycocerus yunnanus
CCCCACAGGGTAACAAAGGGGTACGTTTTTTCCAAACCTCCAAACGCTCCAATGCAAATCTCTTGTTGTCGATCTCGCATATCGCATCTTTTACGGTTGTCCATTCGGCTCTTCATAAAAAATCACACATTGGTAATAATTATGTACAAGTAGTACAATTTATACTAACTTGTTATACCAAGGAACGACCATTAAACCAGGAAAATGCTGCGATAAAGCCATTTTTTGTTAAATTAAGTGTAATTTATTGGAAATAAGGATAAAATAACGAACATAACCTAACAAGTTAAAATTTAAAAACGACTTGCTGCCAACATCAAATTAAAAAGTCTCTAAGTAAAAATATACAGGTAAACCAAATTTGAAGGTCCAATTTTTGTGTGAAAATTCCGATGAGGATCATCCTACTCCGACAGAAAAGCTGAGGCAGTCAGAAACACCTCGAGCTCCATAACAGACCTAACTTTCGCCAAGATCTCCTACTGGAGGGTTCTGGAATAATAATCCCTAAACTACACAGCAAAATCCACATTAGACAACTCGAGGATGGTCACGAAAGAAGTTAGACGAAGAGGAACTGCAAGAGGATGTTTGTAGACGATAACTCTCAAATATTAATAAAACTTCTCACGATTTAGTCGACTTTGTGGACAATATGTCTATGGCGATGACAACCAGACCGGAAGAACTGGAAATTCACTTAAAAAAGTCTGGCAGAAAACAATGAAACGTCAAAATTTTAATGTCAGAGCGAATTTCGAAAATGTAAAATGAATCCATTATACAAGTATTTTCTGTTAAATTACGTTTTAGGAAAAATCGAACAAGCACAAAGTGAAAATCTTGCTACGCTAGTATTAGAAAAATTCGATTTGGCCAATATTCCGCCAACGATTTTGAACTGCGATATTCTGTTCAAATTGCTTATTGGTCACAATAAAATATGCGCAATACCCAATAACTTCCATGTTTTAGAAAATTTAGGCACTTTAGCCATCGACTACAACAATTTCACCAAATTCCCAGCGCAGCTGGTAAATTTATCGCAACTCAAATTCCTGAACATCAGTCACAATCCAATCGGTGATTTGACTCCAGAAATTGGAAAACTAACCAAATTGGAAGTTTTGTGGTGCAACGCTTGCAATTTGGCGCTTTTGCCCAGCGAAATTGGAACTCTGGAGAATTTAGACACATTTGGTGCACGAAACAACCACATTGAGGTAGTACCGGAAGAAATGGGAAATCTAAGCAAATTGCGATGGTTAACATTGGAAAATAATAGATTAACAACACTTCCGAAGAGCTTTTATAAACTAAATTCATTGTTGCACTTAAATGTAAGCAAAAACAATTTGAAGTACTTGCCTTACCAATTGGAATACTTAAAAAATTTACGGTACCTGATGCTACAGGACAACAAAATGGTAACAATAAATTCCCTCATTTTAGTGAGAATGCGCCATGTCCATAAAATTAATTTGAGAAATAATCCAATCCTTGAGATCGACTCGTTAAAGGATTTTACCAACATTGTATTTCCTGGCTGCGAGTGGGAACCTCCTTTTTTTTCGGCTGACGAATCAAACTATTCAGATTCAAGTTCGGAAGATTGGGAAGACAGCATCGATAGTTCGGAACTAGATTTTGCAAGCACAAATTCAGGAAATGATGCAAACGACGATTTTGACGATTACTATCCAAAATTCTCTAAATATTTAATGAATTATTAAAAAAAAATCATATTCGCAGTTTATTAAGTTATTTTAATTTTGCTGTCAACTGCTTTGATATACTGACAAAGTCTTCATCTTCCAGAAATGTGATGAAAACCTTAATTTTTCTAATCCAGACAATTTCCTCTGGAGTTTATGGTACCATAAGCAAATTTTGTTTCGTACTTTCTTTTTGCAAGAAAGCCCTCCTTCACATTTCCTTCGTGTAGGTCTGCATTACTTTAAGATTTGAAGCAAGAAAGCACAAATTTGCCCTTTCATCTACAATTTAACGAAAAATACCAGAGATTCCGTAAGAACAAAGCATCTATCAGTAGTATCTCCTATTGAAATTTATTTTATTTTTATAATCATTTAAATTTTAATGTACAATTTCTCTACAGAAATTTAATCTAAAAATAATTATCTTAGCAATTTTGTTTTTGGAAGGCCTCGATTTTACAATTTTTGTTCGATAAATCTACGTGATTGCCAGGAATTATTATGAACAATTCCCAAGCATTTTTGTTCTCTTAGATTTGTTTCTTCTCCGTTAATCAATAATGAATGACTCGGACCCAAAGCACAGAGGTTCCCATTAGTACAACTCATTCTCACGCAAATATACCTCACAGCCCACAACAAATATAAGATCTTCCAAAAACAAAACTCATAAAACATTGATTTAATGACTTATTAAAAAACAAAGCGCAGTTTATTAAAATTTTATAAAATAGTCATAAAGTGAAAACAAGTATATTTAATCTTATGCCATACTATCAATCAGCGAAGCTCTCATGGTGCTTGAAATAGCAGACGGCACAAGTTCGTTTAACTTAAATATTGATTCTATAACTGTTAATTCTGGCGTTGTGGTATCCAAACCTGTAAATGCGCACCAATCGTTTACCACTAATCCTCCAGCAACGGTTTCACTGCCTCTATTTACGGTGCCGGCCTAAAAAACATACAAACATTAAATTAACCATAAACAAAATTATTTACAAAAATTACTGTTAAAGGAACTTGTAAGGGCGAAGACAGCTCCTGCAAATCGCTGACATTTGTTTGAGGATGTACCAAACCCCCTTGGTTAGTTAAAACGGAGTAACTTCCAACTAATACGTTATTTGAAATGGTTTGACGGAACACTTCAACTTTCAGTGTGTCTTCTATGATTTCTTCTGTTTCACGGTCAAGGTCGGGATGTGCTAATGCAACGTGATCGTTACAAGCGATAACATTTCCTAAAGCCGACAATCGTTCTTGCACCCTTCTAACTTTAACGGTGTCTGGCAAAGCGTTACGAATGTGTTGAAGTTCGGTGTCGAATGTACTATCCGGTACCAAGAGACCATGTTTGTTACCAACACACATTCGGCCGATTATTCTACATCCTGCTAGCGACGTACGAACCACCGGTATGACTTCCGACAATTCGTTCTCAAAAGCGCTGCAACAAGAAGCCAACTAGTTTACACCACAAAAAAACACCACAGTTTAGCAAAAACTTGCCTATAAAAATTTTCAGAACCTGATATTGCGACCAAGCAATATGCGTTTGTTAATTTGGAAAAAACGCCGATTTCGTTGTTATTCTCGAATTGTAATCGAATTGCCATTTTGTAAGTGGAATCAAATAATTTCAATAAATTGTGCAATTAATCTGAACAGACACGTTCAGAACTTCTAACCTCACCTTTTGCCTTATGTCCAACTTTTGCAGTTGGTAAAATAATGAACTTTTTTCAATTTTAAAGAGAGTTTCCAGGCTTTTTTACTTAATACGCACGAGATTTAAAATTTTTACTTCTAATTTGACAAGGCTACTAAAAAGTATACAAATGCCGTAAGCTATTAATTTTTTGAAAGATATACAGGGTGCACCTAAAATAATTAAAAAATTAAAACTATAAAAAAGCTAATCTTATTTTAAAAAAAATATAAAAATATAATATCTTTATTTTTGGTCAAAATATTGTTTATTATGTCGCAAACATATTTTACTCTATAAGAAGCATCTCTATAGATTAGTAGTACTTTCGGTGTTTTTGTTTTCGGTGTTTTGACTTCGGCGTTTTTGTTTTCGATGTGTTTTTGGTTTTCGGTGTTTTTGGTTTTCAGTGTTTTTGTTTTTTGGTGTTTTTGATTTCGGCGCTTTGACGTGCTACCACTAGGATTGTGTATAGTCAATGGAAGTATGTGCCGGATCTCACTCCACCCTCGACAAGGGACTACGGTGGGGCCCCCACATCAAAAACACCGCGGCTAAAGCAAGAGGCGCAATGGCGGCACTGCACCCACTGCTCAATGCCAACAGCAAACTCTCCATCCCGAACCGACTCATCCTATATAAGACCATCATCCGACCCATCCTAACTTACGCAGCCCCGTCTGGGGCTACGCAGCCAAATCCCACCTAACCCACATTACCTCCACCAGCAACATCGCCCTACGACGCGCCATGAAGGCCCCATGGTTCGTCACAAACAAGAGGCTGCAGGCGGACTCCGGCGTGGAGCCCATCGCAGAGTTTATCCGTCACCTGACGGAAAATTTTACGAAGCTTCTGGACACTCCGAAAACCCATTAATCCAAGAGCTGGGTAACTACCAACTCGAAGATTTTCTGCGGTATAAGAGACCCAGAAGCATATTGCAGCAACCCGAATAGATCTTCAATCTCGCAGCGACATCAACAACCCCATCTCCGCAAGCCCTCACCTTCAAAGGGCGAGATGGGACTTCAATTCAGGCTAGATTATCTAAGCTATTTTTCCTTCCGAAGGGATTCTGCAGGAGGACCGCGACGCTTCGCGACCCTCCCCCTGCAAAATCAGAAAAACCTGCAACCCACACACAGAGGTATTCACCTCGGCGCGACCCGCAGCAACGCGAAATTTTTCTTTTTGTTTCAGAACCAAGACATCAGGCAAACATGCCAGCCAGACGAAGGAGGTGTGGGGCGATGCCCCGGTACTCCACAGTGCCAAGAAGACAAGTCAAGACAAGTCAAGGATCTTACTCCTAATGCCACCCTCGCAAAGGATGTGTTGCGTCAACTGAAGGCGATAATCAAGCTCAACTCAACTAAGATAATCATATCTCAAAACTCTAATTGAAATCTCTAAGGACCATCATCTAAGAGCAAAACGATTCCATGAAAGAACAGAACACTGAAATATAGAATAATGAAAAATCAAAACAGAACCTTAATAAAAGAGGACTGAAAAATAAGAAAAACGGAATCAAGTTTTGTCAATTGTTTGCACGAGTTTTGACAGTGGAGCATTATTTCATGAACCAAGAAAATCAATTACAATGACTTTTAGGTACTTCTGTATCTACCTCAAAACATCACGACATCTATCCCGTTAGGGTGAAGACATCTGTCTTTCCTTTTTCCGGCCTTATCTTTTCTTATCCGGGTAGAGGCTTACTTTGCAATGCCGTCTCTACACTGTTGCCAGATTGGCCGATTTAGCGCAAATTAAACGACTTTTGGAGATATTTTGCGCTTAATTTTTATTTTTTAATTGCAAACGGCAATTTGGGCGTTTCCTGAAAAATTAAGTTGTGGTTTATTGTGATAAACAATCGACTTCGATAGCCGAAAATATTCTCCACTAACCACTAGTAGGTGGGCATTAATGAATGATCCACCGATGGGTGCAGTGCTGGTAATAGATAAGAGAATTTCGGTCTCTATCTTTATAGGACCCAGGCCCGGTACTACAAACAAAATTTTGGATTTTCGGCTGCTACCCCCCCCTCAAGTTATTTTATTTAATGTCCGGTTTCACAAAGGTTAGTTAAATTTAGTTTTCGCGTCGTATGATCAATTAGTTGCCTTTTGAGCGCATTTTTGGTTTTAAGTTGGCGCCACAGTTTTTAAAATCTGGCAACACTGTGTCTCTATGCTTCGGAAGACACGCAAAGACGGTGGTTATTTTCTTTCTTACCGTTCTTCATTTCATTTCTCTTTAACTGCTTACTTTCTTTATTTTCTTCTCATTCAAACTACATCGATCGAATTCAATTACCTTTGGAAATTAGAGCGAATTTAGGTATTTAGATTCCCCAAAATTTTTAATTTTTGTGAACTAAATACTATCTAAAGTAAATAATCAAAACTCGTGAGAACAATTGACAGAATTTGATTTCATTGTTCTCATTTTTCAGTGTTCTCATTTGTCAAGGTTCTTTTATTTCAGTGTTTTCGTTTTTCATTGTTTTTTTTTTCATTGTTTTGTTCTTCATTGTTTTGTTTTTTCAATGTTTTGTTTTTTTATTGTTCTGTTTCTTTACTGTTTTGTTTTTTCATTGTTCTATCTGTTATTCAATATTTTGTTTTTTTGTTGTTCTGTTTTTTCATTGTTCTGCATTGTTAGTGTTTTGTTTTTTCATGTTCTATTCTTCCAAGTTCTGTTCTGTCCGGTTACCGATAAAAGATACTATCTAAACATCTCAGCTTTCTGAGCTTCTATTCGTTAGCATTATTTTTAAGCTATTTGGGTGGAAAAGGGAGAGGGGGTGAATCTTTAGACTATAGAGTATATTAGCTACTATAAGCCTTCCCTTCTATTGCAACTAATTATTATTACTATTGCAATTTTGGACTCTACTATGTAACAAATCGTAGTCTCTGCTCAGATGCTTTTCTGGAAACCATGGAGGAATTAATCAAAAATCAGACTAAAAGGCATTCGAAGATATATCGTAAACTCTCTTTGGTTACGCAAATCCGCTAATCATCTACGATCGTTTAGCATCCAAGGCCCAATTTTATAAAGAAAAAATGCGCACTACTCAGTTCAGCGTATTTTGTTCCAATACATTTTGAAAGCATTATTGTATTCAATTATTATTATATTAAATTATATCTCGACTGTATATTATTAATAATAAAACAGTGAAGAGTTAATTATACTGTGCGTTGCATAATAATTTGAATCTAATCTAAAAAATCAATACAGTGGGGCATGAGCAGTGGAGAAAATTTGGTGTCACCATATGTTTGTGCATCAACAATATTGAAAATTGTCGAATGAAAAACGCAACATGTAAAATTTATTTTTGTAATTTATTAGAAGTACGACTTCACTTTTGAAAACAAAGGTACCGCTATCCTTAATAAGTTACGACAGTTTCAATAACAATCGCAATCCGTTTCAGAAAGTAAATTAAGGAAAATTGCACAATGGCCACATATCCAGGGATGAATTTAAAAGGCGACGTTAGAGAATCTGTATCACTGGATGAAGATGATTTGAGCGATGTCGAGGACGAAGTATTCATTCGTGATGGGAAAAGTGGTTATAAAGTAATTAGCAATTAATAATTTTTCCAACCGTGCAAATTGCGCAGTAATAAAATTTCAATGACCATATTTTTATTGCGGTTAAGGGAAGAAGAGGGATTTATAGGGATTTATTGAAATGTAGACATTTGTGTAATATTCAAAAATTTACATTGGAAAAATCGCCGATTTTTGCTTATTAAAATTTTTCAAAATTACTAACAATTTTTTTTTAGTTCGAAGATATGAGTGCAAAAAAGCCTTTAATGGCTCCACGAAGAAAAGTTTATAAGTCTGAAATTGGTCGTAAATTTAGAAATAAACCACAATGCAAAGTATTGTGTAGATTGTGCTGTTACGCTTTCATTGCGCTTACCGTATTAATAGGTAAGTTTTTTCTGACTAAAAAATATAATTGATTTTGGATTGTAGTCTTACCAAATTCGATTTATTTGTATTGCATTGTGTAGTAGGTTTCATATTTTTTTAGTTCCCTCATTTTAAAAAACAAAATTGTGTGTTTTTGCATTCTAATGTTTAAAATTTTGTTTCCCCCCCCTTTATTTTCAAAAATTAAAAAATGTTGTTTGACGCCACTGCATCTGTCAGTATGCTGCTCCTGTCGTCACGGACATTTTTGTACCATTCAGCAGGCAATTTTGGGCTGAAATTTCCTGCTGTATTTGGCGATAAGGAGCAATTGCAGAATACAAATCCCATGCGTTGCATACAGTGGCGATGGTGTGCTCAATTCCTCTGAGGCTATAGATTTGGATATTTAATTATTCTTCAGTGCAAAACTTCATCTTCATCAGCACTTTTATAGGTTTGCACTTGTTTTTACACATCTTGACAATATACCCCTCTTTGCCGCATTTTTGCTCTCTGCCGATCATAATCGGTACAACTTCAATTAATACAAAAAAAATTGGATAAAAAAAAGGGGAATAAAGTTTATGACACTACATTCCTGTAACTTCTCACAACGATGACCTGTTTCAGGTCTTATAGTATTAGTAGTGATATTGGTGTCGTTATTTCCTTTACCACTGGACAAACTTAAAGAATGGATAATATCAAAAACGAACGAAAAGGAACCCTCACCAAAACTGGTGCCTTGTAACAATTTAAATATTACTGACGTTTGGACTATAAATTTTCCAAAATTAGTTTCTGATACTTCTGTACAAATAGTGGATGTAAATCTGGATGGAGTGGATGACATCATTTTTGGATTTGGTACAAGTAAGTAGTTTTGCAATGTTTATTCCGCAGCGTGATTCAGCAATGGTGAAAATATTTAGGTGATGACAATGCATTGCCACCAGATGTTTTTTGTAATATATTTATGGGAAAAGAACCTCCGTGTCAAGGTGGTGTAATGGCGTTAAATGGGACCGATGGACAAATATTATGGAGAAGCTGGTTGCATAATTCGGTCTACACGCTTGTATGCACCGTCGACGTTAATGGGGATAATATAACAGATTGTTTGATAACAGGAAAAGATGGTGTAAGTAATTCGCTTAAAGCAAAAAACGCAATAAAACCGAAACTTTTAGATATTTCTTGTATTAAACTCACAAAATGGAAGTGTCATCTGGAACTTTGATGATAAACCAATAGTAGAACCTTTAGAATTAAACATATATTTAGCTAATTTTATACCAGATCAAGATAATGATACGGTGCCCGATATTTTGGCATCTCATACTTCACAAAAAGGTTGGTTCTTTTTCCCAAATTTTTCCATAAATATCATTAGGTGATTGATTTTCCAGGGGTAGAAAAATCTTCTTGCTTGCTAGTCATTTCAGGCAAAACAGGATTAGAAATACAAAAGTTAGCATTTCCAAAAAATGTAGAAACTTATTACACCCCTCAGTTGCTGTTGCAAAATAATGGAAACCACTCGGTGCTGTTTGGTACTGGAAGCCCAACAAAACCAGGAAATTTGAGCATAATCTCTCTTAATGACTTAATTCTAGGAAATATGGTAAGAATTTCTTTTTTTATATAATTTACCCTGGGGAGGTTAGCAGCTCAATTGCAGCAGATATCCTGCCGCAGCAGACCATTTAATAAAATGTTCCTTCTTGTTGTTTGGCATCGTGATCACTTCATTTATTGAAGAAATGTCTCGAAAATTATCTCTATGATTTGAGAAAAACATGAGCGCTAAAGCAATCAATCAAAATTTATATAATTTCACAAGTTAATAAATCATTTATAAATGCTCTTTGAGTAACTTTCTAAAACTCTTTGAAATTCTTTAAAAAGCTCTTTAAAATTTCTTTCAAAACTTGAGAAACTTTTTTTTTTTTTTTTTATTGACTCCATGTACATTACAATCTATCCCGCCGGGATAATCAGCAACAAGTTTGTAAGTTAATTAATTACATAACATAATCAATTATTTAGTCATAGTAGAGGCCAGCACATTTGCAGACTTCTTTTATACCCTATTGGGGCCATCCAATACTTCTGTTTGCTGCACATTTTGGCAGCTTCCATGCCGTCATTTACGTTGGGGCAGGTGCATTGGGTCGTACCGTTTTAGTCTTCTTATGGTTGGGGCTACGAAGAGATCCGATGTTAGAATGTTGGGGTGGTCCCTAGTCTTATCTGATAGTTGGAACTTATGGCGATTTCTTCCTTTACTGTTCTGACCTGTAGGTCGGAGTGCAACACAGTGTTGGGAACGTACCAGGGGGAGTCGCTGATGACACGTAGCACTTTTGATTGGAACCTCTGCAGCTTAGCTATGTTGGATTCGCTAGCAGCACCCCATAGTTGAGCACCATATGTCCATATTGGCTTTAAAATTGCTTTGTACAGCATTGTTTTATTTTCTAGCGAGAGGCGGGAGTTGCGGCCCAATAGCCAGTACATCTTCCGATATGTCAGCCCCAACTGGAGTCTCTTGTTCCAGATGTGTTTGGCCCAGGTTAACCTACTGTCGAGATGGATTCCCAGGTACTTAACTACCTCTTGTTGGGGGAGATTGTTTCTATTCAATGACACGTTGGGGCACTTGCCTCTCCTCAGTGTAAAGGTAATATGTACCGACTTGGAGCTGTTAACTTTTATACGCCATTTCTTTAGCCATTGTTCTAGCTTATTTAGATGGATTTGTAGTAGTTGCGACGCCCGATTTGGGTCCTCGTGGGATGCCATTATGGCGGTGTCATCTGCGAAGGTAGCCGTTGTTGTGTTACTGTCTTCAGGTAGGTCGGATGTATATATCAGGTATAGGATAGGTCCAAGTACGCTACCCTGAGGGACTCCAGATCTTATCGGTATTAGGTTGGTATAAGCTTCGCGGTACCTGATCAGACAATGTCTGTCGGTCAGATAAGACTCTAAAATGCGGTAGAAGGGATGTGGGACTATTTTCTTAATCTTGAATAGCAGTCCCTCATGCCAAACCTTGTCGAAGGCCTGTGAGACATCAAGGAAGGCAGCCGAGCAGTATCTCTTACATTCTAAATCTGTTCTGATCTTTTTGCGACGCGATGCACCTGTTCAATCGTTCCATGACCTTGGCGAAATCCGAACTGATGATCTGGGATTATTTTTTGTCTTCAAGAATTGGTTCCAGCCTATTTAAAAATAGTTTTCGAAGACTTTGGAGAGAATAGGAAGAAGACTGATAGGTCTGTAGGACTGGGTCAAAGTGAGATCTTTGCCTGGTTTTGGTATTAGGATCACCTGTGCAGTCTTCCATTGACTTGGAAAGTAGCCTAATCTAAGGACAGCGTTGTAAATCGTCGTTATGAATTTAAACCCTCCGCTGGTAGTTCTTTCAGAAGTCTGCCCGTTATTAGGTCGTACCCTGGCGCTTTTTTAGGATTTGTTCTTTTGAGGATAGCAGTTTTGATTGCAATGGTTTTGAAGTTCTTGATGGGTAAGTCCAGTTGGTATGGAGCCGCTAATAGTTCGTGGATAGGAAGTTCTTCTTCGTCGGAGATTTCTTTTGGTAGTGGTTTAAACACATTTGCAAGGTGCTCAGCGAAAGTCTGGGCCTTCTCTTCGTCACTTCTGGCCCACCTTCCCGTGTTTGTTCTGATAGGGTGTTCTATTTGGTTAGGTTTTCTTATTTTTTTTGCAATTTTCCATAACGAGTACTCCGTTGCTTCAGTAGCAGAGAGGCCCTTCAAGAATATTCCTATGCTTCTATTTTTATCTGTTTCAAGCAATCTTCTTAGTTCCTTAGTAGCTTTATTTAATTGCGTTTTATCGCTGGGTGCATGAGTAGTTTGCCAACGCTTCCTCAACCTCCTTTTTTCTATAATCTTATTTTTAATATTTTCCGGGCATTGGTCTGGTTTTTCGGACTGGGGCGTTATTGGGGTTGCATCCCATGATGCTTGTTGAATTTTTGTGGTAAGATGTTCGACCGCCGCATCTATTTCCTGTTCACTTTTTAATGAAATGTTAAAGTTCAAATTCTTGGACAGGTTGTCTCTAAAAATATTCCAATTCGTCTTATTATTATACAATGTGGGTGGTTTATTAATGCAACAAACGCAGGAGTCCAGGGTGACTAGGAGAGGGGTATGGTCAGACGATAAGTCCAGGCTAGATGTAATCTTGGTATAATTGTGTGAGATACCTTTTGTAACGCAGAAGTCCAACACGTCTGGGATTTTTCTGGGATCCGTTGGCCAATATGTTGGTTGACCAGCTGAAAGAGAGTGTAGATTTCAACTTTGTATTGCTTTATAAAGCTGCCTGCCTCTGCTTGTTGTTAATCTAGACCCCCAATGAACGTGTTTGGAGTTGTAGTCACCTCCAGAAAGGAATCGCTGCCCCAAAGAGTTGAAGAATGTTTCAAAGTTTTCCTTCCTTATAGATGTATTAGGTGGACAGTAAACCGCTGAGAGTGTAATTGGGCCACTCCAGTCCTCTATTAACACCGATGTGGCTTGTAGGTTGCTTTCGCTTGTTTTATGTAGTTCGTGGTGTTTAATTTTGTTCCTAACAATAACAGCCGTTCCCCTCGTGCCGCACCGCTTGGGTGGCGAGTGTGATAAATGGAAAAATTTGGAATTTTTATGAAGCTTCGGTCCGTCATATGAGTCTCGGAGATTAGCATGACATCTAGGTTTTGATTTTTATAAAGATTTTATTTCTAGTCCATGTTTTACTAGACCATTGGCGTTCCATATGGCGATGTTTAATTTATTTAGTTTGTTGTTTAGTTCGTTTAGCTTGTTACTTGACATTAGATTTTACCGATCATGGTAATAAGGAGATCGAGGATTTTATCCATCTTCTCCATCATCTTTGTCATCATGTGCTCAAGGTTGTATTGCGTTTGCTGTTGAATATATGTTGGCAATTGGTTGTGTAGTGGTTGGAATTGGATGTCTTCGTTTGCAGTTTGTTGGGCATATGTGAGCCCTTGCCGAGATTGATCTCTATTTCTTGGTAGAGGTGGGAAGGAATCCATGTTAATCTCATGGTTATTGTTAATAGAGTTAATGGTCGGTGGATTGGGTGTTTGTCTAATTCGGGGTGTTGGGTACATTCTTTTTTGTATCTCCTTGTAGACTGCACAGCCTCTGTAGTTGGCTGGATGACTTTCGTTACAATTTGTACATTTGACTCTATCATCCTTCTCCTTTCGGGGGCAAGCCCCTGTTGCGTGGTCGCCAGTGCACTTCACACATCTTGGTCTGTGCTGGCAGTATGTTTTTGTGTGTCCGAAGCCCTGGCAACGAGTGCACTGGGGGACTTCGCGTTTAGGATGTGGAGGCTCCACTTTGACTATGGTGTTCATCAGCTTTGTGATTTTATAAATATCCTTGTTATTCAGTTTTCTCTTTAGTTCGACGTTGAAATAAGGGAGCAAAGTTTTTGTGCCTCTTTGTCTAATTGCAGTGATATGTACTACCTCATGCCCTCTGGCTTGTAGTTCTGCTTTGATTTCCTTCGTGTCCGTCGTGGGATGGATGTTACGAATCACCACTCGGAAGGTGCGATTTTCCTTCAGCTGGTAAGTATGAAATTGAGTGGATTTGCTGGTTAGGGCTTTCACTATTTCTGTATATGCTTTAGAAATATTTGGTTGGATTTTTACCTTATTATTAGGCAGGCTTTTGATGGTATAATTGTTAGAGGCGCATGCATTAAGTAAGTCAGTTAGGGGGTTTTAAATACTCAACTCCCTCAACAAATATTGGTGGTGGTTTTTCTAATTTAGGTGTGGCGTCTTTATCTGGTTCCTCTTCTACTTCTTTGTCGTTTCCTTCTCTACGTGACTCATCCTCTTTATTGTCTGTCTTATTAGGTTCCTCATCTACATCTTTGTTGTTTCCTCTACCCGACTCATCATCTTTATCGTCTGTCACTAGGCTTTCGAAGGAGTTGGAAGTCGAGATGGGTTCCGAAGGTTTACTCAGCCAGTAATCATTCAATCTAGTTTGTTTGATTGATCCTCTCCTGTACTCGGGGCTCTCATTATAGCGTCTTTTTTTATTTATAACTGTGTTCCATTGGGGTTCATTGTTGGATTTTATGTGGACAGCTTGAGCTGGTTGTTGTGATTGCTGGCTGGTCGTAGGGAGTCCATACGCAGGGCACAAAAGTGGTTGCTGCTGGGGCAAATATTGAATAGTAGGTGCAATCTCTTGAGCATTTACAAATTCTTGAGATATGTATGGCATGGGGCATATTTTTGATTGTAATATATTAGTGGTTGTTGTAACGCAGGTTGATGCGGACCTGCCTGTTGTTGTCGTACTATAGGCTCGCAATAAGGTGGATTATTTATTGGGATGTTTACTGCTGGCCGATTTGATTTTCTCACATCATTTTGTTGATCCACCGCTCGAGGTGGAATGTTTTCTTAGTAGGCGGTGTGCGTTGCATGTTTACATCTTATAACCTCAAATTATAACCTCAAATGCTGTTAAAACTAAAAGAGCATCTTATCAAGCAAATCCGCAAGAAACAATACTCACAGCCAGCCCACAACGTTCACCAGATGTAGTAAGCCCGTTGTATTCACTGAAGCTATAATATCAATTATTTTAACGAAAATTTGCCTTGGACAAAGGTTTGCTGCTGCAATCGGTGCCAGTGGCGTAACAAAAAAAAAAAATTAGAAATCCTGGAAATCTTTTTTTAAATTTTATAAATCTTTAGAATTTTTTGAAAATCTTTAAAATTGCTTTGAAAATCATGAATCTTTAAAAATCTTTAGAAATCCATAAAATTATTTGCAAATCCAAAGATTTTCAAGTCATTGGAAATATATATTACATAGGTTTTTAGTTTAAGGCATTATTGTACAATCGCATTTTGAATTTCGTAAATCTCGTCAGTTAAACTTGGTCCTAAATTTAAAATTTCAATTTGAGAATAAGTTAAAACCTATTTTAAAATATATAATTTGACAATAAGTTAATAAATCATTTATAAATGCTCTAAAATAACTTGCTAAGACTCTTTGAAATTCTTTAAAATTCTTTTTAAAATTTCTTTCGAATCTTTCGATATCTTGGAAATCTTTTTTTAAATTTTTTATAAATCTTTAAAATTTTTTGAAAATCTTTAAAATTGCTTTGAAAATCAAGAATCCCTAAAAATCTTTAGAAATCTATAAAATTCTTTGCAAAAATCCAATGATTTTCAAGTCATTAGAAATATATATTACATAGGATTTTAGTTTTAGGCATTATTGTACAATCACATTTTGAATTTCCTAAATCTCGTCAGTTAAACTTGGCCCTAAATTTAATATTACAATTTGAAAATAAGTTAAAAGCTTTTTTACAATATATAATTCCAAAAGTTATTAAATCATTTATAAATGCTCTAAAGCAACTCTCTAAAACTCTATGAAATTTTTAAAATCTCTTTAAAATTTTTTTGAAAATTTAGAAATCCTGGAAATCTTCTTTTAAATTTTTTATAAATCTTTAGAATTTTTTGAAAATCTTTAAAATTGCTTTGAAAATCATGAATCCTAAAAATCTTTAAAAATCCATGAAATTCTTTGCAAATCCAAAGATTTTCAAGTCATTGAAATATATACTACATAGTTTTTTAGTTTAAGGCATTATTGTACAATCACATTTTGAATTTCCTAAATCTCGTCAGTTAAACTTGGCCCTAAATATAAAATTTCAACTTGAAGATAAGTTAAAACCCTTTTTAAATATATAATTTCACAATAAGTTAATAAATTATTTATAAATTCTGTAGAGTAACCCTCTAAAATTGCTTTGAAAATCAGGAATCTCTAAAAATCTTTAGAAATTCATTAAATTGTTTGTAAATCTAAAGATTTTCAAGTCATTGCAAATCTTTGAAATTCCTTTCAATTCTTAAGAAATTATTTTAAAAAATATTTAAATTATTTTCAAGTGACATTTTATTTTATAAGAATTCTTTAAATTATTAAATTTTTCTACTTACTACATATTGTTTTAGTTTACGACATTATTGTCATTAATTTAAAATTTAAACTTGAAAATAATTTAATACCTTTTTTAAAATATATAATTTCACAAATTAAGAAATCATTTATAAATTCTCTAAAGAAACTCTTTGAAAATCTTCGAAATTCTTTAAAAATCCCTTTAAAATTTCTTTCGAAACTTTTGAAATCCTGGAAATCTTCTTTTAAATTTTTTTATAAATTTTTAGAATTTTTTGAAAATCTTTAAAATTGCTTTGAAAATCATGAATCTTTAAAAATCTTTAGAAATCGATGAAATTCTTTGCAATTGGATTCTAAATTTAAAATTTAAACTTGAAAATAAATTAGAACTTTTTTAAACATATAATTTCACAATAAGTTAATAAATTATTTATAAATTCTGTAGAGTAACCTCTAAAATTGCTTTGAAAATCAGGAATCTTTAAAATCTTTAGAAATTCATTAAATTGTTTGTAAATCGAAAGATTTTCAAGTCATTGCAAATCTTTGAAATTCCTTTCAATTCTTAAGAAATTATTTTAAAAAATATTTAAATTATTTTCAAGTGACATTTTATTTTATAAGAATTCTTTAAATTATTAAATTTTTCTACTTACTACATATTGTTTTAGTTTACGACATTATTGTCATTAATTTAAAATTTAAACTTGAAAATAATTTAATACCTTTTTTAAAATATATAATTTCACAAATTAAGAAATCATTTATAAATTCTCTAAAGAAACTCTTTGAAAATCTTCGAAATTCTTTAAAAATCCCTTTAAAATTTCTTTCGAAACTTTTGAAATCCTGGAAATCTTCTTTTAAATTTTTATAAATTTTTGAAAATCATGAATCTTTAAAAATCTTTAGAAATCGATGAAATTCTTTGCAAATCCAAAGATTTTGGATTCTAAATTTAAAATTTAAACTTGAAAATAAATTAGAACTTTTTTTTAAACATATAATTTCACAATAAGTTAATAAATTATTTATAAAGTCTTTAGAGTAACCCTCTAAAATTGCTTTGAAAATCACGAATCTCTAAAACTATGAAATTTTTATAAAATCTTTTTAAAATTTTTTTTTTAAATTTAGAAATACTGGAAATCTTCTTTTAAATTTTTATAAATATTTAAATTTTTTTGAAAATCTTTAAAATTGCTTTGAAAATCATAAATCCCTAAAAATCTTTAAAAATCCATGAAATTCTTTGGAAATCCAAAGATTTTCAAGTCATTGGAAATATATATTACATAGGTTTTTAGTTTAAGGCATTATTGTACAATCGCATTTTGAATTTCGTAAATCTCGTCAGTTAAACTTGGTCCTAAATTTAAAATTTCAACTTGAAAATAAGTTAAAAACTTCTTTTTAAATATATAATTTCATAAGTTAATAAATCGTTTATAAATGCTCTAAAGTAATTCTCTAAAACTCTTTGAAATTCTTTAAAAATCTTTTTAAAATTTTTTTCGAAACTTTAGAAATCCTGGAAATCATCTTTGAAATTTGTTATAAATCTTTAGAATTGCTTTGAAAATCATGAATTCCTAAAAATCTTTAAAAATCCATGAAATTCTTTGCAAATCCAAAGATTTTCAAGTCATTGAAATATATACTACATAGTTTTTAGTTTAAGGCATTATTGTACAATCACATTTTGAATTTCCTAAATCTCGTCAGTTAAACTTGGCCCTAAATATAAAATTTCAACTTGAAGATAAGTTAAAACCCTTTTTAAATATATAATTTCACAATAAGTTAATAAATTATTTATAAATTCTCTAGAGTAATCCTCAAAAATTCTTTAAAAATCTTTTTAAAATTTCTTTTGAAATCTTTATGAATCCTGGAAATCTTTTTTTAAATTTTTATAAATCTTTAAAATTTCTTGAAAATCTTTAAAATTGCTTTGAAAATTATGAATCTCTGAAAATTCTTAGAAATGTATTAAATTCTTTGTAAATCCAAAAATTTTCAAGTTGGAAATTTTTAAATTCTTTTACATTCGTAAGAAATTATTTTAAAAAGATTTAAATTATTTTTAAGTTAAATGAAATTTTATTTTAATAAAAATTCTTTAAATTATTAAATTTTTCCACTGACATACTTTTTTAGTTGACGACATTATTGTACAATCGCGTTTTGAATTTTCTAAATCTCGTCAGTTAAGCTTGGTTCCAAATTTAAAATTTGAACTAGAAAATAATTTAAAATCTTTTTAAAATATATAATTTCACAAATTAAGAAATCATTTATAAATTCTCTAAAGAAACTCTCTAAAAATCTTCAAAATTCTTTAAAATTAAAAATTTTTACATTTTTTAAATCTTTAGAAATTCTAGAAATTTTTTTTTAAATTTGTTGTAAATCTTTAGAATTTCTTGAAAATCTTTAAAATCAAAACTGTCGATTTAAATCAAAATCTTTTTTGCTACAATTGAATTATTACTTGGCACCAAGCAGTTGAGAAGTATAACTACTGCAATTATTGCACCGCTAGCTTCCACGTTGAATAATATAACAAAAATTTTATTTTTAGACTTTTAAAGTTATATACCAAGACTTATACAAAGGCGCCCTCTCCGAAGCTGTACTTGTGGATATAACAGGAGATGGACAAGATGACATCATTGCTGCACTGCTAAACACCACGGTGGTTGCAATAAACGGAAAGAATTTTACCCAAATCTGGAACTATACAATTCCAAATTCAGAAACTTTAAGTGCTCCCACTCCTGGTTACTTCAATAGCGATAACGTAACAGATTTTCTGGTCAAGTACCAAACGGGTCGAGAGTATCCCGTTTATTATTATTCTCAGGTATGCTAATTTCAAATTATTCCCCACTCTTTCATTTTGTTGGTGTATGCTTTTAGACGCTCATCATTGATGGTAAAACTGGAAAACCGATTTACAAGCCGATAATTGATAATGCCGGACTGCAAACCAACAGTTTGACTTTAAGTCTGGAAGGCTATGGCAACGATTTCTTCCTGTACTGGATTAATGAATGCAAAAATTTCGAGCAAAACCTAGAAATGTTCGAATTTGTGCCAGGCAGCGATATCCATCAACAAATTCGATCAGATTTGTGCAAACTTAGGTTCAATTCTTCGGTCAGTTCTAAGTTGTACGCTTTAAATCAATTCGATCAACCGCCAGGTGTTGAAGTCTACAACTCAGGTATTATAGAACTTCCACAAAAAGTACAATAGAATTCAAAATTTTTAAATTTAGAAAACCGAATTGGATTGGAATATAACAACACCATAAAACCGATGGAAGAAGTACGAGCATATTTGGAGAAGTACCCGGAAGCCCAATTTAACGTACTGGAATCAAATATTTTAACGTCAACCGATTACCATCCCAGTACCGACGATTACGAACCAAACAATGAATTTAAAGTTGTCAAAAACAAAGACAAATCCAGTTTTAGACATAAAGATAACGGGCAAGGTTTGATTCGAGATTTCGGAAGAGATTCCCTGAAAGGAAGAAATAACTTGAAACAAGTAAGTAGAATGTTTTTGGAACACCACCAATGGAAGAGGAAAAATCACCTTTTTATTTTTTAGGTTCAACCAAAATACGAAAGTGATTATGAGGGACTTCCAGAGGAGTGGCCCCAAAAGTCTGCGTTTCCAAATAGTGAAATCGACGATTATAAAAATTATCCGGATGACTTGGAGAGCGACAATGTTTACAGTCCCAACAAGCTTTTACTAAACCAAAATAGTCAAAATTCCAATCGAGATCCAAGAAGTAAACCAATCAGTGTAAGCTCAGAACTCAATGGTACCGAAAAGGTTAACAAAACGACAAAAAGAATTTATCAGACTCACAGCCGAACATTTATGATTACAAGAACCTGCAGAGAGCTCACACGCGATTGTTACACGATTTAAATAATCTGCCAAACGAAATCCTGCGCGAAACGTATTTCAAAAATAGAGAAAATCAACTGAGAAAGTCGCGATTCGAAGAGCGAGATTTAAAATCTCACGAAGATCATATTAGAGAGAATGAGAATATAAAAAAAGTGATAGAGCTTGAAAAGAGTAAATTGGTAAACATGTCTGCGTCCCTGTGGGATTTGGAATCGGAAAAGGAACTGCAGGATCGTGACAATGGATACTGGAGAGGAAAAAGAGAAGTCAATTCCAGTGTTATTGGTATTCCAAGACTAAGCTCAATTGGTATGCAAAAAATCTTCCTTTACAAATATTACTATTCTTACATTTTTAGGTGCATTAACCTCATCGATTAACAGTTCAGACCAATCGATAGACTTTAATTTTATAACTTCTTGGGTTTTGCCCAAAAAGGATGCTCAAATTTTGTTGCCAAAAGATTTTGACTGTATAAATGAAAAACTTAAACAAGAGATCGATGCGAAAGGTATATTGAAGTTTTGTTCAACGCTCAAATTAACGTTTGTTTTTTAGGAAGTGACCGGACCATTGACAAAAAACAAATGGAAGAATTATTCATGAAGCAGTGTTTGGCAAAGCGCGGTGCCGTTCCGAACAGAAATATGCGAAGAGGTTCCAAATTTGCCGGTAACGAAAATTTTAGGAAGTTTCCATATTTGAACCAAGTTGCAAATCTTGGATTGGGACAACTGACAGTATACAGATTGAAATTGAAATGTCTGTGCAGAACCACGAAGAAGAACGAAAAGTGCGTTACATTTTTACAATCAAGAGAGCAACGTTGGGGGTCCTATTTGGGAAAATCACAGAATGGGATCTTTAAAGTTAAACCGTAAATTATAATGTAAAAACAGTAAACTTATAAGAGCCTTACCTTTGGTAATTTCCATTATGGGAAGTTGCGCATGTGCAGAATTTCTCATTTCCTCAATGGGGATTCCCCCAGGTATTGGCAACTTTTTCAATAAGCGACAATCTTGTTTATGTTGGCAAATAGGCAATTTAAGTTAACCACTTCCAATATGTAAAATATTTTAAGCCATTATTATTTTTAGAGTTGAAAGTTTGATAACTCCTTCTTTAATTGTTAAATTCTTGATCATAGGATTCCTACTTACCTATACTGCAAAAATATATATTCTTTCTATGTTAATATATTTATTGTTTTCTTTTTGTGTACTTTTCCATACGTCAGCAACAAAATGATAATATTTCAGTTTTTAATTATATACCTTCCATAAAACCAGAAGTAGACAAAACTCTATGGAAGAGGATTAAAAGTCAAAATTCAAGAATTTCATTTAATGTCTTTCCCAGGTGTAGCACTTCATATACTCTTGAAGTGACAGAGTAGGCGATATTACACGCTACAGCTAGCTCTGGATTTGCAGTAAACAGTTCTGAGAGCTGGGATCGTTTTTAAATTTTCGTGAATTCTTAAAATAAAGTTTGTATTTATAACACTCAGGTGTAGGAGGTTGATGTTTAATGAAGAGTTGCAGAATCAAAAATTAATATAGAACACACAAAATGATGAAGTAAAACTGAAATATTAAAACTGGGAAAAAACAAGAAACTTAATAATTAAAATTGCTGCTGCAGTTCTTTTGTTATTGTTTTTAAAACTTGACTATCATTCAAACCGTCACCAACTTCGAGTAGACGAGATATCCAGAGTAAGTTTCAGCGTGGTTGCTTTTCAATTACATCTTGCTTGAGCGGCCTTTGTCGTTGTGGAGAATTCGCTAGTTCAATGGTCCCCGGTATATTTAACAAAGCGTAGTTTCATGTGTTGGTGTCTATTATGTTGTCATCTGAAACATTAAGTTCAATGTGATTTATTAGAATATTCCTCCCACTTGACAATAACAGTTTCGACGTATTTTATAGCTATGATATTCTGGTAGGCAGTGTCAGGTGGGAATTCTAGTAGGAAGACTAGTAGGTACACCCCGATGACAATGTCATGTATTTTTATGTAAACGCCATCTATCTTTTCAATATTAAAATTAATTTATTTATAATTTCAAGAATTTAAGTGACTGATGCAGCATTTATCTGTCAATTGAAGAAACCAATGAAAATCACAGTTTTGTTTTAAAGGCGGGGCCAAAATAAAGCTCTTGTTTTCATTGGTTAAATTTTTAAAATGTAAAGCAATGATTGGCATTGCTTCAGGTGGAACAAAATTTAAAATGTTTGCTTCTTTTGAGCCACCTCTCGAAATTACTTATTTAACTACGACATTTTTCTTATGAAAATAAAGATAGAGGGCAGCTCCCGATAAAATTTCTTTTCGCTATCTTTTAAATTTGATACACTTATTTTATTTAGAATTCCCCGCCGTACGAAGCTACAACAAAGAATTCTTATTAAAAATTGTAGTTTTATTGGTTTTTATTTCCAGTGCAGGACTCATTATATCGTTAAAATTTGTAATCAAAAACCATAAAGATGCAGTTCGTGCGTGAACATAATTAACTAAAGCCAGCGTGTGTGACATAAAACGTGATTTTAAAGTTTTTGTCGGTAAAAACGCTTATATCCTTATAAGCAGGTCTTGGGTTTTGACGCCCTAGGCAGATTTTTTCCATGCATTACAAATACTCTCAAGTTCTATAATATAATTCACGATGCAATTTTTTTAAATTAAATGAACCCTATATTGTGTCTCATAGGCTATGTAATTTGATTTCAGAATTGCACCAAAAATTTAAATATGCTATAGCTTTCGTCAGTTGTGCAAACACTATTTTTTATTGCAATAATCTGTAAAATTAAAATTACTTTAAATTTTACCAAGTGTTTATAAGAAGTTACTTTCAAAATTTCATGAAAATCGATAAAAATTTGTGGGAGTTATCATTTCACTCAATTTAAAAAATGTAGTTTTTAGAAAAACTCTGAGTTTTGTTTTGAGAAAATTTATATTAGCATTATTATAATTTTGTTATATCTATAAGCTCCAATGCTTTTCCGGGGTATTAAACATTTTTTTTAAGACTTGAAGGCAACATTTCGACAAAAAAAATCGATTTTTTGAAAACTTTAGAGTTTCCCTACCCCTTAATTTCTAAGGCAAGACAACTTTTTAAAATTTACATAGTTAATTTGATTAACTTGATTTTGTGTGTCGCTTTAATTCTTTCGGCAGGCTTACGCTTTGAAGAGAGTGAGAGAGGGAATAGGCTCTACTTTGAAGAGATTGTACTCTAAAATGAACGTGAAGTACTAGTCTTGATCAAAACATATGTATTTGCGTTATGTTCTCGGAAGTCCTTTGGTATTTTGCGAAATTTTTAAAATTTCCATCTCTACCCTTTTGTCAGGAGGGCATCAATAAACAACCTCTTTCTAATTTTTTGAAATTTGTCGTCTTCTTTAGAGCATCCGCCCAGATTGAGGTCGCATCATCTATCACCGATGTCATGATTCTTCTTTTATTTTTGGACGACATCCCTATGTTTGGGAAGATAGCTGTCGCCGGCTTTTTGGCTTTCTCCATTACTAGATCTACAGTCTATACAAACCCTCAGGATTTTGGTGGACTCTCTGTTTAGTCAGTCGAGAATTAAAAGCATTTTTAAACTCCATTGCCCAGAAAAACTGAATAGTCTTCCCCTGTCGTTGCTAGCCGAGTTGATTCTGGGGGCAACCAAACTGATTAATCGCGAGTCATCTTTCCCCAGTTTGGCCTACAATAGAGAGAGGTTCATATAAATATCTTGCTGATGTGATTACGTGCTGTTTTCCAAGAACCATATTGCTACAAGTCAAGTGGATCTTTTTGCCTTCGTATTTCCCCAACACCCGAACTGCAGCCATCACAAGCTCCCGATTCATTACCTGTGTTATGATCAATCATGATATGACCACAAACCATACTTTCACTTTTCACAGACATCTATCTACTGACTTCATAACAATCGTATTGCTGACTACCTCATCCCAAAAACAATCTATTTCCTAGGAGCGTACTTCCCCGTTGATGGACATTCAGGAACCCTTTCAGGACCTGCGTGATACCTTAAGCTAATGTAAGGAGATAAAAGTGTTTGTAACTGCCGCTCCACAACCTGGTACGATACCAGAAAAGTGGACAACAGGGCAAGTCACCTAGAAAATCTTATCGTTTAGAAAGACCTCCACATATATAATCTGACAGAGAAACCTATCACTTTTGAAAATCCAATGGGGAGACCAGTAACATAGACCTCGCCCTGGAAATTTGAGGCGGAGAGGGTATATCTGTACAATAAGGTAAAATAATGCAAGGATTATTTTATAAACACGCTTAAAAAAGCCAAAGAAAAAAGTTAGGAAAAGAAAAAAGGAAAAAAGTTAAAATTAGTTAGGGGGGGCTGGAGATCTGCTAGCTCTCCTCTCCCAATTTTAAAAATAATCTTAATAATTGTTTGTGCATGATTGTACATAATTTATTTTTGCTTTACCCGGTTTTGCTGCCCCCCCTCCAAGAATATGTCATAATTTTTTTTTAAAACTAAAACGGAGCGGAGAGTTTCTACTAAATTTTCAAACATTTAATATGTTTGCCTGCATTGTAATATTTGGGTACTGAAAGGTGTTTCACACCCCCCAGACCCTCCGGATCAAGTTTATTTTTTATTAAAAAATGTTGCAGAGGCACTGGAGGGTGTTCCACACCCCCCGGATTAAGTAGTTTATTTTATATCAGAAGTAAACTAAAGATCTCCTGTTGCTATGGCACTGGAGGGTGTTCCACACTCCCCAGACCCCCCGGTTTAAATTATTTATTTTTATTAAAAGTGAATTAAATACTTAAGCGTATCCCAAGTTTTTTAAGCTATGGCCAAGTAAATGTGTTTAATTCGTAATCTGACAATTAATTATAAACTGCGTAATTATAAATTCCGTACCCCCTTGGGGTAGATCTCTGCATCGGAAGATCTTCAGTTGACCTCTGATAAAAAATAAATTACTCAATCCGGGGGGTCTGGGGGGTGTGGAACACCCTCCAGTGCACAAATGTTGTAATCTCGGTAAGTCTGTGAAATACCAATGAAGTACGTGAAATATAATAAAGTATCGGTGAAGTAGGTGAAGTACCGTGAATTATTGACGAAGTGCGGTGAAGTACGGAAGTTCCGTAAATTACTGTGAATTATATGAAGTGCGAAGAAGTATGGAGAATTATAATGAAGTACGTGAAGTGTGAAGTTAATTGTACACGATTTTTCTAGCGGTTGACCCTCGCGAAATACTGATACACTCGCGGATCACCAAGCAATGAGATCAGATTTCAGAAATCTAAGGTTGCTGATCGGACAGGAAAACATCAGACTCGTCGATTAGTCAAAACTTGATATTATGATTGTGCACCAAACATATACCAGGAAGGCCTCAGGTTTCGATAGCATTTAAGGAACTTTTCTCAAAAGTCTCTATGTCATAATAAGTTCTGTATTATTGAATATTTACTACGCTTGCCTTGCCACTTTCCCAAGATATGACAGATAGTAGTTCTAAAAGTTCTTCTAAAAGATCTGGGGACAGAGGGTCAATCAAAAACTGTTGGCTCATAACCATGATACAATATTATCAGCGTTCTATTTTAATGATTTTTGCGCATGACGTCACGTGGCTAGTGATATTCTGCACAATAACTTACCTTGAACCAATGATAAAAGAGATGCAAATTTCATTTTGGTAATTAGTGCGCATATACGTCACGTGGATAGTGCATAATCTGCATAATATCATATCTTGCTATTAATGTATCATGGCCCATACCTCATGCCTGTATTTAATAAAATCCTGGAAAATATTGTTAAGTCCAGACTTTTTAAACATAAATCCCCTTTTCACTCCCCATATCAGTTTGGGTTCGTTAAGGGGAAATCGACAAATTCCGCCCTTGATCTCTACTTCAATAGCGATTATCTTCTACGATATTTCAACCATAGTAGAAAATCTTTGGTGGCCCACTCTCTTCCATCCTCTGATGAATAAACGAATTCCGAATAATCTTCTTTTACTACTGAAAAGTTCTCTGTTCAACCGTTTTGTATCTTTTTCTCAGGCTTTGTCAAATATGTGCCAAGAGTTGCCCATAAGTATCGGTCATCGGTTCCATCCTGTAGATCACTCTATTTGATAACTTTTTTGAAAACACAGCTCCACCAATATCGCCTACGCCGATCAATTTGTAAGTAATCTTTGTCCATTTGGAAAGGAACTAGTTCAAAAACTGCAATCCAGCGTAGTTAGCCTAAATGACTGATGTGTTCGCATGATATTAAGTTTCTCTGAAAAGATGACTAAAATCATGTGCCACCACCCTGATAGGAAAAACTACTGTCAGATGGAAAACAGTTCTTAACGGTAACAAGGTCAAATTCGTTGATGACTTTAAGTATTGCTGTAAGTCTACTGGTTCCTTTTTATGGCATGTTAAAGATTTTTAGCCATAATCTTACCCTGAAGAAATAACGAGCTTGGCAAAATTAACACATATGAAAAAGACTGTTTAGATACTTGTTCATTATGCAATTTGGCCCAAAAAGTCGATTAGTGCAAGTAAAATTGTGCTAAGTCCACTTATTAACTTTTTATGGCTTTTTAAAGATTTTTAGCCATAATTTTATCCTGAGAAACAAACGAGCTAGGCAACAATTGACACATATGCAAAAAAACTGTTTTAGCACTTGTTCATTATGGAATTTGGCCCTAAAAGTCGATTAGTGCAAGTTAAATCGTGCTAAATCTACTGATTAACTTTTTATGGCTTTTAAAGATTTTTAGCCATAATTTTATCCTGAGAAACAAACGAGCTTGGCAAAAATTGACACATATGCAAAAAAACTGTTTTAGCACTTGTTCATTATGGAATTTGGCCCTAAAAGTCGATTAGTGCAAGTAAATTGTGCTAAGTCTACTGATTAACTTTTTATGGCTTTTTAAAGATTTTTAGCCATAATCTTATCCTGAGAAACAAACGAGCTTGGCAAAAATTGACACATATGCAAAAAAACTGTTTTAGCACTTGTTCCTTATGCAATTTGGCCCAAAAAGTCGATTAGTGCAAGTAAAATTGTGCTAAGTCTACTGATTAACTTTTTATGGCTTTTTAAAGATTTTTAGCCATAATTTTATCCTGAGAAACAAACGAGCTTGGCAAAATTGACACATATGCAAAAACTGTTTTGACACTTGTTCCTTATGCAATTTGGCCCAAAGGTCGATTAGTGCAAGTTAAATCGTGCTAAATCTACTGGTTTACTTTTTATGGCTTGTTAAAGATGTTTAGCCATAATCCTATCCTGCGAAAATAACGAACCTGGCAAAAATTGACACATATGCAAAAGGACTGTTTAGACACTTGTTCGTTATGGAATTTGGCCCTAAAAGTCGATTGGTGCAAGTAAAATGAAGTGTTTGGGAGTTATCATAGACAAAAACCTTACAAAGCAAAAACACATTTTTGATGCAATTAATTAAATAGCTGTCCGTAATACACACATCGATTGAAAAGCTGATGTTTTAAGTCCGCTACAGCTGGTGTTTTTCTTGTTCTCTTCATGAGAATATTTGCAATTTTTGAGGTACGGTCCATACTTTCATCGCCATATTATATAAATTCAATAAAGTTAAACGGTTATGCATAAATTTTTTTGTTATGTAAGGCCTGTAATGTTGTCACCGTCGATAGGGGCTTCGAAGCCTCAACAAAGGTTTCCAACTTTCTTCCGGACACTATATTTAGCAGGATGGTGTTCCAAGTTAATAACATTTTTATTGAGCGTAACAAATGTCAAAGGTTTTGCAATTTACGATTACCAATAATGTGGGTAGATCGTAAATCGCCCCATGTACTGTATTGTAATAATATCTATTAATTTTTTTTTAATATTTATTATAGAGATATGAAACAGCAATATACTAAAGAACACAACGGGGCTGCAAAAGAAAACCACAACCGTCCAAGTTGATTCATGACCATGGTCAACCCATGGTATTCTTTCGCAAGTACGTAATTGTTAGCACAATTTATGTTTGAATAAATTACTTTTATACGACCTATGCATGATTAGTTCTTTGATATTACTCGCCCTTCTTTCCCCTATGTAAACGAAACCTTTGCTTACAATGCGAGAGTTCAATAAATTTATTATAATTCATACTTTTTCTTATCTTCAATTGTTGTATGGTTGCATCCATTTATATGTTAATCATTATTAATCTCGGGAACGTAAAATATTTATTTTACGATCCATCAACAATTAAATTAATTAAACTTTAAGTAGCCGATATAAATGCTAATGCAATTATTTCTTCTTTTTAATTTTTTGGATTTTTGATTTACCCAAGCCTCGGGCACCAAAACCATTTTTTTGTTTGTCTTTCAAGAAATTACACGTGATATATTTAAATAAACACCGAGAGCTGGTTTCGATCAGAAAACCACTTCTTAAGGAAATGCCTGCAAGTCTTGAGGTTGACATTGTCAGGTCATTCTCTAACCTTTTGGTTTACTCATCCAAAAATCTAATGTTCGGTGACAAAATTCGGCATTTGGTAAATGTAATAAACTTATCTAGAAAGTTCAGCTTCGCAAGAAAAAATATTTGGGTTTTGCTCGCCAAGTTTAGCTTGCAAGTTTTAAATAGTCTGTTGGGCTGCTTCCAATTTCTAGAACAATCTCTTCTACAGATAACGGTTTGTGAAGTGATTCATCTTTGCTTGCCAAATACCACAGTATCTTTGTTTTCTCAGGATGTTCGATGAAAGTGCCAACGTCCGAACCGTCCGAGTGTGAATTGTTATGATTTCGACGTGAGCATACATAGTAGTGTACAGTAAACGTACTACTGTAAATAATTACTTAATGCGTGGACTAGAATGTAACAAATTTTAAAGCATAGATAAAGTGCATTTAGTTAAGGAGCTGGAGGCGAGATGTCATATTACATTATGTAAGCAACATAACGAGTAGATCAAATTAAATTCTTCTTCTCCATAATAAACTCAAACTAAAATTTTCCGCTCAGAAAGGGTGCAGGATAAAATTGGCATGTAATATGCATAGACGAGGAATTTATAATAAAAAGTAATAAAGTGGCCCTGAAGCTGACTCCAAGGTCCATGTAGAATTGTCCTCATTCTTCACGTTGGCAGTCCGCCCCTGGAACCACACCCTCGTATACTAGCCAACTTCTCACAGCAATTTATCTATTCCTTTAATCGATTCAGAAATAATCGATGTTAGATCAGCCTTTTATGTTTTTCTTCACCTCTTGTAATTGAACCTATCGAACATAACTTTGCAAGTCATCATCTCATCGTGTGTTAGTCGTGCACATTGGTAACGCATTTTTCTTTCTGTTGGCTATAAGATTTAAAATTTATTTCAAGTATTTTAGAAATTTATTCAGCGTTGTCATTTTTTAAATGCAAATTAAGCTTCAATGCGATCACCTGAGTGGTAAAAAAATTCTAAGAAAATTTAATATGATCTTGAAGTCAAAGAACTCGTTTTTGGTAACTCACTCGAGAACAAGATCGACAAAGATCTGCTGAAACTTGTACCTTTAAGTTATGTATGCATTTTGCAAACAGTAGGACCGACTCCACCTATTGAAAGCTGGGGAGTGTCCGTTCATGTGGGTTCAGACAAAAAAGGAAAAAGACTTCCAGTTTAGTCCGATGTTAATGAACCGATTTTTGTAATTCAAAGCCTGCAACTTTTAATTCTTTCGTCGAACAAACGATTAGTTAAAATAAAATACTATTAGGATCTATACAGGAAAAAAAATCTTTAAACGTACCGAAACAAGTTTTCAAATAGGAAAAGAAGTTTAAATCTGCAACGTTAAATAAAATTTTTATTAAAAAACTGCAACACTTTCCTTACAATTTATTACCAAATTTGGAACGACGATAAAACGTTTACTACGGTTTTTGAGTTTTAATTAACAGTCACGTTAGAGTATGGTAATTTTTGTTCTACTAATGGGAAAAAATTTAAATTTGTGTGCTATACCAACCCACACCAACTTTCACTTGGTGGGTTTTTAGATAAAATTGATTAGTTTATATTTAATTTTAATTTAAATTGATTTTAGTGTAATGGATATTTAGGTGGAAGAACATAACAAACAAAATAAATACAAAATATAAAAAAATCTTAATGAAAACCAAGAGTGTTCGAGTATGACTTACCTCAGTCTTTCTTGCATAACTCGAAAACGATGCAACATATTGCTAAATATTTAAGGTAAAAATATTCACCTTTTCATGCTTAACACTTTTGGTCTCTTGAACGTTTTTGTTTTATTTTACCGTTCTTGAGTTATAACAGAAAAATCGAGTGATCGAGAAATACGAACATTAAAGTATTTTTTATTTTTATTGTTACATAAAGAATATATTTTGTTGTTTAATACGAAAATACATGCAAGTATTAATTATTATAAATTATTTGCGGATAAAAATGAACTACATAAATAATTTAGTATGTAATTAGATGATTGTTGAGAAAGCCAACCGCAATTTTTTAATTATTTATCTTCGTTTTTGTAATTAAAGACATTAATAACAAACAATTTACTTCAGGCCCCGTTGAATATAAAACAAATTGTTTACTTATGTGAACTGTTAGCGCTGCAATAAAAAACAATTTAATAACAATAATAAATTGCATATATAATAACGCACCAATCATAAATTACTGTGTTTTATGAAGCCTTTTGTATGACGTGCGTGTGTAATAATATTACACACTATTCAGAGCCATGAGAAAAGTCTTAGCAGCGTAGAATTAAAAAATTATACGAGGTTTAGTCAATATAACTCACAACGTTGGTAAAGGTGAACGTCGCATATTCATTATTTATGCACATCTGATTTAAATTTTCAAGTTTGCTTTTTAAAGATATTTGGAGAACCTAAAACAATAAATTTGGGATCTGTAAATATATAACTCAAAATTAAGACTGAAGAGTTTGGAATATCCCAAAAAGATAACCCTAAATTAGCTAAATGAAGGATTTCGGGTTAGCACACCTCGAAAAATATATATGTAATTAACTACATCGCTGGGCTCGACGAAGATTCCAAAACTCTTTTGAGGGAGTACTTAATTGACTTTTGACGTTCGTCAAAAAACCTGAGAAAAAGAGATTAATTAAGATTTGGCAGAACCGTTCTCTCTGGAGAAACCATAAAAAAAATTCTTTTTCTACGATTTCTTTCTCTGCAGAGAAGTTGAAATTGCGGTTTACTTTTTTCTATTTTTGTACCATGACTTTGGTGGTACACCATCTACTTTAGTTTTGAGTACTTCTTATGCCCTGATGGATTGTTCTTCCATAAAAATTCCAATCACCATTTGGCTCTCCTCTGAGCCAAGAAAATAATTAAATATAAATATGATAGTCGGTACTGGAAGTCCCCGTACCCCCGGTCCACATAATTGACAGTTATAAAGATTCTACGTCAAAACGCAGAAAACAAAAACACCGAACTCAAAATGCCGAAAACAGAAACACTGAAAACAAAAACAAAAACCTCGAGGTCAAAACACCGCAAGTATCACTAGTACAAACAAGATGATTTATACAGTAAAATATATTTGCGACAGAATAAAAAATATTTTGACAAAAAATAAATAACTGCTGTATTATATACTCGTTATTTATTTAAAAGTAATAAATCACAGCTTTTTACTTGATTTGTTGTTGGAAGTTGTAGGGATACCATTAAAACTGCCAGTAAGGTAATTTGGAGTATGGCTGCTAACGGGAATCATCTCGAAAAATGGCTACGAGACAAAAATTTAGCGAAAACATCGCGAGGCCGAAGGCCGAGAGCTGTTTTTGTAAAGTGTTCGTTTAGCAGCTATTTCGAGAGGAGATTATCCGGTTACAGCCTAACAAAACATCCTCCTGATACCACGATGGAACGACTGGCTGGACCTTAGCTCCGCAATAGCGTATTCGAATCCGCAGGCATTCAGAATCCGTGCGTCGCGCCGGAACGTCGTCTTAAGTTACCACGCCGTAGCGAAACGCATGTGGATTAGACAGATAAACTTCCGAATCCAACATTTAATTTCCGCACGTCGCGTAGGGTCGCCGTTTTAGGTTATCACGCCGTGTCGACAATCCGCGCGTCCTTCGATCCGAGAGGATTAAAGCCGCGCCTCCGGCACGGCACGTAAGTCTTCGTCAAACTTTTCAAAGTTTTACTAATATCTGATTTATCTCCTTCTTGGCGCGAGATAAACAGCGCCGAAGTGGAACTATATTTTTTTGTTCAAAATTTTTATTTAGCAAGACATTACTCCGATCAACATTCTTCTTAGTCGTTAACTCGATTATGAATGTCGTTGCCCCTCCCTATAAGGGGGTGGGTGGCTTTCTTGGCTAATTACCTCGGTAGGTAGCCACTTCCTTACGAGGGAATTCCGTCAGAATAAATTTTTTTTACTCCGCCCGGGCTCGAACGTTTGGTATTCGATATACTCAAGTGCCCGACCATGGCCGTCTTTCGGACAACATACGTGAGCAGATTTCCTGCATTTTGATGGAAATTGTAGATAAGAACACAGAGCAGAATTCCGAGATTTAGAAGCAGAAACACTTGTTTCCAAATTTCGTCGTATCCATTGGTTCTTTGATTATTTGGCGGGCTGCAACGGGGAAAACAGTACTTTCGTCTGTCCTCCGAGGGGGGCTTGTTTCGGCAAAAAACTGTAAGCGGATGCAGTTCAAGGGGAGTTTTTTGGCGAAACAAGGCCCGAGGTTAGGTCGGAGGTGCTGTTTTATTGGTTACAGCCCGCCAAAACATCACAGTACGTCTAAATACAATGAAATCCCGGGAAACTGCTTTCAAATTCCAAAAATCTGCTCTCAAATCCCGGGATTTTGCCCTCGGCTCTTAACTAGTCAATACGGCAAAATATAGGGAATCTGCTTTCGTATCTTGTTCGGAGCTATGTCTCGCTAACTAAAAATTTAGAGCAAAAAAATATTATTCCACTTCGGCACCGTTTATCTCACACCTAAAATAGGATAAATCTGGCGTCAACAGAACTTGGAAGGATTCGACGAGGACGTACGTGCCGCCTTCAAGGAGCGGCCATAATCCTCTCAGGTAATGTTAAAAATAGTTGTATTTCGAAACCGTTTATCTCATGCCTAAAAGTATTCGTTGTAACTGAATACGTTTGACACGCCTCTGGTGCAGTATTTGAAGACGCGCGGATCGTCGACACGGCATGGTAACCTAAGACGACGATGGCTTTCTTGTTGAACTGTAACCGGATATCCTCTCGAAATGGCTACGAGATGAAAATTTTACGGTAGGAGCTCTCGGCCTTCGGCCTCGCGTTTTTTGGCCAAATTTTAGTCTTGTAGCCATATCTTGAGACGATTCCCCCGTGAACAGCCCTACGCTAGATTTCCCGGCGGGCAGTTCTGTATAGAAGCAGTACCTCCGTTTGTTCCTCGAACCTTGTACAAGCCCCCTTCGGAACGCGAACGGAGATACTGCTTTTTCCGAATTAGTCGTTGAGGTTGCGTTTACCAATCACCATACGCCTGTACTATGGACTTGATCCTGACTGCAACGCCGTGATACTTTTTTCGTCCTGTGGTTGGTTGTTGGCCGCTGATATATTGTTGTATCTTGAATTCGTTCATATCCTATATTTTTGTTTTTAAAAATCGGTGTTTTTGTTTTCGGTGTTGTTTTTGTTTTTGTTTTTGTTTTCGGTGTTTTGTTTTTAGATGCTTTTGTTTCTAGTGTTTTGTTTTAGTGTTACTGTTATCAGACGTAAATTAAAAATTTCAATATTATCTGGCTGGTGGTTGCTATGGTTACGTGACATTTTTCAATTTTCTCAAGGCTGCTGAAACCGGTATGAGGAATACACTTGTGATCCTGTTTTTATTGTTGATGTAGTTAGACATCTACAAACAGAGGTTGCTGTCTCTTTATGCACCTTTCGAAGCATGGAAACGGCCATAAGAAAGCTAGACTCTTTCTGAAGTTAATAATAAATTATGAACTTAAATATTTATTTTATTTTACTAACTGCTAATACCAACAACAAATTATAATTTGTTTTCATTTACTCTAAAACTGTTTTATTTTTTCGAAATGTCTGCCCAAATGTTGCAAATTTGTTTTCATTTGTTTCAAATCTGTTTTCATTTGCTCCAAATTATACTGTAAATGATATAGATCTTGCAACTGCACTAACCGAGGTGCTTGTTTTATGTTTGCGTAGATAACATGTAGCGACCGCTACAAAATAATTATTAAAGAAAGTCTGCAGATAAAATGTGGAATAGAGGCCTGAACGGTGGATGAAACATTTGCGGGGAGAGGGTAATCATGAAGAATTAGTGATCTATTAACAAAACTGTTTTTTGAGCAACGCCGGGTAATTTTGTTAGTTTAACATAAATCAGGTAAATATAATGCTCGAATTGAAGTTTGGAGTTCACAATATATACAGTCAAACCTGAGTAAGAGAGAACTGAAGGAGAAAACTCTATAAGTGAGAATAATTTCAGGTCCCGAACTTTGACCCCAAAACCTCTATAAGTGAGAAGTAAAACCTGTATAAGCTGACAGCTTTAATACTAGCAAGTATGACCTTTTTTATTTTAGGAACTGTGTAGTTTTGCCTGAACCTATTATAAGTCGAAGAATTTCAATACCTCACAATTTTAATGCTATACTTTATTTTTAGACTGTGTGTTTTTGCTATTTTGATAGTTATTATATTAATTCTGAAAGAAATTCACTATACCTCATAAGCTAGTCGATTTGAAAATATACGTAATGACGTTCTTGCAATTTTTCCATTTACTTAATATATGTTAGAACTCAGGATTAGTGGAAATCTATAAGCGAGAACAAAATTTGCACGGTCTTGAATTCATACTCTCAACTCACGGTTTGACGTAATTATTATTTAAGATACCAATTACAAAATTGGCCTGGAGTCACAAGGCATTGGTAGAATCGGAAATAATTCTGCAAATTAGTGAATTATATTATGCAGTTTATAATTAATTGTCAGATTACAAATTAAACACATTTACTTTCATGGTATTTTAATAAACTTCGAGATATGTACTGGAGGGTGTTCCACACCCCAGACCCCCGGATTGAGTAGTTTATTTTTATCAGAGGTAAACTGAAGATCTCCTGATGCAGATATACCCTAGGGGTACGGAATTTATAATTACGCAGTTTATAATTAATTGTCAGATTACAAATTAAACACATTTATTTGGTCATAGGTGATTTTAATAAACTTGAGATATGTTAAATATTTAATTCACTTGTAATGAAAATAAATTATTTAAACTGGGGGGTCTGGGGGTGTGGAACACTTTTCAGAGCCTCTGCAACGGGAGATCTTCGGTTTAATTCTGATAAAAAATAAACCATTCAATCTGGGGGTCTAGGGAATATGGAACGCCTTCCAGTGTCTCTGCAACGGGAGATTTTCAGTTTACTTCTGATATAAAATAAACTACTTAATCCGGGGGGTGTGGAACACCCTCCAGCGCCTCTGGAACGGGAGATCTTCAGTTTACTTCTGCTAAAAAAATAAACTATCCAATCCACTGGAACACCCTCCAGTATTTCTGCAACAGGAGATCTTCAGTTTACTTCAGATAAAAAATATACTGGATTCGGGGAGTCTGGGGGGTGTGAAAACTCCCCGGATTAAATAGTTTATTTTTTATCAGAATTAAACTGAAGATCTCCCGTTCCAAAAGCACTGGAGGGTGTTCCACACTCCCCAGACCCCCGGTTTAACTAATTTATTTTTATTAATTAAAACGTAAAGCAAAAATAAATTATGTACAATCATGCACAAACGATTATTAAGATTATTTTCAAAATTGGGAGAGGGGAGATAGCAAGTCTTCAGCCCCTTCCTCTCCTAACTAATTTTATAAATAATTTAAAAACCAAAAAGGTGCAACCAAAAATAAAGAAAAAAAATAATAGATTTAGACTTTTTTAAATTAAAAATTCGCAATGGAGGGGACTGAGGACATGCACTTTATTCAATCCCATCCAATCAGACCACAACGAAGTAATCAAACACACAACAAAACAAAAACAAATCAAACACCTGATTGGTTATTTCGTCAATTTCACTTTATTGTATTTTAACTGATAGATAACTGTAGTTTAAGAAAGATAAAAGATACAAGCATAAGAAGATAGTTTAAATTGTATTATCACATTCTGGAGCCGTCTCTGTAAAACCGGGACAAGCGCGTTATTTTCGCTTCAATGTAATTAATTAATTGAATCGCCAACGTCCGGGGGACCTGATATGGCACATAAAGAAGAATTCGTATTTTGGTAGAGCTCACTTTGCAATGCCGTCTTAGTATTTCGGAAAGCCTGGTCCTCTCACATGAGGCTAGCAACATCTTTGAGGTATTAAGTGCTCGAGTATCTCTGGGGGGACGCCGGTATACATTATATCCTTGGTAAATGGAACAATAGACCAACAATACAGCGTAAATACCCATAACCACAAACGAAGATCGCGGTTGAGTTTGTTTGCGTTAGATACACGGTGTCTGTGATCAAAATCCCAAATTGATCTATGCACTATAGAAATTAATGGATTTAAATTCATGCTATTGACATTTACTTGGTACAATTGGGACCTGTAATAATTACATGAAGAAGTTAATTCGTATTCTGGTAGAGCTCATTTTGCAATGCCGTCTTAGATTTCGGAAAGCCTGGTCCTCTCACATGAGGCTAGCAACATCTTTGAGGTATTAAGTGCTCGAGTATCCTCTGGGTACGCCGTAAGTTGTATTCTTGGAAAATGGAAGTTCGAAATAATAATAAATACTCCATAACCCCCAGATCCCCTGGTTTGCGCGATAAAACCGGGGGTTTGGAAAATCAAATATTATGCACAAAAAATTAATGGATTTAAATTCTGCTATTTACATTTACTTTTCAATACTGTAATAATTAATTATAAGTTAATATATTTTGTAATCTATTTTCTTGGTGATTACTTCATACCCCCCAGCTCAACCTTCCATTTCTAAAACCTCTAAAATTATTACTATATTTTTTATTATTATTACAATTAATTTTTAATTTTAATTTTAATTAATTAAAATAATTATTTAATTATTACAAAATTGAAAAGGAAAAGAAAAATGTCAGAAATTCATCTTTTAAATAATACAATTGTGAGAGTTTTCTTAATATATAATTTTTCTAGTATACCTGGAGGGTATTCCATACCCCCAGACCCCCCGGTTTATATATTATTTCAGACAGCTAACTTATTACCAAATTAGGGTTGTATAATGGTAATAATAATGCTTCGTTATACATGCAATCAGTCGTGTGTAGCTTAGAAAAAATTACATAAAGTAATAAGCGTTTTAAAACTGGATGAAGGAAATCAATACCTCCTTTCCCCCCACCGGAAATACCAAAAATATAACTGGCAGGTTTAAACTTGCTAAAAATTAACTAGTTATTGGTATAATTTTAAAAAATTAAAACAGTTGGTGTTTTCAGATATTGGATAATCCTCCAAAAAAATAGAAAAAATGATTTAAAAATGTGACTATTTTACCACAACAACTTTTCCAAAGTAAAATCCCAAAAAAGTTGTCACTACGGAGAATTAAAATGATCACATTACATTTCCCTTCACAATGGGAGGTGGTTCAAATAACTTTTATCCAGAAATCTGTCCAACAACGGACGTTTCCAAACCATAGCTAGATTAACTTTGAAGGACAACTGGAGCAATTGAAATAAGTTGTTTTACTTCCAAAGAGGTAAAAACCTGCTGCATTAAAGCTACTTAGATTAACATAAAATATCCGCGTGGAACAGCTAGTGCTTCGAGATGCATGAAAATTTAATCAGCAGTTCAAAGGGTTCAAATCACGGAATATCCAACAAATAAAGACTCAATATCTCCAACAGGAAGCTATCTGAAAATATGTCTGAAGCCGTCGTTTGTCATTGCCTTACCCATAGACTACAGCTCTATTTTGCAGTTTTGATCTGTTTCAACAGACCTAACAGTAGCTACCAGGGATGATGAGAATTGGGGAAGGATGGAACACTGTAAAGGAATAACGAAAACTATGAGTTCCTTTTTAGAAAAGTGACTAAGGTACTTCTGAGCTCCTTGATGTTAGCTATTATGGGGAGCATTTGAACTTAATAATATTAACCGCTATAAAATTTGAATAATTATTAAAAATGTATAATAAAAATCGATAGTGTTCGCAATTGTATTGGATACGGGGCAATAAATTGCTGTTTACTTTAAACTTACTGTTAAGTGTCCGTCCACATTGGTTCAATTAAATATTGAAACATATTCATAAAATAATAATAGGAAGGAGCTAAAAAAAACAGTGTCATTTATTGAATACAAATAAGTATTAAATAACATAATATTAAAAAAAAAGTTGAAGGTGTATTGAACTGGTAACAAATACAAGGCGATAAATAAATATAAGTATTTACGAGTATTTGTCCTTTGCGGTTGCAATTAATTAAAAGAAAATTATATTATTAAAAATAATAGCATAAACGGTTTCGGTTTAGTCAATAACGATCGGTGTATTTCCTCGCAAAAAGTTGAGCTATACTTAACTTAAGCGTTAATTTAAGTCGGTGCGACGCGACCACAAAATTGTACCTATGCATTTTTGCTGGTCACGATCCGAAACGCCCGAGGACCGCGATGGTTTGGCCCCACTTCGACTAGAAGTATGCTGCAAAAGAAGTGAGGACCACGGTCATCGAAGGTTCGGGTCAGTATGGCTCGGAGCGTGCTAGTTATCGCGTTGATGTTGCTCTTCGTACTTTCTTCATCGGAAGACGTACAACATCGATTAAACATGAGCAGTCACTGGGATAGAGGACCACCTCTAATCGATAAAAATTTTATATCAAATCAAAGTCCTGCTCGAAGGACCAGTGTATTTAAAAATGTTTTAAGTGATTTTAATTTAAATAATATTAATAATAGTTTAGCGTTAGAGAGACGTTTGGAAATGAGTACCGAGTTCTTTTTTGTGCCTACTACTAGCACCACTACGAGTACATCTTCAAATCACGTTACCAAAACAAAATGTGTTGGATGTACCCAAGAAAACAGTGCGATCGTTGGATTATTTCGTAACGAAGTTTGGGTCATCCCAGTTATTGCTTTATCAGTGCTAACCATGTTTTTAATAGTTGGTTTCGAGATTTTTGTGTTGTGCAAAGCCTGCCAGACTATTCCCAGTCGGAGGCATTTGTTTTTGGGTCAGATGCTTCTATTGGGATTATTCACAGGAGCAGGATTGGGCAGCGTGATAGCTATGACACCAACTCCAGCCACTTGCGCCATAATACGTTTTTCTACTGGAGTTTCTTACGCTATCGTTTTTGCCGCATTGTTGGTGAAGAGTGTTTTTCTAATTAGTCTAAACAGTGGGGTGTACTTACCCGCTCCTTACCAAGGACTATTACTGCTTTTTGCCGTTTTGATCCAGGTGGCCATCGGAACGCAGTGGTTAATCACGAATCCACCGGGAATTAATAGTATTTCGATGGAAAAATCCGTGGGCCAAACCAAGCATCCGCTTTTGGTGACGGCGGAAGAATTGCACATTCCAATATGTCAAACTGCGTATACGGAAATGCTCTTTTCTCTTGTTTACATATTCTTTTTAATACTATTCGTCTCAATTTTAGCTTTTAAATCGCGCAGTATTCGTGACAATTATCGTGAAGCCACTTACATTGGATTATCGATTGGATGTAGTATTCCAACGTGGCTTGTGTGGATTTTAAGTGGTTTTATAGTGAGCGATAGACATAAGGATGCGTGTTTGGCTTTTGGCTTAGTTATATCATCGGCCATGGTCTTTCTTATTATGTTTATGCCCAAAGGCAGACAGCTCGCTGCCATGGGCAAGGAAGGACTTTACATGGAAGATCGTGAGGATCGCTTTAGTTCGTTGAGTCGAACGGGCTCTGGATACTCGCCATCATTTTTTCATTTCAAACCCATGAAATATGCCGCAGATCAGAATAAGCGTCATCATACTGTAACGACGATAGGAAACGGTAAGCTATATCCAATTTGCAATAATAATATTGTATCATACTGCTTAATATTTGGAATTTTTGCAAAAATACTACTTAATTGTTGATATGGCTCAAAGGAAGGTACGCCACTTGATAGTTTCTTAATTCATTATTCCTTCTTCTTCCTGCCGGTAACTTAGTACGACCTCTCTTTCTATTCGCGTGGTTTAATACAAAGGGGGTTTTGAGATTAACGTGGGCTTCGAACCACGGGAAGTCCAGATCAACAATAAAAAAAATTAATTAAAAAAAAGGAGTGATTAATAACACCGATTGTGAGATAATAACTAGGGTGGGGGTAACAATATAAAATAAAACGATCCAAATGGTACCGGCAGATGTTTGTTTATATTATATTTTTTTATGATGATTAATAAAATTAATTAGAGATTTAACAAAAAATTGACCTTGGAAAGTGCATAAAATTATTGGGAACACCTACAATTTCTATGTTGTTACATTTTTACTTTTTTATTACTTATTTTAATTGAAGATATTTTAATATCAAAAGGTATGGGGGGACTGGTGTACACGATAACAATTAATTGAAATCATTATTTATTAGTATTTTTTGATACGTTTTGCATATGTTAAATATGCGAAAAATATTCAAGTTGATTTACAATATTTATTTATGCGAAAATTCGAAGATTTGGTTTAAAAAGTTAATGAACATCTGCCGCTTGAACATTATATTTTATGTACGAGAGTGTCACTACAACATATTTTTTACATTTAGGTTAGAAAATTTGAATAGATAATGAATAATATTTTATTTACCACTGATGGGTCGTTGATCTTGGAGAAATAATAAATTTATGTAACTGTATTTAAATAGAGAAGAAAGAATAATTATATGAAATTTATAAAATATAAGCAGTCAAAATTAATAATGATGAGATTGTCTAAACACTAAATTGATTGATTGTTCACTTTGACCTACATAAATTACTTCACGCTGGCTGCTTTTGGAACACAATTGTTCGAGTACCTACCTAGCAATATTGTAACACTCGGTGTGATTTTCAATTTTTTTTGCAATTGAAAATTCGTGAATAAGTGCGCTTATATGGAATTTAATTATTCACGTTCTCAGAAGTAACTGTTTAGTTTAAACAATAAGAGAAACTGATTTATTAAGCTATCACGATGAAACGATACCTTTTTATCGGGTTGTTGACTTGTATAAAGAAAAGGAAGGTAAAAAAATTTATTGACTACGTTTCAGTAAAGGTTTCACGTTGAAAATCTCTAAAAGTGTGGAACAGTTTCGCTTTACCATAAACCTGCTCTCGCGCTTCGCAGTCGTAACATCCACGAAATTTTACATGAAAGAGCTTAGTACATGCGTGTACTACTTTTGAATTTAAAATTATGGTCATAATGCAAATTAGTTATAGTTCAGCCATACACAAATTTTATGCTAATAGAAATAGTATTTTGTGGAACAAGTTTAAAAGGAGAACAATTTTTTTACCCAATATTTGACATTATTTATCGCTTGATTTATAGTAACATAACTAGAAATTGAGTACAAAAACAGAGAAAAAGAATAAAAAATGTGTGCCATTTGCAAATTTTAAAATTGTAAAACAACGAATCAACAAGATTAGTTCAAACAAAAAACTGTTTGCATTTTACAACAATTAAAATATTTGTATTGGGATTATTACGACACGAAATCCTTCGAAGGAAATTACCTTGGAAGTTAGCTTCGGCGGTACCGGCGGCTGAATGGTTTTGGAGCACCAAACCAAGTGAAACTTGCAAGCCCCAGGAAGAAAACTTTCTACCACTTTTTTTTGAATTTTTATGCAAATGGGCATTATCAATACAATAATGACATAAAGAAACCAATATACCATGAACGGATAACTTAAAAAATGCAATATTCTGAAAGTACATTACTGCGTTCATAAAAATGGCGTTCAGGTTACCACCCACCTGCATGGAATTTTAATAAAGATATTAATATTTTATTCATTGCAATAATTTGCACTTTTCATTACGCAATGTTCAGGAAATACGCATTACGTTTTAATATGCCAAAACTCATCGAAAGAAAGTAATTAACATGCAGTTCTAACGAGCCTTCCTCACTAGGAGTTTAAAACTATTTTTAAGGATGTTTCAAGTTTAGGGTTTTGAAACCCATTCTTTAACTTGGACTTCAACATTTGGATCTGAATAGTAACAAAAATAAGAAAATATAACAAAATGGAGCATGTTCTATTGACTAAAGGAATAATAAACCACATCCAAGATGGTCAAGGATAAAGGCTGGTCGTTTACTGCAAAAAAGAAATTGATTGAATTTTAGCCATTGAATCAAGTTGGATAATTCGTTTAAACTAAAATTAGATGATTTTAAGATTGAAAAGTAAAGAAATCATAGAAACAAATTAGTTGAATCAATGAATTCATTTTAATGATTCGATAAAATAAATCTCTATAGTTTATTGAATCGTGATGGATAATACAAATACAAAAATTAATTGAATGTTGAAATAATTTCTTTGAATTAATTAAAATATTAGATATTTTTTACACTTTGTGCGATTTCCATTATAGTGTCAATATAGTAATTGTTACAATGTAAAAAGAAGAAAAAAGTAATTTTTTAATTATTTACGAAATTGAGAATTATAGATAATTTCTTCAACTTTTTTTAATTTTTTTTATTATTTAATTTTTATATTATTTATATTATTATTATTTATAAATTTCAAGAAGTTATTATTAATTATTCAATTTATTACGAAAAAAAAATGTTATTGTCTGTTTAACTGTGTGAAAAAACTGAACAATTTTCATAATGAAATTCATTTATAAATAAATTATTAAAACAATTTCCAAAAAGCGCCTCGAAAAATTAATTATTGTTAAAATTAAAATTAATTAATAAATTATAACAAATAATAAATAGGTGTAATGCCGAAAAAAGATTTAAAATTAAAAAATTGCTATAAACACCCACGTGGTGTTTTGAAATTACAAAAATGCTTTTCAAAAAGAAACTATAATTTTGAAATTTCTTCTTCTTGTTATTATTGTTAATTATTGTTAAAATTAAAATTAATTAATTATAATAGTGTTTTGGTGTTTTGAAAATACAAATTTTTTTTTAAAAACTATAATTTGAAATGTAAAAAATATTTAACATTAAAATATAAATTATAAAAATAAATAATTTAAATTTAAATATCAAAGATTTTTTAATCTTAAAGGTTCTATTTTAATTTTAATTTCAAAGTTTTCTCCTAATACGCCCTGCAATATCATAGAGAAAAACTGCATTTTAAATAAAATAAAGCATGATTTTTCTTCTTCTCACTCTTTATTGCAACTTTAATAAACTTATTTTAAATAATTCAAAGTATAATTTTCAAGTTCCAAATCAAAATATTTTATTTATTTTAATTCGATATTAATATTTTTAAACTATGAATTAAAAATGAATTAAATCGGTTTTTTGAAACAATTAACCGCTTTAAATAAATTATAAAAAACTTTAAATAAATCATACAATTTCCGTTTATTTTGTCTAATGACTTTTATAAAAAGCATTAAATTTAATTCGTTAAACTTAAGAATGGTGTATATTATAAAAATCGATGAATCTATTTATATATTTTATCCAAAAAAATTGGTGAAATATCTACTTATATTATATAAATCATTGAAATTAAATTTTTAATAATCATAGAATGTTATTAAATGAATCAATGACATTGATTTATTGAAATAACTATTTTTATAATTGATTTAACTAAAGTTGAAATGTCGTATCATCTATTTTAAATTAGATAAAATTACTAAATCCGTTGTTTGAAATTTATAAATATTCTAAAAGAATTATAATATAGAACTTTAAATAAAGTATATAATTTTAATTCATTTAATTTAGATTAGATAAAAGTGCAAATTAATTTTTTTCTGTGTGTCAGTTGAACCAATTAGAATTGAAAATAGATGGATACTTTTCTTTTCTCAGCATTCTTTTGTTTATCTTTTTGCTCTTAGAGAAAACTTTAGGCATTGAGACCCTATGGCTGTAACACAGTTTTTCCCCTTTCCCAACCAATAGGTACTCCGGGAGAAAAATGTTAAACCAAGAGGTGAGTCCTCTTGTTTAAAAAAATACGTTAAACCTAAAGGTAACCTATAGGGACGAACAAATGAAACAAAGAACTAATAGTCTAAATTTATTCTTCCCAAAAAATTGAAAGCATCAGGATATGAAGCATACAAATATAAAACATAGCACGTTAAGGTGAACCCAGGCTGAAGTCAAACAAACAGTGCCGCTTTCCATTGAGGATGCAAAAGTGGGCAAACCAAAATTACAGTTTGAATTTCCTGACGGGGAAAAACAAACAATTAAAACTCATACATTTAATAAAAACTGCCCGTTTTGACTACCAAGTCGAAATAGTACAGGATTTCATATTGAATAACAAGCTTGCACATTGAAATTTTAAACTTACCAGCTCCGTCTTAATGTTAACGAACTGCGGCTTTGCATAAGAATAGAATCTAAAACTAAAGAACGCACAAAAATCTTATTAAACAAATGAGAATCGGTCTTATTGATCAAAGTCACTGAACGCAGGGCAATTCGTTATCACACGCAGCCTTGAACATTTATCAAACAAAAAAAATGGCGCCAGCCACATCTGGTATCAGTTGAACCAATAAAAAAACTTCCGTAGTGGACTAAACATACTGCGGGTAACCAAACGAAGAACATCCGTTCCAAAGAACAGTTGGAAGCGCACCTTAAGAAGACAATGTCGGCGCAATAAGTTGTTATACGCTGATAATTATACAATAAGAACTCACAGCAAACTCCTTCAACCTCTCGACCAAAGCACCCCTCTTCCATAAAAAAAAATGCGATCAACTTACACTATCTGATCAGCCAACCATGAAAACGTCACACAAAAATGATACAGCGACTCCAATAATATGAAGCCTTCACATGGACAGATTAGCCAGCATCCAAAAAAACGCTAACCATATTTAAGTTGTTATTCTAGCGAAACTACAAATAATTGTAAAATACATTTTAATATAGGGCGTTCCAAAAGAGGATGGCGTTAAAAATTAGTTACAGAAATTTTTTTAACAAATTTCTGTTACAGCTGATTGGGAAATAAACAAAGATGAGGCAACCGCCTGTACAGAATAGCTTTGCTATTCTGACCGATAGCTTTGCGTGGTCTTCAAAGCACGCAGACGATCATAAGAAAGTTAATCTCTTCCTGGATCTCAAGATAATATTAATATGGAATTAGTAATTTATTATCAAAGTGCTCAAATTAATTTTCGAGTTCTTGAACAGCTTGTGCTGTTGTTTCGTCCTCCTCTCCTATATATCTGCAATGTGTTACAGTATCTACAGGGAACCTACAGTACACATTGGTTTAATACCTCAAAGATGTTGTCAACACTTCGTGGGAAAGGCAATATAAGAAAAATACAATATACATGGTCAGGAATTGAACGCACGACTCAAGTAATTATACAAAATTAACAAGTAAAGCGGTTAAAACGAGAGAAAATAAAAGAAAAACATTACAAGTTAGAAATATTGTGATATTCGTAAAGCGTGATTGGGAAATAAACAAAGATGAGGCAACCGCCTGTACAGAATAGCTTTGCTATTCTGACCGATAGCTTTGCGTGGTCTTCAAAGCACGCAGACGATCATAAGAAAGTTAATCTCTTCCTGGATCTCAAGATAATATTAATATGGAATTAGTAATTTATTATCAAAGTGCTCAAATTAATTTTCGAGTTTTGAACAGCTTGTGCTGTTGTTTCGTCTCTCTCCTATATATCTGCAATGAGTGTTACAGTATCTACAGGAACCTACAGTACAGTCAATTACATAGGTTTAATACCTCAAAGATGTTGTCAACAAAGGAAATATAAGAAAATACAATATACATGGTCAGGAATTGAACCCACGACTCAAGTAATTATACAAAATTAACAAGTAAAGCGGTTAAAACGAGAGAAAATAAAAGAAAAACATTACAAGTTAGAAATATTGTGATATTCGTAAAGCGAAAATTCAATAAAAATTATATTGAATTTGTAATACAATGCTTGGAGCTAAGTTTGTGCGTAGGGCTTACGACCTATAACTACAAGAGCTAAAGATTATAAATTTTTTATTTGAAAACAATTGCCAAAAATTACAAATAATTTTAAAATTTGCGAATAATTTCAAAATTTGCAAACAATTGCAAAATTTGCAAACACTTGCAAAACTTTACACAGATATTTGCAAACAGTTCCAGACATTTACAGACATTTGTACAGATTTACGGTCATTTGCAAGATTTACAGTCATTTCCAAAAATTTACAGACATTTGCAAAAATTTACACACATTTACAAAATTTACACACATTTACAAACATTTGCAAAATTTGGAAAGAATTGTAGAAATTTGTACAAACAATTGCATAAATTTGCAAAAATTTCCAGTCATTTGCAAGATTTGCAGAATTACAAAAATTTACAGGCATTTTGCAAAACTTTACGCACATTTACAAGCATTTGTATAATTTGTAAACAATTGACAAATTTACAAAAATTTATAGTTATTTGCAAGATTTACAGACATTACAAAATTTACAGTCATTTGCAAGATTTACAGGCATTTGCAAAACATTACGCACATTTACAAACATTTGTATAATTTGCAAACAATTGCAGAAATTTGCAAACAATTGCAGAAATTTGCAAACAATTGCAAGAATTTTCAAACATTTGCAGAATTTGCAAGCAATTGCATAAATTTGCAAAATTTATAGTTATTTGCAAGATTTACCGACATTACAAAAATTTACAGTCACTTGCAAGATTTACATGGCATTACAAAATTTGCAGGCATTTACAAAATTTACACATTTGCAAACATTTGCAAAATTTGAAAAGAATTGTAGAAATTTGCAAACAATTGCATAAATTTGAAAAAATTTACAGTCTTTTGCAAGATTTGCAGGCATTACAAAAAATTTTCAGGCATTTTGCAAAACTTTACGCACATTTACAAACATTTGTATAATTTGCAAACAATTGCACAAATTTACAAAAATTTATAGTTATTTGCAAGATTTACAGACATTACAAAAATTTACAGTCATTTGCAAGATTTACAGGCATTACAAAATTTACAGGCATTGGCAAAACTTTACGCACATTTACAAACATTTGTATAATTTGCAAACAATTGCACAAATATGCATAAATTTATAGTTATTTGCAAGATTTACAGCCATTACAAAAATTTACAGGCATTTGCAAAATTTACATACATTTAGAAACATTTGCAAAATTGGCAAACAATTGCAGAAATTTGCAAAATTTCCAGTCATTTGCAAGATTTACAGACATTACAAAAATTTACAGTCATTTGCAAGATTTACAGGCATTACAAAAATTTACAGGCATTTGCAAAAATTTATACACATTTACAAACATTTGCATAATTTGCAAACAATTGCAAAAATTTGCAAACAATTGCAGAAATTTGTAAACAATTGCAGAAATTTGCAAACAATTGCAAGAATTTTCAAACAATTGCATAAATTTGCAAAAATTTACAGTTATTTGCAAGATTTACCGACATTACAAAATTTACAGTCATTTGCAAGATTTACAGGGATTACAAAAATTTGCAGGCATTTACAAAAATTTACATACATTTACAAACATTTGCAGAAATTTGCAAACAATTGATGAAATTTTTAAACAATTACAGAATTTGCAAACAATTGCATAAATTTGCAAAAATTTACAGTCATTAGCAAGATTTACAGGCATTACAAAAATTTACAGGCATTGCAAAAATTTACACTTATATGTAAAATTTGCAAACATTTGCCGAAATTTGCTAACAATTGCAAATCATTTACAAAATTATGTATACCAAATATACTAGGTGGTCAACCTCCCGGTTGGGGTAGTAATTCACAGCTGAGGACATTTAACCTTCACAAGAATCTACAACTTCAAGGTTTAGAATTTACAAATTTTCTTTACCTACTTTCTCGATACTAACAGCCTGCAATCCTGTAAGCTCGAATTTTTTTATTGTGATTAATAAAATTCTACGAAAAATTATAGCTACATCCAGAATTGAAAATAAAATCATTTATTTCAGATACAATAATGAGAAATTAACTTAGAAATCGATAACATTTTTTGGATCCTTCAGTTTATAATTTTAACATTGCCATTTTCACTTTACTAATGATATCCTCGGGGGAGTTAATTACGGGGGTGGGGGATCAATATCTACGATTAAGACATTACTTGTTCAATTTGAACCCTTGGCGTTTCTAAATTTGGGGCCGTATTTTTTATGTTACAGGCAGTGCAGGGCAACGCATTATCATATCTCCAAACCATAGAATTTTCCTGAAACTAATTGAATTATCCACAGATATATTATTTCTTATTTAAAATTTTTTAATTTTTACAATGCGTAAAGCGTGTTAGAACGATTAGTTTGAAGCCGTAGAATATAAATAAGTATAGGCACGAAGCATATAAACACTGAACACATAACGTTGATATAAAATACGGTTGTTTTAATGTAAAAGTGGAATTACGTTACTTTTAAACTTTTTTAATTAATAATTAACAAACTTGCTAAAATATTTGACATGCCTGAAGTGCTATGCTTTTGACTTTCACTTAAAATACATTTATTTAGCATTTTAAAAATGATGTGTAATATGAATAATATATTTTTACAAAACTAGAATTGAATTCAGTTGAGTGGAATAAAAGCGAAGAGAGTTTAAATGTACAAAGCTTTTCCGTAAGAAAAATCCATTTTGACCAGGAATTTTTCAAGGCCATAGGTCGCATAATGAAAAGAAACTTGAATACACTGCATAGATAAAATTTACTGCTTTTTAACTTTTTTAACAGCAATCTGGAGTTATGGCTTAAAAGGTTGCAAAAACAGGAGAAAAACTTGTTTCTCAAAGGTGTAGGTAGTACAATCTTACCTATAAATATATTCAGAAGTCAACTAACTACAGCTTCGATCTATTTTAAAGTGAGATTTATCTTCTCCTAGTAGTAAATTTAAATATTAAATGGCTTTATGGTGCTGAAAATGGAAATTCCACGTTGTTACTGGGTTGTGAGCATTAACGTACTTCCGAAATGAAAGTTTTTCTTCTTCCTGTAGAAGTCACTTTAGGAAATTTTGAGATATACTTGAAAGTATTCATTGAACTCTATCGAAGCTCACGTGCGCTTACGGGAGCGTTCATTGGTTAATGCAATAGTAATAAAATTAGCGCTATCATGGTACTTTCCTAAAATTTAAAAATTGTCGACAAAATAAAAAGTAACAGTTACGTCGTGCAATCACTTGCTGTGGCGAGTGCACATATTTAACAAAAAGTACTGGTACACGCGGGCGCTGATGCGCTACCGATTTAATTAAGTTTTTGTTTCTTTATTCTAATTTAAGAAGATTTAGTTAACAAACTAAACACAATTAAAAAACATAAATAGATTTGCCAGCCGGATTAAATATTTAAATTATGGCTACTATAAAAATTAATGCGGTTACTTTCACACTTCGTCATCTAACTAAATATTTTGCATAAAATCTGGGGCACCTTTAATAGACAAGATCATTAGGCTATCTATTTTTTTTTATATATCAATTTTTAGATTATAAAAAAAAAGTTTAAACTATTCCTTTTTGGGTGAGATTTGATTTGATTTGAAAAACACCCAAGCGGTTGCTGTATAATAGAAACTATCTTCTTACTTACTTACTTACTGTTTTCTTTATTTTTCTTTTTCGTGATGAAGCTAGAAGTATATAGAGCGTGGCGTTTCCTTCCTGAAATCGGCAATTACTCGGATCAAAACACTAATGCGAATGTTCACCTTTGAAAGCAGATATCAACAATTACGTACTTATTACTAATTTTATCAACTTAACCTCCCATTTAACCACTTTCTAAGTTCTCGTAATAATTGAAAAAAAAATTTGAAATTTAAAATTTTCGAATTAAAAACCAAACAAAATTTCCTTTCTATAAATATACAACTCGTAATAATGTAAATAAATCGAGTATTTTAGTTTGTAAATAATTTTATGGTGAATGGTGCGGATATTTTTTGGTAGCACTGTATATATTTCAGATAGAGGAGTAATTCAGCAGGCACCTCCAAGTTACAATAGAATTTTTCAGTGTTATCCAAACCCTCCCGGATATTATCCTGCACATTTCATTCCAGGTTTGTAACCACATTTTTGTATTATATATAGGGTAAGGCAAAATTTTATTAACAATGTAAATCAAATGTCGTTGCACTGTATACATAGTACATACAACTTAACTCATTACAATGTGAGATATTGCTTCCATTATACGTACTAATTAATCATCCAATCACGTTTATATTATTCAATAATAATAATTATCATCGGTGTGGTCGAATGGATAACAGGAAAAGGATGTTAAAAAATGTTTGTTATTATTTAATGATTTTATTAGAAAATAAATTATTAATTATCACAGATACTAGGATTACTAAGGGATACTAAGGTTGTGCGGCCTGAAAACCGCATTTGGTAGACAGAAATTAGAGACATCTAACCTAATAGTCATCTAATTGTCGTTTTTTTAAAAAGTAAATTTTCATTGAAATTCTTGTGGCATAATACAAAGTAAATAAAGTTGTAAAAGAAAGTTAACTGAAAATAAGACATAACACTGCGGAGACGTAAAGAAACTGTAAAGTCATTTATTTATAAGAACAAAATTTCTAAAGAAACTAAATCATCAATTAACGTATTTATGATAGTGAGACGTGAGTAATGTTCTAGAAATAAATTGCAGTTATACATAAACGTTACGCTGAAATATTTCCCGAGATTATAAAACGACCGAAGTTAATCCAAGGTACCCAATCACGTCGTTCCCTTACGGGGTGGGCCCTAAATGGAGTCTTGTATTTTACAACAACATTTCACGGTATAATTACATCAGTTTAGCAAAGCGTGGTCAAAAAATACTCTCTTGGCGTACTTTAACGAAAACTGAAAATTTTAAATTATAGTAAGATTGTTTTAACTTGTCCCCTACGTCATACTAACCTAAAAAATGATGTTAGCTGCTTTTGGTTAATAACCAATGGCAGTGCTTATGTGCGATGACGTAGGTGCCAAGTTATATTATCTTACCATAGACGTAAACAAATGATACTTAATTCAGCCTATTATGTAAACTGTTATGTAAAAAAAAATTTATTAGTGCACAATAACTTACAGCGTTAAAAATTATTCCAATTTACTACATTTTAAAGTTATTTTTCCCAGCAATTATTTATATAAAAACAAATTTAATTATAAAGCTCTGTTTAGAAACAAAAAGTTGAAACTTTTATGGTTTATAAATGAATTATATAAATAATTACTGTGAAATGACTTGAAAATAAGGTTTACTTGTTCTTATTTCTTTTTTTTAATTTCTATTTCTTTTCAATATTTCTTAGTTTGTATTTCATTTGGACTTACAGTTAAGGCCAAGTTCAGTGTCAGAACTTCCAAGACTAATAGCAAATTGGATGGATCCCAAATAGCACGTAACGTAGCACAAGATTGCCACAATATTGTCACATGCTTGACAAGCTTGTTACAACCTTGTGACAACCGTACAATGCTATTAGAGATGTGATTGATCACCATTTTAGAAAATAATAGTTACCTGTAATTTCTGAATAAAAACTAAATCAAAATCTGTACAATTTTTATTGTACACAATAAAACACAAATAAATTTGCATTATTATTAAAAAAAAAGAGTAAAAGAATAAACACAAAATACCCACCACGATCACAAGAGTAAAACCCAAGGGGTCAACTGCTAGAAGAAATCGTGTACAATTAACTACACACTTCACGTAATTCATGATAATTCTCCATACTTCTTCGTACTTCATATAATTCAGCAGTAATTCACGGGAATTCACGTACTTCACCAGTAATTCACCGTACTTCATCAATAATTCACGGTACTTCACCTAATTCATCGATACTTCATTGTATTTTACGTACATCATTGGTTCACAGACTTACCGAGATTCCAAAATTTGTGCACTGGAGGGTGTTCCACAACCCCCAGACCCCCCCCTCGGATTAAGTAGTTTATTTTTTATTTTGTTGCAGAGATCTGCCTCCCAGGGGGTACGGAATTTATAATTACGCAGTTTATAATTAATTGTCAGATTACGAGTTAAACACATTTGCTTCGCCATTGCTAATTTTAATAAACTTGAGATATGTTTAAATATTTAATTCACTTTTAATAAAAATAAATTATTTAAACCGGGGGGTCTGGGGGGTGTGGAACACCCTCCAGTGCCTCTGCAACGGGAGATCTTTAGTTTACTTCTGATAAAAAGTAAACTACTTGGTCTGGGGGTTCTGCATGTTCTGCAATGTTCTTCATTCCAAAATTTGTGCACTGGAGGGTTTTCCACACCCCCCAGACCTCCCGGATAATAAAAATAAATTATTTAAACCGGGGGGTCTGGGGGGGTGTGGAACACCCCCAGTGCCTCTGCAACGGGAGATTTTCAGTTTACTTATGATAAAAAGTAAACTACTTGGTTTGGGAGTTCTGCATGTTCTGCAATGTTCTTCATTCTAAAATTTGTGCACTGGAGGGTGTTCCACACCCCCCAGACCCCCCGGATTGAATAGTTTATTTTTATCAGAAGTAAACTGAGGATCTTCTGCTGTAGAGGCGCTGGAGGGTGTTCCACGTGAAGTACTTCGTGTACTTTACATGAGATGTCATGGACTTCATGAGATGTGTAAAAAAAACTTCACCAGCGGTTAACCCCCTCGGTAAAACCTGATTAGATCGGAACGGAAAATCACATTTGTATTCTTACAAGGTAAAATAGATTACGAGTTAAACACATTTGCTTCGCCATTGCTAATTTTAATAAACTTGAGATATGTTTAAATATTTAATTCACTTTTAATAAAAATAAATTATTTAAACCGGGGGGTCTGGGGTGTGGAACACCCTCCAGTGCCTCTGCAACGGGAGATCTTTAGTTTACTTCTGATAAAAAGTAAACTACTTGGTCTGGGGGTTCTGCATGTTCTGCAATGTTCTTCATTCCAAAATTTGTGCACTGGAGGTGTTCACACCAGACCCCGGATAATAAAAATAAATTATTTAAACCGGGGGTCTGGGGGTGGAACACCCCAGTGCCTCTGCAACGGAGATCTTGAGTTTACTGCTGATAAAAAGTAAACTACTTGGTCTGGGAGTTCTGCATGTTCTGCAATGTTCTTCATTCTAAAATTTGTGCACTGGAGGTGTTCCACCCCCAGACCCCCCGGATTGAATAGTTTATTTTTTTCAGAAGTAAACTGAGGATCTTCTGTTGCAGAGGCACTGAGGGTGTTTCACGTGAAGTACTTCATGTACTTCACATAAGATGTCATGTACTTTATGAGATGTGTACAAAAAGTTCACCAGCGGTTAACCCCTCGGTAAAATCTGATTAAATCGGAACGGAAAATTACATTTGTATTCTTACAAGGTAAAATAGATTTTATCTAGTCGGATCGGACGTGATTTTCACTACAGTCTATAAGAATGTCTTTAAGGTTGCAGCATAACAGATCAGATTAAGTCTCACGTTGTATCCTAATTGCCAGCAAAATGAATTATTGGGCAGAGTCAGAAAACCCAAACTCAAAAGAACACTTTTTACTATAAAAATTGATTCTCCAAACGAAAGAGCACTAAAATACAAGACTTTTAAGGTGTGGTAGGATTCGGTAGATCATTTAATCAGCCCACAATTTAAATTTGAAAATCACGAATTTTCAAGTGTAATTTTATGCCAAATATGGCATACATTCTATCATCAGTCCGTGCTTCGTAGGTGGGTCGACAGTGACTAGTGGTGGGGAGCTACCAGTCGCTCCCTGATATCCGTCGGGTCAACAATCACACTTTGCCGAGTTGAACCGTTTTAGGGGGATATTTTTAATGAGTAAAGCGCTTGTCAAAACGGCTTGAGTGGCTGTAGCGAAGCGGAGGCTGCAGAAAGTCAGTTTTGACAAACAGCAAGACTCGGATTCACCCTAAAAGTGTAATTATGATAAAATACCCTTCTAGATTATTTTTAACCATGGAAAGAGCTGATTTGATAGTTGACACGTTCATGATGCTGGTAACTCAACAACTGCTTGCATAATTCACTTCAAAAATTATGAAAATCAAAATTCGCGATTTTTGACCGTCCCTGAATTATCTTTAAAACCTTTGCCCTTGGTATATTATGGAAATGTGTCGAATTAAGTGGTTCTTGTCGTACTGAGCAGGATATCAAATGTCAAAAGAACGCCTAAAATTCAACATTTGCAGGATGGCAATGACTTGAAATCTAAAGTCTGTTTAAAATTTGGAAATACACAAATAAATTTCACGATTCGATGCCATTCAAAATGTACTTTTAATGAAGTAATCCGTATTAATTTGTAAAAACATTAAAATGAGGTTGAAGAAATAAAACGTAAACGCAGGAAAAGCTGAAAATAATTATCATTGGTAACGAACTTAATGATGGCGCCAAACTTGAAAAAGAAAACAATAGAAAATAATAATTACTTAATAGAACTAATTTGGCTTTGCTATTCTTAATGGATTTCATGAAAATTAAATTAAATCGTTTACAATTAAAACATTAAAGCTTGAAATTGGAAAATGCCATAGAAAGAACTTTCATTTTGTAAATTTTCGAAATTGGAAATCTCATGATTTAACTTACAGGGTGCGGCAGTATAACATCACTTCGCAAAATTGATAACTCTGTCAGAATAACAAATTTGTGAATTTAGGAAGTATCACGTTTAACTTCATCCTTCTAATTATCAAAGGCTAACTTAGCCACAACAATGGTTACTACTCAAAACCGACGGAGGGGGGGGTCATGTAGAGGTCTTAAAATGTCAGTTTCCATGTATATGCTCAAGTTCGAATCTAGATTGAGTAAAATTGTTTTTGCTAAAATTTGTTTGTTTGTTATATTTTTTGTTAAAATATTTACAGTACATCCTACACGCTACTGATCTAAGTACTTTTTAAACTACTTATTCTATTTGGTGAACCATATGTGGAGGCGTTAAGATGACATTTGTGTGATTGAGATGTGTGCTCGATTTTTTTCTACTTTACTTGAATACATTTTTACTTTAGTAAAATCAAGCTAGTGAATGATAAATGGCACACTTGATGTGACGTTAACTACAATTATTATTATTATTTGCATATTATTATAAAAAATAACAGTTTTGTTTTCTTTTTATTAATAATATTTTGAATTTTTTTATTTGCACCTACTACATATTGTAATTAGAATCTTCCCGAATAAAATTTTATATTATTTAAATTTGAGTATAGTAAGTACGAGTAAATTAGAAAAATTTTGAATTTAGCGCTCTTATATTTATTATTTTTAGAATAATATTTGCTCTAAATTTTGATAGTTACTCAATATCTCCCCGTTGGCTACCTCAATGATCCGCAAGCGATATTTTGTTTAAAACAAGTTAGACCCAGAATAAAACATCTCTTAGGCTTCTGTACAGCTAACCTTTTGGTTTGAAAAGTTTTGCTGCATATTTCTAGGTTACTTCAACTATTTTTAACCTAAATGTTCATTTCATCCCCTAGATACGGACACAATGCCATGGCCAGACATTTTTATTCCTAATCCTACAATGAATTTGTGTAAATTAAAAGAAAAGAAATATGAATGGAGATTCACACAGTTTGGCAAAACTACAGCTTCTCGAAATCGAACCAGAAACGAAGGATTATAAATCTTGCATGGTACCTACTTAAAAGAACTAGTAAAATTTTACACAAAATGATTAAATTAAATAGGTAAAAAAATCAATGTGTGAAAGTAAAGTACAAACAGTAATTATTACTAAGTAAAGAAAATTCTTCGATTCTATGTCAAAATTGTAGCTCTGTAACTCTACCAGCGATCACACCAAGCCACTGCCACTGCTATTATGTTAATTCATTAACAAAGGAGTGCCCCATGGTATAGTTTCAAGTTTGAAATGATTAGTTTACTACTTAGTTTTGCGTACTCCTTTTTAATAATTCTAAAATTACAGGCTTTGTAATACATTCGATGCATGTTGAAATTATAAATAATATAAGTTTTAAATTAGCAAGAGTAATAATTCAAAGAAGGTCAATGGTATGTTTACCGTAAACCTTAATTAAATGCAAAATACTCCATTACAAATTTGAAGATTAAACAACATAGTAAATTTGTAGCTAATAAAATTTGTTTTGTTGATTTATGTTAACAATAAGAACAAAAAATAATTTTTTATGCTTCTTCGTGCATACAACTTGACACACATTTTAGGCTGCAATGGGCTAACCACAAACAATTCTGCGGGCGAGGGGTCGGTCACAAAAAAATACGCTCGGCTTTTGTTTTTTCAAAATAATGTTATGCGCATATTTTATAAAAAATTATTACACGTTCTTAATTTAAAATCTATATTTACTTGTTGACCTTCATTTTAATATGAAATTTTCCTGTTAGGTGACATTTTTTACTTGGATAACATACATACATAGAAAAAGACATTAAATTACTAAAACATAAAATCTTGACAATGATCTAAAAAAAAATAAAAGTATACCGACGAAATATGCGTTTCACCTAGTTTTAATTATACCAGATGTTCACGAAAAGTTTTGTACGAAATTGAAATGAATTTTTTTTACAGGCAGTGTATTCATGAGGTCCGATGATGCGAATGTTTACACAACATTGGAGCCAACCCTGAGCAGCAACCCCAACGTTTACTTCCAACGGGGAACGGGAGTCCACCCAGGGATGATGTACTGAGGAACCATGCAAAAACCTTAACGCTTATTTTTTTAAGAATGCAAGAAGTGATTTTATAAGTGCGAAATTGTAAACTAAAAACTATGGAAATGTTTATGTGCAATGTAGGTGTTTAAATATTTTTAAGATTGTAAAAAGTATTATTTTTAATAAACAAATAAAAAATATGTAGTTTTCAATCGATTTTGCACAATAAATTAGAACCGAGATTGATAGATTTGAAAATAATAATATATAATTATGTATTTAAAATTTAATTGAGTAATTTTGTATTGTTTCGATAGGGCGGTGCCTCGGGGGCCTCCCCACACCAGCCGCCACTGCTTCAAACTATTATAGCACACTTTACGCAATCACGATAATAAAAATGATCAATAAGATGATTTAATAGGCTAGCGTGACCTAAATAATCTACTACCGTACGTATCAATTAAAATTAATTTAAGAGCATCGATTTAACCATTCCCGTTTGTTGCTTAATTAAAATGTGCATGCCTCCTCTTTAAAATTATCTTCAAATTTTTACGTAACAAAACGTTAGCCGTCACTTCGTGACCCAATGTTTCACATTTTGAAGTGGTACCATACCAAACAATGCCCCCTCCAAACTATAACAACTACGAATACTTTAACATTAGGAAATCGAAGGTAAAGTTACAATTACGGTCACTCACTTAACAATTAATCTTCAGGTATTTGACCTCCTTAAATTCCATCCTTGACCATAGATTTTGGTGTTAGTCTTACCATTACAAGGCTATCAATAGAAAAAATAGAAAGGTTTGCATAATATAAAATTATTATCGAGATCATTATTACTGGAAGTTTACAATTTGTTTAATATTAAAAAAATCCAAGTGGATGCAGCTTTCAGGTATTGTATCCAATGAGTTCTTTCAAAACAAGAGAAGAAGAGCCAATAATATACTAAGCATGACCGCATAAATCTCATTTCCTTGGTTTAAAAAATGTAAGATTAGTGGCCAGGGAGTATTTTAAAAATATTTCAAATAAACTACAAGATCTGTCAAAAACGTAACATACAAGTAAATAACCGAGAGGTCTGGGGCTATACTCCCCAGCTGCCAAAACATCAAAATGGCTTAAAAGCAAAACTTATTAGATATTTTTAGCTATTTCAATTTTTGCATTTCTGTTGCCGTCATCAGCGCTTACTTCCAATATTTCTTCTGCTCTTGGTGATTTTTTCTCCCAACAAGTTTCTCGAAAGATTACAAAAGATTAAAATGCTAAACGGTTTAATTGCAGTTAAAAACATAAAAACCTCAGTTATTTAGTTCAAAAAAGCAAATCAGGACACGAAACAATTGTCTTAAAGATCAACATTTTAATCATTAATTTGCTATCCAATTTTATTGCATCATAAAATATCATAATTTATTGGAATACCAATTAATACCTATTGAAGTTGTTGCAAAAACATCCCAACAAGGAAATATTAAATTTCTATTTTATAAAAGCGATTTACAATAATTAATATTAAAAGTTTGTTTTCCTTGTTGAATATTTATTTGAAAACAAATCATAGAAATATTAAAATCAAAGCAATTTTGACACCACTCAGTTACGTGTCCTTATTGCTTACAAATATAACATTAGAAAGTACCAAGTACAAAAGCAGTTTATTAAAAAATTTTCATACAATGTTAAATTTTGCAACGAATTGTCTATTGTCACCTACACAGAAATTAATATTGCAAAATAACTTTCCAAGTGGTAGGTATTAAATGATTAATTATTTTAAAACGAAACAATAAATTTACCAAGATTAACTACCACTTTTAGTACCCATGGCGGCTCAATGAACAATTTAAAACCGGAAAAGTTACACACAACAGTTTAAACTTTAAAGATTTTAAAACGAAACAAAAAATTACTAATTGAACAAAAAATTGTTTACCGCGAAGAATTTTTTCCAAATTATAATTAAGCTTACACGCTATAATCCATCATTTCATTTTCGTGCCAAGGCTTGCAAAAAAGGATACCAATTTTTGTGCTTTTTTGTTATAGTTAAAATTTTTTTATTTTACTTTTGTTCTGTTTAAAATATTAAAGCTATCAAAGTGTGATTAACTCCGGCAACGGGGCGACTGTAAATTGTACCAATGGTTCAGTAGTCTGGCCAATTAATATATCCCCAGAAACATATAATTTTACCCATAATATATTTTTTATTTTGACGTCTTCCTTTTCTTGTTCGCAAATTTTGTTTTGGGATTTTTTTTATAAACTATCTTCATGTAGGTGAAGTTAAAAAGGAAACAAAGGATTAAAAAGGACTTTAGAGCAGCAACGCCTATTTTTCTGATAAAGGTGAGTGGAACTCGAAACAACGCCATGGGCATCAAACAACAACTATCGAAAATCAAAAAAAAAGTCAGGGAAAATTTTTTAAGCAACTTTTAAATTACAAAATTAAATAAACATTTAAGTACAACAAAAAGCACAAAATTAATTTCAACAATCTATTTCGGTTTATAAAATTTTCATTTCTGTAAACATTTTGGAGTAGTTTAAGATTGATTTTTATTACAAAACATTTAAGTTTCTTGGTCCCATTTGAGTACAAAATTTCACTAAAGCTTAAATTCTCTATTACATTACAAATACAAAAAAATTTGTATAGTAATCAAATCATTGATTAAATTATTCGCAAAATTTACTTAAAAATGAATTTTAATTATTCTTTATAATGAAAACACCTTACAATTTCAAGATATCTTACAATCAGAGAGAGATCACAAATTAGAGATTAAATTATTCGTAAAATTCGCTTAAAGAGAATTTAAATTTTTTTGCACAATGAAAAACGTTTCAAATTTAAAAGATCTTTTAATCAGAGAGATTATAAATCAAAGATTAAATTATACGCAAAGTTTACTTCAAAGAGGATTTTAATTTTTCTCCACAAGGAAAACGTTTTAAATTTAAGAAATTATTCAATTAGAGAGAGAGAGAGAGAGATTTAAATCAGAGATTAAATTATTTGTAAAATGTACTTAAAAGAGAATTTTAATTTTGTTTAACAAAACAAAAAACGTTTCAGATTAAAGAGATCTTTCAGTCAGAGAGAGATCTCAAATCAGTGATTAAATCACTTAAAAAAAATTTTAATTTTCCCCACAACGAAAAACGTCTCAAATTTAAGAGATCTTACAATTAGAGAGAGATCTCAGATCAGATACAAAATTATTTCTTAAAATTCACTTAAAAGAGAATTATTTATTTTCTTAACAACGAAAAACGTTTCAAATTTTAGAGATTTTTCAATCAGAGAGAGATCTAAAATCAGAGATTAAATTATTTCTTAAAATTTACTTAAAAGGAACTTTAATTTTTCCGCACAACGGAAAACGTTTCAAATTTAAGAGATTTTTCATGAGAGAGATCTCAAATCAGAGATTAAATTATTAGTAAAATTCACAGAAAAGAGAATTTAAATTTTTCTCCACAACGAAAAATGTTTCAAATTTAAGAGTTTTTCAATCAGAGAGAGATCTCAAATCAATAATTAAATCACTTAATAAAAAATTTTAATTTTTTTCTACAACGAAAACCGCTTCAATTTTAAGAGATCTTTTAATCAGAGAGAGAGAGAGGAAGATCTCCAATTAGAGATTAATACATTCGCAAAATTTACTTAAAAGAGAATTTAAATTTTTTCTCCACAACAAAAAGCGTTTTACATTTAAGAGATCTTTCAATCAGAGAGAGATTTTAAATCAGAGATTAAATTATTAGTACAATTCACAAAAAAGAGAATTTAAATTTTTCTCCACAACGAAAAATGTTTCAAATTTAAGAGTTTTTCAATCAGAGAGAGATCTCAAATCAGTGATTAAATCACTTAATAAAAAATTTTAATTTTTCTCTACAACGAAAACCGCTTCAATTTTAAGAGATCTTTCAATCAGAGAGAGATCTCCAATTAGAGATTAATATATTTGTAAAATTTACTTAAAAGAGAATTTAAATTTTGCCCCACAATGAAAACATTTCAAATTTAAGAAATTTTTTAATCGGAGAACGATCTCAAATCAGAGTTTAAATTATTCGTAAAACGTTTCAAAATTAGGAGATTTTTCAATCAGAGAAAGATTAAAAATCAGAAATTAAATTATTCGTAAAATTTACTTAAAATAAAATTTTAATTCTTCCCCACAACAAAAATAGTTTTAAATTTAAGAGTTTTTCAATCAGAGAGATATTTCAATTTTAATAATCAAACAATTTCAAAAATCAGAGAATAAATTAATTGCCAAATTTATTTAAAAGAGAGTTTTAATTTTTCTGCACAATGAAAATTGTTTAATGGTAAGAGATCTTTCAATTAGAGAGAGATCTAAAATCAGATTGTGAATTATTCGTAAAATTAACTTAACAGCAAATTTTAATTTTTCTCCACAACATAAAATGTTTTAAATTGAATAGATCTTTCAATTAGAGAGAGATCTCAAATCAGAGATTAAATTATTCGTAAAATTCACCTAAAAGAGAATATTAATTTTTCTCTACAACAACAAACGCTTCAAATTTAAGAGATCTTTCAATCAGAGAACGATCTCAAATATAGATTAAATTAATTGTAAAATTTAGTTAAAGAGCATTTAAACTTTTTCCACAAATTAAAGAGATCTTTCAATCAGAGAGAGACCTTAAATCAGAGATTAAATTATTTGTAAAATTCATTTAAAAAAAAATTTTAATTTTGCTGAATTTAAGATTCACTTAAAAGGGAATTTTAATTTGTTTCACAGTGAAAAACGTTTCAAATTTAAGAGATTTTTTAATCAGAGAGAGATCTCAAAGCACATATTAAATTATTTGTAAGATTCACTTAAAAGAGAATTTAAATTTTTCTCTACAACGAAAAAATTTCAAATTTAAGAAATATTTCAATTAGAGACAGATCTCAAATCAGAGATTAAATTATTTGCAAAATTCACTCAAAGAGAATTTTATTTTTTCTGACCAAAGAAAAACGTTTAAAATTTAAGAGATCTTTCAGTCAGAAAGAGGTCTCAAATAGAAGATTAAATTATTCGTAAACTTCACATAAAAGAGAATTTTAATTTTTCTCCACAACGAAAAACGTTTAAAATTTAAGGGATGTTTCAATTATAGAGAGATCTTAAATCAGAGATTAAATTATTCGTAAAATTCACTTAAAAGAGAATTTTAATTTTTCTCCACAACGAAAAACGTTTCAAATTTAAGGATGTTTCAATTATAGAGAGATCTTAAATCAGAGATTAAATTATTCGTAAAATTCACTTAAAAGAGAATTTTTATTTTGCTTCTCAAAGAAAAGCGTTTCAAATTTAAAGATCTTTCAATCAGAGAAAGAGGGGGAGATCTCAAATCAGGGATTAAATTATTTGTAAAATTTACTTAAGAGAGAATTTTAATTTTTCCCAAAACGAAAAACGTTTCAAATTTAAGAAATCCTTTAATTAGAGAGAAATCTCAAATCAGAGATTAAATTATTTGTAAAATTCACTTAAAAGAGAATTTAAATTTGTGTCCAGAAAGAAAAACGTCTTAAATGTAAGAGATCTTTCAGTGAGAGGAACATCTTAAATCAAATATAAAATAATTTCTTAAAATTTACTTAAAAGAGAATTTTACATTTTCTTCACAACGAAGAACGTTTCAAATTTATGGGATTTTTCAATCAGAGAGAGATCTCAAATCAAAGATTACATTATTTCTTAAAATTCTCTTAAAAAAGAATTAAAATTTTTCTCCACAACGGAAAACGTTTCAAATTTAAGAGATCTTTCAATCAGAGAGAAATTTTTGTTATTTTTTAGAAGAGTTCTTACGATTTTTTTTGAAAATTTAAAATGCAATCAAAATTTTCATGAAATAACAGATCTTTTTTGAAGATTGATTAAGGTGAAATATTAGCACTACTAAATTTCGTTGAGCGAACTTAACTGAAAGTTAATAAATTTACATACTATAATAAATTTGCAATTAGAGCGCACTTTTTATTCAGATTTCTACTCTTCTCTTTTGTTGACAAACCAAAAATTAATACCACAGTTATGCGTCCGTTACACTGCTTGTTAAAAAACAAACAAGCGTAACAGAAAAAATTTTATATAAAAAATAATGCTTATAAGCCAATTTTAATTAATAATTTTAAAAAGTGAGACGATTTAGTAGAGTTAATGATGCATTGACTATCTAAGAAAAAATTTTATTTGAATAGAAGTTGTTTACTTATTTATAGGCAAGTAATTTAATTTTCAGTCAAGCGTTCGCTCTCATTAAGTATTCAATGAAAGTGCGTAAAATTTGTTCTTTCTCAAGAGCAAAGTCAAATTAAATTGACTATGATGAAGAAATGGTTAATTTTTTTATTGATTTATTTAGGTCGGTGGGTTAGAAACTGCTAAAACCATTGTTGTAATTAATATTGGTACTTGGTCTGTTGAAAGTTGTTTCAAACTGTTTTTTTCTTTCTTTTTGGAGTTGAAAAATTTAATTATTACTTTTTAAGATTCGTTCGCTTTTCAAGATACGTTTACATTCAAGTTTTTATCGACTGATCGGCCACTCAACTGTTCGACCTGTCTAAAAGTCTGTCGTGCATCTCGTTGCCTTAATCTGGCAATCTCAGACCTCTGACAGGTTCGAAAATTAAAAACCGCAAAGGAATTTTTAGAAAATTCCGAAAAGCACCTCGCTTTGTTCCAGCTACTTTTTTGCGGGCATTGAATCAGTAAAAAGCTACTTGAACGTAGTACTTTTGTCTGCTGCATTAATTTAAACAAAAATGCGTGAAGTATTATCTATCTGAATTCAGGATTAATTTTACTTTTTAAAATGTTTTAATGTTATTTCAGAATCAAATCATATTACGAAAAAGTAATGTGACATTGTTTCGTTTGATTATTTCAGTACTAATTAAAGCGAAAAATTTTTTGCTTTAGCTGTATATTTCGGGAACGATCTTTTAAAATTTTCCTTCAGGTCATTCCTTTGTTTCTCCCTTGAAACTTTTTTTTGTGGTATCATTGCCCAAACTCGATATGATCTTTCTTCCTTACAACTCTACACGCTCTTGCCATTCCTATTCTGATCGTGAATTTGGAAAAATCTTTTTTGCATTGTTTTGGTCACGTATAACTATCGCACTTTGAGTATTCCCGTAAGTTAGCTGTGGAGTTTAAAGAAGTAGGTATGTGACTTTTTCTCCAACCACTTTCTTCAAGTCCTCCTTTATCACCTTGTCTTTGATTTAGTAACCAACAGTAATTGTTTTGCCCTTCTGATCGATCCTATTCGTTTTATAAGTCAATGGTTTTTTTCTCTATGCATTTGATTATCTGGTTTACTATGTCCGTACAGGAGAGTATTCGAGAGACCCTGATGATGGATTGCTAATCTCTCTTTTGGTTTTTTTCGAATTTTATTCTCACGATTGCAGGATTTTCGTCAAAGTTCTTACTTTCCAGCCGCGTTTTGGGTATATAAAGGTTTCCATCTCGATCACAACATTACCCTCCGAGTCAATCTTATTCATTTTATATCAACGGTTTCTTTCTTCTCCGTGCACTTTTTATTTGTTTCAGTATGTCTGTAGAGCAAAGTATTCGAGGGCAAATACTGTGAATAACGAATATCTGAATAACGATTCAGAACACATTCGAAGAAGAACAGCAATCAAAGAAAAAATTATAAAAGAAATCGAGAAACTAGGTTATGAGCCAGCAAATGTATGCAATATCAAACGAAAGGAAATAAAAAATAATAAAGCAACATAGACACCACTACCAATGTTTTATAGAACTAAAACCTATAAAAAACATTAAAGAGATTTATGAGGTAACAATTCTCTCCATGTTGTCCTTAAATTATTAGCAAATAAGCTTATTATCCCTGGAAAGATTACTTGCATCGAAGGAGTTCTATAAAAAATCTACAAATTTAATGTTTTTCTTATTATTGCATTATTAATTTCTTCTGGCGCCCAGAAACCACATGTAAATTAACTAATTTATTATAGAATTTAACAAAAATAAAATATATTTAACTTATTTAATACTAATTATGAATACATTATAAATAAAACAATTAGCTGTAATAAGATAAATATTCAGAAATAACTAATTGGGTTGCTTCGAAAGATATCAAACTTTTCTCGGTGTTAAAATTTTTGTTTTAAATGTTTTTTTAGTTTTCTTATTGTAGGGTATTCTGATACTTCTCCTATTTCAGATGGGGTGTCTGTTTCAATCAATAGCAACTTCGGGGGTCTTTCATATCCACAATTAGTAATCTGAGCACCAATTTTTATTTAAATATTATTTTATTTTATTTAAAGCATTACATTCCCGGAAAAATATTGATCTTATGTTTCTAGGATTTACAAATCTTTCTGGCGAGGAGGATTAGTCCCCTGTTACATTTTAACTTTTTCGTTTTGTCTTTCTTGGTATGTTGGCTACCATTTTGTGTGAGTTACCGCTTCTCTTACTATTTCCCTTCATAATTTCCTATCTTGTACTTTCTCCACGACATTCGTTGACTTCATCGCTCTCAGATCACTCATCACCTGGTCTTCCAGGGTTCTCGTTCGGTTTCCATAGGGTTATCTTTTTCTCTATGCTGTCATCGTTGCTTCTCATGATGTGCCCCATCCATCTCAATATTTGCAACTTCACGAATTTTACCACGTCTTCGCTCTTCATCTCTTCTTTAATTTTGTGATTTATCATCTGTCTGTATTGCCGCTTTTATCTCTTTTTGGGCTGAGGATAGTACGTAGTACTTTCCTTTCGAGCACCAGTAGTGTTGCTTCCATTTGCGAAATGGATATTGTTTCCGCAGCATATGATTACCGGTCTAATCAATGTTTTATAAATCTTTAGTTTCGTTTCTCTCGTCAATATTTTGTCTTTAAGTAGGGTTTTGTTGGCATAGTAGGCCCTATTACCTGATTGCACTCTTCCTCTGATTCCCTCCATTCTATTGTCATTTCTGTCGTCAGATTCTTCCGAGGAGTTAACCGCTGGTAAACTTTTTGTACACATCTCACGAAGTACATTAAATCTCATGTGAATTACATGAAGTACTTGTGAAATACATGAAGTACTTGTGAAGTACATGAAGTACTTGTGAAGTATATGAATTACTGGTAAAATACATGATGATACGTTTTTTAGCTCATTTGTTTAAATATCACGGAGGTTTGGTAGCTCAATATAAAGCTTTGGCAATTTATTGTTTGGTCATGATTAATTAATTACTTTGAAGCGTAAATAACGCGCTTGTCCCGGTTTTACAGAGACGGCTCCAGAATGTGATAATACATTTTAAACTATCTTCTTATCTTCTTTTATCTTCTATCTTTCTTTAACTGTAGTTATCTAACAGTTAAAATACATTAAAGTTAAATTGACGAAATAACCAATCAGGTGTTTGATTTGTTTTTGTTTTGTTGTGTGTTTGATTATTTTGTTGTGGTCTGATTGGATGAGTTTGAAAAAGGTGTATGTCCTCAGTCTCTTCCATTGCAAATTTTTAATTTAAAAAAGTCTAAATCTATTGTTTTCTTTCTTTATTTTTGGTTGAACCTTTTTTGTTTTTGAGTTATTTAGAAAATTATTTGGGAGGGGAGGGGGCTGGAAAGTTTCTATATTCCCCCCCCTCCCAACTTTGAAAATAATCTTAATAATCGTTTGTGCATGATTGTACATAATTTATTTTCGCTTTACGCTTTAATTAATAAAAATAAATTAGTTAAACCGGGGGGTCTGGGGGGTGTGGAACACCTCCAGTGCTTTTGGAACGGAGATCTTCAGTTTAATTCTGATAAAAAATACACTATTCCATCCGGGGGTCTGGGAAGTATGGAACGCCTTCCAGTGTCTCTGCAACGGGAGATCTTTAGTTTACTTTGATATAAAATAAACTACTTAATCCGAGGGTTTCACACCCCCCAAAGCCTCCGAATCGAGTATATTTTTTATCAGAAGTAAACTGAAGATCTCCTGTTGAGAGCACTGAGGGTGTTCCACACCCCCCAGACCCCCCGGTTTAAATAATTTATTTTTATTACAACTAAATTAAATATTTAAGCATATTTCAAGTTTATTGAAATTAGCTATGGCCAAGTAAATGTGTTTAATTTGTAATCTGACAATTAATTATAAATTGCGTAATTATAAATTCCGTACCCCCTTGGGGTAGATCTCTGCATCTGGAGATCTTCAGTTTACCTCCGATAAAAAATAAATTACTCAATCCGGGGGGTCTGGGGGGTGTGGAACACCCTCCAGTGTACAAATTTTGTAATCTCGATAAGTCTGTGAAATACCGATGAAGTATGTGAAATACAATGCGGTATCGGTGAAGTACTGTGAATTATTGATGAAGTGCGGTGTATTACTGGCGAAGCACGTGAAGTCCCGTGAATTACTGCTGAATTATATAAAGTACGAAGAAGTATAGAGAATTATGATGAAGTACGTGAAGTGTGAAGTTAATTGTACACGATTTCCTCTAGCGATTGACCCCTCGGATTCTTCATACTACCTGGTGAATTCTTTGTGTAGCGCATATACGTTGTCTTCGTTTTACTAACTTTAAGACCCATTCTCTTTGCGGCTTTCTTTAATTTTTAAACATTTCTATCAATTTCTTATGTGTTCTTGCCATGATTAGAACGTCGTCTACGTAGGCAAGTATCTGCCTTCTCTAGTGATGATCGATCCTTTTATATCCATTCTTTGTACTATTTTTTCTAGAACAATGTTAAAAAGCAGAGCCGACAGTACGTCTCACCCGTTGTTTATCTCCTATTACATATTTTGCATGTTCTTGCAGTCTTCTAAATATAAATGTTGACAATATTTTTTATGTCGAATTGATCAGTGTTATGTCTCTATAATTTGCGCATTCTTCGAGATCTCCTTTCTTTTTTATATGCATTATAACACCATCTCTCCATTTTGTTGGAATTCTCTCTTCGTTCCATACTTGTTGAACCAGGTCGCATATTCTATTGTGAAGTTCCTCCCCTCCACACTTAACCAATTCTATCCCTATTTCGTCCTTTCCGGGTGACTTTTCATTTTTCATCTTTTGTATTACGCTTGTTATTTCTTGATATGTTGGTGCAATATTATCTCTTCTACTTGTTTTCCATTTAACAGTTTTTGAAAATGTCTGATCCAGATTTGCTTAACTTTCTCGGAATTATGTTGTATTCTACCTTCTTCACCTTTCATATCTATTGGTTTTACTTTGTTTACTAATTTTTGGTTTCTTAACAATTGATAGAATATTTTTATGTTGCTAAACTTGTTGCTATTTTAAATTTCTTCCATTTTTTTCATAAATCATGTGTTCTTTTTTTGTTTATATTTTTTGCTTGCTTGTCTAATATATTCTTTGTAGCTGTCTAAATCTTTCTGTATTCCCGTTCTCAACCATTTACATCTTTTCTTTGTTTTCATTTTGTTATATTTTATCATACACTCGCAGTCGAACCATACTTTTGAGAGACTTTTGTCTCTATTTCTCTTCATTGTTCTGTATCCCAGTTTCACTTGCTGTTTTGTGTATACTTGTTATGATGTTGTTTAGTTCTTCTTCCATATCATTACTCTTTCCATTATTAAGTAGTTTCTCTCTTAGTCTTTCTTCGTATCGTTTTTTTTCTCCAATGTTTTTAAGTTCTCCAGTTGCTATTCTTTTGTTAAATGTTCTTGTTCTGCTATATTCTGTTGTTTTATGCATTATTTTTGCTAGCACAAAGTAATGGTCGGAGTCCACGTTTGCTTCTCTGAATGTTCGTACATCTTTTACCGTATTTTCTCTGTCTTTCAATATTAGTACATGGCGGTTTTCTAGTTCTTTCCTGCATTTCATTGTTTTTCTCCATCTCTTCGACAGTTCTCTTTTGTTTTTCCAGGTTTCTTCTTTTTTGCTTTAGTGTACTTTACAGCTTTTCTAGTTTATTAACAGTCAGTTCCGCTTCTTCCTAGATCTGTGTTACATCGTCGTTTAATTTGGCAACGTCTTTTGGCTTGATCTTATATCTGACATAAAGCTCATCAACATTTCTGTGAGTCGGTCTATTTTTTCTTCTTTTCTTCCGTTGTTTTCTATCGGTTCTATTTTTGGTCTGTCTTACGTTGTTTCACGGAATTATTAAATATATTTATTCAAAACTATTTACAGGGAGCCCCCGTAACCGTAAGGACACTTTTCTAAGACAAATTTTCAAATAAGATTTTTGTCCAAACCCTTGGGGGTACCTCTCTTTAAAGCAATTTTTTGAATTTCAGATTTCAAACGGCCATAGCTTCAATATTAATAATTTTTTCACATAAAAACGGGGTCGCAAGAAAAGTAAAAAAATAAAACCTAAATGTTTTTAACAGTTTTTCCCTTAATTTAATTTATAACTCGAAATCCGTTGATTCTATACGATAAAGGGTTATAATCTAATTTTTAGATAAAGAGTGATCTTTAAAAAAGTTCTAATCCGTTAAGTTTAAAAAATCAAGAATATCGGAGCTATAGTCGTTTGAAATCAAAAATTCAAAAAATTGCTTTAATGGGAGTACCCCCATGGGTTTGGATTTGGACAAAACTTTTATTTGAAAATTTGTCGTAGAAAAGTATCTTTTATACCCTGTATGTTAAATACAGAAAGCTATCTTATAGATGTTATAGTGTAGTAAGGAAATGTTAAAAGTAGAAGGGCTATGAGATTTCTGTCCTACATTATAAATGTAATAAGTAGAACAAACATAAGAAGACGAAACCACTTTTCTGCATCTCAGTACCCATTTAATTCACTTTATATATCTAAAAGTGCAGAACTATTAGTTAACAAGTTAATTCTTCATTGTTAATTTTCCATTATACCACAAAGTAATATTTTGCTTCTAATATAAGCAAGAGGTTAATTTTGGCATTTATGCCAATGAAAATGTGTATCTTGTAATAAGAAAAAAATTATATTCTATCTGAATGAGTTAAAATCAATATATTTATGTATTTTTAGATGCAAATATAATAAAGTACATATCACTTCAAGAAATCTAATTTATCGCACAATTCATATCTTCTTGACAATAAAAAAACAATTTTTTGTCTTGAAAATAATAACTAAATCAATTTATTGGAACAAGAGGTTAGACTTTTAACCTCTAGAAGAGGTTAGGTTATTATTTATTAAAATGATAATGTGATCGTATTCAATGTGGAAGATACCGGAAAACTGTGTGGAATCTCATAATGCATAATTATGTAAAATAATTATATCGATTGAGACTGCCACTGAAAAGTTACAACAAATTTTTGACGATGTACTACCAAATTTTTGTTCCTATCGAGCCTAAAACCTATTTGGTGCACTATCCTATTATGACGCGTTTGAAAATTTCAAAAAATTTTCAAATTGAAAGGGGCATTGCTAAATGGCAATGCCCGATTACACTTAACGTTTTTCCCATCAGGGTACGATGCCGTATCTACAGTGCAAACAGCTGTCAGCTTTTGGAATAAAATTTGATAATCAGAATAAAATATAAAAATTGAGAACGACGAATAGAAAATCCGTTAAATACACAGAGTTGCAGTAAAATAGAAACCATTAGAAATTCAATTGTTACATCTTTCGACGTTAATTAAGTTACTTTTATGCGACGTGATAAAAATTTTAAATTATCGAGGTGCTATAATCTATTTTTATATCCTTCGACTGTAAAGCAAACTTGTTTTTAAATATCTTCTTGAACAACTTTGTCGTTCGATTCATTACATTATGTACTTTTCGTATTTATAGTTCTCAATTGCTTTTCTAAAACCATTTACGTTGATTTTTTCTTGCTAACGTAAATTTATTGTCTTGTAATTTTGTACTATTTTGTACTACAAATTAAAAAAAAATTGAACGCAAAATTAACTGTATGGGTAATTTTATACGAATTTTTTGAATCGCTGCACAGACGAACAAGGCAGATAAAATTGTTGTAGTATGTAAGTAAGCAGGAAAAAAAATAATGGAGAAGAAATGGTTCGACTCGCATTTTTTGTTTTCGAAAATTATTTACGCTTTAATTTAACTAAAATTATTCATTACGTAGAATTATTATTTATTGACACAACCTTTTGACATTGATTTTCTGTAAAGTTCTGATAAAGTTTTTATTGAAAAATATTGGGATTATTAGGTCGAAAATTAATTTATAAGCAAAATTAAATTAAAATTATTCTGCATAATTATTTGGGGCGACGCGACGTATCTAATTTATTCGAATTATGCAAAAACGTAAATTGAAATTATTATTTTAATGATCCACGATAATTAATTGACCAAACATCAAATTTCTCACGATTGCTTAATTTTATCGACTGTTTTCACAATGATAAAAATTGAGTGGTATTTCCAAATTGATGCTAAACGAACAAGAACTAATTGTTTATACACCAAGATTCCTAATAATACATACATTTTCCTAAAATAACAAATGGTTACCTCAATACACTGCCACTACTTCGTTTTTATCATCAATTTTGCTTTCAAGACAAACTCCCTTCCAATTAGAATATTATTAGGAAGGCGAGTAAAACCGAAAAGTATTCCCAAGGAGGGCCATCCAAACTGAGAACAGAAATCACAGACTCATGGCCCAAAAAGTTAGATTCGTTGAAGCCTGGTGCATGGTTAAGTCTCTTCAAAACATCAACACCCCATTTCCACCCTTCAGGCCTCCCAAAGTTTGATTTTGTTTGACAAACTTAGACATGGAGCACATAAAATAAGTTGATAAAACTATGAGCGATCAAATTGATAATTTCGAAGAAGAAGAAGAAGAAGTAAATTGGTACTAATATGTAAAATATACAGAAATTAACCTAGAAGTTCAATCGAAACAAATATTTTGCATACTTTTCAATGCGATAGGTCTCTTTAAAAGATGAAAACGTAAGAAAAGAACTTCTAGTGTTATTAACCAAATTGTTAATTATAAATAAAAAGGAGGTAATGAAATTAATCTAAACTACCTTTGTTAGTAAATAAATTCATTTTACGTCGCCTGAAGATTAGGCAACGCAACTCATACTGCATTTTACTTTACATTCTTCTTCTTTTTTTTTTATAGAAAAACGCTCCCTTAAAAGATAGAAAAAAGATAAATTAATATAAAATTGCAGAAAAGAAGACTGTACCGCTCTGGAATGGATCTTCCCCATTTAAATTCAAATTTTTGCAAAAAATCGGAAGCGCGATCTTCCGGTAATTTAGATGGAACGGAAGGATTGAAAGCATTTGTTCAAGTTTACGTACGGTCCACTCTTAAATTTAAAAGTCACCTTTGCACTAACATTTTCATAAACAAGCGCGATAAAAAAATCTTCGTGGTATTATCTTATCAGGAGAATATTAAAGACTGTAAACTGTTGTTGCTTGATCAGTAATTAATTCGACATCGTTTATTAATTTCTACAACAAAAATGAAGGTTCTAGCAGTGGTTGTTTTTTGCGCAGTTGTATTTTCTGTTCGGGCGAATGTCGTGCGATTTGGAGATACCAATACAAGTAAGAAAAAGGATTTTAGAATTGATTTAAATATAAAATCTGTTTTTTTTAGTGCTTTATGATCCCGATACTGCAAAAGTATCAAAATGTTATCATATCACGTGCCCCTCTGGAACAGCGGCTTGCAGCAAAGTTATGAAAACAACTAACAACTTGGAAACTATAACAACGACATTCAAATGTGAAAACGAAAATGGTAGTACAAAATTGTTTTCGAAAAAAAAACTAATTTTTAATTAAAATTGTGTTTGCAGGCGATGTTTTGCATTCTCAAGTGGAATATTCTGAAAATCCATACCCGGGCGTCAAAATTCAAAGTTTCTCGTTTTCTGGAGTTTATCACATGACTAGCAATAATGTTGGCGGCAATGGATACCCAGCAATAGGTTTTGGTAATGTAGACCCAATAGAACCCTCTACTGACAGATATAACTATGAACGTAATAAATACAACACCAACGATTTGGATTCTCAAGTGGAAACTTTTTGACAAATAAAATAATTTTCTAATTAAGCAAATAAATAATTTTATATAATATTTGTTGACTTTTTTCGGATAGGGGGGCTCAAGAATAAATTGTTGTGACTGATTGTACTGTACTTTAGGGGTCGACCCTTTCAAAACTGCGACCAATATTGATCTTTTGTTCATGACCATTCTAATACATAGATCCTCAGGAATTCAATTTTGCTAGCAAAACATAAGAGGCTTATTTTTCACCTCCCTGGGTGTCAGTAGTGTCTGTCCCAAATATTTTTGCCTAGGCCGCGCTAGGGCAGCACAGCTGCAGAAGATTCATTTTCCGATTCGCATAGTCGTTGTCTTTTAGTTCAATTTTTTCAAGATGATATTTCCCTTGGCAGTGTCCAGTGAGCAGCCCGGGAATGGGTTTAATTTCATTCTTTGTTAAAAGAAGAAGCCTTTTTAGCCTCTGCAGTTGAGTACTCTATGACTTTCTTCGCCTGTCTTTGTCCTGGTGTATTTTTCCAGGAGGTTTTGCTCTCCTCTTCCTATTTCTGGACCTCCAATCTCGTATGTGTTTTGGATAGCTCACAGAATGGTTCGGACCCAATTGGGACAGCGTCTTGTTTACTTGTTAGCTATTTCATTACCCTGAATTCCCTCATGACCTGGTACCCAGCAAACGGCAATTTTGTTGCTCATGGCCAATTTCTTAGGAGATTGTCTGCATTCCCATGTGGAAAGGGATTCAAAACTGTTAAATTTGAGTGACTTTATCGCAGCTTGGTTATCTTGTATTGTTTGACTTTTAGCCGTAAATCGATCCATAAATGGTGTCTCCAAGTCAAAAGTTCTCGGAAAATATCCCAGGGGTTTTTTAAACAGATCTGGCTGTATGAAGTCCATCAGTACATTTAGGTAACCTGTTCTATCTTCTGGTTTAAATTTCCTAGTTTGGGTAATTTTTATGGCGGTTTGTAAGGCTTCCCTCTTCACCCGTAGGTGAAGAGGTGGTAGATCTAAAAGTGCCTCCATAACTGCAGTAAGGGTTGTACGCATAGCTTCTGTAATACCCAGACACACTAATCTTTGCAGTTTCTGCACTCTGCTTTGTGTCGTAGTTTCATTGGTTTTTGTCCACAGTGACAATAGGATTTATTATTGATGTGTATGGCCAATTGATCATTTTTGGCCTTAGTCCCCAGTTCCTTTCAAAGAGTTTGCGACAGGCCCTGCAGGCTCCTGTTGCTTTGGAAAGAATTTTTCTACATGAAGTTTCCAGGTAAGTTGTGTATCCAAAGTTACCCCCAGATACTTCACCTCTCGGGAAAAAGGTATCGATGAACCATGAAGCTGCGGATCTTTGAGGTTCATATTTCTACACTTACAAGGGGAGACCGGCAACTTCCCTCACTGAATTGATTCATTTTTATTGTACGTATAGGTCTTGCATTGGACCCATAAACTTGTGCGAGTATAAGAGCACGCTTCTTTGCCAATTTTGAGAAAATTGAATTTAAATAATTATATTGCTACGTAAGGTGGTGTCCTCGACTTACCGTTACGTGACCTGCTTATTTACTTACTTCTCTGAAATAAAACTTCTCTACTCGCAATGAAACTTATTTTGATATGAAGGTAAAACATTTATTTTGAATTTAATACTGATAATTAACTCCTCGTACGTCTTATATTAATGCAATTTATCCTAAAACAAACAAACAACTTAATTCTACCCACATGTTAACTAATTTACACAAATTAAAGCTATTATTACCAAACTAAACATGTCTTTTATTATTGCAATACCCTGTATTCTTCATGAATTTACTAACGTACAATTTGCGCATGCCACTAATTACGTCGAACTTTACGATAATCGCACTTAAGGTTGAAACTTTGTAAGTGAGTTGCGTTTTACAAGTGAAATAATTTTGTAGTTTGAAATTTTACCTTATTTGACGAACTGCAATTTAATCTGTTGATCGTTCTGCTTGCTTACTTGAATTTTCTTTCTTTAACCCAGCAATTCATCTGGTGAGTCTTTTCTTGTTGCATAACCAAAATTTCGTGTTGAGTTTTATCTTGTAGGTCTATTCGTTTCTTTATTAAACCATCACAACTCACTTTCCATCAATTCGCCGTGCACAATCAGCTTCTGGCCTTCTGGTAAGTATTTCCTTTTATTTTTAAACTTTTCTTACTAAATTGTAATTTTAGTTGCGGACAAAATTTAACACGTCCTCATCTCCCAGCATCTCAGAGAGAATTTTCTCTACCTCCCTCAATTTACCTAGCCCCTTTTAATTCCGATTTTTCATGGCACACCAATTTATTTTCATTGTGGCGTTTAAGGCTGCAAATCACCCAGTTAAAGGCAAAGTAATGTTGAACCATGAGCGTTAAGTTCTCAAATAACCTATTTCCCGCCACTTATCTTAGTTTTGCATTTTGTTTTAACAAAGTTCATTGGAGCACATAAAATAAGTTGATACAATAGACAATAAATTGATATTTACAAAAGAAAATTAGATTTAGTCCCGGTACCTAAATAAAATTACGAAGACCTAAGTCTCTAGTTCTGAAAAATTTTTCTACTTTCAATGCGATGGTGTTTGAAAACAAAAACTAGAAATGAACTTCTGTGTTATTAAAAATTGTTAATTATAAACTAAAAGGGGTAATGAAATTAATCTAAACTACTTGTTAAACAGCAAATTCCTTTACGCCTGAATTGATTAGCAACTCAACTGCATTTTATTGACTTCTTCTTTTTTTTATAGAAACCTTTCAAATTGAAAAATAATTAAATAAAATTGCAGAAAAGGAACTGTACCACTCTGGAATGGATCTTCCGCATTTAAATTCAAATTTTCAAAAATCGGAAGCGCATCTTCCGGTAATTTAGATGGAACGGAAGATTGAAACATTTGTTCAAGTTACGTACGGTCACTTAAATTTAAAAGTCACCTTTGCACTAACATTTTCATAAACAACGCGATAAAAAATCTTCGTGGTATTATCTTATCAGGAGAATATTAAACACTGAAACTGCTGTTGTCTACATAATTAATTGACATCGTGTATTAATTTCTCAAAAAATGAGGTTTAGCATGGTTTTTTTGCAGATGAATTTTGTTGGGCAAATTCGTCATTTGGATACAATACAAGTAAGAAAAAGGTTTTAAATTTTAAACTAAAAACTTTTTTTAATACTTATATCCGGAACTAAATATAAAATGTTAGTCATACGGCCTCGGAAAGGGTCAGAAATTATGAAAAAAAAGAACTTGGAAACTTAAAAGCATTCAAATGTGACCACAAGGTAGTTAAAAATTTTTTCAAAAAACTAATTCTTAATTAAAATTTGTTTCAGGTAAGTTTAATTTACCTATAAATTTGAAAATCCGACCCGGCGTAAAATTCAAATTTAGTTTTTGGATTTATTAAATATAAATAATTTGCAGAATGGATACCAAATAATTTTGGTAAGTTGTCATGAACCTTCTATATGAAAATATAATAATAAATGCAACACGATTTGCATCAGTGAAACAATTTAAATAAATAATTTTCTAATTAACAAATAAAATTTTGAAATTTCTTCGTTTTTCGATAAGGGCCAGAATAAATTTTGAACTGATTTAGTAGCTTTGGGGCTGACTTCAAAACATCAACAATATTGATTTTTATTCACATGAAAATATAGGAATTGATTTTGCACGAACTAGGCTTATTTTTACCTCTTGGTTTTTATTAATGTCAATATGTATCCGTTCATAAAAATTTCAGCTATTAGTATCCATTTAGATTGAAAATTTATGTTTTTCTTTTTCAAAGTATTTCTTGGAGGTCGCAAACCCGTTGTGCAGTTTCATTTTTCAAAGTAATGAATTTTTAGCTTGCATAAGTACTATTGAATTTTTTGATTTTTGTCCGGTTATTTTCCAGGGTTTTGTATCCTCTTCAGCATTTGGACCTAATCTGGATTATTTTGGATACCCATAATTTCCTGGCCAATTGGGACATCTTGATTATTGTAGCTATTATCCCTATTCCTCATGACCTGGTACCACGATACGGATTTTATTCCATGGCAATTTTTAGAGATTGTTTGTTCCCTGTGGAAAGGATAAAACTGCTTAAATTTAGTGACTTTATCGCAGCTTGGCTATCTGATTTTTGACTTTTAGCCGTAAAGGAGAAAACATATTCAAGTTTATAAAAGCCTAAACATTAAGATGGCTGGGACATGTCTTGAGAGCTGACAAAGAAGAGGCAATAAACGCAATAATGACGTGGAAACCAAATAGAGAGCGTGCTAGGGGCAGGCCAAGAATCCGCAAGATGGTGGAACGGAGTGATGAACGATTTGGAGAAGATGGGAGTGGAATGGTGGATGCGACTTGTGATGGACCGTACCGACCAGTGGTTAACAACACAAAACACATAGAGACCTATAATGAAATGTATGTAAATAAACAAGTTAAGTAAGAGGATTAATCCACCTCAAATAAGGATTTTGTAAGTCTTCGGACAGCCGAATTCTGTAAAAGAATGTAGCACTAATTAAAATAATAAAAAAAGATATATTACTCATGAACTGCATAAAAATTAACATAAATTTGGTAAGTTGTTAATGCAATTGCGTAAGATTGCAAAAAAAATAAAAACATATGCGAAGGGTACTCGGATCGCATCCAGCTTCTACCAATTTGTTTTTTTATTTATTTGATTATTAATTATATATATATTAGCGAATATTTACAATAAGTTGTATTATTAATTCCCCCCAGTATAATTTATGACATTGTTCTCAAGAAAGCCAAAGCGCTATAATAAACCATACTCATAATCTGTAAATATTGAATGTATTACCTTTCAGCAGTGAGGCACTGTGTTACGGTCCTGTTTTGCCAACGGATACTTTTATTACTTCGAAGATTCCTTTATAGCAATTTTATAAAACTCCAATATGCGGCAACACAGTTTAAATTTAAAATTTAATTTTCTAAATATTAGTTATCGCCAAGTGTTAGATTGAAAATTATCAGCTGTTGATTTGGCATTCTAAAAGTTTCACGTATTGCAATTTTTGCACAAAAATCTAGTTTTTTGGACGTTACAGTGATCCAATTGTTGATTGAAATTTGAGTTTTTTTCAATCCAAGTTGTTTGGGATTTATATTGGTCATTGTTTTGGATATATTTTCTGTACCGGCTTTTGTAAGCAATTTTGAGGGAATTATCCGAACTTCGTTTGAAGGATTTATTTGTCCAAGTTTTAACATCCTGGAAGAATTAGAATCATCGCTGAAATTGTTGAAACCCTCCAATAACATCTTCGAGGTATATTTAATAACTATTATTATCGCATTATGCTAATTTCGAGTTTTAGGGTTTTTTTGTACCCGTTTTGGTTTCTTTCGTGTGCGAAACCATATCTTTGGATTGCCAATCGAGTTTTTTTGAGCTATCGATCGAAAGGAGTCTGGCCAAAGCCTTTTTTGGATCTACCACAACTTATCAATTGGTCTTTATTATCAATCGCCTGAATCCTACTCCCCATCACTATCAGATTCGTCCAGCTATCAAGAACGAAGACTCCAGCAAGATAAGATTTTTGTTTGTGCCGTCAGATTTAATTTGTTACTTTTTGAAAATTACCAATCATTATTGCGCGGGTTATTTATATTGGGTCGTTCTTTTAAACATATTTATTTTATCTAAAAGCCAGCTATTTACTTGGAAAGCTGTGATTTTGTTACGATTTTTGTACGCCTAGTATACGTATACGGGGTAATTATTCTAACAAAGTTTTATAATCACGTTATATAGCAACTTTATTTTAATCTGAGGGGTAACCCAGTATTGCGCTCACTGTACTTTTTTTATGAATTAAATCTTAAAACGGACCAACACTTTGATACTTGCGGCACCAGACTCGGTCCTTTCCTTTCCTCGGGAACCAACTTCGCAGTTTGTTTGGAGCCTGCCGTGTTTATTAGTATACAGGGTGGTTGTAAACTGCGTGGCGCCCAAACCACATCTTCACAGCTTGCTCTTTGGAGCGTATCGCTTGGCACTCCCTGTATAATAATCCCACACCATCGAAAAGAAGAACCGGCTCAGTGCTTTAGCGTTGGCGTCTCCTGCTCACGAGCTAGCAAAGGGGGCAAGTCTTTTTTTGCCAGCCGCCTCTGAGATTAGCGGCTGCAGGGTTTTAGTTTATTTTACATCTGGGCATTCCAACGCCCCGACTAAAACTGTAACAACTGGAGGGTGTTCCACACCCCCCAGACCCCCCGGTTTGTGCAGTTTATTTTTTATTAATAATAAATTAAAGATATCTGCATAATCGATCTAGAAAAAATCTTTAGAAATACTGATTAACCCTAACTTTAGTTAGTCGAAAAGAACAAAAAAAAACCAAAGTTGTGAGACGAGTCTGGTGAGCACAGTCAAACTGTGATAGATAATTGCAAACTTATGGTTATCAATATTAAACGATAATGGTGAAAGTTTTTAGCACAAAAAATATAAAGCAGTGACTAAGAATCAGGGGGGGGATTATGAATTCCCCCCAGTGTAATATGTCATCGTTCTCAAGAAACCAAAGTATCATAAACCCTACTCATAATCAGTAAACAGTGAATTTTGCAGAGGCACTGGACGGTGTTCCACACCCCAGACCCCGGTTTGTGCAGTTTATTTTTATTAGTAATAAATTGAAGATATCAGCATAACCGATCTAGAAAAATCTCTAAAATACTAATTAATCTAACTTTAGTTAGTCGAAAACCAAAGTTGTCGAGACCGGGTCTGGGGTGTGGAGCACGTACTGCTTGTGATAAATTTCAAACTTATGGTTATCAATATTAGCGATAATGGTGAAAGTTTTAGCACAAAATATAAAGCAGTGACCAAGAATCGAGGTTATGAATTCCAGTATAATATGTCATCGTTCACAAAACAGCGGTATCATAAACCCTCACTGTGCCTCACTGCTGAAAGGAAAAACATTCAATGTTTACAGATTATGAGTAGGGTTTATGATACCGCTTTGGTTTTCTTGAGAACGATGACATATTATACTGGGGGGAATTCATAACCCCCCCCTCCGATTCTTGGTCACTGCTTTATATTTTTTGTGCTAAAAACTTTCACCATTATCGCTTAATATTGATAACCATAAGTTTGCAAATTTATCTATCACAGCTTAAGGGTACCTGGGGGGTGCTCCACACCCCCCAGACCCCCCGGTCTCGACAACTTTGATTTTTCGACTAACTAAAGTTAGGATTAATTAGTATTTTTAGAGATTTTTTCTAGATCGGTTATGCTGATATCTTCAATTTATTACTAATAAAAAATAAACTGCACAAACCGGGGGGTCTGGGGGGTGTGGAACACCGTCCAGTGCCTCATTGCCGAAAAGAAAAAATTTACTGTTTACTGATTATGAGTAGGGTTTATGATAGCGCTTTGGTTTGTCACTGCTTTATATTTTTTGTGCTAAAAACTTTCACCATTATCGTTTAATATTGATAACCATAAGTTTGCAAATTTATCTATCACAGTTTGAGTGTACCTGGGGGGGTGCTCCACACTCCCCAGACCCCCCGGTTTGTGCAATTTATTTTTTATTAGTAATAAATTGAAGATATCAGCATAACCGATCTAGAAAAAATCTCTAAAAATACTAATTAATCCTAACTTTAACAAGTCACACTCAAGTAAGTAATATCCCAATAAGCCAAAGTTGTACGTGACCGGGGGGTCTCACACCCTACAGTACCCCACTGCCGAAAGGTAAAACATTCAATGTTTACAGATTATGAATAGGGTTTATTATAGCGCTTTGGTTTTGGTATCACAGTTTAGTGCACCCTAAGAACTGCGATTGAAATCTCAGTATTCCACTACTTAACCTCGAATCTGTACGCGAAGAAAACATTTTTTTTCTTAGAAACATCTTACATCTTAATCGGAGGTTTTTCTAAAATACAATAGTCTGCATCAGAAATCGTAGGTCTCGGAGGTACCTACAAGTTTTTACAACTTTTTAATAGTAAAAACTATTATTTGATTTGAATTTGGTTTATTTAATTATTGACAGATCAGAAATAATTTTTTTTTTATTTAAAAAATTCCAAGGCAATGCCGAATGTTTCTAAAATAGCAATTTTTCCGTTTTTGCCTTTTATGAGAAAAAGTAAAGTATTAAGATGTACGCTTTGACTCTCTTATACACTCTCCGGTAGCAGCTGATTATTTTATTCAAAAAAAGGGGTCTAAATATAGACTCTTGGGGAACACCACTGGTAATATTGATCTCGTCTTTGTACTGCGTATCTTTGCCAAGAATCGGATTTCTATCAGTGAGGTAGGTAACCAACAAATTACTTACAGAATTTAATTATTTAACTAATTTCTGTTTTATTTCAACTAGATTGACAGATGTGCGGCCTGAAGGCCGCCCTGTTTTTATTTTATATAAAGAGTGTCCCAAAATTAACGCAAGATTTGAACTAAATAGAAAATACAGTTTTAAGTCTTTAGATTGTTATTCTTTTATTGAATAATAAAGTACATAACCTAGGGTTATTTATGGAATAATACATCAAGAAAATGGCCCCCACTCTTTTGTGGAAATTTTCCAAGGCCATTTTGCATAAATGTGGCTGAATTTCGTTAATGCAGCCTTTAATTTCTTCCTGTAATGCAGGGTGGTTATGAGCTTGTTTACATAGACTTTTAACTTTAAATAACCCCATAAAAAATCTAATGCTGTTAAATCACACGATCTAGGAGGCCAATTCTGATCACCGAAACGATAGAGTATACGACCAGAAAATCTTTCATGCCGTAATTGAATTGTTTCACAGGGTGTATGGCATATGACACCGTCTTGTTGAAACCACATATTGGCCACATCAACATTATCCAATTTCGGCAGAAAGAACTGTGTTATCACGTCGCGATATCGAGCACTGCTTGACCAGCGTCATTTTCAAAAAGGTATGATCCGATGATGCCTCCATCCCCAAAATTCCAACCAAACAGTGCATTTGTTTTTCGACAATCACATGTGTGTTCTCCGAACCCCAAACAGGGCAATTTCGGCGATTAACAACGCCATCAAGGTGAAAATGTGCTTTATCGTTTAGGATGATTTTGATCGAAAAATCAGCATCCACTTGTTGATGTTCAATATTCCATTCAACACTCTCTTCGCTCAATTTTTTCTAACCCTAAACTCTCAGATGTCAAATTGTTTTTTTTCAGGGTTGCCAACAATTTACTGCACAAATGCAGTAGTTAGCTGTGCTTTAGTTAGCTATGGAATCTCAAATTAAAAATTACTCCTCATTGTTTCAAAATCCAAAGTTGTCAATTTGTATTTTGCAATCACAGGAAACTGGTAGCTTAAAATGAAAAATGTCTTGCGTTGCGTTCTCCTAAACTGAAAACTGAACAAATAATTGCAAATTTATTTCCACAAACCTGCTGCTTTGGCGCTTCCTACCATCCTACTAATTTCATGGAAATCTGCAAACAAAAAACTTTTAGTCAGCAAATATTTACTCTCGAAAATTTTGAAATCGTTGTGGGGCGGGTCACTCTATTGACCCGCTATGATTTTCTCCCTACTTACTCGGTACGTGAAAATCATTTTATCTCATCTCATCAGAAGGGCGAGATGGGGCCCTCCCACCACCGGCCCTCCCACCACCACTACTCTCAAACGCTATCTTTCTCTCAAAGAGATCCTGCAGGAAAATCGCGACGAGGTACCAGCGCCCTCCCCCCCTGCTAGATCAGAGAACTCGCAACCCCGGGCCAGAAGTACTCTCCTCGACGCGAGGAGCGTACTTTTATTTTTTTTTACACGCTAATTACACTCTCATCTTTCATAATCCACTTTAAAATGGTAAGAATTCGAACCGTCACCATATTTTGTGACCCGACAAACATGATTATAGTAATAAGCTTAATAAAACGCACTTACAATTAAAATTGGCACAATTACAGCTAATCTTTTTATATCTACTGTATTTTTAGATTAAATAAAAAATATTTAAATGAGTCCACGTGTAAATGATATAAATTAGATACGCCACTGATGTACTTTCATCGATAAAAAAAAATTTAAATTGTTCTAATTTAATGCAGTTTCTGATGTAATTACACAAACTTGGAAACTTCGTAGATTAATTACGTACATTACAATTATTTCGCTAATTAAACTTTGTAATTGGCTGACGTAAAACAATTATTGTTAATTTGTAAATTTAATGTATACTGTTTTTTTCGTTCAAGTTCGGCCCTGTTGTAAATAGCGCGAAGTTCGCCACATGATTGCTTTTCCTGACGTTTTCACTGTCAGATTGATTAATTCCAAAATTTGTATTTAATTTTGAGTTCTAATTTTTTAAGTGCTTTATTTTTAAACGTGATCGATTACTTAATAAAATTATAATTCCACGTGTGCTGATATTTTATCTTAGGAAGCGACTTGTGCGTACTTATTTCACTTTTATTACGCAATGGATAATTTAAGGTAAATTTAAATAATATATAATTAGTAGTTTAAAATTAAAGCATTATCGTACTTTTTGTAGATTATATTTTGTGACCTACAACGTAGGCACTAGCAACCCGGACCAGGAATTACTTGAACTGCTTTCGTTGCACGATCACACCAAAAGTGGCAAGAATATTCCAGATTTTTATGTAATCAGCTTACAGGAAGTAAGTGCTAAGCCCACGAGTATGCTTATGGATGCGTTATTTGAGGATCCTTGGACTAACGCGTTTTTGGATAAATTGAATGCAAAGGATTACGTTAAATTGAAGTCCATTCGGCTGCAGGGTTTAATTTTAAATGTGTTTTGTTTGAGGAAACATTTGATGAATGTAAGGGAAGTCGAGTCCGATTACACCCGTACTGGTTTGTCTGGAATGTGGGTCAGTTGAACTGGTTTTCCTTATTGTCAAATATTTATGTTTTGTTTTAAGGGTAACAAGGGAGCCGTTAGTATAAGATTAAGTGCCTACGGATGTTCATTATGTTTCGTTAATGCCCATTTAACTGCACATGACGAAGGTCTGGATGATCGTGTCGAGGACTACAATACCATCATCAAGGACCAGAAGTTCCACGTAGCAGAACATACTCAGATATTTTTTCATGAGTAGGTCGAATTGCAATTGCTGGTTGTTGATGTAAATCGAGTGTTTTAGTTATGTGTTTTGGATGGGCGACCTTAACTTCCGTCTAGTTGAAGAATTCCAAAAGGGACCTGAAGATATTGACAAGATCATTAGGCAAGGTGATTTATCTTATCTATTCCAGCAGGATCAGTTGAAGAGTGTGATGTCGCAAGGTAGAGCATTTAGCGAACTAATCGAAAATGTGCCTACTTTTGCACCTACTTTTAAATTTGATGTCGGTTCTTGCGATTATGACTACAAGTAAGTTTTCTGTATTAACAATGGGTACTTTTGCGTGGAAATATCTTGGAATTCTTGTCTTGTCGGAGAGTACATTATTTGGTTTTTCAAATTATATAAAATTATGGTAGGTATTCGGGAAGATAAAAATATAAAAACTATCCAATATTGTATGCCCACTTTAGCACTCTTTTTATGGCTGGTAGTTCCGTCCGATAGATTGTACAGCTATCTTCCTGGCTCATCGTTTTCCGTCACTCTCAAATGCCTGACGACCACCCCATAGTTGCTGTCTCTTGTGTCAACGAGTTATCGGACGGCATTGAAGGCAACAGTTTCACATCCAGCATTCCTCTTAGTGTAAGATTCAAATATAGAAAGGATATTAGCGAAGGAATTCGTATTTCTTAGTTATTTCCACGCAACCCTTCTTTCATGACGTACGTTCTATGAATCAAGTGTTAACTTTTGCAGGCGAAGACCAGCTTGGACCGATCGTATTCTCTACAAGGTCAACTCGAACAATTACGAGAATGTGGTGTTGCATGCTGAGCAAAAGTCTTACCAGGCACATACTCACTACACCATGAGTGATCACAAACCAGTAACTGCCGAGTTTGCAATTAAGGTAAATTTATTGATTATTTTAAACTTTGTCACAACTCAAAGTTCAGTAATAATTATAAATGACACTTTATAATAAATTGGGTAACAATTACTATTCGATAGATGTAGGTATTGCGGTTATGGCAAAGTTTCAATTTTATTAGTAATATTTTGTCAAGTGAAATAGAATTTCTCGTTAATACGGCAATTTCCAATTCCATTTTTATCTAATTATGCAAGCCTTCCAGAAAATGCTGGCGATTGGCAAATCAAATTAATTTTATCATCAGAATGTAAGTATTTTCCAATTTACCATTGGGTGGACAATACTTACTACATAGGTGGAGGTAAAATTGCTTTGAATTGCAAATTTAATATGCAACTGGAATTATTTTCAGCACCATACAATTTTAAATGTTAATTTTAAGTTAAGTAAGTGGAGACTTGTCGGTAGATACCCGACATGTCCATATTGGATTCTTCTAAGACTCTACATCTGCAGGTATTTGAGGAAGCAGCGGAACATGTAGTTCAATTTGAGAAAGTTCCATGCTGGTACTTAGGAGAGGAGAATTCTATTACTTACAAGATAACCAAAGAAATACCACCTTATAAGGACGACTGGATTGGTGTCTTTAAGGTAATTACATTTTTTAATAACGATTTTTTTATTTGACCCTCACATATTTTAGGAAAATTTTGGAAGTTTAGATGATTACATAAGTTACGAATATGCTAATAAGTCTTCGAGTCCTGTGCCTGTTACCAAAAGCCCCCATAACGAAAGTGACGGTTTTCATCCTCTTAAGTACCATCTTAACTTTTCCGAAGTTGAGGTGGGAAGTGTATCCCCACCAATTAGGTTGATCTATTTTAGTTTGTCTGAAGATAAGGTACAAACTGTTTTGGGTGTAAGTGAACCTATTCCATTGGTTAAGAAATATAACGATTAAGTCAGTTTTAATTAGCAGTATTTAGGTGCTCCTGCACAACTTATAGGTATAATTTGTTGCTTGATAGTTAATTTAGTTACACAACTCTACCTCAGTAGGGGAGGGCGAATGAAACTGCAAGGATTGATTTAAAAAAAGAAATATTTAGGAGTATTTATTCTTACTGTGATTTTATGATAAAATAAGCTGGAATTGTTGCAATGGAACTGCACGCCCATAACACCGTAATTTACAAGTTTGACGTTCCGTTCTAATTAATAACGCCTTGCTTTTGTTAATTACGTAAGGCAGCAATTTAATTTTTAAGGGAGTATATTTTTTTAATTTACCTAATTTTCTTACTTTCTAGGTGATAAGAGTAACTCTATTAGGATAATGTTGCATATTATGTTAAGGTTAAGAAATTTTATTTTTTTAATTAAATCTTCTAGTCTGTATTTATTCTGTTGATGAAACATTTTTTAAAATTTTTGTTGCATTGTTTTAAAATATATTTTTTAATTGGTGGACTATTAACACAAAAATAGTGTAATTGCATGCAGGGTATGGTTTATTTAATTCACCTGACACCAAAAATTTATAAACCTCAGGTTTATAAATGATATGAAGTAGTTGTAACAGAATAGTTCAAGTAAAATGTGGCCTCTATGCTTTAAATAGATTATACTTATTATAAACGCATTTAATTGTGTATTGTTAAAATTCTGTAGTTAGTAATAAAAATTATTCTGCATAATATATTATATTTTATTCTGTTTTACCGTATTTTCGCCTTCAGGGAAGAAGACGAAGTTTCTGACCTCGATGACAAGACGGAGCAAGAAAAAAAAACATTGAAATGAATGAGGAGAAGTTTGATATTAGGACTCCAAAGATACAGGGGGATCCAAAAAAAAACGAAAAATCAAAGGAGTAAGGAAAAGAAAAAACGCCAATCGGCTTACCAACTAATGTTTAGATGGAGGAACTAAACAATAAAAATAATAAAACATCTGATTTATTATTATTGGTTTATTTTCACAAAAACAGATCAAATTCAAAATTATACAAAACTGATCGAATTCTTCTATCAGTAAGCCAAAACATTCTTACAAAATTTCAATCTCTCTACATGTCAATTTTCTTGTAGAACAAAATATAAGCTTGGGATTTAAGAACTTCCCCTATACTCGCATACCGCACATATGCATCATTTGCATACACCCATTGCCTTTTCATGGGAGAATTATTATCATCGGCAATCTCGTCTTTTCTGTCATCGTCATATCTAAATGATATATAATGATCATCGTTTCCTGCATACAATGTTCTTCAACTGCGTATAGGGAATACATTTCTGCTTTATTACCATTTTTGTCGAGGTAATCCTGCGTGCAATATTTTGCAATATTTAAACGCACAGGAAAGCTTACGTACTGCTTAATTTTTTCCAAACATCCATTTAAATATTGGAAACGTTTTAAGTTAATTATTAAAATTTTCGGAGGATTGCTAATTTTTGGTTGAAAACTAGTACTTGTGCGTATTTCACCATCGCTTGAACTACGTTTAGTGCATTCTTCACAAACGGGTTTATTGTCATCAGTTAATAACTCGGCACAAAAAAATTGATTCAAGCACTTTTCCAAGGAGCACTGAATTTCTTTTTTTGGCACCTGCACGATTACATTACTCTTTTGTTTTTTATTACCTTTTTTTCTTTCATTGAATTTTTTCTCAATATGTTGTTTATCTGAGTTTTCGGCTGGACCAACGTCGGGTATGGGAATGGGCAAACTAAAATCAAAAAAGACTTCTTTGCGACAGTTTTCGTTGCCGCATTCTGTACATCGCAAAACGTTCTGAAGAGATCCGCCAAAAAGTTTTTCGGTAGGTGATAAGTTCATCTCCAAACCTTGGTCAAAATAAAATTTTCGAATCAGTTTTTCATTTTCCAAATCATCTTCATTGGAACTGAAGCTATTAGAAATTGCTGTCTGAATTCTGAGTTTATTTTCCTCTTTTAAGGCTTCCAAAAGAGATCTAATAAATTCGTGGGAATCTTGTTCTTCGCCCACCGTAAATTGAACCAATTCGACACCTACAACTGCAAGTAATTCTTCCGGGTTCCAGACCTTATCGGTTGTTTTCTTCAAGTAGCAGAGGGTTTTCGTTAACTCGGTAGTTAGCGGTCCAGAACTTTCAAACTTAATGTTAAGAGGTGGTATATCTTTTTCTAAACCATTGGTTTGCAGCTTACCACCAGGGAGGATCTGGGTGCTTTGGTTGGACTCGCGTATTTTTATCAACTCTTCAAGAAACGCGGGTGTTCCAGCTAAACATTGAATGGCCGAATTAAACCAGCAAATTCTTTCAAAATTTCTTAAGCCGCAAGTATTGGTAACATTTTCCGTAGTAACACGGACTTCTTCTCGCTCATCCTCACTTTCCTCTTCGAGATAATCTAATTCGTCGTCGGACATATAATAATGTTTTTTGTGTTTTCCCATTTTGTATTATTTAATCTTTTGTGGATTCTTCAATCATTTATATTAAACTGAATGAGTTCATTATGTTGGTACCAATCATTGAATTAAGAGATGCATCTATGTATATATGGAATTATCCACCAGTTTATGATGTTTTTAAATATTTGCCTAGGTAGAACAATGTTACAATCTTTAAAATAATAATTTCTAATAAAGAAGCTTTTATTTATACATAATTTCAAACTTGCTATTTTTCAGATACAAGGGAGGTCTATAGGGGTTGGTGCCTCCAAACCGAGCTCCAAACTGATTTATTTTATCGTGTAAATCAGAAAGCGAAAAGTATGTATCCTAGAAGAGTTTGTCAGCTGCATTTAAAATATTAGTATTTTAACAGAAATAAATAATAATTATTCTCTGTGTGTAGGACACAGGCCCGTAGCCAGGATTTTATTTCGAGGGGCACTTGTAAAAATTTTCCAAAAATACCTACACCTATATATTTTCAAAAATCAAATTTTTTACTTTCAAAAAGATTTTTTTTAACATTTCCCTCATGACTACGGCCCTGCTTACTCATAATCTGTAAAGATTGAATGTTTTGCCCATCACCAGTGAGACACTGGAGTGTGTTCCAAATCTTCAGCCCCCGATTTGTGCAGTTTCATAAATAAATTGAAGATATCAGCATAACCGATCTAGAAAAAGAAGTTATCCTTATTTTAACAAGTCATACTGAAGTAACTAATATCTCAAATAGCCCATATTATTAACCATACTTATAGAGACTGGGGGTATGGAACACCTCAGGGGAGAGAAAATTACGAATTCCCTCAGTATCAATGTCATCGTTCTCAAGAAAACCAAAGCGTCATAATAAACTCTACTCATAATCTGTAAACGATAAATGTTTTGTCTTTTAAAGCGAGGCACTGGAGGGTGTTCCACACCCCAGACCCCCGGTTTGGGAAGTTTATCTATATATATAAAATGGATGTATGTATGTTTGTGTGTTTGTGTGTTCTATAGACTCCTAGACCGTTCGACCGATCCCAACCAAATTTTGCACAGTTACTTTCTAGGACGCTAAAGAGGTTTTCCGCTAAAACCGGAACCGAAAAGCTTAATTTAAAAAAGTGAAAAATTGCGGACGCGCATGAATGGAACGAGATTCCCATACAGGGTGAATTTAAAATTATCTTCTATCTTCTATCTATATAAGGTAAAACCGATGGATATGACGCGGTAGGGGATATGACGCAATTGCAAGATCTCTGTTATGTTGTTATCTATGAACCTTATTACCTAAATATTCCTTAGTTCCATTGCCTAAAACCAGATATACAGCAAGAAACTAATTGTTGAACGAATCGTTTTCATGAGAGCACGCATTTTCTTCGTCTGAATCAGGTGAGCACATGCAAAAGTTTTATTACATTATTTTGAAAGTTCTGTATTATGTTTCCTCATAGATTTTTAATTCGTTTTCTGAATTTTATGGCATTGTACAACGTCTAAAATTAATTATAAATAGTTAATTTAGTCATAATGGTCTTTGTTATGATTTAATTATTTTATAAATAAAATGGTGGATAGTTAGTGATATGACGCATATTGTGAGATAGTAATATGTTTACATTAATTTTACATTTTTTTACAATTTTACACTTTACATTTAATGTTATATTTCCTAAAACCATCACCGTAGTTTAAGTGTTCATTGTTTTTTGAGTTTTTTATCTGACTATTATACTTTTTCAAATAAAATTGTTTTTTATTATTCTTTAATCAATTACATGTAAATCGCCATAAGCAATATCCCCAACCCTCGATGCGTCATATCCCCAACCCCATCGGGGATATGACGCAAAATTCAATTTTCAGAATTAATGTAATTAATAACAGTTAGCACAATCAGAATCACCTATACTTCCTGCTTAAGATACGTTAGGGTTGTAGGTACAAAAAAATCCTATCACCATGAGACACTTGTGAGTAATAACTGAAAAATTGATAAATTTCAAAATGTGCGTCATATCCCTCTATTTTACCTTATATAAAATGGATGTATGTTTGTGTGTTTGTGTGTGTATTTGTTCCTTATAGACTCCTAGGCCGTTCGACCGATCCCAACCAAATTTTGCACAGTTACTCTCTAGGACCCTAAAGAGGTTTTCCCTAAAACCGGGACCGAAAAGCTTAATTTAAAAAAGTGATAAATTGCGGACGAGCATGAATGGATTAACGAGATTCCCATCGCCAATACCTGTAATTGATATATGGTAATTTTACGTTGGTATATTCACATTCAGTACCTACACTATTATAAGTGATTTAAAATACTGGAGAAGAAAAGCTGTAGAGAAAATTGTAGAGTACAATATAAACCATTCTAAAACACTCGACAACGGGAACACTAAAATCATTCTGAAACGCTCTAGCAACGGGAAGCAAGATTTCCGTCGAGAAGAAAACCTTAAGCGAAGCAGGATACTGGAAAATCTAAATACTTCACACAAAGGCAAAGTATTTTAATTATAGGAAACCCGGGCGAAGCCAGGTATCCAGCTATTCAATCATTCAGACAAAGGCAGAGTTCCACCTTTTAATGAGACCCGGCGAAGCCGGGTATCCAGCTAGTTTTCTATAAGAAATAAATTGAAGATATCGGCATAAGCTATCTAGAAAAATTTCTAGAAAAACTAATTAATCCTAACTTTAACAATTCTGTCGGTCATTGTAAAAGTGGTGCAACTCCATTTTAAAATTTTACATTTTATTACTTAATAGAATTAAATTTAGCCATATCTTTCATTATAAAATGAAGCAACTCCATAATATGCACTATAATACCACAGATGACGTTAATTGTTTATTTTGTATTTTTTTCGACACAGTATTTTTGGAAAAAGCTCGATATTTCAAAATTCAGTTAAATGGAGATAGTTCACTTTACAATGAACGACACAATTCACACTCAAGTAATCAATGTCCCAATTAGCCTAAATTATAAACCAAAGTTTTAGAGACCAGGGGGTCTGGAGGGTGTGGAGCACCCCCCAGGTACACTCAAACTGTGATAGATAAATTTGCAAACTTATGGTTATCAGCACTAAGCGATTAATTGTGAAACTTTTTAGCACAAGGAATATAAAGCAGTGACCGGACATCTGGGAGGAGAGAGGATTATGAATTCCCCAGGATAATATGTCATCGTTCTCAAGAAAACCAAAGCGCTATAATAAACTCTACTCATAATCTGTAAACGATGAATGTTTTGCCTTTCAAAAGTGAGGCACTGGAGGGTGTTCCACACCCCAGACTCCCAGTTTGGGCAGTTTATTTTCTATTAGAAATAAATCGAAGGTATCGGCATAACCGATCTAGAAAAATTTCTAAAACAGTTAATTAATCCTAACTTTAACAAGTCACACTCAAGTAACCAATGTCTCAATTAGTCTAAATTATAAACCAAAGTTTTAGAGACCGGGGGTCTGGAGGTGTGGAGCACCCACAGGTACACTCAAACTGAGGTAGATAAATTTGCAAACTTATGGTCATCAGTATTAAGCGATTATTAGTGAAAGTTTTAGCACAAGAAATATAAAGCAGTGACCGAGAATCTGGGGGAGGGGGGGGGAGATTATGAATTCCCCGCAGTATAATATGTCATCGTTCTCAAGAGAACCAATGCGCAATAACAAATCCTACTTATAATCTGTAAACATTGAATGTTTTACCTTTCAACAGTGAGACACTGGAGGGTGCCTTCCCCGGATCCCCGGTTTGTGCAGTTTATTCATTACTAGAAATAAATTGAAGATATCGGCATAACCGATCTAGAAAAATCTCTAGAAAATTAATTTATCCTAACTTTAAGAAGCCACATTCAAGTAACTAATATCCCAATTATTAGTCTAAATTATAAACCAAAGTTTTAGATACCGAGCGGTCTGGGGTGTGGAGCACCAGGTACACTCAAACTGTGATAGATAAATTTGTAAACTTGTAGTCATTAGTATTAAGCGATTAATTATAAAACTTTTAGCACAAATAATATAAAGCAGTAACCGAGAATGTGGGGGAGAGGATTACGAATTCCCCCAGCACTCAATGTCATCGTTTTTAAGAAAACCAAAGCGCTATAATAAACTCTACTCGTTATCTGTAAACGATAAATGTTTTGCTTTTCAAAGTGAGGCACTGGAGGGTGTTCCACACCCCAGACCCCCGGTTTGGGCAGTTTATTTTCTATTAGAAATAAATTGAAGATATCGGCATAATCGATTTAGAAAAATTCTCTAGGAAAATTAATTAATCCTAACTTTAACAAGTCACACTCAAGTAACTAATCTTCTAAATAGCCTAAATTATAAATAAAGTTTTAGAAACCGGGGGTCTGGGAGGTGTGGAGCACCACCCAGATACACTCAAACTGTGATAGATAAATTTGTAAACTTGTAGTCATCAGTATTAAGCGATTAATTGTAAAACTTTTTATCACAAGGAATATAAAGCAGTAACCGAGAATCTGGGGGAGCGTGGATTACGCACTGGAGAGTGTTCCACACCCCAGACCTCCCGGTTTGTGTAGTTTATTTTTCTTAGAAATAAATTGAAGATATCGGTATAAACGAGTTAGAAAAATCCTAGAAAAATTAATTAAAAATAAATAAAACTGTAATAAATAAATTTGCAAACTTATGGTCATCAGTATTAAGCGATTAATAGTGAAAGTTTTTAGTATAAGCAATATAAAGTAGTGACCGAGAAGTTGGGGCAAGAGAGGATTATGAATTCCCCCCATGATAATATGTCATCGTTCTCAAGAAAAGCAAAGCGCTATAATAAACCGTACTGACAGGCCCGTAGGAAGGTTTTTGTTTTGTATTATCCAACTTGAAAATATCTACACCTATTTAATTTTAAAATTAAAATTTTAACTTTTAAAAATAGGGGTTGAGTCACGTGCCTCCAGGTGCCTCCCCCTGGCTACGGGCCTGGTAGGACAACGTTTGAATATAGAGTAGGGAGGAGGGAGTGTATGCTTGTACTGCATTCTATTTAAAAGAGCCACCAAAGGCGATACTACTGAAACAGACGATGACTCATTATTTTTGACTTTAAGGTTATATTATAGTCGATAACCATAATTTGCTTAATTTCTAAGGGTACATATCATAGGCTGTCAATCATTGACTCTCATAATATATTTATGGTTTAAGACTAAAACCAAAATACTGCTAGGTCAAGATAAAATTCAACAGTTTTTTGAAAACAAAATTTTCTAGAACGCTGTACGTCCATTGGTGCGTACTTAACTGCATTCTGATTGGAGACCATTATGTCTGCAATTACAAATTTGTAATGAAAGAAGTACAAGATACTCGAAATAATCTTGGTACTAATTCAGTCGGAAGATGTCAGGCCATAATTTTCAAATAAGTTCTAAAAGTTAAAAGTATACTTCGAATTTCGAATAGAATGCACCCTAGTGCATTCTAAAAAGAAAATGTGAATTTTGGGATTTGAGTCAGGTTAGCATCATACTAGAATGAATTATTGTGCTTACAGAACCAATAGTGCTAAGAATAAAAAATTGAATTTTGCTTTGTGACGATAACCGATATTCTCTATAGCAAAAGAGAGTTTAAAAAAAATTAAACAATTCAGTAATACCAACAATCTAATATCAAATATTATAAGTACATATTTTTCATGATTAAAAATTAAAATTGAACGTGTTGTTTTGTGAAAATATATGAATAAAATAGATATGGGAGAAGACAATAAATGCTGTGGTTTACATCGGATCCAAGGTATAAAAAACCTTATAAACACCTGTTGGTTTAATTCGACGTTGCAATGTTTTGGACAGACGCTTATGCTCTTTGAAGAAATAAATAATTTTGTTAACCTCGAAAAATACCAAACACTTCCTGGCGGTACCTTATCATTAAAAAGTAATTTGAAGGTGGACGTTTAACCTCTCTACCTTTATCTTTACGAGCCAGGACTACTAACCGTTCAATTGGGTAAGGTGGTAAAAGGGCTAGCAAAAAACCTTGAGGGTAGCTATAACCCACTCGAATTTTTTCTGAGCGTTATGAAAAAATTTTCAGAGTTTGTAAGATATCAGCAAAGTGATATTTTGGACATCTTGAAATAACTTTTTAAGAACTATCCAAAATTTTATTGATTAATTTTACAACACACCAAAACAAATGCCTAAACTAACAGCGTAACGCCCTTAAACTAATGTGAGTGACTAACTTTGTGACTAACTTTCTTATTCTAGAATGGCTACTTTATATAAAGGTAAAAGATGTCGAATGTGCATTTCTATATTTACAAAGTTCTGAAATGCAGAAATGCAGTTCTCATCGCTTCTTATATAATTTAAATGGAAAAGTACTTATCACTATTTCCGTCAATATTACAATATATAACTCCTCCCCTCTTAGTATGAAAAATTAGGGTCAATTGCGACATTAATTTTCTCAGGAGTATCCATTTTGGCAATTACATTTTCTTTAATAATAGTTGAATTTTTCCTAGTTTTAACAAAATTATAAATTTTTAATATTATTAATACAATAATGATTATGTAAATTAAAATAGTCCAAATGCTCGTTTTGTCGAAACTTATCACTGAACTTCTATTTAACAGGCCTTTTTAATCACTGAGTTCACTTTGATTTTTGATCACTGAGTTCACTTTGAAGGTGTTTGATTTCACTTATGTCCAAATTTGAAAGTTCTATTTGTTCGATTTTGAAACTATTATCGGTGGATCTTCTTGAAGATGTTGAAACATCGATGTCCGGGATGGAAATGATTTTTAAATTTTCGTTACTGGTACTTCTTTGTATTTCTCTTGAAATTTTGATTAATAGCGTTCGTTTAGGATAAGGAATTTGGAGCTTGGAACGATCATTTTATAGTGGTTATTGGAAAAATCGGTAATGAATAAAATTGGAAATAATTATAATTTTTGTTTTCTACGATTGGGATGTTAATTAAAAATATAATTTTATTAAATTTTGTAAAACTTTGATTTCTAAAATGTTTTCAAAAAGTAACGCATTTTCTAGAATTGGTTCAAATGGCAATTTGATATTTAATAATTTTTGATTATGAACCAGAGTGGTTGCTGTTTCATTAAATTTTGAAATGTGCGTCATATCCCTCTATTTTACCTTATATAAAATGGATGTATGTTTGTGTGTTTGTGTGTGTATTTGTTCCTTATAGACTCCTAGGCCGTTCGACCGATCCCAACCAAATTTTGCACAGTTACTCTCTAGGACCCTAAAGAGGTTTTCCCTAAAACCGGGACCGAAAAGCTTAATTTAAAAAAGTGATAAATTGCGGACGAGCATGAATGGATTAACGAGATTCCCATCGCCAATACCTGTAATTGATATATGGTAATTTTACGTTGGTATATTCACATTCAGTACCTACACTATTATAAGTGATTTAAAATACTGGAGAAGAAAAGCTGTAGAGAAAATTGTAGAGTACAATATAAACCATTCTAAAACACTCGACAACGGGAACACTAAAATCATTCTGAAACGCTCTAGCAACGGGAAGCAAGATTTCCGTCGAGAAGAAAACCTTAAGCGAAGCAGGATACTGGAAAATCTAAATACTTCACACAAAGGCAAAGTATTTTAATTATAGGAAACCCGGGCGAAGCCAGGTATCCAGCTATTCAATCATTCAGACAAAGGCAGAGTTCCACCTTTTAATGAGACCCGGGCGAAGCCGGGTATCCAGCTAGTTTTCTATAAGAAATAAATTGAAGATATCGGCATAAGCTATCTAGAAAAATTTCTAGAAAAACTAATTAATCCTAACTTTAACAATTCTGTCGGTCATTGTAAAAGTGGTGCAACTCCATTTTAAAATTTTACATTTTATTACTTAATAGAATTAAATTTAGCCATATCTTTCATTATAAAATGAAGCAACTCCATAATATGCACTATAATACCACAGATGACGTTAATTGTTTATTTTGTATTTTTTTCGACACAGTATTTTTGGAAAAAGCTCGATATTTCAAAATTCAGTTAAATGGAGATAGTTCACTTTACAATGAACGACACAATTCACACTCAAGTAATCAATGTCCCAATTAGCCTAAATTATAAACCAAAGTTTCAGAGACCGGGGGATCTGGGGGTGTGAAGCACCCTCCAGGTACACTCAAACTGTGATAGATAAATTTGCAAACGTATGGTTATCAGCACTAAGCGATTAATAGTGAAAGTTTTTAGCATAAGGAATATAAAGCAGTGACCGGACATCTGGGAGGAGAGAGGATTATGAATTCCCCAGGATAATATGTCATCGTTCTCAAGAAAACCAAAGCGCTATAATAAACCCTACTTATAATCTGTAAACGATGAATGTTATGCCTTTTAAAGTGTGGCACTGGAGGGTGTTCCACACCCCAGACTCCCAGTTTGGGCAGTTTATTTTCTATTAGAAATAAATCGAAGGTATCGGCATAACCGATCTAGAAAAATTTCTAAAACAGTTAATTAATCCTAACTTTAACAAGTCACACTCAAGTAACCAATGTCTCAATTAGTCTAAATTATAAACCAAAGTTTTAGAGACCGGGGGTCTGGAGGTGTGGAGCACCCACAGGTACACTCAAACTGAGGTAGATAAATTTGCAAACTTATGGTCATCAGTATTAAGCGATTATTAGTGAAAGTTTTAGCACAAGAAATATAAAACAGTGACCGAGAATCTGGGGAAAGATGGGGATTATGAATTCCCCGCAGTATAATATGTCATCGTTCTCAAGAGAACCAATGCGCAATAACAAATCCTACTTATAATCTGTAAACATTGAATGTTTTATCTTTCAACAGTGAGACAATGGAGGGTGCCTTCCCCGGATCCCCGGTTTGTGCAGTTTATTCATTACTAGAAATAAATTGAAGATATCAGCATAACCGATTTAGAAAAAATCTCTAGAAAAATTAATTAATCCTAACTTTAAGAAGCCACATTCAAGTAACTAATATCCCAATTAGTCTAAATTATAAACCAAAGTTTTAAATACCGGGGGGTCTGAGGGGTGTGGAGCACCCCCCAGGTACACTCAAACTGTGATAGATAAATTTGAAAACTTGTAGTTATCAGTATTAGGCGATTAATTGTAAAGATTTTTAGCACAAGAAATATAAAGCAGTAATCGAGAATCTGGGGGGAGCGTGGATTACGAATTCCCCCCAGCATACAATGTCATCGTTCTCAAGAAAACCAAAGCGCTATAATAAACCGTACTCATTATCTGTAAACGATAAATGTTTTGCCTTTCAAAAGTGAGGCACTGGAGGGTGTTCCACACCCCCCAGACCCCCCGGTTTGCGCAGTTTATTTTCTATTAGAAATAAATTGAAAATATCGGCATAACCAATCTAGAAAAAATCTCTAGGAAAATTAATTAATCCTAACTTTAACAAGTCACACTCAAGTAACTAATCTTCTAAATAGCCTAAATTATAAATAAAGTTTTAGAAACCGGGGGTCTGGGAGGTGTGGAGCACCACCCAGATACACTCAAACTGTGATAGATAAATTTGTAAACTTGTAGTCATCAGTATTAAGCGATTAATTGTAAAACTTTTTATCACAAGGAATATAAAGCAGTAACCGAGAATCTGGGGGAGCGTGGATTACGCACTGGAGAGTGTTCCACACCCCAGACCTCCCGGTTTGTGTAGTTTATTTTTCTTAGAAATAAATTGAAGATATCGGTATAAACGAGTTAGAAAAATCCTAGAAAAAATTTAAATTTAAAAAAAAATAAAACTGTAATAAATAAATTTGCAAACTTATGGTCATCAGTATTAAGCGATTAATAGTGAAAGTTTTTAGTATAAGCAATATAAAGTAGTGACCGAGAAGTTGGGGCAAGAGAGGATTATGAATTCCCCCCATGATAATATGTCATCGTTCTCAAGAAAAGCAAAGCGCTATAATAAACCGTACTGACAGGCCCGTAGGAAGGTTTTTGTTTTGTATTATCCAACTTGAAAATATCTACACCTATTTAATTTTAAAATTAAAATTTTAACTTTCAAAAATAGGGGTTGAGTCACGTGCTTCCAGGTGCCTCCCCCTGGCTACGGGCCTGGTAGGACAACGTTTGAATATAGAGTAGGGAGGAGGGAGTGTATGCTTGTACTGCATTCTATTTAAAAGAGCCACAAAAGGCGGTACTACTGAAACAGCGATGACTCATTATTATTGATTTTAAGGTTATATTATAGTCGATAACCATAATTTGCTTAATTTCTAAGGGTACATATCATAGGCTGTCAATCATTGACTCTCATAATATATTCAAATGCTGCTCCCTCTCTACTCTATGGTTTAAGACTAAAACCAAAATACTGCTAGGTCAAGATAAAATTCAACAGTTTTTTGAAAACAAAATTTTCTAGAACGCTGTACGTCCATTGGTGCGTACTTAACTGCATTCTGATTGGAGACCATTATATCTGCAATTACAAATTTGTAATGAAAGAAGTACAAGATACTCGAAATAATCTTGGTACTAATTCAGTCGGAAGATGTCAGGCCATAATTTTCAAATAAGCTCTAAAAGTTAAAAGTATACTTCGAATTTCGAATAGAATGCACCCTAGTGCATTCTAAAAAGAAAATGTGAATTTTGGGATTTGAGTCAGGTTAGCATCATACTAGAATGAATTATTGTGCTTACAGAACCAATAGTGCTAAGAATAAAAAATTGAATTTGGCTTTGTGACGATAACCGATATTCTCTATAGCAAAAGAGCGTTTAAAAAAAATTAAACAATTCAGTAATACCAACAATCTAATATCAAATATTATAAGTAGTACATATTTTTCATGATTAAAAATTAAAATTCAACGTGTTGTTTTGTGAAAATATATTAATAAAATGGATATGGTAGAAGACAATAAATGTTGTGGTTTACATCAAACTCGAGGTATAAAAAACCTTAGAAACACCTGTTGGTTTAATTCGACGTTGCAATGTTTTGGACAGACGCCTATGCTCTTTAAATAAATAAATAATTTTGTTAACCTCGAGAAATACCAAACCCTACCTGGCGGTACCTTATCACTAAAAAAGGTAATTTGAAGGTGGACGTTCAACCTCTCCACCGTTATCTCGACGAGCAAGGACTACTAACCGTTCGATTAGGTAAGGCGTTAAAAGACTTAGCAAAAAACCTTGGGGGTAGCTATAACCCACTCGAATTTTTCTGAGCGTTATGAAAAATTTCGAGAGTTTGTAAGATATCAACAACACGATGCCTACAAATTTATAAACTGTTTGCTTCAAGGTATACAAGTGGTATGTAAGGTCTTAGGTATGTAAGTGACGAAAGTAAAAAAATTACGGTGACGTAACAAAAAATACCAACCAATAGCAAATCAAATTGCAGAACGCTTTCAGAACCCTAGGAGGTTCCAACCATGGAAAAATCGTCTGTTATATTGGATATTCGATGCCAACATTACCCATAGTTTGAACAGCGATATTTTGACTTCGACTCACTCGAAAATCAATGTTACACCCCAAGTACTTTCGCTAACATTAAATCGCTTTCAACATTTAAGGTGGAGCATAAATGTAAAAAATGAGCGCCAGGTGTAATTAGTAAAATAAACAAAAAGATGCAGGAAAAACAAAGAACCTTCCGGAATCAAGGACGAAAAACAACAAAATCCAGGTCCATTCTGTATAAAAAATAATGTGTAACGCGATTTAAACTTACAATATATTTCTACGTCTTTATTAATTAGTAAATGAAATACAAAAGTATAATACGTTCGTTTAATTTACGACACAGCGCAAAGGTAGCTGCCAATAGAGATCAAAAATATATACGGTCGTTCCATAAAATAATCGTCCACCAAACGTTGGGCTCTATTTGGTGAACGATATTTAAAGTATTTTGAATTTAAAAATAATTTAAACTACGAGCAAAAATTCAGATGTTTGTTCAATTATTCTAAACAGAATTCTTGAATCATCACTTAAGGTACTTACAATTAAGTATGTCCCTGTATTTAAAATTAGTAATACAGATTATAACAGTCAATTAACATATTTACAAAATAAATAGAAAGTCCATAGGCGGGTTAAGCACGTCCCAGCTCCCTAGGTCAAAAACGTTCAAAAATAGACATTTAATTTTTTGTTTTGACTTTAGTTGGCCTATGTGGTAATCTGCCACTGAGCAAGTCTTAACAAATACTCTTAATAAGAACTTACATCTTCTTTACTCTCAACACGCATTTCGGCGAGAAATAATTTAGTTGCGGCATAGTCAGTTCCACCGTTTTTAAACTCCATGTCAGTTTTCACTTCTTCCTTTCGGCGTTGTTTACTCAAGTAGTTTTTTCTTTTTAGTTTTAATAATTCATCCTTGACGGGTCTGTGTAAAACAAAAATAGCGAAAACGAATACACCCTGTAGCGAATCTATAATGTCCATAGTTATTCCAAAACTACCCAAGTCGGATATGGAGAACGTTATCACTTCCATTATCCAACAGAGACCCATTACAATCAGTACAAAAACGCAAGAACGGAACCTAAAACAAAAGTTCTATTATTAGGTATTAGGCAGGAGGAACGGAACTGCGAGGAACTCAGAAGCAATTTTGGTAAACTCTGAGCAACTCGATGGAATTAAATCCCCAAGAGTTTGAAAATGAGCGAAAATAACTTACATTGGCTTAAGATCAATTTTGATAGCCTTCCAAGATATATCGTCTGCGCCATTCCTTTCAAAATAGACCAAATATATTTTCATTAAGATATTTAAAATTATATTAATGAAAATGGTGATTCCGATCGGAATGTAAAAATAAACCATGGTTTTTGTACTTTCTAAAATAGAAAACTGAGCGTAAGCATCACAACGGTGCCACCTTAATAATATTACTTACGATCGAACCAACATTCGTTCCTTCCAAATTTTGGTTTTAAAAATGTGTTTGGTATTCCCGGTACTCGGTCAACGACGTACGAAATTAGGAATGTTAATACAGGCACGCCGATTCCAATGGAGAGGTAAATTTTAAAACGAGTCTTATCCTCACTGTAGCGGTTATTACTGAAATTTCTAAAATAAAGCATATTTTGAGGTTAGAAATCAAGCATTAAGGTTTTTGGATTCCTACTTGATTTTGTAGAACGTTTCCCAGCTCAAAACAGTCAACCATACGAAACATTTCACCAGAAAGAATTGTATAATAAATCCTGCAAAAAGAATAGTTCGAGGTCAATTGTTTAATAAATTATGTTAATAACAATTATTTATCGGCATTAATTAAATATAAGTAATTGCAATGAATATCAAGATAATTCACTGTCAAACAGCTTCATTATTTTTACATTTTTGCATAATAATAGATATTATCCATGCATGCATACAATGTAGATTGCAGAAGCTGATGTGAGTTTTGAGAGTGCACTCAATAAATCTCTTGTTTGCATTTAAACATGTACTGTAGCGGTCTGAAAGACAGCTATTTTCAATCGATTTATTATACCGATTGATTGCTTTTACCATTGTACTTAAAAATATTAAAGATTGTGAACCTGCACTATCAGAATTCCAATAATTACATATATTATTTAAATCAACCGAAAACATACCCTGCGTAAAAAGTTTAAACACAGAATACGTCATAATAAATAAAAGTAAATTACCAAATACTGTACAAGTTGTATTTTCAATTCCAAAAAATTGTGCAAAAGCTAAGAGAACAAAAGCAATTCCCATAGTAATGGAAAAACCAATTACACATTTTCCCCGAGTATCTCTAATTTCTTCAATTTTCAAAAGATGCCAGCGGTAATAAATAATAAAACAGCTGAGAATAAAATACCTAAAACACTGGAGATCAGTACAATTTTTCACAACAAACCAAGAAATATGTAGGTACCAGTTGCGTATATATAAAATACTGTGTTTGATTTTGGAATCTCGTCAGTAAAACAAACAATTGGCGTAGTTAACCAAATGGAATCAGTTTCATCTCCAAAATTAATTGTTTCAAAGCAATAATTGCCTGGAAGCAAATATTTTTGCAAGCTTGGCACTGCTAGGGTTCCATTCTGCAACAAAGAATATTGGTCTTGGTCTTTCTGTAACGGATACCTAAAAAGATTTGTTGCTTTATTTATTCTCTCCAATGAGTGAAATTCATACTTTTGACTTTTGCATTCAATGTGTTGCACCACCGGTCGAAATGTGATGCTTTGAGCTGGAATGGGTTCATCGACGATATGAGTTTCATTATGTACATGCACAGGTACGTCTGGATTAAACTGTTGATTACTGGGAGTACAGCCAGAAGAAGTCAACACTTCGTTCATATCGCAGCATTTGGACAGAGTAATAAGTGTCTTATTTTCGTTCTAAAACAACACAAAACTTTAAATTAAGTTTTTTTTTCATCGAGAGCGATTATTACCACTTTCTGGCTTTCTGGAACCTGACTATAGTTTCTTGGTATGCCGACGTGACCAAAACTTTCGTTTCGACTAGGACACCAAACACTTAAGTAATCGATTGAATCCACGGTAAAATTATTTGGAAGAATAATAGCAACATTTCTTCCTTTAGATGCATTTAGTGGAACGGCTTGAGCTAAAATTCCGCTCCAGGTAGGAATGGTTCCATTTCCAATCCAAAAAAACGCGTCAGGTTTTAAGCCATCGTAGTAAAATTTGGGAATGATTATGGTATGGTCATCGTGTAAAAATATTGGATCGGAGCGTAAACCATGCGTGACATTCTCGAAGGCATGCGGACTTTTGTTTGTATTGTACCTCTGAAAATAAATTCAAAATTTAATCATCAAAAATATGCTTCTAACCTCAAATGGTGCAAGGTACAAAAATAAAAAATATAGTCGATTCCGGTTAATTAGACCATTGGGGCAGTGGTTTATTTAAGATAAATCTTAAAGAACCAAACTAAGGAAGTAATAATTGAGTCAAAATGTTCTTGCCGAAGAATTGACCGTAGTGTGTTGAATTGGTACCTTGAAGTTACGTCAACAGTAATACGTCGTCAGATAATAACTATCTAGACGAATTTAAGGTCGACTCCTGGCAATTACGCCGACATTTTTACTTCAAACAAACTAAAGATCGATTTCATAATAAAATTTAACGAGTTAATAGAAATATAGAATTAAAGAAACCATGAAAATGTAGCAATCCTGACTTAATTCTCCCATTAAATTTTATTATGAAATCAGTTTTGTAAGAACCAGTTCTGTGTATCCACTGATCACGCCCAGTTGACACCCCCCTTACTCACACCATTTAAACCACGCCCCCTTATTTTCTATTGTCAATGCCCAGCAGTGTAGCGTAAAGTATACGCCGACCGACTAGAGAGCGGAAGACCGCGGTTCAAGTCCTCGTCGCGTCGCACACGCTGCTGTGATCAAAAGTGCGATATCCATCATTAGACTGTAGGGAAGGTAACGGAAAATCACCCCATTAATTATATTCCCTATTAAAGTCAGCTCGGCTTCGGCTAAACTGATCGCCTAGGCACAATGAAGTGTATGGCACTTGAAGAAGAAGAATGGCAATGAGTGAACCCAATGATACGTTTCTAGAGGTATCTGGTATTAACAGCTGTGTTGGATAGCATACATTAAATCAATAAAAGTTTTCACAATCTGAGAAACCTAGTTCTTCAAATAATAAATGTTTTTTTGCTCTTGAAATTCTATAATACTTAGGTTCAACTGCCATAATACCACTCCTTCTTGGCACGACCCCCTCCGCATAACGTAATCCACGCCTTTGCCTGTCATTTACTGACCACGCCCCTTGACACGCCCTTTTTTACTTCCGTTATTAGTACCACGTCTCCTCACCATAACTTAATCGGCAAGAGTTAATCAACCTTGATTGCGGTTTTCACCAGTTTTTTGTAAATTATGAAAGGAAACAATGCCACATACACATAAAAAAATAAAATTTGCGGACGGTCAACAAATTTGGTTAAAATGTCATTGGCTCTTTTGAACAGTAACCCCGCCCATCGAAATTAAAATGGGTTGTAGCAACAGTTAAGATACCAAAATCTCGGTTTTTACATGATGAAGGTCTAATTAACAAATGAAAAAATAAAATTTGTGGTCGATAAACAAATTTCGGAAAAATAGACTTTTAGGGTGAATCCGAGTCTTGACGTAGTTGAGTCGTAGAAATTTCGAACCTACAAATCGCCTAAATAGTAATTGTTCCGCCAACGCCCAACGCGAAGTTTCCGTCAAATACAAATACGTCACGATTGTACGCATAGTCTCCTCCCCTTTCCAAACCAACGAATTCGACAAGTTGTAGAGATAGCCTCCCTCCCTTTCTTAAAAGAAAGTTTTCAGCGAAAATTCTTCAAGTTAAACACCGAATACAATAAAAACACGAGAACCCAAATTAAAAATAAATCGAACACAAAATTAATTGTTTTACTTAACCCAATTGTTTTATTTAACCTAAGTGTTTTATTTAACTCAATTGTTTTATTTAACCCAATTGTTTTATTTAACCATGACCCTCGCCCAAAAGCTAAACTAAATAATCTCCAGCACAGAATAGATATACAAACAAATCAGTTTGTACTTCCACCTTTTCCCGCAGCTTAGGCACCCACAGCTACTTCCCTCAGAAGGAAGGTCAACCACCTCTAAGGCCACCGGCAGAATCAAAACCATGAAATCCCTTAAGGCAAAAGAGGAGGCGTACCAGGAAATGAACGGGGTCACGAAGAAAACCAGGAAAAAAAGCAATCTTGCTCCAAACTCACATCCTACCAAAGCAATCAAAATCCCCCCCTCTCTTTCTTCGGCCTCCAGGTTCTATTAGTACTGTTTTTGGTTGGTTCATAAACAACCAGTAAAGCAAAACGCCGAAACATCAGATTGATGTGGGCTTCTTCATTACTTTGCCACAACGATGCACCTCGACAAACTTCGCTTTGACACACCAACAATCTTCGTCGAAGCCGAGTTTCCAAAATGTCATGGAACAGATACATAGGCTGAGTCAGTAGTTCATCGTGTAGAGCACTCAGTTGACTCTCGAACCCCGAGGCAAAGAAAAATGTTTAAATTGAAAGGCTAGGAAAAATAAAAGGCAATGCGTATGACAATGAGCAATGACAATGAGCAATTACAATGAGCAATGACAATGAGCAATGACAATGAGCACTGACAATCAGCAATGACAATGAGCAATAACAATGAGCAATGACAATGAGAAATGACAATGAGCAATGACAATGAGCAATGACAATGAGCAAAACAATGAGCAATGACAATGAGCAATGACAATAAGCAATGACAATAAATCCTATCAGATTTTTTTTCTCCAGAGTTAGTCTTCGCAGCCATAGGGAGAGCGGGACACATTGAGGTCACATGCCCCTACTTACTCAAATCAAATATTTTCGAAATAAAACTATAGAATATTAGATCATAATTTAACCAGATTTTTCTAAAGAAAACTATCTAGCTTTCTAAAAAAAACAAATTTTTATGAACCTTATTATGCCACTCCTCTAAAAAAAGTTGTCTACGGCGTTGCTAAAATGAGTTGCAATTTTTATATTATTGCAATCAATGCATCGCATGCATCGACGACCTTATTTTAACTAACCTTGGTTACAATTAATTAATATACTCCAAGCAACCATTTTAGCTATCGCATTTTATCTGACCTAATGACAGGACAGTGGCGGAACAGCATTCAAATTTGATAATTTTCCGTCAGTGTGTTGGTAGCCCACGGGCGTCGTTCTAAAACTTTATAATTAAACCTTAGAAAGAATGTAGTTTTTTCCATGTTTTTATGTATAATAAAATTAATTAAATTTACAATAATAAATTTATCAAGCAATTTTGTATTTTTTTAGTGAGTTTTTATTGATTAAAATTATACTGGTGAATGAATTATCACTTGTTATCTCTAGGTTATGTAAATACAAACGTAACTCATTTGATAGGAATGTCACTTGTGTTAGTAGGTGAGATAAATTAAAAAATTATCGTTAAATGGCATCTTCAAATATTCCCCAGTTTGATTACCATACGTTTCTAAGGTTTTTCTGTATAATATAAAATACCTACCCACCTATGTAAATACGTACTTCCTATGAAATTACCCATATATTTGTGCGGGTGTGGTAGCAGTGATAAGAAAATTGCAAGCAAACAGTACTTTCGCAGCTCGTAGAAAAATTTTACAGATTGATTGTAATCATCAGTTCGATATAAGAATTTGAATTAGATGATGAAGAAAATATTTTTTTCTGATTGTCAAAATACATTAAATTTTCATATTTTTTGATTAATTTTCATAAATAATAAAAAGCTATATTGTTTCTGGTGGCCGCTTACCTTTAAACATTTAAATACAACTTGCCATTATAAAATTAATATTTTCCTCTTACGTAACAGCAATTTGCCAAGTTTTTTTTCTAAATAATATTATATTATTTTCTTAACGATAAATTTTTTCATTTCCCAGTTTCTTACACTAACCGGAAATTCTGCATTAATAATCCTAAATAATTTGACCTTAATCTGGATTGTTTTGCACATAAGAAATAATTTGACTAAATTGACTGACAAACTTGTGGTTCCCTAAAATTTATTAAAAATATAGAACAAGTTATGATTCACTTGTGGATTTTTTTAGTAAACGCGTGATAGATGAATCATTTATTGATTTGGTTTCTTTGATAAAATTAGTAGCGTGATTTTTGAATGGTAGTCACTGGAAGTCACAAGAAATTTTTTTTGAAAATTTTGTTTGAGCAGAAAACCAAATGATATAATCTTTGAAGGACAACGCTTTTTGTGAGTTCTTTTCACTAAAAAACTGCTGGAAAACAGTCGCTCGCAAAATTGTTCAAATATTTCTAGGCATTTGGAAGATCACCTTATTATCAAATTTTTAATTTTTTACCTCCTTGAAACAGTTTTAAGGAATTTTTATTTCTCCACTTATTTTTTGCTTTGGGGGAATAAGGCTGCATGGTCCTAAAAAGTAACTGTGAAAAATTTGGTATGCACAATACAGCTTTAATCAGCTGACTTTGTTTTGAGCGGTTGGAACTAAATAATAATTAATTGCGATTCGAAGTAGTCATTTATGTAGTATGTTTTGAGGCGACTCGAATTTGCAAAGAGATTACAATTATTTTAAGTTAATTTAATTACACCGCGAAATGACCACACACTGCTATCATGCGGTTACATAATATCTATAATAATCAATTAATTTATTTTTACTTCTGATTACTCACCCTATTAAGTGTCTAAAGGGAAATCTGTTCGAAAACATTGGGAATTTGCAAAGAACTTTCCGTGTGTCTTTGATGTCGGTAAGTACGGTTATTCGGTCCGATTGTGGGTCTTCTCAAGGGGTTTCCCCAACAAAACGGAGATTAATTGGGTAAGATGATGGGAAAGTCCACCAACGACTTTTTAATTATTTTACCGTCCTTTTGACTCGAGGAAAGTACACTGATTTGCATTTTTTTTTGTGCAAACTTAATATCCTTCCATCGTAGATGCAAATTAACATTATTTGATGAAGTTGATATCAATGATGTTATAATGTTGCTGCAGTGCTCGTTCCATTATCATGCACGTAGCATTGTAATTTATGCTACTAAAGATGAACTAGGTCCATCAATGAAGAAACATTTCTAGGGGTTCATATCATCAACTGTACGTGGAATGAAAACATAAATTTTGTCTTTTCTTCTTTTTGGCAGGCGGTACATACATTTTCCTCATCTGCTGGTGTTTAGCACCTTTTTTAGGTATTTGAAAGACCAAATTTCTACCTTTTGCCGCTTCGGTGTTTAACCGATCAATCTATAAGAGTGTTTAATTTTTTCTGCTATAGTTTGTCTTGATTCCCAAATAATGTCTTCGGCCCACTTTGTAGAAATTTATCAAAGTTTAAAAATTTAAAAAAATTGTATTGTTCATTTTTATTCTAAACCATTATGATATGGATCTAACCCTCCTCCCTGCCCGCTAGATATAATCTATGCAAAATTAAACGTCAAAATTAGATGCACAATTTAGTGCACATGGAACTTGGTTTCAGTTGCTACATTAAATATTTAAGCAACTGCCGTGGACGATGTATAGTGGAGCCAATAAAGATTTTACTTTGGAATAAGACCGGGAAGTGGTGCGATAATACTGAAGATATTAGGAGTAACATACCAAAAGTTATTAACAATAGCCCTTGAGGGTTTTTTGTTATTAAACAATGGAGTTGCAAAATACCAGTTTTTATCAAATATCTCTTAAAATAGTTATTTTGTTAAAAAAATAATTGTGCTATTCGAAAGAACGGGAAATTTTATATAAAAAATTTATATAAAGTTTTTTGTACGATCAAAAATGTAGGCTCAGACTTTTTGTTTAACTCAAGAAAATAGAACGCGGAGACACGTTCGGCACGGGACGCGCTGCACTAAATTCGTTGTAACTTTTAAACTAATTAATGAAATTGAGCTCACAAACGCTCAAATAAAAGAAAAAACATGTGGGTATTGGGTTTTTGTATTTTCAAATTTAAAAATGAATACATATATATAGGCGTAATATAGTATATAGCCGGAATATACAAAGATTTTTGATAAAATCGGTAAAAGTTCTACAATTTCTACAATTTTTAAGATACAAACCTGAAACTTTTACAGATTACTTTTGAAGTAATGTATAAAAACATCCAATGAGTGAAAAAACTTTCTAAAATTTATTTTTGGAAATGTAAACTTCCAAAATTTCAAAATTGTGAGAAAGTAATAAAATTTAATATGTGTACCTAACTTTAACCACATATTACTTTTGCTTAAAACTGTAAAAGCCTTGGGATTTACATTAAAAGTTAAATTAACTTTCTTTATTTTACACAAAAAAAAATTTTTGCTCTCAAATTCGTTAAATTTGAGTTGTAATAATTTTTAATAACTTTTACAAAAAGTTTGAATTTCCGGAATCGAAAATACACTTTTGCTATAGAAATGGCGTTACCAAACAAAAGAACAGAAATATACAAGCTCTTTAATTTAATTTTGAAAATTACAATTTTCCCATAAGAAATACATGTAAGTGTATTATTACGCAATATAACGCAATAATTTTATGCATTGTATTAACGGTGCGTGTGTTCCACACTTTCTCGAGTTGGATCGTCTTGGGGGATGTTTTAGTAAGTAAAGTGTTTATCAAAACCGCTTGTAGCGCCCAGAGCGGACGGTGCGAAAAGTGCGTTTTGACTAACGTAACTACGTAATTTTTCCGAAATTTGTTGTCCGATCACAAATTAAATTGTTTATTAGTTAATTAGACCCTCATCTTTCATAATTCGTTGTAAACAACAAGATTCTGGTATCTTTACTGTCCCCACAGCCTATTTTAATTTCGGCAGGGGGGGTTACAGTTCAAAAGAGCCAATGACAAAATTGCATTCAAATTAATTTTAAAGCCGTTTTTTCAAAATTTGTCAACCGACAGCAAATTTTATTTTTTATGCGCTATTTAGACCCTCATCTTTCAGAATCCACTTTAAAACTGGTAAAAATCACTAAAAATGCATTTAGCCAACCTATCTGTCATAGTATTATTAGTAGGACCTAAAAATGAGTAAATTTAGTGTAAAAAATTTTTAGAATTTATATAAACCAATATTTTTCACAAAATATTGAAAAATCAAAGTTTTCTAATTTATTTTTTGCGTAGAATCCGAATTTATTGGTTAAAATGATCTCAGAATGGAACAATTGTTTTGACAAATACAAAATTTACAAATTTTGGATCAAACTATTTTTTTTAATAATTTGGCTCACTTTAAGAAGAAAAGGTTTCATGATAATTTGTCGTTAAATAATAATTGTAAAAAATGTTATGCCTTTTGAATTTGCTTAAAAAAGCTTGATTTTGGAACTTCAAAAATTCATAATTTTTTTTAGAAGCATTTTACGGAGTAATCACAAAAGACCTGTTCTTCTTAAAATGGGTCAATTTATTCGAAAAGAAAATAGTTTGATCCAAAATCTGTAAATTATCGTAATTGTTTAAACAATTGCATTTGCAATTGCATGAGATAATTGTAACCAATAGATTCAAATTCTAAATAAAAGATATATTAAACCCTCACGTGGTATAGAGCCATGAGTCATAAAATATCGAGTTACGTCTTTTTGATGAAATTTTTATCGGAAAGTCGGCCATATTGGATCCGCCATTTATTATTACTATTTTTTAATATCACAATATATTTCAGCGACTAAAAATTATCCATAGTGTCAATCCGAACGAAGTTTGTATAATATTTATCAAGTTACGTAATTTTTAACGATTTCTTGTCAAAAAGTCGGCCATATTGGATCAGACATTTTGAATAACCTATTTTTGACATCAGAATCTGTTTCATTACCATCAAAACCCCATTAATACAATTTGAATTAAACTGCCTTAAATTTTTCAATTTATAATCATTTGGTTAAAAACGTTTTTCTTTGTGTAAATAATTAATAACTCTTGTTTAAATCTGTAAAAGCCCTAGAGATTTACATTAAAAATTAAATTAACTTTCTTTATTTTACTAAAATAAATTTTTTTTATTTTTACAAAAAGAAAAAGACAAAAAAATAAAAAGAAATCATTTGCAATTGCATGAGATAATAATTGTAACCAAAGAATTCGAATTCTAAATCAAAAATAAATTAAACCCTCACGTAGTACAAAGCCATAAGTTATAAAATATCGAGTTACGGCTTTTTAATGAAATTTTATCAAAAGTCGGCCGTATTAGATCCGCCATTTATTATTACTATTTGTTGATATCATAATATCCTTCAGCGATCTAGAAATCATCTATAGTGTCAATCCGAGGGGAAATTTGTATAGTGTTTATCAAGTTACGTAATTTTTAATAAAACTTTTCAAAAAGTTGGCCATATTGGATCAGACATTTTGAATAACCTATTTTTGACATCAGAATCTGTTTCATTACCATCAAAAACCCCCATTAATACAATTTGAATTAAACTGCCTTAAAATTTTTCAATTTATAATCATTTGGTTAAAGAATAACTTTTGCTTAAATCTGTAAGAACCTTGGAGATTTACATTAAAAATTAAATTAACTTTCTGTATTTTACAAAAATTGCATGAGATAATTGTAACCAAAGAATTCGAATTTTAAACAAAAAATAAATTAAACCCTCACGTAGTACAAAGCTATGAGTTATAAAATATCGAGTTACGTCTATTTTTAATGAAATTTTTACCAAAAAGTTGGTCATATTGGATTCGCCATTTATTATTATTATTTTTTGATATAATATATTTCAGTCACCTAAAAATCATCCATAGTGTTAATCCGAGCGAAATTTGTTTAGTATTTATCAATTTACGTCATTTGTAATGAAATTTTTTCAAAAAGTCTACCATATTGGATCAGCCATTTTGAATAACCTATTTTTGACATCAGAATCTGTTTCAACGACCTCGAAAACCCCTATTAAGTCAATTCGAATTGAATCACTTGCTGTCACTAAAATTATGAAGTATTTTCAATCTAAAGATAGAAAATATTGCAATAATAGTCGTAAGGAGACATTCAATACCCCTCTTCCTGTGGAAATCCTGGTTAGAGAAAGCACAAAGCGTTTAGTTCAAAGAACACAGTTTTTGTTTAGGTGTTCCAAAAACCTTTTGCATTACTTCTTGGAAAGATAGAAATATAAAAATTCCTAATGTTTGATGGATGTTTTTTAAAAATAGTTGATCTTCAGAGAGAGTGGGAGGTTTCGTGCTACCCGGAGAGTTAACCACCTAGTATATTTGGTGTACATAATTTTGTAAGTGATTTGTAATTGTTAGCAAATTTCTGCAAATGTTTGTAAATTTTGCAAATGCCTGTAAATTTTTGTAAATGTCCGCAAATCTTTGCAAATGACTGTAAATCTGTGTAAATGACTGTAAATGTCTGAAATTGTTTGCAAATATTTGTGTAAATTTTTGCAAATGTTTGCAAATTTTGCAAATATGTGTAAATTTTTGAAAATGTGTGTAAATTTTTGCAAATGCTTGTACATTTTTGTAAATGCCTGTAAATCTTTGCAAATGACTGTAAATGTCTGCAATTGTTTGCAAATATCTGTGTAAATTTTTGCAAATGTTTGCAAATTTTGCAAATATGTGTAAATTTTGAAAATGTGTGTAAATTTTTGTAAATGCCTGTAAATCTTTGTAAATGCCTGTAATTCTTTGCAAATGACTATAAATATCTGATATTGTTTGCAAATATATGTGTAAATGTTTGCAAATTTTGCAAATGTTTGCAAATTTTGAAATTATTAGTAGGTACATTGTGAAATTAATTGCAAATTTTTGCAATTGTTTGCAAATCTTGGCAATTTTTTGTAAGTTATTGTAAATGCAAATTTGGTGCACACATTTTTGGTGAGTGGTCAAATCCCCGGTGCCACCCTACAAGCATACGCGGGTTTTGTAGTTGGTTTCATTTTAAAATATTTTAATAAACTTATGCCCGTTTTCACCAACCGATTCCTAACGTTAGGAATTCCATAACTTTGACATAAGAAAATTTTATATCAAATTTTTAGCGCTTGGTGAAAACCAAATTTGACATAAAAGTTTCTTATGTCAAAGTTAGGGAACTCCTAACGTTAGGAATTGGTTGGTGAAAACGGGCATAAATTTCCCAGAAAAAATTTTACTCTCATTCCTTGTTAAAGGATTATGTTACACAGTAAAAAGCTTATTGTTTTAAACGTTGTGCATTTCAAGTCGGCTTTTCCTCGAATTAAAACTCTTTTCATTGAGTTAAAAATTAAAAATAAAATACCGAGGAAAGTAAAAATACCAAACTCATTAGGACATCATAACTTAGTCGATTTTCATCTGATAAAAATAATAATAAAAATCCAAATTGTAGATAATTTGGTTCTATTTAACTTTTATCTAAAAATTTTCAATTTTTTTTCACATAACTTTATGGGGGGAGGCTTATTCCAATGTAGGACTAATCATATGTACATACTAGTAAAATTAGTTAAGCTATCAATACTGAAGAGTTGATGATACCAATTTGAAATTCCGGAAATGTTGTTAATTATACATATTATTTGCATGATTAAGTTAATCTAAGTGCTCGTTAATGCAAACACTTGAGGAAAATTAATAAAATATGTTTTTCTATATGCAATTATCTCATTTTAAAAATATTACTGATTAAATAGCATTAAAATTGATTAAGTAAACAATATTTTACATTTTTTTTTGGTTATGGTTACAGATATTGTAATTGTGCACTTATCCAAATCAGCAAATCGATAGCGCTGTTAAGTATTCTTCGAATTACAGCAGTAGATTTTCTGATAAAATTTCCTATTTGGAATTTCTCAGCCATGTAATGGCATTGTTCGACGCATACCAATTTCTGTAACCAATCAGACAGTAGTAAATCAAAGCCACAGTAACGAATCGAAAATCTGAATGGCTACTTGATTAATTTATCTTACAGATACAAATATCTCGAGGTAGAGAAATCAGGTTAACCCCCCTATTTAGTGAAAATTATATTTCAAAACCTAAAAGTACGTAGGGAGGGGAGGTCAAAAAACTTCTTTTTTGTCCAAGGAGTAGAGTTTGTATAATCCGCCACTGCTATCAAGATTAAAGGAGAGAAAAATAAAAAATCTCCCTTTGGAATCATTTTCTTTAAATTATTAATTCAGTTTTGCAGTTTTATTATTTAACCGATAGCAGTAAACAACAAACTCGTTAGTTTATTTTTAATTTACTAGCAACAATGACCTTCATTACTGCGCTCTCGTATTTAGCATACATGCTTAATCGACAGCCAATTTTTAAATTGTAAATGAAAAATTTTAATTAGATTTAATTAAATATAAAATTTGTCTAATAATTTAATACTACATACCGGTAGTTGTGACGTTGCTGCTATATGTTGTGTATGGGTGGATTCTTCTTCAAGTTTGGTAGAATTTTGTGCAAATATTCCAAAAATTTGTATAAAAACTATCAACGTTTTCACACGGCTATGCCACATTGTAAACTGAATTGTTTTTTGGTTTATCACAGATAATATTTATCGATAGCACATAACTTAATATTAGAATTATGATTAAAAGTAAATAAATGATTATCACTGCGTAAGTACTTAAAATACCTGGGCGCGATATTTTTCCAAAGACTTTTCTATTTCAAAATTGCGTAACATTTTTGCTTGTTTCGTTCACTCAATCAACGCGCTAACTAAATTTTTGTAGACGGTGAGGTTCAATATATTAACGGGATAATTTCGGAGTGGATTGGCGAGGGAATACCCATGCAATATTGCGTTGATATGAGTAAACGATAAAACTTGTTGAACTCATTTGTATCTCTAGTAGACAGATACGACGACGGATTGGAATTTTTAAACTCTCACAAAGATTCAATGAATTTATACTGTTATTTCCCAAGCGGTAGCTTCATTAAATGCTCACGAAATAATAAAGTTATAATAAATTGATTATTCAGCCTTGTTTCCACTGTAATGCCCAGAAGGAACTTGAACTTGATTTTTTGTTTCGATGGATAAATTTTGAGAAAATTAGCGAAATAAAAAAAATTAGCGTTTAAATTCTCGATGTGGCACTGACAATTTATTTATTTACGTTACATAATGATTTGTGATGGAAATAACTCAACATGCTGCTTTTTGAAGTATTTATTTGAGATAAACCAGAAGCCTTTCAAACCGAACACCTAATAAAATATTTAAATTTTGAGAGCATAACGGAAAATATTAGTTTTGTAAGTAAAAAATGGCTACGTTTATAATATTCTTAATTATTATGCGATGCCTACACATTTAAAAATTCGTAGATAACCACATTGTATTTGTCTCCGATTGTTTGATTTAAAAATGCCAAATAATGATGTTAACTAGCGTAGCGTAGCCATCATTTGGGGAAACTGGTCAGTTTCCAAGCATTCACGAACCAAGTGTTGTAGTTCTCTGTAAACAGATTTTAAATAAGTATCCATAACCTAGATGGTCCACCAAACACTAAACTATCAAATTCTTATTTTTTTTTTGGTTTTCCTAGGAGAAGCATTCCTCCTTTTTGTTAGTCCATTTCTATTTCTCCTATACTAGATGTTTTTTAGATTTTTGGTATTCTTGGCGTTACCGGATTTGCAGTCAGTTTTTCTATTCATCATCATTTTTCTAACTTCCTATTTTCTTTTATGCTTAAATTTTCTCTTATTTTCTTCACAATGCTTCTCTCTGTGGGAGCCTGCTTACTATGGACAAATAATACTCTTTCTCCTTTCAGTTTACATTTATTATTCTGGATTTTTATTTGTCTTTCTACACAGTTGCTGATTCTTATTACACTTCGTTCATCACCTATTCGGTGCACTCTCTCAACCTCTACAATGAACAAAACAAATGCAGACACTACGGAGTTGAATGTTAGTAAATGCGTCACGAAAATAAACCAATATTCCCAATATACAAAAAGAGGAAGATTGCCAAACGAAGTGGAAGTAGAAAGGGTAGAGAGGATACCAAAACTAAAGTAAACTGAGACAAAAGACGAAGAATAAGATATAGAAATGAAGACTTGAAAGCAATTGAGAATATGAGAAATGAAATACAAGAGGAGTTTTTTTATATTATTTACCTATCTAAACAAACAAGAAGTTAGAGGACAAATAAAATTTTATTTTTCAATGTAAGAACAAGTGTTTTTTGAATTTTGAAAAGAGATAATAGTCACAGGGGGCAAGATTGGGACTAAGGTGGATGTTGTAATTTTTTAAAGCCGCATTCATTGATTACTTCTTGAACGACTCGTGCTTTATGCACCCTGCAGTTGCGCAGAAGCAGAGTTTTCTGAGCATAATTGTGGAATCTTTTTTCGTGTAGAGCGGATTTCAAGTTCTTAATTGTGTCATTGTAGACATTCCCCGTTATTGTAGCCCTTTTGTCATATACTCAATTAAGCGAATCCTCTCAGCGTCCCAGAAAACTGTGGCCATCACTTTTGCCCCAGAGAATTGCATCTTCGCCTTCTTTGGTAGTGGAGAACATACAGTGGTGTACATACCCAGTTACAATTCTATAGAAAAAGTTTTTATCTTGGGATAAAGCAGTTAAATTCTCCTTGAAAATTTGTCGTCTACACAGTTTTTGTTTGGTACTGATCAGCTTGGGAATCCATCGTGCCGACACTTTGCTCAATTCCAAATCTTCATGTAGAATTTTAAAAACACTCTTTTCTGATATTCTTATTTCTCTAGAAACTTTTACTCGCAGGTCAATCAGTACAAAATCTGCAACTTTCTTGATGATTTCGTCAGTTAGTGCTTCCAGAGGTCTTCCACGCCTTGGGTCATCATAAATAGATTTTTTGCCCCATTTTAACTGCTTACACCAATATTTGACTTGGAAATAAAACGGGCTATTTTCTCCATATACTGCCACCATTTTCTTATGGATACCTTCATTCGATAAAAATTTTATGACGCTTCTGTGCTCAATTTGTATATCACTCATTTTTGCCTCTTTAAACTGATATAAAATATATCCGTATATATATATGATATATACCGTATATCCGTATATATATATATTGTGATGATATTTTGAAATTAGATTTCAAAAATACAATAAAATGGTTTTTACTAGTTTCTTACCAGTAGTGTTGGGTTTCTCGTCACTGCGAGAAAGAATAAATGTTTTTTAAGAATTTCGATTTGTTGATCAATTTGAAGATCAACAAAATAATTTGCTTTATTTTGCCAACAAGAATGCCAAAAATTGTTACTTTCAACACCTTTTACACAAAATTATGATTTGTTTTGATGAATTTGACAGTGTGATTATTTGACATTAGTGTTTTGTGCGCCGTTTGTTTATGGCAGGATAAAATTTAAAATTTGGAAACGAAAAGTGTTTTTGAATGTTGGCAATTTGAAAAGAAAGAAAAGGAGAGTTGGTCTGGGACTCGAGACTGAATGCACGTCAGTTGGAGGACGTGAATTTTGAGATTTTGATTTGCGTTGCCGTGAAAGCGGTAAATTTTTGAGTTTGTGATAGTGCCTTCTGAAGACGGGGTCGTCTGTTTTATATTTGCGAGTTGATCAAAGTTTTTGGTTGGATTTATCGAATCTGCAAAAGATAGCAAATGAAAATTTTGATAGAGGAGCCATTTTGGAGTTATTCAAGTTTGATTTGTGCAGCGAGTCATTAAGTTTGTATTGGAGTCGAAAAGAGGAGCTATTTTGGAATTATCAAAGTTTTACTTGTACGAGTCAACGAGTTTTGGATTTGAATTGGATAATTGAAAGCGTCAGCATTGGGCCAACACCTGGAGTGTTGATAAGGTCAGTCGTTGAACATTTGTGCGCTAATTTAATAAAATTTTATTTGTGTTAAAACATTTTTGAATAATTATTTTAAAAAATTATTACCATTATAAAGATTTACACAAGACACAGAATTGTTTGGTGGTTTAAATTTCAGCAAATGATTTCAAATTTTAAATTTAAATTTCAATTACCAAGCAAAAACACAATTACACCATCTGGCATATTTGGAATTTTGTCCCAAAATCGGTTTGAAATAAAGCAAATTTTGAAATCACGTTTAATATTCGAGTTTTAATTGCGCTGTGGTCGCCGAACATTTATTCATTTTCAGAGCTGCGAACCTTAGAACTCACTACTGGGTAAGTCTCATAGCTCTCCGCTGATTAATCCTAGACAACTGGGTTAAATTTTTTATGGTGTTGCAACGGAATTTCGGAAAGGGGTCAAATACGTGTGTCCAAAAGAAAACTAACTTTTAAAAGATATAAATTTATTCTGGACTCACATCGAGTCTGAATGCAAGATACAAACTAAAGTAGTTGGCATTTTGTTTGTACATTACACAAAATGTCAACTTTACAATTTTAATTATCTACTTCTAAGATTACTAACTTATCACTACAAGAATGCAGAATGCAATACTAAATTAAATATAACTCCTCCACGCTTAAGAGAAAATTACAGTTGAATAACTTTAATTTTTAAAGAAATCTCTTCTAAATGGATTCCTTAATTTTTGACTTGAAGCTTTGTCAATTTTTCCCTTTAGACATGGATAATACTTTCTGCCTAAATATAAAACAAAAATAGCGAATATTATATAAATGAGAATAGTATATAAGCTGATATTATTATAATGAAAAGGTACTGATTTTATCGCGGAAATTTTACGTTGCGTGTGCTTTAGTTGTACATCCAAATCTTTTAATTCGTCCAGATTAATGTCGTCCAAATGAATAGGATCGATTTCCATATTATAATGATGGTTCTCTTCTGGTATTTACACCGTTGGTATGTTAAAATGTTTAATAGCTGGATTTAAATTTTGAAACGTTTTTAAAGTTGTTTTGCCAATTTTTAAAGTACAAGTTTTTGGAATTGTTATTAAATAAGTTCCGTTCAGTAAGATTTTTTCAATATTATTTTGACAATTACTGCTAGCTATTGTCGAGTTTAACGTTATCACTAACCATTTGTCTTTTAATAGTTTTTGGATTTTAGTTTTGTTAAATAACTATCCCGCACTTCACAATTTTATAGTTATCACTAAGATTAATTAAATCAACTTCACACGGATTATTTTTTGTTATTAAATGAGTGACTTGTTCACTACACAGGAAGTTTGATTGACTGACTTCTTTGCACTTGCGATCGCTCAATCCATATTGGTCATCATTCAACATGAGGTAAGGAGATTTTGGAATGATAATTTTGTAAAAGGATTTTTGTAATACAGGTAAGGAGTAAAGTTTATAATAATTATATGAAATTAATTCAACTAACGGAATTTCCAAAATGAATATTACTTGTTCTTTGCGTATATATCCCTTAATATTAATTATCGAATAATAATTGTTCAAGAGGTCTTCTTGATCTGAATTGTATGGCAATTTTAAATATTTTAAATGTAAATTTATATTTTGCAATTCTATTTTAATTCTTCGTGACTAATTATTGATGGATGTAACGAATTTAATTTTGCAAAAGTAATGGCATTTTCAACATTGTCTAAAATTTCAATTAATATTTCTACCGCGGCAATCATTTGGTTAAAAATAGTGTTCAATAAAACAAAACTATCTATTTCATTTTCATGATTATTTTCCGCTACCTCTCTTTAAATTTCTTGTTGAAATAATTCTTCGGCTACAAAATTCCGACTATTTCCCGATTGAAAATTATTTTGAGTTCTTCTAGTATTACCAGAGGATGTGTCCATCGGTTCTGGTTGATATTGATTATTTGCATTACTATTTTGTTTATTAAAATTTTGATATTGCATCGATCTATTAAAATGATTTTGAGTTGGTTTGTTAAAGTTTTGATTTTGTACCGGCCTATTAAAATTCGGGCGGTACGTTGGTTGGGAAGGTCTAAAAGCGTTAAATGTATTAGTTCTAAAATTATTATTCCTCCAATTTCCTGAATTACTATTATTGTTAAAACGATTTCTATTATTAAAATTAAAACTTTGATTATTATGCGAAGGCATGTGATAAGAGTTTCTCGGGTTAAAATATGAAGTTGCATTAGATGCACTTGGTTTATTCAAGTTCACGTTATTAATAGAAATATTTTGTTGCGCATATGAGAAGTTGTTTTCCTCTATTACATAACTTATAGCGGTTTCTAAATTTTCTGGGTTTCTTAACCGTATAGGTAAACTATTGTGAAGCCCTCGTAAGTAAGCGTCTAACGCTTGTTTTTCATAAATTTGAATTTTAATTCTATGCGTAACGGCATCGATATCTCCTAATTGTAACTTTGTTAATAACAAACTTAGTAAATCTTGACACCTATTACCAAAATTTACTGCATTTTCATTTTTTTTGTTGTTTAACATGTAGTAAATCACCGAGTAAACATTCTTCGTCTCGCGGATCCGAAAAGAATCTTAAAAGTAATTGTTTAATTGAATTCCATGTCGTCAAATTTCCACGACTTCCTACTAATTCTAATGCGCGTCCTTTTAGTTTGCCAATTATGGCTCTAAGTAAAAATTGATTTTGTGCATTATTAATATTAATTCTATCGGTATAATTATTAATCAAATATTCGCTAGCTTGAATAAAAATTGCTAACGTCGCATTATTTCCATCGAATTCAGGTACACTATCGATGTGAAATTTTTCCAAATGTGGTACTGCCATTATTTCTGCTTGTATTGGTCTACGAATTGGACTTCTATCGCGTATTTCTTCCGTATCGGACATAAATTTTTTTTTAATTTCAATATACGCAAAGTTTATTAATTATCAATATCCCGTTTTTATCAATAGTATTATTTTAAACACGATTAACATATAATTATCATAAAACTTGAAGTAAATTAATAGGAAACTTACAGGATTTGTTGAACTTTCATCGTATGATATAACTTCGTAGAATTGTCAGTCTAGGCGATGCTGTCCTTAACTGGCTGGCGTTGCTTGAAACTTCAGCGATGTCGTCTTTAGTTTTTCAGCAACTCCGTTGAATTTTTGATACCAAATTGATCGGATATGCTCTCCGTAATGGTATTGTTGTTGATATCAACCTTGGCGATGCTGTCCTTGGGTTGTCTTCAACTTGAATTTTGCTTGATTCGCCCAGTAAATCGTTGAAACGAAACACTAATAATTCGCGATTTTTGTCGAAATATTAACGCTGGGCCAAATCCTACCGACTGCGCCAAATACGTGTGTCCAAAAGAAAACTAACTTTTTAAAAAGATATAAATTTATTCTGGACTCACATCGAGTCTGAATGCAAGATACAAACTCAAAGTAGTTGGCATTTTGTTTGTACATTACACAAAATGTCAACTTTACAATTTTAATTATCTACTTCTAAGATTACTAACTTATCACTACAAGAATGCAGAATGCAATACTAAATTAAATATAACTGGTCCTTTTACGAAAAACCACAACAATATATATATATATATATATATATACGTGCAAATGTATCGTACTGACTCCGTACATTAATAGGACGACAGTCTATCCGCCTTTAAAAACAACCGTAAATACCAAGTCAACGTGTATATAGCTATTAGACGATTAGAACTCTTGCAGCAACTGTAGAGGGGAAAGGATTTCTTGTGTTTTATGATACAGATAATTGGTATAGTGGCATTACGCTTTGGTCTCCGTATATCGATAGGACATTATGGACACAATCTGTATAAATTGTATATATGAATACAGCGTAAAATACTCCAACAGTGTTGCCGGATGTAATTGCTGATAAAACAAGATAGAATGATGACAGAACAGAGATGAAACATTCGCGCCTAGATATCATATTACTTGTGTAGGTAGACGACTCATGTATCTACTGTTAATTATATTATGCAATATTTATTCAAGTAAAAATATATAAAGTTTTATAATGCAAGGGTATTGCATTATTAAAATCAAAATTATTTACAATTCGCACTTTTACGTCAATTTCGACGAAAAGAAAAAAGCGGCACATACATTTTATTCCACTAATAAAAGTTCGATTAAAGTTAGTTCAGTATTTTTAGTAGTCGGGTAAACTATTTTCAAAGAAATATTTTGAAACAAAAGATGTAAAACTTTATATTATTATGTTTAATCCTACTGAACATTGGTAGGGCTGAACAGGCCCGAGTGAACATTGAAATGAATGTAGAAAGGAACCATTTAAATAAATTTCCTCATATCATCAGCAGCTACTTAAAATATAATAAGTCACCGATATTTGTTAAGAAATCTAAAAAAGTTGAAGAGATTGCCAATAAAAAGCCTTTGGGTCTCGTAGACCAAACGTTCAAGTGATAATTGACGTGGCTTTTAATCGAATTGCATAGTATAGCTTTATCAAATATTTTTTTCATTTAAATAATAAACATACGTAACTTGTTATGAGGATAACTTGCAAGGGGGCATCCATTATTTACGGGTGACAAAATTAGAGGGGGTACTGCAAAATCTCACCAAATTTTATTTAAAGGGAGAAGGAGCCAATGAAAATCTCACGTCAACTTTTTATTCCAGAAAAAATACCACTTTTCTCTTATAAATTAAAATTATAGGGTAAATCTCACGTGGTGGGGAAGGGGTATTGTCCATCACATCTCACCAAGGAAGAGGGAGGGGTTCCAAATTTTAAAAAAACACCTTACGTAATTAATAGATGTCCCCTAAACTCTTTCTATCTTTCTTGAGTATGTAATTTGTTCAAATTTAAATCAAATTCAAAAACTATATTATTTTCACGATAACGATGACGAGATCCGAATAAATAAATTAAGTTTAATGCTAAATTTTAAAGTTGCGAACAATAATTGTCGCTTTATTTTATAAATTGTTTTAATAAACAATATTTATTTTACTAGCTAAAAAATTATGTTACAATTAGTTATTAATTTGCTTTGTATCCATTGATAAGTAGTCGTAAATGAACTTAAGATAATCTTGGATTTATCATATTATAATCGCCAGTTGTAATGTGTTATAGGTAATTTATAATCGATGAAATGCCTTCAAATAATTAAATATACGTAAATCAATTACCCAAAAACATAATCGCTATCATTATTTTATTTAATTCACTGCTTAATATAAATTAATAGTCCAAGAAGATTAAACATTTCTGTAAGGAAATAATTTTTACAGTTCGCGGTCGCCGTAGTTCGTAACGTAGTATATTGCTCGGAGCTAAACCCGTTTGGGTATTTGTTTGTGAACTTTTTGGTTTTAAGTTGTATAAGTACCTACTATTTAAATTTTTTTCCTAAAAATTTTTTCATAAAAATTTAAATTTATTGCAACAATAAAATAACGTAAAAACTTTTACATTATTACATCTATGACATTATTTTATCTTGGTAACTGATATTTTGCGGAGGCGAAATAATTGTTTTAATAAACAATATTTATTTTACTAGTTAAAAAATTATATTACAATTAGTTATTAATTTGCTTTGTATCCATTGATAAGTAGTTGAAAATGAACTTAAGATAATCTTGGATTTATCATATTATAATCGCCTGTTGTAATGTGTTATAATTTATAATCGATGAAATGCCTTCAAATAATTAAATATACTACGTAAATCAATTACCCAAAACATAATCGCTAATCATTATTTTATTTAATTCACTGCTTAATATAAATTAATAGTACAAGAAGATTAAACATTTCTGTAATGAAATAATTTTTACAGGTCGTGGTCGCCGTAGTTCGTAACGTAGTATATTGCTCGGAGCTAAACCCGTTTGGGTATTTGTTTGTGAACTTTTTGGTTTTAAGTTGTATAAGTACCTACTATTTAAATTTTCTTCATAAAAATTTTTTCATAAAAATTTAAATTTATTGCCACAATAAAATAACGTAAAAACTTTTACATTATTACATCTATGACATCATTTTATCTTGGTAACTGATATTTTGCGGATGCGAAATAGCCGTTGATATTTTTTGTTTAAACTGCAGTATTCTAAAGAAGTTTCATTATTACATTGCGAAGTGTTGTTTAAGTTGGTCTGTGCCTGTTACTTAGTGCCTGTAATTTTGTGTTTTAATTTAGGGTGGTGTTTTGTAGTTTTGTATTAATTTATAATGTCGAATCTTTTGCCAAGGTAAGTCAATTATTTTAGGAATATTAATAAATTATTATAGGAATACTATGTAAGTATTTTTCTTGGTGTTTTTTTTTTATTGTAACGTTAATAATTATTTCATAAAAGTATTACATTAGATAATTTATTTCTTGCAATTTGTTTTTACATATTTTCTGTTAACACTTGACCGACATGAAGAGAAAAGGAGTGAAATCTTTATAAACGCAAACGACAGGATATAAAATTCTTGAAATTAATTTAGTATGTTACCGTCGAATTAAAACGTTTGCGTTTGTTCAAGAATACGAGGATTTCCTTTCCCGTCGGTGAGGTGTTTATAGCGTTCCTAATCAAATCTTTGACGATCATTGAAAAGACCTTAAGTCACAAATTGTCTTTTGAGTTATTTACACTATCTGATAGCAAATTTTCTGCTCTATCGATTCGTATTAAGACCAATCACATAATATAATTAGAATAAAGTTAAAAATGTATTGCAATTAAGTTGACTTTAGGTTATAAAATTTAAAATTTTTTAATGTACATAAGTAATCTTAAAGCTTTAAGTCACAACACAATCTAATAAGGAATGAATCTAGAATATCAAAAATCAAGAATTAGTTATGATCCATAAACATTAAAATACTAATAAAAGCATAACTCTGTACCATAAGAAACTAGCATCACATAATCAGAGTAAACTTTAATTCATTTTCCTGAAAATTCGACTTTTATGACTTACGGTCTTCTTACTAATCGTCAAAGAAATATAAACAGATATGATTTTATGTTACGATTTTAACCGTCCAGTCGATTCCAAAAGTATCCGACACCTAGAAAATTTGTCTAGCGGTTATTCGCGGATTTATTTTTACGTACCGACTGTAAAAAATTATTTTTCTTCCCGTTTTAGGACGCCATGTTTATGGCTTATTTTCTAACGAGTTTGAAGTTTTGTAATACCTCTTTTTATTAGGTGGAATGTGTAATTTTAATTTCAGAACTTATGAAAACATGTTTAAACTTACATTTTTAGGCTTCTATACATAGTATAGAAAGAAGCCTTATGATCTGGCTTCGTGTCCGTCCGTCCGTCTGTCCGTCCGTCTGTCCGTCCGTCTGTCCGTCCGTCTGTCCGTCCGTCTGTCCGTCCGTCTGTCCGTCCGTCCGTCCGTCCGTCCGTCCGCATAATTCAAAGTCACTAAATTAGTGACAAAAAAACCTTTTGTCACTAAATTTTACTTTTTTTGTGGGTAGATGGACAAACGCGTGAATGGATTAACAAGATTCAAAATAATTAATTGAGATCAAACACACAGAGTTGTGGACGCTTTTTCAATTGTTTATGAGATTATTTTATTCATCTTACACTTTTTTTTGGGTTGGTAATAAATGAACTAACCAATTAAAGGTGCGAAAGAGTGAAAGTAAAAATTACGTAAAACGTAAAAATAACACTTACAAAATGCAAATCAATTTCTTATATAGAAAATTTTAGTTACCAATTAAAAAAATTAAGATAATCTGATGATCGTGCAGATAAAGAAAAAATTATAAATTTAAATTAAAAATAATTACAAAATATTATATAATTGTAAACCAAAAAGGTAGCTGTATAGAAGCCTAAGAACTGCGGTCATCCGAGTTCCACCTTGTTTAACTACATAACATTATAACCGGGTACTTTTGGATCCGACTGTGTGTAAATTGTTAAATCCAATGTAGTCCGACATGATTAAAATATTTAAAGACAAACTACTTCATTGCAAAAAGTATTTTTTCTATGAAACAACCGTTTTTATAAGTACTGCAATGATTTTATTAATTTTCAGAGTGATTTTAACAAGATCATCAAAAATTTTACAGTTACTACTGAAAAAGAATAATGCCGAAAACGTGGATCCGGGAGAAAAAATAAAAGTAAATTTCTTAATAATTTAAAAATTATAAAGTCAAGTAATACTTATTTATAAAATATATTTAATCATTTTTCTTTAGGTTTTAAATAATATTATTGTCAAGCCAAAAAAAACGTCACCAATTGACGTTTTTGATTTCCAAGATGATATGGACATTGACATCGACATGGGTGGAAAACAAAAGGTAAATTACCTGCACATTTTATGTCGTATGATTAATTACTAGTAGTATATTATATTATTCAGTATTTTCCATAATAAATTAACTTTTTTCTTATTTAGATTTTTAGTCATTCAAACCATGGAAGCTGTGAAAAATCGGGAGATTCGGATGATATTATGACAGACGAAGAAAACGATCCACCATACACGCCACCAATAAGAGACAAATTTAATTATGATGCAGATGATGATAACATGGAACCATCACCAGAAAATAAAATTAACAAAATAGAAGTAAGTATCGCGTCTTGTACGCGACTTCTATCAAGTTTTGTTTTATAATAGTAGTACATATTAATTTAGTATTTTCCATAATAAATTATCTTTTTTCTTACTTAGATTTTTAGTAATTCAAATCATGGAAACTGTGAAAAATCTGGAGATTCGGATGAAATTATGACGGACGAAGAAAACGATCCACCATACACGCCACCAACAAGAGACAAATTTAATTATGATACAGATGATAGCGATGATAGCGATGATAACATGGGACCATCACCAAAAAATAAAATTAACAAAATAGAAGTAAGTATCGCGTCTTGTACACGACTTCTATCAAGTTTTGTTTTATAATAAAATTAAAATTTAATATTTACAAAAAATTAATTACTAACTGTTTTTTCTTATTTAGAAAATAAATTTGGTTAATAAACCAAATTTAAACAAAATACCAACGCTTGGAAATGAAACTAACAAAGCTGAAATTGTAATTGTAAGTAATATTTTTTCTTTTAATAAAATTACTAAGTTTAAAAAAGACGCGATAACGAAAAACTATTAATTATAAAACTTAACGAACGATGCAATCTAATGTTGAAAAGAATTTTAATATTAGTTAATTATTTAGTAATAAGGTAATGGGTCGTTCAATACTAAATAATCCAATACTAGCTGTATTCTTTTTACCACTTTTAAGTGAGATTAAGGTGAGATACTTAGCAAGCAATAATGCTTTGCTTGGCAAATTGTTAGGTGAAATTATTGTTGGTTGTTCACCAGATCACCTTAAACTCACTTAAGAGTGATAAAAAGAGGTCCATTTCGCCAGCCCCCCTCCCCATCGCGAATTTTGTGTCGAATTTGGTATCTATCGTTTGTGTAGGTTTGTGTATTCATTATTTTCGCTTGTGTTATTACCGTTCGCGGAATATCTTTAATTTAATTGGACAGGGGGGGGGCAACTTTTTCTCAATGCCTCCCCATTTTCAAGATTTAGATAAAATTTTCGTTGACGAATTTGATGTCAATCGGTTGTTTCAATTTGCTTCTACTCGCATGGTTCTTCCACTTACAACTAGTTTTGAGCTAACGAAATTTTGTTGTTATCCGAGTAACAACCGCCATATATACTTTATGATTATATAAAAAACATTTTGGTTGGTATTTTCTCTTTCTTGTTGAATTTTTTTTATTCACTAATCTGACAGTTGGTACTAAACTTTATAATAAATACTACTAATACAAAAGAAATAATGTTAACATTATTTAATAAACTATTTCACAAGTATCACAATCGTATCAACCCAAAAAACTATCCTGAGTTTAGAATGCTTCGCCAAACATCGGTTGACGTAGAAGCTCTATTGAAAGCTCTTCAGGAATAAATCTGATATCAAAGATGCCGATACGAAACAAATCGAAACAACCGATTGACATCAAATTCGTCAACGAAAATTTTATCTAAATCTTGAAAATGGGAGGCATTGAGAAAAGCCCCCCCGCCCCCTGTCCAATTACATTAAAGATATTTCGCGAACGGTACTTCGCGAAATATTTTTCGCGATTGATATCAAATTTTACACAAAATTTGCGATGGGAGGGGAGGGGCTGGCGAAATGGACCTGGTAAAAAGAATGCAGCTATTGTAATAATTTTCATTTTAAATGTTATATAGAGAAAAACTGGTTCAAAAAATAAAAGTCTCTGCAAATACTGTGGAATGGAAGTTACAAACTTTGAAAGACATTTAGAACGTCAACATTTAGATGAACCAGAAGTTTTAGAATTAGCCCAACTCAGTAAAAAGAATAAAGAAGAGAGAACAGAAAGAAGGCGAATTTTAGCATTGATGAGAAACCAAGCTAATTTTGATAGATTTATTGCAGAAAATAGCAATAGTGAAGTAATGTTACCATGTAGTCATTGTAAACGTATACTGTCGAAAAATTATTTGCGTCGACATTTCAAAACTTGTATAGTTAAACCTATAAATGATTCTGGTAAGCTTTATGGTCACATTTCAAAAAGTCAAACTTTAATAGCCTGCGCCGCTGATAGGTCTAATACGCTCGCCAAAATGCGAGTCAAAAACGAAGTATTTTCAGTTATGGCTGGGGATAAAATTGCCATGGTAGCCAAATCAGATTTTCTAATAGTACAGTTTGGCGAAAATTATTTAAAAAAACACAAGAGACAACAAATAATTAGTTGTTGTTCAAATAAGATGAGAGAATTTGCTAGATTGCTAATTGAAGTAAGAAAACTTGTCGGGAACGATAATTTTAAGTTGGTCGATATCCTAGACCCAACATTATTCGAAATTGCAGTGGCCGCAGCAAAAATATTAGGAGGTTATGATGAAGTTAATAAAACGTACAAATCTCCTAGTACGCCAATGCATATGGGCACATCGTTGAAACAAGTATGTGACATATGTACTCGCTTACTATTAGAAAAACATCGAGAATTTAAAAAAATAGATATCGAATTAAAGATAAAAGAAGTTAAACGTTTCAAATTTTTAATAGAAGGTCAGTGGGTTACTGAAATTTCTTCATTGGCATTAAAAAATTTGGCCGAAAATAAGTGGAATAAACCGACTTTGTTGCCATTAACTGAGGATATAAAGAAATTCCGGGATTATATTAATCAAACGGGAGAAATTAATTACTTAAAGCTGAAGGAAAATGCTAATGATGTCGCTGCTTACAAAGCTTTGGTCGAAGTATCATTGGTGTCCACCATATTATACAATCGACGCCGCATTGGTGATGTGCAGTACACATCTATTCAATCATATCAAGTACATCAAATAAGCAGTAATTTGGATGAATGTTTAGATAGTCTTACTGAATCAGAAAAACTTCTAACAAAGGAATATAAAAGAGTGGTTGCCGGGGGAAAAGGTAGTAGGCAGATAGTAATTCTATTTCCCACAATTATACAAGAATATATTAATTTACTCTTGGAAATTAGATTAAAAACAGGAATAGTACCCGACAGTAATCAATACTTGTTCGCTTATCCAAATGTTAGTAATAGTTGGATAAGAGCTGATACAGTAATTCGAAAAATGGCAAAATGCAGTAAAATTTCTAACCCAGATTTGATGACTTCAAATCGACTAAGAAAGCAAATAGCTACGATTATGCAGTTATTAAACTTATCAAAATCAGAATCAAAACAATTTTCAAAGTTCATGGGACACACAGAAAAAACGCATGAAGAATTTTACGAGTAAGTGAAATTTTTAAGTCCGATTTTTTCTGGAATAAAAATAAGCGGCTTATTTTTTACTTTTTATCCAACACTGATTTTCAATAAAAAAAAATTTGAAACATCAGTTTGTGATTTTGGAATTCTTAATATCAAATTAATTGTAAAATTTTTGGAAAACCGACCGCTTTATTTTCATTTTCTAGTGTTATTAAAAATTTATATTGAGAATCTGTGTACTTTTATCAAAAAAGTTTTATATATGTACACTATTTTATGTTTTTTTAGGATTACACAAGACGTGTATCAGACTGCCAAAATTAGTAAAGTGTTAAATTTAATGGATAAGGGATATACTAAGGACATAAATGGGAAAAATTTTGAAGATATTGATGTAACAAATGAACTAGTAGAAGATGAATTAGAAATTATGCAGAAACCTGGACCCAGTACAAGCAAATCTGAAGGTAAAAAACAATAAATGCCGTATCTTAAATAATAAATAATTGTATATTCATTAGATGTCTCTGAAGAAAAAGAAATGCCAGGTTTGAAAAAAACACAAAATAGAGTGCGGTGGACAAAACAGCAAAAACGAGTTGTCGAAGATCATTTCAAAAAAAATATAAAATCTAAAATAGCCCCCAAGAAACAAGAATGCAACGAATTAAAAAATAAATATGAAGCACTACTCGAAAATTTAGACTGGGTTAAAATAAAAACTTACGTATACAACATATACAAAAATAATTGATTTTTATGAATTTTAATTTTTTTTATATAATATACTGTTTAATAATATCTAATATTACCTACTATTTTGTTTATGATTTTGTTTATGATTATTTTTTAAAAATAAATTTGATAAAAATACGTCAGCGTTTTTTTACATTTCAGTCCCGAAAGCTATTATGTAGATAATAATCTATTTCCGCGGTTCCCAAATGGGGCTCAGCGAAAAAAAAATCCAATATGGCGTAAAAATAAATTTTACCAATTAAAAAAGTTTTTCAATTCCGTTTTTACTTTTTGAGTAACTCGGTATGCTTTAAGTGGCCTTATTATTTTAGTAATAATCAGAATTTAAATCCAATTTTATTTATTATGAACAATCCGATTTAATTCATTCAAGCTATTCATTATAATAGTTAGAAGAAAACTTGACTTTAATTTTTCAGTATAGAAAAATTAAAGTTTAAAGAAAAAAAAAATTAAAAATTAAATTTTTTTGCAACAAAACAACATGAGTTTGAACAATTGGTTAAAAACGACAACTTTAAATTAAATTTCAAGTTCTTTGATATAATATCTCTATTTATAATTTTACTTTTATAAAAAATGAAAAAGAATGCATTGCACCTGATCGCCAATTTAACCTGACACCAATTTGTGTCTCGAAAATTTTAGACAAATTTTTTTCTAAAACCGTATCATTGCAAAGTAAGAATATAGTATTTTCAAAATTATGGTAAAATAAGTAGGTTTTCATTAAATTATTTCTCATAAATTTTCCGGGGAGAGGGAGACTTATGGTCGAGGTTCCGCTAAATTACCTAAGTTATAAGATAATTTTCGAAATAGTAGCTTAAAATTTTAACTCAACACTTGAACATTTTTTAATTAAATAATAAGTTTTAATATTATAATATTTTTGCTGTTAATAAATTATAAAAGCCACGGATATAAACAAAACGTTCTATCAGTAAAAAACGCATAAATGCAAATTCTCTGTAAGTCGCCCACTACTGCCTACTACTAACTAAAAGTAGTAAAAAGCGGTGTTGCCAAAGTATTTAAAAAATCGGAGGCTTAAGAGATGTACAGACGCGTGGAGGCCCAATCAATCCTTAAACATATTCTCTTATAATTGCTTGAGACGGTAGCGAACCTAGCGGATTTTTCGTACACTACGTTGTATAAATGTATAAGTGTATAGTACCATTTGGACTCCAGAGTAAAATTGGTCACGGTAATGCAGGCGTTCTGGAAACCCATAATTTCAATTTTTAATGGGGAAACGTTTTCGACTCCGTTTTGGAGTCGAAATGGTAAAATCGGAGTCTAACAAGATAAACTGGTGTACGTCTCGGAGGCGTATTAATACCAGTTGCATATATATTATATATGATATAAATATATGATATGACAAATGTTAAGCGACTGGAACTAAACTTGGAGATGACACTCCACATTGACATGTGACATAAAATGTCACAGAAACTTGAAGTAAGAAAAATCGCGATAGCATATGCTTTCATAGCTAGGTAGATAACATAACAATCTCCCGTAAGTGATGTTTTAAAGAAAACAAAGCCGAAATAAGAGAACCTAGAGACGAGATTAAAGGAATGCAGAAAGACAATAAAAAAGAAAACAAGATGGAATCTGGAAAATCATGCAAAATTGAGGAACTCAAGGATGCTTTTGAAAAGCAAAAAAAAGTAAAGAAAAGAAACAATACAATAATTAAGGGGCTTGAAGTAACAAATCTAAAACAATTAAAAGAAAGAGTCCAAAAATTACTAAAGGAAGAGATGAGAGTGGAAGTTAAACCGCTGGAAATCTTCCAAATTGAGAAAGGCGAGGGAAAACTGTAGTGAAGAAGAAGAACTGGAAAGAGAAAATGATAGTTATGAAAGATAAAAGTAAATTGTGAGGATAGAAAGTATTTATAGACAGCGATATGACAAGGAAGAAATTGGAAGTGCTAAATAAGATAAGAGAAGGTGCAAGAAAAGAAACCGAAAAGAAAAATAATACTAGAATTAGAGGCCAGAAGATAACTATCAATAACAGAGTAGGTACTTAAATGAAAAAGCATTCAGATGACCATGAGAATCTAACAAGGATCTGATGATGACCTGGATCCAAAAACTAGGAAACAAAAACGTGATGCCCACTGCAACGTCCATTAATCTTGAACCTGGTAGTGTGGAATATAAGCAAAAGAAAAATTAGGGAAAAACACAACAAACAAGAGAATAGCAACCTGGAACATCAGAACAATGCTGCTTTCCGGAAAAATGAATGAAGTAGTTAAAGATATTGAGAGATGAAAGGTGGATAAGGCAGCAATACAAGAAATTAGGTGGAAAGAGTGTGGACAAATAAGAATGAAGAAATATACACTGCTGTACTCTGGCGAGAAAAACAAGGTAGAAATGGAGTAGCCTTCATATTAGAGAGAAGGATTACGGATAGTATAATGAAGTTTAATCCAATTAATGTTAGAATTAAGAGTAAACACAAGAATCTATCTACAATAAACGTTTATGCCCTAACTGAAGAAGCAAGAGATGAGGAGAAAAAGGAAATTTATAAAGAAATAGAAAAACCATACGAAAAGATACCAAAAGAGACAATTTGATACTGCTAAGAGACAAATTGGAAGAGAGATCTATGTCAGAAACGTACTATATAACTTGCAGAGACCTGAAGTGACAGGAAACCAAATTGATCGTATGTTGGTTACAAAGAGAAGAACTTTAGATTAAATGAAGCAAGATCACATAGAGGAACTCATGGTAGACACGGATTATAATATGGTAATAATGAAAGTCAAAGTAGGAGGATTCAAAAGTAGACATGGAGGAAAGAACGAAAACCAGAAGATTTGCAACGGAAAAGTCAAATGATGAAGAAAAAGAAAGGAATATGCTCAAACGTTACAAAAGAGATAAAAAATAAACAACAAACCAAGAACCTTGATGAAGAATAGATAAATTAATATTAAGGGTAGTATTCTGAGCGCTGCAGAAAAGACAGCGGGTCAAGCGAAAAATACATAAGAAACGAATGGTTTGACAAAGAATGTGAAGCTATCATAGAGACCAAAAAAAAGCAAGATTAAAATGGATGAGCTCTCAGAAAACAAAAGACAAAGAAAAGAAAAGACATACTTTTAAAATGTGTAGAGATAAGAAACAAAATGGACAGAAAGAATGATGACTAAGTATAAATATAAAGCGAACCCATAGAAACTCCAGTGAATTTTACAAAAAAAAAACAACAGAAGATTAACAACAAAGCAGAGGTAAGAGGACTGAATGACAAAAGAAAAATATTAAATAACAAACAATGTTTAAAGAAAAAGAGGGAAAAGAAAAAGGGTTATTGAAAGAAAATAATAAGAAAACTCTGGGACTAGTCAGGGTTAGCAAAGAACGCCAAGAGTGCCACGAGATGGAGACCGAGCATTGAAAACTAATGCCCGATTTCTTCACCTAGAAATATCTCTTATGCCCTATTTCTTCTCCTAGAGATATCTCTTAGATAATCTATCTATTATAAGATAAATTAACAAAGTAGCCAATCATATTTCTGATTGTTTTGTTTTGCTGCCCTATGATTGGTTACTTCGTTAATTTAACTTATAGACAGATTATCTAAGAAATATCTCTAGGTGAAGAAATCGGGCATAAGAGGAAGACCAAGTATAAAATGGGAAAAAGAGATTTGTTATGATCTGAGGTTAATGAAGATAAGAAACTAGAAGAAAGCTGCTCTGGATAGGAAGAGATAGAGAAGAATCGTAGAAGAGACGAAAGTGCACAGAAAACTGTAAAGAAAATAATAAAAAAGTTAAAAGATCAAAATAGGGCCTAATCTTCCCTTAAAAACGGATTGAAGAATGTTCAACGACGTGGCGATATTTCGTGAGGAATAGAGTGCGGACTTATTATTATTATATTAGAAGTAATATTTTGGAAGTTTTTTAGAAAAGCATCTGCTATTTTTAAAAAGTTGATATTTTTAAATTTCTAGATATAATATTAATTTAAAAAAAGATGGCAGAACCCACATAGCTGAGATTGAGATTGAACAAATTTTATGTTCAACATTGGCGGCGATAAGACTACAATCCCCACGTATAAATTGCATAGTACTTTGAAGACGATATTACAATTTAGATTGTGCAGTTGAGAATTAAGATTGTGTAAAATGTTAAGACGTTTACACATTATATCACTAATCAGAAATAAAAAAACCCATATGATAAACTGAGTCTGATGTTTGACCACATGCGATAATTATGTGGTGTTATAAAAGATTAATCTTTATTAGATATTACAAATTTTAATTATTTTTTAACCCTAAAGAAGAGGATAATAGAGGAACAAAGACCTTATTTTTACTACTCAGATTTGGAAAGTTGAAGGATGGAATATGCGTTCCAATCTGCAGAATACAGGTTTGCCAAATTTGGAGAACGCCAGAAAAAACCGAATCGGTATAATTAAAACTTCACCAGATCTCCTGAGAGATCTGATTCAAACCGCCCCAAACCAATATCTGACAGTGTTCCTACATCCACAGAAGGCACTTCTCTGCTTGATATGGACTAACTGATCCTTCAATAAGCTAACCAAAGTAAACTTCGGAAACTTATTTAGATCTTTATGATGATGCCATAAACTAATCATCCAGATCAGTTCCAAAGTCATGGCAACTCAAATTAATATTTTTCAATGCATATTTAATTTTTAATATATCATTAGATGGTATCATTGATACCAAATCATTTTCCGTTGGTGAATGGGCGAGCTGAAAATATTATTAATATATTTTCACTTTTTGAGTTTCATAGATAGTGCGCACACGAACCACGCCTAAAGATTTCATATTTCAACGCATGACAATGAAAACAGATTTAATTTCGATAAATAACATAAAAAATGTAAATTAATATAATAAGGAAAATAATGTAAAAACCACTTTTTACTATCCATGATTAATTCGGTGACTTCCTGTGGTAATCAGCGAGATATGGTAAAAGTACTTAATTGTAGGTTCAGTTTTTAAAAACACATTGAAATATTAACACTTAAATTAAACAATTTCAAAATGATTTTTTCCTTAATTATTGGGTGTGTAAATGTGATAATTTGTTTCAATTCTATATTAGCACAAACACCTCTTGCACCTACTGGTGATTCCACCACTGACCTAGTAAGTACTACTTGAAAGTTTTCTTATTTGGTGTTATAAAAATTTAATTTTAAGCCCATAGAATCTTACGGAATCCAATTGGAAAAATTTAAGGAGCTTCGTCATCACTTGCGGTCTGGTCCTATAGTAATAGTGAACAAAAATACTTTTTTTGTACCTAATTTGCATTACGATGGTCTAGGACCCGATGCACATTTTTGGGTCGGTAATGGAACTGAACCAGATGAAAGGGGACTTCTAGTACCCGACGAAAATGGATCAATTACAACCCTTAAAGCGTACAATGGTGAAAATGTGTACGTTACATTACCGGAAGGTGTAACTATCGATTCTATCGACTATTTTGGATTATGGTGCATAGAATATAAGCAAAATTTTGGTCATGTTACGATTCCGAAAGATATAAAAGATGTACCTCAAGGGCAAATTATCTCATTACGGTAAGTAACTTGGTAAATTCTTTTGATTGTTTAATGCTCACTTGTACAAATTATCGTGAGGTAAACCAAATTTAATTTAAAGACTTGAATTACAGGAAGACAACAGATACATAACTCGAGTACAAAAATGTTGTCCAATCAGCGAAAGCATGGATCATAATAAAAACTGTGTAGCACAAAACCAAAACTTTAGTCCCAATGTTGACGTTCAAGTGGGAAATTATAAAAGCTTTTTTTTTGTGCCCTTTTTCAACAGAATAAATTGCATCGGAGAGGGGTAACCAATAATTTTATATTTTTTAAAATTAACAAAATTTTTTCTAACAGGAAATCGTTACAAACTGTGGAAGGTAATCATAAGTTATTTTTAAATGGAAGCCTACTGATTGATAATGCTGTTTGGAATCAAGACGACTATTGCATAGAAACTTGCAATGTTAACAACAAAACTAATCCTGCGTGGAAAACTGTAGCAGTTATCTGCAAATCAATCTCTACTGGTAACCAGAAATCAGTTACTAATTCTAAAAATAATGTTGCTCCCAATATTTCATCAATTTCTGCTTTGTTCCCAGGGTTGTTATTGTTTCTATTTATATACTTTAATATTATAATATAAAGTAATTTTATATAAGTTTTGAATATTTGCTGTAATTTTGTCTGAAAATGTGTGTTTTTCAGAAAATAAAAATTATTAATACATATCATTTTCTTTTTGACGTCTATTAATTACGTGAGATGTTTTTCTTTAAATTTAAACCCTTCCCTTGGTAGGATTTGGTAAGATGTGGTGGACCCTTCTCTTTAAACCCTCCTCTCTTTAAATAAAATTTGGTGAGATTTTTCCGAACCCCTTCCCCCCATTTTAAGCTCACATCCCCTATTGCATGGTGATGATTTATTTAGAAAATTTGTTTCTCGATACTGGGTTTTGTCCATACGACAACAACATAAATAACAATACTAACTAACAAGTTAGTATTCATGCCAACAAATGGAAAAATGGGTGTGTATTACAAATTTTTCAGTCTGGTAAACCCCTTTTCTGATAAATTTTTGATATTGCACGGCAAATAATAGCGTTACTTCGAAATAAATTTAATGCAAGCCATGCACGAATGTCGCTGTTGTTGTCTACCTAACAGGCCAATCGGGGTAAAAAGCAAAGCTTATTTGCATAAGAACATTTCATTTCACATTTCCAAGCTTATCTATCAATCCTTTTCTTTTTTTCTGGAAGAATATAAAAAGAAATTTGACCCTTTTATTTATTCCAAAGAAATCGCAAAATATAATACTACTGTGAGCCCAATATAAACATTAGAACCAAGTTAAGAATTGTGTTTAGAATAAGTAACTCAATTTTTAGAATATTTTACTTATGCGTAAGAGGGTCCTAGACTAAAATGTAAATTGGAAAATTTTAAATTTTACTATAGTACTTATAATTTATAAATTTTTCATTCAACATAAAATATTTTTGGAAAAATGAAAAGATACAACTCTTTCTTCCTAAAAGTTGCTTTCCGAATTTTCTTTTCAAGAAATTAGTAGGTTCGAAAAAAATTGTTGCATAATAAATCTTCAAACAATTGAATATGCTCTATTGGCCCATGTTCCATAATGATGAACCACATTGAGGATCGTCAAAATTAGAAAGTCGTCGGGTTTGTCGAGCACAGGTGTAACCCATGTGCGTGAAGATAGCCGTGCCAGTTGTGCTGAGTTCTGTTCGAATTGTGCTGCTTTGTGCAAGCAATTTTTTTTATTTAAGGCACAAAACAGCACAAATTGAGTACAATACAGTACAACTTTCATTTTTCTATAATAATAAGGGTTTGGATTTATTTTTATTTTTCAACAAAAGCACAGTACTTCCATCGATAAAATACATTTGTGACCACAAAAATTTTATTTTTTAAAATAAATTTTTTTATTTAGGGCTCAAAGCAGCACAAATTGAGTGCAACACAGTACAACTTTCATTTTTCTATAATAATAAGGATTTGGATTTATTTTTTATTTTTCTACAATAGCACAGTTACTTCCATCGATAAAATACAATTTTAACCAGAAAAATTTTATTTTTCAAAATATTTTTTTTTATTTACGGCACAAAGCAGCACAAATTGAGTACAATACAGCACAACTTTTATTTTTTTATAATAATAAGGGTTTGGATTAATTTTTTTATTTTTAACAAGAACACAGTACTTCCATCGATAAAATACATTTGTTACCACAAAATTTTATTTTTAAAATAAATTTTTTTTAGTTACCGCACAAAGCAGCACAAATTGAGTACAATACAGCGCAACTTTCATTTTTCTATAATAATAAAGGTTTGTATTCATTTTTTTATTTTTCAACAATAGCACAGCTTACTTCCATCGATAAAATACATTTTTCACCACAAAAATTTTATTTTTCAAAATAAATTTTTTTTATTTGCCGTACAAAGCAGCATAAATTGAGTACAATACAGCACAACTTTCATTTTTGATAATAATAAGGATTTATTTTATATTTTTCAACAATAGCACAGCTTACTTCCATCGATAAAATACATTTTTCACCCCTAAAATTTTATTTCTTAAAATAAATTTTTTTATTTAGGGCTGAAAGCAGCACAAATTGAGTACAATACAGCGCAACTTTCATTTTTCTATAATAATAAAGGTTTGTATTCATTTTTTTAATTTTCAACAATAGCACAGCTTACTTCCATCGATAAAATACATTTTTCACCCTAAAATTTTATTTCTTAAAATAAATTTTTTTATTTAGGGCTGAAAGCAGCACAAATTGAGTACAATACAGCGCAACTTTCATTTTTCAATAATAATAAAGGTTTGTATTCATTTTTTTATTTTTCAACAATAGCACAGCTTACTTCCATCGATAAAATACATTTTTCACCACTAAAATTTTATTTTTAAAATAAATTTTTTTTAGTTACCGCACAAAGCAGCACAAATTGAGTACAATACAGTACTACTTCCATTTTACTATAATAATAAAGGTTTGGATTCATTTTTTTGTTTTTCAACAATAGCACAGTTACTTCCATCGATAAAATACATTTGTTACCACAAAAATTTTATTTCTTAAAATAAATTTTTTTATTTAGGGCTAAAAGCAGCACAAATTGAGTACAATACAGCGCAACTTTCATTTTTCTATAATAATAAAGGTTTGTATTCATTTTTTTATTTTTCAACAATAGCACAGCTTACTTCCATCGATAAAATACATTTTTCACCACAAAAATTTTATTTTTCAAAATAAATTTTTTTTATTTGCCGTACAAAGCAGCATAAATTGAGTACAATACAGTACAACTTTCATTTTTAATAATAAAAGGGTTTGGATTTATTTTTATTTTTCAACAATAGCACAGCTTACTTCCATCGATAAAATACATTTTTCACCACTAAAATTTTATTTTTAAAACAAATTTTTTTTATTTGCCGTACAAAGCAGCATAAATTGAGTACAATACAGTACAACTTTCATTTTGGATAATAATAAGGATTTATTTTATATTTTTCAACAATAGCACAGCTTACTTCCATCGATAAAATACATTTTTCACCACTAAAATTTTATTTCTTAAAACAAATTTTTTTTATTTACGGCACAAAGCAACACAAATTGAGTACAATACAGCAGAACTTTCATTGTTCTATAATAATAAGGGTTTCGATTCATTTTTTATTTTTCAACAATAGCACAGCTTACTTCCATCGATAAAATACATTTTTCACCACAAAAATTTTATTTTTTAAAATAAATTTTTTTATTTACAGCACAAAGCAGCACAAATTGAGTACAGAACAGAACAATTTTCATTTTTTTATAATAACAAAGTTTCGATTCATTTTTTTAATTTTCAACGATAGCACAGCTTACTTCCATCGATAAAATACATTTTTCACCACAAAAATTTTATTTTTCAAAATAAATTTTTTTTATTTGCCGTACAAAGCAGCATAAATTGAGTACAATACAGCACAACTTTCATTTTTGATAATAATAAGGATTTATTTTATATTTTTCAACAATAGCACAGCTTACTTCCATCGATAAAATACATTTTTCACCCCTAAAATTTTATTTCTTAAAATAAATTTTTTATTTGCCGTACAAAGCAGCATAAATTGAGTACAATACAGCAACTTTCATTTTGATAATAAGGATTTATTTTATATTTTGAGTACAATACAGCAGAACTTTCATTGTTCTATAATAATAAAGTTTGGATTCCTTTTTTTAATTTTCAGCGATAGCACAGCTTACTTCCATCGATAAAATACATTTTTGACCACAAAAATTTTATTTTTTAAAATAAATATTTTTTATTACGTACGGCACAAAGCTGCACAAATTGGGTACAATACAGGACAACTTTTATTTTTTTATAGTAATAAGGGTTTCGATTTATTTCTTTATTTTTTAAGAATAGCACAGCTTACTTCCATCGATGAAATGCGTTTGTAACCACAAAAATTTTATTTTTCAAAATAAATTTTTTTTATTTACGCCACAAAACAGTACAAATTGAGTACAATACAGCACAACTTTTATTTTTCTATAATAATAAGGGTTTGGATTCATTTTTTTCAACAATAGCACGGCTTACTTCCATCGATAAAAATACATTTTACCACAAAAATTTTATTTTTCAAAATAAAGTTTCCTTATTTGCGGCACAAAGCAGCACAAATCAAGCACAACTCGGAACAACTTTTAATTTTAATTTTTCAAAAATGGCACGGCTAACTTCCACTCTCAAAATCCGCAGTCTCTATAAAAGCCGAAGTAAATAAAATAAAAAGAAATTGCGGCACAAAGCAGCACAAATCGGGGACAACTCAGCACAAATTTTACTTTTTTATTAAAAAAAAAATACAGCTAATTTCACGCACATGGTAAACTTTGAAATTTTCAAAATTAAAAAAATGTTTAAGGGTTAATTGGGTTTATACTCTTAATGCTTTAGTCTGACAATTCTTTAATTATTGTACCAGTTGTGGGTCATAACCAGGAGCTTGTTTCGGTTATAAGTTTTTGCTTATTATGGATTTAATTCCTGATACATTGAATAAGCTCTTCTAGTTTAAAATTTTTTTCATTTTGTTGTTTTCTTCATTGGAAATTTCTGTTTTAGAGGGTTTGATGATTTCAGAAAAATGTTCTGGAAATAGGTTTGTTATTTCTGTATCACAAGAATCACAAGAAAATATACAAAATCATTAAAATATTTAAAAAATTGCAGTGTTGGTAAAAGACTTAACAATATTTATTGGGGGTAGATTTCGACTCCTTAGAAAGTAATCTTTTTTTTATTTATTCTTAGAATACAGCAATTTGCCTGGTAGGTATTAGGTGTCTTGTCTGACAATATAAATAACATGTGTAAAATCATTGAACAAAATGCAAAATAAATTTACTAATTTTCAATTGTTTTTGTTTCATTGCACTTTCGGTTCATTTATATCTTTCTATGAGGTCTGTGGGTTGGTATCTTTTTAATCTGAGAACTTCACTTGTGATCACTAAAAGTTTGTTTGCGTACAAGTTGGGATGATGTAGCAGCCTTGCAGTAATCTAGTAATTTCGAAAATCTAATTTAAAAGTTTAATTATTACAATCCGCCAATTTTCATTAAAATACTACCTTTATCGTGGGCACTTAAGGAAACGTCTAATAATTACGTAAAAACAATTTTTAAAATTTTCAACTCTCTTTTTCCCCACGTAAAAGTTCATAGGTTTTTTAGATTTCCTTTATCCTTATGTAAGGTTTAAAATTTGTAATCTCCCCTATCAGCTCTACAATAAATGTCCTTAATTTCAATTCGAATATTTTAGTTTAACAGATTAAATCATTTTGATCTTTTAATTTTGGTGCTTGTGGTGCTCGTGGTTATCAGGTTCATAGCAACCTTGCAACAAAACATTAAATCTTGTTCAAATTAATTTTTTTTGTTTCATTTGCGAGTCACCTTTTATTAATTTGTAAAAATGCACTTTTTTTTATTTTACTGTTTTATTTCAGTGGTCACTAATTGAAATTAACTAAATTCGTTTTCGTTATACAAGGAAAACTTTTACAAAATAATCACATTCACCACTTTTAATTTTTATTATTTAAATTTACAACAGAATTCCTGTACACGTCGTCGAGAAGTAGCATTTCACTTTGACTTTTAGCTATTAGAATTTTTTTCAAAATCCCGAGAGCTACCAGAAAATTTGAGAAAATTCCAAATAAATTAATATTGAAAAGAGACAACTGAGAGATAAATAAGCAATTATTTTATTTGATATTAAGTAATTTACAATTTAATTTTATAATTTGTATTTATTATTTACCCTATCATAAATAAATCATATTTATGATTATACATTAAAACAGAACATATTAATTTATACGCCAACTACCCTTTCTAAGGGATTTTGGGGTTTTATTTCAATATACGCTTCCCCGGTACCCAACAAACTATTTTTCTTGTACAGAAGGTTACTGATAAATAAAAATCTACCTCTTGGTGCGTATGGAGGAAATTTTGAATCATCGTATTGTATGTTATTAAAATAATAATATCCCTAAAATATAAAAAATGAAATAAAGAAAAAGAAAGGTAAATGATTAAATCTTACCTTTTTTATCAAACAAGCTGGCTCGAAATTTGTTTCGAGTTGGCTATAGATTTTACCAAATTTGGCATTGAACATGCTCAAGCAGACGTTTTCAGAATAATTAAATGGAAATAAACGGTATTCATTACTTTGAAACTTTCTTCCTTCCAAGTGATACTGTAAAAAATATTTTGAAAAATGAAAATAAGATTTTTATAATTTTTAAATAAGTTTGGTTAGGAAATAATACTTACAGTTAAAAAGTGTGTATCTATATCTTGAATCAAATCAATTTTAAGATTGTAGCTTTTAGAATATCTGGTCACAAACTGCATATCAAATTTTAGAAAATTAACATACGATTTATTGAAGAATACGACGTTCAATCTTTCAAGTATAAGGTGGTAATCATGTTGATTAAACTGTAAAATTAAAAATAAATACTCTTTAAAGATTAACAACAATCAACCGGGGGTATCAGTACACATAATTAAAGTACCAATGTATTGACTTTAACAAAAAATTAAGATTAAAAGAAAATTATTCTAAAGAAAATTTTAAACAAAAATAATTAAAAGAAAAATATAATAAAATTAAAAATTAATTAATTATAGTAATAAATAAAATTTAAATTAAAACAACAGCTAAATTTTTACGAGCTACTGTTGATGTTTCTAGAGCGAAAATCTAACTGAAATGTTTGTCTTGAACAAATAAAAAACAAAAAGTAATGTTAATTTTCAATGAAAGGAATAGGGATTTTTTGAACGAAATTTTTAAAATGTGGCTGCTAGGAGTAAATTTCACTATTATAATTATGTTGGTACGTTGAATATTTGTTGACCACGTAATAACGAAAAGTGTTCAAATAATATTTCCACAAGTTAAGGCAAATCAAGTTGAAATTAACATAATAAGAGTTCAGTAGCTGAATGAGAGGAGGTTTTTCAATAAATGTCATGAAATTGACGATAAGAAAAATTAGTTTAAACAAAAATTTTTTTTTAAAGAAACGTAATGAGATCAAGTTAATTTGAAAGAAGTAGACGAAAGAATTTAGTTCAAAAAATTGGAAATACAACATTTAATTAACCTTTAAGTAGGTAGGTGGTCAAAAGTAACGTAAGTAGGTAATTGGGGTGCTCAGAACGCCCCAAGTAAAATGTACTTTTCTAGTTATCTTGTTTACTTTTATTTTATGTTGTAGTTAAATTTACATTAGTTACACTTTTACAAAATAAACTAATGTAAAAATTATCAGAATTTACTGCTTTTAGGTATATTTTCATTTATATTTTTATATGCGAACATTAAATGAGTTGTATTTTCGTGTCATTAAAGAATATTATTTATTATAAAGTAAACAAAATATGAAGACAACAAAATTAAAACCCATGGTTATATAGGCACTAAGTAATACATTAAACTAAAAATCGAACAAAAATTTCATTTTCACATACCGGGTGTTCAATGGCTTACTCATACATGGGAAAGTTGCATGTAAAGCACATTTATGCAAATTCTTGCTTCCCTAATTAATTTAGAAAAAAAATAAAAGAAATAAAAATTACGAAGAAATATTAACTACGATTGACGACAGCAAAAATATCTTTAAAATTGTTAGGATTTTCGTTTATTAAGTTAGACAAGTAATTGTTTTTATGTTAAATATTAATTTATTATTAATTAAAATAAATAATAGCTTAAAGAAAAACAATTTCATTATTTTCCTTGTCTTTGTGTCTTGAATTGTTCGATTTTTAGTTTAAGATATTATTTAGTGCCCCTATAACCATATATTTAAAAAAAAATCTGAAAACAAAACGTAAATAGGTAGATTAGATTTAGATTACAAGTTAAAAATTTAATTTTTCTCGTGTCAAAATTTAAATTGTCATAAGCATAACAAAATTAGGTAACCGGAAAGCAATTGATACCGAAAGAGCAAAAATATGTGGGGTATGTGGTTAGGACTGATAGGGTACATCTCCAAAAAGTAACGTGAAAGTCTGAAGGAGAGATCCCTAAACATTATAAAACGGAATAAAAGGCAAAGATGTAAAAATAGTGTAGTTTGAAAATTTATTCAATACAAATTGATTTTATGGATACAAATTAAATGATCCGTAGCAAAATAACAAGTAAATCATGGTAAGTTCACGGTTATGTTTATAAATATTATTGAAAAAAGCGTATAAAAATTACATACAATATTTATTTAAACTGTGACATTAATATTAAATTAAAATTTTAAAAATATTTAAAGCAAAATTTTCACACGTTTTAATTATACTGACGTTAATATAATATAAAAACAAAAAAAAATAATAGCTAATATTTGAGAAAATTAAAAATATTTTTACCGCAAACGACCCAGAAAAAAAAATCAAAATACAAAATATAAATAATATTATAGTAACCTGTCATATCGTACAAGCAGAAATATTATTTTATCCGTAATTTTTCAATATATAATGATTTTATGTGTACAAACTAAATGATCCATAGCAAAATATCAAATAAATCTTGGCAAGTTCAAGGTTATGTTTATAATAATATTATTGGAAAAAGGGTATACAAATTTTAAGAATTAGCTGGTCAAATGAAAAATTTAAAGAAGCTATTTTTCACGAGCATTCGGCAATGGCTATTACTGTTTTTAAATGTTAAATTATATTTAAAACTCTATTGGTAATGTTTTTATTTAATTAATTAAAAATGTTATTTAAAAAGGGTTTCTCAACATTTCGTTTTTAAATTTTATAAAAAGGTTTTTATTTGTAAAGATTTTCAAAAGCGATTTTATTTTCAAGTATTTCAAAACAAAATATTTAAAACTAAATTTTTACAATTTTTAATTATATTGACGTTAATATATAAATTAAGAAAAAATTTTAAAAATAATAGATAATTGTATTCCTAAATTATTTTATCACATTTGAAAGAATTAATGACATTTTTACCGTAAACGACGCAGAAAAAAAAACTAAAACACAAAACATAAAAAATAATATCATTGTAACCTGACAGGCCGTACAAACAGAAATTTTATAAAATGTTATTTTCTCCATAATTAATTAATATATAAAGATTTTATGGACCAAACTAAATGATCCGTATAATAACAAATAAACCACGAAATTATGCTTATAAGTATTATTGCAAGAACCATATAATAATGTATATTATTATTCCGTAAAATTAATATTAATTTAAAATTTAAAAAATTAGTATGTCAAGAAAATTATTTTTCATGAGCTTTCGGCAATGGTAATTAATATCTTCAGATGTTATAATTATATTTAAAATTCTCTTGGTAGTTTTCTTATTAATTTATTAAAAATGTTTCAATACTGAAACATTTATGGTAAAGAAAGGTATATGGCAAGCAGGGGTTAATATATTCAGACACCTCTTTTATTGATACATTTTTTTAATGTTTTCATTTGTAAAAATTTTCAAAAAAAATTATTTCCAATTTAGCGATTTTATTTTCAAGTGTTATATTTTAAAATAAAATATTTAAAACTAAATTTTCACAGTTTTTAATGATGTTGATGTGAATATATAAATTTAAGGAAAAAATAGTTGATTTTATTCCTAAATTATTGTATCAAATTTGAAAGATTTTAAATTTAAAGACATTCTTACCGTAAGCGATCCAGAAAACAAAACTAAAACACAAAATTTAAATAATATCATTAGGTATAACCTGACAGACCGAACAAGCAGAAATATTGAAAAATATTATTTTCCCCGTAATTTATTCAATATCTAATGATTTTGTGTGTACAAACTAAATGATCTGTAGCAAAATGAAATATAAATTTTGATAAAAAAATTACATTCAGTTTAAAATAAATTATTAAAAACCGTCATAAAAATCTTTTTTATTAATTAGACTTCTCAAAACTTGTTAAATTCTAAACGGGATTGGTGCAATGGGTGCTTAGTGCATTTAAATATTTCACCCATTTTAAAATTCGCACAACATAATATTATAGTTTCGATTTAAACTGAAAAGATCTGTTATTTTTGCAGGGTTGTAAACCGATTACCGCATCATAGGATTTTCAATGCTAAATTGCTAATATCAAATTAATATCTCTTCTAATTATCCTTTTAAAAAATTTTTAAATGGGTCTTTACAGGAAAAAACAATTAAAAGCAATAACATGTACGGATGCAATATTTTATTCTCTGCAAAGAACTGATTTGCAGTTTTTCCTAAAATTATAAATGGAGAAGATATTTCTTCAACGGACCTCCGGTCTAAGACTTGTAGATGATGATGATTTATTCGACATTAAAAATTTAGCATTGAAAAACCTAAATCAATTTACTGTCCTGTATAAAAATTCATAAACTTAGTCGAAAAAGTAAAATGGCACTACAGTGCAAATAAATACAAACCTAAAAACTTTTTTTATGTATTTTTATATTTATTAGAATTTATATTTCCGACATTACATGAAAATAGAAGAACATATTAATTTATACGCCAATAGTTCTTTCCAAAGGATTTTGTGGTTTAATTTCAATATACGCTTCCCCGCTGGCCACTAAACTATTTTTCTTGTACAGAACTTGACCGATAAATAAAATCTACCTCTTGGTGCATAAGGTGGAAATTTAGAATCATCGTATCGCATATTATTGAAATAATAATGCCCCTAAAATAATAAAAGAAAAAATAAAGAAAACCTATGACCAAGATTATTGAATCCTACCTTTTTTACCATACATTCCGGAGCGAAATTTGTGTGAAAGTGGTCCCAGATATTACCAAATTTGGCATTGTGCAAGCCGATGCACACGTTTTCGGAATAATTAAATGGAAATAATCGGTATTCATTGCTTTGAAATTTTTTTCCTTCCAAATGAAACTGTAAAAATTATTATATAGGGTAGTAAATCGATTCACGCACCATAAGATTTTCAATACTAATTTTTTTATGTTTAATTACTATCTTCCTAATTACGCAAAAACTTTAATTTTTTTCTATTCTATTTAAAAATACAAAATAAAAAATATAAAAATAACAAAAAATACTTCTTCCGTAGAGGAGAGTGGTCTAAAGCCGATCGGTATCCAAATCCGACTGCCGTGCATACTATTTCGAAAAGGTAAGCACAAATTAAGGCCATAATGATCTCACTATGATCGCCATGAATTAGTCATGGCTTGGTTGAAGATTTCACATATTTCAGGTAACATCTACACTTCTTTAGTCAAATTTTTGCTTTTCATAGTGTATGCAATTCATTTTTTTACTAATTTATGATTTGTGGTAATTTTTTTTTATTTCATAGATTGCCAAAAAAAAGGTAAGTGATTTCTAATAATATTGTCTTACTGTTTTTGAAAATAATATTTATTCAGTGATTAATTGTTTATTTTTCACAAGAACTTGGACAAACGTTTAAAAAAAAAACTTATTCAGACGCAACAATTCAAAAATTTAAAAAATGAATAACAATTAACAACAACCTTTTGTACATCATAAATAATTATAAAATTTCAAAGTGGCTTCCTTCGGCGTGCATACAGGGCTTGAACGGTGAATGAAATTTTCGGCTGTTTTTCGTACCTCATCTAGAGATATTTTGTCCCATTCCTGACGCAAAGATTATTTTATTGATTTCAAACTTTTGTGGGGTTTTGCACAGGCTCTAATCTCTAAAATTGACCGTATGGCGCAATCCATTGGGTTGAGATCTGGTGAGTATAAAGGCCATTCAGCGGAACTGATAAAATCAAGAAAATTCTTGTGGGCAGGTGCAGAGTTTTGTTGAAAAGTCCAATGTTGGTCATCAAAGTGCTGTTAGGCCTATGGAAGAACTACAACCTCAAAAATATCCCGGAGGTGGATTTCCTTGTTAATTTTTACTCCTTCTTTCACAAAAACTATAGGTGTTTTACCGGTAGCACAAATACCGCCCCAAACCATGACAGACTTATGGTATTGGCAATTAACAACGATGGCAGAAGATGCGGGTGCTTTTTCTGATCAATTTTGACGATTGTGAAATTGTTCAATATTAAAAATGTTTTTATTAGTAAAAACGAAATTTTTCTATTTTTGAGCAGCGGTGCGATATAGAAGAGCACGGCATTGTTGAAGTCGTGCTCGCTTGTTTTCATCATTAAATTCATTTTCATCAAAAAATAATAAAATGAATAAAAATTTACACGTTTTAATAAATATACATCTTAACTCAAAACCTATGAAACCCAAATACATGTCGTCAATTCATCAATATGTAATCGCTTAAATAGTCTAAAACATATCTGATATTGTACCTGTGATCACCATATCACGGTACATAAATCTCAATACTAGAAACCCCGATGATATATTCATCATGTTTAATAATGTCAAAATACAATTTGAGTATGTTCTATTTAATATAACATCACAGAAATTTAAACAAACAAAACTAGACATGCTTAGCGCGGATAAAACGCAAATTAAATTGATATAAATGAATTGAGCCAAAGGTCCCACTGTTTAACTACTAAATTCCAAACAAAAAAGATTTGTGATCAACCAATAAAGTAGTCAAAATTTGTGAGTGAATACAGTGCGACACGGGTAATAAAGCGAAATTTAGGTAATAGTTTTATGTATCTAAATAATTGTAAATTAACATAGATTTTTATTGCTAAAAAATTCATAAATTATTTGTATAGTATCTCTTTTCTTTATATTTGTTTATTTGAACTAAAATCAACCACGCCTGAGATTAATTTAGAGTAATTATCCGAAATAAGCAAAAATTAAGTAAAGATAGAAAAATACTATTGCAAGCTATTATTATTGGTTTTTTGTTAGGTCCATTTTGCCAGCCCTCCCTCATCGCGAATTTTGGGTCGAATTTGATATCAATAGTTTGTGTAGGTTTGTGTATTCATTATTTTTGTTTGTGTTAGCACCGTTCGCGAAAAATCTTACAACTTAGGTTGGGGGGCTGGAGAAATGGACCTTTTTTCGTTTCTGCTTTTATGAAAATGTACGGATGCAGTATTTTTTTTGTCTTTAAAAATTTACCATTGAAAATCCTAAGCACCATATATTATGGTACGTGCTTAAATCGATTCACCACCCGTTTATGAAATAGTACGCAATGGGATTTTAATAATTTCCGAATAAGTTGGGGTAGGAATTCATACTTACAGTTAAAAAGTGTGCATCTAAATCTTGAATCAAATCAAAATTACCGCTGTATGTTTTAGAGTATCTGGTTAGGTAATGCATATTAAGTTTTGGTAGATTGACATAGGATTTATTGTAAAATACGATGTTCATTCTTTCAATTATAAGGTGATAATCATGTTGAGAAAACTGTCAAATAAAAAGTAAATAAATTAAATTTAAATAGTTATTGGAATAAATTTTTTTTTTTTAATATACCACGTTTTTGAAACAATCCAAAAGTATAAAATAGTTTCTCCTAGCCCTATACAGAGTTATAAACCCATAATGTAAACTCCCATGGTGTTTTTTTTATTAATTAATTAAAAACGTTTCAAAACTGAAACTTTTTCTAAAGAAAAGTGCGCGGAAAGTAGAGGTTTTTAAAATTTCGCTCACATTTAAATTTTCTTAATGGTAAAACAATTATTTATTGTATGTTTAATGTTTAATATTAACTGTTATCTTTCCCCCCTTTTTAGTAATTTTATTTTCAAAACAAAATGTTATTTAAAATTTTAATTTTACAATTTTTTATTAATTTAACGTTAATTTATAAATTTAAGAAAAATAAAATTAAGGGTTAATTTATTCTAATACTAAATGTCCATCTTAAAATAATAATACATCAAATTTGAAAGAATTAAAAATATTCTTACCAAAAACGTCCCAGAAAAAGAAACCAAAATACACAAGATAAATAACAACATTGAAACCTGATGTACCTACAAGCAGAACTATTGAAAAATGTTATTTTCTCCGTAAGTCAATCAATATATTATATACGAAATAAACGATCCGTAACAAAATAAATAAAATATTGGTAACTTCGAGGTTATGTTTACAATTATTATCATTGGAAGAAGCGCTTAAATAATACTATTTTTTAATTAACTAGTAATAATTGAACTCTTAATTGAACTTTTTCTGTTTTAGCACTCAAATTGTAATTATTAACAATAAATTGAATTAGAACTACATTTTAGAGACAGTTTAATAATAATTGTACTTTTTTGGTATACACAGCGTGACCCACAAAAACTCGGACAATCGTTGAAGAAAAACTTATTTAAACGCAACAATTCAAAATTAAAAAATGGATAACAATTTTTTTTATCAATCTAGGTCTGAGGAAATCAATTCCACGTTGTGGATAAGATCGAAACCTGGGTGATCCAGTAAGTAGTAGAAATTATAATTTTTTTCATTCGACGATGTTGCTAAATGCGACCCTACTATTTTGAATATTTGCGTTGGTAATGTGTTGTGAAAGAGGATTTACACTGGCCTATCACCTCAACTATATATTTTTTTCAAATTAAATAATATTATTGTAACCTGACAGACCGTACAAGCAGAAATACTGGAAAATGTTATTTTCACCGTATTTTAGTAACATACAAAATTACATTCATTTTTAAATAAATTATTAAAAATTAATATAAAAATGTGCACATCAAATTTGCATTTACAATAATTTGCAAAAAATTGCAAACAATTGCAAAATTAGCAAACATTTGCAAAAATTTACACATATATTTGCAAACAATTTCAGACATTTACAGCCATTTGCAAAGATTTACAGGCGTTTACAAAAATTTACAGGTATTTGCAAAAATTTACACACATTTGCAAAATTTGCAAACACTTTCAAATCATTTGCAAAATTATGTACACCAAATATACTAGGTGGTCAACTCTTTCCTCCGATTTAAACTGAAAATATGTCTAATTTTTTGCAGGGTTGTGAATTGTTTAAATCATCAAAAGATTTTCAATGCCAAATTGTTAATATCAAATTAATATCTCTTCAAATTAATCTTCTAAAAGTTTTTTAAATTGGTCTTGACAGGAAAAACCAATTAAAAACAAAAACAAAGAACTGATTTGCAGTTTTCTCTTGAGTTTTCCTAAAATTATAATTGAGAAGATATTTATTCAACGGACCTCCGGTCTAAGACAACATTAAAAATTTAATATTAAAAAACCTAAATCGATGAACCATCCTGTATAGAAATTCCTAAACTTCGCCGAAGGAGTGAAATGGCACCGAAGTGCAAATAAATACCAACCTAAAAACTTACAAAACTTTAAATTTTTTGGTCTTTTAAATAATATATTTTTATATTTATTACATGTATATTTGAAAAATTACATTCAAATTGAAGAACATATTAATTTATACGCCAATAGTTCTTTCCAAAGGATTTTGTGGTTTAATTTCAATATACGCTTCTCCGCTAGCCACTAAACTATTTTTCTTATACAGAACTTTACCGATAAATAAAAATCTACCTCTTGGTGCATAAGGTGGAAATTTTGAATCATCGTAATGCAAATTATTGAAATAATAATGCCCTAAAAAATAAAGAATTAAATAAAGCTATGAGCAAGATTATTGAATCCTACCTTTTTTATCAAACATTCCGGAACGAAATTTGTATCAAAACGGTCCCAAACATTACCAAATTTGGAATTGTGGAAGCTGAAGCACACGTTTTCAGAATAATTAAATGGAAATAGTCGATATTCATTACTTTGAAATTTTTTTCCTTCCAAGTGAAACTGTAAAAATTATTATATGAACAGGGTAGTGAATCGACTCACGCACCATAAAATTTTCAAAGCTAAATTATTGATGTATAATTATTATCTCCTCTAATTACGTAATAAAATTTTAATTTATTTTTTGTAGACAAAAAATACTGCAACCATAAATTATGTGATATATCACTGCTTTTAATTTACCATTTTATAAAGGCAGAAAGAGGAAAATTAAAATTGCTATTTTAAAATTGCTTATAGCATTTTGGAAATCAAATATGATTATTTTAACATTTTACTTTGGTTTGAATTTGATTTGTAAAGTGATGTGATGTATGAATTTGATTGATTGGTGTTAATAACACGTTTTACATAATGAAAAAGGTCAAAAATATTTACTTTTATTTTAAAAAAATTCCAAGGTAAGCTTATTATTTGTCAAGTAGCAATTTTAAGTTTCTCGTTTCTGCTTTTATGGAAATCTGCGGATGTAGTATTTTTTCGTCTCTAAAATTTACCATCCAAAATCCAAAACTCCATAATGGTGCTTAAATCGATTAATAATGGGATTTTAATAATTTCTGAATAAGTTGGATTAGAAAATCATACCTACAGTTAAAAAGTGTGCATCCAAATCTTGAATCAAATCAAAATTACCGCTGTATGTTTTCGAGTATCTGGTTAGGTAATGCATATTAAGTTTTGGTAGATTGACGTAGGATTTATTGTAGAATGCGATGTTCATTCTTTCAAGTATAAGATGATAATCATGTTGAGAAAACTGTCAAGTAAAAGTAAATACAGTTATAATTTAAATAATTATTGTAATAAAATTTTCTTTTAATATACCACGTTTTTGAAACGGGCTAAAAGTATAAAATAAATTTTCCAAGTCCTATACAGAGTTATAACCCCATACAGATTTCAAAAATTTCTACATTGTCCTGAAAATCTGTGATTGTAACTTTTTAATAGCTGTGAAAATTCTTGTAAGATTTAAAACGGAAAATGCAATAGATCATTTAAGTCTTCCAGCAATTTGATATTGAAAAGAATAAATTAATACTAGTAGTTCTTTCAACAGGATATGGTTTCAACAGAATGGTGCCATATGCCATAAATGAAAACCAACATTAAAAACAAATAATGAAAACGCTATTGAAGAAACACAGCTTTTACATGACGCAAGAGTGTTATCGGAAATTTTGTTAAAATGATCGATATCTGTACTAGAAGGTTATGTGGAAGTCATTTGGATGATTTCATTTTTCATACGTAATTCTCACTTTACATTGATGCTAATAAAATTGAATTTCTTGCTTTCTTAATTAAATTACCTTTGCACATCGATTTGGATTATCTCACAGTAATTTATTATAAATTTGTAGCTCTCTAAAAATAATGATCTTTCAGTTGTCTACGGTTTACTTTATTGCAAAATATGAAAAAGTAAATTCTTTTTAGGTATTAAAATTTTTTTTATATTTATTAAATTCTTTTAATTTTTTAATAAAAAGTTAACGCCCCAGCACTTTCAAAATAAATTAAAACACTCGCCAGTACTTCCAAATGAAATTTAAAAAGATAAAGAAAACCAAAGTTGTCGGGTCAAATTGACGTACCCATAATAATTATAATGTAAATTCCCATGGTAGTTTTTTTGTTAATTAATTGAAAACGTTTCAAAACGAAAACTTTTCCCAAATAAAGGTATGTGGCAACCAGGAACTTTCAAAATCTCGCTCACTGTAAATTTTTTTAATATTAAAACAAGTTATTGTATGTGTAATGTTAAATAAGAACAATAATAATCTTTCTTATTTAAAATTTTATTTTTGCAATTTTTTATTATATTTACGTTAATTTATAAATTTAAGGGCAAATAAGAAAAATTAATTGTTTGTAAACGTTCATACTAAAATAATAATATATCATATTTGAAATAATTAAATTATTCTTACCGAAAATGTCTCAGAAAAGGAAACCAAAATACACAAGATAAATAATAACATTGCAACCTGATATACAGGCAGAACTATTGAAAAATATAATTTTTCCGGTAATTCATTCAATATATAATAATTTTATATATTATATGCAAACTAAATGATCTGTAGCAAAATAAATAAAAGATTGGTTAGTTCGAGGTTATGTTTATATTTATTATTATTATTATTATTGGAAGAAGAGCTTAAATATTATGTTCATTTTTAAATAACTTGTAACAATTGAATTTTTTTCTGTTATAGCACTCAATTTGTAACGATTTAAAATTAAATTGGCCCTACATTTTAAAGACAGTTTAATTATATCTTCTTTATATATACAGCGTGATCCACAAGTACTCGGACAAATGTTTAAAAAAACTTGGCAGCCATGAATGCGTACGGGCGCGGGAGTGTGTTGGTTTTAAAAAGCTCAAAAAGTAAGTTTTGTAGTGAAAAACTAATTTGAATATCTTAAAAATTTCCAAATGTTACTTATTATTTTTTTTTTGAGTACAACATTAATTTATTTTACTTGCGCCAATAGACTTTTTTGGGCTAAATTGCATAAGAAACAAGTGTCTAAACAGCCTTTTTGCATATGTGTCACACAGAAAAAAAACATATTCAAAATGTACCCAATTGTACATTATTACTTCTGCCCAATTTATGTCTAGATTGTCGCTAAACCCAACATTGTGTAAAAAAATGCAAACTTTTATGTCAAGGATTTTGTTCAGATAAACAACCCAATTGTACAAGTACAGGTAGCTGATTTATATTTAAAATTATCTCAAAATTACGTTTAAATTATGCACAAGATTGTGTGCACTTCTGGAGTAGACAGGTTATGCTCTTTTTCAGAAATAAAATTATGTCTATTGCTAGAACAACATTAGGTAATTTTAAGGCTAAAGACAAATCGTACTACAAAAATGATATCGAAAAGTAGAAAGATTGATATAAACGGTATATCGCCCTCGAAGGCAACTATGTTGAATAATAAAATTGAATTTTGCCAAAAAATGTTTTTCTTCAAAGCGATATAAACTTTTCAGCCAAACTTATAATAATTGATAATAAAAATTTTTAAAAACAAATTTTTGGTATCAATAAATATAATTGGCGCTGCGAACAGGATATCCAAACGGCACTATTAAAGTACCGGAGATTTTTAAATCCTTATTGGAAAATGGAACTGAAAAATTGGTGCAAGATCCACTTTGGTCTACTGAGCGACTTCGACTTCAACTTCTTAACAGTATGCGACTGTAGAAACCAAGGAAATTACACCGAAACACACCAAGCAACCACATTAGTTTTGTAAGTAAACCTTATTTTCCTTTATTGAAATTTCCTATTGTTTTTATAATTTTAAATACGTGTTAATAATATTGTATGAGTATCACTTGCGATAGATCACCTTTTAGTAGATTAATAATAACAATTCAGATAGTTCAGAAAATATTACAGAAACTAATTTTAATTAAATAAATCAATCGACAATGGATACTACAAATTTTACCAAAATAAATTTAGCTAAGGAAATGATTCCGAAATATGAAGGAGGAAGTAAAAATTTATCTTATTTTATTATTCAATGCGAAAAAATGCAAAAAAAATGCGAAAAAAGTGAAATAATAATGGTATAGAGCTACTATCAACCGAGTCACCTGTAAATTTACAATGCAAAGAAAATCAAAATGCACACAGAGCTACCCAAAATTTAACTAACACTGTAAAGCTTCTAGGATCAGATAAAAATAATACCACATTAAATTTACTGAAAAATATTTCCGAAAATAAGCAAAAAATACAATCAGAAAATTATGATCTTAATTTTAAATCAGCAACTTTATTAAATTTAAATTCAATTATATCTTATTTTGAAAAACAAAACTTAGTTTTAATTTCAGAAAATTTTAAATATCAAAGACAAAATTCCACCAATAACAAAAGAAAGGAATTTTTATAAAATTTATAAAATATAGGAAAGTTTATAAAAAAAATACTTCAAAAATCTTGCAACATCCCTATTATCTGCAATGCAAGAAAATAATTAATAAAAATCAACAGAGAGATATATATTTTTTTATATTTATTAGAAGTTCTATAATTGTCACATGATACATATACATATTTGATGTTTATCACATGACATTCAAATAGTAGAACATATACGTACAGTCGGTGCGGAAATTAAGTTGACGACATTAATATTTTTGTGTTTTATGATAGTTTTAATTAACTAAGATTTAAATTTTTCACCGGGTTTTTGCCAAACGTATTTTGTTCATTTGTAAGATTTTAGTTCAAGTTTTGGATCATCACTTCAAATTATTGAATTCCAAAATGTCGAAGGATTTTAATATGTTTTCGTAAATTACTGCCTCTTTTATGCATTAATTTTTAAGATGTACGGTTTTTTCCTAGTTACTTTACGATGTAATAAAATTTTTAATTTTTTTCATATATTTGTGTTAACTGTATGGGTAACTGAAGTTGTTTTTAATTTTCTTGCAGTAATACTTCGATTAGCTTGCACCTCCCTCAGTATTTGCCTGTCTTGTCGTAAAGAAGTTTTTCTTTTTCTCCCCAATCTTGGTACTTTATACATTTTCGGATGATAAAATTTGTCTGACTATTTTATTTACGCTTTCTTTTGAAGTACTGTAAAAATTAGCAATATTCTTTAAAGATTCTTCTTTCATACGCCCGTTGAAAATAATTGCTGGCTCGTCTGCGGTTATTTTGGGGGTTTTCGCGAAAAATAAAATATAAAAAATAATTGATAAATAAGAAATATTTCTACGTGTCAACTTATTTTCCGTTCTCGCCAAGGTACTGTTTAGTTACTATTTCACTCATTTTTAATTTTTGTTTGATTCGTCGCAGTATCTACAGCTAAAAATGCATCGCGTACTTGAACATAGGAGATTATCAACACAGTTTTTATTATATGATCAGCAAATGTGCTTTAGTATAGCAATTGTCAACTTAATTTCCGCCCCAAATATATTACATAATTTAAACGCCAACGATTCTTTCCAAAGGATTTTGTGGCTTAATTTCAATATGCGCTTCCCCAGTATATAACAAACTAGTTTTTTTGTACAGAAGATTACTGATAAATAAAAATCTACCTCTTGGTGCGTACGGTGGAAATTTTGAATCATCGTAGTGTATATTGTTGATATAATAATGCCCCTAAAATTAATAAAGAATAAAATATAGAAAATAAAAATTAATAATTATTGTATCTTACCTTTTTAGTGAACAAGTTGGCACGAAATTAGTTTCAAACTAGTCATAGAAACTACCAAATTTGGAATTGCGTAAGGAGAAGCAGACGTTTTCAGAATAGTTAAATGGAAATAATCGATATTCATTACTTTGAAATTTTCGTGCTTCCAAATGAAACTGTTAAAAATATTATCTAATGATACATTTATAATTTTTTAACAAGTAAAAAATAACACTTACGGTCAGAAGGTGTGCATCTACGTCGTGAATAAAATCACAAGTAATATTGTATCTTTTAGTATATCTTGTCAGGTAATACATCTCCAATTTTAGAAAATTGAAGTAAGATTTATTGTAGAATACAATCTCTGCCCTTTCAAGTAAAACCTTGTAATCATGTTGATGAAACTGCAAAAATAAAAGTAAACACAGTTACAATTTAAAACAAATTTTGGACTTTTAGAACTAATCCTCAACACAAACCATGGAATCTTAATAACCAATGGTTGTTTGCAAACAATTGAAATAAATCAAGAGATTTAGATGAAAAGAAATGAACCATACAGTTCGTAGAAATCTATCTTAATCAGAGCTATTTTAGATTTGGCAAAATTTTATCTTCAAAAAAGGATAGCTACCATAAAAGTAACCAACGGCCACATTTTGGGTTACAATAGTTAATTAATCAAAAGTAAAAAAACTACTTATTCTATTTTTTTTTAAAAGAATTACTAATTTTATTATCAAATTAACTTTAAAGAAATTCTTACCGAAAATGTTACAGAAGCACCCACTAAAATATAAAACATAAGAAAAATCATTTCGTTAGCAGTTAACTTTATCGACATGGAAGTAAAACTAGAAAAATAAATGATTGTTCTTGTGCTGTATACAAAATTTTAATAATGACTATATAATTACAGACTAAACGAGCCATTCAAAACAATACGTTAAATATACCAACTTCCAAGGCTATTTATTTATTGTTGGTGTAGCATTAGTGGCTTGGTTATTTTTTATTTCATATTGTCTATATTATGGACGCAAAGTCTGAAAACCCTTTTACAAGCCATCAGTACCTAATATGCCTGTATTGTTTGTATCACAAGTTATTACGGTTTTTTGGACGATTAACTAGTGGCACGGAGTAAGTTCAAAATCGATAAGAAGCTTTTAAATTAAATTAAAATTTTAAAAATTAACAGGTTATTGAAAAATTAAACAAATTTCTTCATGAGGTTTTTAAAGGTCTAAAGGGTTTTCGCCAACATCAGATAGGTATAATTATTTAGTTAATAAAAGTTAATAATTTTCCATGTCCGATTTTGAACTATCCAATTTATTAAACCAATTATCCTTAAACAACGAAATAATCCAAGAGGAAATCCTGATTCAAGTTTAAACAATTTTATAAATTTAAATCAAGAAATAGAAATAAACGACATGAGTCGATTAGAAAAATTAAATGTCGATTTAATACCAAAGTATGATAGAAATCCAGGAATATTATTCTCATCAAGTTGTAAGGACGCGCTCTCACATTAATTGCAATTCGCGAAAACGCCACTTCCTGGAGAAACATAAAATAATTATTGATTCGACATTTTGGAGACCAACGTGACGAAAACTGTTTATTGCGAGAAGTAATAAGTCTAAGCCGGTTCAAAAAGGAAACGTTCTACCAATTCGGGATGAGATGTCAAGACGTGAGATGTCTGTTATTAACGAGATTACAATTAATAGAAACATATTATAATGTAAAGGAAATAAAAACCAAAATTTACGACGATTTGACATTACAAACTTTCTTACAAGGTTTACAGGGTCAGATAGGTTAAGTTGTAAGACTTAAAAATCCACAAACTTTATAAGAAGCTTTGGGGCACTTAACCGAAGAGAAAAATTTTATGTACGCCCAATCAAAAACAAATTTATTTAGCCTCCAACGTCAATACACTCCGATAGAAAGTAAACAACCAGCGAATCCATCCAATTTATATAATAAACCGACAGAAAATCCAATGATGTTTCCAAATTCAAATTTTCAAATAAAAATTATAATTCAATTGAAAATCACTTTGCAAATCGAAATTCTTTCAATAATTTTCAAAAACCACCATTTACAAGAAATGAAAATTTTAATTCAGCTAATAATTTTACAAGGTTCCCACAACAAAATTTTACATCATTTCGACAACCTCCGAATCAAACAGCGAACTCATCAGGTCAACGGTTTTTCCACCTGCAAGTCAACGAGTAAACAATTATCAGCAAAGCTCAAATTTTCAAGGACGACAATTTCAACGATCTCAACCAATGAACACTTCATCAGTAAATACGAGAAGATCAAATCAACTTACACTACCAAAATAGACATTGCAAGAACTATTTTACCAAAATATTGAATCGGATTACAATAACCCCGATAGGTACAATGAAGAAATATTTGAAAATTACGATTCATACAACGAAGATCAAGAATTTCAAAATTACGAAATTTATAACCACGAAATCAACCGAATGCCCCTAGGACAATTCAGAAAACCAGGCGAAAATCATCAAAATTTTCACGAGGTATCGAACATCAACGAGCTGACCTAGTTACAACAATTAAATTTAATGCTTGATTGACACCGGGTCAACAAAGTCATTGTTGAATAGAGTTTCCGCAATTAAATATTTTCCTTCGGAAACATTTTACGAACCTTTTCAATTCAAACAGTTCATCAAACTACAAAACATGATTTAGTAACCTTCGTAAATTTAAGGTCACTTTTTGGAGTAAATTTTCAACATAAGTTTTACATTTTGATTTTAACAAACAATACGATGGTTTATTGGGGTTGGACTGGCTTAAAATGGTCGATGCAGATATTGACTTAAAAATAAAATATTAAAACAAAATTTGGTAAAATTCCTCTTTATTTTAAAAACAAACAAAACGAGGTCTATCAGATTATGGTGGAGCCACGTACCGAAAAGGTAGTCAAAATTCCAGTCAACTTAAAGAACCAAGATGGAATAATTAAATATCGAAAATTAAAAAATGGAATTGACATCCTAGAATCCTTGGTAAAATATGAAAATAATTATACTATCACAACCATAACTAATTCATCAAATAAAATTCAAAAAATCAACTTTATAATACCAGTAAATATTGGAACCAATTACAACAAACCTCTAAAACCACCTTTAGAAAATGGTTATGAACCTCATTTAGAAAACTATACAGAAATTTTTGATCAAATTTATGATACTCAAAGTTCAGAACAAAATAATTTTATAAATCAATCAAACGAAATTTTCGAAGAATCACCTGAAAACTTGCAATTTGAAGGAACACAAAACGTGCACGAGGCTACCCAAAATTAAGAAAAAAGCTTCTAGAATCACTAAATCATTAAAATAATACCTAATTAATTTTTCCGAAAAACATTCCCAAAAATAAGCAAGAAATACAATCAAAAAATTATAATCTCAAATTCAAATCAAAAACTTTATTAAATTTAAATTCAATTAAAAATTATTTCCAAAAACAAAACTTGGTTCCAATTTCAAGAAAATTCAAATATCAAAAATAAACTAATAACAAAAGACAGAAATCTGTCAACTTTCACGTTTGTAATTTTACTTGAAGAATATAGCAATAGTATAGAAATAAGAAAAGGAGTAAAAAGGTATTAAGACAAAAATGATTTTTGAAGAAAGAATTGGAATTTCTCTTACATTTCAAAAAGTGAAATAATTGCTGATTTTGTCGTTTTTATTAATGGGTGAAATTTTATAGTAATTTTATATTATAACCACTGTACGCAATTTTTGCATGGTGTTGTCCATGGTGTTTAGGTTCTATTTTAGATAGTTTTTAAAAATAAATAGAGGTTTTATAATATTTAACTTGGTAAACATTCCATCATTGTATAATTATAATGTAAACTCTAATGGTAGCAAATCTACATTTTAGGTAGAATAACTGTTGGTAAAATTGGAATTTAGATTTTGTCCTTGAAAAATTTGAATTTAGAAATTTTGCCGTTTGAATTTGCAAGTTCAATAATAGTTTATTTGGGAATTTTCGAGAAATTACAGAGAATTTGGTTACAGGGTTGTTTTGAGAAAGTATTATACATACATACATACAAAGACACCGAGCTCAAATTTGGAAAGAAAATTGGTCATCGTGATAAAAATTGGTTATCATAAATAATTTATATTTGGCAAATAATATACAAAAATTCCAAATAGCGCCTGTTTTTAATAATTTTAAACGATGTAAATGTAAATAGACGACTTTAATCCTCCAATAATGAAAACCAAATTACTTCCCAAAAAGGTGCTAAGTAAAAACGGTAAAAAGAAGAAAAATCCAAAAACGTAGTAATCAATTTTAATACCAAAAAAACTTAAATAAAAATTACTCTAAGTTTCACAATAAATCGATTAATTACAATGTCCAAATAAAACTAATATACTCAAAAATGTATAATAAGTTGAATGTTTTAGAATTGCAAGACTAAAATTGGAAAAATAGACGTTTTATCAATGCTAACAAGCATTAATTTGTTAAATGTGTAATATATAAATTCAAACTTTGAATTTGTATGACACATTTAGGAAATTATTGTATTTAAATTAAAGAAATCTGTAAACATTTAAAAATATTTTTTAAATCAAAATCGAACTGTAATATTTTATAAAAAAGTTTTAGTTTTATAATTAAAACAAAGGGCACAAGTGTAACGCCGACAACGAACGGAGAAATTGAATTTAGAAACTTGAAACCCCAACTGATGGTTAATTTGCAAAAGCAAGGGTACAAAACTCAAATCGCGCTAGAAGAAATACAAGCAACAACCAATAACAGCATCTGAACAGCAAAAAATGTTTTCTTTAACAATTTAGAATTCGTGCAAACAGGAAGGTTTATTCCGAGCTGCCAGCGTCATCGGTCACTAACATCTGCTTAAATCTTCGAAATGGAACGATGATACAATGTCAATCGTTATCAGAAAATTTTATGTAAGGACACCGGATGTAAGAATTAATTTTCCAAAACATTTTAAAATATGCAACCAAGGTAAAGGTTTGTTGTTTAAATAGAAAATTTAAAATATATCTGTATTTATTTAATACTTTTTACTACATTTGTGACTTTACATTAAAAGTCATATTAATTTATACGCCAACAGTTCTTTCCAAAGGATTTTGAGGTTTAATTTCAATATACGTTTCCCCAGTATATACCAAGCTAGTTTTCTTGTACAGCAGTTTACTTATAAGTAGATATCTCCCTCTTGGTGCATATGGAGGAAATTTTGATTCATCGTAATCCATATTATTGAAATAATAATGATCCTAATTTAATAAAAATAAATTAAAAAAAGTTGTAACTAAGGTTATTGTATCCTACCTTTTTTATCAAGCATTCCAGAACGAAATTAGTATCAAACTGATCATAGAGTTTACCAAATTTGGCATTGTGTAAGCCGATACAGACGTTTTCGGAATAATTAAATGGAAATAATCGATATTCATTACTTTGAAATTTTTTTCCTTCCAAATGAAACTGTATAAATAATAAACAGTGCGTAGTGAGATTTTTATAATTTTTTTAATAGGTTCATTTCGGCATTAATACTTACAGTTATAAAGTGTGCATCCATATCTCGAATCAAATTAAAATTAAGATTGTATCGTTTAGAATATCTGGTCAGGTAAAATATTTCAAATTTTATCGAACTAACAAAAGATTTATTGTAGAATGAGATGTTCGTTCTTTCAACTATAAGGTGGTAATCATGTTGATGAAACTGTAAGAGCAAAAATAAATATGGTGATTAATATGGTGACTTTTATTAAATATTAAAAAAATAATTTTTAATAAAAAAAGATATATTTTCCATTAACCAATTGGACCCAAGATTTGATCAGCTTGTAAGTCTCAATTCAAGACACAAAATACCAAATTTAGTTTTGAAATTCTAATTAGTTTTTTAAATACATATTTAATAAAAACCAATACTTAAAAAGATTAAAAAAAATTGTTTTAATGAACCAATATCAACCAAAATTTAATCTGCCCTAATTCCTACCATAAAGATAGGAAATCTCAAATTTGGTGTTAAAACTCCCATTGGTTTTAAAAAAATTAAATAAAAAAAATATTACATTTTTATTTTAGTTTTAATTTTTATTGAACAATTCAAAAACTTTGGTATTTCGTACCTTAAAGTGGACGCTCAGATCTGATTAGATTTTTGATCAAATTGGTTAATGTGGAATTTTTTTATATTTTTATATTTTTATTTTATTATTAAAAATTATTTTATTATTAATTAATATTTAGTAAAAGTATGATAAAGTTATAGGCATGGTTATACTCCTTGATTTCAATAGCATGGTAAGCATTCACTCATTTTTAAATTATATTTGAAGTTCACTTTGTTAGAATTTTATTAATTAATTGAAAGTGTTTCGTTACTAAAACTTTTGCCAAAAAATTATTTTAAAAATCTCACTCACTGTTAAATTCACTTAATATTTTTATTCTAATGTCATAACAATTTATTGTATAATACATTTAATATTCAATTAAAATTGTTATTTTTTCTCCTTTTCAGCGATTTAACTTTCAAACATTTAAAAAGAAATATTTATAATTAAATTTCCACAATCTTTTGTTATATTGACGTTAATTTATAAATTAAAAAAATACTTTATTCAAATGCTAAATGTATCATACTTGAAAGAATCATTCTTACCGAAAACGTCCCACAAAAAATAATAAAAATACACAAGAGGAATGCTATCATTGTAACTTGATTCGCATCACAAAGTAGAAATATTCCAAATATTATATTTCACGTAATTTATTCAATACATAATGATTTTAGATATATACAAAATAAATTATCCATAACCAAATAACAAATAATGTATTGGTAAGTTCGAGGCTATGTTTATTATTGGAAGAAGTATTTAAACATAAATTGCATTTATTTTAAATAAATTATTAAAATCAACACAAAAGCAGGACTTCTCAAGCGAGATTTGGGGTTTCAAGATAACGAAAATTATTTTTAATTAAAATTTCTAACTAGCTGCGATGGGACATACACATGGAAGTAAGGTGGGACGTCCCCTCTTACCTTATTTTAGGAATATAAATAAACTGGGAACAATTAGACCTTAAAAACTTTTGGATTTTTAAATAAATGTTTATATTTATAATAAGCATTATAACCGTCATATGACATTCAAATAGTGGAACATATTAATTTATACGCCAACGATTCTTTTCAAATGATTTTGTGGTTGAATTAAGTAATCCAACAAACTATTTTTTTGTACAATAGTTTACAGATAAATAAAATCTACCTCTTGGTGCGTACGGTGGAAATTTAGAATCATCGCAAAGTAAATTATTGGCATAATAATGCCCTAAAATAATAAAAATTAAAATGTAGATGAAAATAAATTAATAATTATTATTGAACCCTACCTTTTTATCAAACAATCTGGTACGAAATTAGTTTCAAACTGGTCGTACATATTACCAAATTTTGCAATGTGAAAGCGTAGTCGTTTTCAGAATTATTAATAGAGATGTTGCATGGTATCGAATTTAGTGATAACTCCTATTAATTCTTGAAAATAATATCAAATGAAATTTATAACCGAAATAAAAATTTTTGAAATGCGGTCTGCGCTGAGAAAATCAAATTTGAAATTCAAAAATGAATCGGTCAGCCGATTACGCCTCTGACGTCATACGCGTGATCCCGAACGTTTTTATGGAAATTTTACAACGTCGCAAAGACCTGACAGTTAAATATTTGACTTGTATTTGACAGTTGCAAACAATATAACGTTTACCATTTAAATTGTATTTTTTATTAATATAATATTTATTTTAATACAAACTGTAGTCACAAACAATTATAGGAAAAATGGTTTATTCCAGTTTTCTGTGTTTTTATTAAAATTCATTTTTCAATTTTTACACAAACTATTTATAGATTACCTTATCAACACAAACTGCATTTGCTGTGTTGCCAGTTGTTAAAAAAAATAGTTTGTGACGCCATTCGCGCTAAAAACACGGTTTCAAAAATCATTTTTTATAAATTTTTTTTGAGAAAACTAAAGGTTTCCTGAACTTTTTATCTATGCAGTGCTGTTCACGAGCACCTAAAGTTGATAAAAAAATACTTCAAAAATGATGCAACATCCCTATTGGAAATAATAATCGATCTTCATTACTTAAAATAATGATAATGAATATTAAAAAAAATTAATTGGAAAAATTTAAGGAGCTTCGTCCTCGTACAAATATTATAGTTATTTAGGTAATAGTAATAATTAGGTACAAAAAAGTATTTTTGTACCTAATTTATAATACGACGGTGAAGGACCTGACGCACGTTTTAGGGTTGGTAATCACCAATAATTATTTTCAATGAATTTTTTGGTTTTATTTGAATATATGCTTCCCCGGTAACCAAGAAACTATTCTTTTTGTACAAAAGTTTATCTGTAAGTAAAAATCAACCTTTTGGTGTATTATGGTGAAAATTTGGAATCATCGTATTGTACCTGATTCGAATAATGAAACCCCTAAAATAATAAAAAATTAAAACAAAGAAGAGTTGTAAATTATTGAACCTTACCTCTTTTACCAAACACGCTGGTGTAAAATTTGTTTCAATTTAAGTACAGCACATTTGGCATGAACATACTAAAACAGACATTTTCAGTATATTTAATGGATATAAACAGTATTTATTACTTTGAAATTTTCTTTCTTTCGAATAATACTGTAAAAAGAGAAAATTTTAATAATTTTTGAATAAGTTAAGTTAGGAAAAACTACTTACAGTCACAAAGAGTGCTTCTACATTTTGAATCAAATCAAGTTTAGGATTGTAGCTTTTAGAATATCTGGCCACATAGTGCATATCAAATTTGAGGAAATTTAGATTTATTGTAGAATACGAGGTTTAATCTTTCAAGTATAAGGTGGTAATCATGTTGATAAATAAACAATAAAACGAAACAGTATTTGTAAGCTTACAAATATTGTTTTGTTTTATTGTTTATTTAACCTTCTAATTTAAAAAAAATTTGAATCAAATATTAATTGCAAAGGTTAATAATATACATAATTTCAATAAAATGTCTATAAGTTAAGTGAAATTAATTTTACCACTTTGAATTTTATGATTTTTAATTTTCTTTGTGCTTTATTAGTTTCAAATTAACATTAAAAAAATTCTTACCGAAAATGATCCTGAAAAAACAACCAAAATGTAAAACATAAGAAAAATCATTTTGTTATCAGTTAACACTATCGACATGGAAGTAAAACCAAAAAAATAAACGACTGTTCTTGCTATTTATGTAAAATTTTAGTAACGATTTTATGATAATTACAGACTAATGTTATAATGTTAACTTTCGAGGTCAGATTTATTTTTGATATGTATGTACATCATTAGTAGCTTAGTTATTTATTTCATATTATGTACCTAGGTATGTAAATTCTTTTACATGTGATCATTGTATGCGTCGAAATTCTATAACAAAACTTTTAAATCAAATTAAAATTTTAAAAATTATCAGGTATTTGAAAAATTAAACAAATTTCCTCATGAGCTGTTTACCAGTAGGTTTTCGTTAACATCAGATGTTTTGTTAGCAGGTAAATAGCAGGGAAGCAGAATGATTACATATTATCATTTGAAACATTTGAAACATCGTTTCATGTATACATGATTATAAAATTTGTGGTGCATGAAGTTTAAAATTTGTTCTTGATGATCGTGAGTTAAAGAATAACTTAGTGATTTAATTTGGGCATTTAATTCTTGATGGTTTAGAGCAAATTATTTATGATTTTATAATGCAGAAAATGTGTTGGTAAGAATCGGATCATTGTAATATAAGTTCAAGTGCTCAAAATTCGGATATTAATTATATTTAATTAAATAAGTGTTAGTGTTAGAATCAAACATGAAAAATACACCAGGAGTAATAAAAAATAAAAAGGAAAAGAAAAAAAAGATAAATATTTTTTTGCCAGGAATAACTTTCAAATCCTATTAAATAAAGATCTAAAAAAAAGAACTAAGTAACATACAATATAATAACAAAATGGTACCTTAACCAATTATGAAGAATTCACAAAACAATTAAAATATTAAACAGTAATATTTCAGAATCCAAGTCTATAAAGAAGAAGGTTTAACATACCTTGATTTACGTTTTAGTTTCGATTTTATGTACTATTTTGGGATAACTGTAGGATTTTGTGTAAATTGAAAATATTAAATTTTGTTTGAAAAAGTTAAAGCTGTTTTATCGTAGTAAAATATTATGTTTCTGTATTCGAAACATAATTGACGAATTTTCTTATTGTCCTCTTTATTTGTATGATCTAAACTGTAAAATTGTAAAATATTATATTTTTTTTAGCAAATTATCTTAAAATAATGTTTTTATCTGTTTCTATTTTTTTCCATAAAATTAATTTCTTCTAAATTTAAAGGTTCAGGTTCGGTACCCTTTGCACGCCTTTATCCGCCATCGAAGAAGGCAGTTAACGAAGCTATGGGCTTTCAAGGCTCCTAATGCTGTTAATTATTATTTTAAAGTTGAGTTCAAACTGATAAATTAGTTGTTTTTTATATTTTTGAGAAATTTTGGTGAAAAGTCAAAAATGTAAAAATTATGTTTTTGTACGTACATGTATGTACATTCCACCAAATAAGTTGAACATAAATTGTACATAGACTATACTTATTTCATATCATGTAATTAATTGAGCTATTTTATCAAACATTATCGTTGGAAAATTGTTTTTGCTTCAAAGATCTTCTTATACAGCAAACTTTATTATTATACCTTATTTACTGCATTATTAAGCACAAAGTATAAATAAAACTGTAGGAGTGATATACATAGATTATTTCACCTTTCTTAAAGGTTGGCATCACCTAATCTCGACTTAAATTGAAAAAATCGATTTGTTGTCGACGAAATTTAGGGACTCCTAGTTTCTAAACTTCGTTAAAAGAGTCATATGGCACTTAATGCGAGAAAATTCATAATTAAAAGCAAACGAAACTTGAAAACTTTTGGGTTCTTTAAATATATTTATTAGAAATATATTATAACTGTCACGTGTTACATTTTATGTTTTCCACATGACATTCAAATAGTATAACATATATTTTATGCGCCAACAATTCTTTCCAAAGGATTTTGTGGTTTTATTTGAATATAGGCTTCCGCACTAGCCACCAAACTATTTTTCTTGTACAGAAGTTTACTTACAAATAAAAATCTACCTCTTGGTGCATACGGAGGAAATTTTGAATCATCGTAATGCAAATTATTGGCATAATAGAGCCCCTAAAATAATAAAAAATAAAATATAGATAAAGAGAAATCAATAATTATTGAACCATACTTTTTTTATCAAACAATTTGGGACGAAATTAGTTTCAAAGTGATCATAGATATTGCCAAATTTGGCATTGTGGAAGCCGAAGCAGATGTTTTCAGAATAATTAAATGGAAATAACCGATATTCATTGCTTTGAAATTTGCGTGATTCCAAATGAAACTGTAAAAATTATTTTAAATAAAACTAGTACGTAATGATAATAATTCATAATTTTTGAGCATCGGGTTAGTAAATAATACTTACAGTCAGAAAGTGTGCATCTAAATCGTGAATGATGTCAAAAGTAACATTGTATCTTTTAGTATATCTGGTCAGGTAATACATGTCAAATTTTATAAAATTAAAGTAAGATTTATTGTAGAATAGAATATTCCCTCTTTCAAGTATAAGGTTGTAGTCGTGTTGAGAAAACTGAAAACAAAAATAAAAACGGTTACAATTAAAAAAACTCCGTAGACTTCTTTTCCAACTAAACCACAACATAAATCATGGAATCCCAATAACCAATGGTTGCTTGCAAATAATTGATCTCAATCGAGAGATCTAAATGAAAATAAACAAACTGAATTATTTCGTCTCTTAAAAATTTGTCTTAATAGAGTTGTTTTAGATTTGGAGAAAAGTTCTACGTACAAAGAGATGGCTTATAGAATGGAATTTTGAAAGTCGTTTGTTCGCAACCAACAATTAGTTATTGGGCTTCGTTGGTTTCTGGTGGCACTATGTTGATGATGTGTTTTGTGAATGCAGAGGTACTTTTTGGCAACTACACTTATTCCTTAAAAATTGTGAATTTGTTGAATACCAAAATCCAATTCACTATGAAAGAAGAAAAAGATAATAGCCTGAATTTTTAAACTTAAACTTAATTGAAATCGAAAGCCCTTTAAGTATCAAAAATTTTAGAAATCCTACCACGACTGACACTATCATTTTGTATTCATCAAATAAATTGTGAATATTAAAGATTCCTGCTATCTATAGTTTAGTTGATAATCTCTTCAAAGTACCGTTGTTAAAAGAGAGTTTTCGACTTGAAAAGATACATCAGATGATTGCATTTAATAATGGTTAATAATTTTCAGATTTTTAGAAAAATATTAAACGATAACAAAATTATCTTTAATTTGCTTTGCGCTCTGTTGTCTTTGTATTATGAATCTTTTGGTTGATTTGAAAGATTTACTATTTCTATCAAATTAAAATTAAAAAATTCTTACCGAAAATGTGCCAGAAATACCAATCAAAATATAAAGCATAGGAAAAATCATGTTGCTAGCAGTTAACTCTATCGACATGAAAATAAAACCAGAAAAATAAATGACTGTTCTTGTAATTTATGCAAAATTTTAGTAATGATTTTATAATTACAGACTAAATGAGCCGTTCAAAATAATACGTAAAAAATATCAACTTCCGAGACTAATTATTTAATGTTGGTATACATTAGTAGCTTGGTTATTTATTTCATATTATGTATGTATGTTGGGTGCAAAGTCTGAAATCTTTTTACATGTCATTACATGATATATAGTACGTTTGTTGTTGTTGATAGTATTACTATTTATTGTGGTTATTTTTGGCGATTAATTAGTGGTAGAGAGTGAGCCTCCAAATCTGTAACAAAACTTTTAAATTAAATTAAAATTTTAAAAATTAACAGGCTATGAAAAAATTAATCAAATTTCTACATGGCTTTTTTACAAATGTTTTGTTAGAAAATAAAGAATATAACTACTATATGGAAACAGAATGATTACGTATTGTCATTTGATACGATCTGGAACTACATGATTATAAAATTTATGGTGCATGAAGTTTAAAATTCGTTCTTGATGATCGCAAGTTAAGGAACAACTTTATGATTTAATTTTCCGTTAAATAGGAAAACACGTAACTCTAATACGTTTATGTCGTTTAAGGGGTAATGACACTCGAGGATTATTCAAGGATGCAAAATTTTTTTATTGCATTAATTTATAGTTCAATATTTTAAAATTTATCTGTTACAATATCATATTGATTTTCCAAATATTTTCGGAACTACAGCATTTAAAGTGCATTAAGAAGTAGGTAATAACATACACAAGTTTATGATATTAGAGCATTACAACTGTCGCGTCGGTAAAAGTAATAAACTAAAATGCACCTTTATTACTTTTAAAAATTCCAAATTCAAAATTTAACATGTAATAATTAAAAAATTGTAATTTTTTATAAGTGGGTAGCACCGTAGAGATTTGACGTTATATCGTAAACTTTTCTTGTTATAAACAATTTTTCACCTAATTTGAAATCAATCGTGCACTATTCTTACAAAAACCAATATTTTTTAATTTCCCTACGTACTTCTTGAGATAATCTTACTTAGAACTGAAAATATTTTTGTTTTTTGTTCAAGGTCGAAAATTGAAGGAGAAAATTTGCCGGCTGCGGAATGATATTTTAAAGAGAGGTTTTCTTTGCTGAGATTTTACGCTGCAATTTTGTAAACAACTTAAAATAAAAAATTATAAACTATTCTATAAAAAATGTACAATAAATCCTTTTAATAGATTCTCTATTGCATTTACTATAAGGCCATAAATAAATGTTAAAATTATTCTGCTTTTTGTGTCTCTAGGGTGCCATTACAGATTTTTATTGCATTTACTATAAGGCCATAAATAAATGTTAAAATTATTCTGCTTTTTGTGTCTCTAGGGTACCATTACCCCTTAAATAAATAAGTTGCTGTAGATACTGCTAAAGCCTTCAATGGTGAGACGGTAGAACCACCTTTTCTTCACTTCGGCCCGCATTTAATTTTTCATGGTTTGGAGCCAAATATTTACGGTTTTAAAATGCGAAAATAATTTGCTGAGATTATTTTTCCAAAATTCTTACTGACAGGAAATGCGGAACAAGAAATAATAATAAGAACTAAAAAAGTCTAGCAAAAGAACAATGTTTATTTAAAAAACCCAAAATTTTCTAAACAATTTGACATAAAACATTTAACAATTTTTCTACAAAAATTTATACTGGAAAATTTTTGGAATAGAGGCACTAGTATTCAAGACCGTGTAATTCTAATTTAACTTAAAAAACCGTCTCCTAAAGCTGGAAAGGCTGACGTTGCTGAAAGTGTTATACTCAATTTATCTAATTTTGTTCATATCATCAACGTACAGCAATCCAAATTGGACAGAATAATTCATAATTACCAAGCAATAACCAAATTCTAAATACTATTAAACGAGCCAGTTATTTACAGTACGTTTACAATGTTTGTTTTTATAATTACGCAATTTAAAAGTTCTCGAAATTTATAATAATTAGTTACTCGTAAAACGTCATTATGTCAAATACCTAAATGAAATTTGAATATTTTAATTTTGTTTTTAATTTTTTAAATTGAGTTTTTAAGGTTTTCTGAGATGATTGATATCAATTGCAAAATACAATTCACATTGTCATTAATTGAAAATGAATTAGCAAAGATTGTCCTTATCTCGCAGAAAAAATAAGAAATTTACTAATTCTTGAATTCTTTTAAGCTACTTTTGTCTCAAAATTGTTGCCTCAAAATGGATACATATAAGATATAACTTCAAAAAATAATTTAAAATATAATTTGAAGAGTTTATCAACTAAGCTATAGATAGCAGGAATCTTTAGTTTTCACAATTTATTTGATGAATACGAAATTATATTGTCGGTGGGTGGTAGGATTTCTAAAAATTTTGATACTTAAAGAGCTTTCGATTTCAATTAAGTTTAAGTTTAGAAAATTCAGGCTATTATCTTTTTCTTCTTTCATAGTGAATTGGATTTTGGTATTCAACGAATTCACATTTTTAAGGAATAAGTGTAGTTGCCAAAAAGTACCTCTGCATTCACAAAATACATCATCAACATAACGGCACCAGAAGCCAACGAAGCCCAATAACTAATTGTTGGTTGCGAACAAACGACTTTCAAAATTCCATTCTATAAGCCATCTCTTTGTACGTAGAACTTTTCTCCAAATCTAAAACAACTCTATTAAGACAAATTTTTAAGAGACGAAATAATTCAGTTTGTTTATTTTCATTTAGATCTCTCGATTGAGATCAATTATTCGAAAGCAACCATTGGTTATTGGGATTCCATGATTTATGTTGTGGTTTAGTTGGAAAAGAAGTCTACGGAGTTTTTTAATTGTAACCGTTTTTATTTTCCGTTTTGCAGTTTTCTCAACACGACTACAATCTTATACTTGAAAGGGGAACATTCTATTCTACATTAAATCTTACTTTAATTTTATAAAATTTGACATGTATTACCTGACCAGATATACTAAAAGATACAATATTACTTTTGATATCATTCACGATTTAGATGCACACTTTCTGACTGTAAGTATTATTTACTAACCCGATGCTCAAAAATTATGAATTATTATCATTACGTACTAGTTTTATTTAAAATACTTTTTACAGTTTCATTTGGAAGCACGAAAATTTCAAAGTAATGAATATCGGTTATTTCCATGTAATTATACTGAAAACATCTGCTTCGGCTTCCACAATGCCAAATTTGGTAATATCTATGATAACTTTGAAACTAATTTCGTGCCAGATTGTTTGATAAAAAAGGTAGGTTTGAATAATTGTTGATTTCTCTTTATCTATATTTTATTTTTGTTATTTTAGGGGCTCTATTATGCCAATAATTTGCATTACGATAATTCAAAATTTCCACCGCATGCACCAAGAGGTAGATTTTTATTTGTAAGTAAACTTCTGTACAAGAAAATAGTTTGGTGGCGAGTGCGGAAGCCTACATTGAAATTAAACCACAAAATCCTTTGGAAAGAATTGTTGGCTCATAAATTATATGTTCTACTATTTGAATGTCATGTGAAAAACATAAAATATAACATGTGACAGTTATAATATATTTCTAATAAATATATTTAAAGAACCCAAAAGTTTTCAAGTTTCGTTTGCTTTTAATTATGCATTTTCTCGAATTACAGTGCCATATGACTCTTTTAACGAAGTTTAGGAACTAGGAGTCCCTAAATTTCGTCGACAACAAATCGATTTTCTCAATTTAAGTCGAGATTAGGTGATGCCAACCTTTAAGAAAGGTGAAATAATCTATGTATATCACTCCTACAGTTTTATTTATACTTTGTGCTTAATAATGCAGTAAATAAGGTATAATAATAAAGTTTGCTGCATAAGAAGATGTTTGAAGCAAAAATAATTTTCCAACGACAATGTTTGATAAAATAACTCAATTAATTACATGATATGAAATAAGTATAGTCTATGTACAATTTATGTTCAACTTATTTGGTGGAATGTACATACATGTACGTACAAAAACATAATTTTTACATTTTTGACTTTTCACCAAAATTTCTCAAAAAAATTAAAAAAAAAACAACTAATTTATCAGTTTGAACTCAACTTTAAAATAATAATTAACAGCATTAGGAGCCTTGAAGGCCCATAGCTTCGTTAACTGCCTTCTTCGATGGCGGATAAAGGCGTGCAAAGGGTACCGAACCTGAACCTTTAAATTTAGAAGAAATTAATTTTATGGAAAAAATAGAAACAGATAAAAACATTATTTTAAGATAATTTGCTAAAAAAATATAATATTTTACAATTTTACAGTTTAGATCATACAAATAAAGAGGAAAATAAGAAAATTCGTCAATTATGTTTCGAATACAGAAACATAATATTTTACTACGATAAAACAGCTTTAACTTTTTCAAACAAAATTTAATATTTTCAATTTACACAAAATCCTACAGTTATCCCAAAATAGTACATAAAATCGAAACTAAAACGTAAATCAAGGTATGTTAAACCTTCTTCTTTATAGCTTTGGATTCTGAAATATTACTGTTTAATATTTTAATTGTTTTGTGAATTCTTCATAATTGGTTAAGGTGCCATTTTGTTGTTATATTGCATGTTACTTAGTTCTTTTGTTTAGATCTTTATTTAATAGGATTTGAAAGTTATTCCTGGCAAAAAATATTTTTCATTTAATATCTCTCTTATTTCATGTTTTTCTTTTTATTTTTCATTACTCCTGGTGTAGTTTTCTTGTTTGATTCTAACACTAACACTTATTTAATTAAATATAATTAATATCCGAATTTTCCTACCAACACATTTTCTGCATTATAAAATCGTAAATAATTTACTCTAAACCATCAAGAATTAAATGCCTAAATTAAATCACTAAGTTGTTCCTTAACTCACGATCATCAAGAACAAATTTTAAACTTCATGCACCACAAATTTTATAATTATGTATACATGAAACGATGTAAAACTATAGTTCTAGATCGCTTCAAATGATAATACATAATCATTCTGTTTCTATATATTTATATTTATCTGCTAACAAAACATCTGATGTTAACGAAAACCGATTGGAAAACAGCTCATGAAGAAATTTGATTAATTTTTCCATAACCTGTTATTTTTAAAATTTTAATAGAGGTAGATTTTTATTTGTAAGTAAACTTCTGTACAAGAAAAATAGTTTGCTGGCTAGTGCGGAAGCCTATATTGAAATTAAGCCACAAAATCCTTTGGAAAGAATTGTTGGCGCATAAAATAAACCATTGGTTATTGGGATTCCATGATTTGTGTTGAGGGTTTAGTAGTGAAAGAACTAAAGCGAAAGAATTTTTTTAATTTTACCGTGTTTATTTTTGTTTTGCAGTTTTCTCAACGCGATTACAAGTTAAAACGGCAAACATTGTTTTCTACAATAAACCTTTCTTTAATTTTATAAAATTTGACATGTATTACCTGACCAGATATACTAAAAGATACAATATTAGTTTTGATTTTATTCACGATGTAGATGCACACTTTCTGACTGTAAGTGTGCCAAACCTTATCTGTACAAAAATTATGAATATATCATTATTTTTGCAGTTTCATTTGAAAGTACAAAAATTTCAAAGTAATGAATATCGATTAATTCCATTTAATTATTCTGAAACATATACTTCGGCTTCCACAATGCCAAATTTGGCATAATCTATGATCACCTTGAAATTTCGTACCAGTTTGTTTGGTAAAACAGGTATGGTTCAATAATTAATGATTTATTTTCATCTGTAATTTAATTTTTATTATTTTAGGGGCATAATTATGCCAATAATTTGCATTACGATGGTTCTAAATTTCCACCGTACGCACCAAGAGGTAGATTTTTTTATCAGTGAACTTTGTGCAAGAAAAATTATTTGTTGGCTAGTGGGGAAGCGTATATTGAAATTAAACTACAAAATCCTTTGGAAAAAATCATGGCGTATAAATTAATATGTTCCAGTATTTGAATGCCATATGATAAACATAAAATATATCATGTGATGGTTATAATGCTTTTAATAAATATAAATATATATTTAAAGAACCCAAAAGAGTTTAAGGTCTAATTGTTTCCAGTTTATATATAATACTAAAATGAGGTAAGAGGGGGACGTCCCCACCTTATTTACATACTATGTATGTCCCATCGCAGGCAGCTAGAAAGTGGGAAATAATTTTCGTTATCATGAAACCCCAAAATCTCGATTGGGAAGTCATGCTTTAAAAGCATTTTGTGTTGATTTTTAATAATTTATTTAAAAATATATGTAATTTATGTATAAACACTTTTTCCAATAATAACCATAAACATAACCTCGAACTTATCAATATTTTATTTGTTATTTGGTTACGGATAATTTAATTTACATATATCAATAGATCTAAAATCATTATGTATTGTATAAATTACGTGAAATATAATATTTGGAATATTTTTGCTTTGTAATGTGAATCAAGTTACAATGATAACATTCCTCTTGTGCATTTTTATTATTTTTTGTGGGACGTTTTCGGTAAGAATGTTTATAATTCTTTCAAGTATGATACATTTAACATTTGAATGAATTTTTTTTTTTTTTCTTAAATTAACGTTAATATATCAAAAAATTATGGAAATTTAATTATAAATATTTTTTTTAAAAGAGTGAAAATTAAATCGCCTGAAAGGAGAAAAAAATAACAATTTTAATTATTGAACATTAAATGTATTATACAATAAATTGTTTTGACATTAGAATAAAAATATTAAACGAATTTAAAAGTGAATAAGAAGGTTTTAGTAACGAAAGACTTAATAAAATTTGAACAAAGTGAATTTCAAATATAATTTAAAAATGAGTGAATGTTTACCATGCTATTGAAAACAATCGAATAACTATCCCCATAACTTTATCATACTTTTACTGAATATTAATTAATATAAAAATTATTTTTTTGCAATTCTGCAGCGAAATACATACTATCATTTCATACACATTACATGGCATTGAAAGCGGCTTGTTTTCTGCACGTAAGATTACTCATGTTATTTGATCTTTTTTCGTAATCTTATCTTTCGCGAGATGACTTTACCTTCACTTTTCCGCACTACTGGCGAGTTAATTTCATTTCAGCATTGTCCAGATTGAGCAACTTTGTTAAAATATTCTTTATTTACCGAATTGCAGATTTGCAAAAAATATTGTTCGCAACACGTACTTCAATAGGCTTGTTTCCATTCTCGGTTGATTTTGCTGACTCGCCCTCCGGGCTCGTCAGCAAAATCAACCTCGAATGGAAATGTAGCCTATTTAAGTACTAGTCACGAAAATAGCTATTAATAATAAAATAAACATTATAGTAAATTAAAAAAAATTATACATTAATTAATCTGAACAAAAATCTAAACATCTAAGCCTCACTATAAAGATACGAAATACCAAATTTAGTTTTAAAATTCTTGTTAGTTTTTGAATTGTTTAATAAAAACTTATAATAAATAAAAATGTAATATTTTTTTTATTCAATTTTTTAAAAGCCATTTTTTATTTTTAGTATTTGTTTTTATTAAATACGTATTTAAAAAACTAATATGAATTTCAAAACTAAATTTGGTATTTTGTATCTTTGTATTGAGACTTACGACCTGGATAGGTCTTGGGTCGAATTGGTTAATAGAAAATATTTTTTCACTTTATTATTAAAATTATATATACATTTTTAATCTCTGAAATTAATATTAGATTTAAATTAATGGATAAATAAACATTAAATGAACTTTATTCGTAGGCTTTTAGCAATGGTACTGCTGCCATCAGACGTTTAATAATAAATAATATTTCGTTTTATTGTTTATTTAACCTTTAATTTTATTATTAAAAATTACTTTTTAATATTTAATAAAAGTATGATAAAGTCATGGGCATGGTCACATCTGATTTTTTTTACTTTATTTATTATTATTTTAATTAATATGTGTTGTTTTGTGTTATTTTTATTCCTTCGTAGAATACCATTCATTTAAAACACTAGTTTATACCAACACTTTCTCTAAATTATCACCGTATTTATTTTTGCTTTTACAGTTTCATCAACATGATTACCACGTTATAACTGAAAGATCGAACATTTCGTTCTACAATAAATCTTTTATTGATTCGATGAAATTTGAAATATTTTACTTGACTAGATACTCTAAAAGATACAATCTTAATTTTAATTTGATTCGAGATATAGATGCACACTTTATAACTGTAAGTATTATTACCGAAATGAACCTATTAAAAAAACTATAAAAATTCATTACACGCTGATTATTTATAAGTTTCACTTGGAAGGAAAAAAATTTCAAAGTAATGAATATCGATTATTTCCATTTAATTATTCTGAAAACGCCTGTATCGGCTTACACAATGCCAAATTTGGTAAAATCTATGACCAGTTTGACACTAATTTTGTTCCAGTTTGTTTGATAAAAAAGGTAGGATACAATAACCTTAGTTACAACTTTTTTTAATTTATTTTTATTATATTAGGGGTATTATTATTCCAATAATATGGATTACGATGAATCAAAATTTCCTCCATATGCACCAAGAGGGAGATATCTACTTATAAGTAAACTTCTGTACAAGAAAACTAGCTTGGTATATACTGGGGAAACGTATATTGAAATTAAACCTCAAAATCCTTTGGAAAGAACTGTTGGCGTATAAATTAATATGACTTTTAATGTAAAGTCACAAATGTATTAAAAAGTATTAAATAAATACAGATATATTTTAAATTTTTATTTAAACAACAAACCTTTACCCTGGTTGAATATTTTAATATGTTTTGGAAGATTAATCTTTACATCCGGTGTCCTTACATAAAATTTTCTGATAACGCTTGACATTGTATGATCGTTCCATTTCGAAGATTTAAGCAAATGTTAGTGACCGATGACGCTGGCAGATCGGAATAAACCTTCATGTTTGCACGAATTCTAAATTGTTAAAGAGAACATTTCTTGCTGTCCAGATGCTGTTATTGGTTGTTGCTTGTATTTTCTCTAGCGTGCTTTGAGTTTTGTACCCTTGCTTTAGCAAATTAACCAGTTGGAGTTTCAAGTTTCTAAATTCAATTTCTCCGTTCGTTGTCGGCGTTACACTTGTGCCCTTTGTTTTAATTATAAAATTAAACTTTTTTATAAAATATTACAATTCGATTTTGATTTAAAAATATTTTTAAATGTTTACAGATTTCTTTAATTGAAATACAATAATTTCCTAAATGTGTCATACAAATTTAAAGTTTGAATTTATATATTACACATTTAACAAATTAATGCTTATCAGCATTGATAAAACGTCTATTTTTTCAATTTTAGTCTTGCAATTCTAAAACATTCAACTTATTATAAATTTTTGAGTATATTAGTTTTATTTGGTCATTGTAATTAATCGATTTATTGTGAAACTTAGAGTTATTTTTATTTAAGTTTTTTTGGTATTAATATTGGTTACTACGTTTTTGGATTTTTCTTCTTTTTGCCGTCTTTATTTAGCACTTTTTGGGAAGTAATTTGGTCTTCATTATTGGAGGATTAAATGAATAAAAACAGGCGCTATTTGGAATTTTTGTATAATATATGCCAAATGTAAATTATTTATGATAACCACTTTTTGTTCCGATGACCAATTTTCTTTTCAAATTATTAACAGTTATTCTACCTAATATGTAGATTTTCCAATTTTTGTATTATTCTTTTGATTTATTAAATTATTCTTTGAATTATTTAAAATTTTTGTCAAATTTTTCATTGCTAAATTTTTTTTGCCTCGGTTCTTTTTAATATTATTCTATTGCCACCTTAGAAAATTTTTACAATTTTCATATAGATATACAGGGAGAGTACAATTAAACTGTCTCTGTAAAATGTAGTTTTCATTCAATTGTAAATAATTGTAAATTGAGTGCCAAAGCAAATAAAAATTCAATAATTGTTACAGTTATTTAAAAATAAAAGTAGGTAATATTTAAGCGCTTCTTCAATAATAGGCATAAACATAACCTCGAACTTACCAATATTCTATTTATTTTGTTACGGATCATTTAGTTCGTATTTTTAAAATTTTTATATATTGAATGAATTACGGGGAAAATAACATTTTTCAATAGTTCTGCTAGTACATCAGGTTACAATGATATTATTTCTCTTGTGTGTTTTGGTTTTTCTTTCCGGCGCGTTTTCGATAAGAATATCTTTAATTCTCTCAAATATGATATACTATTATTTTAAAACAGACATTTAGTATTTGAATTGGGCATTAATTTTTCTTAAATTTAAAAATTAACGCCAAAAAATTGCAAAAGTTTAATTTTAAATATTTTTTGGCAAGATTAATATTATTATTAAACCTTGAACACGAAATAACTTGTTTTAACATTAAATAAATTTAACAGTAAGCGATATTTTGAAAATCACTGCTTGCCGCGTAGAACTTTTTCCTGGGAAAGTTTTCACTCGTAGTTTTCGAATGTTTTCAATTAATTCAAAAAAACTTACCATCGGAGTTATCATTATAATTATATAGTAATAGAATGATTACCAAGTTAAATATTAAAAAACTTCAATTGATTTTTAAAAAATTATCCAAAATTTCACATTGTTTATTTCATAATTATTACAAAATAATATTTATTAAAAAAAAAGATGAGAAAACATCATAAACAACACTAGCCAAAACCTTCACTTTTTAAATGAAAGAAATTCGGATTCTTTCTCCAAAAATCATTTTTGTTTTAGTACCTTTTTACTCCTTTTTTTATTTCTATGCTATTACTTGCCATTTTCTTAAAATTTATAATATTTATCGGTCAGTCCTTCACAGGTTTTCACATTACTTTTAAAAGTGTCCCACGTCAATTTTAGCCGCACCGCCAAAATAGTTTGGATTTCTTCGTAATAAATGTTAAATCACGAATGTTATTTTTCATATTACATTAAGATTAAGAATTATTTTCCTTTGCTTCTAATTATATTAATGTGGTTTAGAATTTTTAACATTTTTTTTTATATTTTTTCTCCTTACAATACATATTTAGTAACAAAATAAGCACCTTTCTGCTTTAATTTTTAAGTGTTTTTCATTGAGAAATATTACTGAACTTTTAGATTTTTTAATTTTCATTTCATTTTTCATTGAAAACACTACTATTTAAATACAAGGCCGGAGACCAAAGAGCGACTGCGAGGACAAAGGTCGAGCAGTTTTGTAAAGCAATTACCCATGAAAATCGGTTTTTTACTGGTACTGTTATTTTATTAGTTAACCAAAAACACAATCATATACCTATAATTGGCTTTTTTTAAATTAATACCTATTTATTTTTTATTTGACAGTTTAATCAACATGATTATCACGTTATAATTGAAAGAATGAACATCACATTTTACAATAAATCCTATGTTAATCTACCAAAATTTAATATGCATTACCTGACCAGATATTCCAAAACATACAACTTTAATTTTGATTTGGTTCAAGATTTAGATGCACACTTTTTAACTGTAAGTATGACTTTCTAACTTAACTTATTCAAAAATTATTAAAATCCAATTGCGTACTGTTTTATAAACTCGATTTAAGCACCAAATATGGTGGTTGGGATTCTCAATGGTAAATTTTAAAGGCAAAAAAATACTGCATCCGTATAGCAGAAATGAGAAAACTTAAAATTGCTACTTTACAAATAATAAGTTTACCTTGGAATGTTTTTAAAACAAAAATAATTATTTTTGATCTTTTTCATTATGTAAAAAACAACCAAAGTATTTAACATGTCAAAATAATCACATTTGATTTCAAAAATGAAAAAAGTTTTAAAACAGCAATTTTAATTTTTCCCTTTTTGCCTTTATGAAATGCTAAATTAAAAGCGGTGGCATGTACAGATGCAGTATTTTTCTCCACAAAAATAATTTAAAGTTTTTTCTAAAATAATTAGGTTATAAAAAATTTAAATTGAAAATTTTTGGGTGCGTGAATCTATTCAGTGACCTTGTATTTATAATAATTTTTACAGTTTCATTTAGAAGGAAAAAAATTTCAAAGTAATGAATATCGATTATTTCCATTTAATTATTCCGAAAACGTGTGCATCGGCTTCCACAATGCCAAATTTGGTAATATCTACGACCAGTTTGATACTAATTTCGTTCCAGTTTGTTTGATAAAAAAGGTAGGGCACAATAGTTTTGACCATGTTTTTCTTTATTTTGTATTTTATTATTTTAGGGGCATTATTATTTCAATAATGTACATTTTGATGAATCAAAATTTCCACCATATGCACCAAGAGGTAGATATGTACTTATAAGTACACTTCTGTACAAGAAAACCAATGTGGTATATAATGGGGAAGCGTATATTGAAATAAAACCACAAAATCCTTTGGAAAGAATTGTTGGCGTATAAACAAATATGATTTTTAATGTAAACTTACAAATGTAATAATAAGTATTAAATAAATACAGATGCATTTAAATTTTTCACTAGTTGTATATTTTTTTCTTTTCTTCTTGCTCTTCCGGTAGCAATTACCTTCCATTTACCTAATCTTTTTAAAAAATTACATTTTTTTTTCATTTTTAATTTTCAATCTAATTTTTAAGCAAATTTGTTTTTATTCTAATTTTATGAAATCGACGTTCATAATTAAAAATTGTCTTCAAAATTAGACCAGTAAAATCTATTCTATTCAACGACTCAAGTTCTATTCAACGCATTAATAAATATTTCTAATTGTTGTAATACCAATTTTCCGAACTAAAGTTTGTTGTCTTCTTCTAAGTTAACTTCAACTAATTACATTTCTCATATAAAAAGGTTTTAATTTAAACTAATTTTTCTTATCGTCAATATCATTACCTCCTTAAGAATTTTTAATGCTGTTTTCAATTTATTGATTTAAACTACCTCCATTTATAAAATTCAGTTACTCAATTTTTATTATCATATTGATAACAAAACGAAGAGCTGAAAATAATTGCCAATGTTCCCACCTACTACCCCAATAGAGTAATGCATGAGCAATTGCAAATTCCAGCAATCCAAGAAAAAATAGAAAAGCTAATGAATACCATGGAATGATAATACTGCAATTCGAGTCCCAGATGAATTGTATCAAATGGTTATACGTAATCATTTTGTTTCTATGTTATTATATCTGCTACAAAAACATCTGATATTACCGAAAACAGATTGGTGAAAAAATTTGTTTGATTTTTTAATATCCTGTTAATTTTTAAAATTTTAATTTAATTTAAAATTTTTTATAGCTTTTGAACTCACTCCCTACCACTAGTTAATTGCCAAAAATAACCGTAATAATTTGTGGTACAAACAATACACGCAAATTATGTAATAATGACTTACAAAAGAGTTTTCACACTTTGCGCACATCATAGATAATATTAAATAAAAAATAACCAGGTTAATAATGTATACCAACAATAAATAAATAACCTCGGAAGTTGGTATTTTTTACGTTTTGTAATTATTTACTCATTATTTAAATTTGGTATAAATTACAAGAACAGTCTTTATTTTGCTGGTTTTACTTCTTTGTCGATAGTGTTAACTGCTAACAAAATGATTTCCTTATGTTTTATATTATTTTGGTTGGTTTTTCTGGAACATTTTCGGTAAGAATTTTTTAATGTTAATTTTATAAAATTATGAATTTTTCAAGCAAAAGTAGACTGAGTAGTTGTTTCACTTCCATCTAATTAACTATCGTCCAAAAACATCATACAAATAAAGGCAACAAACAAACCACAAAGGGAATTATAGAGGGTGCGAAACTTGTTGACTAACCACAAATTATAATTTTTTATTTCTTAATTACACCCTCATCTTTCATAATTCGTTGTAAAATCCAAGATTCGAGATCTGAGATCTTTCATAATTTACAAAAAAAATGATGAAAATCGAATATCGTTTTATGTTGCTGCTATCAAATTGGTTTCTGATTGGAAATCAGATAAATTCACTTTGTTTCTGTTTATCTAGATCTTTGATTTAGATCAATTATTTGCAAGTAATCAACAGTTATTGGGATTTCATGGTTTGTGTTGTGGCTTATGTGTGGAAGAACTAAGTCTAAAACTTTTTTAAATTGTAATCGTGTTTATTTTGTTTTTGCAGTTTCATCAACATGATTACAACCTTATACTTGAAAGAGCAAACATTGTATTCTACAATAAATCTTACTTTAATTTTCTAACATTGGAAATGTATTACCTGACCAGATATACTAAAAGATACAATATTACTGGTGATTTCATTCACGATGTAGATGCACACCTTTTGACTGTAAGTGTCATTCTATATTTGCTCAAAAGTTATGATTACGTCTTAAAATTTTTATTTAAAATAATTTTTACAGTTTCATTTGGAAGCACGAAAATTTCAAAGTAATGAATATCGATTATTTCCATTTAATTATTCTGAAAACCTCTGCTCGGCCTTTCACGATGCCAAATTTGGTAAAATCTATGACCAGTTTGATACAAATTTCGTTCCGGAATGTTTGATAAAAAAGGTAATTATTGATTTCTCTTTTTCTATATTTTATTTTTTATTATTTTAGGGACATTATTATGTCAATAATATACATTACGATGACTCTAAATTTCCACCTTATGCACCAAGAGGTAGATATCTACTTATAAGTAAACTTCTGTTTAAGGAAACTAGTTTGTTATATACTGGGGAAATATATATTGAAATTAAACCTCAAAATCCTTTGGAAAGAATTGTTGGCGTATAACTTAATATATTGTACTATTTGAATGTCATGTGATCAACATAACATATGTATATATCATGTGACAGTTATAATACTTCTAATAAAAAAATTAAAATATATTTAAAATATCTAAGAGATTTTAAGTTTTGTTTGTTTTTAGTTAGGTATTTTCTTCTATTAAATTTCGTCATCAATATACCGATCATTTCAGTTTAATTGAAAATTAGGTGGAGCTAATCTTTAAAACTTTAATTTTCCGTTAAATGGGAAAACACATAACTCTAATACGTTTGTCATTTAAACGAATAAGTTGGTTGGTTGGTTGGTTTGGATAGCGCCAGGTATTTTTTCAAAATCTTTACTCACAAGAAATAATAAAAAAAACTAAAGAAGTCGAGCAAAAGAACAATGTTTATTTAAAAAACTCAAAATTTTCTAACCAACTCGACATAAAAAATTTGTACTGGAAAACTCTAGGAATAATATTCACGATAGAGGCACCAGTATTCAAGAACGTAAAATTTTAATTTAACTTAAAAAACCGTCTCCTAAACAAAAACAAAGAAAATTCAAAAATAAGTAATAATTAATATAATAACTTAATGGTGTATGAACCAAGTTATGAGAAATTCAAAAAACAATTAAAATATTAAACAGTAATATTTCAGAATCCAGAAGCTGTAAGGAAATTTAGCTAACAAAATGAATAGCGTCTTCATATTCCAAATTCCCCGTTATAATTTTAATTAAAGACCCTACTCCATTTATAGCACCGCGTTTTTGCCTATTTAATTTTACACGATTAATTTGGGAGTTTTGTTTGTTTGTCAGATTTATTAAATATTCCGTTATCTGATATAAATTATTTATTGTAAAATGTTTTCTGGTACTCGTCATCGATAAGAGTATTATGAAGTGTGTAGTTTATAAATTTATATTAATTTTTGAAAGCGTGGAATTGATTTATGATCAAAGATATTAAATACCTAAATAAAATTTTTTTTTCTTGTGTATACATAAAGCTATTAAATAGTGATTATAAATCGAGTGTTAATTTAAATTGTGGTGTACGGAGTGTAAATACACCGATGCAGCCCCTATGAAGTCATAATCGAAACTGTGAGTTAACTTTTTGGTTGTAAATTATTCAAAAGTTGTAATTGAGACACCGTTTCAAATAAACAAATTCAATTCTTATCAGTCAGTTGTTTGATAATAAATTAAACAGTGCAGATCCGGAATGAGCCAATTGTACTGTTTTGAATATTTCGATCGTTAGATAGAAAGTATTTTTACGGGTGGGCAGCCCGCGATGGCCGGAAATCATATACCACAACCCCAACGGCTACAGCCTATGCAATCAACATGCGACCCCAACGTACAACAACAGTACTTTTCTCAACATCTGCCACAACCTGTTCCACAGGCAATGTTTCCCCAATACTCGTGGCAACCACCATCGTCAATACAGCAACCAATGCTAATATTGCCTAATGCAGGTCAAAATATGTACAATGGAGTGCCCTTACTAACAACAAGTCACCCAGTACCACAAAATAACCAATCAAGCGAGCAAGAGGCTGTACACAGTCAAACATATACAAATGAAACCCAACATAATAACACATTCCAAACAGTACAAAATAAAAAACAAAATAAAAAACGAATTCGTAGCCCTGAGCAAATGAGCTCTAGAAAACAAAGCAAAATCTCGGATTACTGGCTTGGAAGTAATCCTACCACAACACAAAACAGGTTTGAGATCCTGGCAAGTGAAGAAGTTAGTAATGAAACAGACAACGCACCTCAAACTACTGACAACCAAAACACAGAAACAGAACTTAAGCCACCACCGATAACAGTTTATCATGTACAGAACGTTGCGCCTCTGCACGAAGTCTTAATCGCAGTAACCAAAGGAGAATACCAAGTCAAATCTTTCGGAGAGAACACTGTAAAGGTTCAACTTTTTAAACGCGAGCACTATACCCCAGTTATAGCTGCTTTGGATGAATTAAAAACTGAATATCACACGTATAAATTTAAAGAGAAGACCATCCAAGTTGTCTTAAGAGGATTGCATTCGTCAACTGAAGAGAAAACAATAATAGAAGAACTAAGCAAGCTAGGATATGAAGCTACAAATGTACGGAACATCAAACGTAAAGAAATAATAAATAATAAAACGGCTTACATACCCTTACCAATGTTTTACGTGGATTTGAAACTCGGGAAGGATATTAAAGAGATTTACAAAGTTAGATGTCTAAACCACTCAAGCGTCAAATTCGAGCCACCACATCCTAAACGTGAGATCCCTCAGTGTTTGAGATGCCAAAACTATGGCCATACTAAGAACTTTTGTCGAAAAACACCACGTTGTGTCAAATGCGCAGGAGATCATCTGACCCGAGAATGCAAACGACTGGAACGAAGTAATCAAGTAAAATGCGCTAACTGTGATGGTAATCATCCAGCTAATTATCGCGGTGTGCAGTTCATAAGCAACTGCAACAAAATTACACCCTGCCCTAAGAACAAAGGAAAAAGCCAACTAGCCGAAAATACAAATAATCAAGAACAAAACAGAACTAGAACTTATTACAGAACACCAGTTAATTATAACAATTCTTATCCAAGCCTACCAAATCAGCCAGTAACGTCATACTTGAACGCAGCAAGAGGCGATGTACAGCAAACCCAGCAAAATTGCGTGCAAAATCAACCATCAAATGATATTAGAGAACTCAAGGATTTACTAAAAGAACTGATTGAACAAAAAGAGAAAACGCCAAAAATATGAGCACTATGCTAAATCTTTTAACATCTCTCGTCAACAAAACCCAAATATGCCAATAAGCCATAAATACAAAATATGCATTTGGAACGCTAACGGTATGTACCAACATCTTCTTGAAATCAAATCTTTTTTAATAGATCTAGATATTGACATATTGTTAATATCTGAAGCAAAAATCACCGACAAACATAACATCAAAATTCCAAAATACAAAATATACTATACCAAACATCCAAAGGAGGGCAAAGCCCACGGAGGTACAGCCATAGTCATCCGCGATAGTATACAACATCATGAAACTGAAAAATATGAAAAAGACCATCTACAGGCCACTAGTGTGATTCTGAACGACAAATTAGGGAATGCCTTATATCCTCAATATATTGCCCACCAGGCCACACAATCAAACAAATCGAGTATGATGAATTTTTCAACACCCTGGGGAAGAAGTTTATCGTTGGGGAGATTTTAATGCAAAACACCCAGCATGGGGTTCCAAATTAACCACTACGAGAGGAAGAGAATTAATCAAAACTATATATGCCAAAGCCTTGCAAACCATATCTACAAGCGATCCAACCCATTGGCCGTATGATGTAACAAGAGCCCCCGATGTAATTGATTTTTTTGTCACAAAGGGTATAGACATGAAAAAAACATCAATAGAAACCAGCCTCGATCTTTCCTCTGATCACTCCCCAGTAATCCTCTCTATTTACTCTGAAATACAAAGAAAACAAAACAACCAACCTTAACGAGCAAAAACAGACTGGAATGCTTTCAGAGAAGAACTGGACCAACTCATAAATCTAAAAATTTCTTTAAAGTCAGAACAGAACCTAGAAAACGCCGTTAATGAACTGACGACCAACATTCAGCAAGCAGCATGGAGGGTTACCCCCGACATCAATGATAATGAAATCAAAGAAATAACGCCACTCATAGTACAACAGAAAATATCTGAAAAGCGGGAACTACGAAAAGATGGCAACAAACAAAATCCCCAGTAGCTAAAACCAATTTTAATAAAGCCGCTAAAGAGCTAAAACAAATGTTAGCCGATATTCGAAATAAAGGATTTCAGGATTACCTCGAAAATTTGGGTTCAACGGATGCAACTGACTATTCTCTGTGGAAGGCTACAAGAAAGCTAAAGAAGCCGATAAATATTAATCCTCCAATTAAGGACCACAATAACAAGTGGACCAGAAACAACAAACAGAAAGCTGAGGTCTTCGCAGAACACTTGGCAAAGACTTTCCAACCTAATCCATCTTCGAATACAGTAGAGGAAGAGAATAAAATTTACGAATATCTGAGAGCTCCTTTCCAAATGGACCTGCCAATCTCAAAATTCAAAATTAAAGATATCAAAAAAACTATTAAAAACGAAATCAACCCAAAAAAAGCACCCGGTTTCGATCTTATCACCGGGAAAGTCCTACAGGAATTGTCCGAAAATGGGTTTAGGGCAATAACTCAAATATTTAATGCAGTAATTGGTATCAATCACTTTCCAAGTCAATGGAAGGTTGCTCAGATAGTAATGATCCCGAAGCCTGGGAAAAACACAAACGATGTCAAATCATATAGACCCATCAGCCTGCTTCCGTTATTGTCTAAGGTATTTGAGAAGGTGCTTATAGCCAAACTGAGACCAATAGTGGAGGATCGAGGCGTCATACCTAACCACCAATTTGGCTTCCGCCATAAACACGGTACCATCGAACAAGTCCATCGAATAGTCAATATAATAAACAGAGACTTAAACAGTAAACGTTACTGCTCGGCCGCGTTCCTAGATATAAGTCAAGCATTTGACAAGGTCTGGCATGAAGGATTATTATACAAAATAAAACTCAACCTTCCCTATCACTACTACCAGATCATTAAATCCTATCTTAGTGACAGACATTTCCTTATCAAACAACAAAATGATTACACCAACCTTCACCCAATTAATTCCGGAGTTCCTCAAGGAAGCGTTCTCGGTCCTCTCTTGTATCTCATATATACAAACGACCTACCGTCAACAAAATTTGTTACAATCGCCACCTTTGCTGACGATACAGCAATACTTGCCTCACATACAGATGCAACTATGGCATCTAGACATTTACAGAGTTGCCTTAACAGCATACAGGATTGGCTCAAAAAGTGGCGAATAAAAGCAAACGAGACCAAGTCTACACATGTGACCTTCACCATGAAGAGAGATACCTGTCCACCTGTAAAACTCAACAACTGCCAACTACCACAGACTGAGAATACCAAATACCTGGGTATGCAACTGGACAGACGCTTAACGTGGAGAAAACACATAATGACCAAAAGACTACAGCTTGGACACAAACTTAGAAACATGTATTGGCTTATCGGACGAAAATCTCAACTATCTATCGAAAACAAGGTACTGTTATACAAAGCCATACTAAAGCCAATATGGACGTATGGAATGCAGCTCTGGGGCTCAGCTGCCAACTCAAGTATCGATATACTACAGAGATTTCAAAACAAGGTTCTTCGCATGATCGTCGACGCACCATATTACGTACCTAATATGGTAATACTACGAGACGTCCCTTTGCCCTCCGTCATGGAAGAAATCAGAAGATACAGCGACAAATATCAGGAAAGACTCTCAAATCACCCCAATGTTTTTGCTACCAAGCTATTAGTTAACAATGGTGAAAGTGAAGTGCGTAGGTTAAAACAATATTAGCCGGCTGACTTAGTAAACAGACACTAAGATTGTGTTTAGCTAGTAGAATTATTACTATATAATTAGTGAATTGTATCAAGAGATTGTTCGTTGGAACGATTCTCTACATATTATTATAATTTGTCAGTAAAAGAGCTTATTATCCTAGGATAGATTGCTTGTATCGAAGGAGTTAATAAAAAAAAAATAAAATTTGAATATTTTAATTTTGTTTTTATTTTTAAAACTGAGTTCTTAAGGTTTTCCGGGATGATTGATATTAATTGCTAAATATAGTTCACAAAATGAAATAGTAAATATTTTTCCTATTCCACAAGAAAAACAAAGATTTACTGATTCGTGATTTCTTGTAAACTACTTTTGTCCCAAAATTGTATCTTCAAAATGGATACATATAAAATATACTTTTGTTCAAAAAAAATCTCGTATTGGATTAAATCAACAACAATAAATTGTAAACATGATAATTAATTAGTCTCTTAAGTGTTTTAATGTAGAAGACTACAGATTTGATATCAGAGGATGATTAACTTAAGTACAGTTTATTTATTAATGACGATATTTTAATAAATTTGCATAATAATTTGAGAAATTTGCTTTAAATTGTCTGAATATATCTCAATTGCCTCAATTTAATTTGTAATTATAAACTGTAATTTAAAGTACGTTAAAAAATTACTAATTTTGGTAATTATAGATTTCAAAATATTCACAATTTAAATTAATTGTTTTAAGGTAACTCCATTTAAGGATAGTAATTTTCGACGTATTGTTGAAAAATTAGTTTTTAAACTAATACTTAGTTGAACAATTCACAAAATTTTCATTTAAAAACGAAAGATGTAAGTTCAAACTATTCAACAGGTTAGTTATTCTTTTACAAAATGATTTACAATTTATGCAGATACAAAATTTGTTTATAACAAAAACCTTAAGTCTTAATCCTTAACTGAACCTGATTGTTGAACGTTTTCAGCAATATTTATTCACAAATCTTTCTAGTTCTTCAAATTGTTCACAGACGTTACACTTATGGTTGATTTATACTCGTCATTTAATATTTAGCATTTAAGACTCAAGAAAATTAGCAATAGCAATTATTGTATATAGATTTGAGTACCACTGGTTGAAACCAATTTTAATCTTTTTAAGTCCTTAATGCTAAATGTTAACTGACGAGTACAAATCGACCATTACTGCATACCATGTAATTAATTGAGTTATTTTATCAAACATTGTTGTCGAAATGTCTTTTTTCTTTCAAGGATTTTTTTATGCAGCAAACGTTACTATGTTTTTGGTATATTATTAAACAAAAGTCAAAAATAATACTGTAGAAGTAAATACTTCTGACAAACAAACACGGTGACTTTTAGTAAGTTAAAGTGTGAACGAAATTTTTAACTTAAGTATTAATAATAATTATATGCTTAGTAGATTCTTCCAACTTTTTTGAGAAGATTGGTATATTGTTGACGAAATTTAAAGACTCCTAGTTCCTAAACTTAATTAAAAAAGTTATATCATAAAAGTCATAATTAAAAACAAACGAAACTTGAAAACTTTTGGGTCTTTGAAATATATTTTTATATTTATTAGAAGTATTATAACTGTCACATGTTATATTTTATGTTTGTCACATGACATTGAAACAGTAGAACATATTTGTTTATACGCCAATAATTCTTTCCAAAGGATTTTGTGGTTTAACTTCAATATACGCTTCCACAGTAGCTACCAAACTATGCCTCTTGTACAGAAGTTTTGCGATAAATAAAAATCTACCTCTTGGTGCATACGGTGGAAATTTTGAATCATCGTAATGTATATTATTGAAGTAATAAACCCCTAAAATCATAAAAAATAATATACAAAATAAAAAATAAATGAAAAAAAAAAAAACCCGACTACGTAAAAAGCGAACTAAAAAGATCGAAACAAGAAGACTTAGCCTCCTACTGAAATTGTTCATCATATTCACTTTTATATCACCTTTTAATGGGCAAGCTCAAGATAATAATCACCATTTTAATTTGAAGAAAAATGATTTCGACTATGTTCCTACGTCTTTTGTTTTTATCTCTTTAGTTCGTGTATAATAATTATTAGTCAGGTTTTTGATTTTTAAAATTTATTTTTACTGACGACTTTAGTTTTGTTTTATCAATGTTACTTCTTGTCTATAAATACTGCTTTGATGAGAAATTTGCGCTAAAACATAACTTACAGCTGCGTTTGCCAAGGAAACTTTCAATCAAAATCAATGTTTCATGACATCTGACATTTGTTATGACACATTCTTCAATTTTTTAATTATCCTAATCCTTACAAATTTTAACTATTTTTATTCTAATTTAATTCAAAACAAAACCTAGCGCAGTCGGTTAAAAAGAGAAATCAATAATTATTAAACTCTACCTTTTTCACTAAACAATCTGGTACGAAATTTGTGTCAACGTGGTCATAGATATTACCAAATTTGGCATTGTGGAAGCCGAAGCAGACATTTTCAGAATAGTTAAATGGAAATAATCGATATTCATTACTTTGAAATTTTTTTCCTCCCAAATGAAACTGTAAAATATATTTTAAATAAGAATAGTACGTACGAGATAATATCATATATAATTCATATAATTTTATATATAAATTTTAGAAATTTTTATTTTATCCTTTTTGATAAATAGGATACTATTAAGTAAATTTCCTGAATACCTGGAATTTTCACTCTGTAATCTAAGCGGCGATAACCAAACTTGTGCTACTGTTATCAATTTTTATTGAATTGGATAAGAGCACTATCGCGATATCTCATTAATTGTTTTTAAATTTTCCCCAAGGTAAACAATAATAAAATATTAAACTTAAATAAAATTATTTAATTCATTTCAACAAATGAAAATTACATATTATATTTTGCATTTCTCAGAAATCCTGCTAGGAAATACAAATATTTGAATTTTACGATTTTAAGACTTGAAGATTTGGCTCAAATGTTTGTATTCGTGCAGTGTTTTAGAATAAACAAAAAATTGAAATAAATTCAGCAGTCTTACTATCCGAAATTAAATTTCTACAGAAAAACCGTTAGAGCATTTAATTTTGGAATAAAGCATTAAATTACGGTATATTTTAAGTTTAATTTTGAAGAGGGGTTGATGATAATGATTATCTATTACACAGGCCAACAGCCATTTTGGTGAATGGGTATTTGAAGCTAATTCCGTATGGATTTGATGCCCTGAATTCAAATATGGCTTTAGTTTTTGCCTATCAGGTCAATTTTCTGAGATATAACAATTTAATGATATGGAATTTTAAGTAAAACCCATGGATAAAATAAAAAACCTAAACAACTAAAACTAACAATTTTTATTATTATCAAATATTACTGAACACTTCGGAAGGTTCTTTTCCGTGACATTCTTGAATGTATTTTTAAACACTCTCTTTTAAACTCCAGCAGTAATCTGCCAAGATGTGCTTATCCCATCTTCCTTGGTAGCGGTCCTCCATAGTTTTAATATCCTGGTGAAATCTTTCACCTTGTTCTTTACTCATGTTTCCTAAATTTTCAGGAAAACGGTCAAAGTGGCTGTGTAAATAGTACACCTTAATACTCATGTTATACCCAAGGGATTTGAAACTGTTAAGCATCTCGTTTACCAGTTGAACATAGTTTGGAGCTTTGCGTTTGCCCAGAAAATTTCTGACAACTTCAACAAATCAAGTGCAAGCTTTTCGCTCAGTGTCATTCATCGAATTTACAAAGGCAGAATCCTTAATAAATTGTCTTATACAAAAAGTAAATTAGGATAAGTGCACTTGTTACGATTGTTTCGATTGATTTCAAAAGTATTTACTAGGCAGAAATAACAGTCATCAAAGTGGTTTTGGGGTTCTCTCCAAATCATCGGTATGCCAAATTTTAGACCCCTTCTTTTTCCGGTAGACCACTGTCTTAAATGTTCTGTACAACTTTTACAGACTTGATGCGGTGCTCAGATTTTATCCTGATCACCAAGCCTAACACCAAAGTATCCAAGATAAACTCTCTTTACAAAGTCAGTAATATTTCTTCTGCTTTTTTACTACGACAATAACACCTAAAAGTTGAGATTTTGTAAGAACTTGGCTCCACATTTATGTTTACCTAAAGGGCATATAAGGGAGTTTTGGTTTTACCTTTGAGAGAGTCTTATCTCTACCGCTGTCGAGTCCTTTATCTTTACTACGTGACGGTCTTGTCTTAACTTTTCCCTTTTATCTGAAACTATCTTTTATGTGAAATGTGATTAAGAAATCGAAAAGTGTTCCCGATTCATGAATAAGGACAATTTTAGTAAAACTTATCTTTACTTCAATTAATTATCGTTGCTGTGAACTCTCCGACATATAATGTACAGGTCAGGTGAAGGACTTAATATTCACTCTATCTGTAGTTTAACAAACTAATTGCTTGTGGCGGTATGAAGTGCAAAAATTCGTTCCTTTCAACTTTGTTATCGTGATTTACCAAACATAATGTGGAAGCAATAATACACAGTGCGCCTTAGCGGTTTTAATTTCAAAATTCAACCAATGCTGCATTATTACAGGTAACTTCAATGTTTTTATTTATGGTTTTATCGGCAATTCAGTGTATTACTTTAATCGGTTATCAAACCTGTGCTTCTCTTAGTTGAACTATAACTTACTTATTCTTTGGTTTTTAATCATGACTAAAACGTATGTGTTATGAATCAATGTTTATCTGTTTTTACCTATCGAATTGGGCTAGTAACTCAATTCTAAACTAAATGTTATCTGTTTGTTTTTATTAAATTTTGTCATCAATATTACCTAAACTAACTGGGTACTTTAAAGTAGCTAATCTATTGGTTTGGTATCTAAATTTGATGATTTTTGTGAAAAATTAAATTAGGTAAAAGTGTCCATATGACCATAAACCATTAAGTTGTTGTAGATAGATTTTTTAAATATATTATTCAATTTTAATTTCATTGTATTAATTACCTAATTGTAAAACAATCTAGAAAACATTGCATGGCCCACCACCGTTGATATCTCCGACGCTTGCCGGAGTATCTGTACCTCTTTAACTTTTGACACATTTTTGACACAATTTTACATGGAAACCAAGCATTTCCTCTGGTGAAAGCAGCTTTCGTAAGGGATTAGTTAAAAAATACCGACCTTAGTGATAATACGAGTGATTACGTTTTTCTTCAAAGACTTGCGTAATTTTGTAATAGCGATGGATATTATAAACTTTCTACAGAGCGAAATGATTTTTTCAATATTTGTTTTACACAGACATGTTATGACTTAGTTAAGGAAAGTAAATTGCAGGAAAGAACAGAAAACTCAGACTTTAAGTAAAAATAGTAGTAAAAGTTAGCTATTTGTAACTAACAAGCAACATGTTGATAGTAAGGAACCTGGTAAACCTTTAGTATTCTTTACAATAAGTATGATTTGCCATCAACACTGACTTGCTATAGTGTAGGTAGTTAGTATAACCGCAGAAGTCCGAGACGAATATCTGCTGATCTTAAGTGGGATTCACAAGCCCACTTGCAGCTCATCTAGATTCCAGAACAATCACCCCGATACGGTTTTCATTGAACATATTGCTACTCAGTTGTACTCAGTTGCTATTCTGCCTAATAAATTTGAACTTCTAAGTAAATCTTTGCGCCGAAAAATTTAGTTTTTGGAGTGGTGACAACGATATAAGCTTGTATTATTTTTGAAGCCCGCTCTGGAAAAGTATCAATCGTAAAAAATCTTTGGACTATTAAAAAAACAAGAGTTTTTGAATTATTCAAATATATAATATATTTTGTCAGTTTTTCATATATTAAACAAGTAAACCCTTTGCATTTATACGCCAACAACTCTTTCTAAGGGATTTTGTGGTTTGATTTCAATATACGTGTCTACGTCAAGTAGTAAAATAGTTTTCTTGTATATAAGTTTACTTTTAAGTAGATATCTGCCTCTTGGTGCAAACGGAGGAAATTTGGAATCATCGTATTGTATATTATTGAAATAGTAATGTCCCTAAAACAAAAATAATAAAAAACGGAATGAGGAATGTTTAGCTCTTTATTGAATCTTACCTTTTTTATCAAACATTTCGGAACGAAGTTTGTATCCAATTTTTCGTAAATATTACCAAATTTGAAATTAGAAAGACCATAACAGACATTCTCAGAAAAATTAAATGGAAATAAACGGTATTCATTACTTTGGAATTTTCTTCCATCGATAAGATACTGTAAAAATTATTTTTATGAAGTTAGACTGCTTTTGTGGCCGTATTTATGGTCTTGAATAAGACTCGAAAATGATTATTCTGATGCATAGCGAAGTATCAGTTATAAATAATTTTTAAATAAGATGGGTTAGAAAACAATACCTACGGTCAATAAGTGTGCATCCAAATCTTGAATCAAATCGAAACTTATATTGCAGCTTTTAGAATATCTGGTTACATAATATAACTTAATTTTTGTGTTATTTACATAGGATTTATTCACAAATACGAGGTTAGATCTTTCAAATATAAGGTGGTAGTCGTGTTGATGAAACTGTAAAATTAAAATTACATTTTTGAAAACGAGTTTAGATAACCTATGGGTCTACATAACGATTATGTCAATGTAGATCGATCTCTAGATAAAATAAAATTTTCAAGATTAGCTAGTAATTTATTGATAGATAATAGCAGACCAAGATCACGCTCAGCATTATAAGCTCTCCGATATTTGCTCCAAATTTTTACGTTAAAATTGCAAATTATTTTACAAGTTTAATGGTTGATTTATACTCGTCATTTAGCATTTAGCATTTAACACTAAAGAAAATTAACAATAGGAATTGCGCAAAGAATTGTTTGCCCATTGGTTAAAACCAATTTTAATCCTCTTAAGTATTAAATGCTAAATGTTAAATGACGAGTATAAATCGACCATAAATTTTGCCAATATGCATATTTTTTAATAACACATTTTGACACAAAAAATAAAGAGAAATAAAGAAAACATAAATTCTTACCGCAAGTATTCCAGAAAAAACAATTAAAATGCAAAATACAAATAATGTCATTGTATTGGTGGTTAATCAGAGTGACATACACGTAAGACTAATGAAAAATGGAATTTTCCAGTAATATATACTATATGCAGTATAAAATGAATATAATATTGTACAATCAAATGATCCATTACAAAATTGTATGATATTTATTGTCTAGTTCGAGGTTATTTTTATGAATTGGCTCGTTTTGTATTTTACAAGTTAAATTTAAGTAACAAATTTCTAAACACTAAACTGGAAAACTTAGTTTCAAAGACCGGGAGGTCTGGAGATGTTGAATACCTCCCCTAATTATTATCTACAATATAAAAAATATTGCAAGCTTATTGTTTTCAGTAACAAGTGATTAATAGAAGAACTTTCTAAAACAATATAAAATGAAAGAATCTATTGCGGTAATCTTGGGGAGTTAAATGAAGTTAATCCCTACCTCAACCTGATGGATCAACGTTTCACAAATATTTATTCACAAATCTTTCTGGCCTTACCAGATATTTTTTGTGTCCAAGATACCAGAAAATTTGTGTCAAAGTTCAAACCCTTGGGGGTACCTCATTTCAAAGCAATTTTTTGAATTTCTAATTTCAATCGGTCATAGCTCCGATATTATTAATTTTTTAGACTTAATAGATTACAACTTTTTTAAAGATCATTCGCTTATCTACAAATTAGGTTATAACTTCTTAATGTGTAAGATGAACAGATTTCGAGTTATGAATTAAATTAAGAGAGGAAATGTCAAAAAAATTGCAAGTTTTACTTTTTTGTTTTTTTTGCGAATCTTGTATCTTTTACAAGAAACTATTAACAAAAGTCAAATGACCCAAGTTGGATAGCAAATTTAACGGGATATAATTTCAGTTTAGTAACATTTTTTGGAAAATCAACGCATCTTACAAAAAATCCTAAAAACAATGAACAAGGTTAAAAAATTGCTTTAAAGAGGGGTACCTCCCAAGGGTTTGAACTAGGACAAAAATTTTATTTAAAAATATATCTTATAAAAGTGTCTTCTATCACAACTGCAAAGGTTTACCATATACACGGAGACTACCTGTATTTTTTGTACCGACCTTGTTCATTATTTCGGGATATTCTGTGTAATGGATTGGTTTTCCAAAAAAATTTAGTAAACTAAAATTTAGTAAAACAGAAGTATTGAGAAATGTTATTTTTTTTTATTTATTTATATCATATTATGTACAAACTAAATTAATGATCTATAGCAAAATAAAAACAAATTTTGCTAACAAAATTATGTACATTCATTTTACATAAATTATTAAAATCAACACAACAATTTTTATAAAAGACTTCTCAAAACTTTTTAAATTCTAAATGGGATTTGTACAATCGGTGCTTAGTGCATCTATTTCAGCCATTTCAAAATTCGCACAACATAGTATTTAGTTTCGATTCAAATTTAAAAGATGTTATTTTTACAGAGTTGTGAAACGATTAACGCACCAGTAGAATTTTTTATGCTAAATTGCTAATGTTGAATTAATATCTCTTTTAATTATACTTCTAAAAAACTTTTAAATTGGTCTTGACAGAAAAAGAACAATTAAAAACAATAACATGTACGGTTGTAATATTTTATTCTCTACAAAGAACTGATTTGCAGTTTTTTCTAAAATTATATTTTAGAAAAGTTTTAGACCGGATCACGGGTCTAGACGATAATGATTTATTCAACATTAAAAATTTAGCATTGAAAAATCTAAATCGATTTACCATCCTGTATAGAAATTCCCAAAATTTCGTCTAAAACACAAAATGGCACTGCAGTTCAAGTAATTACCAACCTGAAAACTTGCAAAACTTTAAATTTTCTGGTTTTTTAAATATATCTTTATATTTATTATAAGTATATTGGAAACATTACATTCAAATAGAAGAACATATTAAAGTAAAAAGTAAATACGATTATAATTTAAATAATTATTGAACGGATAAACATATTTTTTGAAATCAGAGAACCCAGCTCTTGGTTTAACAGTCTTCTGGTAAAAGGGGAAAAAATTTAATTAGTAAATAATTTTTATGTATTACTAAATTGTAATTCGAAGTTTTTTGAAAACTTTAAAATTTACCATCACTTTGAACCGCCGAAAATTTACGGGAGTAAGTAAAGATTTACTTACTCTTTTCAAATTAAAGAAATTATTTGCATTCATATCAATTTTAATACAAATTGTTATTTGTAGATTATAACATTTTTCATCTCTTTGATTTCGTCTGTAATTTAGAACAGTAAGTAAAAATTTTAAAGCGATTTTTCACATAAAAGTGCTATGCCTACAATTTCAGAAAAAAAAGAACCTAAACCGATTATGAATGCTGTAAGTACTGCAAACGTTTTGTACATAATAAACTACATTGCGGTTATGATTTTTTTTCAAAACCATACGTTCGTTCGCGCGAAAGGATTGCTTCTGTGTGTCAATTTGTGACCAATGATTCATCATCATAAATTTGCCATCGTTCTCAGCAATTGAGCATTTCTTGCAGCAGTTTACGAGTACAATAAATTTTGACATAGAATCTGAATTTGCATGTATAATTTGTTTATTGGTGTTTTGCAAAAGATTTTTTTAAAAAAGTAATTCATAATTATGAAGCTCATTTTGATCTTAATGACTTTGCTAAAAGCAAAATTGTCGTGTTTGGGGCAATGAGAATCCAAAAAAAACATTTCAAGATTAATACTATTTGGTATGAATGGGTGTTATCTGAAGTTTTGATAAAATGATCGATATCTGTGAAAGGTTATGTGGAAGTTATTTGGATGATTTCATTTTTCATACGTAATTCCCACATGTCTACTTTACATTGATGCCAATAAAACTGAATTTCTTGTTTTCTGAATTAAATTACTTTTGCACCTTGATTTGGATTACCTCACAGTAATTTATTATACATTTGTAATCCTTGAAGAAACAATGATCTGTCAGTTGTCTTTTGTACTTATTACTATCAAAAATATTCATTTTAATATTTAGTAAGTGTATGATAATGTGATGGGCATGGTAACATCTGATTTTTAACTTTTGTTATAAAGAAATTCAAATCATTTTGGCTATGCCAACTGGAGTTAACAGAGGACACTTCCTAAAACTACTGTGAAAACCTTAAGAAGCGACATATAAATATTGTAAAATTGAAGAAAACGGCAAATAATAGTGTAGAAATAAATGTGTACACTAAATTTGCATTTACAATAATTTGCAAAAATTCGGAAATATCTTCAAAATTTGTAAACAATTGAAAAATTTGAAATCATTTGCAAAAATGTACATAGATATTTGCAAACAATTTCTGACATTTGCAAAAATTTACAGCCATTTGCAAAAATTTACACACATTTGCAAAATTTGCAAACATTAGCAAAATTTTTAACATTTGCAAAAATTTACACAGATATTTACAAACAATTTCAGACATTTACAGCCGTTTGCAAATATTTACAGGCATTTACAAGCATTTACAAACATTTACAGGCATTTGCAAAAATTTACACACATTTGCAAAATTTGCCAACAATTGCAAAATTTGCCAACAATTGCAAATCATTTACAAAATTATGTACACCAAATATACCAGGGGGTCAACCCCTCGAAAATAAAGCAAAGCCGGCCCTGCGCAAAATTTTTAAACGTGCTTTTAAACTATCAAAATAAATTACAGCACTTCGCGAATACTTCCAAATAAAATTTAAAAAAATAAAGAATTACAAAGTTGTTGGCCCAACTTGACGTACCTATAATTACAATGTAAACTCCCGCGGTAGCTTTTTTATTAATTATTTGAAAATGTTGAAAATTGGAAAAACAAAAACTTTTTCCAAATAAAATAGGTGGCAAGCAGGGGCTGTCAAAAGCTAGCTCACTTAGCTCACTGTTAAAATTTTTTAATTTATAATAATTATGTAATATTAGAAAGTATTGTTTTCGTGCGGAAAAAAATTGTGATTTTGATGGATTTACACTTTTTGAGGTCCCATGAGCTAAATAAGATCACTTCCAAAAAATGTCTGTGTGTATGTGTATCTGAGGTCAAATTTACAGCAAATACTAATAGGAATTTTGAAACCAAATTTAGAATTTTGTATCCTTACCATATTGAGACTAGGAGCTGATTAGATTTTGGGTCAAATTCGTTAATAAAAAATATTTTTTTATTTTTAGTATTAAAAATTATTTTTTTAATATTTAATAAAAGTTGATCAAGTCACGGGCATGGTCACATCCGATTTTTTAATATTAAAACAAGTTATTGTATGTTTAATGTTAAATAATAATAATAATTTTTTCAAAAAATATTTCACAACAAAATATTATTTAAACTGTAATATTTGCAATTTTTCATTATATTGAAGTTAATTTATAAATTTAAGGAAAAATAGAAAAAATTGATGGTTAATTCTAATGTTAAATGTCTATCCTTTGGTAATAATATACTATATTTGAAATAATTTAAAAATATTCTTACCGAAAACGTCTCAGAAAAATAAACCAAAATACACAAGATAAATAATTTTTTTTTTATTGACATCCTAAATAGTAATTTACAATCTGTTACATAACATTTAGTAAATAGTCTAGCTTTAATATTGTCATAAGAGATCAAATCCAATGACTTGACTCCGAAGAAACTTGACTTACAAACTTGTATTTTCAGAAAAGGCAATTAATCTTATAATTAATATTAATTAATTAATTAATTTAAGGCAAATTAATCAAAATCTATTTGGGAGATCCCACGGTTGATACTTTTCAATCTACGAGGGGTAGCATTGTTTATTAGAAGGGCTGTGGCTAGTTGATTTGGATGGTCACTTAATTTATTTTTGTATTTTATACACTGTGATTTTATTACCACATTCACTGTTTCCATTTGAAAGATAAATAATAACATTGTAACCTAATGTACTAGCAGAACTATTAAAAAATGTTATTTTTCCAGTAATTCATTCAATATACAATGTATAACAAATTTACATATTATATAAAACCGGAAAAATAAAAGTGTCTTGTATTTTAAACAAAATTTTAATAATGATTTTATAAACTCATTTAAAATAATACATAAAAAATATAAACTTTCGAGGCTATATTTTTTATTGCTGTTATACATTTTTTGTAGTATGCTAATTTATATCATATTATGTATGTTCGGTCGAAAGTGTGAAAACTTTTTTACAAGTCATCATTAGTTGATATAATCAACTATGGGGCTCCGGAATTCCAAATTCCCATGGTAGAAAACTAGTAAAAACTGTAACAAAAAAATACTTAAAGCACATACCCGCGATTATCCTTCAAATTTTATGGATCAAGAAATCGTCTCAAATGACAATACGTTATATTTGTTTCCATGTAATTGCACTATTATTATTAAATGTCTGATGACAGCAGTAACCATTGCTGAAAGCTCACAAATAATGTTTCGTTTTATTGTTCATTTAACCTTATAATTTTAAAAAATTTGAATCAAATATTAATTTCAAAGGTTAATAATATACATATATATTTTCATTGAATGGCAATAGTCGATATTCATTACTTTAAAATTTTTCTCCTTCAAAATGATACAATATAAATTATTATAAATAAAATAGTGCGAAAAACTACTGAAAAAATTATTATATGTACGGGGGATGCCGAATCTATTTAATTACCATAAGATTTTCAATACCTACTTAATTTTTTATGGTTAATTAATATCTTTAGCAATAACATGTACGGATGCAGTATTTCTTTTCGACTTTAAAAATTTACTATTGGAAATCCTATGGTGCTTAAATCGATTCATCACCCCGTTTATAACACTGAACGTAATGAAATTTTAATAATTTTTGAATAAGTTGTGTTAGGAAATCATACTTACATTACAAAAGTGTGCATTTATATCTTGAAAATACTGAATCAGAATTAAAGCTGTAGGTTTTAGAATATCTGGTAAGGTAATGCATATTAAGCTTTGGTTGATTAAGAAAAGATTTGTTGTATTCCTTGAATTTTAAAAGGCCCTTACATCCTTAATAGCTTAAATAATCATTAAGTTAAATAATGATAAAAGCAATAATAGTCTTCTAACTTTAAAATAATAAAATTTCGATTGATTTTCAACAAAAGGTTTTTAATGTACAATCTGAATTTGCAAAACAATATAAAGGGTCTTTTAAAAAAGCAAAGTTGACCTTGAAAATGTTAACTAATTAAAAAAGGCAATTATATCAAATTCTTTCCCCGTTGCAATAAAATAACTTTTGTCCGAAATATTTTTTCATCTTACTTTTTTTAATCTGGTTTTTGTAATATTTATTTCTGGAAGTTTTAAAATGAACACCCTGTAAATAAAGCTGCTACGATGCCCGGATACGGGCGTGCCGAACAAGAAAAAGAAATAATGATGAACTACCCATGTAATAAGAAATTATCGAGGGGTTTACCGCTGCTGAAGTTTTTTGTACACATCTCAAAAGTACACGAAATCTTATGTGAAGTACGTGAAGTATCAGAGACTTACCGAGATTTCAAAATTTGAAAACTGGAGGGTGTTGTTCCACACCCCCCCGATCAAGTACTTTATTTTTATCAGAAGTAAACTGAAGATTTCCCGTTGCAGAGGCACTGGAAGGTGTTTCACACCCCAGGTCACCCGGATTGAGTAGTTTATTTTTTATCAGAGGTAAACTGAAGATCTCCCGTTCCAGAGGCACTGGAAGGTGTTTGACACCCCCAGGTCACCCGGATTGAGTAGTTTATTTTTTATCAGAGGTAAACTGAAGATCTCCCGTTCGAGAGGCACTGGAGGGTGTTCCACACCCCAGACCCCTTCTTCTTCTTCGAGTGCCATACACTTTACAGTGCGTAGGAGATCAACTTTTTTTTGCGTGCGTTGGGAGGGGGTAAAAACCTTGCATAGGTACCACCCCAGGTCTACCGGGGTGGTTATGCCGGATTCTTACAGACTAAAAACTTCCCCCTCCTCTCTAGAGAACTTTAGGAATGTGGTATTTGTCTTTCGACAGTTCTTCGCCACTCCTATTGATTTGACGCATTTGGTGTTAGTTGTACTAGTTTCTTTTTCCATGTCCAGTTGTATGTGTATTTTATCCTTGTGTTTCTCGCTCGTCTGCTTTTTTTTGGCGCATGATCTTTTGTATATATGTTGTTATATCGTCCCATTTTTGTTGATCTTCGAGCATTGTATCTATTATGTTGCCCGGTGTCAGAGGAGATCAACTTAGCCGAAGCCAAGCTGACCTTACTAGGATTATAATTAATGGGGTGGTTTCCGTTGCCTTCCCCACAGTCCAAAGATTAATATCGGACCTTTGATCATAGCAGCGGATACGACGCGACCAGGACTTGAACCGCGATTTCTCGCTTCCTAGTCGGCCGGTGTATACTTTGCGGTATACTACTGGTTCCAGACCCCCGGTTTAAATAATTTATTTTTATTAAAAGCAAATTCAATATTTAAGCATATTCCAAGTTTTTAAAATTAGCTATGGCCAAGTAAATGTGTTTAATTTATAATCTGACAATTAATCATAAACTGCATAATTATAAATTCCGTACCCCCTTGGAGGTAGATTTGCCTCCCTGCCTCCTCTGTAACGGGAGATCATCAGTTTACTTCTGATAAAAAATAAACTACTTAGTCTGGAGGTTCTGCATGTTCTGCAATGTGTTCATTTCAAATTTTGTGCACTGGAGGGTGTTCCACACCCCCCAGACCCCCCGGATTGAGTGGTTTATTTATATCAAAAGTAAACTGAGTATTTCCGTTGCAGAGGCACTGGAAGGTGTTTCACACCCCAGGTCACCCGGATTGAGTAGTTTATTTTTATCAGAGGTAAACTGAAGATCTCCCGTTCCAGAGGCACTGGATGGCGTTCCACACCGCCCAGACTCCTCGGATTGAGTAGTTCTCCCATTGCAGAAATCTACCTCTCAGGTGGTACGGAATTTATAATTATGCAGTTTATGATTAATTAGCAGATTATGAATTAAACACATTTACTTGGCCATAGATAATTCTAAAAAACTTGGGATATGCTTAAATATTTAATTCACTTTTAATAAAAAGAAATTATTTAAACCGGGGAGTCTACGGGGTATGGAACACCCTCCAGTGCTTCTGCAACGGGAGATGTTCAGTTTACTTCCGATAAAAAATAAATTACTCAATCCGGGGGGTCTGGGGGGTGTGGAACACCCTCCAGTGCTTCTACAACGGGAGATCTACTGTTTTCTTCTTATAAAAATAAAGTAATTAATCTGGGGGGTGTGAAACACCCTTCAGTACCCAAATATTAGAATGCAGGCAAACATATTAAAGGTTCGAAAATTTAGTAGAAACTTTCCGCTACCGTTTTAGTTTGCGCATAAGCTAGGTTCAACTTCATGTAATTCACCAAAAATGATATTTCAGTTGTACTTCAATATACTTAACACATATTTTACTTACTTTACACGTACTTTATGTATTTTACCAGTACTTTATGTACTTCACATGAGATGTCATGTACTTCATGAGATGTGTACAAAACTTCACCAGCGGTTAACCTCTCGGTTCGAGGCTATGTTAAAGCTATTATTGAAAAAACCTAAAAATATATTTTAAATAATTTGTAACAATAATTGAATTATTGATTAAATTTATATCTATTTTAGCACTCAATTTGGAATTATTTACAATTTAATTACAATATTTCTCATATTTGCTTAATAATTATTAAATGCAAAACATTTAACCAACTAGTAATTAAAACTTCTAGACATCAGCTAACTACTATTACGGTACGTCTATGATTCTTGTATATCTAATCAATTATATAGCTATAAGCAGCTAAAAACAAGTCATGAAATACGAGGAAGATTAGACAAAAATATTTCTTGGAAGAAATAACTTTTAAAATCTATTAAATGAAGATTAATGTAACAACAAAATGGTGCCTACACCAAGTAATAACAGTAATATTTCAGAATCCAAAAGCAATAAAGATGTTACCCATAACTGTTTGGAAAGTTGATGGTGTGTTTTTAAATCCAAAAGGCATTTTTAAAATTTCGTAATGTTTGTTTTCTACTGAAAAAGTGATATGTGAACGCCCGGTAATTTAGAATTACCTCGATTCGCAATAACACAACTTTATATTTTACGTGTTTACCCTGGTGTTCGTTTAAAGCTAGCTTTGCTTGGTGCTAAAGCAAGAGTCTTGAGTTTGTTAAGCTTACATTGTTCTTTCGCTTCTTTAAAAGTAATGAGTAAATAAAACTGAAATGATTAAAACAAATACGTTTATTTAATAAAAATGAAAATGTAGAAACTCTGCAGGTGCGTATAAGAAATTGCAAAATACAATAGAGAAAAGACACCATTAAAGTAAAACCAGAAAAATAAATGACTATTTTTGTTATTAGAAGCACCGTTCCAAATGGACTTACCAATCAAACCTTTCAAAATTAAAGAAGTTAAACGAGTCATTGTAAATTAAATTAATTCTAAGAAACCCCCTGGGTTTGATTTAATCAAATTATAAATTTGTTTGCTTTTTTTTCTGTACGATTAGTTACTTTGTTAATTTATCTAATAATTTGTTATTATTTCTTTTTCCCTTGTTTTAAAATTATTTTCTTGTTTCTAACCAACGTTTTCGTGATAAGTTGTAAGTTATTAATATTTAATAATTTATTTTAAATAAAATTTTATCGACTGTGATTAGATAAATCAAAAAGTTTGAAAGGTGGTTTTAGTCGAATAAAACGTCGCGTCGTAGAGGAGTCTAGACAAATACATTCTTGCATACTGAGCATCTAAAACAGTAACATGATGCATTTAGCCGAAACTCCGCCTCCTGCAAAGGATACAGATGCAGGTAGCTTGTTGGTATCATAGACCGCTCGAATCTTCTCATGTAACCGATTTCGGCATTACGCGAAGGATTTGCCATCCTCAGACATATATTAGTTTAGCAGTACTATAAATTGAATCAATGCCTTCTCGGGGAGCCTGTAACCCTAGAGAACGCGTCCCCAGGTGGCGGATAGGGAAAGCCTCTCAGATATGAGTGGTAGGAGTGAAATGAAATAGCTCCGCGGACAACAGGTACAAGCAGCACTGGATCAAAAGTGAAAGGCTGTACATGCCATAGGGTAGCAGCTATGTCATTACTGTGGCAAGGCAGACGAAGAAGTTTTCGAAAAGGCTTGACAACAGACACTCACAGGCGAAAATCACATAATGATTTCACCGACTGTGATACTGCGATGAGGAAGGCAACGGAAACCACCTCATTAATTCCCAAGAAAATTCATAATGGCTAGTCAAGACAAAACGAAGAGAATTACTGATCATGGAGATCGGATACCAAGATCCGGCAGGAGAAGTGAACATGGGGCTTCTCAGGTCGTCATCAAGCGAAACCCCCGTACAGAGACAGAAATAAACGCACTAAAAATAGATGTAATACAGATAAAAATAGGTACCTGGAACGTGCGAACAATGTATCAATCTGGAAAAACACACAATGCGATAAAAGAAATGAAAAGACTAAAGATCGGAATAATGGGAATAAGCGAAATGCGATGGCCAGGCAGCGGGAGTGCATCGTGGATGGCTGCAAAGTATATTATTCGGGAAAAGAAACAAACGCACATCAACACGGAGTGGGAATGATATTAGACGAACACTTCTCTAGATTCGTAAACAACTATGTGCCAATTTCAGAAAGAATACTGCTAATACAATTTAACACAACCCCATTAAACTAAATATACTACAAGTATATGCACCAACAGCGGAGAAGGAAGACGAAGAAATAGAGGAATTCTACGAAGAAATAAACAAAACACTAAAGACAATACAGTAAAAGCTCCTTATCCGCGGTTCCGTTATTCGCGGTTTCAGTATTCGCGGAAGAAAAATTGAGACCACTTTCTGTATTCGCGGCCGAAAATTTCATTATTCGCGGATTAAATAATTTACGATTTTGAATATTATAATTTATATTCAAAACTCAAAATTAAATAATAATATTTAAACGAAAAAATTTAGACTTCAAGGAGGTTCTTGTTTTGGACAATGCTCCGGGTCACCCTTGTGAGCTTGAAACTATGCATCCGAATATTAAGGTGATATTTTGCCTCCGAACACGACGACTTTACTTCAACCAATGAACCAGGGAATAATTCAAGCTTTGAAGTTCTTTTACATTAGGCGAACCTTTAAAATCATTCTGGATATCATGGAATGTGATTCTGACGTGAGTTTTATGGAATTCTGGAAAAATTTAACATAGCAATGTGCATTGTTAACATAAAGGAATCGTTACAAGAGCTCAAGCATTGCATACACATTGCAATCATATTGGAAAAACTATAGGTTGATCTAACAGTCTGTGAAAGTGAGGATTTAAACAAATTAAAACATTAACTGACACAATTGTACAAATTGCTAATGGAATAGGACATGATGGTTTTGAACAGATAGATTCGAGTGACGTTCAAGAGCTGCTTCAATCACACGATGAAGATTTAAGTGAAGCCGACTTGCAGGAAATGTTAAAACCCTTCAAGCTTCAACATCTTACAATGATACGATGACAATCACCTTAAAAAACCAGACCGCAGGTTTCCAAATGGCAAATGAACTGTGAGATCACTTCATTAAAATTGACCCGTTTTTGGAAAGAAACCTTCCTTTTAAAAGGAAAATTGAAGTTGCCACAGCTGAATACCATGCGGAATTAAAAGGCATTTTAAAGACGGCAAAGCAAGAAAAATTACTAAATATTTTAAACCAAATAATTCAAACAATAATAATTAATAATAATGATAGGTATGTGATTAAACTGATTTTATTTTTATCTATTTTATTTTATTTTCGTACCTTGGAACCCAACCCTTGCATTTCCATACAAATCACTATTCCATATTCACGGTTTCCTTATTCGCGGCATAATTTTGGAACGTATACCCCCGAATAAGGAGCTTTTACTGTAAATAAAACGAGATCTTGATAATAATGGGAGACTTCAACGCTAAGATTGGAAATGGAAGAGAAGGGAATGTGTAGGACCTCACGGCTTGGAATTAGGAATGAGCGTGGGACAGACTTAGAGTATTTGCAGAGGAACAAAACTAATCATACTAAATACCTTTTTAAATTGCATCCGAGAAGACTATATACAGTCTTCGAAGGCGCCGGCGAACAGACCGGAGAGAATAGTTAGTACGAAACCAGATAGACTATATACTGATAAACAAACGCTTTATAAATAGTTGCCTAACAGTAAAAGCTTATCCTGGAGCCGATATAGGTTTAGATCACAATCCATTAATGGGGAGATTTAGATTGAAATTAAAAAGAATAACCAAGTAAGGTTATTCACAATGGAACTTGAACAAACTAAAAGAAGAGAATACTAGAATACAAGCGACGAAAACCTTGAACCATGAATTACAACAAACAGAAGAAGGAGAGGACATCGAAAAGAAAATGGAGGCATTTAAAAAAGCAATGAAAGCAACTAAGGAACAACACTTGAAAAAGGAAAAAACTAGTCAACGAAAGCAATGGATGACAGAACATATAATGTCGTTGATGGAGAAGAGAAGAATAGTAAAACAAGAAAATGGCACAGAATACAACAGAATACAGAAAGAAATACGAAGAGAGATCAGGCAAGCTAAAGAGAACTGGTTAAACGAGAAGTGTGAAGAAATAGAGGAATTGGAGAAAAAATATGACAACTTTAATCTCCACAAGAAAATCAAAGAGGCAGCAGGCCTATATAAAAAAAGACCACCTAATAACCTGATAGACGAGAACGGCCATTGGATAACAGATACACAAAAGACGATTGAAAAGTGGCAAGATTACATAGAAGTTTTATTCAAAGACGAACGCTTTGACATTCAAACACAAGAAAACGTCACAGGTCCAACAATTACCGAAGAAGAGGTAAGAAAGCAATATCTCTCATAAAAGAAGGAAAAACGTCAGGCCCAGATGACACAATTGGAGAACTATTAAAGTTATTAGACGACAGAAGTGCTAAACGGCTTACAAAGATTTTCAATAAGATATATAACACGGGCAATATTCCAAAAGAATGGCTAGAATCTACATTCATAGCTATTCCCAAGAAAGTAAACCCCAAAAAGTGCAACGACTATAGAACAATCAGCCTAATGAGCCACCTTCTCAAAACATTTCTGAAAATCATACACAGGAGACTGTACGCATTATGCGAGGAACATATGGGTAACAAACAGTTCGGATTCAGAAAAGCGACTGGTACACGAGAAGCACTATTTTGTACACAGGTGCTGATTCAAAGATGTAGAGACGTAAGCTGTGACGTCCACATATGTTTCATAGACTTTCAAAAAGCCTTCGATAGAGTCAAACATCAAAAATTAATAAACATATTAAGAAAGATAAAAATAGATGATAAGAATCTTAGAATAATAGAAAATCTATACTGGAATCAGACAGCGCGAATAAAACAAAAAGGAGAAATATCGAAGGAAATTAAAATCCAACGAGGGGTTCGTCAAGGTTGCATATTATCACCACTATTGTTCAATTTATATTCAGAAGAAATATTCAGCCAAGCACTAGAGAAGTATCAATGGGAATACAACTGAATGGAGAACGTATCAACAACATCAGATTCGCAGACGAACCATAATAATGGCAGAAAATTTGGAAGACCTGCAAGAAATGATGAATCGAGTGTCAAATAAGAGCGAAGAATTTGGGATTGACATAAATATACAAAAAACAAAATATATGACAATATGTAAAAATGCCACGCCGCAAGGACAAAGACAATTACTAATCAACCAAAAAGCAATCGGCAAAACGGAGAAATACACATATCTCGGCAGCACAATTAATGACCAGTGGGACCACGGATTAGAAATCAGATGCCGAATTGAAAAGGCAAGAAACGCTTTTCTAAAATTGTCGAAACTGTTAAAGAGCCGAGAATTAAATTTAAAACAAAATCAGACTACTCCGTTGTTATGTCTTCTCAGTACTCCTCTATGGAGTGGAATCCTGGACAGTAAGAGCATCAGAGCTGAGCGTTGAATGTGTATTTCATACCAGTCAAGAACAAATAAGGTATTTGAAACGGTGGTGTAAGATTTTATTTTTAACTGTAAAATGGTACAAGCTAAACAAAATGCTAAACGGCGACCTCGGAGAACTTTGGCAGCCAAAGAACTTCAAAATTTTAGGATTTAGTTTTGCATATAACTCTAAACGTGGATCTATAAAAATTTATGGTTTAACAATATAAAAGGTTAAATCTGCGTCGAATAAGTACACAACTTAATAATTTGGTCAAGTGGTATGGTCGAAAACTAGGCAAAAACGATGATTTTCAAATTTTGTCAAAAACTGAGATTTAGTATAGTAAGTGTGCTCCGGCATCGATCGCGTTGCACTAAATTCGTTGTAACTTTAAACTAATTATGAAATTGAGCATTCAAAAGCTCAAATGAAAGAAGAAACATGTAGCTATTGGACTATTATATTTTCTAATATAACAATGAATGTATATAAAAGTAGTAAATGTATATAGTTGGAACATACGGAGATATCCGATAAAATCGCTAAGAGCTCTACCATTTCTACAATTCTTAAAATAAAGATCTGAAATTTTCATAAATTACTCTAGAAGTAATGTATAAAAAAATCCGATAAGTAAAAAATCTCAAAAATTTAGTATTGAAGATGTATACTTCCAAAATTTCAAAATTTTGGGTAAGTAATAAAATCTTAAATGTATACCTAACTTTAACCACATATTACTCTTGCTTAAATCGCGTTATTGGATTTCTACAGGTGCGATTTTAAAGCTTGAAATGTGTACTTTAAGATGCTATAAGAGGATTTAGGTTAAAAGTAAATCAACCCTTTTATTTTACAGAAATAAAAATAAATTTTTGCTCCAAAATTCGTTAAATTAGAGGTACGTTAAACGTTAATAACTTTTATAAAAATTTATTTAACCTACCTAACTAGCATATATTATTAATAGGACTTAAAAATAAGTGAATTTAGTGTAAAAAATTTTAGAATATATAATAATAGCTCTTAGCGATTTTATCGGATATCTCCGTATGTTCCAATTATATACATATACTACTCTTATATACATTCATTTTTTATTTTAAAATATAATAATCCAATAGCTACATGTTTCTTCTTTCATTTGAGCTTTTGAATGCTCAATTTCATTAATTAGTTTAAAAGTTACAACGAATTTAGTGCAGCGCGATCGATGCCGGACGCGCACTCACGTATACGTATATCTCAGTTTTGACAAAATTAGAAAAATCGTCGTTTTTGACCGTAGTTTTCGACCATACCACTTGACCAAATTATTAAGTTGTGGTACTCATTCGACGCAGAATTTAATGCTCTTTAATTAGTTAAACCACAAATGTTTTGCTAAGATCCACGGTTTAGGAGTTATATGCAAAAAACTAAAAAGTCCTAAAATTTTGAAGTTCTTTGGCTGCCAAAAGTTCTCCGAGGTCGCCCGTGTTAGCATTTTGTTTTCACATGCTTGTACCTATTTATACAAGATAAAAAATAAAATCTTCTACACCACCGTTTGCAACATACAATTCCTTTACTGACTGGCCTAGATGGACAAGGAAAAGAAATAATGAACAGCGTCAAAGAAGAAAATTAGAATATTTGGGCCATATCATGAGGAATGAAAAACGATATGGATTGTTACAGCTGATACTCCATGGGAAGGTGTACGGAAGAGGGGCCTGGGAGAAGAAGAATATCATGGTTAAAAACCTCAGAACATGGTTTTCGACAACTACAACGGGACTCTTCGAGCCACAGCAAACAAAGTAATGATAGCCAACATCCGGTAACGGATAGGCACGCGAAGAAGAAGAAGAAGAATCAATGCCACCATTACCGAAATGAAGGGACATTGGTAAGGAAATTATAACAAAGTTTTTTATGCATAATTAAAGATGCCCTTTGTAAAGGACACTTACTGCTTTGTAACATGTAAATATTAAACCAATAATTAAATTTATTAGAACGCCGAAATAACTTTGTAATCTAAACGGTGAATACGAAACTTGTGCTACTGTTATCAATTTTTATTGATTTGGATAAGAGCACTTTCGCAATATCTTATTATTTGTTTTTAAAGTTTTTCCAAGGTAAACATTAATCATTTATTTGGGATTTCATTTTTAATTTTTATCTGGGATTTCAACAAATGAAAATATCATAAAGCAAATCTTGCATAATATATTTTGCATTTCTCAAAAATCCTGTTAGGAAATGCAAAGATTCAAATGAATAAAAGATAGAGTTTTTCGAAACCAACTTCAAGATTTGTCCAAATGTTTATATTTGTGTAGTATTTAAAAAAAAAACCAAAAAGTGACAAAAAATTGAAATAAATTAAACCGAATTGAAAGGTTCTTGTTCTGCCAAATATTTATTTACAATCGAAAATTTCAATCTTAATTCCTACCTCAACCTGATGGTTCAACGTTTCAAAAATATTTATTTACAACTCTTTTTAGCCCTACCAGTTATTCTTGGGAAATTAAGCCAAATTCCACCTTTACTATCAAAAATTTCTTAAACTTGTACTGATTCTATATAATCACATCAACCTGCTGGTTTGAAGACCTGGAAGAAATCGACTCGTTTGACCACTGCAATTTATAATTTTGTCATAATTTGTGGGTTTTTTGAGAATTTTTATGATGAAAAAGTTCTGATACTCAGATACATAGTCTGTATATTTTTTTATATATCATAATTATATGCTTAGTAGATTATTTCAACTTTTTGTAAAGATAGGCACCTCCTAATCTCGATTTAAACTGAGAAAATGTTGTTGATAAGTTTTAGGGACTCCTAGTTCCTAAACTTCGCTAAAAGAGTCAGAGTCAGATGCAGCTGCAATGCAAAAAAATATTTAACTAAAAACAAACGAAACATAAAAGCTTTTGAGTATTTTAAATATATTTTTATATTTATTAGAAGTATTAGAACTGTTACATAATATATTTTGTTAGTCACAAGACATCCAAATAGTAGAACATCTTAATTTATACGCCAACAGTTCTTTCCAAAGGATTTTGTGGTTTAATTTCAATATACGCTTCCCCGCTAGCCAATCATTGTAATGCATATTATTGATGTAATAATGCCCCTAAAATAAAATGTAAAAAAGAGAAATCAATAATTATCGAACCCAACCTTTTTTACCAAACAAGATGGCACGAAATTAGTTTCAAACTGGTCATAAAAATGACCAAATTTGGCATTGTGGAATGCAAAGCAGACGTTTTCAGAATAATTACATGGAAATAATCGATATTCATTACTTTGAAATTTTCGTGTTTCCAAATGAAACTGTAAAAATTATTTTAAATTAAAATCCTAGGTACGTGTGGGATATTCATAATTTTTATACACTTACAGTCAGAAAATGTACATCTACATCTTGAATCAAATCACAACTAATATTATATCTTTTAGTAAATCTGTTCACATAATACATTTCGAATTTTATAAAATTAAAGTAAGATTTATTGTAGAATGCCATGTTTGCTCTTTCTAGTATAAGGTTGTAATCATGCTGATGAAACTGCAAACGCAAAAAAAAACACGGTTTCAATTTAAAAAAATCCTAAGTTTAGTTTTTCCACAACTAATGATACCATGGAACTCAATAACCAATGATTATTTGCAAACAATTGATCTAAATCAAGGAAGTTGAAGAAATTTGGTGAAAAATTTTACATACAAAAGGATGGATTACCAAGGAAATAAACCAACGGTGTGCGTAAAGTTAGCCCCCCATGTTTAATTTTTTATTTTTGATGGTTGTGCTTAGTTGCGCTAGTGTTGTGTCAACTTGTACCGATCGAAGAAAAACGATTCAATTATTTGTTTAGGCTTAAAATAAAAAATTCTTTTTTACAATAGCCTCCCATTTTTTTGATGTAATAAAATTTTGTTGTGCTAAATTGTGCTAGTTGTTCTAAACATTGTACTAAAATTTTAGTTTAACAGGATTAAACGTTTTATTAAAAAGCACAATAATCGATTTGAAGGCAAAAATTAATAAAAAAATAAATTAATCAAATAAATCTTGTGCTGGGTTGTGCTCGATTTGTGCCGTAAATAAAAAAATTGTATTTTGAAAAATAAAATTTTTATGGTCCAAAAATGTATTTTAACTACATTCAACTACACAACTTTTTTTTTTAAATGGCACGGCTAACTTCACGCACAATATGTATTCCATTGAATGGTAAAAGAAATGCCTTTCCCATGCACACGTTCTCAAATCCCTTTTTGTATTTTTCAAGAAAACGGTTAATCCTATTAAACTAAAATTTTAGCACAATAAAAAAATTCAATTTTTTCAAAAATGGGGGGCTGACTTGAAATCCTTTTTTGTGTTTTTTAAGAAAACGGTTAATTTTATTAAACTAAAATTTTAGCACAATGTTTAAAACTAGCACAATTTAGCACAACAAAAATTTTATTTTTTTTTAAATTGAAGGCTAACGTAAAAAACGATTTTTTTTATTTTAAGCCTAAGCGAATAATTGAATCTTTTTTTTTTCGAGCGGCACAAGTTGGCACAACACTAGCACAACTCAGCACAACCATCAAAACTAAAAAATTTACAAAATGGTGGGCCAAATCCATCTACGTAAACCAAAGCTTTTATTTTTTCTGAAATTTTTAAGAAGAACTTTGAAGATTGTTTATTCGATTTATCAAATTCAAAAATTTGAAATTTTGAATATTAAAATAATTTCCTGAAATTAAGCTGAAAATGGAAAATCGTTAAATATCAAAATGTGCAAAAATCGTAGTTGATAACCTCTTGCACTTGCATCACAATTTGAAGAGAAAATATCTTTAATTTGCTTTGTGCTTATAGTTTGATCGTTATAATTTGATGAAAGCGAAAAAACTAATCAGTCTATCTTTGCTTGAAAGAGTTAATAATTCTATCGAATTAATATTAAAGAAATCTTACCGAAAATATTCCGGAAAAACCAATCAAAATATAAAACATAAGAAAAATCATTTTGTCAGCAGTTAACTCTATCGACATGGAAGTAAAACAAGAAAAATAAATGACTGTTCTTGTAATTTATACAAAATGTTAGTAATGATTTTATAATTGCGGACTAAATAATATAAAAACACAAACTTTCGAGGTTACTTATTTATTGTTGATACACATTAGTAGCTTGGTTATTTTTTTCATATTATGGAGGTTGAAGTGCAAAGTCTGAAAATACTTCTACAAGCCATCATTACATAATATGCGTATGTTGTTCGTACTACAAGTTATTATAGTTATTTTTGACGATTAACTAATGGTAGGGAGTAAGTTTCCAAAATTTGCAACAAAACTTTTAAATTAAATTAATATTTTGAAAATTAACTGGTTTTTGGAAAATTAAACAAATTTCATCATGAGCTTTTCAGTAGTTTTGTTAGCAAATATATATATTTACATGGAATTAAAATGATTACAACATAATATTATTGTTATTGGATTAAATTTAAAGCTGCATCATTATAAAATTTGTGGTACACGAAGTTTAAAATTCGTGTTTGATAATCGCGAGTTAGGAACAACTAAAAATTTAATTTTCCGTTAAATAAAGCGTAGCTCCAAAACGTTTATGTCGTCTAAATGAATAGATACCGCTTAAACCTTCAATGCAGGCCCGGACTAATGTTAATTCAGTTACCAAGAAACTCCTTTGAGCGGCCCCTGTCTTCAAACATATTTTTATAACAAAGTACAAAATATCAAGGAAATATTTTTATTTCGATTAAATAATAAACACGATATAATATAAAGGCACATTTTTGAACAAAGCAAAATATAAATACAAATCAAATAACTAAATTTTAAATAACATATTATTATAATATAAAACAAATTTAAACATTTTCAAAACTTAACAAATTCACAATATGATTTAACAGACATTAACATAAATGTTTCAAGTTTTTCTTGCGGTATTGAACTGCTTAGTCTATTTTTTTACAAATTTTGATTTAGAAACCCTTTATTGGGAGGTGGGCTGGAAACATGGTAGCCCCCCTTTCTAATTTTAAATAGAATATAACGTAATTCTTTGCGATTCATTTATACATGATTATACATCTTATATTTTCGCTTACACCTTTTTTGTTTTCGAGAAATTTAGAACAGTTTTTGGACTTGAGACATAGTATTAATTTTGTACCTGATTGTTTGTTCTTCGTTTGTACATGTTTGTTCAAGATTTACTTTTCTTTGTACACTTTAGCTTTCGAAATATTCAGAAAAATAACACCGACAAAGATATACTAGAAAAATTCAGAGACTTTACACCAGAAACGCTGAAGATATGTAGAGTGAAGAAATAACAAAATATTAACGGGTAAACGGAAGAATTAGAGAATAATTTCCAAAATCTATTAAATGAAGGTACAAAAACAAAGAAAAATACAAAAATAAGTAATAATCAATATTATCATAAGAAAATGGAAATGAACCAAGCTATGAAGAATTCACAAAATAATTAAATTATTGAACATCAATAATATTTCAGAATTTAGAAGCTATAAAGAAATTTAATTAATCAAAAAGATTAAGGGTAGTTGGTTTGAGTCCAAAATACAGAAAGAATGATAAAAAACAGACAGAGAAGAAGATAGAAGGATAAATTTATAGAAGATCTAAAAAAAATGAGAGTGAAAAACTGGAACGAAAAAGTAGAAGATAGAAAATTATGGAAAAAGTAATATCGAGTATTAAGGTGTTAGGCTCAAAAGCAATCAAAATCTCAGGGGAGGACGTGGTTTTTGCTTCCTGCATTACCTGTTTAATTTAAATTGGACTGACAAAAGCAAATTGATTACAAAATAAGTAAATAAATTAGTTATTGTTCTTTTAATTTAAAATGAGGTTTTTAATACGCTAAAAATAATCGTAACAAAGGAAAACAATTCAAAAAGCCAATCAAAAACTGAAAAATCGGAAAAAAAGTATTCTTGGCTGCGCAAATATCCAATGATAAATGTTATTTACTTTTTAGTCATAATTCTAATATTAAATAAAATGATGTATTATCGATAAAGATTACCTGTGATAAACTGAAAAAAATATTCAGTACAAAATGCGGTGTGGCGGTTTAAAGACATTATTAGTTTTTATACAAATTTTTGAAAGTTTGGACAAAATTTGAGCACATACAAAGAGGAGGAAGCTTTTCCCCGCAAGATGTAGAAACAACATCACAACTACCAGTATGTAATGAATTATTTATATTTAATTGAAAATAATGTACAATTTAAAAATTTGTTCTCAATTAAGCGTCCGTCATTGATAAAAATAATTTAAGGAAAATGTTGGAATATTACGTTTTTTAGTGGGCGTAAGGGGAGGGGGGGCAGACAGTTTTTTGAAAAGTACTTTTTTATCGTTTTTTTTAACATTGACGATCTAACAATTGGAAAGGCTTAGTACGTAAATGTTGAAATTTACCAAAATCTTTGTAATTTACTGAATTATTTACTGAAAACCAAGAATTTCTTATGCTTCTGTTATCAATTTTGATTGATTTGGATAAGAGCACTCTCGCAATATCTCATTATTTTTTTTTCAATTTTCCTCAAGCTTTAATATTGATGAGCACATTGATAAGGGTATTTGCTTATAAACATTAATGAATCATAAAACTGAAATAAAATTATTTAATTCATTTCAATAAATAAAAATATCATAGTGCAAATCTTATATTTTGCATTTCTCAGAAATATCACTAGCAAATACAAATATTCGAGCCAATATAAAATATAGTTTTTCGAAACCAACTTCAAGATTTGGCCCAAATGTTTGTAATCGTTAGTAAATTGTGGTTTTAGAAAAACAAAAGAGTGACAAGAAATTGAAATAAATTTGGCATCCCTACCATCATAGATTAATTTTTTACAGCAAAACCGTTTGAGCACTTCGAAAATACTAAATTATGGTATATTGCGTTCTGGATTTGGGAGGGGGGGGGGTAGATGATTATTTTGCAAAATAAAACAAATTCACAATGAACTATTACCAAGTTCTAGAGGCATTTGGCTTATGTAGCAGGAATTCACTTGAAAGTTTACTAATGTGATCTAGTAAGCCCTTCACGTAGACAAAGACTTTAATTAAAATTGGACCTTGGTTTTCCACACAGCAGATGTACAAAAAAAATGTTGATGTGTGTGAACCTTCAGAATCAGAAAATAGCTTGAAATTTTATTTTTAACTTTGTTTTCTTCATTTTCACTAAAATTATTTCAGAATGAAAACTTAAACATTATTCCGTTGCCCAAATGTTGTGACATAAATCAAGTGTTGGGTTATTCTGGTTGTATTCCTAACGATCAACGGTTTAAACCAAACGTACCTGTATTTATACATAACGAAACTTTTGTTCACGATGAGCCCATTCCAACCCAAAGCATTATATTTCGACCGGTCGTGCGACCGTTTAAGTGCAACGGAAAGAAGTATGAATTTTGCACTTTGAGGAAATAGAAATCAAGTAAAAAATTCATTGTAGGTATCCGTTAATTCAAGACCAAGAAGAATATGCTTTGCTACAAAATGGAACCCTAATAGTGTTTAGTTCGGAAAAACTTATACCCCCTAGCGAGTATTGTTTTGAAACAATTAATTTTGGCAAACAAAATGATAGCAATTGGTTAACAACGCCGATTATTTGTTTTAAAGAAGAGATTATAAAATCAAAAGTATCATTATACTTAAACTCAATTGGTAGGTATACGTTTTGTTTTTGGTTATAAAAAATTGTACTAAACTCATTTATTCTAGGTATTGCACTGTCAAGTGGCTTTTTAATCGCGACAGCTGCAATCTTTTTGAGTGTTAAAGAAATTCGAGATCCTCGTGGAAAGTGTGTAATTGGTTATTCCATTAGTATGGCAGCTGCTTTTATTGCCTCAGCTATCGCAGTGTTTTTTGAAATCGAAAATACAACTTGCACAGCATTTGGTAATTTACCTGTATTAAAAGTTTTTTTGAAATTTAAGTTTTATTAATAATTGGAATTCTGATGGTAAAGGTTGTAGAAAAAGATTGAAAGATTCAATTAACATTATAGACCGATGTAGATATCAATAACTTGAGCTAAATTAAATTTTTTTTTTTAATTTTCTAACCTCACTTTCACTCATCCTAAATATTTGCCACAACTTGCCCACTTTAGTCTTGGCTATAATTTGGACTCCTAAATCCATAGTCCTCAGCTCTCGCATGATACTATTCCAGCTGGAGGAGTTAAAAATGTTTTTGACTTTAAAGGGGACCAGCGCCCAATTTTACAAGTTCCTATTCTTACATTTTTTATTTTATAGCTCCTAAAAGTTGAAATCTTTAAAGGCATGACTTCCTTAAAAACCAAAGTCAGTTTAGTACTTTTGCATTCTATGGGTTATCTTCGCTCCTTCAATAATCAGTAAATATTTTTAAATCTACAGAATCTGCACTTTTTTGAAATTCTAATTATTAAAATGAACAAAAATTGTATGTATTTAATTTTAAAATCGACAAAGCTTCAGTGCACTATATCGGATACAGAATGTAAAATAATAGCAATATTACCATACAATATTTTTTCAGGAGTGATTATACAATTCTTTATGGTGACATCTTTCATATGGTTGACTATTTTGACCTGGGAAACGTTTTACAAAATCAGGTATTAGTAATCCAAAAAAAAAATTGGTATGCGTTTCAACACAAAATTTTGTTTTGTTTTAGAAATTACCATAACGACTGCTATGGGAACGATGAGATTCGTTTCAAGGTTTACGTCTCCATTGGAACCCTGGTTCCGATACTAACTTTTCTGTTTGCATACGTCGTTGATCATTTATCGGAAACACCACACGCATTTTTAGAAACAAAATTTCGAAAGCATGAATGCTGGTTCAACGGCAAGTATTATCAAGAAGGCACGATGAGTCATGGTTGACCTGATTTCTCTATTTTAGAAAGCACAAAACCGTTATATATTTTTACTTTTCAATTGCAATTGCCGTTTTAATTAATGTAATTCTAAACATTTTAATGAGACGCCATTTGAACCTATTATTGCGAAATGCCATAAATAATGATGCATATTGGAAAACTACCCATATGGATCTTAAGCCTATGTAAGTTGTTTTAGACTACCTATTTTGAATAGCATTTATAGCAAATTTTTTGGTTTAGATTTCGTTCCTGCCTGTTTTCACTTATTATTATGACTTTTTGTCAAATAATACGAGTGATGATGTTTTTCTTGAAAGATTTGGGAAATATTACACTAGCGGTGGATATTATAAACTCTCTACAGGGTGTAATCATTTTTTCAATATTTGTTTTACACAGACCTGTTATAACTCAGCTAAAGAAACTAAATCGAAGGAAAAAACAAACAACTCGCACTTTGAGTGATAATAGTGAAACTGAGCTCATTGAAACCAACAAGCAACATATTGATAGTAAGGAACCTGCTGAACAGGCAGTATTGTTAAAAATAAGTATAAGTTACCATCAACACTGACTTGCTATTTATAGAGTAGTTAGTGTAATCGCAGAGCTCCGAGATTAATGATTGCCGATCTTCGAGTGCGGTTCACAAACCCACTTGCAGATCATCTAGATTCTAGAATAATCCTCGATACACAATTTTTATTAAACTAATCTCAGGGTGCTGCGTTAGTTACGCTAGTTTGTAATCTGCATACAACTCTGAACTTCTAGGGAAACCTTTGAAGCAAAATATTTAGTTTATGGAATGGTAACAACGACAGTATTATTTTTGAAGCCTGCTTAAGAAAAGTATCCAACTTTAAAATATTGATTACAATTATTATAAAAAAAAGAATTGAAATTTTTGAATCATTTAAATATGTCATATTTTTTGTAAGTTTACGTTAAATTAGCAAAACATTTGTATTTATACGCTAACAATTCTTTCTAAAGGATTTTCTGGATTAATTTCAATCAACATGTCTAAATCACTTAGTAAAATATTTTTTTGGTATATAACTTTATTTCTAAGTAGATATTTCCTTTTCGGTGTATACGGGGAAAATTTTGATTCGTTGCATTGTATATTATTGTAGTATATTTATTAAAAAAATAGAAACAAAAAACAGAATAAAAAATGTTTGGGTATTTATTGAACCTTACCTTTTTGATGAAACAATTTGGAACAAGGGTAAACTGGAAAAAAAACAACCTTAAAATGGTAAACTGGGCCAAATGCAAATTCTATTGACATTTCAAAAATGATAAACTGGGCCAAATGCAAATTTGAATAGAATCTGCACAAAAATGCTAGAACAGGTTGTAGGTTAAAGTTCGTTTTTTAAATTCTTTTTGGAGTTTGTACCAAATAATATGTAGGTGGAAGCTGTGCGAAAAAGGTAGATCGGGCTGTAGGTTAGAGTTAGTTTTTGATATTTTTTTAGAGTTGATACTAAATAGGTTGAATCTGCACAAAAATGCTAGATCAGGTTGTAGGTTCGAGTTCGATTTTGTAATTTTTTTAGAGTTGATACCAAATAATATGTAGGTGGAAGCTGTGCAAAAAGGTAGATCGGGCTGTAGGTTAGAGTTAGTTTTGATATTTTTTGGAGTTGATACCACATAGGTAGAATCTGCACAAAAAGGTAGATCAGGCTGTAGCTTAGAATTCGTTTTGAAATTTTCTAGAGTTGATACTAAATAATATGTAGGTGGAAGCTGTGAAAAAAGGTAGATCCGGCTGTAGGTTAGAGTTAGTTTTTGATATTTTTTTAGAGTTGATACTAAATAGGTTGAATCTGCATAAAAATGCTAGATCAGGTTGTAGGTTAGAGTTCGTTTATGAAATTTTTTTAGAGTTTGTATCAAATAATATGTAGGTGGAAGCTGGGCGAAAAAGGTAGATCCGGCTGTAGGTTAGAGTTAGTTTTTGATATTTTTTTAGAGTTGATACCAAATAGGTTGAATCTGCACAAAAATGCTAGATCAGGTTGTAGGTTAGAGTTCGTTTTGAATTTTTTAAAGTTTGTACCAAAATGTAGGTCGAAGCTGTACGAAAAAGGATAGATTGGGCTGTAGGTAAAAGTTAGTTTTGATATTTTTAGAGTTGATACCAAATAGGTTGAATCTGCACAAAAATGCTAGATCAGGTTGTAGGTTAGAGTTCGTTTATGAAATTTTTTTAGAGTTGATACTAAATAATATGTAGGTGGAAGCTGTGCAAAAAAGGTAGATCCGGCTGTAGGTTAGAGTTAGTTTTTGATATTTTTTTAGAGTTGATACCAAATAGGTTGAATCTGCACAAAAATGCTAGATCAGGTTGTAGGTTAGAGTTCGTTTATGAAATTTTTTTAGAGTTTGTATCAAATAATATGTAGGTGGAAGCTGTGCGAAAAAGGTAGATCCGGCTGTAGGTTAGAGTTAGTTTTTGATATTTTTTTAGAGTTGATACCAAATAGGTTGAATCTGCACAAAATGCTAGATCAGGTTGTAGGTTAGAGTTCGTTTTGATTTTTTAAAGTTTGTACCAAATAATATGTAGGTCGAAGCTGCACGAAATAGGTAGGTAGAGTTAGTTTTTGATATTTTATTTGAGTTGATACCAAATAGGTCGAATCTTCACAAAAAGGTAGATTAGGCTGTAGTTAGAGTTCGTTTTGAAATTTTTTAGAGTTGATACCAAATAATATGTAGGTGGAAGCTGTGCAAAAAAGGTAGATCCGGCTGTAGGTTAGAGTTAGTTTTTGATATTTTTTTAGAGTTGATACCAAATAGGTTGAATCTGCACAAAAATGCTAGATCAGGTTGTAGGTTAGAGTTCGTTTATGAAATTTTTTTAGAGTTTGTATCAAATAATAGTAGGTCAAAGCTGTGCGAAAATGGTAGATCGGGCTGTAGGTTAGAGTTAGTTTTTGATATTTTTTTAGAGTTGATACCAAATAGGTTGAATCTGCACAAAAATGCTAGATCAGGTTGTAGGTTAGAGTTCGTTTATGAAATATTTTTAGAGTTTGTATCAAATAATATGTAGGAGGAAGCTGGGCGAAAAACGTAGATCCGGCTGTAGGTTAGAGTTAGTTTTTGATATTTTTTTAGAGTTGATACCAAATAGGTTGAATCTGCACAAAAATGCTAGATCAGGTTGTAGGTTAGAGTTCGTTTATGAAATTTTTTTAGAGTTTGTATCAAATAATATGTAGGTGGAAGCTGCACGAAAAGGTAAGAGTTAGTTTTGATATTTTTTGAGTTGATACCAAATAGGTTGAATCTGCACAAAAATGCTAGATCAGGTTGTAGGTTAGAGTTCGTTTTGAAATTTTTTAGAGTTGATACCAAATAATATGTAGGTGGAAGCTGTGCGAAAAAGGTAGATCCGGCTGTAGGTTAGAGTTAGTTTTTGATATTTTTTTAGAGTTGATACCAAATAGGTTGAATCTGCACAAAAATGCTAGATCAGGTTGTAGGTTAGAGTTCGTTTATGAAATTTTTTTAGAGTTTGTATCAAATAATAGTAGGTCAAAGCTGTGCGAAAATGGTAGATCCGGGCTGTAGGTTAGAGTTAGTTTTGATATTTTTAGAGTTGATACCAAATAGGTTGAATCTGCACAAAAATGCTAGATCAGGTTGTAGGTTCGAGTTCGTTTTGAATTTTTTTAGAGTTTGTATCAAATAATATGTAGGTGGAAGCTGTGCAAAAAGGTAGATCCGGCTGTAGGTTAGAGTTAGTTTTTGATATTTTTTTAGAGTTGATACCAAATAGGTTGAATCTGCACAAAAATGCTAGATCAGGTTGTAGGTTAGAGTTCGTTTTGAATTTTTTAAAGTTTGTACCAAAATGTAGGTCGAAGCTGTACGAAAAAGATAGATTGGGCTGTAGGTAGAGTTAGTTTTGATATTTTTTGAGTTGATACCAAACTAGCGACCCGCCCGGCTTCGCACGGGTGCAATGCTGATACTAAATTAAATACACTACTGAAAAACTATGAACGTTGTATATAAAAACATAGCGGCCCGCTCCGACTTTGCACGGGCATCACTACATACGCGCTATTTATAGGCATGCCTCCCGCAATGCCCCGTCCGACCGGTACCGCCCGCCGCAAACGCAAATTTTAAATTTGTAATATCTCCGAAAATATTTGTTTAATTTACATGCTGTAAGGAACCATATTGATCTATATTAATTGCACACTGTATTAAAGGTACTTAATTCGATAAGGATTAATGCCGTATTGCTTAAAATAGCTTCGTAAATAAGCCATTTTTCACGTAAAAGTAAACAATAAAAATGGTTAATGTGGGTTATCCCTAAAAGATAAACATATACCATCGCGGACTTTTTGTAGACCTTTTATGGTGTACAATACTGTAGTACATTAATTTGATCTAACTCGTAGGGTTTAGGCAGCGTTTTGCTAAATTGCTAAATAAGCCCAAAAATTACGACATCACGTTAGAAACCTCTAAAATTAGCAATGTTGCCTTAGTATATGATGCATGTATTATACATATAAACCTTCCTCTTGAATCACTCTATCTATTGGAAAAACCGCATCAAAATCCGTTGCGTAGTTTTAAAGATTTAAGCGCACTAGGAATATAGGGACAGAAAAGGCGACTTTGTTTTATACTATGTAGTGATAGGTCGAATCTGCACAAAAATGCTAGATCAGGTTGTAGGTTAGAGTTCGTTTATGAAATTTTTTTAGAGTTTGTATTAAATAATATGTAGGTGGAAGCTGTGCAAAAAAGGTAGATCCGGCTGTAGGTTAGAGTTAGTTTTTGATATTTTTTTAGAGTTGATACCAAATAGGTTGAATCTGCACAAAAATGCTAGATGAGGTTGTAGGTTAAAGTTCGTTTTGAATTTTTTAGAATTTGTACCAAATAATATGTAGGTCGAAGCTGTGCGAAAAAGATAGATTGGGCTGTTGGTTAGAGTTAGTTTTGATATTTTTGGAGTTGATACCAAATAGGTAGAATCTGCACAAAAATGCTAGATCAGGTAGTAGGTTAAAGTTCGTTTTGAAATTTTTTAGAGTTTGTACCAAATAATATGTAGGTCGAAGCTGTGCAAAAGTAGATCGGGCTGTAGGTTAGAGTTAGTTTTTGATATTTTTTAGAGTTGATACCAAATAGGTAGAATCTGCACAAAAAGCTAGATCAGGTTGTAGGTTAGAGTTCGTTTATGAAATTTTTTTAGAGTTGATACTAAATAATATGTAGGTGGAAGCTGTGCAAAAAAAGATCGGGCTGTAGGTTAGAGTTAGTTTTTGATATTTTTTTAGAGTTGATACCAAATAGGTTGAATCTGCACAAAAATGCTAGATCAGGTTGTAGGTTAGAGTTCGTTTATGAAATTTTTTTAGAGTTTGTATCAAATAATATGTAGGTGGAAGCTGGGCGAAAAAAAGTAAATTGGGCTCTAGGGTAGACTTAGTTTTGATATTTTTTAAAGTTGATAGTAAATATGTGGAATCTGCGCGATAAGGTAAATATTTTTAGAAATGACACCAAAGCAACCTACACACTGAAGAAAAACTGTTTGCCAAAAGGGCCAACAACCTTTCTCCAAAATTTATATTTGTGATTTGCCACGATGTTAAAACTAACTCTATGCTGATTGCGGATGCGAGAGTCGTAGATACTGTTGCTAGGTACTCTCCAACAATAAAACCCAAATAAACAATTGCAATAAACTTTATTGAAAATAATAAACGATTAAAATATCTACAAGCCAACCCTTGGCAATTGGCTGGATTGAAGTGACTGTATCACGCAGTGCGTATGCAAGAAACTATGATCCGATTCTTCGGATCTTCAAAATTTAGTGAAACGAATTTAAGGCAGTTAATAAAGGTTAAAATAAAGACTTACCCGTTTGTACAAACCATAAGTTTACATTTGGTAATACGACAATCGGTACCCTTAAAAACTGCACGATTTTCTCAAAAGATATGAATCCGACACTACCACAATACGCACAACACTTGAGGAACACTTCCAAACGGGTGATGCCAGCTGTCTGCAATTTCCTTCCAACAAAGGTGCACTTAAATATTCCTCCTCGGAATCGTTGTGAATGTAATGAGATCGAATAACATGTAGGTAATCACACATCCAAAAGCAGTCGTGGTAAATCCAAAATAACAATAATTCCACGAACGTAAACAAAACTTGGTGTAAACAATTTCTGTGACGTAGTTGCGTTATCACTAGCTGCGCAAACACGATAATGTTTCGCTACAGTTTGCGCACGATGAAAAGACAACGGTTCAAAATGGCGCGTCAAAACACAATCAAACCATCAACCATGTGAAAATTTCCACACTTTCCATAGGAAAATATGATCCGCCCACGCGATCGGAAAACACAATCGTCTAACGATTATCACCCACTACTGTAGGTTATGAATCTAAACTACTAATCTAGCGACTGTTAAAATTGTCTTCACAATTTTCAAAACACGTCCTTACTACTTGAAGAACCGCGCTAGACCCCGGGACTAGTTTATTTTCTACATTAATCTCTACTACGCCTGCGCTCGGGGATCTAGCGCCGCCACATGTGATAACAACATCAAAAATTTCTCAAGTTCAATGATAAACTCTAAATATTCAATTTAAAACTCAATAATTTGAATTAATATTGAATGTAAAATTATTTTAAATAATTTTAAATTTAGGAAGCTGGAAATTTGTCGAAAGCGTCAGATTTTCGTAACAACACTCCTTTATTTACCTTAAATTTGCCTTTGCCCTAGTTAATCCATTTTTTAAATTTGGCCCAGTTTACTATTTTCCAAATTTAGCCCAGTTTACCATTGACCCAGTTTACCGTCAAATGTTCAAATAGATTCCCCCATTCAGTTAAACAGGAATCAAGTCGGTCGTAAAAGTTTCGTCGCACATTTGCTAATAATTGTCTTTCGGTAATGTTACCACATTTCTGCACAATTTGATTGATATTTTGCACAATGATGTATTAAAACGCACTGATTATGAATATCTAAAAAATTTGCAACGAAAATGTATACTTTATCCGTAAAAATTATTTTAGATACGGAAAATTGGCCATTTAAGAGCAGTGACAACAAGGAAAATTTAAGTTGGTACGAGTTAGGAATTTAAAATGTTAAGTTGGAGTCTATCGGTTTATGGTTGTCAAATGTCATAGTTATTATCTTATTATAAAATATTGTACATAAAATTTAAGAAAATAAAATTATGATTTTAATTAAGAAATTTCCGGATTACGGTCCTGCCGCAATTTAAACTATAATTTTTAAAATTTCAAAAAGGCTCCAACCGAATAATGGGTTTACCTAGTACCTGCTGCTACCTTTTGTCGGTATTTGTTTGACTATATTTTTCTTAAGCTTTTCCGCAATAACCTTTCAAATGCACTTCGCGGCATCATTTAACACCTTGACCCTTTTGTTACCTAGTTGATAAATTCGAAAAATCTAATTTATTCGGTAGAAATATGGTACGGCATTCTGTTTGCCAAAAGGCATTTAAGGCGTGGTATTCTCGAATTACGGGACAGTTTTTTCTTACCTTTGTGCGAGATAGTTTTACCTTACTTTTGCGGGAAGAAAATTAAGTTTAGGGTAGGGCAGAAAAGTTGAAACGGTAGGGTTATTTAGATATTCCAATTCCTATAGATGAAACCACAATAAACTGCAGAAGTAAATTAGGCAATAACCACAATGGTCATTCCATTTATCTCATTTTAATGTTGTTGTTAAACGGAGCTGAACGATGCCGATGGTTGGTTTTCCAAAACTGTCACGTGGGAGAAGAAAGAACCGTAAACGTAAGCTTATTTTGAATTTATTTTTATTTAATTATTTTTCTCGGTTACTTAATAACAAATGTTTCTAAGGTGTTCACTTTAACTTACATCTGTTTTACTACGTAGAATATTGTTTCAATTTTAAAACAAGACTTAAAATTTTTGAATCATTCAAATGTATATTTTTTGTCAGTTTACATTAAACTAACACAACATTTGCATTTATACGCCAACAACTCTTTCTAAAGGATTTTGTGGTTTGATTTCAATAAACATGTCTAAATTACTTAGTAAAATATTTTTCTTGTATATAAGTTTATTTCTAAGTAGAAATCTACCTCTTGGTGCATACGGCGGAAATGTTGAATCATCGTATTGTAAATTATTAAAATAATAATGCCCCTTAAAACAAAATTAAAAACAAAATTAAGAATGTTTGGATATTTATTAAACCTTACTTCTTTAACGAACAATTTGGAACAAAATTTGTATCAAATTTTTCGTAAACGTTACCAAATTTGCTATTATATAAGCTCAAGCAAACATTCTCAGAAAGATTAAACGGAAATAAGCGATATTCGTTACTTTGGAATTTTCTTCCTTCCAAATGGTACTGTAAAATTGTTTATTTTATATAAGTTTATCCGTACTAATAATCAATATTTGCTTTATTACGATTTGAATATGACTCGAAATTGACTATTCTGATTGAATAGCAAAGCATTAAATATAAATAATCTTTTACTAAATTAGGTTAGAAAACAACACCTACGGTCATAAGTGTGCATCCACATCTTGAATCAAATCGTAGCTTATATTGTAGTTTTTAGAATATCTGGTTACATAATATACTTGAATTTTAGTATTATTAATATAGGATTTATTGAAGAATGTCAGGTAAGTCTTTCCAATATAACGTGGTAGTCATGCTGATGAAACTGTAAAATTAAAATAAATATGGTTACAATTAAGAAACTTTGGCATAGGAGAGAGTTGAGTAATAATGGATACTGATTCATAACTTCGTAAATCAACCATTACAAACAACAATGTTTTACCTACACCTGTATTAATATTTACCCTCTTTACTTTAAAACAATATTTTTCAAATAATTAAACAGAAGCAAAAGAAAGTAATTTTTTATTGTGATATACGGGGTCTTCCGTTTTGACAACCTAGTCGAGTAAAACGGAATAATAATATTTTTCCAGTACTTCATATTATACTTTTTTGTTTAAAAAATTAAAAATAATGTTGGAAATTAAAAATTTATTCTTAAAACTTTAAATAATGTAAATCTTTATAAGTTCTCCGAAATATGTTCGAAATTTTGATTGTTGAAATTACAAAAAAATTTACTGCTTTAAATTTTATTACATTTTGATTCAAAAATTGAAAAATTCTTACCGCAAGCATTCCAGAAAAAACAATTAAAATGCAAAATACAAATAATGTCATTGTATCGGTGTTTCTGACATACACGTAAGAATAGCGAAAAATAAAATTTTCCGGTAATATATTCCGTAGGAAATGATTTTGATTTTGTACAAATAAATGATCCGTTACAAAATTGTATATAATAATTTAATGTCTATTTCGAGGTTATTTTTACGAGTTGGATTTTAGCCTGTGTAATAAAATACTTTCTGTATTTTATACATTTAATTAATTATAGTACCCAAAGACCCGGACAAACATGTTTCTTTTAAAACCTGAATTTTAAAAATAATCTACGCAGAAGGAAGCCACTTTGAAGTTTTATAATTTATGATGTACATAAGGCTATTGTTAATTGTTATCCATTTTTAAATTTTTGAATTGCTGCGTTTAAATAAGTTCTTTTTAAACAATTTTCCGAGTTCTTGTGGGTCACGTTGTATAATATATAAAATTTAAAATTTGTTAAAATATTAAAAATAAATAATACAATTTTCATATTTGTGCACAAGGCAACACAAATGGAGCACAACTCGGCCCAACTTTAATTTCTTTATTTTGATAATAATCCATTGATGAAATATATTTTTGAACGTAAAAAATTTTAAATTTTTTAAATGCAATTGTTTTATTTACGGCACAAGGCAGCACTAATCGAGCACAACTCTGCCCAACGTCATTTTTTTTTTTAAAAATAATCCATGGATAAAATACAATTTTGAACATAAAATTTTATTTTTCAAAATACAATTGTGTTATTCACGGCACAAAGCAGCACAAATCGAGCACAACTCCCAAATTCATTTTTCTATTTTTGAAAATAATCCATCGATAAAATACATTTTTTAACATAAAAATTTATTTTTCAAATACAATGTTTTATTTAAGGCACAAGGCAGCACAAATCAAGCACAACTAGGTCCAACATTAATTTTTTAATTTAGAAAATATTCGATCGATTAAATTCATTTTGAACATAAAAATTTATTTTCCTAATACAATTTTATATTTGTGCACAAGGCAACACAGATCGAGCACAACTTGGCCCAACTTTAAGTTCTTTATTTTTGAAATAATCCATCGATAAAATACATTTTTGAACATAAACATTTTATTTTTCCAAATACAATTTTTATTTACAGTACAAAGCAGCACAAATCGAGCACAACTCTGCCCAACTTCATTTTTTTATTTTGAAAATAATCCATGGATAAAATACATTTTTGAACATAAAATTTTATTTTTCAAATACAATTTTTATATTTGTGCACAAGGCAACACAAATCGAGCACAACTTGGCCCAACCTTAATTTCTTTATTTTTGAAAATAATCCATCGATAAAATACATTTTGAATATAAAATTTTATTTTCCAAATACAATTTTTTTATTTACAGCACAAAGTAGCACAAATCGAGTACAACTCGGCCCAGCCTCATTTTTGTATTTTTGAAAATAATCCATCGATAAAATACATTTTTGAACATAAAAATTTTATTTTTCCAAATACAATTTTTTTTATTTACTACACAAGGCAGCACAAATCAAGCACAACTCTGCCCATCTTCATTTTTTTATTTTTGAAAATAATCCATCGATAAAATAAATTTTTAACATAAAAATTTTATTTTCACATAAAACATTTTTAACATAAAATTTTATTTTCCAAATACAATTTTTATATTTGCACAAGCAACACAAATCCAGCACAACTCTACCCAACTTCTCCTTTTTATTTATGAAAATAAACCATCCATAAAATACATTTTGAACATTTGAACGTTTATAGCACAAATCGAGCACAACTCTGCTCAACTTCATTTTTTTTATATTTGAATGTAATCCATCAATGAAATACATTTTGAATTTAAAATTTAATTTTTGAAATGAAATTATTTTATTTGCTGCACATGGCAGCACAAATCGAGCACAACTCGACCCAACAGTAATTTTTTATTTTGAAAATAATCTATCGATAAAATACATTTTGGAACATAAAAATTTTAATTTTCCAAATACAATTTTCTTTATTTACTACACAAAGCAGTACAAATCGAGCGCAACTTGGCCCAACTTTAATTTCTTTATTTTTGAATATATTCCATCGATAAAATATATTTTGTATTTAAAATTTTATTTTTCCAATTGCAATTTTTTTATTTACGGCACAAAGCAGCACAAATTGAGCACAACTCTGCCCAGCCTCATTTTTTTATTTTTGAAAATAATCCATGGATAAAATACATTTTTGAACATAAAATTTTATTTTCCAAATACAATTTTTATATTTGTGCACAAGGCAACACAAATCGAGCACAACTTGGCCCAACCTTAATTTCTTTATAATAGAAAATAATCCATCGATAAAATACATTTTGATCATAAAAGTTTATTTTTCCAAATACATTTTTATTTACTGCACAAGGCAGCACAAATCGAGCACAACTCTGTCCAACTTCTCCTTTTTATTTTGAAAATAATCCATCGATAAAATACATTTTTGAACATTTGAACGTTTATAGCACAAATCGAGCACAACTCTGCTCAACTTCATTTTTTTTATATTTGAATGTAATCCATCAATGAAATACATTTTTGAACATAAAAATTTAATATTTTTTTAATTGCAATTATTTTATTTACGGCACATGGCAGCACAAATCTAGACAACTCGACCCAACTTTAATTTTTTATTATTGAAAATAATCCATCGATAAAATACATTTTTGAACATAAAAAGTTTATATTTCCATAAGCACAACTCAGCACAACTTTTATTTTTCGAAAATTGCACGGCTTAATTCCACTCTCAAAATTCGGAGTCTTCATAAAACCCAAAATAAATAAAAAAAAAAAGTTACGGCACAAATTGAGCACGACTCAGCACAACTTTTATTTTTCAAAAATGACACGGCTAACTTCACGCACATGATTTCTTGGCATAACAGCTGCATTTTATAGTTAGACAATTCTTAACCCATTATGATTTACCCGGATACCATAAATAATAATAAAAATTGACAGTTATTATTAGATTTTGACACTCAAATTTTAAAATTTTAAACCCTTTTCCCTTATTTTTTGTTTGTAGTAAGCCAAAAAAGCGGTATTTCTGAAGAAAAAATGAACCGCACTGTTTGTCGCCTAAACCGGTTTCCTAAAACCTCAATTTTTCGATATCTAAGATTACTTTATAATTCAATACTGTTTATATTGAAGCTGCGGTCCTCATGAGATTCGATATCCTGCAAAGAAATGATCGATATGCTCGTGAGAACTTTTGGACCATGTCTTCCTGCTTATTGTTAATAAAACATTTCAATTATAAAACGAACATTAAAAATAATATGTGCTTGGCGATATAACTTGAAGTTAGCGGTTATTGCTGTTACTTGATCGAGAATTTTGAAATAAGGAACATTTTCAAATTTAAATCTCAATTTAAATTAAAAATAACGGCAAAGGTATCAAATAGACATATCGAAATGCAGTGATTCCTCAGTAATCCGGCAGATATCACTGACGGATTACCAAAAACGTCATATTACTGGAAATCACTAATAATAAGGTATTTAAAAGGCAGAAGTTATGTCTTATGGTATATATATATAATATGTACCCACATATAGTATACACAAAATTACATAAAAAGGGCCCCAAAAATAAAAATAAAGTGGCGATATAACCCCGAAAAAAATTTTTTTGGGGGTTATCGCCCGGTTACTGGGAATCGAGAATGGAAAGGGATTTTAAGGAACATTTTTAAATTTAGCCTCGTTTAAAAATTTTTTAAAAGAAAGGCCCCAAATTAGAAATTTTTAAAAAGTCGAAGCGGCCCTCAGGTTAAAACCGTCAAGTTGGCGTGGAGTTTACAAAATTAATATTTTTAGAAAGAAAATTTATTTAAAAGGCAGAAGTTATGTCTTATGGTATATATATATAATATGTACCCACATATAGTATACACAAAATTACATAAATGAAATGCCGTACGTAATAGAGCGAGCACAGGACGGAACAAACTGGCGCTTGACCCTGCGACAAGCAGTCACTTATCTTGGGGAGATTATAAAAACGCCGGATTACTGAGAAGGTCAGAGAAGTGAGATGCCGGATTATAGAGAAACTACTGTATATTAAATTGCATAGCCTCGTTTAGAACACACTTATTAGTTTTATGATGAGAAGGCCCAACTTAGGGAAGTTTTAAACAGTCGACATCGGCTCCAAGATACAGGTTAAATCCGTCAAGTTGGCGTGGGAGTTTTAAAAATATTAATATTTATAGAAAGAAAATTTAAATTGAACCAGGGTGTACTATAAATATTTTTTTTTTAGGTAAAATTAAAATTGATAATGGGTGCGAATCTTTGGAATATTGATTCCAATTTTTAAAACACAAGAATTGAAATTTCTGAATTTGCAAATATTATATTTTCTGTCAGTTTATTCTGTCAGTTTTCTGTTAGTCAATTTAAATTAAACCAGGGCGTACTATAAATATTTTTTAGGTAAAATTAAAATTGATAATGGGTGCGAATCTTTGGAATATTGATTCCAATTTTTAAAACACAATAATTGATATTTCTGCAAATATTATATTTTCTGTTAGTTTATTCTGTCAGTTTTCTGTTAGTCAATTTAAATTAAACCAGGGCGTACTATAAATATTTTTTAGGTAAAATTAAAATTGATAATGGGTGCGAATCTTTGGAATAATTTTATTAGAATATTGATTCTAATTTTTAAAACACAAGAATTGAAATTTCTGCAAATATTATATTTTCTGTCAGTTTACATTCAACCAGCAAAACATTTGCATTTATACGCCAACAACTCTTTCTAAAGGATTTTGTGGTTTGATTTCAATATACACGTCTAAATCACTTAGTAAAATATTTTTCTTGTATATGAGTTTACTTCGAAGTAGAAATCTACCTCTTGGTGCATACGGCGGAAATGTTGAATCATCGCATTGCAAATTATTGAAATAATAATGTCCCTAAAAAAAAAAGAAATAAAAAATGGAATTAAGAATGTTTGGATAGTTATTGAACCTTACTTTTTTAACCAAACAATTTGGAACAAAATTTGTATCAAATGTTTCGTAGATGTTACCAAATTTATTATTATGAAAGCCCAAGCAGACATTCTCAGAAAGATTAAACGGAAATAATCGATATTCATTACTTTGGAATTTTCTTCCTTCCAAATGATACTGTAAAATTTTTTTTTTAAAGTTAGTTATAAGAGCTCTTATGCCGTACTAATAGTCAATATTTCGCTTTATTAAGATTAGAATATGACTCGAAATTGATTATTCTGATTGCATAGCAAAGTATATAAATAAACTTTAATTAGGTTAGGTTAGAAAGCAACACCTACAGTTAATAAGTGTGCATCCACATCTTGAATCAAATCGCAGCTTACATTACAACTTTTGGAATATCTGGTTACATAATATACTTGAATTTTTGTATTATTAACATAGGATTTATTGAAGAATGTCAGATTAAATCTTTCCAATATAACATGGTAGTCATGTTGATGAAACTGTAAAATTAAAATAAATACATATTTATGCAATTAAAAATTACTGACACATTTGGGGCAAAAAATAAAGAGATTCTTACCGCAAGCATTCCAGAAAAAACAATTAGAATACAAAACACAAATAATGTCATTGTATGGTGGATCTGACTGACATCCACGTAAGAATAGTGAAAAATGTAATTTTCCACTAATATATTCAGTATGAAATGACTATAATATTGCACAAAGAAATGATCCATTACAAAATTGCAAGCCATTTATTGTTTGGTTCGAGGTTATTTTTATGAGTTGACTCACTTCTGAACCATTACAAGTTAAACAAATTAAATTTAAGTAACAAATTCTTGCAAATTTCTAAAATTCTGGAAAACATAATTAGTTTAAAAGACCCGGGAGCGGGTATAGAATACCCCTTTACCCAATATAATTCAAAAGTACCTTGTACAAGTCATGAAATTAAAAATTATTTGTAAACGTTTATTGTTCGTTCCGATTATTTGGAGGACGTTGTATTTATCAGCCATTATCCATGATTCTGTTGGAGAAAGTTAATGAGTTCTCGTTGCCTTCTCTAATTCTTTATAAATCATCAAAACAAATTTAAAAATTAATTAATTATGTAGTGGTAATTAACCTAGGAGTTGGCTTTGAAGCGATTTAAAATAAAACAAGCAAATATTGATAGATATATTGGGAGCTAATTTATATATATTTTAACATAACGCAAAAAACAATACTGACAACAATAAATTTTAAAATATTAAGAAAGCTTTTCATCTTGTAATCCTTCTTTAAATTTAACATGCACTTGATCACCAACTCGAATTACACCGCTAAACTGTATTCCCATGTTAATTCCAACCACCGGAATACAAACTTTCTTATACATTTCTTTGTCCACAAGGTGTGCTTTTCGAAAACTAGAAAAAAAAGATCGTTTACGATTATTTAAATTTATTTTTCCTCCAGTTGGTGAGGCAAAGGTTTTTATTATCCAACCAATGCTAAGCTAGGAATATGTCATGACGTCACATGGCAGATTTCTTATTCGTGACGTCATGGCAATACATCTGCTTGACTACCAAACGAATGAATTAATTTAAATAAAAAAAGTACCGTTTAAGTATGCGATATGGTTGACGATTTTTAGAGAAAATTCCAGTTTCAGGATCGACGTTTACGGATTTGTTTATTGCACGTAAGGCTACATTCGTAAAGCTAGCACTTCCAATTTCAATTTCTTCAAATTGGTCTTCAATAAAAGGGCGTTGCCATACAGCCTTGCTATTATCATTATAATTACCATTGCCGTTGGTTAACTCAATAACTATATGCGCACGTAAATGTTTGGGTGTAATATGTTCGCATCCACGTAATCCGTGAATGTAATCTATCGTTTCTTCGCTGATTAATGAGAAACTATTATATTCGGGTTTCATGCTCTAAAACATACGTAGATATTACATTAGCTTTTGAAAAATTCTACCTGGAGAACAGTTGGTGCGGCTTATGTCCGCATTCAAATACAGAACTTCTTACCTCTATTAGATAAAGTTGCTCAAAATCTGGATTATTTGTTATCTCATCACATGGATTCAAACATTTTCTAGTTGGTGGAACTACAAACTGGCCTAATCTTAGCCCAGAATTTTTCTCTAACAAATGCTCAGACAAAAACCGCGCTACACGATCTCCACAATCATACACATTTAGCGTGTGGATGGAATACTCACTACAATAATTTAAAATATATTAACAAGTAACTTTTTATATTGTTTGTTTATGATTCACTCTTGGAAAAACAAATGACTCAGTTCAAGTTTTCTTTAATATCTCCAAAACAGTAAAATATTTTTTATGCTGAACACCTTTGGCAACTGAAGAATCACCGTTTTTGAGTTATTAGATAAACATCAGGTTGACTTGTATGCCAGCTCTTGTGGTTGCAACTATAGCAAACATTGATACTTACACTCGCACAGTTTTTTCTTTATTTATTTCCTTGTTTTCTATTCGTATTTTTTTACCATCATTTGTTGCCTCAAGTCGAAGATCATCACCCATGGTTAAACGAATGGTAGCCAATTTGACATTGGTTGTATAACATATATGCTTATCTTCAGTATACACTACATAATTCCTACAAATTAAATTATTTTTGATAAAATGTAAAAATTAAAGACATCAAAAAATGTTGTCATATTGGCTTTCCATTTCGGAATCTATGGTAAATAATTTATTTCGTAAAAATTCAATCGTAATTTTACCTATCATTGATTGAAGGATAAGTACGGTTTTTCTTGTGTTGCAGACCAGGCTTTGCACAAAAGGCCTTTACCACTTCAAATGGATGACCACCATCAATTCCATATAAAAAAATGTGTTTAACTTCACCAACTGTTGCGTAGGCTGGTAGGTTACCGCTCGGCGTTTCTTTTAATAATCCAGCTTGCTTAATTGATTGCCTTTTCCTATAGTAACAATATCCTACCACTGCGATTCCAATTCCAGCGGTAACCAATATACAACTTTTTTCGATATGCATTTCCTAAAAAATTCTAATTTTTATTTCAAGTCAAATAAATTAAAATTTTACCTTACCGTAAGTTCTGAATTGCTAATGTTTGCTCAAATGGTAAGAACACGTGTAACCCAAACTGCGATAAAATGTTTACATGTCGGTGATTTAAACGTTATAAATTTTTATTAGGCAAATTTTAGCGAACAAAAGTGTTTTAAAATTATTTGTTGATTTAAATAAATGAAAAATTTAAAAGAGATTTTATAAACTATAAAAACAGTAATCACTGCAATGAAGCGTTTTTACGGGATTTTATTCGATTACTAAGTGTTTGTTTTGTTTAATTTTTTATTTTAACTTTTAGTCTTAAGCATTTGATTTAACAAATTTTCAAGGAGCAGCTAGCACTGGTAACAAACCTGCATTTGCACCGTTACAATACCTAAAAATGACATGCTGCGAAAAAAAATTTACAATTATTTTTTCTTCTTGTCTACAAGTAGTTTATCAAACGAAGAACTTTATTCAAAATTTAGCACATTATCTTAATTAAATTACATTTCATTATAATTTTGATATTATAAAAAGTTTTGAGTACTTTAAATGTCTCAAAATTCCCATTTTGTGTTCGGAAACCCTTAAAAAAAAGGTTTACCTTTTTTATTGCAATTTTTATTCAAAAATTATTACCAGCATCAACGGCCACGAACAGGGCAACCCATCCCGATCCTCCATTGTTTACAGTCGTAGTATATGAAAGAATCATATGATTATTTTCAGATTTTAGAACTGCAGGATTGTCCTATCAATAAAAAATAATTGCAAACACATTCTGGATTTAGGAAAACTCACCGATGAACAGAAATGATGAATCGTCGAATCGCTGTTATCTTGCTGAAACGTTTTCACGTCAACGTAATTTTTGGCGCACACACCACCTACATCAAAAACTGAAACAAAACCGCAAATTTGTTAAATTTCAGATAAACAAACATGACTGTAATATTAATTGCACCTGAGAATTTTAGCATAACTTGCATTCCTTGCGGGACCATTATTTCCCAAGTGCATGTTTTTGTTTCTCTGTAGTCAGCTGGGTACAATGGGCTTGTAAATTTTCCACGGTAGTTATAAAAAATACCACCGCATCCTTTACCTGTAATATAACTGTATTGAAAGTGTACTTTTTGTAATATTGAAATACTCATTTGAATTGCCGCCCAAATTAAAATTTATTTGAACTACAGTTTATGCAATTTATTTGAACCAATGATTATATCAGGAAACCTTACCTGCATTAGTCGATGTGTATAGCATATCATAATATGCATTCGAATTGGACGCTTCGTTATTGTATATATGAATAAACAATTTACTAGATTTTGAGTATATGGGATTTGGTGTTTCGTGCCCACAGAATGTTGCGATTAGTGGATCACTTTTGGAATTACCATCATATATCTAGAATTTTAAATAAATTAAAATTTATACTTAAATGCTCGAGCAGTGGAGAAAAATATACCTGTATACCATTCTTTGAACATTCCGGCATATCATATATATAAACTTCCATAAAATACAACGAAATTGTATTATTTTCAGGGACATGAATTAAGATGTCGCAGTTGCTCACAAAATTTGAATTCTTTATTCGACCTTGTGCCGATGTAAAATTTCTATCGCACCCTAAAATTTTCAGTTTATTAGAAAACGATCAAATCCTGTTGCTTACGTGCATTGACCATTAACAACGTTATAAGAGTTCAAAAACCCGTGAGTCAATTTGATCCACAATTGAATTGCGTTCTTTGTTTTACCACAAGAAAACCCACAGTTCAATCAGTTAAAATACATTAAAGTTAAACTGACGAAATTGGCAATGAGGTGTTTGATTTGTTTTTGTTTTGTTGTATGTTTGGTTATTTTGTTGTGGTCTGATTGGATGGGCTTGGATAAGGTGCATATCATCAGCCCCTTCTATTGCGAATTCTTAATTAAAAAAAGTCTAAATTATTTTCGGTTGGACTTTTTTTGTTTTTAAATTATTTAAAAAATTAGTGGGGGGGGGGCTGGAGGCCTGTTAGCTCCATCCTTCTAATTTGGAAAATAATCTCAATAATCGTTTGTGCATGATTGTACATAATTGATTTTCGCTTTACCCTTTTCTGTTGCTCCCCTCCCAAGAATATGTCATAATTTTTTTGGAAAATTAAATCGGTAGCGGAGAATTTCTACTAAATTTTCAAACCTTTAATATTTATGTTTACCTGCATTGTAATATTTGGGTACTGAAGGGTGTTTCACACCCCCCAGATTAATTAACTTATTTTTATCAGAAGTAAACTGTAGATCTGCCGTTGCAGAAGCACTGGAGGGTGTTCCACACCCCCAGACCCCCCGGATTGAATAGTTTATTTTTTATAAGAAGTAAACAATTTATCCGGAAGAAATACAATTGTGATAACCCGGATGCATAGTCACTTACAGGAGTGAGGTTTTAGTCGGTAAGAATCCGACACTACCACCCCAAGTCACCGGGGTGTGTCTTTTAAAGATTTCCCCACTCCCAGCGCACGCAAAAAAAAAGAAGAAGTAAACAGAAGATCTCCCGTTGCAAAGGCACTGAAGGGTGTTTCACACCGCCAGACCTCTAATTTATTTTTATTAAAAGTGAATTAAATATTTAAGCATATCCCAAGTTTTTTAAAATTAGCTATGTCCAAGTAAATGTGTTTAATTTGTAATCTGGCAATTAATCATAAATTGCATAATTATAAATTCCGTATTCTCTGGGAGGTAGATCTCTTCAACGGAAGATCTTGAGTTTACTTCTGATAAAAAATAAACTGCTTAAACCGGGGTCGGGGGCATGAAACACTCTCCAGTGCCTCTGCAACGAGAGATCTTTAGTTTACCTCTGATGTAATAAACTATTCAATCCGGGGGGTCTGGGGTGTGGAACACCCTCCAGTGCACAAATTTTAGAATGAAGAACATTGCAGAACATGCAAATCCCCAGACCGAGTAATTGATTTTTTATCAGAAGTAAACTGAAGATCTCCCGTTGCAGAGGCACTGGAGGGTGTTCCACACCCCAGACCCCCCGGTTTAAATAATTTCTGCGGAAGGTGTAAAACGCCCTCCAGCGCCTCTTCAACGGAAAATCGTCAGTTTACTTCTGATATAAATAAACAACTCGATCCAGGGGGTCTGGGAGGCGTGGAACACTCTCCAGTGCCTCTGCAACGGGAGATCTTCAGTTTACTTCTGATATAAATAAACTACTCAATCCGGGAAGTCTGGGGGGTGTGGAACACCCTCCAGTGCACAAATTTTGGAATGAAGAACATTGCAGAACCCCCCAGACCGAGTAGTTGATATTTTATCAGAAGTAAACTGAAGATCTCTCGTTGCAGAGGCACTGGAGGGTGTTCACCCCCCAGACTCCCCGGTTTAAATAATTTCTGCGGAAGGTGTAAAATGCCCTCCAGCGCCTCTTCAACGAAAAATCGTCAGTTTACTTCTGATATAAATAAATAACTCGATCCAGGGAGTCTGGGAGGCGTGGAACACTCTCCAGTGCCTCTGCAACGGGAGATCTTCAGTTTACTTCTAATATAAATAAACTACTCAATCCGGGGAGTCTGGGGGGGTGTGGAACACCTTCCAGTGTACAAAGTTTGGAATAAAGAACATTGCAGAACATGCAGAACCCCCTAAACCGAGTAGTTGATTTTTTATCAGAAGTAAACTGAAGATCTCCGTTGCAGACGGACCCTCAGTTTAAATAATTTATTTTATTAAAAGTAAATTTAATATTTAAACATACCTCAAGTTCATTAAAATTGGCTAGGTCAAGTAAATGTGTTTAATTTGTAATCTGACAATTAATTATAAAGTGCATAATTATAAATTCCGTACCCCCTGGGAGGCAGATCTCTGCAACGGGAGGTCTTCAGTTTCCCTGTGATTAAAAGTAAACTGTTCAATCCGGGGGGCCTGGGGGTTATGAAACACTTTCCAGTGCTTCTGCAACGGGAAATATTCAGTTTACTTCTGATAAAAAATAAACTACTCGATCCGGGAGGTGTGGGGACGTAGAACACCCTCCAGTGCTCAAATTTTGGAATCTCTTCGTAGAAGTACGTAAAATACAATGAAATATCGATGAATTAGGTGAAGTACCGTGAATTATTGATAAATTATATGAAGTACGAAGAAATATGGAGAATTATGATTAAGTACGTGAAGTGTGAAGTTAATTGTACACGATTTCTTGTAGCGGTTGACTCCTCGGGTTAGTTGGAGACAGAAGTAGACGATGAGATGACTAAGTGTTTGGAATGTATTAATGATGATTGGATGGTATGAAAAATCAACAAATTTTGAAAATCAAGGTAAGATTCGAGATTATTAACCTGCAATTTTATATTCCATTCTAAATCCTTTTCCATGAGATGTTCCAGTGGCACTGAAAAACGAAACGATGGCTTCATTTTGTCCGCTATAGAAATCGAAAGCTAGTGCATGTCTGCCACAAAATGGATGGATGCCAATAGGAGCCTGCGCTGTCTGCAAAAAAAACCGGAAAAAGAATAAAATATCTTAGTTTCACATTTTCCTTACACTGACACTTCAAGTTGTGCCGAACCAGCAAAAACAGTATCTGTACCCAAACCTTGCGAAATAATCTTCCTATTCTGGAACAGACTATAAGTCAGATATTACTCTGGGCGAAGAATAAAATCATTAGCACCTGATCCGAAATTTCGACTTTGTCACTTGAGCAGGTTTCTCTCAAAAATTCCTGATCGGTAACATTTACTAAATCAAAGTCCGTGAAATGGAAGTAAAGTAAACTTTCATAATTTTCAGATTTTAAAATCCAATTGCATCTGATATTATCGGGGTATGAGTTCGGATACAATGGAGAGGTCAAAACTTTTGTTTCGTTGATTACAGTTAATACAGATGGTCCACATATTGCTAAAACATCGTGGAAATTAATTTCACCATTTTCGTCATTATTTCACTTACATGGAACCTTTTGAATAGTAATTTTGAATGGTTTCGTAATTGATGGTTCCATTGTGTTCAGTCGCATCCAAGCAGAATGGCTGGATGTGGTCATATCTGGAGGTATATTGTTATCACATAACCGGGTTATAATTCCGATACTGCTGCACCTCCGTCTCGAATCTAAACAGCAGAAAAGAAAACAAGGAAGTTTGTAAAAGTAAGCTTTCTTCTACCTCAAGTATTTGACAGCCACATGTTTGTTTACCAAATGTTGTACTTCTGTTTCTGGCACATGGAACCAAATAGAGTTCGTTAATATGGAATTTCAAAATGTTATCTTTCTGTGTAGTTATTTCCCAATGGCATTCCAAATGTGCCAATCCTACAGGAGCTTCAATTGTTACGCTGTCATTAACAGTAACTATTCCACCGCAACCAACCGTAGATCCTAGAAATTTTAAAGTTTAGGCCGTTTGGAAGAAGATGCAATAAACTGAAATTACCATAAGTGAAGTAAACCTCAGCTTGAAATCCATCATAAGAAACGGAACCGTCTGTGGCCATATACAAAATCATCGAGTTTGATTTGGATTTGATAATAGGAAGATTGGATGTTAAGTTTCCACACAGTTGAGCTAGTCTTGTACTGTCGTTAAAGGAGGTTCCGTCATAAATGTCCACAAAATCGTAATAACATCCGCTGTTATACTCCAAATTAAATTGAGTAAATCTTCAATACAAAATATTGTTTATTAGTTGGAGATCCAAAATAAAAGTAGTATTACTTACTTGACTACCACAGTTTTGTTTTCTGGAGCAGTTATGTTCCAAAAACATTTTATATAATGGGAATATGCTTGGGCTTTGTTAATTTCGCTTGTCGGAGACGCTATCTGAGATGGTTCTGTGATTACACCACCACACTCTGAAATTGGTTTCATAAGATGTTTTCAACATTCCTGCTTCATTGATTACCTTCCCTATTGTATGAAAATTTAAAACCTCTCTTGGCGATTGAAAGGTCTGTGGCAAAATTGATTATAACACCGTCACGTACGCGCAAAGGTGCAGGTGCATCTAAACCACAGTAAGGTCGATTTGAACTTTGTGAAAGGGAACTTTCGGCATCATAATAGTATTCGCTTTGATATTCTGATCTTTTTAAGGTTATGTTGTCATACTCACAACGAGGATCTAAAAGTTGGCGTTTACTAAATCAAAAATAGGTATAATATTTTATCCAAAAAATACCAAGTTCTAAATTGAAATATTCAAATACTAAATTAATATAATTTCCTGGAGATGTAATGTTATAGGAACACACTATATTATTATAGTATAAATTTGGGTAACCCGGACTGACAATATACTGGGCTTTTTGGGTAGCTTCAAATATTCCACCACATTGAACAGACCATTTAGCCTGTAAAAATTAAGAGGGCCTAGTAGAATACGCATGATACTATTGTGCACTCACTTCCACTTGTGACGTTAGATAGGCGAATTAGCTTTTGACGATGGCGAAGTTTTTCCTAAACTATAACGAATTTTTCAATTTTTTTTTAATTTTTTAAATCTACATAGTTACCCGTTTGCGGTAAAGAAAATTCAAGCTATTTCGTTGAATAGTTTAAAATATATAGCGAAATAGAAATCACCATTATTATTGCAATGAATTTGTACCTTATATTATATTTATTTTCACAATCATTTTCAATAAATGTTTATGAAAATTGTTTACAGTGTACAGTTCATCATTATCTACTAAATCCAAAAGAAAAAAGTATCAAATTTTGTTTAGTTTTAAAAAAATCTTCGCCATCAGTAATAAAATAAAATATCGTTCATTTTAATGAAATTTTCAATTAGCCAAGTCGCAAAATAGTTTGTAAAACTTTGACTATTGTGACAGAGATGGCCCAATTTGGAATTTGTTTAGATGACGTTTCAAATTTTTAATCAAATACACTATATTTTTCAATAAATTTTAATTTTGCATTAACAAAATAATTGCTATTGACCTCAAGCTAGTACTGACATAATAATTATATTATTTTATATTATTATTAATAATTTAGATCGAAGACCGCAATTACCGGTTCGAAAATTTATTCAAGTTTCAAACAAATAAACCAATATCACATTATTTCTATTACTCAAGAGAGGGCTACACAAAAAATAATTTGCAATGCCTGAGAATATACAACTATCTAAACAAAGTGAAAGGCAAATAGATTTCGATTTGTTGTCTCTACTAGGCCCACCTTAAGATAAAAAAATTAAGTTTCGTATCATTGTCATGGTGCACTGCTTAAAATATTCAATAGAAATCAAATCGGCCCGCTTATCTGGCAGTTGGATCACAAACTTACGAAGCCAATTCACGTACCAAGGGTCTAGAAGAAACGTACAAACCTTAAAACCGGTTGCCCTAATGTTTTCGTTACTCCTAAATAAAATTTTCATTCTATTCGATGTGGAATTGTATTTTTGTGGTAAATTTCGTCCACAAAACTTCCCAGCTGATTTGTATTGGTCGTCAATATAATCCCATAGCTGCAAAATCGAAAAGAAAACGTAAATATTTATTAAATTTGGAAATCAAATCACCTCGACGAAATCATTTTTGCAATTTTTGGATTCTTCGATATAGAACCTGTCTATGAACTCAAAAACCACGTGATAACCATCTTCAACCATAACTTCCCAATTGCATTCGCCATTGTTTGGGTAATTACTTGGATAAGATGGAGTTTCGATAATGCGTGATTTATCATAAAAGATTCCGCTACAACCTTAAAAAAAAGAAATGAAGAAGATAAATAATTTTTTGTCTACGTACCACCCATAACCGGCTCATAGTGCAACTTGAATCCCGTACCGTTGCTCTTTTCGTCCGCATGATATTCGACAAGAAGAGTATTGGATTGAGTTATGATTAAGCTCGGTTTATTATTTTGGCAAAACTGTCCCAGCTTTGGCTGTGTTCTAAATTCGCCGTTGTAAATCGAAATATAATTGTAAACGCAATTTTCGTCTAAATTAACTTCCGTAAAGTTCGCTTTTATTTTTTGGTCGCTCGGTAATTTTATCAACCAAGCGCATTCAATTCCTCCTGAGTGTTTATCGGGAAATCCTGGACTTGTTACGTCGCCTTCTTCGTTACGTATTATACCTCCACATGGATTAGTAGTGTAATTTATGGAATAGCGTAGGGGATCCTCTGAGTTAATTTTGCTTACCTAGATTGTGGACGAATGACGATTTTAACGTAAGACATAAAATAATCACTCACCAAGATTTGTGTTACAACGTAAGGACTTCTTATTATTTTTGGACGTGGAAGTGATTCACTAAATCCAGCTATAATATCCTTTGGATCGTCTGAAATGGTATGCAAGAAATTGAAAAGAAAACTATATAAAGAACATTTACAAACCAGCACTGATTACCAACGGCTTGGGCGATGACATAGATAATTCTGGATTATAACTTAAAGTAATTATCATGGATAAAGTTTGATTTTCGTTGGCATTTCTGTAATGCCTGTAGGAGCATAAATAGGATGTTTCATTTATACTGTAGATAATTCCAGTGGTTTGGTTAAAGTTGCCTGGGCAAACTAAAAATTTTGATAAAGAACTATACGTAAAAATTAAATTAGCGCGAGGGTTACTTGTAGGTTCATCGGAGGTAAAATGTGCTCGAAATCCTCTAGGGGAATTACCAAATACGTAGTACCAAATTGCTATTGTATTGCTACTAGATTTAAAGACAGTGGTATGGGTATTATTAACATTCTGAAAATTAGCTATGATCGAATTGAACGTTGAATCTTGGGCAATGTAAAACATTTCCGAGTTTTCGTTCAAATTCAAGTCCAATAATTCCAATGTTACCCTGCGTCCTTCAGGAACTGTAATACTCCATTCACATTCTCTTTCTCCAAGTGTGAATTCTGGATAAGCATACGATTGTATGAATCCAGATTCCATATTTAGTTTACCACCGCATTCTGTAATATTCACTCATTAAAACGTTAGTTTGAGTTTTTAAATTATGGAGACGCTTACCATTGCGACTGGCATTAAAATGTAAACTAAATCCTTTAGACTCGGGAAAATTATGTCCAGAAACAAAACGAACAAATGCTGCGTTGCTGGCAATCCTAATTTCGCCAGGGAGTTTGTTTCCACAATACTTTCCAACTTCATTTGCTAAAGAAATTTGTTTAGTGTGGATTAACAATAACTAAGTATAAGAAAATTTTGGAATTAGGTTGATTGAATATCTTGAATATTACAAGAAATTGTATAATGGGCTGCATTCGAGGTAGAAAATGTAATGTTTTCCCTTAATTTAACTCAACTTACTTGTTCCGTTCATATTAAATATTTCTTGAATTATGACGTAATCGTGGTAACATGTCGAAGTAATACCTAAATCCATAGTATTAAAATTTATAATCAAATAGTGATAGGGAGGGCCAATAATATTCCATCCACAGTTGGCATTTTGGGAAACTTGGATTTTGTATTAAAGTTAGGCGAGTGTAATTCTGCATAATTTGATCGAATAGTTCCACCACACCAAGCTAAAATCGAGATTGTTCATAAAATGTACAGGCACCAAAACTGTATTACCAATGGTAATTGCAGCTTTAAATCCATTTTTCGGATCAGCAACGTAAGTGTAAAACCTTATGGTCAACATATTATCACTAGAAAACGTCGAGTTGGGCAAATCATTGCAGTGTGTTTGTAAAACTGAAGAATATTTGGAACCACCATCTCGAATTTCGACTCCTGCTAATTTGCAACTAAAAAGAATTTTTATCAGACGAAAATTCAGAACAGATGAATCCCATAATGCAAATAGATATACTTTTTGGAAGTTGTAACATCAAATCTTTCTTCGAAATCTAGCCTCAACGATTCTCCAGTTGGTGCAACTATTGTCCAAAAGCATTCAGAATATGGAGGAGGAATGTTAGGATAGTTTGGAGAGGTTATACGGGTGGTGTTGTAGAAAGCTGACAGAGTAATAGTTTCACCACAATCTTGAGATAATTCTTCAAATGTCAAGGTGAAATTCTAAAATGAAACCACGGTTACACTTGGAATGCAAAATTTTGCTCTAAATTTACGGATGGTCTACTTCCAACGAACAAAACGGATAAATAATTTCCGTTGTCACCAAGAGTGGAGGAATAGTATCGTTACAATATTTTCCATTACCCAAAATTGGAGAATGTGGATAAAGTCCATTTTTAAGCTAAAAATCATTTGTTAACAATTATACCTTAGTAGAATTTTAAAAATTTACCAGAACATAATTTAAGCAGACGGAATCTTTTATTTCGTTGAATAAATTCAGTTCTTCAAATTTTACTTTTATAGTTCTTCCAGGTCGTACCGTTACATTCCATTGACACTAAAGAAATCAAAGAGCCAAAAATGACGGCAAAAGGACAACTCCTTAAGTACTCACCCGTTGATGATGATATTTTTCAGAAGAATTCACTCGGATAACACCGTTAGATAATCCTGTCAAAGAGCCACCACATACTAAAACAACAAACTGCAAGTTTCTGCTTTATATATTATTGATTACTCGTCACCTTGACGAATCCAAGCGTTAAATCCAATCCCATCAGTGCTACTGTCTGTCCGAAAAACAACTTTCATTAAATTATTAGTTGAAATTGATTTTTTGAAAATCGTGTTGTTTGGCGAACAAACTATTACAACCAAATCCCAATTCTCAGTTCCTTCAATTCCAGTATAAATTTGTACGTAATCCATTATGCAAGCATCAGTTACTCTTTCCAAATCAAATGTAATAAAATTTAACGTAAAATGATAGTCGGGTGAAGTGGAAAATATCCACTCGCAATTTAAATTATCTGCATAGCCGTTGGGATAACCAGGAGAAGTGAGATTGTAGATTGTTGCATTGAATATCTCAATTGTTCCATTAGAACCGCAACCTGCACATAAAAAGTAAATGTATGAAATGGAAGAATAGACTCTAAAGGTACAGAATATAGTTTGCAGACATAAAAACTTTGTTTTAAACCAGAGGTCATCAAATCGATGGAAACCGTGGTATTGAGTGAGCTAAACGTTCTGCTTGGAAAAGGTAAAAAACTTCTTGAACACCTCAGCTCTTATAGAATCACAATCAAATGACTATGTACCAGCGTAAAATTGTGATAATTGTTTAAACAAACCTTCTGGTTTTGGAACAAGCGGACTTTTCGAAGCAACATCCATTTCCGACCATTCAAGCAAAAATTTAAAACCTTGACGAATGTTGTCGTAATGTGTTCTTAAATAAACAACATTAGATGAAGTTGTAATAGCGTCTGGGAGAGCTACACCACACAGTTCTCCCAATTTTGGAGCTTGCTCATCAAAACCATCAAAAATCTAGAAATGGAATTTAAAAAATAATGAACCAATCAATTACATACTCAATTTACGTGCCTGTAAAGAGGCAAAGTAACACTCCGATTCGTACTCCATTTCTACGTTAAAGTCTTTAAACGTAATCGAGATTACTTTTCCAAACTTAACGGTCACTCTCCACGAAAAAGTATCAGATTTTAAATAAACATCGGGATATAAAGGTGATGCAATTTGTCCTGTTAGTCCTGACAATTCCACAGCTCGATCTGGTGAAAAAAAAATTAAAAAGTATCCCAAGATGTCAAAAATCTTTACTTAATGAATATTCGGTCAAAAATCCTTTGGCCGTCGCGCCGGAGTCATCGCCAGGAATTTTGGAACTTTGGAACAGTAACCATAAATTGCCCTCTTGTGTGATGTTGGTAGGCATAGCATTACAAAATGTTCCTAACAGTTTTCCCATGCCGTCGTTTTCTCTTATTTCTAAATAATCAAATTGACAATTTTCCGAAGATACTAACTCGAAGTTGTTGAAGGACAGTGATATTTGGTTACCAGGTGCAACTGAATTGTCCATTCGCATTGGATATCGATAGGATATGGATTTGGATAGTTTGGAGTTGCAAAGTAACCCTCGGACCTTGATAAAACTCCACCACAAACTGAAATTACAAATTTAGCGTACGGTAGCTTTACAAATTAAAATACCTGAATCTAGAACTGAATAAGTTGCTATAAAATCCATGGAGAAAGCTATTAGTTGAATGTGCAAAGCATTGCCCACGCTGGTAAAGGGTGTGGGTAATTTATCTTCTGTTAATGTCAGTGCTAGTGGAGCATCTTTGCTGTCACCATTGTATATTTCAATTTTTCCCTCAGGATCTTGCATGATAATGTGTGAAATTGTTAACCTGATATGTTGTGCTAAAAATTAAACAAGAATAATGATGAAAACATTGTTTTATAAAACTGGAGTCCTACAAGCGTCAGATGCAACTATGTACCAAGAACAATTGCTCATATCTCTTGCGTAGAACATGGAATTTGTCGAACGAATTATTCCACTATCGTTGGTTACAATGAAACCTCCACAGGCCTAAAATACTGCATAGTAGCACTATTGCGTACAGCAACCTTAACTTACTGTATAGTATTTTGCAGCGAAGCCTTTTGCTGAATAATAATGTTCAGTTGACATGACAACAAGAATAGAATTGGAAGACGATCTAGTAGTTGCATTTTGATTCGAGTTTCCGCAAAGTCTCTTTAGTTGAAAAAATCAGATGAAGGTCCATCGTAAATCTAAAATTTAAAATTAACTTAAGTTGGTCAAGGTAAAATCGTGTTACCGCAATGTTGTTTTCAGTACAATCACCAGTCAGATCAATATCATCAACTTCCAAATCAATCACGTGCCCTTCTTCCACTTCTATTAACCACTCACAACGGTCTCTAATATTGTAGTTTTTGGGGTAATTAGGCGAAGTAAACGATCCGGAAATGCCCAACAGCTTTCCACCACATTCTAAAAACATACAATCTTTTTGAGAGAACAGGATCAGTTGTTAAATGGTTTACTGGTAGGGAGAGTGGTGTAATTGGCAATAAACCCTTTGCCTTTATACGCAGAATCGCTTTGAAATCTTACAAATGCCTCATTTCCTGTGCTCGTGACTATTACTGGTTTGGTACCTTTGCTACAAATTTTTGATATTAACGGATATGTTTCGTTAGGGCCGTTTGTAATCTGGAAAAAAAATACGGTTTCATAGATTCAAACTGATGATAGCAGTTCATACCATGATGAAGTCATAATTGCAATCATACGATTTCTCCAAGTCGACGTCTGTAAATGTAAACTCAATTCTAAAACCGTAATCACTGCTGATAATCCAATCACACTGAGTATTTTCTGGATATCCATTTGGATAATTGGGAGTTTTGATAATACCGCTCGCACGTGTTAACAACCCACCACATCCTAAAATATTTGACAGGAATTATAAACAAGTTTAGCAGAAAAATAATTGATCGAAGTATATTTCAAGAAAGTACCTTCAATTTGCCATTCTAAACGAAAGCCTGCTCCTTGCTGATCTGCAGTACTTTGAAACAAAATTTCAGCGATATTGGAATCTACTGTTAAAAGTGAAGGTCGCTCGGAGTCGCAGTAAGTTCCCAAAGTTACCATATCAAATTCCGATCCGCTATATTTGATCTGAAAATAAAACCTGTAAGCAAGTTATCAAAGCTTAACCCGCTGGGTACTTTTAAATAATCGGGAGAACAACTGTCTTTGAAAGGATTATCGCCATTGATAATGTCAAAACTGGCAAACGTCAGGTTTATTTTATTCCCCATTGGAACTATGATTTTCCAATCGCACTCTTGTTCTTCTGGTTTATTAGGATAATTTGGACTTTCAATAACACCTTTAAAGCCTTTGACAACGTTTTGGCAAACTATAATAACAAACAATATCGTAACTAAGGTTATTCCCAAAGTTACTTTTACCTGTTGAGTATTCCAAAGAAAATCCCCTTTCTTGTTTGCTATAATCAGATACAAATTTTATGGTCAAATGGTTTGAACTTGATGTTATGTTAGGCTTTTGTACATCACCAAAACAAAATTTTCCCAGTGAAGGTGATTGTTCGTTAGGTCCATCAAAAATCTAAAATATTATGGATACTTTCCATAATTCGTGGTAAGTGATTTTACCTGAAGAGAATCCGTATTGCAGTACTCCTGGTTCTCTAAGCTTATATCTGTCACAATTAATTGGATACGAGAACCCGCATTAACCGAAATCTTCCATTTGCAGTCTGTATTTTGGGCGTAGGGCTCCGGGTAATTCGGTGAGGTTATAGTTGCATTTGGGGAAGTCATAACTCCTCCACAACCTAAAACAAAATTGAAAACTGACTTATTCACCACCGCCGTTAAAAATTCGACCAGTGGCAGCTGAATCCCAAGTTATCCGAAATCCTGATTCCGAGTAATAAGGATCCGATTTAAAGAAAATGTATAAATAATTAAAATGCGATGGTATCATTCGTGGAATACTATTTCCACAATATTTTCCAATCAGTGGGGATAATTGAGAAGCACCGTTCCTAACAATTAAAGCAAGTGGTACCAAATGTCTTTATTTTTAGATATACTCACCTTATTTCCAAATAGTCATAAATGCAATCTGTGGAATTTTCCAAAGTAAAATTCAAAACATGCAGCATTATTTGTTCACCATTTTAGTATCAATAATCCATGTGCATTCCCGATCTTCTGGATAATTCGATGGAAAAGATGGACTTTTAATTACCCCGGAGCTGCTGTGATATTTTCCACCACATTCTGAAAAAAATTTATTATTTGTTTATTACTTAAAATTTGGTGCCTTACCAGTTCTTTCATCGATAAACACATAATTTGCCACAAATCCATCATAACTTATCGATATATCGGAAACAAATTTAACCGTTAGAACATTTGATGTGCTTAAAAGAGTAGGAGGCTCAACGAATCCACAATATTTGGCAATCTTTTCGCTTTGGTTGTAATTTCCAAATATTTCAACGTAATCAAAACGCACTGCGTAGTCCACTCTAAATGAAAAGTCGGCCACGATAATTCGATGATGTTGCTTGGGGGAGCAATAATAATCCATGTGCAATTAGAATTTTCTGCATAGAACCCCCTTCTCGGGGTGACTCAAAAGTTCCTGACGTATTTCTCAATATTCCACCACAACCTGTAAAACAAAAGAATAAAACACAATTTTCAAAACAAATTGTCAAAATGAATTATAAGCCGCTCTTGAACACCAGCAATAGGTAATTTTCTTAGATCTCAAAAGAAAAATTCTTAAATTGACCACGGTAGAACTGAAAAGAAAGGTAAACTACGCAATTGTTACGTCAGCAATTATTATTGCACGATCTAAATTGATTTCGACGATGTCATTACGTCTTACAAAATAATTGAACTCAGTGATAGTTAATTATTAAAGTTAAGTTTTTTATTATAAATTATACCCACCCATATCTGTTGTAGTATAATTTGCGGTAAATCCTCTACGACTTACAGAAGAGTCAGTTTTAAATTTGATCCACAAAATATTGTAAGTCGATTGAATTATTGGAGGATGTTGCCCACAATATTTACCAATAAGGGTCGAATTTTCATTCTCCCCATCATGAATCTATAGAAAAATTCAAAGTTATTTTATAACTGTCAAGTGTAATCAATGTAACACAACCTCAACAAAATCAAACAAGCAATCGTCAGTGGATTCTACATCAAAGTCTGAAAATTCCAAAGTAATCGACCTTCCTAACGGCTGCATAATTTCGTAAATACAAATTACATTTTCTTTGTACAAATCTGGATAACCAGGAGATGTTATTGCACCCGATGGTTCCAAATAAATTCCACCACAAACTACAAATAAATACTATTGGAAATGATTTTCCAGGGAATTTCTTACTGATTTCGTATCTCAAGCTGAAACCTGCTCCATTATTGCTAGAATCGGTATTGAAAACTATCAATATGTGATTTCCTACTGACGTATAAGGTCCTGGTATATTTCGACCACAGTATCGACCCGCAAGTGGTGCTTGGGTCGTGGTCCTTCGTAAATCTAAAACTCAACTATTGATTTAGTTGTTTTTGACTGAACTCAATCTTACTTGAAGATAATCAAAGTGGCAACCGGATGAACCTTCCATATCAATAGTCTCGAAGGTAATTTTTATTCTCGACTTCTCCCAAGTAGATATTTTGTATTCGCAACGTATATTTGGAATATATTTGCCGTTTAGAATAGGACCAGATAAGCCACCAGTACTTCTAGTATAAATTCCGCCACATCCAGGAATACCTTCCACAGTAGAGTAAGCAATTTGGAATCCAGAGAAAGTATCGGAACTGTCCGAATGGAAATATATGACGACGTTTGGACCAGAAGACACGAGTGGTTCTGGTTGAGATGTGTTACAGTATTGTGCCAATAGTTGATTTGTTGATTCGCCTTCGTAAACCTTGACAAAATCTGAACTGCAATTTGAACTTCCGCTTCCAATTTCTAGTGTGAAAAAGTGCAATTGTATTCTTTTTCCAGCAGGTGCAGATAAATACCAATAGCAATCGCTGCAATGAATTGAAATATTTATGTGTTTTTGCAAAAATTTAAACCTTACCGATTTACTGGATATTTTCCGGGAAAACCAGGAGAAGTGATTATTCCATGAGAATCGAATGGTATCCTTCCTCCGCAAACTGCAGAAATTTATTTCTTAAGTTGTGTCAAAATTACTATTTTACTTACCAGGATCGACGGTTGTCCAATTTAGGGCAAATCTAGCATGTGATGTTGGGGATTGTGATCTCATCCAGACATAAAATGCATTGTGAGTTGATGTTAATGTTCCACCGTTAGGAAAATTATATCCGCAGAAGCGTCCAATTGAGTTGGCAGCTGAATTTCGACCATCGTGTATCTAAATAAGTAAATTTTAAGTCTAAAGAAAAATATGGTCAAAAATCTATGGAGTGATTCATCTTGGCATGCGGGCCAAAGTTAGGACTGAAAGTTTTTATTTTATTTTCATAAAGAGTTTGACGAATTTCGTAGAAACCATAGATAAAACTTACCTCCAACCAGCCAGATCGACAGTTTGGAGAATCATCCAAGTGGAATTCGGTAAACGTTATATTTAGGACTTTTGTATTATTGGTTTGAATTATCCAAACGCAGTTAATACGGCCACCATTGACGGTACTCGACGAAGTAGGATATTTAAGCAAACCAGTGAATTCTCTCAAATGACCCCCACAAGCTAAAATATTCAAAATTAGTGCTAATATTCCAGAGCTGCAAAAAGATCCAACCTTGTCTTTCATCTTCGCAATTGGAACCTGTAAATCCAATTGCACAGATGCAGTTGTAAGACAAACCAGAAATTTCACTACAACTTCCGCCGTTTAAGCATGGATTAGATTGACACGAGTTCTTGCGAATATTACAATTTGTTCCTGAAATTTTTGAAATAACATTTATTCAAAGCAACTCCTCCACAACTTACCGGTAAATCGCTGATTGCAATGGCAAATGTAGGTTCCACTTAATGGATTAGCTTCGCAAGTTCCATGAACACACGGATTATCGTCACAGGGATTTTGATTTTGTGATCGGGTACATCCTGATGGTCCTATGCCTATTCCAAAATATCCAGGTGGACAAGTACATTCTACATACGTTGAACTGATTCCTTCAAAAGTATATTAATAATTTACAACTGTTTGGCTAAAATGTAAATCTATACTGGGATTGTCGCGGCATTGAGCAAGGGCATTACATCCTCCGTTGTTGATACTACATACACCTTGAAATGAGCACGTTGTTCCATCTCCAATGTATCCAGCGGGACACAAACCACATATTTGGGAACCCTAAATTCCAAAAAATTTGAAGCTGCCTTAAAAATGATGTCAAAATACTTACGGGCGTGTTAATACAAAGGACCATTGGATTTACACTGCACCCTCCATTAAACATTTCGCACTCGTTTATATCAATACAATGACCAATTCCAGTATAACCTAAAAATTTCAGAATCGTTAGTGTGGAACCATTATAATATGAAAATCATTTTTACCTGCTGGACAGCTTCCACAATAAAATGATCCGGGTACGTTAATACAACTTACGGGCGGATCAATGGAGCAAGCCGGTCTCGTTGTTAAAGCACATTCGTCTACATCTTTCAGACAAGCAGGATTGGTTCCTTCCTTAGTCCAACCCTGTAAAATTATTCTTTAAAAAAATGTTTTGTTTATTGGCGTTTGCCAACCTGATCGCAGAGACAGGTATAACTGTGACCTTGCGGAATACAAATTCCATGACCACACAACTCTGCAGCAGAACCGTTACTACAACTTGCAGTTTGTTGGGTACAGTGAATGCCAAACCAACCAGAACCGCAAATACACCTTAAAAAAATTTAAATTAGTGAAAGAACAACCGAGTCTGTATCTTTAATTTACTCATATGTTCCTGGTTTATTAACGCATGTGGCACCATTTTGACATCCTAAATCGGTTCCTGCAAATCTAGAACACTCGTTAACATCCCGATCGCAATTTGGTCCTTCCCATTCGGTAGGACAATGGCACAAATAACCATCGAACAAATCGTGACAAATTCCACCATTTTGACACGGATTTTCATTGCACTCATTCTTTCTTAGCAAAGTCATCAAACGATTTACTTTTCTCTCCAGTATACGCATTCTTCTGTTCAATACCGAAGAGACATATTCGTTTGACTGGTCCTGTGAGAAAATCATATATTAAATTCTATTTTTTCGTTTTGAAACTTACAGTCGAACTGTTTGAATTTCGGTATCCATTTTCCAGGTTAGTTAGTCTCTTGATAACTCCTCGATTTCCTTCTAGCGACCGTTTCAAGCGCTGAACTTGAACAACGGTGTCGTAATATTCGCTGTTAATTTTATTTAACGTATCTGTTGCATTTCTTGCCTGAGCAATTAAACAAAATTAATTCAAAGCAAAAGTGTTATTAAAATTTAAAAATTTATTATTTTCAGTAAGGCGCCACTGTTATTTTGAAATAATAATCTGCATAAGATTAAGTTTTACGTAAACCGATAATTTTTATATTTTAAAATTTAAATAAATTGCAAGAATTTGCTTACCAAGAGGGCAGCGTCAGTCAAATCCCCACCGTTTAATTTAATTTTTCCACTTCCTTTCGTAACAAAACGAATGTCTTTGTTTTCAGCCGAATTAAAAATTATATATCCAGATGAAGATGTTATGTAAGGCCTAATATTATTGTTATTTGTTAAATTAATTTTATTTATTTATTTTTTTTACTTACTGTCGTCCAAATTCACCATAAGATAAAACATCATTTATAAGAAGGCAGTACAATATAATTAATATTTCCAACTTAGCCATTATAAAATCATCATGTTTTTGGAAGGGTCTAAATTTAAGTAAGTTTATTAATTGGCATGAAAATTTACCAATCCAAATATTTCTGATAATACCAGGGGCGTCAGAAGTATTAGGTTGCAAATGTACAGTTGTCACAATTTTATTTCCGGTGCTCGAAAACTAAAAAATTACTAATCGCGAACTACCGCTCATGGAAGTTCGGACACCTAATAATAATTTTTTAATTACGATGAAATTTCGTACACATTTTTGTTAAATTGAGGAAAATATTGACTCATAATCAAAAATAAGTAGCTTCCTACAATTTTAAAAAAATTAAATATATTTTTATTTTGTTTAACATTTTTAAAACCCAAAATAAACACTTTATGAGTTTTATTGCTTTTCATTCATTTTATGTAAAAATTTTTCTTAATTTGAGGTAGGCTACCGACTATTTATTGTTGTGGCAATATAATTTTGTTCAATTCACATGTCATCTGTTAAAAGTAGACTAATCAAAAAGCAACATTCGCAATTTCAGAGCCAACTGAAATGAATTATAGTGACAATTGCACTAGTGGAATTATATCGACAATTGCACTAGTGGTTCTAGTGACAATTTTATATATAAATACAAAACTTTGCGAATGATAAAAGTTTGTTTACTGGTTGTAATAGAAATGAAATCATGTGCAGCTCAATTTTTAAATTATAATTTTTGAAAAATGAAATTTGTGAATTGAATAGTCTCTCGAATACCATTCGTAGTCAAAGTTTAAGTAGACTATTTTGAGGTGGTATCACTCATGTTCATTGCGCTTGTGAATAGCACTCGTGCTAACGCACTCGTGCTATTTGTACACAAGCGCAATAAATATTCGTGTACCACCTCAAAAATAATCGAATAACTTTGACTACTTGTGCTATATAAATGAAAATTTTCAAAATAGGGGTAAATTTGTCAGTTTCTAAGCAAACAAGCGTGCGATTGTGTCTATTTTTGTCTATTTTTAAAATCCCGCGTGGAAAACCTACTAAAGTAGAAAAACGAGCAAGTGTTATTATCCTGTTACAACAAGGCTATTTGGTTAGTCAAATTGAAAAAAAACAAATTTGAAAACGAACGATATTATTCACCGACATCAAACAACGGGTAGTTTAGAAGATCAATATCGTCCAGAACCCTCTAGAAAAACAACAGCCGCTGAAGATTTGAGAATTGTTTTATTAAGGAAACGCAATAGAAATCTTACAGTACTATTTGTACTGTAAAACGTCGACTTCAAGAAGCTAATCTTCATGATCGTGTTGCCGTTCAAAACCCCTTATTACGTCAGGGTAACAGAGCGAAACGACTTTGGCCACAAAATCGTTTAGATTGGTCGGTGGAAGATTGGAAGCAAGTGCTCTGGAGTGATGAGCCAAAATTTGAAGTGTTGGGCAAACTAGATAGGTTAGTTAGACGAGAAAACAGAAAATATGACTCCCGATTATGTTGTGCCCACCGTTAAACAAGGGAAGAGTTCAGTGCTTATTTGGGGGTGATTTTCCTATGCAGAAACGGGGGATTTATGTCGCATCGAAGAAATTATGAAAAAAGAAAATTATTAAAAAAAAAATTATAGACAATAATGTCACCATCGGGTGGCGTTTATTCCATTCGAGGGTTAACCGCTGGTGAAGTTTTTGTACACATCTCATGAAGCACTTCACGTGGAACATCCTCCAGTGTCTCTACAACGGAAAATCTTCAATTTACTTCTGATAAAAATAAACTACTCAATCCGGGGGTCTGGGGTGTGGAACACCCTCCAGTACCTCTGCAACGGAGACCTTCAGTTTACTTTTGATAAAAATAAACTATTCAATCCGGTGGGTCTGGGGTGTGGAACACCCTCCAGTGCACAAATTTTGGAATGAAGAACATTGCAGAACATGCAGAACCCCCAGACCAAGTAGTTTACTTATTAGAAGTAAACTGAAGATCTCCGTTGCAGAGGCACTGGAGGGTGTTCCACACCTCCCAGACTCCCGGTTTAAATAATTTATTTTTATTAAAAGTGATTTAAATATTTAACATATCTCAAGTTTATTAAAATTAGCTATGGTCATGTAAATGTGTTTAATTCGTAATTTGACAATTAATTATAAATTGAGTAATTATAAATTTATAAATAATATGAAGTACGAAGTATGCAGAATTATCATGAATTACGTGAAATGTGAAGTTAATTGTACACGATTTCCTCTAGCAGTTGACCCTCGATTCCGTTCCAATTTTACATTCATGCACGACAATGACCCGAAACATACAGCGATACTGTATAAAACTTATTTAAATGCTCAAGAACAAAAAAAATCTAAAAAAGATGAAGTGGTCTCCTCAAAGCCCGGACTTAAATCCTATTAAGTTGTTGTAGGATGAGCTGGATGGGAAGGTTTGGAAAGTGTGTCCAACATCCAAAGATCACTTGTAGAACATTTTAGAAAGTGAGTGGACTCAAATTCCGCATTCAGTTTTGACAAAACTTATTGAAAGAATACCTAGAGTACTCCGAGCAGTGATAAGAGTTTTTGATAAGAAACAAATTTAATTTTTTACTTTAAAATGAAACAAAAAAATCGGATGTGGCCATGCCCATGACTTTATCATACTTTTATTAAATATTAAAAAATAATTTTAATAATAAAAGAAAAAATATTTTCCATTAACCAATGTGATTCAAAATCTAATCAGCTCTAAGTCTAAATATAAAGATACAAAATACCAATTTTAGTTTTGAAATTCTCATTAGTTTTGAAATATTTAATAAAACTAATAATAAATAAAAGATTTAAAAAATTCCTTCCATGAACCAATTTTATCCAAAATTTAATCAGCTCTAATTCCTGCCATAAACATAACAAATTTCAACTTTAGTTTTGAAAATCCTTTTAGCTTTTAAAATATTAAATAAAGGCTAATATTAAATAATAAAATTTAAAATAATAAAAACAATTGTTTTTATAAACAAATTTTAACTAAAATTTAATGAGTTCTAAATATCGATTAAAATATGCGAAAACCTAAATTTAGTTTAGAAATTCGTATTACTTTTCGAAATATTAATTAAAACTAATATTAAATAATAAAACTTAAAAATAAAAACAATAGTTTTCATAAAACAATTTTAACTAAAATTTAATCAGTTCTAAATCTCGACATAAGTATGCCAAATCCTAAATTTTGTTTTGAAATTCGTATTAGTTTTGAAATATTAATTAAAACTAATATTAAATAATAAAGTTTAAAAATAAAAAAATAGTTCCGTGAATCAATTTTAGCCAAAATCTAATCAGCTCTAAGTCTCAACATAAGGATACAAAATCCAAAATTTTGTTTGAAAATTCCTATTAGTTTTGCTGTAGGTCGCACACAAAATTTGACCACACACATACACACACACACACACACACACACCATCACAGACATTTTTGGAAATGGTCTTATTTTACTCAGGGACCTCAAAAGTGTAAATCCATCAAAATCTTAAATTTTTTTCTGCACGAAAACAATACTTTCTCATATTACATATGATAAAGTAAAAATTTTATTAGTGCTACTTTTAATGAATGTATTTTAAATCAAATAAAATTTTGATTTTACTTTATCATATGTAATATGAGAAAGTATTGTTTTCGTGCAGAAAAAAATTTGAGATTTTGATGGATTTACACTATTTGAGGTCCCTGAGTAAAATAAGACGATTTCCAAAAATGTCTGTGTGTGTGTGTGTCTGTGTGTGGTCAAATTTGTGTGCGACCTACAGCAAAAACTAATAGGAATTTTCAAACAAAATTTTGGATTTTGTATTCTTATATTAAGACTTAGAACTGATTAGATTTTGGCTAAAATTGTTCACGGAACTATTTTTTATTTTTTAAATTTTATTATTTAATATTAGTTTTAATTAATATTTCAAAACAATAGAATTTCAAAACCAAATTTAGGATTTAGATACTTATGTCGAGATTTAAAACTGATTAAATTTTAGTAAAATTGTTTTATGAAAACTATTGTTTTTAATTTTTAAGTTTTATTATTTAATATTAGTCTTTATTTAATATTTTAAAACTAACAGAATTTTCAAAACCAAATTTGACATTTCCTATCTTTATAGCAGGAGTTAAATTTATTTAAATTTTGGTTAACATTGGTTCATGGGAACTATTTTTAAATTTTTAAATCTTATTATTTAATATTAGTTTTAATTAATATTTCGAAAAGTAATACGAATTTCTAAACTAAATTTAGGTTTTCGCATATTTTAATCGATATTTAGAAGTGATTAAATTTTAGTTAAAATTTGTTTATAAAATTATTGTTTTTATTATTTAAAATTTTATTATTTAATATTAGCCTTTATTTAATATTTTAAAACTAAAAGGATTTTCAAAACTAAAGTTAAAATTTGTTATGTTCATGCTAGGAATTAGAACTGATTAAATTTTGGATAAAATTCGTTCATGGAAGCAATTTTTATAAATCTTTTATTTAATATTAGTTTTATTAAATATTTCAAAACTAATGAGAATTTCAGAACTAAAGTTGGTATTTCGTATCTTTATATTTAGACTTAGAGTTGAATAGATTTTGAGTCACATTGGTTAATGGAAAATATTTTTTCTTTTTATTATTAAAATTATTTTTTAATATTTAATAAAAGTATGATAAAGTCATGGGCATGGCCACATCCGATTTTTTTAGTTTTGTTTGGTTTTTTAACTCTTTTTGTACATTTCATTAAGTGTCCAAACTTCCATGAGCGGTAATATGCTTTAAATAATTAATTACAACTGCTAGCATTGGTGGAGGGAATATTATTACACTGACATTTTAATTAAACGTCAAAAGTTCTCTTCGTAGGAATAAAAAATAATTTTTGGAATTTTATGTCACTTTAAAATTACTTTTAATTTAATTACATTATTGCTTTGATATTATTTATTAATCTCTTAATAAACAGACTGTTTCAAAAGTGTTATAATTTTGTTACGGTCCTGTTTTGCCAACAAATATATTTTTATTACTTTGAAGATTCCTTCATAGTAATTTCATAAAACTCTCATATGCGGCAACACCATCTGAATTTTATATTTAATTTTCCAAATATTAGTTATCGCCAAGTTGTAGATTAGAAATTTCAGCTGTTGATTTATAATTCTAAAAGTTTTTTATGCGTGGAACTTCCCAGTTGTTGTACAGACTGTTTCAGAATAGTTTTTTACGTTGTCGCACAAAAATGGGGAGAATTTTTCAAAAAAGCCCTCAGATCAAGATCTCTGGAGGTGGTCATTAAGTGGGACAGGATTAAGAATAACTTAAGGATTTTTTCTGATTATAGCTTTTGCATACACACATTCAAAGGTCGTTTACAATTTACTTTGACAGCCTTCAAGCCAGGCTAAAATAATCTTTTGTCTTTTTTCTATAAGTGTGGTGAAATTTACTAACTCATTTTCTGTATCCAAAACTAAACTTTTTGGGGATTCCAGTAATTAAATTCAATAGAAAATATTTGCTACACCACTGCTGTTTTCTAGATTCAATTGCGGCGAAGTCTATTACGTCGCGTAAATAAATTCTTGAAACTCTTGTTTTTGGCGTCTTTTTAGTATAATTCGCATTTTTTTGCTTCGTTTAAGATGGGGAGGGGTAACTCCCTTGTTTAAGTAGTTATAAACTATTTTTGGTGGAGAATAGGAGAGGTAGGACTACTTCAGGTTTAACAATAAAAAAAAACAAAAGGTAAATAAATGTACTCGTAATTCAAAATTTAAGCTATATTTATATTATTTACTTTGAATACTACATTACTACTATATAAATTTTATATTGTTATAAAATTTTTTTGCACTTGGAATAGCTTAATATTCCCATTTTACGTTGGAATCTTAAACAGAAATGTTGAACCTTTTCACTATATTAAAAAAAAATATTACCTGTGTTTACAGCGACGAAATGAGCAACCCATCCCGAACCTCCATTATTAGCAGTGGTGGTGTAGGAAAGAATCATGTGATTATTTTCCGACTTTAAAACTGCAGGATTGTCCTATTAATAAAAAAGATTACAATTGCTTACAATTAGTCGTGTGAAGATATCTCACCGAAGTACAGAAATGATGAACCGTCGAATCCGTGTTGTCTTGATGGAATGTTTTTACGTCAACATAATTTTGGGTGCACACGCCTCCTACGTCGAAAACTGTAACAAAAGGAGATTTAGTCTACATTAAAACAAATATTCTGCAAGTTTAACTACCAGAGAATTTAAGCATAACTTGCATTCCTTGTGGAACCGTAATTTCCCAAGTGCATGTTTTTCTTTCCCTATATGCAGCTGGATACAGCGGACTTGTAAACTTTCCAAGGTAGTTATAGAAAACACCACCACATCCTTTACCTACAATGAAAATGTAATATGATCTCTTTTTTACCGTCTTTCCCGTAAAAGAAGTATGGAATAACAGTGAAATGAGCTGTCACCCAGCCATGTTTTGTGATTTAGAAATCAGCGAAAGGTTAGACGACAAAAAGCTTGACAAAACATTTCACAAAATTTAATTATAATTAATTTTCTTGATTTATATATAAATGATGATCAGAAGAGATTTGTGGAGCGCAACTGGATCCAAAGAGTAGAGAATCGAGAGGAGTAGCGCATTATGGGGTACGATGGATGATATAGCTGTAATGATGATGATATATAACTAAACTAACGAAGCTTGTGATTTTAGTTTAATCATAACCAACTAGGAAATCTCACCTTCAGTAGTTGATGTGTATAGAATATCATAATATGCAGGTATGTTTGCTGAATTGTAAATGTGAATGAATAAATTGTTACTTTTGGAGTACATTGAGTTGGGTGTTTCGTACCCACAGAATGTGGCCAAAAGCGTATCACTTTGAGAATTACCATCGTAAACCTAAAATTTAAAATACATTAAAATGTATTCCAATTCTTAAAAATTGTATAAAAATATTTACCTTCATACCATTGTTTGAACAATCAGGTGTATCGTACATCATAAAATTCATAAAATACAACGAAATTGTAGAATTTTCTTTAACATCAATTGTAATATCACAGTTGCCCAAGAAATTTGAATTTTTTATGCGACCTTGTACGGATGTATAATTTCTATTGCACCCTAAAAAATTTTGCTTTCATTTTGGTTAGTAAAAAACAATAATTAATCATTAATCATCACTCCACGTGGAAGTTTTCACACTTCCAGTGATTTACAGCTAACGATAACTTGGAGGTCTACTATTTAAAGAAAAAAGTTCCCAGACCAAAGTTTCGCATTGCCCGTTTTTTCTTGTTTTATAAAAATTATTAACCTGCAAGTCGATATTCCATTCTAAATCCCTTTCCATGAGATCTGGCAGTGCCGCTGAAAAACGAAACGACGGCTTCGTTTTGTCCGCTGTAATAATCCAAACCCAGTGCGTATCTCCCACAATATGGATGGATGCCAACAGGAGCCTGGGACATCTATAAAAATCAAAGAGTAATGGGACTATCTAGTTTTGGCATTTTTACTTACAGAGTACACTTCAGGCCGTGTTGCTCCAGCAAGAACAGTAGCTGTCCCCAAACCTTCCGTAATAATCTTGTTGTTCTAAAAATAAAAAATTTTAGAATATTTTTCCCAACATAGAAATAAATATTACCTGATCAGAAATTTCGACTCGGTCACTTGTGCAAATTTCTCTCAAATATTCTTGATCGGTAACGTTCACCAAGTCAAAGTCCGTGAAATGTAAATGTAACAAATCTCCATAATTTTCCGATTTCAATATCCAATTGCATCTGACATTATCGGGGTATGAGTTTGGATACAACGGAGAGGTTATAACTTTCGTCTCGTTGGTTACATTTAATGCAGATGGTCCGCATATTGCTAAAATAAACATCGTAAATATTTTACCATTTTTGCCCGTCCTTCGACTTACATGGAATTTTTTGTATGGTAACCTTAAATGGCTTCACAGTTGATGATTGCAATGTGTTGAGTCGCATCCAAGCGGAGTGACTGGATGTAGTCACATCAGGTGGCATACGATTGTCGCATAATCGGGTAATCAGCTCTGATACTGAAGCGCCTCCGTCGCGAACCTTAAAAAAATATACAAAATTTTTTAGTTTGTTTCGGAATGGCAATATTAGATATACCTACCTCGAGAATATCACAGTCACATGTTTGTTTTCCAAATGTCGCACTTCTATTTTCGCTGCAAGGAACCAAATGAAGTTCGTTAAAATGAATTCTTAAAATGTTATCTCTCTGTGTAGTTATTTCCCAATGACACTCCAAATGTGACATTCCAACCGGAGCTTCAATTGTTGTGGTGTCGTTAACAATAATTGTTCCACCACAACCAACTGTGGATCCTAAAATTTTTGCATGGTTAACGGTTTGCAAGAGGATGCAGTTATATTTACCATAAGTAAAGTAAACTTCAGCTTTAAACCCTTCCAATGAAATGGAGTGGTCTGTTGACATATACAAAATCATCGAGTTGGATTTGGATTGTACAATAGGTGGGTTAGACGTTAAGTTGCCACATAATTTAGCTAACCTAGTAGTCTCGTTAAAGGAAGTTCCTTCGTAAATGCCTACAAAGTCGTGATGACACTCAGAATTGTATTCCAAATTTAATTGAGTGAATCTGAAAGAAAAAATAATTTAAGTAAAATATCACTTTTAGGGTAAAATGAGTTATTATTATTATTACGGAGGGTTAAATTTTTACGAAAAGTCCTAAAGCATTATTTTCTTAAAATAAAGTGTTTCTGAGTTATGACCGCCAGAAGCCTACGGTCTGTTCTATCATGAAAATAAATGGTGGGACGGGGTATTCCAGACAGCTCAGATTATGCAGTTTATTATTATCGGAAGTAAACCGTAGATTTCAATTTATTCACTTGACTGTGTTATGGTGACACGACAATTTTAAGAACAAAAAATTTTTCATTGATTTGATAACTTCGATCGTAAGTTTTATAAAATACACTTTTAGAAACCCGTGGCGTGGGAGGAGGGTGCTCCCAAGGAGACTAAAGCTGTTTATAATGCGTCTGCGTGTTGTCGTGTCGTCATTAAAAATGTCGCGTCGCGTCACTGTTAAACCGGGGGGTCTGGGGGTGTGGAACACCCTCCAGTGCCTAAGTATTGGGATGGAGAATATTAAAAGTTCACAATTTATGCAGAAATTGTAGAATACCGCGAGAAGAATTTTCTTAGGAACGATGAGATATACTGGGGGTTATTTCATACTTGTCTCCCCCCTCCCCTTCCGATTGGCATTTTGCTATATCAAAAAGCTGCTGCAAATATCACGTTTCCATGCCAACGGCCAACCCAATAAGCTGAAATCATAAATTCACTTATAATAAAACAAGGTGGAACTCGGATGACCGCAGTTCTTAGGCTTCTATACAGCTACCTTTTTGATTTACAATTATATAATATTTTGTAATTATTTTTAATTTAAATTTATAATTTTTTCTTTACCTGCACGATCATCAGATTATTTTTAATTTGTTTAGTTAGTAATAAAAATGTTCTACCAGTGACCGGTTGAAATCTGAACATAGGGAAATAACATGGGAAATTGATTTTTTCTAAATTCCTGCTTCCCATTATAACGGATATGAATAAAAGATATATCAAATCAAAGAGATTTTTTTCCGCGTCTAAAGATCCCCAATACTTGATATTATGTTTTTTAATTATATATTATAGTTATATTATAGTTAAAAATTCGATACTAAAATTAAGAAATAGCGCTTTTAAAAAAAAATATTAGCAGGCTTGTTCGATGTATTACGTCAGTTACAGCATCGTTGTTTTTATTTTGACGGATTAAATTATTATTTTGACGGTAACTGACGTAATGCGTCGAACCAGCCTGCTAATATTTTTTAAAAGCCCTATTTCTTAATTTTAGTATCGAGTGTTTAACTATATAATTAAAAAACAAAATATCAAAAAAATATAAAATAATAATTACGCCAATCAATCGAGTTGCACATCAATCGAGTTCTATTATATTTACCCACTGGGAGGACATTTTTTATAATTTTAAAACTTATTTGAAATTTAAGATGAACCTCAGAATTGTAGCAACGCAACGATCGGTATAATTATGTTAATTGGAATTTTTATAATAACAACTGTAGATAGTCGCAGCAACCATTTTTGTACTTGGTACTGCATAAAATAAAAAAATATTATATAAACGAAACAAAACGCAACATTTGAATAAAAATACAGAAAATCGAAAGAATTTAAGAAACTGAATGTAATGGAAGACATTCAATCTTATAGTGTCCAAGCTATACCACACATCTCCTTAGTCTGGAGAAAGATTTAAATTTCAAATTAGGACTACTTCGCTTTCCTGATATACCTAAGTAGAAACTGTGTCGAAAACAAATATCGGTTTGCTGTAGAATATATAAAAGATTGCGTCAAAATTGTCAAATGAAAAGAATATTCTTCATAATCAACTTTGGCCAACTGTATAACAAAAAGTTAATCCTCGGATTATGCTGATCCGTGGATCAAGTTTGGTGATTGGTTGGCTTTTAAATTTTCAACCAACCATCAGGCTTGATCCTTGGATCATCATAATCCGATGATATGCCCTAATTTTTCTATATAAGAAAAACACTTTCTGATCAAAAAGTATTTATCAGAACATAACTCAGTCATGACGAAAGGAAAAACTAAAGCAGGAAGAGGCAACTCAAAACTTCATTTGGAAACTGTACATGAGAAAAAAGGTATAGCAAGTCGCAAAAATTTAAAACAGAAACTTAAAAAACCCCGAAAAATATAAAGATCGCAAATTATGTTTAAAGACAGAGATGCAATTGTATGCTCAAGTTACGCAGCATTTAGGTAACGGTTGGATTTCTGCGTTATGTTTGGACGGTGTAACACGATTATGCCGCATACGAGGTTCTATGCTATATAAGGGAGAAATGGTTCGTTTAAACGACATAATTTTAATTTCTTTGAGAGATTATCAGCCCAAGAAATCGGATGTGGTACGTAGTTACCGTAAAGATGAGGTGGAAGAGTTAATATCCTTAGGAGAAATTCCGGATGACTTTTCACTCTTTCGTACCATGAAAGGTTGTTAAAGAAGGTGCTGACTGGTACTAAAACAAAAGATTGTAGAAGTAAAATCTCAAAAAATTTCACAAATCAATCGTAAAAGAAAAGATAATGAAAAACCAGAACATGTTAATTCCAAAAGAATGACTATATTTTTGAAGAGCAACATGTTGATGACTACGTATCTGAAGAAAAGACTGCGAGCAAGAAGACAAAGAGGACCTCGATTCGGAAGATGAAGAGGATCTTGATTGCAAAGATGAAGAAAACCTTGATTCCAAAAACCAAGAGGACTGCAATCCCGAAGATGAAGAGCACCTCGATTCTGAAGACGAGGAGGACTGCGATCCCGAAGATGAAGAGGGCATCGATTCCGAAGAAGAATATTATGAACACAAAGACGATTATATATGGGAAGAATATGAATACTAGAATTTGTTAATTATTTTTTATCCTAACGTATTTTTGAATAATAAAAAAATTTGTTATAAATAAAAAAAAAGCCAAAAATTCCTAATATATAGATAATAGAATATGTTGTTAAAAAAATGCAAAATATCAAAATGCAAAAAATATGACCATATTTATCATTATAACCCACTTTTGTGGGACGCCAAACTCATAAAAGTTAAAAAGTAAAATTTAGTGACAAAAGGTTTTTTTTGTCACTAATTTAGTGACTTTCAATTATGCGGACGGACGGACAGACGGACGGACGGACACGAAGCCAGATCATAAGGCTTCTTTCTATACTATGTATAGAAGCCTAATACTATGTATAGAAGCCTAAAAGTAAAATTTAGTGACAAAAGGTTTTTTTTGTCACTAATTTAGTGACTTTGAATTATGCGGACGGACGGACGGACGGACGGACAGACGACGGACAGACGGACAGACGGACGGACGGACACGAAGCCAGATCATAAGGCTTCTTTCTATACTATGTATAGAAGCCTAAAATAAACTATTATACTGGGGGAGTTTTGGGGTGCGACTGGGGGTATTCTATACCTCCAGACTCCCCACTTTGATAAGAGTTCAAATTTCCAGGTTCGAAAATATACTTTTTCCTATAGAAATGGCTTAACCAATCGAAAGAACAGAAAAATACAAGTTCTTTGAGGTGAGAATCAATGTTGTCGGATTTGTAATAAAGCCACAATTTAATTTTGAAAAATTTTTTTTTTTTGATTAAATTGAGAATTTGTGGTATTAATCAGGAACCTTCACAAACTCTTTTCCGAGAAACATCGGACTACACTGCAATTTTCTCATAAGAAATACGTGTAAGTGTATTATTGCACAATATTACTCAATAATTTAATGCATTGTCTTAACGGTGCGTGTGCTTTGATACACACGAATCAATCATAAGGCGGGGTTTAATAGAGCAGCGTTAGAAGAGAGTCGGTCGCTCTCTGACATCCGTCACGTCAACTTCCACACTTTTTCGAGTTGGATCGTTTTGTGTGATGTTTTTAGTAAGCAAAGCGCTTGTCAAAACCGCTTGAAGCACCCGGAGCGGAGCGCGAGGTGCGGAAAGTGAGTTTACAAAAGTGAATTTTTCCAAAATTTGTTGGCCCACCATAAATTTTATATTTTGTTTGTTATTTAGACCTTCGTTTTCATAATTCGTTGTAAAACCGAGATTATGATATCTTTACTGTCACCATTTTAATTTTGGTAAGCGGGGTTACAGTTCAAATCCCAGATAGCACATAAGGTTTTGACAAGATTGTCACAACATTGTTACATACTTGACAAGCTTGTTACAACCTTGTGATAACCGGACGTACTATGAAGACTGCACCGATGGACAGAAATAAATCCTTTTTTTGGGTGTGACCGATGGTCATATGCAGATTGCACCGATGGTGGTAACCCTGGATTATAGAGTACTAATGGGAGTACAATGTACAGCTTAAAAAATGAATCCAACGTAAGAAAAATAATTGAAAACTGGAATTGTTACTTTTAAATAAACCACATAAACCGGGGGTCTGGGGTGTGGAACACCCTTCAGTGCCCAAGTATTGGGATGGAGAACATTAAATGTTAACAAATCATGAAGATGCACAACTTCTCAGAATGCAATCGGGGTATTCCATATCTGCGTAATTTGTAAACATTTAATGTTCTGCAACCGTTCTTACCACTGGAGGATGTTTCACACCCCAGACCCCCGATTTATGTCGTTTATTTAAAAGTAACAATCTCAATTATTTTCTTACGTTTGAAAAATACAGATTTTGAGACCGGGAGACCGGGAGAGCTGGGGGTATTTTGTATTTTTCGAATGAATCAACGTAAGAACAATAGTTGAAAACTGGAATTGTTACTTTTAAATAAACTACATAAACCGGGGTTTGAGGGGTCTGGAACACCCTCCAGTGCCCAAGTATTGGGATGGAGAACATTAAATGTTAACAAATCATGAAGATGCACAACTTCTCAGAATGCAATCGGGGTATTCCATATCTGCGTAATTTGTAAACATTTAATGTTCTGCAACCGTTGCTTACGCACTGGAGGATGTTCCACCCCCAGAGCCCCCGGTTTATGTAGTTTATTTAAAAAGTAACATTCTCAATTATTTTTCTTACGTTTGAAAAAATACAGATTTTGAGACCGGGAGACCGGGAGAGCTGGGGGTATTTTGTATTTTTCGAATGAATCCAACGTAAGAACAATAATTGAAAACTGGAATTGTTACTTTTAAATAAACCACATAAACCGGGGGTCTGGGGTGTGGAACACCTCCAGTGCCCAGTTATTGGGATGGAGAACATTAAATGTTAACAAATCATGAAGATGCACAACTTCTCAGAATGCAATCGGGGTATTCCATATCTGCGTAATTTGTAAACATTTAATGTTCTGCAACCCGTTGCTTACACACTGGGTGTGGAATCTCAATTATTTTTCTTACGTTGTATTCGTTTGAAAAGTACAGATTTTGCGACCGGGGAATCGGCATTATGCAAATGTATAATTCCTCTAGATGTGACTGGGAGGTATTCCGTAATTTTTCAAAAGAATACAACGTAAGAAAAATAAATGAAAACTGGAATTGTTACTTTTTAAATAAACTACCTAAACCGGAGGGTCTGGGGGTGTGGAACACCTTCTAGTGCCCAAGTATTGGGATGGAGAACATTAAATGCTGACAAAATATGCAGATAATCCATATAATCTGTATAATCCGTATAATCTGTATAATCCGTATAATCTGTATAATCCGTATAATACGTAAACTTCCGTAAACATTTAATGTTCTGCAACCCAATGCTTAACCACTGGAGGGTGTTCTACACCTCCAGACTCCCCGGTTTATGTAGTTTATTTAAAAAGCAACAATTTCAATAATTTTTCTTACGTTTGAAACCGAAAGGCCGAGAAAGCTGGGGGGTATTTCGTATTTTTTCTAATGAATCCAACGTATGAAAAATAATTGAAAACTGGAATTGTTACTTTTTAAATAAACTACATAAATCTCGGGGGATCTGGGGGGTGTGGAACACCCTCCAGTGCCAAGTATCATCAATTCACTAGTTAGCCCAGAGAAATAAAACTAAAAAAAAGGCCAATCTGCGAAAAAAATCCTGGTGAAAATTTTTCTTTGGGATAATCTTTATTTAGACATCAGAAATAGTATATCAAAAGGCCATTGCGAAATCGTGTACGCTAAAAGAATTATTAATGTTTTCGGTTTATTTATTTTAAAATATTTCTTGGATGTTTTAATGGCAAAATAAAATTGATTACCTGACCACAACATTTTTGTTTTCTGGTGCAGTTATATTCCAAAACATTTTAAATAATTGGAATAACCTTGAACTCCATTGATCTCCTTGGTCGGGGAGGCTATCTGAGAGGGAGTGGTAATTAAACCACCACAACCTGAAAGTATTAAAATAAATATTTTTAAAGAACTCTTTATTTTATTAATTACTTTCAATGCTGAAAGAAAACTTAAAGCCTTTCTTCACTACCCAAGGATCCGTGGCAAATTTTATTATAACTCCGTCACGTACGTGCAAAGGTGCAGGTTTATCTGTACCACAATAAGGTTTAGTTAAACTTCTTGAAGTTGCCAATTCTGTGTCATAATAATACATGTCTTGGTGGTAGTCAGATTTTTTTATAGTTACGTTGTCATACAACAACGGGGATCTAGAATTTTTAGTTATTATAATAAATACACATAATTTCTAAAAAGTACCCTGCTCCAAATGAAAGTCTTCAAATACCAAATTAATATAATGCCCTTGAGATGAAATGTTGTAGAGCATACTAAATCATTGTCGTATGCGTTTGGATAACCTGGACTTACAATATACTGTTTTTTTTCGGTAGCTTCAAAGGTGCCTCCACAATGAGTAGTCCATTTAGCCTGAAAAAATTGATCAAAACAGAATCATTATTTGTTCACATCAAGCGTTTTATTCAGAAAGTCAGAAATAATATGAAGAGAACATATTATGGAGATCAATTCAGTTGGTTGTACCGGAAGGTGGAAAGGAAATAACTGGAGGTATGTAATTTTAAAAAATTCCAGGTGCAAAGAAACATCACGTATATACTTTTCCACTGATTATCCCCAACTAGACCCAATCATGAAGATAGTTAACATAAACATAAACTTAGGAAGTTGAAACAATTAAATAATTAAATGCAAAAACCTTAAAGCCGCTTGCTCTAATATTTTCGTTACTCCTAAATAAGATTTTCAATTTATTCGATGTGGAATTAAATTTTTGGGGTAAATTGCGTCCACAAAACTTCCAACTGATTTGTATTGGTCATCAACGTAATCCCATAGCTACAAAATTAAATAAAAATAAGCAAAACGATTTATGTTTTGAATTCAACGAACTTCCACAAAGTCATTTTTGCAATTTTCCGATTCTTCGATATAAAATCTGTCGACGAATTCAAAAACCACGTGATAACCATCTTCAGCCATAACTTCCCAATTACATTCGCTATTGTTGGGGTAGTTGTTGGGATAAGAAGGCGTTTCGATGATGCGTGATTTATCATGAAATACACCGCTGCAACCTTATTAAGAAAAGAAATTAAAAACGAAAAACGAAATTTTTTTTTACGTACCACCCATAACAGGTTCATAGTGGAACCTAAATCCTGTACCGCTGCTTCTTTCATCGGCATGGTATTCGATAAGCACCGCATTCGATTGAGTAGTAATTAAGCTTGGTTTATTATTTTGGCAAAATTGACCCAACTTGGGATTTGATCTAAATTCCCCGTTATATATCGAAATGTAATTGTAATCACAATTTTCGTCTAAATTAACCGCAGTAAAGTTTATTTTAATCCTTTGATCGCTCTGTAATTTTATCAACCAAGCGCATTCAATTGTGCCCGAGTACTTATTGGGATATCCCGGTGTTGTTACATCGCCTTCTTCGTTACGGATTATACCCCCACATGGATTAGTAGTATAATTTATGGAAAAGTGCAGAGGCCACTCCAAGCGTAATTTGTTAACCTGCGTATCAATAAATTGGGAATTAGAAAATTACCCAAGTACCCAATTTTTGGTACTTACTGCGATTTGTGTTAGAACATACGGAGATCGTATTATTACTGGATGAGGAAGAGGTTCACAAAACTGAGCTATGGCATCTTTTGGATTGTCTAAAATTAAGAAAAAAGAGCAAACTATTTTAATGTTACATAAATTTTCACTAACCTGCACTGATTATCAAAGTATCCGGCGGTGTTCTGCATAACTCAGATTTATAACTTATAGTAATTGCCATGGATAACGTTTGGTTTGCGTTGGTATTACGGTAATGCTTCCAAGAACAGTAATAGGACGATTCGTTTATACTGTTGATAACTCCACTGCTTTGATTAAAATTACCCTGGCAAACTAGATATTTTGATGAAGATTAATTAAAATTAAATTAATGTCAATATTACTTGTTGGTTCATCGGATGTGAAGCGTGCTCGAAATCCTCTATGGGAAGTTGGATGTATGGACAAATACCAAATTTGCATGATATTGCTACTAGATTTAACAAGAGTGGTGTGGTTAGCATCCGGTAAAAATGCAATCATAGAATTGTAAGCTATATCGTGGCAAATATATAATCCATCTCCATATCTGTCCACCATGTCTATATCCAATAGTTCTAGCGTTACTCTACGTCCTTCGGGCACTGTAATTGTCCATTCGCATTCCCTTTCGCTAGCGACAAGTTCTGGATAACCAGGTGATTGTATATATCCGGATTCCATATCTAATTTACCACCACATTCTGGAATGATCAAATTGAATCGTTATTTCGAACGTGTAAAATTACAGAACTTACCATCTCGACTTGCATTAAACCTTAAACTGAATCCTCGAGACTCTCTAATATCATTTCCAGTAACAAAACGCACAAACGCTTCGTTGGAAGCAATACGAATTTCTCCGGGAAGTTCGTCTCCACAATACTTACCAACCTCGTTCACTAAAATAAAACTATTTCTTAGGGTCTACGACTTTACGTGTCTTAACTCACTTGTTGAATTTACATTAAATATTTCTTGGATTGTCACGTAATCACCGTAACATGACGAGGAATAACCCAAATCGATTGCGTTAAAATTTATTACTAAGTAATGATTTGGAGGCCCAATAAGATTCCATCCGCAGTTGGCGTTGTGAGGAAATTTGGATTTTATATTAAAGTAAGGTGAGTGTAGTTCCGCATAACTTGATCTGATTGTTCCACCACATGAGGCTGAAATTAGAACTTTATTAAAAATGCACCGGCACTAATACAACCGGCAATACCAATGGTAATTACGGCTTTAAATCCATTTTTTGGATCGGCAACGTTAGTGTAAAACTTGATGGTTATCATATTATCACTTGAAAAGGTCGAGTTGGGCAAACGATTACAGTATGTTTTTAAAATTGGGGAATATTTAGAACCACCATCTCGAATTTCCACTCCAGCTAGAATGCAACTGAAAAATTTTGGTTATCAGACAAAATCCCATAAAATGTACGAATATACTTTTTAGAACTTGTAACATCAAATCTATCTTCAAAGTCCAATCTCAAAGACTCTCCAGGGGGAGCAATAATTGTCCAATAGCATTCAGAAAATGGAGGAGGAATGTTTGGATAGTTTGGGGAAGTTATGCGGGTGGTATTGTGGAACGTCGATAAAGTAATAGTTTCCCCACAATCTTGGGATAATTCTTCAAATGATAACGTGAAATTCTAAAATAGAACAACAATTACATTTGGAATGATTACTTTTGGTAAAAATTTACGGATGTTCTGCTTCCATAGAATAAGACGGATAAGTAATTTCCAGTCGTTACTAAGGGTGAGGGAATAGTGCTGTTGCAATATTTTCCTATACCCAAAATTGGAGAATGTGCTTCGAGTCCGTTTTTAAGCTGAAAAATCAGTTATTGATATCTCCAATTCACAAAAACGTCAAAAATTTACCAAAACGTAATTTAAGCAGGGATTGTCTTTCAATTCGTTCAATAAATTTAGCTCTTCAAATTTCACCTGTATCGTTTTTCCAGGACGGACGGTTACGTTCCACTCACACTAAAAACAATACGTATTAAAACCATAGATTTACAAAAAGGAGACAAAAGTATTGATCTTGATAAATACTTACGTTTTCATGATAATAGATGTCGCTTGAATTTAATCGGATTACGCCGTTAGATAATCCTTTCATAGAACCACCACATGCTACAACCACAAATTACAAGTGCAATTTTTAAATATTATGCGTTCTTACCTCTGCGCACCACTGCGTTAAATCCAGTTCCATTACTGTAACTGTCTGTACGAAAAACAACTTTCATTAAATTACTAGTTAAATATTTTCTCCTGTAGATCGTATTATTTGACGAACAAACCGTTGCTACCGAATTCCAATTCTCGGTTCCATCAATTCCAGTAAATACTTGTATGTAATCCATTATGCATTCCTCTATAATGCTTTCCAAATCAATTTTTATGAAAGTTAGTGTAAAATGATAGTTGGGTGCGGTGGTAAATATCCATTCGCAATTTAAATTTTCTGCATAGCCATTGGGATAACCAGGAGAGGTAACATTGTAACTGGTCGAATTGAATATCTCGATCGTTCCATTGGAACCACAACCTGTACGTAAAAATTAAAAATAAATTATCTAATAACATAATATAATAATTAATTATAGAGTATACGAAATCATTCTGGCGAAAGAAGAAGAAGGGAACGTAATTGGATTACGATTAATCCACTTGGCGTCTATGAACATATGGATTTCTATTCACACAATTTGAGTAAATTTAAAGAAATTCTGTTGGTGCACATTTGGCGTTCAACGTGGGGGTAAACACTACAGAACAGAATTTTACTTGATTTAAATTAAGTTTTGAACAAACCTTCAGGTTTTGGAACAACCGGAGTTTTGGAAGAGAAATCTATTTGAGACCATTCCAGTAAAAATTTAGAACCTTGACGAACGACTTCGTACGACATTTTTTATATAAACAACATTAGAAGAAGTTTTAATTGATTTTGGAATTGCGACACCGCACAGTTTTCCTAACTTTGGAGCTTCATCGTCAAAACCATCAAAAATCTAAAAATTTTGAATAGCAAAATGATTGACTAACTAATAACGTGGTATAAATACCTCCAGAGAGGTGAAGTAACAGTCTGATTCGTACTCCATTTCAACGTTAAAGTCCTTAAATGTAATAGAAATTACTTGTCCGAACTTGACGGTCACCCTCCACGCAAATGTATCACTTTTGAAATAAACATCTGGATATAGAGGTGATGCTATTTGTCCCGTTGGTCCTGACAAATCAGTAGCGTGATCTAAAATAAAAGTTTTGAAAATTTTGTTAGAAAACCAAAAAATCATTACTTAATGAGTATTCTGCTAAAAATCCTTTGGCTGTAGCTCCGGAATCGTCGCCAGGAATTTTGGAACTTTGGAATAGTAACCACAAACTTCCTACTTGTGTGATATTTGTGGGCATGGCATCGCAAAATGAGCCTAATAATTTTCCCGTGCCGTTGTTTTCTCTTATTTCTAAATAATCCATGTGACAATTTTCCGATGAGACCAAGTCAAAATTATTGAAGGAAAGCGATATTTGGTTACCGGGTGCAACTCGAATTGTCCACTCGCATTGGATATCGATAGTATATGGGTTTGGATAATTTGGCGTTGCAAAGTAACCGTCGGACCTTGATAAAACTCCACCACACGCTGGATTTAAAATGTATGGTGAAACAGTTTATGCTGTTTTGGGAAATTGAGTTACCTGAATCTAAAACCGAATACGTTGCTATGAAATCCATCGAGTAACCTATTAGCTGAATGTGCAAAGCGTTGCCCGCACTAGTAAAGGGTGGCGGTAACTTATCTTCGGTTAAGGTTACAGCTAGTGGAGCATCTTTACTGTCGCCATTGTATATATTTATTTGTCCTTCGTAGTCTATCATGTGAATGTGTGAAATTGTTAGCCAAATGTGTTGTGCTAAAAATTGATTGAGGGTTAACAAAAATACATTTAAAAATAATAAAAGATGTCATACAAGGATCAGATGCTACGATATACCAAGAACAGTTGCTCATATCTCTCACAGAGAACATTGTATCCGTTGATCGAATTATCCCGCTGTCGTTGGTTGTTATGAAACCTCCACAGGCCTAAAATAAACATAAGGTTTACTCACTAAATTATATCCGTATGTTTAAGCAAAGTATCCAAATCATTTATATACTAGGTGGTCAGGGCTACTATTGCTTATAACTCACTGTGTAGTATGTTGCTGAGAAACCTTTCGCACTGTAATAATCGTTGGTCGACATGACGACAAGAATTGAATTAGAAGATGACCTGGTAGTTGTATTTTGATGATCTGCGCTGCTACAAAGCTTGTTTAGTCGGGGAGAGTCGGATGAAGGCCCATCGTAAACCTAAATTTTTACATTAACTTAAGTTATTCAAGTTAAATTCATGTTACCATAATGTAGTTATCACTGCATTCACCGGAGAGATCTACTTCATCAAATTCTAAATCAATCACGTGACCTTCTTCCACTTCTATGAACCACTCACAGCGATCTTTAGTGTCGTAGTTTTTGGGGTAATTGGGCGAAGTAAACGATCCGGAAAATCCAGATAATTTTCCCCGCATTCTAGAAATGAACCAGATTTAAAAAAATTAATCAGATATTAAATAGTATACTGGTAGGAAGAGTGGTGTAATTGGCAATGAATCCCTTTCCCTTGTACGAAGAATCGCTTTGAAATCTGACGAAAACTTCATTTCCTGAACTTGTGACCACAACTGGTTTGGTACCTTTGCTGCAAATTTTTGAAAGTAACGGATAGGTATCGTTAGGGCCGTTTGTAATCTGCAATAAAGTTCTGGTAAGATAAATTTAAACTAATCAAGAGATAATGATTTGATACCATGACGTAGTCAAAATTACAATCATACGACTTTTCGAAATCGACATCGGTAAAAGTAAACTGAATGCTTAAGCCGTAATCGCTTCGGATTATCCAATCGCAGCGAGTATTTTCCGGATATCCGTTTGGATAATTTGGAGTTTTTATTATTCCATTTGCACGCGTTAACAAACCACCGCATCCTAGAATATTTTTTGGAATTATTAACAAATTTTGATATTGTAATATCAAAAGTCAAATTTAAAATACCTTCAATTTGCCACTCTAAACGGAAACCACCTCCTGACTGGTATTCGTTACTTTTAAACAAAACTTCGGCGATATTGGAGTTTACTGTTAACAGGGAAGGCCGCTTGGAATTACAGTAAGTTCCCAAAGTTACCATATCAAATTCTGAGCCACTGTATTCTATCTAAAAAAACAAATAAGTGAGTTACTAATTAAGACTTAATTCTCCGAGTACTTTTAAATAATCGGGCGAACAAATATCTCCCGAAGGATTATCGTAGTTAGCGATGTCAAAACTGGTAAATGTGAGGTTAATTTTATTTCCCATCGGAACTTCAACTTTCCAATCGCAGTTTTGCTCATCCGGATTATCCGGGAAGTTGGGACTTTCGATAACACCTCTAAAACCGCTGATGACACTTTGGCAAACTACAACAAAAAATATTGTAACCGAAGTTATTACCAAACAAAAATTTACTTGTCGAATATTCCAAAGAAAATCCTCTTGATTGTATACTAACATCAGTGACAAATTTTATGGTCAAATGATTTGATGTTGATGTGATGTTTGGATTTGGCTCATTCCCGTTGCAATATTTTCCAAATGAAGGTGATTGTTCGTTTGGCCCATCGAAAATCTAAGATTATATATGTATTGTAATGATATAAAATTTTGTAACGAATTATACCTCAACGTAATCCAGACTGCAAGTCCAGTGACTCTCTAAGTTTAAGTCTGTTATATTTAATCGAATACGAGAACCTGCATTAACTGAAATCCTCCATTTACAGTTTGTATTTTCGCTATATGGCTCCGGATAATTTGGCGACATAAGTGTTCCAGTAGGGGAAGTTAAAATTCCACCACAACCTTAAAGTAAATTGAAATCTCAAAATTATTCATCGTTAGTGTTAAAATTTTTACCAGTAGCAGTTGAATCCCAATTAATCTGAAATCCGGTTTCTGACAGAGAAACATCCGATCTAAAGAAAAGGTAGAGATAATTAGTATGCGATGGTATCTCTTTGGGAATCCTATTTCCGCAATATTTTCCAATTAATGGGGACGATTGAGAAGCTCCATTTCTAAAAATTAAGATGAATTTCCAAAAGATCCATGTTTTGATGTACTTACCTAATTTCCAAATAGTCAAATCGACATTCTGTAGAATTTTCCAAGGTAAAATTCAAAACGTGCAGCATTATTTGCTGACCGTTTCCAGTACCAAGAATCCACGTACAATCCCGATCTTCTGGATATCTAGATGGAAAAGATGGACTTCTAATTATCCCAGAATTGCCATGAAATCTTCCACCACACACTGAAAAAAATTTATTACTACTGCCGCACCATAGTCAACTTCAATATTTGCTGCATTACCAGTTCTTTCATCGATAAACACATAATTTGCAACAAATCCATCATAATTTATAGATATATCGGTAATAAATTTAATCGTTAGAACATTCGATGTGCTGGTGAGTGTAGGAGGTGGAGTGGATCCACAATATTTGGCAATCTTTTCGTTGTTGCTATAATTTCCAAATATTTCTACGTAGTCAAATGAGCACGAACCAGTGGACTCCAATTCGAAAGACGCCCATGACAATTCGATGATGTAACCAGGAGGAGCAACAATAATCCACGTGCAATTCGCACTCTCTGGATAGGAACCACCTTCTCGTGGTGTTTCAAACGTTCCCGATTTATTTCTTAATATTCCACCGCAGCCTGTACAATAAAAAAAATTAAAACTTAAAATAAAATTTAAAAACAGACGAACGCTGCAAATAAAATATTACATGAATTGTCCACAAATTATCATAGAAAGAATCATATTACCAACTGATCTGAGAGGATTGGGAATTATAAATTAATACTACAAGGTCACATTATCTCTCTTTTGATAATTTGACTCCATTTTATTCTGCTAAGGCGACATAAATTCCATTTCATTTACTTTGGTGAAAAAATAGAATTTTTTGGCAGAATGAACACTGTGCTTACCCATATCCGTTGTAGTGTAATTTGCAGAAAACCCTCTTTCACCAATGGAAGAGTCGGTTTCAAATTTGATCCATAACAAATTGTAAGTCGATTGGATTACTGGAGGGCGATGCTCACAATATTTACCGAGTAGGGTGGAATTTTCACTCTCCCCATCGTGTATCTATAGGGTGTATCTATATTATTGCAAAATACTAAGCTGTAATCAATTTGGTATAACCTCGACAAAATCAAACATGCAATCGTCTAAATAACTCGATTCCACATCAAAATCAACAAATTCCAACGTAATGGATTTTCCGAGCGGCTGCATAATTTCATAAATACACATTAAATCTTGTTTATACAATTCTGGATATCCTGGAGATGTTATTACACCTGATGGTTCTGAATAAACTCCACCACAAACTACAAAAAAAATTACAGCATTGCAAATGTCTTTCAGAATTAAAATTCCTTACTGATTTCGTATCTCAAGCGGAAACCTGCTCCGCTATCTCCCCAATCGGTATTAAATACAATCAATAAATGGTTTCCTTCTGAGGTATAAGGTCCCGGTATAGTTCTACCACAATATCTACCCACGAGTGGCGCTTCGGTCGAACTACCTTCGTAAATCTAAAACCCAACTTTTAATTTTTTTTATTTACGTACTTTAAACAGAATTCAATTTTACTGCAACAGAATCGTAGTAACAGGTGGTTTCGCCTTCTACATCAAAAGTCTCAAACGTAATTTTTATTCTGGATTTCTCCAAAGTTGAAATTTTGTATTCACAATTTAAATTCGGAAGATATTCGCCATTTATAACCGGAGAAGATAAACTACCAGTATTTCCTGTATAAATTCCGCCACATCCCGGAATACCTTCTACAGCAGAGTAAGCAATTTGAAATCCAGAGAAAGTATCGGAACTGTCCGAATGAAAGTATATGACAGCGTTTGAACCAGAAGACACGAGTGGTTCTGGTTGAGACGTGTTACAGTATTGCGCTAACATTTGAGTTGTTGATTCGCCTTCATAAACCTTGACAAAATCTGAACTACAATTTGAACTTCCGTTACCAATTTCCAGTGTGAAAAAGTGCAATTGTATTCTTTTTCCAGAAGGTCCAGATAAATACCAATAGCAATCGCTGATATTAATTCAAATACTTATTAATATTATTGCATAAATTTATGAGCAGTGAGAAGCTTACCGATTTACTGGATATTTTCCGGGAAAACCAGGAGAAGTGATTATTCCATGAGAATCGAATGGTATTATTCCTCCGCAAACTGTAGAAATTTATTTCTTGAGTTGTGTAAAAATTAATAGGTATTTTACTTACCAGGATCAACGGTCGTCCAATTTAGGGCAAATCCAGCATGTGATGATGGGGATTGTGATCTCATCCAGACATAAAATGCATTGTGAGTTGATGTTAATGTTCCACCGTTAGGAAAATTATTTCCGCAGAAGCGTCCAATCGAGTTGGCAGCTGAATTTCGACCATCGTGTATCTAAATAAGTAAATCTTAAGTCTAAAGAAAAATATGGTCAAAAATCTATGGAGTGATTCACCTTGGCATGCGGGCCAAAGTTAAGACTGAAAGTTTATAGTTTATTTTTGAAAAGTTTGACGAGTTTCGTAGGAACCATAAATTTATATACGGAAAATTTACCGGTTCAGACAAGCAAAACTTACCTCCAACCAGCCAGATCGACAATTTGGAGAATCATCCAAGTGGAATTCGGTAAACGTTATATTTAAGACTTTTGTATTATTGGTTTGAATTATCCAAACGCAGTTAATACGACCACCATTGACGGTACTCGACGAAGCGGGATATTTAAGCAAACCAGTGAATTCTCTCAAATGACCCCCACAAGCTAAAATATTCAAAATTAATTCTAATATTCCAGAGCTGCAAAAAGATCAAACCTTGTCTTTCATCTTCGCAGTTGGAACCTGTAAATCCAATTGCACAGATGCAGTTGTAAGACAAACCAGAAATTTCACTACAACTTCCACCATTTAAGCATGGATTAGGTTGGCACGAATCTTTGCGAATATTACAGTTTGTTCCTGAAATTTTTGAAATAACATTTATTCAAAGCAACTGCTCTACAACTTACCGGTGAATCGCTGATTGCAATGGCAAATGTAGGTTCCACTTAATAGGTTAGCTTCACAAGTTCCATGAACACACGGATTATCGTCACAGGGATTTTGATTTTGTGATCGGGTACATCCTGATGGTCCTATGCCTGTTCCAAAATATCCAGGTGGACAAGTACATTCTACATACGTTGCGCTGATTCCTTCAAAAATTATATTAATAATTTAAAACGGTTTGGTCAAAATGTAAATCTATACTTGGATTGTCGCGGCATTGAGCAAAGGCATTACATCCTCCGTTGTTGATACCACATACACCTTGAAATGAGCACGTTGTCCCATCTCCAACGTATCCAGCAGGGCAAGATCCACATATTTTGGATCCCTACAAATCAAAAATTTTGGGTAGGCACTTTAAGATATTATTAAAATACGTACGCGAGTATTAATGCAGTGGACCATTGGATTTACACTGCACCCTCCATTAAACATTTCGCACTCGTTTATATCAACACAATGACCAACTCCAGTATAACCTAACAATTTAAGAATGGTTAGTGTGGAACCATTATAATATGAAAATTATTTTTACCTGCTGGACAGCTTCCACAATAAAATGATCCGGGTACATTAATACAACTTACGGGCGGATCAATGGAACAAGCCGGTCTCGTTGTTAAAGCACATTCGTCTACATCTTTGAGACAAGCAGGATTGGTTCCTTCCTTAGTCCAACCCTGTAAAATTATTCTTTAAAAAAATGTTTTGTTTATTGGCGTTTGCCAACCTGATCGCAGAGACAGGTATAACTGTGACCTTGCGGAATACAAATTCCATGACCACACAACTCTGCAGCAGAACCGTTACTACAACTTGCAGTTTGTTGGGTACAATGAATGCCAAACCAACCAGAACCGCAAATACACCTTAAAAAAATTTTAATTAGTGAAACAACAACCGAGTCAATATCTTTAATTTACTCATATGTTCCTGGTTTATTAACGCATGTGGCACCATTTTGACATCCTAAATCGGTTCCTGCAAATCTAGAACACTCGTTAACATCCCGATCGCAATTTGGTCCTTCCCATTCGGCAGGACAATGGCACAAATAACCATTAAACAAGTCTTGACAAGTTCCACCATTTTGACACGGATTACTGTTACATTCATCTCGTCTCAGCAATACCATCAATCGATTTACTCTTCTTTCCAATGTACGCATTCTTCTGTTCAAAACCGAAGAGACATATTCGTTTGGCTGATCCTGTGAAAAAATTATAATATATTAAATGGTAAGGATTTTTTTTTTAGAAACTTACAGTGGAACTGTTTGAAATGCGGTATCCATTTTCGAGATTGGCTAATCTCATCAGAACACCTCTACTTCCTTCCAGCGACCTTTTTAAACGCTGAACTTGTACCACGGTATCGTAATATTCGCTGTTAATTTTGTTTAACGTATCAGTTGCATTTCTTGCCTATTAAAATTTTTAAAAAAATTTAATCCAATCAAAAATTTAAATAAACTTTAAAATTTATGATGTTAATTATACTTATTTATATTATAATCTTTTCTTATATTCGCAGGAAAGTTTTACTTACCAAACTTGCAGCGTCGGTCAAGTCGCCGTCATTTAATTTAATTTTTCCACTTCCTTTCGTTACGAAATGAATATCTTTATTTTCCGCGGAATTGAAAATTAAATGTCCAGATGAAGATATTATGCGAGGCCTAAGATTACAGTTTGCGAGATTATTAATTTCATTTATTTAGTTTTCACTTACTGTGGTCCAAATTCTCCATAAGATGAAACATTATTTATAAGAAGGCAGTACAGAATAACTGATATTTTAAATTTAGTCATTTTTGGAAAATCGGCATATTTTTCCAAGCACTTAATTCAAACAAGTTTTAAACTAAATTGAAATCAGAAGTTAACAATTCGGGAGTTTCTGATAATACGGGGGGCGTTTGAAGTATTAGGTTACAAGTATTAGCATGTGAATTAATATCGACGAATTAATTTCATCTATAAAATTTCATTTTTCATAATAAAAAATTGTTTATTTTGAATTACTTGTGGTAGCTTTTGCAACAAAACCACTTCAAATTTTAAGAATGCGTAAAATTGTAAGGAAATTATACGTCAGGCCATTTCAAACAATGCCAATATTGCAACAGTTGATTTCTCGCAGAAATGTTATTATAATAATTATTATTTAATTCTTCCAGAATTATATTTAACCAGAAATTTAACCAGAATAATAATAATTATAGTACCCTAGTGGTAGAAATAAAAGATCACTGCATAAATAAAATTTGTGAAGTAAAAATAATTTTTTGAAAGTTTATTAAAATTTAACGTTGCGCGACTAATATCGTAATAAGGTAAATCACATACTGATAACTCATCACAGTAAACAATTTTTTATGTTTACCAAAGTAAGTTGTTATATAAAATTAATACTTCCAATTTTTTGGTGAACAAAATCTCGTGTTAAGCGACAAATTATAATAATAACTAACAAAATATAAAGTTTTTATCGTTTAATATTTTAATCATCAGTGTTGAATCACATTACATTCAAAAGTGCAAAAAACTAATTTGGTTAAAAATGTAGTTTTCCACACAATTCAGATCCACACAAAAAAAATAAATTTGTAGTTTCATCCTAATTTAAATTAAATGAATTGAAATTATATAGTTTATTTAAAGTTTTATTTATAAATTCATTTAGAATATTTATAAATTTCAAACAACCAATTTAGTAATTTCATCAAATTTAAAGTAGATCATACAACATTTTAACTTTAGTTAAATCAATTATAGGAAATAGGTATTTCAATAAATCATTGTCATTGATTCATTCAATAACATTCTATGATTATGAGAAATTTAATTTCAATGATTATTGTAATACGTATAAGTACATAGATATTTCACCAATTTGATTTTGGATAAAATATAATAATAGATTCATTGATTTTTACAATATACACCATTCTTAATTTTAACGAATGAAATTTAATGATTTTTATAAAAAATATTAGACAAAATTTATGGAAATTGTATGGTTTATTTCAAGTTTTTTATAATTATTATACCTTTAAATTAGACCAGATAATTGTTTTAAAAAACCGATTTAGTTCATAGTTTAATTCAATTACAATTCATAGTTTAAAAAAATTAATAAATAAAATATTTTGATTTGGAACTTGAAAATAATTTTACTTTGAATTATTTTAAATAACTTTTCCACTACTAGCCATAAACACTATCATTTCAACGTAAGTTATCGAACTGTGAACCACGCCTTCTGTCACCTGAGGTGAATAATATTTTATTATTCACTAGTAGTTAATAATGAACATAAATGCGTAGTCCGGAAACTTCGGGCCATTTTGAAAGAAAATTTATGTGTAAAACGAATTAGCATAACCAAGAAATTCTATCAATAGTGTTTAAATAATTAAAATCGGTCTATAAATAAGATTAATTTGATATTTAAAATGTTGATTAAATTGGAATTTTGTGACGTTTAGCAATTAGGCGAAATGAGAAAACGAATTAATTATGACAGCTAATTATGACTAGAAACTTTATAAATCGATTATTAATAATTATTACAATCAATTATCGTTACAAATAGTACACTTATTGACAAAATAGTTTTCGTCAACTATATACTCGCAAAACTTACAAATATCAAAATATTTAATGTAACCTTTATGTCAAAATTAATTAAACATTTTCAAGCAAGTGTCAACATCAAAACAAAAACTATCATTTGTTTTATAATTTGAAATAAATAATTAAAACGATTTACTTTATTCATTAACAATTATTATTATAAGAGTAAACAATCCTAGTAGTGGAAAAATTGTATATAAACCACGGTAGTGAAGCGTGTTATAACCCGCGCGTTAAATCCGGTGCTACGCACCTTGGGATTTAATCTGGCGCTAGGTTATAACACTATGCTTCACTACTGGTGTATAATATACTATTATTAAAGTTGCAATAAAGATTGAGAAGAAGAAAAACGTGCAAAAAATACTTGTCATGTTTTGTTTTATTAAAAAGACACTTTAAATTATTTATTTTTATTATTTCTATTATAATGTTAAATATTTTTCACATTTCAAAATTAAAGTTTTTTTTGAAATTTTTTTTGTATTTTCACAATACCACGTGGGTGTTTGTAAAAAAAATTTAATTTTAAATTTTTCTTCGGTATTCTTCTTGAAAAGAAGAAAAAAGAAGAAAAGATTATTGATCTTCATTAAGCAAATTTATTACAAATTAGTTAATTATAATCGATTATAACAAACTAATTTATTTTTATTAAAGAAATTTTTATAATAAAGTTTTTTTAATTTGAATTTTGTTCTCCCTCCCTCCAAAGGATTCAATATTAGACGTCCATAATATTCAATGCTTCTGTGAACTTGTAATATAACTAAATATATTTAACATATAATTATATTGTATTGTTGTTGTGTAAATAAACAATCTATACACTCTTTGCTATAAGATAAATTAACGCACTAGCCAATCATACTTCTGATTGTTTTGTTTTGCTGCTGTCTGATTGGTTACTTTGTTAATTTATCTAAGACATATCTCTAGGTGAAGAAAACGGACATTAATGCTTTAAGAGTTTGCTTGGTATTTCTGCCTTTCAAGATTTATTTCCTTTTGATGCTGCTACTACTATATACTTCGACATATGCATTTATAGTTACTAATTTTATATTGTCATACATCAATTCATTTTGCATTTTATATTCTCCATGTGGAAGATAAGGCGGCATTAGACTATCATCCATAAATACGTTGTTAGCGTAGTACAAGACATCCTGATGAATCGAAATAAATTAAAAATTAAGGGTAATATTTTGTTTTATTACCTTTTTCCAAAAACAAGTAGTAAAATTTCCATATTTTCCGATACTCTTTAGTCCGGCCATATTAGATTCGAACGTCTTACACATGTTTATTTGAAAACGCATCGGAAACAATCGGTACTCATTGCTTGCACGTTTAAACGCTTGCACTACAACCTAAGATTAAAAAATTATATTGCGATATTAACCCTGGTGTACACTGCTTAGTATCACTATTACCTCAACTTTATCTCCAAAATCGATTTTAGGCCACATAGTAAAATTAAACGCAATAGTTGTACGATTAAATTTATGAGCTTTTAGATTCGCGGCGTGCATGCAATCTTTGTTCAGATAAGCTACTTCAGATCTTAAATCTCTCAGTTTATAGTCATGTTGATGAAACTAATAAATACAAAAAAATAATATTTTGCAACAAAACTCAATAACTCATGCAGTAAGATTTGATCATTAATATGATGATCGCAGAAAATTGTTTTCTCGCCGGAATTGCGAAAAAATATTTTTACAATATGTAATTAGAAGTGTTCCAGAATCTATTTAATTAATTTAATTTTTATTATGAAATAATCAATAATTGTAAATGTTTATTAACTTGTAAAATTATATGTTGAATAAAATATTTTAAAAAGACGAAACCACTTATCCTAGACTAAAATGTAACTTAAAACATTTTCATATTTTATTCAACTTGTAATTTTAAAAATATTTTATTTAACATACGAAATAATCTATATTCATAATTTATTAATCAAAAAATCAAAATTATAATTTCCTTTTGGACTTGAAGTACAATTTTTAAAATATGAATTATATTTCTTGTAGCTCCTCTACTAACTGGTTTTCTGCATTAAATCGAATTGGTTCTGACTATCGCCAAGAAATGCGTTTTATAAAATTGAATAAAATCAATAATGGCAACAATCGTCAAAACTGCTCACATGTGGGCATCATCGCTTTTTTTTAAATTTGCACAGAACATCTTTTGATAAAAATATAATTATTTCGATGATGTTCGTAGCTTTACTTTAGGTAGCACAATTACAACCTTAATATGGTCAGAGTCACGATCGAGACGATTTGATGTAAAATATTCTATACATTTTGTATCACAATAAAAAAGATTAATATTTACTTTTGCAAAAAGATCATTCTTGGCGCATACGTAAACCACATAACTTATAATTTGTAAAATTAAAATAATTTTTTTAAGCATTATTAAAATTTAGTGTTGCACCACTAATGAAAATTGTCAACTAAGAGTTTACCATACCAAGCAATATTTTATAGCAACCTAGGTTACATAATACTTTAATATAATACTTTTTATGAACAATCTCGTGTTAAATGACACGCCAAACAATAATTAAACAAAACTAAATTTTTAATAATTATAATGGATTTATTGTTCATTTAACCTTATAATTTTAAAAAAATTTGAATCAAATATAATGGATTTACTAATTCATTTTCATGACAACAATATTTGTTTTAATTATTTCTTAAGGCTGAGCGTGGAAGATCCGCTTTGAGAGAGAGACTTCAGGTTCGCCTTCAAAAGGTGGGTTCTCTTGTTTAAAAAAATACGTTAACCCCTGCCCTTGCATTAGATAGCTCCGATAGTATGCGAGGGCCATGAATTCCTACAAGTAATCTAAAGGACAAATAATAAAACAAAAGAACTACTACTTTTAATTTACTCTCTCCGAAATATCGACGGAAAACGTGTGTATAAATGCTAAAATATCAGATAAATACAAAACAACAACAAATAAATGGCAAAATGTCTATAGGATTTCATCAGTGAATAACAAGCATTGCACATCCTTAAAGTTTTAACACTCACCCAGCTCCGCACAGGAAAATTGTATTAAATTTGGTTAAAAATTCTTGTTTTACACTAAACCAGAATTTATTTGTTAAATGATTAAACTCGTTTTTCTTCGCTTAATTTTTGTTGATGTTGTCAAATGCTAAATCTCTAAAATGCACGAATCTCTGTAAAAATTAATTCTTAACTCATAGTTTCAGAAAATTACAAGCTCTGTACTTAGAATTTACCAAAATTAAACAATTTTCTTCAATTGTGTACATTAGAAATTATCATTAAATTACTAACCACATTAAAGTGATACGAAAATATAAAAATCAAATCAACAAAACTTAAAAAAAAATTTAATATTTGAAAGTACAGGATTTGTATGTGAAAGAATTTAAATAATAGATGCAATCTGCAAATCGTGGATGTGATTTGTTGAAGGGATTGCTGGCCATGACAAAAGAAGTTATAGTTTTAATTTTAATTATAAGAAGCAATGACCACTGAATAAACAGTGAACAAGAACAAACTTAATTATAAATTAAAAATTCAAAATCACAAAATGCGAAATTTAATTATTTTATTTGACAATTTAAATAATTTGCAGCAAACAAGCAATAAACAATTGCAAAATTGCAATAAATTTTAACAAGTTTTAAAGTTACTTTTGGAAATTAGAATTAAAAAATTATAGTTTAATAATTTGTGTAAATATATTTTAAGTATAAACAATTACAAGTAGTAAAAACACATTTTTTTCTTAATTTAAACTTTACTATCTATCCAGGCTTATCTGACGAGTTACCTTATGCAACAAAATATAAATGTACATTATTTATATCATAAGCTATAAAATAAAAAAAAAAAAGTCAATTCAAAATTCATTAACTTGTAATAATTAAATCCATGCTTAAAAAAATTTAAAGAAGCTGAAATTTAATAATAATAATTACGATAAGGCAATTGATTAAAATGTGCTCCGTAACTGCCATGCTATCATCACATTATCAGTTCTTTAAAACACCTCAAACGATGAAGTCGAAATTAGTAATTATTTTCTTTTTTGTTGCCATAGCTTGCACAAAAAGCGCAAAAATTTTGGGCGTATTCAACATGGCTTTTTATAGTCATCACCAAATGGGCGATATAATAATGAAAACTCTTGCGGAAAAAGGTCATCAAGTTACTGTAATCACTCCGTATGCTGAAAAGGTGCCCATTAAAAATATGGAACAGGTTGTTTTAACTGGAGCAATCGAAGAAATCGAAAGTAAATATACATATTACACATTAGCTTTTAATTTTTTTTAAATAAATATCATTTTTAGAAATCAAAATTGATTTTATAAAATTACTGGATGTTCCCATCGTACTTGGATTTATGTTTGGCACTAAAATTGGTGTGAAAGCCGCAGAAGATGCCCTAAACCACACAAACGTTCAAAAATTACTGAAAAGTGACAAAACCTTCGATTTGATAGTTATGGAAACATTCTTCAACGAAGCCTTCTATGGTTTTTGCTACAGATATAACGCTCCTTGCGTTTCCATAAGCAGTATTGCAACAAACGTGTGGATAAATCCACAGGTGGGTAATCCAAGTCCCCCTTCTTACGTGCCCGAAATATTTACGGGTCTCAAAAGCGGAATGAGCTTTTTGACAGAGTTTACAACACTTTTATACGATCTTGCGAAGTTTTACTATTAGAGTTTATGAATAATCCTCAGCAAAATACTGTATTGCAAAAATATTTTCCAGGAGCTCCTCCCTTGAGCGAATTGCATCGCAACACATCGTTGGTTTTAATTAACTCGCATGTGAGTTTAAGTAATCCGGTTCCTTTGGTTCCCAATATGATAGAAATTGGAGGCTTCCATGTTAAATCACCTAAAAAGCTTCCAGATGATTTGAAGGAATATTTAGATAACGCAAACGATGGTGTCATATTGTTCAGCATGGGTTCCAATGTAAAAAGCAATCTTTTAGAGCCGGAAAAACGCGAAGCCATACTGAAGGTATTTTCCAAACTGAAAGTAAAAGTTTTGTGGAAATGGGAGGACGAGAATCTTCCTGGAAAGCCTGACAATGTTAAGATTAGCAAATGGCTGCCTCAAAATGACATTTTAGGTAAATTTTGTATGTGGTGTAATTTTACGAGTAATGTTTTATATTTTTGCAGCTCATCCAAATATAAAATTATTTATAACTCATGGCGGTTTTTTGAGTACCATAGAAACTGTTTATCATGGTGTTCCTGTTATTGGAATACCAATATACGGAGATCAAACGTTTAATATTGTAAATGCTGAAAATGCAGGGTACGGAATTAAACTTGACTATCGTAACCTAAACGAGGAGACGCTTAGTTTAGCAATAAATAAAATACTAAACAATCCCAGGTATTCCACTTAAAATTATTATTAAACTTTAATCAATGTAACTTTATAATTTTAGTTATACTGAGAATGTTAAACGACGATCCAAAATTCTGCACGATCAACCAGAGAAACCATTGGATCGTGCAATTTTTTGGTTGGAATACGTCATCAGGCATAAAGGTGCTCCTCACTTGAAAACAGCAATTTTAGCCCTAAATTGGTATCAATATTTGCTGCTAGATGTAGCTGCTGCTGTTATTTTAGCAGCTTTTGCTGCAATTTATGTATTTTACTACATAGTTAGGAGAATATGCGGTAACAGAAAATGTAGCAAGAAAGTCACTGAAAACAAAAAGAAAAATTAAAAATTAACAAGTTTTAAGTAATAATCGTTTTTCCACTACTAGCCATAAACACTATCATTTCAACGTAAGTTATCGAACTGTGAACCACGCCTTCTGTCACCTGAGGTGAATAATATTTTATTATTCACTAGTAGTTAATAATGAACATAAATGCGTAGTCCGGAAACTTCGGGCCATTTTGAAAGAAAATTTATGTGTAAAACGAATTAGCATAACCAAGAAATTCTATCAATAGTGTTTAAATAATTAAAATCGGTCTATAAATAAGATTAATTTGATATTTAAAATGTTGATTAAATTGGAATTTTGTGACGTTTAGCAATTAGGCGAAATGAGAAAACGAATTAATTATGACAGCTAATTATGACTAGAAACTTTATAAATCGATTATTAATAATTATTACAATCAATTATCGTTACAAATAGTACACTTATTGACAAAATAGTTTTCGTCAACTATATACTCGCAAAACTTACAAATATCAAAATATTTAATGTAACCTTTATGTCAAAATTAATTAAACATTTTCAAGCAAGTGTCAACATCAAAACAAAAACTATCATTTGTTTTATAATTTGAAATAAATAATTAAAACGATTTACTTTATTCATTAACAATTATTATTATAAGAGTAAACAATCCTAGTAGTGGAAAAATTGTATATAAACCACGGTAGTGAAGCGTGTTATAACCGCGCGCCTTAAATCCCGCGGTGCTACGCACCTTGGGATTTAATCTGGCGCTAGGGGTTTTAACACTATGCTTCACTACCTTGGTGTATAATATACTATTATAAACCCACCTCAGCTTACGGTTCACAAAGATCGTTTTTTTTACTGCCTGAAAAGATAAAAATATAGAAATACTCAATATTTCATTGATATGGGTCCATCTCAAAAATGATCTTATTTTTTAGTTTCGCTACAGCAGCGTTCGTTTAAACGCCCTGTAGAAGACTCTTTATGACTCTTGATAGTTTTAACGTGTTGCTCTCTTGAAATCCAACAAGACAAACAGTGTTATTCATTATTAATCACTAAAGTTTAATTAATTAAACAAATCAATAAAAATATATCCCCAATTAAGTTGCATGTAGCTTTGCATTATCCTTTATTTTAAATCTTTTGCAATAATTTCGCTTTGGGTTCGTAAACCAAAGTGATTTCGTGGTATAAATAGCTAATTTTAATGTTATCTTGTTTGTAAAACTTGAAGTTGTAATAGTAGCTTAATCTCCGAATTATTATACTTTTAAATTTATGACAGTGAAGGTCAACCTTCAAATACCCAATTTATATTTATTATTATTGAATTAATTTAAAAAATATTTCATTAAAAAAATAAAGTAGCACAGTTAATTTTGAGTCATAAAATTACTTGTAATACTGCGACTAAACGTAGTAAGTCTACTCACGACTTGTCCGTTTTCACAAATTTTACATTTAGTGTATACAAATAATACAAGTGATTAGTTGTGATTAAGTAACTGATAAAAAATTGCGTGGTAATTAAGCATCTGATGCGTGGTGATTATCAGACTTGTATGATATAACAACTTATAAATTACATATATCAGTTCTTCAAAATATTCCAAAACCATGAGATCAAAATTTGTGTTGTTGTTATTTTTTGCTGCCATAGCATGCATCGAAAGTGCGAAAATTTTGGGCGTATTCAGTATGCCTTCCTATAGCCATCACCAAATGGGCGATATAATTATGAAAACTCTTGCGGCAAAAGGCCATCAAGTTACTGTAATCACTCCGTATGCTGAAAAGGTGCCCATTAAAAATATGAAACAAGTTATTTTAACCGGAGCTCTCGAGGAAATTGAGAGTAAGTACAGTATAATTCTTTAAACTTGTACGTTACGTCACCATGCAATCGCATGAACTAACAAGAAAACCATCAGATATGCTAGTAGCCGATTCAAGCAGTGATTTTTTATGCATTACCTTTAATGACATTTTATATTTTATTTGGTCTTTAGTACGTGTAACCCCTAAGTTAAAATTACATTTAATATTTGAGGTTAAAAATAATTTGTGTCAATAAGCATGAGACTCATGATATCTCCGCTGGTACAAATAAAATAACTGATTTTTTTAATGTTTTAGATGTCAAAGCGGATTTTTTCAACCTGGTAAACATTCCCAATATACTTGGAGTAATATTCGCATATAAAATGGGTTTGAAATGCGTAGAAGATACCTTAAATCATCCAAACGTACAAAAATTATTGCAAAGTGACGAAACCTTTGATTTAGTAATTATGGAAACATTCTTCAACGAAGGATTAAAGGGTTTTTGCTACAAATATAACGCTCCCTGCGTTTCCATAAGCAGTATTGCACCAAACGTGTGGATAAATCCACAGGTGGGTAATCCAAGCCCCCCTTCTTACGTCCCCGAAATATTTACGGGTCTCAAAAGCGAAATGAATTTTTTTGAAAGAGTCTACAACGTTTTTGTACGTTACTATCAAGTTTTATTTTTGGAATTCATAAATAAACCTCAGCAAAATATCGTAATGCAAAATTATTTTCCCGGAGCTCCTCATTTGAACGATTTGTATCATAACACATCGTTGGTTTTAATTAACTCACATGTTAGTTTAAGTTATCCAGTTTCTCTTCTGCCCAACATGATAGAAATTGGAGGTTTCCATGTTAAAGCTCCTAAAAAGCTGCCAGATGATTTGCGAGAGTATTTAGATAATGCAAAAGATGGTGCCATTTTGTTTAGTATGGGTTCTACCGTAAAAAGCAAATACATGGAACCTGCAAAACGTGATGCTATACTAAAGGTATTTTCCAAACTGAAAGTAAAAGTGTTGTGGAAATGGGAGGATGAAAATCTTCCTGGAAAGCCAGAAAATGTTAAGATTAGCAAATGGCTACCTCAAAGTGACATTTTAGGTGAATATCATATCGCACACAATTTAGCAAATAATGTTTCACTTTTGCAGCTCATCCAAATATAAAACTGTTTATAACCCACGGTGGTTTTTGAGTACCATAGAAACTGTTTATCATGGTGTTCCGGTTATTGGAATACCAATATACGGAGATCAGATGAATAATATTGTAAATGCCGAAAATGCAGGGTACGGAATTAGACTTGACTACGCTAGGTTAAACGAGGAGACTTTTGGATCAGCAATAAATAAAATATTAACCAACCCCAGGTATTTCATTGAAAACTAACAAAACTTTATTTACCATAATCTCAAAATTTTAGTTATACTAATAATGTTAAACAAAGATCTAAAATTCTGCATGATCAACCAGAGAAACCATTGGACAGAGCATTTTTTGGTTGGAATACGTCATCAGGCATAAAGGTGCACCTCACTTTAAATCAGCAATTTTATCGTTAAATTGGTATCAGTATTTATTGCTAGATGTAATTGCCGTTGTTCTGTTAGTAAGTTTTATTACATTTTATGTATTTTGCAAAATTATTAGAAGAATATGCGGCAGTAGGAAATGTAATAAAAAATGCTAACCAAAGCAAGAAGAAAAATTAATAATTTTTATTGTTATTGTAAATAAATTTTAATAAATGGCAGATTTAGAAATTGACCAATGTTTTTTTATTCCGTGACATCTACCTGTCTTCTTCTTAAGGTGCCGTATCCGCTAGCCAACGTTGGCAATCATGTCGGCTATCATTACTTTATTAATAGCTGTTTTTACGGCGTCCAGCAACTTCTTTCACTTTTTTATGTAAGTGAAATGCGTCATACTTCTTCTCGTATTCTTCTTATTTCTGAATACTCCTTCTTAAACCAATCAGTTTTAGCTTCTAGTTTCTTTCTTCTAAATTTTTTCTGTATATCTCTGTATTTACACATTTCATCTCTATTGTTGTATTTCATCCCTATTCTTATATCTCCGTCTTGATGTTATTAGGTCTGCAATTTTGTCTATCATTCAAGCTCTCTTCTTCTTTCGTTTATTTGTTTTTAATTTCGAGTTTGCGGTATCATTCATTACTTTTCTGAATCCGTTTTATAGTTCTTTAGTGTTCTCTGCAGTTTCCACATTGGACGCGTCATTCGTCTCAAAGCACTAAGCCATTCCGTTCTCAATTTCTTTCATAACTTCTCATTGCGTTTCCAAATTGTTTAATTTGTCTAAATCTATCTTATTCGTCATTTCTTGTATTTTGATCTTTTTAAAACGCGTCCTTATTTCTGCAATAAGTAAGGTATGATTTAACGGGATATCTACTCCCGGATATCTTTTACTGATTTTATCGCATTTTTATATCGTTTTTTCAGAGATATAGTCTATCTGGTTTCTAACGATCTTTTTCGATTTGTCTGCTGGGGAATCTCTACGTATACAAATGTCTTTCGGGCATTTTATAAAACGTGTTTGTTATGGCCAAGTCATTCTCACTGCAAACCTGTACGAACCCATCTCCTCTGTCTTTTTGTACTTCCAAGCCAAATTTCCCTACCTTTGCACCGGTGAAACCTTCGCGTTAAGGTTTCTCATAAGAATTGTGACTATTTTATTCTAATAGAGTGACTTTTGACTTCTTTTAATGATGTCCCATTTAGAACCCATCATATTTTGGTTTCTGGTCTCTCCTCCCTTACATTATGAAATAAGTTTGCTTTGAAGTTTTCCAAAGTTTTAAAGATGGTCTGATACTGAATGGAAATCGATATAAAATTTTAGAAAAACTAACTAATCCCTTACAAAATAATCATTTCACTAACGGAAAAGCTTAGTTTCCATGTAAAATTATGTCAAAATTTTTCGTGTAAACTAAGTTTTATCATTTTTTAAAAGATCTTTTCGTAAGAGACGAGTTACAGAATACCGGCCTAGGGAAAAATCTTGCAAAAACGCATGCAAAAGGAAGTTAGCAAAGAGGTTAAAAACAAAGCAAGTTAGTGTTAAATGGTATAGCGCACAGTGGGATGAAATCTCGAAAAGCTGGTCAAAACCTCAAATTAACTTCTAGTAAAGTCAGTAGAGACTGAAAACATGCATTATTTCGGAATAATTAAGATAAGCTTTGATTTTGCTAAAACCTTTGTTATTACTTTTTAATAACTTAAAGTAAAAAGTAAAACATTTAAATGTGAGGAAATTGTTTATTTTTTATTTAAACAAAAAACAAAGAAAACGGAAAAGTGTTACTATAGGTGATTTCTAGATCGCTGAAATATATTATAATATCAAAAATAATAATAATAAATGACGAATCCAATATTGCCGACTTTTTGATAAAAATTTCATTAAAAAAGACGTAACTCGATGTTTAATGACTCATAGCTCTGTACCAGGTGAGGTGAGGACAATTTATTTTTTTGTTTAAAATCCGTATTCATTGGTTACAATATTGTCTCAGAAAGGTATAATTTGTTTAAATTGCAATTGCTTAAACAAATACGATAATTTGCAGATTTTGGTTCAAACTATTTTTTTTAATAATATGAGCCATTTTAAGAAGAACAGGTCTTTTGTTATTTTTTTGTAAAGTGCTTCTAAAAAAAATTATAAATTTTTGAAGTTCCAAAATCAAACACTTTTTACCAACTTCAAAAATCCATAACTTTTTTTAAAAATATTTGTAACGACAAATTAATATAAAAACTTTTCTTTTTTAAATAAACCAAATTACTAGAAAAAATAATTCAATCCTAAAGTACATATTTCAAGATTTAAAAATTGCAACTGCAGAAACCCAATAACGCGATTTAAGCAAAATTGAGGTTGTGGTTATACATTGTGGCTATACATTTTTGTTTAATCGTCATCATCGTCATCTGCACGTGATAGACTTGTAGTCTGTTACGCCACTCTATTATTTTGGTCTGTCCATCTTTTCTTTGGTTGACCGACGTTTCTTCTGCCTCTGGGTTTATATTTAAAAATTTTTTGTTTAATTTAAAATAAAAAAAAATTTATAGTAAATTATAAATAAATTAGAAAAAGAAATTCTTCTTCTTCCGGCGTCCATAGTTTCCTCGGACGCCCAACCTCTCTTTTTCCTTTAGGATGGTATCCCAGTATCATTTTTACCGGTCTGTTGTTGTCGATTCTGTTCATATGCTCACACTATCGTTATCGGATGTTCTAATAGTCTTCATCAATAGTTCGACCATAAGTTTCTGTCGTATTTCTTTACTTCGTATTCTATAGGTTCTGGTGCAGTCCTTTGTAGCTCTGAGAAATTACATCTCTGCAGGTTGAATTCTGCTCTCATCTCTTTTCCCGATGCCTCGCATCCGTAGGTCAATGTCGGTATTGCTGCAGTTTTGTAGAATTTTAAGCGGGTATCCTTTGTAGTTTTATTTCTCAGATGTTTATGGATTGAGCCGCATATAACTCTAAATCTATTTAGTTTGTTGTGTATGTCGTTGCTTTATTCGTAGGTAACGTCACAGCCTAGAAATTAAAATGTCGGACTTGTTCAGTTCTAATGTTGTCTATGACCTTATCTTTGTCTTTCTCCTTTCTTAGTTTTCTCTCTTTCTTAATCTTTGTCCTTATTGGGTCTTTTCCGGCGAAAGCTATTGTTTTTGTTTTTTTGTCAATATTTTAAAATTACAATCCAAACATAGGAGATGTAGTTTGTGAACCGCTTGTTGGAGATCATTTTCCGATTCTTGGAACATTACTTGATCATCAGCATAAAGCATTGTGGCGAGTTTTTCATTGTTTTTAAGTTGAATTCCTTTTCTGTGTTCATTTTTCTAACGTCGTACCATATCGTCTTAATATATATTAAAAAGCGTTGGGGATAGGCCGCATCCTTGTCTAACGCCCTGATTTTTCGGTATTTCTTCAGTAAGTCCCTCCTCAAGTTGGAGTAATATTGATGTTCCATTGTACAAGGCTTTAATGTTGTTTATAAGATGTTCTGGATACCCTCTCCTTGTCATAATGTACCAGACATTTTTTTCTGGTACATTATCATATCTATTCTGTCGAAAGCCTTCTCAAAGTCTACAGAAGCCATGTGTATCTCTCTGTTGTATTTGCGGTGTTTTTCAATTATTTGTTGAAGTATAAAGATAATATCTATACATGTGTGTCCAGTTCTAAAGCCCGATTGCTCTTTTAATATTGTCGCGTCCATTAGTGGTTTTAGTCTATTGTTTATGATTGAAGAGTAAATCTTATAGCCCGAGTTAACAATGCTTATACCTCGGTAATTTTCGCAGTTTGTTCTGTTACCTTTCTTGAAGAGAGAAATTTCCTTCATCTTTAGCCATTTCCTCGGAATTGTAGCCCTTTTTCAGCACATATTCATGAAATGCAGTAGCCGCAATGTCAGAAAGGAACCAGCATATTTATGCAGTTTTGAATTTAAACCATTGTCACATATGTCCACCCTGTATATAAAATAAAGTAAACTCAGTAATCAAATGAACAGGAACACCGTCATCAAATAGCTTAAGGTGGTACGAAAATGTAGGATAAGCTAAATGGTTGTGTGAACGAATGAATGAGGTAAAAATAAGTCAGTCGACAATGGTAAGCCGTAAGGCTAGGCAGCCCTTAAGGTTGCGTGAGGTGATCTTAGGGTAAGTAAGAATTGTACAATGTAAATTTAAATATAGAAATTATGTAAATAATGGATTAATATAATATTTAATTGATACCCAAACGATTTATAAACAATAAGCTACACCCCAACCCTCTTAAATAAACCTTAACGCGACACCATCTAAACCTGTTGCTTTTCGGTTCTTCAGTTTTTGAGTACTTGTTTAAGTATCAATGGGATCTACCTTATCATTGTAGAGAAACGTTTCTTCTTTCTCTTGTACATCTGAATTCTGCCAAAGTCCCTTGTAGTGCTCCATCCACTCTTTTTTATCTATACAGTTGAGTTTTGCAGTGTCTCGTTTGTCTTTATTCAGCATTTTTATGACTTCATCATTTTCAACATCATTTTCGATCTTACTGATAAAGTTGTCTCATGATTTTTGATGTGCTTCTCTGCATAAATCTTTAGCTTTATTTCTATTCATCCTGTATTTCGCTTTATTTTGTTCTGATGGGTTAGAGACCATCATCTTGTATCTCTTACTTTTTTTTACGGCTTCTGCAATTTCTTTATTCCATACCTTCATACTGTATTTTTGTTGTATGTGCTTTTTGTATCCCGGGTATTTTTTATATTGTTCCATTCGGTTTCCATGTTGTCACTTGTAGTGCATTTTTGTCCAAGAGCTTGTATTCTGTTCTGATATAGGTGTCGTATACTCCAGTCGTGTAACAGATCCACCTAAACGGGCTGGTTTTCCTTTTTAGTAATTTTTTCTTACATTTTTTGGATAAGATTATATTTGAGACAACTAGATAGTGATCTAAATATATATCATATTCTCGCGTGTTTCTAACTTGCGCTGCCAGTCTTTTATTAACTATTATATAATCTATTGTCAATCTAGAACCGCGAGCTGTCCAGGTGAACTTGTTTATATCTTTCTTTCTGAAGAAGGAGTTTGTCACTTTTAGATCACTTTTAGAACAACTGCAAGAAATTGTTACTAAATATAAGACTAAAAGTAATTTTAATCTGAATGCTAGAATCGGAAAGTCTCCTATACCCAATGTGTTTGGAACATTTAGAAGATGTATTAAATAGTAACGACGAACGACTCAGATTATTTTCCACTTTCAAAAGAAATTTAAATTGGTCAACAATCAGCAATCGTAATTTTGTTATACACAGTTTGTAATAGATGCTATCACATTCACGTAGCTACCAGCCATTTGTCAATTTTAATGTCCAACTACCAAATAACAACATAGTAATTTGAGTCAATTTTAAATGGTCTTCATTTATTGTGTGGGTAATGGACGGATACGAGAATAATAAAATTTACAATAGTTATCAGTCAATCAATCTAGTAATATTACCTGAAAGCGCTAGAACGAGTGAAAATTATTCAGGTGGAATACTTTATGTAGGTATAATATAAACAATATTAATGTTATACATAAATTATGTTTATGTTTTCTACCATTTACCACAAGGTTAGAAGTACTTATGGTGTAACCAAAAAAAATAAATTTTAGTAGATTTTTTTTATCGTGAGTTCTCACTAGATTTATTGCGATGCTCGTGAAAAGTATTTTAATTCGTGAAATTCTATTTTTAATGCTACAGGATGCTATGGCATAGATGTTTTATCAAAGGTAAAATTAAAAATTTTTAATAAATTGTTGATAGTGAAAATTCATAAATTTGTAATAAGTAATCTTTTCAGTTTTATCAATCGGACTATAAAGTGAGAAATGTAGTAACACAAGTACAGTACGTAAACAAGGATTTGATGCACGAGTTTAAGCTGGCTACATATAAATATAATCGTACAACCACGGCATTAAATTTCACGATTTGGCCTAAAATTGATTTGAAAGATAAAGTTGAGGTAATCGGCCATTTCAATTTTCATCATATTACCAATCAGAGTTGCAATAAATTTGATACCTACGTATAAAAAGTAATGGATTAATAATTTTATAATCATAATTTTTTATTATGATTATGACAAAAAAAATTTATTATCATAAAATTGTTTACAGATTATCGTGCAAGCTTATAAACGCGCAAGTAACGCATATCGCCTTTTTCCAATGCGTTTTCAAGTAAACTATTGCAGAGTATTTCAAACCAATGCGTTGGGATTTAAAAGCTTAGTAAACTATGGAAATTATTCTTCTTGCAATTGGAAAAAGGTAAAAAATTTATTATATTTACCATCATAAACAATTTATTAATAAATTTTTGTTTAAAGGATACATTCTATTACGCGTACGGTTTTGTCCCAGATCCATCCCATCTCCCACCGCTTATTCCAACTGGCGAGTATAAGCTAGATGCCGAGTTTACGTACTTACAACAAACACTGACAACTGTAGATGCTTATGTGGAAGTATATCGTCCAGAAATTTGAAAGACCGGATTTAATGTTACTTAAGTTTTAAGAAATCTTGTTTAATGTTTTGCACAAATTTTGTTCGGAATGTACATAATATCAAAAAATATTTGAGTTATAAATTCGAATTTGGTGGTGGTTTCCAAATTTATAGAGTTTTTTTGATGGAACAGAATAATAAGTCAAATTGAATAAAGAGAAGTTGCGTTTATTTTCACTTGAAGTTTATTGCTTAAACGCTTACAGTTAACTGAATTTATTGCAATAAGAATTTACATGTTCAATTTTGTAAGTTTGTAATTTAAGCCTAGTTCATTCACTTACATAATATACCCAGACAATTACATCTTTTAAAAAGGAAATCGATAATAATTACATATTCTATATAACAAAATTAAATTAAGATCGCATCTGTGGTTTTCTGAAATTTTCTTGAATGTTAATCCGACTGTTATTCCAACTAAATTTTACATTTTTGTTTTGAAAATAAATGAAACATATCAAAAATTAATAAAAATCTAAGTCTAAATCATGCGCCTTCTCTCCAAATATGAGGTCATGAGGTTGTAGCTCTTCAGCTGACTGAGTGAAGACGTTTTTGAAATCCAGGAATTACTCGATTTTCACTTATATGGCTAAACCACTTGGGACTGTTCCGTATCCTCTTCACCAGACGTCCCGATTTTTAATTTTTCTTCTAGCTCGCGCTTATCTGTTAAACCATTTTTTCCTTTATTTTGACCGCCTTACCTGGCAGTAGATATAAAACGCCCTTACCAAGACGCCTGACCAGCGTGGTGTTTTATGGCTAAATACTCCCCAAAGAAAGGCTTTTATTATCAGTGGATAGAAACAGGCATATATGAGAGTGATAGTTAACTATGCAATAATTAAACAAAATAGCAACAAACAAATCTATTTTCTTAAAGTAACGATAGCTTTAAAAGGTTGAGGACCAGGTGTAACTCCATCTAGTGTCTCAGTTGAAGGCAACGGAGACCCTGGTGGATGTTTAAAATCAAACGTTTGAAGAAGACTTGAGACAATGAGAAAAACGTTTGCTTTTGATAAAGTTTCACCTATACATCTGTGTCGTCCCAAACCAAAAGGTAAATACGTCAAAGGTGTGCAGATTTGACCATCCATAAGATAGCGTTCCGGATCGAATATGGCAGGATCAGCCCATCCCGACTGATCACCCATTAAAATTCCGTGTAAATTTGCTAAAACCATGGTGTCCTAAAATCAAAAATAATTGCTGACTTTTTAAATGCCATAATGATTTTTTTGTGGAAACCTTTGGAATGAAATAGCCCCTAATGTGGTATCACATAATGCTCGATGAGGGAGAGTAAAAATTCTACCACCAAACATTCTAAGCGATTCCAAAACCACGCACTCCGTGTACGGCATACTAAAATCACTTGAAATAATTTTAAATCTTTGAAGTCGACTAATAACTTACTTTGAACGGTCGCTCAATGTCGGTAATCGCTTCTTACCAACCACTGCATCGATTTCTTCTTGCACCTTTTGAGCTATATCGGGATTGAGTACTAGGAACAGAAATGCAAATTCTAAAGTCTTCGTTGTTGTGTCTGACCCAGCAATAAAGAAGTCCAAACAAATGGCCAATAATTGACACTCGGAAAAACTGTCTGGCTTCTCTGGAGAATTCAACATTTTAAGGTACACATCCATAAAGTCTCTAATATTATCAGGATTATAAGACTTTTTATGCTTATCTAGCTCCTCATTTAAAAAATCCCAAATACGCGAATGGGCTTCCACGTATAACTCGTATCCCGAAAACTTTGGGGCTATGTGGCGTAAAATAGGAAAATGACTGAATAAAGTTCCGCCTACATCAATATTGGCCAGCAGATTAGTCAAAATTTTTTGCAACCTTTTTATTTCTTTATCTTCTGGGCTGTAACGCGCGCCTGCCATCATAGTCCAAAGGGTGTTCAAAACAGGTATCCCAAACATATCGTCGATTTTTACCTCAAAGCTTCCGTGATTGTTTTCGATTTTTCTTAATGTTATTCACCATCATTAAAGCTTCCTCTTCGATTAAACCAGACATGTTACTTTTACCAAAACCAAACTCTCGTAAATGCCTAAGAACAAACCTTCTTTGTTCTTTCCAAAATTCTTCGTCTGTTAGCAAAACCCCTCTACGTTTCCCCCACGTTCTGATTTTGTAAAATATTCCTTGAGGTCTTCCGGACAACTCTTCTTTTGTTAAAAATTCACGAATGGCTTCAACTCCGTGTACTATCACTGTGCGGTCTTTTCCCAAACGAAGGCCCAATATTGGTCCGTATATTTGGGTCATTTTTGCTGCTGCTTTACAATACGTTCTATTGTTTTTCCTAAATTTGTGAATTGTCCAAGCGCTGCCTAAAATTGGTAACCATTTGGGACCGGGAGGAAAGTTTTTGGTTTAATTGTATCAAAATATGCTAACAATTTTATAATAACGATGACAAGTATCAGTATTAACCACATCCTAAAAAAAAAAAACATAATTTATTCTACTTATGATTATAATATACGCAATAAATTTTACTAAATTTTGCCAAGCTATGCCACTTATTCGATTATACGGCTTATTACACGAATCAGTTAGCTCTTGTACAGTTCAGTCTTTAGTCGTAGGGCTGAAGTTGGTTCGAAAATCGTTCGAAAAAACGAAAAACTCAGAATGAGGTAAAGTGATGTAAAATAGGCGTCAGTTTCAGTAAATAAAACTGCCAAGGTAGGAAGAATATAGGTATGTAGATAGTGTATTCTCAATTCCATACCAAAACAAACATATAATATGAAAAACAAAACAAGTAACACTAGCACAATAGTTGAAAGCTGATGTCTAGAATATATAAAAACACAAAAGCGTCCCTTTAGGAAGAATGTTTCCTCTTAAATGACACATCACCACCAGTTGAGGACTGAACAATGAATTTACCTCCTTGCCGTAAATTATCATTATTGAAACTGTTTTAAAGCTCAAAATTGATTTTGGATAAAAATTTTCGTTATTCAAATATTTCACCTCAAACCCATCAAAATACACACATTGCATCCCCAATGTCAATAGTTTACTCAGATTTCAAGATACATCTCGACTCTTTAAAATATCTTCCATATCGGTTGTTTATTTTAGAATAAATTATGTCATCGTAACACATCAGGTCATCTCCGACAGCTCACTAAAACAATGTAGAACACAAAATGGGTTAATGCAACTACATATACATACAGTAGCGATCAAAAGTAAGTTGGCAAACAGTTTTTTTCAAAGTTCAATATTTTGCTTTAATTTTTTAAATATTTATTCCTTAAAAGGCTTTAAATTAAAAATATAAATATAATTTTCTAGAAAATTTATTAACGTGAAAAATTCAAAAACGAAAATTTCGAAATATTTCTATTTATCAAGTTATGACAAAACGCTCTTAAAACAAAAAAATAAAGAAATACATATAGTAACAACTATGGATTAAAAACATTTAGTACTTTGTTGCAAACCCTTTTGCAGCGATAACAGCTTTACATCGTGATTGCATCGAGTCAACCAGCTTCTCTAAACGTTCTAATGGTATTTTGACCATTCTCTGCAATGCTTCCCATAATTTAGTGGTATTACTATAATTTTCACTTCTTATTCGACGTTCGAGCTCTTCCCACAAATGCTCTATGGGATTCAAATCTGGAGATTGACTGGGCCACTCTAAAAGCCGAATTTTAGCTTTGTCCATGTACTGCTTAACATGCTGTGAAGCATGTTTTGGGTCATTATCCTGCTGAAATATCCAGCCGCGCGGCATTTTCTCTTGCCATGTGGTAGCATATGATCCCTCAGTATGTCGGCATACATAAACCGATCCATAATGCCATCAATTCTGTGTAGAGATCCAATGCCATCACGAGAAAAGCAACCCACACCATGACGTTCCCTCCACCATGTTTTATAGTAGGAACTTGATATCTAATATCATATCTTTTACCTTCTGGACGTCGAATATACTTAATACCATCCGAGGAAAACAAATTATACTTACTTTCGTCACTCCAAAGAATTTTGGACCAATCTTTTTTCCCAGTGTAAGTGATTTTAGCAAACTTCAGACGGGCTATCCGATTCTTTTTTGATATAAGTGGTTTCTTACAAGGACGTCTGCCAAATAGTTTAGCTGCATATAGTCGACGTTTCACTGTCGAAACATGTATATTTTCTTCGCGATTTTCGTTAAAACTTTGAACAATTTGTGTAGCCGTTACACGAGGATTTTTATTGCTTCACGAACGATCATTTTATCTTCTCTTTTGGTTGTTTTCGTGGTCGCCCTGTTCTTGGGCGTGTCTCTACTGATCCATATTTATTATATTTGTGACACCAGAGACTTATTGTTTGATTTGGAATGTCAAATTCGCGTTCTGCTGCTCTCAATGAATTTCCATTTTTTAACCATTTAAGAACCGTGTTTTTAAATCTTCTGAATACTCTTTCCTTCTGGGCATGTCGATGTATTATCAAGAAAGATATATTTCAATCAAATTAACTTTTATGAACGCTTATTATTGTTTTGATATTGTTTGGATGTTATGCCAATTTTCTTTTGAACCCTCCATAAAATTCAATTCGCTTATATACTTCTTTGTTTTATACCAACTGCAAGTTTTATACGTTAAACTACGTATTAATCTACATACTTTTAGAAAATATATGATAGTCCACTAAATGATTTCTTTTCTAATAATTTTTTGTAAAAACTGTTTGCCAACTTACTTTTGATCGCTACTGTAGGTATGTGGGTGAGTTCTTCCAACACCAAGCACTAAATGAATTAACACAACCAAATTCATAATGAGAATCATGATCTTATCTTCTTCCGATAATAAAGAAATGGAACGTCTGCTTCAGAAATATTTGGTCTTCTTTAATAAGAAGGCTTCAAGACTACTCTCAATAATCTAAAATGACGAAGCTACCATAATTTGTGGAAGCAACAAATAAAATTCAAACTAAACGAATTATATTATCAGATTCTAGTCGATTTAATGAAAGTAAAATCCTCGCTTATCCCTAGGATTGACGTCGAACAAGAAGATGCTGTGTGTATGGTGGGACTGGAAGGAATCGTCTACCATGAGCTACTTCCAGTTGGTCAGACAATTGATTGTCAATTCTAAAGCCTGTAAAACCACTTAATTTAGATTTTCAATCAGAATCCACACAAATTTTTCACCGATGGCAGCATGGCTCTATGCGAAAAATGGAAAACATTTTTGATAATAATAGAGCATTATTTGGTTTAAATTTATTTTTACACTATAAGAAAATTAGTTGAATTTTACTAAAAAGCGCCACGAACTTTTCCAGATCGAATGCTCTTGAGTCTAAGGTTCCAATTATTACTTTAAAAATTTTATGTTTTTGAATTTTTTAATGTGTTCTCAAAAATTGTAAAATCCTCTTGACCATGTAAGATGGATGGATTTTTCCGTCATGGTCAGTCTGTGATTGAGTTAGCTTTGAAATCTGCGATCCTTCTCCTGCGGAAGAACTTTTGGGGGCCAAAGAACTTCCAAATTTTATGACTTTGTTTGGTTTTTTGCCAATAACTCCTGAACGATACATTCTACTGAAGAAATTACGATAAAACAAATTAAAAAAACAGTAAATTCTGGGTGGAATGACTACCACAACTTAATAAATTGGTTAAGTGGTATGGTCGAAAACAATGATCAAAAATGACAATTTTTTTTAACTTTTTTCTGGCTCCGCCTGCGCTGGCCATTTCATCGTAAACAGTGATTGCTGCGTTTTCCTCCTGTTTAGTAGTAGTTCTAGTTGTTCTAAACTAATGTACATATACTTTGTAAAATATAAAATATTGTCTATTGCATTTTCTAGTGATATAACATTTTAGTGTATCATCTCAAAACTTTCGGTTTGAAAGTTTACCATATTCAAATATTTATGATCTTGACCATGTCAGATATTTGCATAGTAAAATATACGCGTTTATTTACTTCCGCTACAGTGAAAGTTAATTATGAGATGTTACACCCTTACTTTGTAATCCAATTTAATCAATAATTATACGTATAATGCCAACAATCAAATAGTAAAACTTAAATTTTATAACGCACTGCAACAATCGGAATTTACGAAAGATCATTTAGTTAATATATAGAATTGTTACACATAAAATAGATTTAAATTATTTTTAAAAAATTAAAAAACTAAATAATATCTACTTTCCATAAATATTTAAACAAAACTCACCTAGTCGGTAATAATTAACTAATTAATTGACCCCGAAAATCTAAACAATTTTTTAAGACATGATCAGCAACTACTGTTTAAAAAATCGTAACTTTTTTAGATATATCAGATACCTCCCACTAATCTCTAATTTTAATTTGGTGTACCAGATACTGAATTTGTTATATAAAAAAAAGTTTTCAAAAGTGAAATTTAAAAAATACTGAAGAGGTTTACCTTACCCCATGTTGGGTGACGGTAAACTGGGCCAAAAATAAATTTGAGACAAAAAAAGGGTGTAAGGTTTTGGTATCATTCCCAAAAAATATCTACTTTATCGCCACTTCAATTCTACCTATTTGGTACCAACTGTAAATAAATATCTAAAAGTAACTCTAACCTACAACCCGATCGACTTTTTCGCGCAGATTTATTTGTTTTTAGTTTATCTAGATTAATTTCCTATAGAAGTAGTGGTAGGTTTATGTTTATAGTATACAATTTCAAAAAACAAAAAAAATTCCTTAAAATTTTTTTTAACCCTGTTTACCATTTTCAAAATTTTATTTAAATTATATTTAGCAGTGCCAAAATTTGAATTTGGAGAAATTAAAAAAATTAATTAAAGCAAAAAAGAATTTAAATAATTTTGGAAATTTTTTGACAAATATAGTGAACTTGAATTATAAATTGAATGCGACCCTGCTTTTTTGAATGTTAACGTTGGTAATGTGTTGGGGAAAAGGTACATAATATCTACTTGTTAGATTGTACTTTTAAGAAAACTCTGCGTCATGTCATTGGTCGAAAATTGAGAGTGTTTTAAATTTTCCTTTGCTTTTAAACATTACAATGTTAAGAAACATTTTAACAAGTCTAAATTCTTAGGTATATTTTCTATGGTTTGGATATTTGTCTGATTTACACCCGATATAAAATTACTGGTACATGGTTTCTAAGAAAATTTCATTAAATAGTCAAAAAAAAAATTAATTAATAGAAACGTTGCGCAAAATGTGCACAGAGGGTTTAAATCTAGATTATTTATAAAATTTGGAAAAATCTACGCCGAATAGAATTAAAGCTGACATAAACGGACATGAAGGATCAACAAAATTCACAAAGCTTAAAAATGTATGCAAAAATGATTTGAAAATACATTCTATTCAAAAATACGATTGCTTCATTTTTAGTGTGTCTAAATCATTTTGTTGAGTAATTTAATAATTTCAAGGCAATTGAGAATATGAGAACTAAAATGCGTGATGATTTCAAGGAAAACAACGATAAAATAAGAGAGCTCAAAGACAAGATTAAAGACTATTCCTTTAATCTTATTAAAGGAATATCTATTTAAAAGAGAGAAAAAAAGAAAAAGAGGTGGAACCGAGAAAATCACACACTTACGAAAAGAATTGAGGAACTCGAAAACGCTTTTAAAAAGCAAAAAAAAGTAAAGAAGAGAAACAATGTAATAGTTAAGGGACTTGAAGTAGCAAACCCAGAACAACTAAAAGAAAGAGTCTGAAAACTACTAAAGGAGGAGATGGGAGTGGAGGTTGAGCAGCTGGAAATCTTCCAAATTAGGAAAACCGAAAGAAAAACTAGTAGTTAAGATGAAGAACTGGGAAGAGAAAATAATAGTTATAAAGAACAAAAATAAGTTAAAGAGAAAGAAAATATTTAGTGGCAAGAAAAGAAACCGAAAAAGAAAATTAAACTAGAATTAAATACCAGAAAATAACCATCAATAGTAGGGCACTCTAATGGAAAAACATACAAATGATCTTGAGAAACCAACAAGGATTTGAGAATGCCCTGGTTCCAAAAACTAGTAAACGAAAAACAAGATTCAAAATATAACGACTCCTGCAACGCCCTTTGATCTTGAACCTGGTAAAGCGGAATATAAGCAAAAAAATCAGATTAGGAAAAATAAAAAGAAGACAAAAAGAAACAAAAGAATAGCAACCTGGAACATCAGAACAACGCTGATTCCCGGGAGAATGAATGAAGTAGTTAAAGACATTGAAAGAACGACATTGACAGATACAAAGTGGATCTAGCAGCAATACAAGAAATTAGATGGTAAGAGAGTGTAGAAATAATTATGAAAAAATATACAATGCTGTACTCACGCGAAAAAACAGAAAAACAGAAAAGAAATTAGATGGTAAGAGAGTGTAGAAATAATTATGAAAAAATATACAATGCTGTACTCACGCGATAATCAAGGTACATAATATGAAAAACTGAAAAATAATGATCTGAGGTTAATGAAGATAAGAAACTCAAAAAATCCTTTACTGGATAGGAAGACTCGTTTCCACCCGAGACCTGCTTTTCCTGCTCCCTTTACCAGACCAATTTATGAATTTTCCTACTAATGATTTTTACTTATGTAGTTAAACCACTTGAAACTTTTTGGTATCCTCTTTGCCAGACGTATCTGTTCCAGTCTCAGAGGAGATTTTTCAATTTTTCTTTTGGCTGGCCCTTACCTCTGAAACCATTTATTTTCTGTTTCTTTTCAGGAGATTTGCCTTGAACTACTTTGCGGCTTTGCTTTTGTGTGTATGTGACACCAAATAATCCTTCTCTCACAATAGAGAAAATAAAGTTTGGAAGACTTGGTAAAATTTGAAGAAGCAACCATACCATCAATAACTCAATTAAATCTCTCTCTCCAATAATTGTAGATAATACACAAAGTGCAGCACTGAAGAATAGTTTTCTAATTTTGGTGGCCCTTTTAGAGTACATACTTCTCAATGTTTAACACACAAAGTACATATGGAAATAAACACTGTCTGTCCAAAATAACAATTGCTAAGCATAATCTCCTCAGTTGTATCTATTGGAAAACTTTTAATGTAAATACAGCCAATTGTTTTATAACTTGAAAACTTTTTATTCTAAAAGCACTCAAGTGAGAAGAGATTAATGTTAAGACAACCGTTAATATATTAAGATATTAACGATATAACTGAACTGTCTCAACGGAACTGAACTGATTTATCTGAATGACTTAAACAAATTGAATCAACTGAGCGGACACAACTGAACTGACACAACTGAACTAAACTGATTCAACAAAACTGACTCAACTAAACTGACTTAATTTAACTGAATTGAACTGACTCAATTGGATTGAACTGGCTCTAATAACTGACTTATTTTGTAAAAAAAACAATGCATTGTTTCCCAAAGAAACCTATTGTTAAAAATGGGGAACCAATTAAAATTTCAAAAAGGAATACTTAAGAAAAACAGTATTGTATACAATAAATTATTGAATAGGAAACCAGAAAAAAATCTTTGCTTATTTGTTGCCATTCTGGATAATGGATTCTTGATTTTGGCCTTATATTATTTTCTAATTAATTTTTTTTTCACAATTCTTTTTAAATTGTTCTTTTAACATTTGTTATATATTTATAAACTAGATAATGCGCATAATTTAAGAAAGCCCTTAATTTGTATGTAGTTTTATTGACCATGTTAACTCATATTTCAGAAGTATTGAGATATCGATCATATGACACATCTCACAATTATGTACATTATATGCATAAATATAATAATAAATTGAACCTTTTATAATATTCTTTTTTTTTCTTCTTTTTTTACTTGAGGTATGCAAACTAATGCTTCCTTCGGTGTACAACATTCCACTAAAATACACCTTTGAATTGATAATAGTAATGATATAACTAATTCATCTCATTACATATTATAAATTAGAATACATTGCTATAAACTCATTACATTAATAATAATTATTATAATATAACTTCAATCAATATCTAATAAAAATGATAACATCAAAAATATTTTAATTAAAATAAACTACCGTATTTTAACCTATTAATCATCTCAAACTCGCTGATTTGTCTCATTTGCATATCAAACAATTAATAACTTTTTAATTAATAAATAAAATTTGCAATACAAAATTATTAAATTATTGTAATCACATCTCATAACACAAAAACACCAAAACTTACGGTTTTCAAGGAGTCAACCGCTAGAGAAAATCGTGTACAATTAACTTCACACTTCACGTACTTCATCATAATTCTCATACTTCTTTGTCCTTCATAGAATTCAGCAGTAATTAATCGATACTTTCAGTATCAGAGACTTTCAATTTCTGAGACTTACAGAAATACCAAAATTTGAGCACTGGAGGGTGTTCCACACCCCCCAGACCCCCCGGATTGAGTAGATTATTTTTATCAGAAGTAAACTAAAGATCTCCCGTTGCAGAGGCACTAGAGGGTGTTTACCCCCAGCCCCCGGATCAAGTAGTTTATTTTTATCAGAAGTAAACTGAACCTCCTGTTGCAGAGATCTACCTCCCAGGAGTACGGAATTTATAATTAGGTAGTTTATAATTAATTGTCAGATTACGAATTAAACACATTTACTTGGCCATAGCTAATTTTAATAAACTTGAGATATGCTTAAATATTAAATTCACTTTTAATAAAAATAAATTATTTAAACTGGGGTCTGGGGTGTGGAACACCCTCCAGTGCTTCTGCAACGGAGATCTTCAGTTTACTTCTGATAAAAAGTAAACTACTCGGTCTGGGGTTCTGCATGTTCTGCAATGTTCTTCATTCCAAAATTTGTGCACTGGAAGGTGTTCTACACCCCTCCCAGTACTTCATGTACTTCATTAGATGTGTACAAAAACTTCACTAGCGGTTAACCCCTCGGGTTTTTTTAATTTAAATTTAAAAAAGGGGCGGATTAAACCGCGAATTATTTTGAAGTAAAGAAATTGAGTCAGAAGTTCCATTGCTCCACTACTCAGTTGAATTATAATTTGACGCAATTTACTGGAACTTTTTAACTTTATGAGCTCATTCACCTAGAAAACAATTTCATTAATGTAGTTTATAGTCTTCCATGATTAAATTAAAATATTATTTATAGAACCGGCCATGGCTCAGACATTCAAACTTACTCATTTTAGTGATAGGTGTCGCAGTGAATGCATAAGATTAATTTTATCATATTTGGGATTGAATTTGAAGATATTAAAGTTGTGAATGAGGAATTTGAAGAGCACAAAAAACATAAGTTTTAAATTTCTTTTGCGATTTATGAAAATCGCATATCGTTTCTTTCAAGCATAGAGCAGCTTTTGTAAAGAATGTAGAGTAGTTCTTTAGTTTTTCTATTCAGCTAAAGTAGAGAAAGTGAAAACCATTTGAAAATTCTTCTTTAGTTTTTTAATATAATTTATTATTGAGGTTTAGCAACACCACTGCCTTTGGGGCTACTTCCTGTATTAGGGATCGATGAAAAAACCTTACTTCAAAGTATATCAATTTGTAGATATCTGGCTAGAAAATATGATTTAGTTGGGAAGAGCGAATGGCATTCGAAAGTCTGTTCTAAATTTGTTGAGTAAGTTTGTGGGCAAAAAGTAAGTTTTGCTCCTTTAATCTCCTGCTCCTGTTAATCTTTGATATTACATTTCTGACTTTCACAACGGATATTTTTATTTTTCCATATGAAAAAAGTTGCAAACTTGAATTTTAACAAAAGTTTTGTTCATCAAAAAATCTAAATTTGATTCTTACGCTATTTACGAAAAGGTGTAGCTTCAAAGTTCACTTAATACTATGCAAGGCGCCAAAAAGTAAACGATTCTTAGATCGCTACATGTGAAATAAGAACTAAACTGGCATCCTCCACTATTTTACCAAATTTCCACTCATTTTACCAAATGACTGCTTAAAATAAATAATAAATATCTCCAATAAATTAAGTATCTTGTAGCTTAGTGATAGACAATTAAAGGTAGCAATTATCGCTACTTTTTTTTGTTATTTTAATAAAATGTTTATATCATCTGATACCGATAACAAATCTATAAAAACAGTTTATTAAGTGTCAGATAGCCTAGCGCACATATAATCTACACAATCAAAAGGTTTTACTAAACCAAATAGCACAACATGAAAGCCATCTTCTTTTTTCTAGCAATCTGTTGTTTTGCAACTGCTACAGTTGCATGGGGTAAGCGTTTTTTGCTTTATTATTTACTTTACTTTTTTGTCATATAATTTTTAGATCCAACAATACCGTCAGGCCCTTGTAAAATATTTCAAATTCCGATAGAAGGAACGATGTGCCAGGAATATTGCACCACGGTGCCAATTGTTCGAGGTCGATGCCCGGCTGGCCAAATTTGCTGTTTACAGTTATAAATTTTATTAGTAAAAAGTTAACTATGTAATAATTAAACAAAGTAGCAACAAACTAAACTATTTTCTTAAAGTGACGATAGCTTTAAAGGGTTGAGGCCCGGGTGTAGCTCCATCTATTGCCTCAGTTGAAGGCAATGGAGTCCCTGGTGGATGTTGAAAATTAAACGTTTGAAGAAGACTTGAGATAGTGAGAAAAATGTTTGCTCTCGCTAGAGTTTCGCCCATGCATCTGTGTCGTCCCAAACCAAAAGGTAAATATGTCGACGGAGTGGTGATTCGGCCATTCTTAAGGTACCGTTCCGGATCAAATACCTCAGGATTAGACCATCCCGACTGATCACCCATTAAAATGCCCTGTAAATTTGCTAAAACCATGGTGTCCTGAAATTAAAAATAATTACTTGATGAGATAACAACTTTTTTGTAAGAACCTTTGGAATGAAGTAGCCTCCTAATGTGGTATCACATAACGCTCGATGAGGGACAGCGAAAGTTCTACCACCAAACATTCTAAGAGATTCCAAAACCACGCACTCCGTGTAAGGCATACTAAAATTACTTGAAATAATTTTAAATCTTTGAAGTCGACGAATAACTTACTTTGGACGATCGTTTAATGTCGGTAATCGTTCCCTACCAACCACTGCATCGATTTCTTCTTGAACCTTTTGAGCAATATCGGGATTGAGTACTAGGAACAGAAATCCAAATCCTAAAGTCTTTGTTGTTGTTTCGGAACCAGCCATAAAGAGGTCCAAACAAATGGCCAATAATTGACACTCGGAAAAACTGTCTTGCTTGTCTGGAGAATTCAACATTTTAAGGTACACATCCATGAAGTCTCTAACGTGATCAGGATTGTAAGACTTCTTATGTTTATCTAACTCCTCATTTAAAAAATCCCAAATACGCGAATGAGCTTCCACGTATAATTCGTATCCCGAAAACTTTGGAGCTATGTGGCATAAAATAGGAAAGTGACTGAATAAAGTTCCTACCATATCAATATTGGCCAGCAGATTAGTCAAAATTTTTTGCAACTTTTTCATTTTTTGATCTTCTGGACTGTAACGTGTGCCTGCCATCATGGTCCAAAGAGTGTTCAAAACAGGTATCCCAAACATGTCGTCGATTCTTAGCTCAAGGCTTCCATAATTGTTTTCAACTTTTTCCTTAATGTTGTTCACCATTATTAAAGCTTCTTCTTCGATTAAACCAGACATGTTCCTTTTACCAAAACCAAACTCTCGTAAATGCCTAAGAACGAACCTTCTCTGTTCCTTCCAAAATTCTTCGTCTGTTAGCAAAACGCCTCTACGTTTGCCCCATGTTCTCATTTCGTAAAATATTCCTTGAGGTCTTCCGGCCAACTCTTCTTTTGTTAAAAATTCACGAAGGGCTTCTGCTCCGTGCACTACCACGGTGCGGTCTTTTCCCAAGCGAAGACCCAATATTGGTCCGTATATTTGGGCCATTTTTGCTGCTGCTTTACAATACGTTCCATTTTTTTCGAAATTTGTGAATCGTCCAAGCGCTGCCTAAAATTGGTAACCATTTGGGACCGGGAGGAAAATTTTTTGGTTTAATCGTATCAAAATATGCTAATAGTTTTAGAATAATGATGACAATTATCAGTATTAACCACATCCTAAAAAACAAGAAACATAATTCTACGGATGAATATAAAATACATAGTACATTCTCACGATATTAGATTACATAATATTAAAAGGGGAAAGCATTACGACATACTGTTTATGATATTGACCGTGTAAGGAATTGTATAATAAAATGCACGCGTTTATTTACTTCCGCTTGCAGAGAAAGTTAATTAACGAGATGCTACATACTTACTTTGTAATACAATTTAATCGATAATTATATAATGCTAACAAATCAAAGAGTAATATTTTAATTTTATTACGCACTGTAACAATAGAAATTTACGAAATATTAACGAGAAATCCCATAGGCCAATAATTATTGGCGTAACCTTAAAATTTTGAAAATTTAGAACATTTGACCCAGAAATAATGTAAAACAAAATTTGCAAAAATTTTAAGGGTTACGCCAATTGGTCTCTGAATTTTAATACAAAAAAAAGTTTTAAATTATTTTTAAATTAAATAAAAAATCTATTTTTCCAAAAATATTAAAAAAAAACTCACCTAGTCGGTAATAATTAACTAATTAATCGATGTTGAAAAGCTTCCTTAATGAAAGCTGGATCACACGATACAGATTTATCTAAACAATTTCTAAGACGTGATCTGCAACTACTATTTGAAAAATCATAACTCTTTTAGATATATCAGATTCCTCCCACTGTTCGCTAATTTTATTTTGCTATAGCAAATGCAATTAGAACGTGAAAGATATTTAAAAAAATAGTTAAACGGTTCAACCCTACCTTGTAAAATTTACAAAACGGGGAAACGTTTGCTATGATTCATATCATTTTAAACCTTAAATTTTAAAATTTTAAATTTTAATTTATAACATATTGTAATTTTTTGTCACCGGTCATATTTTGGAATTTATTAAAATATATTTAAATTTTTCTAAGTGTGAAACTGACATCTGCTAGTTAGAACAGGAAAGAAATATTCGCATAATGGATTTTAGAAGTTAAATGCTTCCTGCTGTAATTTGATTTGTTCTTGTCAATCTGCGTTGAACAACGCAATTTTATTTCGTTAATTTTTGCTCATTTTGTGACAGCTAACTTCATTTCTGGTATTTTATTAACTTTGTCTGGCGCTCAAAAAATATCAGTATTGCAAAAAATATCGTATAATCTCACATGACTGCCAATCATCCACACATTTATTTTATGGAAACGATAAAAATCAAAGGTCCATCTCCTCTTTCCCAAGTACTTTTGTAGATTACGCACAATGGTGGATTCATGAGGAGTAATTAAAATAAACAATTAATTAGATGCAACCTAAATTAATCCGACACAACTTTACCCCGCTTTCCCATCTACGTTCTAATATTTTAAAAACCCATTAGTGCGCTGTTTGACATTCTATTATTGGTTTTTGGGGTAAAGTCAGGAAACCCGAACTCAAAGTACACTTTTCTTATAAAATTGCTTCACCAAACGAAAGAACACTAAAATACAAGACCTTTAAGGTAAGGTAGGTTTCAGTAGGTTCTTTAATAAGCCCACAATTTCAATTTGAAAATCACGAATTTTTAATCAGAAATACATGTAAGTATACATTCTATCACCAATCCGTGCGATGTAGGTGGGTCAACAGTGACTAGCAGTGGGAGCTACCAATCGCTCCCTGATATTCGTCGAGTCAAAATCCACACTTTGCCAAGTTGGACCATTCTATGGGATATTTTAATGAGTAAAGCGTGTAAAATGAGTAAAACTACGGCAAGACTCGGATTCACCCTAAAAGTGTAATTATAATAAAATACCCGCTCTAAATTATTTTTAGCCATGAAAAGGGCTGATTCGATAGTTGACACGTTCATGATACTGGCAACTCAACAACTGCTTGACTTTTGATAAGTGCCACCTATTATATACCAGGTGTCCCGTAACCGCGGAGAACCTTTAAGGTGGTGATAAAGGTCACTTTTCTAAGACAAATTTTCAAATAAAATGTTTGTGCAAAACCCTTGGGAGGTTCCTCTCTTTAAAGCAATTTTTTGAATTTCTGCCTTCAAACGACCATATGCTCTATCCTAATAACCTCCTTTGCCTAGAATAAACGGATTTTGAGTTATAAATTAAATTAAGATAAGAAATGTCAAAACATAAAGTTTTACGTTTTATTTTTTGTTGCTAACCCTGTATCTTTTAAGCGAAACTACTTACAAGAAAACTAACGGCTCAATTCGGGTAGCAAATTTAACGGGGTATAACTTTGGTTTACTAAGATTTTTTGAAAACCAATTTATTTCTGAAAATCTCAAAATAATGAACAAGGTCGGTACAAAAATGTAATAGACATACAGGATGTCTCCGTGTACACCTTTGAGGTTGTGATATAAGACACTTTTCTAATATATATTTTAAATAAAATTTTGTCCTACTTCAAACCCTTGGGAGGTACCCTCTTTAAAGCAATTTTTAACTTAGTTAATTATTTTAGAATTATTTGTAAAATGGGTGGATTTTCCAAAAATGTTCTTCTTCTTCTTCTTCGCTTCACGGATTAGGCTTATGTAGCCTGTTCCAAACATGTTAGTAGAATAAAATCTATCCCGTTAAATTTGCTATCGAAATTAGGTCATTAGTCTTTTGTAAATAGGTTTGTTTAAAAGATATAGGATTCTCAAAAAAAACTAAAAATGTAACTTGCAATTTTTAACATTTCTTCTCTTAATTTAATTCATAACTCAAAATCCATCGATTCTAGAGAATAAGAATTATAAACCAGTTTGTATATAAATAAATAATCTTTAAAAAATTAATAATCCAATAATACCATAAAATCAATAGTTACGGTGCAATGCCCGTTTGAAAGCAAAAATTTAAAAATTTCTTTAAAGAGTTGTACCTTCCAAGGGTTTTAACAAGGACTAAAATTTTATTTCAAGATATCTCTTAGAAAAGTGTCATCTATCTCAACCTCAAAGTTTTACCGTGAGCACGGAGACACCCTGTACAATTATTAAATTTTTTGTACTGACTTTTTTCATTACTTTGAGATTTTCTGAGAAATGGATTGGTTTCCAAAAAAATTTTTAGTAGGCTAAAGTTATAGCCCGTTAAATTTTTTTCCCGAATTAGGCCGTTATTTAATATGTTGTAATTAGTTTCGTTTAAAAGATACAGAATTTGCAAGAAAATAAAAAAATAAAACTTGCAATTTTTTAACATTCCTACTCTTAATTTAATTCATAACTAGAAATCTGTTTGTCCTAGACAACAGGAGGTTCTAACCTAATTTGTAGACAAGTAAGTAATCTCGCTTTGCTCCAGGCGCTACAAGCGGTTTTGATAAGCGCTTTACTTACTAATAACATCACCCAAGACGATCTAACAACTTAAAAAAGTATGGAAGAATATTTTTATTTTAGTGATTATTAATTTCAGTATAATTATAGTTGTCATCGTTCTCAAGAAAACTAAAGCGCTATAATAAACCCTACTCATAATGTGTACACATTGAATGTTTTACATTCAGCAGTAAGGCACTGGAGGGTGTTCCACACCCCCAGACCCCCGGTTTGTGCAGATTTTATTAGTAATAAATTGAAAATATCAGCATAACCGATCTAGAAAAAAACTCTAGAAATACTAATTAATCCTAACTTTAACAAATCACACTCAAGTAATTAATATTCCAAATTATAAACTAAACTTGTCGAGACCGGGGGGTCTGGGGGGTGTGGAGCACCCCCCAGGTACACTCAAACTGTGATAGATAAATTTGCAAACTTATGGTTATCAGTATTAAGCGATAATGGTGAAAATTGGGAGATTTTGAATTCCCCCAGTATAATATGTCATCGTTCTCAAGAAAATCAAAGCGCTATATTAAATCCTACTCATAATCTGTAAACATTGAATGTTTCACCTTTCAGCACTGAGGCACTGGAGGTGTTCCACACCCCAGACCCCCGGTTTGTGCAGATTTTTATTAGTAATAAATTGAAAATATCAGCATAACCGATCTAGAAAAAAACTCTAGAAATACTAATTAATCCTAACTTTAACAAGTCACACTCCAGTAACTAATATTCCAGTTATTCCAAATTATAAACTAAACTTGTCGAGACCGGGGTCTGGGGTGTGGAGCACCCCAGGAACACTCAAACTGTGATAGATAAATTTGGCAACTTATGGTCATCAGTATTAAGCGATTAATAGGAAAGTTTTTAGGACAAGGAATTTAAAGCAGTGAGCGAGAGTCTGGGGAGAGAGGATTATAAATCCTCCCCTCCCAGCTAATATATCATCGTTCGCAAGAAAACCAAAATGCTATAATAAATCTTACTCATAATCTGTAAACATTGAATGTTTTGCCTTTCATCAGTGAGGCACTGGAGGGGGTTCCACACCCCCAGACCCCCGGTTTGTGCAGTTTATTTTTATTAGTAATAAATTGAAAACATCAGCATAACCGATCTATAAAAATCTCTTGAAAACTAATTAATACTAACTTTAACAAGTTACACTCAAGTAATTAATATCCCAATACGCCAATGTTGTAGAGACCGGGGTCTGGGGGGTGGAACACCCTCCAGTGCCTCACTGCTGAAAGGTAAAACATTCAATGTTTACAGATTATGAGTGGGGTTTATTATAGCGCTTTGGTTCTCTTGAGAACGGTGACATATTACACTGAGAGGAATTAATAATCAAATAAATAAAAACAAATTGGCAGGAGCTGGATGCGATCCCAGTACCATTCGTATATGTTTTACTTTTTGCAATTTTACGCAATTCCATTAACAACTTACCAAGTTTATGTTAATTTTATGCTGTTCATCAGTAATATATAATTATGCCAATTCAATTTTCTCGAAATTGGTAAAGAAGCGTGCCCTTGCACCAGTCCTATACAAGACCTACACGCACAATAAAAATGAATCAATTCAGTGAGGGGAAGTTACCGGTATCCTCTTGTAGGATAAAGTAGGGAAATCAGCGTGTTGGGTTATTGACTACAGTAATAGGTTTGTTGTTTCTCAGCTGAATACAATTGAATTTTATGGAAAATACGATCGGGACGAACAAACATATAAATAAAATCAATTTAAAACAATTTTTCCTCTTTTCTAACCGTAAGGTAGTCCAGGAGTAAAATCTTAAACCAAGAGGTGGTTCTTCTTGTTTAAAAAAATACCTATACTCCATGCCCTTGCATTGGCTAAGCTTCGACGGTATGCGAGAGCCATGAATCCATACAGGTAGTCAAGAGGACGAATTATAAAACACAAGATCTAATGGTTTCAATTTATCCTCTCCAGAAAAATGAAAAGCGTTAATTATCACAATATGAAACCTGAAAGCCTGGCGTTCACAAAATCAAACAAGCAATGTCGTTTTCCATTGTGTAACAATTAAAACTCGCTGCGATGTAACAAACAACTGCTCGTCGACTAAGAAATAATAGTCAACACAAAATGACTGCAAATGTCATTAGGATTTCGTCATTGAATAACAAGCCGACACGTTCTTACAAGGTTTCAAAACTCACCCGGTTCTGCACAAATTACCGTTTCAACAAAACCCTTCCAATTTTAGTATATTCCTGTTTGTTGCACGGACTGCACATTACCTAAGCGTAGATTCTAAAACCAAACAACGTACAAAATTTTTTTAAACAAATTAGAAATACCCGTAATCTGTCTTATTAATCAAAATCATTAAACGAGAGGCAATTCGTTATCACATGCAGCCTTGAAGAACTATCAAACAAAAATATGGCGACAATCACATGCGGTGTCCGTAGATCCAAGATAAAAACCTCCGGAAGCGGATAAGGAACATATTCCGAGTAACCGAAAGATAATCGGCCCAGCGTAAAAATTAAGAGCGCACCTAGATCGACAAATCTGTGGACATATAATAGGCCTATTGCATAGCAAGAGCTCATAGCAAAGCCTTCATAGACACCCAAACATCCAGAAGAGAAGCACTCTTATGAGGAACAAAAAATTCACTTAAACTTGTGAATTGACCACACTTTTAATCACTAACAATTACTTTTTCTAGTGCTAATCAATTTTTCTCATATAAAAGAAAATAAATGTAAAGATTACTAGGTAGCTATTAATAGAAACATAGCTGTATAGAACTGCGGTACAGAATGACCAGTTTATTTAGTCCATTAAAAGTGTATGTTTTGGTGTTTATTTTTTATTAGTTGTTTATTGTGATTTCGTCGATGAACACACTTTGGAATTGGTGCATGTTGTAAGTAAAAACTTGTAATCTGCTAATTTATATACATAATATTATGGATTAGGTATTCCGACATGGAAGTAGAATAAATGAAAACGTGAAGTTTATCCAAACGATCCATATGGCGCGAGTAATTCTCATCCTTTAAATTATGGACAACTAACTAACGTAAGCGAATGTCACACATGTAGAAATAATAATCACGATATGATAACCTGTAACTTCGGGTCAGAAAATTTTATGAATGGAATATCCGTGTTAATCTAAACTAATTATTTAACTTTTTAGCATGGAAAGCAGCAAGCATACCAATTAGGAAAATTACTAAGGAATAAATATAAAGATTTTCTTGACGGTGATATGCCATCAGATACAGTATGGGCCGAAAGTACTGCGTTTACGAGAACTCAAATGACGGTTTTGTTGGTTCTGGCCGGTTTGTTTCCTCCAACAGCAATGGAGAAATGGAGCGATTATTTTGATTGGACACCAATTCCTTATTACTACAGAAAACTAGAACAAGATTTTGTAAGACAGTTCTTCATTTCTGATAAATATTTTATTTATACAATTTATATACATAAATAACATGACAATATTACCAGGACTAATGGACAGGGTTTTTTCGAACTTTTTTGTTATGAGAATATCAGTTTTACCATTGTAGAAATAACCTTGTCTATTTGAAAATGAAAAAAAAACTATTTGTCGCAGTGAAAAGTACGCAAAATAATAATAGTGACAGAGACAAATGTCCTTGGTAAAATCCAACATTGAGAAAACATTTTCTGACATATGCAGGTACTGTGGCGGGTTAGAAGGTGTCCAGCTTACGACCAAGAGTTGGAAAGATTCCTGCAGTCTGAGCAAGTTTTAAAGTTTGCAGAAGAACATAGTGAAACGTTTGAATACATAAGAGAACATTCGGGAATGCAAATTAATGATTTAAACGATGTAATTTGTTTTACACCAAACGTTGGATTCGGAAGCCACCAGAAACTTGAGATTACCAGATTGGACTAGAACAGTTTTTCCAGACGAAATAAAATTGCTAGCTACGAAAGCATTACTATATGACAATGGTACACCACTTTTAAAGCGACTGTATGCTGGTAATTGTTTATTATTATCAGGTTTAGCCCAATAATAGTTTGGAAATTGCAGGCAGACTACTGAAGATTATTCTAAAGCGTATGCTGGAAAAATCGGAAAATTCATTGCTTTCCACTACCAAAAAATTAATTTTGTATTCTGGGCATGACAATAATGTCCTGGGTATGCTTGTTGCGCTAGATTTAGCTCCATATAAGTTTCCAGAATATTGTTCTGCGGTAACAATTGAATTGTACAAATCAAAAACTTCAAATGAATTTTTTGTTAAGGTAAAATAAACGCTTAAGATTAGTTTATATATTAAATTTTTTCAATTTTAGATTTTCCACATAAAAAATGAACTTTCAGAACCGGAAGAAAAATTTATTTCCGGTTGTAACAAAATTTGTTCCTATCAGAATTTAGTGACTTTTAAAACCTTATATTCCAGAAAACTTAACCGAAGAATGTGGATCATCCGTATTGTTAGAATAATGTAAGATAAAATCATCCAAAAAAAAAACAACAATAAATTATTGCATGTGATTAAAACTATCAGAGTTTTGTTTATTATATTAAATATTTGAATATTATAATCGTCACCAGTAATCGGCAATATTTTTCTTTCCAAATCAGGACATAATTGCCCAAATGTTTAATTATCTCGCTCAATTGGTGGGGGTCAATGTTTTCGGTGTAATTCAGTAGTAATTCTGTTCGTTGCGTTTTTTTCTCCGGGCGCCTGATTTGCGCCATGAGCTTCCAATTCTCTTCAGAGAGGGGTTCAACTCTGCCAAGTTTATTTTAAAGTTTTCCAAAAAATTTCCGTAATTCGTGCAGCTGGCACAGCACTATGAGACTGTTCATAGCCATTCATCGGTTTCAAATGCTATTTTGGATGAGTTTTACTATTACAATGGTAGTTTCAACTATTAAGAAGGGAACTGGTAAAATTATTCAGTTTTTTTTTAATATCTCAAGAACAAAGCAGACAAACAAAAATAATCTGATCTAAGAAAGTAATGACATTGGTATTATCTGAATATCCCACCCCCTCCATCATTATTAGCACTTTGAGTAAAAGCGAGAATAATAATTTCATCTCAAGGCATTTCTATATTTTAATCTGCAATAATTCTGTAAGTTATTATTTTTTCAATTTATTATTAACCAGTTATTACTAAAATTATAGATAACTATTATCTAATTAATAGGGTAATAATTTTAGAAACAAAAGACGACTAGAAAGAACAGTTACGTGCTACATAATGACCAGTTTATTGCCACCGATAAAAGTTTTCGTTTTTAGTGTTTGTTTTTTATTTATTGTTTATTGTGATTCCAACGACGAAAGTACCTTGGAATTGGTCCATGTGGTAAGTTGAAATATGCAATAATCATACAAATTTTATCCCAAATTTGTTGTAGATATGTCGGCATGGAAGTAGGACGAATGATAAACTCGAAGTTTATCCTAATGATCCATATGGTTCAAATGATTTTTATCCTCTAACTTATGGGCAGTTAACGAATGTAAGTAAAATTTATTGAATCTCAATAATGCATTAAAAATAAATACCATGATAACCAGTATTTAAGGTCAACTAATTTTATCTTGCATAGATTAACTTTCTTTTTTTTATAATGCGTAAATATCTAATAAATTTGATATAATAATTTTCCTATAATATTTTTTAAACGATAATGTTATGCTAGTTATTTAATGACCGTTTTTACGCCTCAGTGCCTACTGGAAAAAGTTATATATTTTTTAAAGTAGTCATCATATTTTCTTCTTTAATATCTTACGAACCTTCCGAATCTTCTCATTTTCTGCCGCTTCCTGTAAACCTAGCAAGTGAAGTTTTAAGTGGCAGCAAAGATGATAGTACTAAGATACCAACACTGTTTAAACCATGGCCTTTTTTTTGATGGTAGTTTTGCATAAATAACGTGTCATCTTGTATCTTTAATCTTTCGCTACTTTGTTTAATAACACATTTGAAATTTTTAATTTCAATTTTTTTATTTCTCAAAAACTTGCTTTCGAAAATTTCTATTATTTATAACTTATTTTTTATTTTAGCATGGAAAACAGCAAGCATACCAGTTGGGAAAACTACTAAGAAAGAGATATAATAAATTTCTTAACGGTGATATTTCATCAGATGCAGTGTGGGCTGAAAGTACTGCGTTTACGAGGACTCAAATGACAGCTCTGTTAGTTCTAGCAGGTTTATTTCCTCCAACGGCAATAGAAAAATGGAACGATGATTTAAATTGGACACCAATTCCCTATTACTATAGAAAACTGGAAGACGATTTTGTAAGATTTTTCCTGCTACTTTTCTAAAAAAATTTTCAAACCAGAAGGGTCGCTGTATAAAAACGTTTTAGTTTTATTCAGAATTTACTTTTCAACAATATAAATTTTGTGTACTTTATTATTTGGTTACTCTAATTTGTTTTTTCTAAATTGTCGTTACAATTTTACACTAGAGAGGGTGTGGGAAAGCTATTAAATATTATTATATTGAAAATATTATCCATCTTCTCTAAACGGTTACTTTATTATATTATAAATCTTCTGTGGTAGTTAATTCATTTTCCATTTAGGTATTGTGGTTACCTACAAAATGTCCGGCTTATAACCACGAGTTGGAACGATTACTGAAGTCGGAGGAGGTTGTGACATTTTTAGAAGAACATTCTGAAACTTTCGCTTACATAGCAGAGCACTCAGGAATGGAAATCAATAATTTAAATGATATATTTCGTTTACACCAAGTGCTAGATACGGAAGTTACTAGAAATTTAACATTGCCAGATTGGACTAATACTGTTTTTCCCGACAAAATAAAATTTTGGCTACACAAAGATTGGTATACCAAATGGTACACCACTCTTAAAAAGACTATATATTGGTAACTTATTTGCATTATTGTTTATAGTCTAAGTAACAATTTTTAAATTGCAGGAAGACTACTAAAGCTTATTCTAAATCGTATGCAGAAAAAAGTGGAAAATACTTTGGTTCCAAGTACTAGAAAATTAATTCTGTATTCTGGTCACGATAATAATGTATTGGGTACGCTAGTTGCGCTGGACTTGGCTCCATATATTTTTCCCGATTACTGTTCTGCAGTATTAGTCGAATTACATAAATCAAAAAGTTTAAATGAATATTACGTTAAGGTAAAAATATAAAGACGTCTCTGTATGGGTGCGAGCTATACCACTTTTACATTTATGACTTTTGAATTTTATGAATACCTTCTATCATCAGCTTGCACATCCAAAGCTTAACACGAAGTCAAGATAGGAGTAGCTCCTTCCAGGAACAATATAATGCAGATGAAAATAAAATAAAGATTTAGTTACACGAAAATTGCGACATAGATTTCATTGTCATTCAAATCTATGGTAAATTATACATTTTTACTAGTATCTATAGTTATATTTTACTAGGCTTCGTGTTAAAGTTTGGATATGCATTTTGAGCACAGTTGATGATATATACTCTGTTTTAATTTATTAAGCTTGATCAATCATCTTGAGATATAATTCGAGAACATAAAGTAAAAATTATTTTAAATTAGGCTCTGAATGAAGAATTAATCTTCAATGTTTCACTTCTCGCTATGCAAGCCAAACAGTTTCCATTCATTCTAAAAACATGAGTTATATTATTTGCCATGCCAAAGCTCGACCTCATACTGACATTTGAGCTGAATATGTTATATTATGTACATGCATTTTTTTAATTTTAGGTTTACTATCAAAAAAACACCCTTTCAGAACCAGAAGAACAACATATTTCTAGTTGTAACGGCACTTGCTCTCTGTCAGAATTTAATAGCCTTTTAAGACCTTTCATTCCAGAAAATTTAACCGAAGAATGCGAATCATCAATATTGCTAAAATAATGTACATTAAGACAAAGTTATAATAAAATAAAACAAAAGTTATACAACATATGATTGACAATATCGGAGTTTTATTAATTTTAAGCTGTTTATCAAACAATGTCATTTCGTATGATACTCTTACATTCACTGATACATCTATTTAAAAGAAGACTGATTTTATTATCAAAATTTTGGAAGACCCTGACTTGTACAGATCTATCTGCCTTTTAATCACATTGACAAGCTAATTAAACGGATGTTACTTTCACGAATAACTCGGGAAATCGAAACCAAAAATTGCTGAGCTTTATAATAGAGTCATAGATTAGAGAAAATTTTCCTTTCTAGAATCCTCCCGGGATCGAACCGGGTGCTTTTGCATCAGTAGTTAACTACCAAGTCAAGACCGTCTCTTGACCACGGACGCACGGTCTCCCGTACTTTGGAAGACACGTAAAGCTGGCGGTCCCCTGAGTTGATGACTGCCAGCATCAATAATAAAAAGGATTACAGGTACATTCCCCAACCCGAACTAAACAGCCGTGGGGTCTTAATGCTAAAACCTTTCTCTTAGAAAAAGAGGCTAATGTCTAAAAATGGGCGAAAAAGGTTGACTAAGATAACAGAGTTAATCAATTTGTACGGAACACCTACGGAAGTCAGCTAGAGAGAATGGAACGTCATGCGGCAATAAGAAGGGCTAGTGCACGAAAAAACAGTATCTCTGTTAGAATTCCGCAGGAGGCTTATACTTAGATAAAAACTGCCCGCGGATGCAGTCCAAGAGCAGTCTTTTCCGGTACAAGGTTTGAAGATCGAACGATGGTGCGCCAGATTTGAGCGGCGAAAACACTGACATGTCGGTAATGAGCAAATGGCAGAAAAATTTCTTGTTCTAATGAACATGGAACAAACGGATACCAGAAAGGAGCCAGGGGCAAAGAAGAAGGCATAATTGCAAATAAATAGAACGGCAGAAATACTTCCGTTTTATCCGAATTATTAGATACCAAAGTGCTAAAGACGTCTAGAAGGATGAAAGAAACGCCCTCGACAATCCACTGTATATCCTTTTTTCCTTGATGATAATCAGATTGTAGGCAAATGTGAAACGAACATCTTCCAGTTTAATATTTCTTTTTCCTTTTATACTGTAATTATGACTATAATTCCATTACGAGAAGGTTTGATTCCCAGGAATTATTTTGTTTGGAAGTTTTGTGAAACAAAAAAAAATATACGACATTTCTGGTAAAATTTTATTAAACATAAAAATATATTATATTGCAATGGAATCATACATATTCAATCATCCTTGAAAGCTCCTAAGCAGCATACCTTCCCTTTAGGACAATTTCCCAATGCCGGAGCGATTTCACAGCTCTCTTTACAAAACGTACCAATTACGCTTATCCCAAGTAATTTACATGGAGATGGGGGAGGCTCTGAAACACAAAATGTAATAAATTAATATTTATACAAAGAACAATGAATTATGCCCGATTTCTTCACTCGTAGTTATCTTGAAGTTAACAAACTTCAACAACAATAAAACAAATAAATCAATCATCTGATTGGTTATTTCGTCAATTTAACCTGAAGTTTGCAAACTTGAAGATAACTATGAGTGAAAAAATCGGGCATTACAAACGTAAAACAAAATCTAACAAACTAGCGCGTTATAGTATATATTTTCAATAAATAAAAATATTAATAAAACCAAGGTTGTGTCTAATAGTAACAAAAAATTTAAACTAGGCTAGCGAGAATTAAAAACGATAGACGAATATGTTTACTTGGGACATCTAATAAGGCTGAGAAATCAAAATCAAACCGACGAAATTACAAGACAACTGCAATGAGCAGCATTCGGAAAACTGGAATGGATCCGAAAAGACAAAGACATACCGATATGCTTGAAAAGAAAGATGTTTAACTCATCCATCTTACCAGTCATGATTTATGGAGTGGAAACTATGGAATTAACCGTTAAGAGTGCTAAGGCATTCCAAATAACGCAAAGAGCAATGGAGATATGTATGATGGGAGTAAACCGTAGGGTGAAAAATGAAAAACTACGGAATCAAACAAAAATAACAGACGTGCTCAAAAGAGCGGCGGAGTTAAATTGAAGCTGGGTGGGACATGTGACACAAGAGGATTTTAAAAAATTGACATATAATAAAATAGTGCAGTGGGGGCCGAGAGCAACAAAAAAAACATTATTGCAAGACCTCAAAATTATGGTCTTGTTGTGTTTTTCACGTGTAAAAAGAAATACTGAAATTAAAGTTGCCGTTCCAAATGCACAGAGTTAAAAAAAGGTCGTTAGAAAAACAAGAAAAATTAGATAGGACAAAAATATTTTGAAGTCAACTAAACTTAACAAATAATAAAATGATTTTTAACTTACCTTGAGTAGTTTGAGCCATGATGGTCATGGTCGAAGCAAACAACACCATCAGGACAATAAAGAATTTTAACTTCATGATTTAAACTGTTTTAGTTATGCTGTAATAACGAAAAACGAACTCTTTTATATACAAAACTTCCTGCAACATTTTATCTTCGATTAGATTTCCTTTATTTGTAAGTAAACATATTAGGAATTTATCGCTTTAATTAATTAAATTTAATAAATTAATAAATTTAATTAGCGGAAACACATTAGATACCTATTAAAATTTATTATATTTCAAGTACAGAGCACTTGATCTGAGAATTCTACGAAAGTATAATTTCGAGAAAATAAAAAATAAATGTGAAATAAAATAGTGAAATCTAGAAGAGAAAAAAGAAGAAAAATGTATTGCAAGTAGTTTATTTTTTCGGGTTCTCAATAGAAACCAATTTAGGAATAATAATAATAACTTTATTTGGTAATATATACCATTATATACATTCAAATTCAAATGTGCAAACAAAAACGAAAAAAAGAGCACTAAATAAATTCAAAAGCAACATAGTCTTTAACTTTCTGCTTAAAACCTGACAAATTTGTTTCACACTTGAGAGGCAATGGCATTTCATTAAACAACTTTAAACCGTTATACAAAATCATGTTTTGAGTCTTATTATTTCTAAATAAATTTAACCTAAAGTCATGAATGTTTCGAACTGGATAACCATGCACTTCTCCTACGTATGTAATACCTTTACACAAATAATCCGGAAGCAAATTATTCTTCAACCTGAATACAAAAATCAAAACATTGACTACAATCCTTTGATACACACTATGCCACTGCAATGCATTAAGCATTTCAAATCTAGGTGTAAATCTGTTTACTCTTAAAATAATTCGCATACCTCTATTCTGCAATTTCTGCAATCTACTCAACATGCACATATTACCCATAAACAGAATAGTAGAACAATACTCAAAATGCGGCCTTATGATGGTATTATAAATTTTTACAGCGCTCAAAACCGAAATGTTCTTTCTAATTTTCAATAAAAAATATATTTTTTTTGCTACTTTCTTACACACATAATCAAAATGACTCTTGAAGATCAGGTTTTCATCAATAATTATCCCCAAGTATTTAATTTGACTAACAATTTCAATTTGTACACCATCCATCATAACATCCAGGTTTCTACATCCTTTATTATTTACAATAATGCACTTTGTCTTATTTACATTTAGCTTGAGCCTATTCATCCGAAACCAGTCACTGAGGTTCTTTAACTCCCGGTTAATAACACCAATACAATGATCAACATTTTCAGCAGCAACAAACAAGTGACCATCATCTGCAAATAACACAAACTTTGCCCCATCACCCACTACCTTAATCATGTCATTAACGTATAATAAAAATAGCAATACCCCAAGAATTGTTCCTTGAGGAACTCCTAAATCAATGTCCACAGCACCCGAGACAAAGCTATTAACTTTCGTTCTCTGCTTTCTATTTTTTAAGTAGGATTCAAACCACTTCAACTCCTTTTCGCGAATCCCATACTTCTCAAGCTTCTCAATCAGAATTTTTCTATCAACCGTCTCGAATGCTCTTCGCAGATCCAGGAAAACTGCCACTACCACCTTATTATCATGCAAAGCCATTTTCCACTCGCCAATAACATATGCAACCAACGTTTCACAACTATGGCCTCTTCTAAAACCTGACTGATATTCAGAAATTATCTTATTACTGTCCAAGTAATCCATCAACTGATTATTAACGATCTTTTCCAAAACTTTCGACTGAACCGATATCATGTTCACTGGTCGAAAATCCTCACACTTAATAGAATTCTTAACTTTTTCAACCGGAACCACCAACGACTCCTTCCATGAATCAGGAAAAACTCCCGTCTGCAATGACTGATTAATAATTGTCAAAAATTCTCACCTATGAGGTCAACGATATCTTCAAACATACCAACGCTAGCAAAATTCATGTCTCTCTTATTATTCAACGACTTCATTACCAACAACATGTCTTCAATATTTACAGATTTAAATCTAAAGGAAGAACTTAACTCGACCATCTCGCTTGTATATTGCTTAATAGGAATACTATTATTAATTTCAATAATACTACTAACAAAATATTTATTAAACTTGTCTGCAATCGACAAACTATCAAAACACGTTTGATTTTCAAAAATAATTTCTTTAATGTCACTTCTTCTTGCCTTTAAAATAAACGTTTTCAGATTTTTCCACATTACCTTTTGATTTACGGAATGATCAATTTTGTTACTAATATAATCTGCTTTCGCTTTATTGATTTTTTTAAATCATTTCTAATGGACCTGTATTCTTCCCACTCAGCTGCACTATCCGATAGCGATGCCCTACGATACTGGTTAACTTTACGTGATTTCAACTTATCTAGATCACTAGAAAACCACGGGCAACTCAGGCTTGAAAACCTCTTGTTCACAACAAATTCATTAATAACCGACTGCAAACTTTTATCAAATTGATCGACCTTAAAGTTACATTCCGCATAATAAGTTGTCATTATATCGCTCTTAACAACTTTGCCCCGAAATTTCTCTCTATCGTATTCAAAAACTTGTATATTTCCTTCTTCCTTTATATCCTTATTTCCAAGTTTAATTGATATTGTGATTGTCTCATGATCACTAATCTTCATATCACTAATTTCAGCACTAACATTGTATATGTCATTTACTATTACATAATCAATCAACGTTTGCGATTCACATGTAATTCTAGTAAATTGATTCACTATCTGTCTAAAACCACCATCGTTGATAATGTCTTGCAGTCTACTTTTTGAATTTGAATTCTTAGACCAGTCAACATTAAAATCCCCCACTATCAACACCTTATCACTTTTTTCGATCAATTCGTCAATCAAGCCTTCAAAATATCTATAAAATTCGGACGCAATATTCAAATATCCAGGCGCCCTGTATAGCACCGCCAAATAGATAACCTCATTTCCATTATTTACTTTCACGACCAACCACCATACATCCAAATTTATTGCGAAACTGCTAACCACTACGTATTTCCAAGAATTTTTTATATAAATCATCACACCTCCTGTATGACGAGAGGACGTATCAACTCTTACCACATCATATCCATTAATTTGTATTAAACTATCATCATCCAGTTCCGACAAATGAGACTCGCCCAAACACACAAACTCTGGACAAAGATCGTTAACCAATAACTCCAATTCACAGAAATTGTTAATAACACCTTGTATATTTAAATATACACATTGAATACTCTGTAATTGTTAATATACAGTTTTATGTTTTTCAATATTAATTTTCCTCTTATACAAGGGACAGTCTGAACTCCACGTATTATGGTTTACCTCAAGAGAATGCAAATTTAAATCCCTCTTCGCCTTACAACAATTGACGCATTTTGTGCCACTCTCACACAGTTTTTCGAAATATGATCTCCATATCCACATTTATAGCACAATGCACCAACAGTACAATATTGAGCTTTATGATTAAAACCACTACATTTCAAGCATCTGAGTACACTCAAACTCTCATATACTACACATCTATCCCACATAATATTAATTTTTCCAATTTTCATCACTTGTTCAAAGGATTTACCATCCATCTCCAAAATAGCATTAAAATTTTGTTATTCTTATATGATTTGTATACCTTCAGGCAACTCAAATCTTCAAAATCAATGTCATTTTGAGACTTAACCGCTGAAACTATCTCTTCCTTGCTCATTTCTTCATTCATACCACTGACTAAAACTTTTGGCTTTCTCAGATTTGAAACTCGCACTTCGTAATCGTCTCCCAACTTGCTAACAATTTCTTTTCCAATTCTCTCAGCTGACTGTTTGTTACTACAGCTAATTGAAATTGCACCATCATTCTTAAGTTGCACAACATTATTCACCTTAGCAGAGATAAATGACGGGTTAATATTCTTTTGATAACCTCTGTTTTCTCGACTTTTGATTTTTTTCTTTAGGCTTAACGATTACAGGTAATCTAAGCCTATCCGCATATGTCGCTATCACTTTATTATCTACAACACTCGCATTTACATTTTCAACTCGAGTTAATTTCACTTTTAAAATCTTTCATAGCATCTTCTACTTTTTTCATAATGCCCTAGATTTTTGCTCAATTACATCTTTCATCTCCCTTTCATATTCCCTTATCTCCGTCAAAATTTTTCTTGATTGGTCCTCAACACCTTGAAAGAATCAATGCAGGAATGCAATCGCAAAAAACAAATAAATTGAAAAGATTTATAAAAAAATATTGCCACCACACAAAAGCTAAATTTTAGGTAATAACAAATTTGAATATCAAAATGCAGGCTGATAGTACACAAATATAAAAATTATTTTCAAGTGGTTGAGCGGCAAGATTAGACCACTACAAATGCACTTAAAATTAGTATACATATTCATATAAGAAACAATTATTATTAGTTATTAGAGCATAAACCAACTGAAACCATGAAATTACAAACTTTTGTTGTCCTGGTAGTGTTGTTTGCTTCGGTGGTGACTACTATGGCACAAGGTAATTTAATTTTTTTTTATTATCATAACGTTGCTGTGGTCACAATAAATCATTAAAAAGTGAACCAAAGTTGAATTGAGTTATAGTTAAGTTAAGCCGAAAAAAAAAAGATTTGTTAATTATAATAATTGTCCGTAATGCAGTTCCAGTATAACAAAAATTAATATTTTTATTTTCAATTAAGTACTGTATATATTATTAAAGTATTAAATTAAAAGTTTAAAAAACGTCAGGTTAAAAAAAAAATTAAACATCAGAAGACAACATTGCCGATAGCTTATTGAAAATAATTTCATTTAATTGTTCATAAATTGTAAAAGTTTATTAACTTGTCAAATTTCATTCAACTTGTAATTTTTAAAATATTTTATTCAACGTTTAATTGTTCACTTGACCTGCTAATTTTTTAAATTTTAAATTTATTATGTATGCAAATTAATTTACTAAATTTTATTTTCTAGGCTATGGGCCATGTAGAGTATCCGGTATATTCATTTCTGGTACAGTTTGTCAAGATTATCCTTGTGAAGTAATTCCAGTGCTAGCAAATTGTGAGAACGGACTCCACTGCTGCTTACGAGGGTAGTAGCAATTAAATATGGAATAAAATTGTAAATTATATTACCAATATTTCACCATTGTAATATTGCACTCAAGTGCGTACAGCTGCACTTGTAATATGTGTATTGTTAATAATGTAATATAATAAAAATGTCTCATACATATATTTTTAATTTGTTCTTACCAAAAAATCCTGTAGTGTCTTATTTGTTTTAAAGTTATAAGTAAGCTGATGGTAAAGCTGCAATGTTTTGAAATTACATTTGAAGTAGTGGTTTACTATCCTGGCTTCAAATGTACCTGTAACCCTATTTTATATTGCTAAGATCGCAATTCCTCCGTCTTTACGTGCCTTCCGAAGCACGGAGACGGTCATACAAAGTGAACTCTGATCCAGATTCAAACAAATTTAAATGTTAGATGACAAATTTTGCAATGGTTTTCTATTTCTGCCCAGGAAAGGCAGGGAGGTACAAACTAAGACGTCGCTGGTAGCTTAACAAACTAATATCTACTTAATAGTTTTACATGAGTCACACTTTATACGAAGTAATCGAGGGGTTAACCGCTGGTAAAATTTTTTGTACACATCTCATGAAGTACATGACGTCTCACGTGAAGTATGTGAAGTACTTGTCTTCTTCTTCTTCTTCTTCTCTGCAACGGAAGATCTTCAGTTTACTTCTTATAAAAATGAATGCTTGATCCGGGTGGTCTGGGGGCGTAGACACTCTCCAATGTCTCTGTAACGGAGGTCTTCAGTTTACTTCTTATAAAAATAAAATGCTTGATCCGGGTGGTCTGGGGGCGTAGAACACTCTCAATGCCTCTGTAACGGAGATCTTCAGTTTACTTTGATAAAATAAACTACTCAATCCGAGGTGTCTGGAGGTGTGGACACCCTCCAGTGCACAAATTTGGAATGAAGAACATTGCAGAACTCCCAGACCGAGTAGTTTTCTTTTTATCAGAAGTAAACTGAAGATCTACCGTTGAAGAGGCACTGGAGGGTGTTCCACACCCCAGACCCCCCGGTTTAAATAATTTATTTTTATTAAAATGAATTAAATATTTAAGCATATTACAAGTTTTTTAAAATTAGCTATGGCCAAGTAAATGTGTTTAATTCATAATCTGACAATTAATCATAATCTGCATAATTATAAATTCCGTACCCTTTGGTAGGTAGATCTCTGCAACGGTAGATCTTTAGTTTACATCTGATAAAAAATAAACTACTCGATCCGGGGGGTCTGGGGGGTGTGGAACACCTTCCAGTGCACAAATTTTGGAATGTAGAACATTGCAAAACCCCCAGACCGAGTAGTTTTCTTTTTATCAGAAGTAAACTGAAGATCTACCATTGAAGAGGCACTGGAGGGTGTTCCACCCCCAGACCCCAGTTTAAATAATTTATTTTTATTAAAAGTGAATTAAATATTTAAGCATATCCCAAGTTTTTAAAATTAGCTATGGCCAAGTAAATGTGTTTAATTCATAATCTGACAATTAATCATAATCTGCATAATTATAAATTCCGTACACCCTGGGAGGTAGATCTCTGCAACGATAGATCAGTGCTCAAATTTTGGAATCTCGGTAAGTCTCTAAAATACCGATGAAGTGCGTGAAATACAATGAAGTATCGATGAATTAGATGAAGTACTGTGAATTATTGATGAAGTACGGTGAATTACTGGTGAAGTACATAAAGTCCCGTGAGTTACTGCTAAATTATATGAAATACGAAGAAGTATGGAGAATTATCATGAAGTACGTAAAGTGTGAAGTTAATTGTACACGATTTCCTTTAGCGGTTGACCCTCGGAAGTAATAAAGTAATATTTGATTTTAATATTCATAGTTGTATTGAAATTTAAAACATGATGAATATAATAATCAAACTTTTCGAAATTCGAAATTCGAAATTCGAAATAATCGAATAAATTAAGGGAACATTTGTGATCAAAACTTTCGCTTTATCTTATGCCGAATGTAAGCCTTCCTAACTTGTTTTCTATTTGTTTTCATACTTGCAGAATTGTGATTGGTGCAGTTGGAAATTCAATCTTATTCATAGGGAAACCTCAAGATTGTACTAAAAAGCTTTAATAAAGACCAAAAACTATTTAGATGCCAGCGATGAGAAAAATCCTAAAAAATCCTAAACTGCTAATGTAAAATTCCCGATTCGTATCCGGGTAGAGCTCACTTTGCAATGCTGTCTCCGTGCTTCGGAAAGCACGTAAAGGCGGTGGTCCTCTCACAAGGTGCTGGCAACATCTTTGAGGTATTCACTGCTAGAGTGCCCTCTTGAGGAGACAGGTAAATGATTTCGTATCTTTTCCTTTTTTATGGGCCCCTTCCTTAAATTCACCCGCATCTAAATTAGGTCCTGTCGAAGATGTGTCGTTGCTCAAACCAGCTTCTTCCAGCTCAAGAAGAGCCGCATTCGCTTTATTTATTCTTGTTTCAATTATTCCGATATAACCGAACACTACTGTATATAAGAGCAACAAATATTTCTTACAATAAAAATAGCCAAATAAAAAATACGTCAATCAATTTCAGTTAATAAGCTGTACAACAATTGCTAATTAATTGTTTAGTTTGCTTTATTATTTTTACTTTCAATATATTTAATTTTTTGTCATTACTTTTATTATATTTTAAGGAATAGATTGCAGCGCCAAAATTTGAATTTGGAGAAATTAGAAAAATTAATTAAAAATTTTTTTAAAAAATCTCAAATAATTTTGGAAATTTTTAGAAATGCAAAAAAAGTCAAAAACATAGTCGACCTAAATTATAAATTAAAAAGAAAAGAAAATAAAATATCTCAACTATATTTTATTTTCAATTTTAAGGAATGTTTGCATCATTTTTTCTCATTTTTGTTAATTGCTCTTAGGAGTTTACGGAAAAAAATACTTATATTTGAGTGTTGTAAAAAATTAAATATTAAAAATCGCACACAAAGGTTTTTTTAATTACCTGAGTAATATTTATATTATATTAATTTTATTTACTGATTTTATATACCGATTATAATTATAATTAAAAACTATTATCTCTAAATTTGACGCAATTAAATCCTGCGATTTTTAATTGTGTCGATTGGAAAACTTTAGATTTTGTACTAAGATTAGATTAAATTAATTTTAAGACACTTGAGCGGAAGGTGACTTACTAAATTAAATTTTAAATCAATAAGTTATATTTTTAATATTAATAATTTTTATCTCAAATGTTTAATTGAAATTCTTAAGTACTTTGTACAAGTTTTCTATTAAAAGTAATAAACATAAACTTGTAAAAAAACTATTCAAGATATGAATATTAATTATTTATTGATTATGAAGGAATATTAGGTTTAAATCCCCAATTACAAATATTTGAACCAAACTTAGGACAATCATTTCTTGTACTACTTTTGAATCCTAACTATAATGGTTCTTCCCGAAAGCATAAAAAAATACAACAATTTTAAGTTGGAATTTCGAAGGACATCCTAGCAGTATCCATTCCAGAATATCACATTTCCCACCAAAAAAAAAACAACTGTGAGTGGAAACTAGAGGTCACTTTGTGCAGTCGATGCTCTACCACGCTAAGGACTGCGAAACACTAAAGGAAGTAGAAGAAAGAAGTTAGTAGAAGGATAAACTTAAATCCTATTTGAATTATCTTCTGATAAAATTAAACTCTAAATTTTTTTTTAATCACAGTTTTGGTGATTGTGTACACAATTATGTTCGAATTAAAGAACTAATGATCTGAAACTTTGTTGTGCAGAAAATTAGATACTTTTACGATTAATTGAAGAATGAACGACCTCGGTTGACTCAACAAGAACCTCCGCTAAATGCTTGAATTAAAGAATTTCTCAATAATTTTATCCAATTTATCTTTCGAGTTCTAATTTATAAACCCTAAGCACCTAATAAATTTTAATTAATTAATCTTATTTAATTAATTAAAGTGATAAATACTAATGCGATTGTTTCCAAATAAATTAAATATAATCTAAGATAAAACTACTACTAAAGATAAATCAAATGCTTTCGTTACTTGTTAAGATAACTTCAATATTATTGTTATTATTAGCTTGTACATTCCACGGAATATAAGCTATCCTGTTCAGGATTTACAAATCCTTTTGAAGGGGGTGGATTAGTCCCCGTAAATACATATCATATAATACAACTACTTTGTGTCATACCTCATTTTTTTTTATAGTTCTGGGTGTGTGGCGCACTCCGCTACGATTCTTCTCCAATTCTGTCTATCAAGCACCCTCGCCCTCCAGTCATCAATACCCATCACCCTCAAGTCACTCACCACCTGATCCCACCACCTCACTCTTGGTCTTCCTCTCGCTCTCTCCTCACATGGCTTCCATAAAGTTATTCTTTTTATTATTGCGTTCTCACCGCTCCTCATAATATGGCCCAACCATCTTATTCGTTGCGCCTTAGCAAACTTTGTTATGTCTTCGCTCTCAAATTCTTCTTCTATTTCACGATTCTTCCATTGTCTATATTCACCATTTTCAGTAATTTTTAAACCCAGGATGGTTCGTAGCACTTTTCTTTCAAAAATCTTTAATGACTGCATATCTGACTGGGTTAGACACATTGTTTCCGCTGCGTACATTACAACCGGCCTGATTATTGTTTTATAAACCTTCAACTTTGTGTCTCTCTTCAGATTCTTATCTTTCAACAACACCTTATTCGCATAGTACGCCTTGTTGCCGGTTTGTATCCTTTTTCTAATTTCTTGCTCTCTACTGTTGGTTCTACTTATGTGTATTCCTAGGTAGCTGCAATGTTCTATTTCTTCTATGCATTTTTTATCAAGTATCAGATTTCTTCTTTTATGCTGTATGTTTTTTGTCGCACTTCATGTATTTGGTCTTGTCGTAGTTCACCAGCAATCCCATCGTCTTTGCTCTTCTTTCCATATCCTTAAATAGTTCTATCAACTTGTTTAGTGTTCTAGCCATTATAATAACATCATCCGCATATGCAATCAACTGTCCTTCCTTTGTCGCTATTGTTCCCCCAATATCCATTCCGTTAATCACTTTCTCTAGCACTATATTAAATAAGGTCGCCGACAGTGCATCTCCCTGCCTAACTCCGCTGTTCACCTCAAAACAATCCGTCTCACCAAACGATGTTCTAATTCTTCAATATAAAGATCTCAAATAGAGGTAGCCGCTACACAATGGTAAAATTCTGTTTTACTGGTGAACTACAATCCATGCTAGAGAAGTTTACTGAAGTAAGTAATCTAAATCCAATTAAAGCCAAAATACTCAGTTCCACCAAAATCAGAAGAATTCAACGGAGTTGGCAGCCTTTGGAAGATTGGATATATCTTTAAGATCATAGATATCCCAATCTATTTAAAAAAAAAATTCGACATACGTACTGCCAGTTATGGCTTAGAAATCATGTCTACGATTAAAATAAATGCAAATTGACTAAGAAGCATTCTAAGATTAATGAAACAAGTCATTCTTGGCATAATGTTGAAGAAAATAATAAGAATATAGAAGATTCGAAAAAAACTAAATAAAATTTCTGGCATAATGAGCAGATTATCCCAATTGAAGTGGATCCCAAGAGTCCAAGTACCTTGGAGTGAGAGTCAACAACAAAAGTAGCAGAAAGGAAGAAATAAAAGAAAGTACAAGCACGAAAAAAGCTTTCTATGCAAACAAGAAAACATTAAAAGCAGAAACATAAGTAGAAAAACGAAATTGAGAAAATGTCATTGTGTATGACATGCCAAGAGGAGGAGCGCTTATGAGTTTTTGTGAGAAGAATAGTAAGAACGATTATGGGTTCTAAAAGAACTGACGACAGTAAAGTACGAAAAAACGATGAGATAGAGAAAGAACTGGAAGGCAAAGATATGGTGTGGTTTATTGAAGCGCAGAGAGTATGCTGGCTGGGCCATGTTATAAAAAGAGAGGAGAAGGATCCAACAATAGTGACGAAGGAGAGGAAACCGGATAAGGAAAGATATAGGGGAAGGCCGATAATGAGATGGTGGATGATGGACACTACATAAATTTTTTGTTAAGAAAACATTAAAAATATTTGTATGACTTATTTTTTGTTATATTATATTAACAATAAACATATTACAAGTGCAACTGTGTGCATATAAATACAATACATTACAATGATAAGATAAATTTAATGTAATTTACAATTTTATTGCATATCTAAATCGTTTCTACGAGATCCTAAGCAACAGAATTGTCCTTGAGCACAATTTGCTAGCACTGGAATTACTTCACACGGATAATTTTGACAAACTGTACCAGAAATGAATATACCAGATACTCTACATGGCGAGCCTAGAAAATAGAATAAAATAAATTAGCTTACAAAATATGTAATGTATGTACATACACTCGACGATAAAAATAAAACTATTAAATTAAAATTTTCAAAGTTAACAATTAAACGAATTTATTTTTCATAAGTTTTCAACAATTGTTGTCTTCAGATGCTTTATTTTTATTTAAACTGGTAATTTTTAAACTTTTAATTTAATATTAAGTTCCCAGATTAATACTTAATTGAAAATAATAATATTAATTTTTGCTATACTGAAACTGAATACAAACAACTAACATAACCAACACTTCCTTTTTTAACTTTTCAATTCTACTTTAGTTTACCTATTTATGATTTTCACCACGGCAATGTTGGTTATAAAATAGTAAATATTATCACTGTTCATTGACGATTGTTTTAATTAAATTTAAAATTCAAATTAATCGATAATGAAAAAAAATCATATTACCTTGTGCCATAATAGTCACCACCGAAGCAAACAACACTACCAGGACAATAAAAGTTTGTAATTTCATGGTTTCAGTTGGTTTATGCTCTAAAATTAATAATAATTGTTTCTTATATGTATATGTATACTAATTTTAAGTGCATTTGTAGTGGTCTAATCTTGCCGCTCAACCACTTTAAAATAATTTTAATTTTTGTGTACTATCAGCATGCATTTTGATATTCAAATTGGTTATTACCTAAAATTTAGCTTTTGCGTGGTAGCAATATTTTTTACAAATTCTTTCAATTTATTTGTTCTTTTACAATATTTTGACAAATTCTGAATTTTTCAAATACCAAATATACATGTGTGCTTACAATTAAAAGAGACAAAATGTTGCAGGAAGTTTCTAGTATATAAAAACAATTTTTGAAATTGAAGAAAGATGATCTACATAATCTGGTTGATGTGCCTGTCAAGAATGGCGATTAGACTAAGCACGGGGTTGAAAATGTTATTGGCAAGGAAAGTTAAGTAATAAAACTCAATATAGATGGTTGGATTGGTAGAAAAATAGAGCCATTGCCCAATGGCACTATATTTTTTTAAGATTACACTTTTTTTATTTTCAAGTTCAAATCAAGCATAAGTAAATAATACTTCTTTTCTTATTTTTCTTTTTCATCAACCTACCTCCGTGCACTCTTGAACGTATTTCTTTCAAATTTCTCTGCATTCTTGCCTATTCTGACCCTTTTAAAATTAATTTCTTCCCGCCTTCTTCTTTATATCCTATAGCAACATTTTCTGGAGTCTCCTTACACTTCTTTTAATGGATCTTGGTCATCATCATTGTTTGAAATTCTGTTCTTCTGCATAACTTTTAATGTTAGTGATCCTAAAATATGTGTACCGCGAAGTAATCCAAAATGAAATTTCGTGCACCTCAGGGTCATAGAATTTAAAGTCATTAAAGGTGGCACAGAAAGTTGCCCTAATGCTAGATCAGGTAGGTACTTAGATTGTAAATACAAAAACAATAATAATCCCAAACAGTGTCAACTATCTCAGCGATGTTTGTCTTCATAAACATGCGTAGCCTGTCAATCCGGTGTAATTCAAATTTCACTTCGGAACGGAAAGGCGTTTGAGTGTTAATTAGACTTTTCTGAAATTTTCCTCACCGCTGGAATCCGAATAGTTCTTTAGGATAGTTCCCGAATCTGTTAGAAACGCTCTGGTCCTTGTCAAAGTTTTTTAATAAAATCTTGGAGTATCCTTCTTTCCAAAGAGTGAATTTGCATTCGCCCGCGATTGCTTACTCTCGACCATGATCACAGGTTTGCAGGTAAGAAAACAAATTGAGCTGCGAGATAATACAAGTTAGGGAGACTTTTGTTCGACATTAGATTAAGCAAAACTAATAAAGAAGAAGAAACATAACAGACATACGAAAAAAAAATTTTTTCTTCTTTTTCTCTTCTAGATTTCACTATTTTATTTCACATTTATTTTTATTTTCTCGAAATTATACTTTCGTAGAATTCTCAGATCAAGTGCTCTGCACTTGAAATATAATATTTTTAATAGGTATCTAATGTGTTTCCGTTAATTAAACTTATTAATTAATTATTTATTTAATTAATTAAAGCGATAAATACCTAATATGTTTACTTACAAATACAGGAGATCTAATCGAAGATAAAATGTTGCAGGAAGTTTTGTATATAAAAGAGGTTATTTTTCGTTATTACAGCATAAAGCAATTTAAATCATAAAGTTAAAATCCTTTATTGTCTTGACGGTATTGCTTGTTTTGACCATAAGTGTCGTGGCACAAACTATTCAAGGTAAATTAAAAATCTTTTCATCATTTCTTAAGTTTAGTTAACTTCAAAATAATTTTATCCTCTGTAATTCTTTTTCTTCCTCATATATTTCTGAACTCTTTTTTAACTCTATACATTTGGAAGGATGACTTTGATTTCAGTTCATCTTGTTTGACGCAAACTCTGCACGTTATGAACGGGATTGTAGGAAGTGTGCCATTAAAATATTATTTTTATGACAAAGATCTACTATAATTTCATATTATTTACTAGTGTAGTTCAAAGTCAAAATTTTAAAATAAAATATAATTATTAAGTTATAAAAGATGTTGGTATCTTAATTCCTCTTGATGCATACAAAGAAGCTTTGATTTTTAGATGTACAGGTCTTGAACGGGATTGTTTGAAATTCTCGAGAGGTCAACCGCTAGAGAAAATCGTGTACAATTAACTTCACACTTCACGTACTTCATAATAATTCTCTTCTTCTTATTTTATATAATTTAGCAGTAATTTACGGGAATTCACGTATAATTCACGGTACTTCACCTACTTCATCGATACTTCATTGTATTTCACGTACTTCATCAGTATTTCAGAGACTTAACGAGATTCTAAAATTTGTGCGCTGGAAGGTGTTCCCCCCAGACCCATTCGAATCTAGTAGTATATTTTTTATCATCGGTAAACTGAAGATTTCCCGTTGCAGAGACACTGGAAGGTGTTCCACATCCCCCAAACTCTCCGGATTAAGTAGTTTATTTTTTATCAGAGATAAACTGAAGACCTCCCGTTGCAGAGATCCCCACTATCCCTCAGGAGTGTACGGAATTTATAATTACGCTGTTAATAATTAATTCTCAAATTATGAATTAATTACATTTACTTGGCTATAACTTTAATTTTAAAAAACTTGGGATATGCTTATATATTTAATTCACTTTCAATAAAAATAAATTAGTTAAACCGGGGAGTCTGGGAGGTGTTGAACACCCTCCAGTGCATTAGGAACGGAAGATCTTTAGTTTACTTTTGATATAAAATAAACTACTTAATCCGGAGGGGGTAGAACACTCTCTAGTACCTTTGCAACGGGAGATCTTCAGTATACTTCTGATAAAAAATAAATACTTATAGTTTATCTATAGTTTATTAAAATAAACTTGATCCGGGGGTCCAGGGGGTTCTGCATGTTCTGCAATGTTCTTTATTTCAAAATTTGTGCACTGGAGGGTGTTCCACACCCCCCAGACCCCCCGGATCGAGTAGTTTATTTTTAATCAGAAGTAAACTGAGGATCTCCCGTTGTCGAGGCACTGGAGGGTGTTACACACCCCCCGGAACCCCCGGATTGAGTAGTTTATATTTATCAAAAGTAAACTGAAGATCTCCGGTTGCAGATATATAACTAATTTTAAAAAACGTGGGATATGCTTATATATTTAATTCACTTTTAATAAAAATAAATTATTTAAACCGGGGGGTCTGGGGGGTGTGGAACACCCTCCAGTGCCTTTGGAACGGGAGATCATTAGTTTACTTCTGATATAAAATAAACTACTTATTTCCGGGGGTGTAGAACACCTTCCAGTGCCTCTGGAACGGGAGATCTTCAGTTTACTTTTAATAAAAAATAAACTACTCGATCCGGGAGGGTGTGGGTGTGAAACACCCTTCCGTACCTAAATATTACAATGCAGGCAAACATATTAAAAGTTTGAAAATTTAGTAGAAACTCTCAGCTACCGTTTTAGTTTTTTAAAAAAATTATGAGATATTCTTGGGGAGGTAAAAAGATAAAGCAAAAATAAATTATGTACAATCAAGCACCAACGAATATTAAGATTATTTTAAAAATTGGGAGGGAGAGCTAACAGGTCTTCCCCCCCAGCTAATTTTCTAAATAATTTAAAAGCAAAAAATGTCCAACCGAAAATAAAGAATGCACAATAGATTTAGACTTTTTGAATTAAAAATTTGCAATGGAAGGGGATTGATGTTTATTAATTGGTGCAGTGATTGATGCTGTTTCTTTTTAGAATTTTCTGAAAAAATAAAGATTTAAAAAATGTTTTACTTAAAATACTTCTTGTAATTGATTGTCTTAAATTTCTTTTTTGTTATGTAGCCATTTTTTAATTTGATTTGAAAAATTTATTAACTTCATGATACTTCACTTGTACTTCAATATACTTAACATATATTTTACCTATTTTACACGTACTTCATATATTTTACCAGTACTTCATAAACTTCACATGAGATTTCATGTACTTTATGAGATGTGTACAAAAAACTTCACCAGTGGTTAACCCCTTGGAAATTCTATTCTCCTGCATAACTTTCAATATTAGTGACTCTAAAATATAATTTCGTGCACCTCAGGGTGCTTACTAAATTTTAAATCAATCGTGCACCATTCTTACAAAAACCAATATTTTTTAATTTCTCTACGTACTTCTTGAGATAATCTTACTTAGAACTGAAAAAAAATTTGTTTCTTGTTCAAGGTCAAAAATTGAAAGAGAAAACTTGCCGGCCGCGGAACGCTATTAAAAAGAAAGGTTTTCTTTACTGAGATTTGCCGCTAGAATTTTGTAAAAAAACGTAAAATAAAAATTTATAAAATATGTGCAATAAACCCCTTTAAACAATTTTTTTATAGCATTTATTTTTTGTGTCTCTAGAGTGTCATTACCCCTTAATAAATTAAGGAGTTTATGTTCTCTCTTATATCTCTAGCCCAATTTAAAGTACTACCTCGAAAATTCTGAATCCCCTATATTTTCTTTTCCTACTTTTGCATTAAAATCACCATTAATTATTATGTAGTGAATTTTTCCTTATTTCTTTACCGTAGTTATATCTTTATTAGTAAAGTTGAAGTTACTCTGGATGTGACCGGATTTGAGAATTAACTTGTTCTTCTAGGTAGTCGACAGATAATTAAATTACATCTCATTTAATATGGTTGATTTTTTGGCGAGAGTTAATCAAACCTGATTGCAATTTTCACCATTCTTTTTATAATTTATGAAAGATAACTATAGCATATACACATAAAAATAATAAAATTTGCGGACGGTCTACAAATTTGATTAAAAAACGGCTTTAAAAATTGATTTGGAATGTAATTTTCTCATTGGCTCTTTTAAACTGTAACACCGCCCACCAAAATTAAAATAGGTTATGGCGACAGTAAAGATACCATAATCACGGTTTTTACAACGAATTATTAACGATAATGGTGTAATTAATAATTAAAAAGTTTAAATTTGGGGTTGGTCAACATATTTCGGAAAATATTCACTTTTAAGGTGAATCTCAGTCTTGACGTAATTGCGTTTATCAATACCCACTTTCCGCATCCTGTGCTCTGCTCCGGGCTTTACAAGCGGTTTTGATAAGCGCTTTACTTACTAAAAACATCCCCCAAGACGATACAGCAAAAAGTGTGGAAGTTGGCGCGACGGATGTCAGGGACCGACTGGTATCTTCCCACCGCTAGTCACTGTACACCCAGGCATAGCACACGCACCGTTAACACAATGCATAAATTATTGCACAATGTTGCGCAATAATACACTTACATGTACTTCTAATGGATAAATTGTAATTTTCAAAATTAACTTGTGGCCTTATTTTGATATAAAATTCTAAATTTGTCGATTCCTCAGAATCTATGAAGTAGACTGACTTATAAGTGTGAGTTTCACGGTTTCAACTCTAATCATCTAGAGTAAATTATTTTTAAATTTGATACTATTATGACTACACAGTTGTGGTTATTATTATGATGTATGTATGTACACATCACGAATGTAGAACTACATTTGAATATTATTGTACACTTATTTCACTGAAATAACTAATTACATAATGTAAGTGTTGTAAATGTACACAGTTTACAAACGTGCAACTTTTGCAGTTAAAACCATTTTAAAATACATTTTGTGTAGTATGTGATTTTACCTTGGTTATTTACCATCACAATGTTCTTTTGCGTAACGCTGTATATATGTGACAATCAAGTGAGATGGCATGACAACATTTTATCCAATTATTGGCACACTTGTTTTTGCCGTGCGATTTTTTTATTTTATAAAGCAATGTTTTGATTGATAATAATTTGATAATCCCAACCTGTGCAAAATATAAGTATGTGTATGTAAATAATGGTAAAATAAAGAAAATATAATTCTACAATTTTATTGGTAATATTACAATGGAAGCATATTTATTTAATCGCTATTACGAGCGAGTAAGCAGCAAACTTTTCCTTTAGCACAATTTCCTAGCGCTGGAGCTATTTCACATGCATCTTTACAAACTGTACCAACAATGCTGATACCGGCTAGTTTACACGGTGGATCTATAAAATAAAATTTAATAAATAAGCTTACTTAATTATGTAGTATGTAAGTACACTCGTATATACATAGGTAAATTAATAGGTTAAAATAAACAATTAAACTAAATTATTTTAGTTTTATTTAACCTGATAATTTTGAAACTTTTAATTTAATATTAATTTCACTACTTAATTGAAAATAAATATTTTAATTTTTGCCATACTAAAAACAACTAATATAACCAACAATTTTTTTTAACTTTTCGGTTTAACCCAACTTTGACTCAATTCAACTTTGGTTCAAACATTTATTGTGACCACAACAAAACTGATTATATAACAGTAAATATTAGCAATGTTCATTGAAGATTGATATAATTAAAATTAAACTTAAGCGACAATGAAAAATTATAAGTTACCTGATTGTGCCATAATGGTCAGCACCATAATGGTTAATAATATATATATGTACTTAATTAAAAATAAAAATATTAATTCTTGTTATACTGGAACTGAATTACAAACAACTAATATAACCAACAACTTTTCGGCTTAACTCAACTTTGACTCAATTCAACTTTGGTTTACCTATTAGTGATTTTATGCGACCACGGCAAAGTTGGTTATAAAATAGTTAATAGTATCGCCGTTCCTTAATAATTGTTTAATTAAATTTAAAATTCAAATTAGTCGATAATAAAAAATTATCAAATTACCTTGTCCCATAATGGTCACCACCGAAGCAAACAACACTACCAAGACAATAAAAGTTTGTAACTTCATGATTTAAGTTGATTTATGCTCTAATAATTGATAGTTGCTTCTTATATAGTATTATGTATTAGTTTCAAGTGCCGTTTGATCTTTGATTATCTCATAACTATTTTGGCTATTCATTTTCAAGTGGTTTCATCTTATTGCTCAACTATTATACTTCAAAATAATTTTTATTTCTATGCGTGATCAGCACACACTTTGGTAGTTAATAGTATATCGTCGGTGTCTAGTGAAAACCTCGTAAGTCCAAATTTGAAAAAAAAATTTTTATTTGAAAATATAATTTAAAACCTTGTTTCTCAAAAGATTATATTGATTTAGATTATATGTCTTATAAACGACTCTTTAGTCACAAGTATTTTTGACACGAACTGAGGGAAACAAGCGATTTAAATGTTTATATTGTCAGGACTCATAATCTTTGCTTTGTATGGGTTTGTTTTTAAGGCTGTTCTTACTCGACTGCTAAATTGACTATTTTAAGGTTTGGCGATTTACATGCCATTGCTTTAATATTTATCAAAACGCTACGAAATTTTTAACAACACTTTTCTAAATTTTCTCTAGGGCATGCACCCTATACCTATACCTGATACCTCTCGATACCACCTGATACCACCTCGATACCCGAGTATTATCCTCGTTATCTATCGTAACTGCAAGACATTTCTCAGGCTAGTGCATAGACCATTATCTGGTAATTAGCGGTAAGCCGTTTAATTGGTGTATAAGAAGTTTTGTTTGAGTTTTTTTAACAATTTAGACTAGGTTTTATTGTTTGTTACATGTTAGTTAAGTTTAAGTTTTGTAAATACATATCCTTTTAATTTTACGGTGTATTAATTATTACCTAATTGCAATTATTCTAGAAACATCGCGTGGCCCATCACCGTTGATTTCTCCGAACGCTAGCCGGAGTATGTCTGGTTATTCGGCTTGTTTCACAGTATTACACAATGCATAAATAATTTTGCACACTTTCAGTATTGGCATCCAAGTCAAATTTGTCTATAATTATTATTGTTATTTTACATAAAAATTTTTTGCTGATGATAAAATGATATAGATGATATAAAATTCGCATACAGCGTATAACCTTAAAACAAATAAGGTTCTATAGAATGAGTAGACAACCTTTTTTTGTACAAAGCCGAATAGAAAAATTTAATGTGGTCCACGAGCCAAAACAAAACAGTTGATAATAATAGTAATAAAAGCCATTTATACAGATATGTACTACGCATACCTAGCAATTTTATTACAATAAAGTTAACAAAAATTAAACTTATATTAATACACTTCAACAAAGAAATAACTTAATTGCTTCTCATGGTTATGTTATATTAACAACGAAAATTACAAGTGTACATGTAAGGATAAATATAAATACATATGAATAACATTTATTTAAAATGCTAAAATAAAAGTCATGTAATTCAACAATTTTATAGGTAATATTACAAAAGGACATATTTAATCGCTACTGCGAGCTAGTAAGCAGCAATATTGTTCTTTAGCACAATTTCCAATCGCTGGAGCTATTTCGCACGGATCAGCTTTACAAACTGTACCAATGAGGCTCACACCGACTAGTTTACATGGTGAACCTGCAAAATATAATTTAATAAGTTAGCTTACATTATGTATGTAGGTACACTCATCGAGGAAAATAAATGTATAAATTTTAAATTTTAAAAATTAACAGGAACAAGGTCAACTTCAATAAGCTTTCAGATATAGCTATTGCTGTATTCAGATGTTTTATTTTTAATTAATCTGATAATTTTGAAATTTTAATTTAATATTAATTTCACAGGTTAATAATATATATATGTACTTAATTGAAAATAAAAATATTAATTCTTGTTATACTGGAACTGAATTACAAACAACTAATATAACCAACAACTTTTCGGCTTAACTCAACTTTGACTCAATTCAACTTTGGTTTATTTATTAATGATTTATTGTGACCACGGCAAAGTTGGTTATATAATAGTAAATATTATCACTGTTCTTTAATGCTTGTTCTAATTAAATTTAATATTCAAATTACTCGATAATAAAAAATTATCAAATTACCTTGTCCCATAATGGTCACCACCGAAGCAAACAACACTACCAGGACAATAAAAGTTTGTAACTTCATGATTTGATCTTTGATCATCGCATACCTATTTTGGCTATTCAATTTCAAGTGGTCTGATCGTATTGCTTAACTAGTACTTTGAAAAATTTTTATTTTTTGCGTGATCGGTACACATTTAGGTAGTTAAAAAAGGTTATTACTTAAATTTAGTTTTCTTTGTTTTAATGTGCCAGTATTTACAAATCTTTACAATTTGTTTTCCTTTTCAATTTATGTAAAGAGGTCGGCTAGACATATTTTGAAAATTTTTAAATTTTAAAATTTTCTAAAAGATTAATTTTAATAATTTTTTGTTTAACCGGGGGTTAATTGATTGGGAATTCTTGTGTACAGCCGATAGGAATTTTATAAATTCTTTGGGAATTCTTTAGGACTTCATCAATTATTTTTGAGAATCTTAAACATTTAGCAGTACCACCAACAGGTGGTACTGCCATAAAGATTATTTAAGGAAGTTAAATTTTTTAAAAGTAGATGAAAACGTAGAATCAACTAAAATATGACTTGACAAGTTTATAATTCCATAGATAATTACCATGATTTGTTTAATTTTAGAACTAAGCTCCACTGCAACTTATCACTCAAATTGTAAAAACTTTCATTCTTTGATTGGATCTCTCAATATTAATTCTAACTGCAGTTATTTTGAATTTAGAGTAGCATCTTCTGCACTTAATTGTTTTCTTTTTGCTAAAAAAAAGCCGCATCAATCTTATTTTAAACCGTTCGTAAATATCTAATAATTTGTTAGTTTCATGAAGTTTTGTATTATACAAGCGTTACAAGTTCAAAGGAAAAATTGTCGAATAAAAATATTTATCAGGAAAACTGTTAAATAAAACCACGTTTAATAACCTAAAACATATTAGACACCAAAACAGTAACAGAGATTTTAGTTCCGCTGGTAGGTGTTAATGGCGTACTTTTTATATTCTCTAACCTATAACAGTAACCAAATATACTCGCGTATATTTCACTAATATTTATGATAATTTTATTAATAATTTGAAACCGGTGAGAAAAGCAAACAATTTAAAATGCAACAGTGTTTTACATATTATAATGAGCAATTTTGTTCTCTTTAACATTTTTGAGATCTTAACCAATTTCAAGTTATTAGTCAAAATATGGTGAGAGTCATACTCGAGTATATTTTGGTTACTACTATACCAAAAATTATATTACCTTTTGTTGTATCTTTTGTTGTAAATATTATTTCAGCTTAAATTAAAATGAGTATAAAAATTGATTTCACATTATACATGATCTTAGTTTTTGTAATTACAAAAGCTACAAAGTACTCTCACAATTAAGTTTGCAAAAATTCAATTTTTGCAAGAAAAATAACAGAAATGAGAATTTGAAGAAAAATTTTGACAAAAAAAAATAAATTCTCAATGTAAAACTATTAACTTACCTACCAAAAAGATATGAAGAAAAGTTCCTAAGCAATGTTACTTCAGTAATTTAAAAGAAATTAATTTTGCTCGAATTTAATGGAAGAAAGGGAAGTTTTGAAAAGATTAGTAAAATCTGCCTACAATGACATTTTTGCTAGTGCAAAATTAAACGAAGATGTATTAAAAGAATTTCTGAACTTTCCATCAATGGAAAAATTAGTATAATAAATAAAAATACTAAAAATATTCAAGCCGACATTTAATTAGAAATTTATTGCTTTTTGTCGTCCGCATTTTGCAAAGATGCAATAATTAAGGTACACTTGGGGTAAGCTAAAAGAAATAGAACTAAAAATTAATTTTTGCAACTTTCAGTTACTTCAACTACGGAAATATATAAAGAATGAAATTATCAGATGGACATTAGCAAATTATGGACCTCATTTAGAATTACATCGTGAAGATAGAACAAAAAAAAAATTTGATGAAGAAATGTAATGTAGTAAATTTTTATGATTAAAAAGTTGATTATAACATTTGTTTATATATTTTTCACCGACGACAGAACTTAATAATTACTTACGCTTCTAGAAAAATAATTAAATAATGATAAATTATTATTTTAGGAGTATTTATTTGTGAAAATTAAATGTACAATTTAAAAACGAGGAATTGTTTATAATTACGTGCTTGTTTTATAGAAAATTAGTCGCTTGGTCACTACATGGTAATGCAATACTCTAATATGGATGTTGAAATTGTTGCCACTTGATAGAAAGTATAACCTTGATTAATTATTTTTGATGTAGAATTAATATTCTTAAAATCATCTGCATTTTTGTCATAAAGTGTTTTACTGGCGATATCTAATTTGTTTTTTCGACTCCACCACATAGCCTTCTGCTACGGTACTGAACTTCCACCTTTCTTGCCGTTTTAAGCCTAAAATATCTTCTCCAAAATTAACAAGTAAAATAGCAGAAGAGCGTCGGAAACAATGCCCAGTATAAAAATGCGATTCTGGCAAGTTTAAAATCTTGCAGTTGTTATTGAAATTTTCGCTAATGTGTGTTTTTCAACGGGCTCATTAACGCACTTCCGAATTGATATCGTGAGAAAAAACAAGAATTATTAATAACTTTCATCCGAATTTTAAATACTTTCTAAAGTTTACAGATAATCAATATTTTCGTGAGGATTTTCAATTGAAAAAGTGCGAGGTACATCATTCTCTGCGATAGGAATTTTTATAATCACAAAACTTCAATTAATTATCAGTTATATCTGTTAATTGCATCTTACAAAACTCGTCTGTCCTACGAGCTTCAGCATTGCCCATAATCATTACTTTCTAGAAAAATTGTTTTAAAATTTAACTGCACAGGAAATAATGGCCATCTTACCTTCATTAATAAAACCTGTAATTAACATAAACGCAAAAAAAACTACAGTTATACTAAGTAACGTATAATTATTACAAAAAACGGTGCATGAGTGACCTGTTGACACCCCCATGATCTTAAATCTATCAAAAAAAAAATGTTGAATGTAGCCTACGAAAAAGGTAACTGAAGGTCCTTAATTTTAAAACGGAAATACTACGATTAAATTTGACTAACAAAAGTTATGACATTTGTCAAAGATAAGTTTTATATATAATAATTAAAACGGTAACGATAAATAAAACAGCAGAAGGCTTAGCAAAAACTTTAGTAAAATAAAACTTGTGAGTAATTCCCACACATTTACATGTAATGTTGGCACTTTTAGATAACAAAACGAAATAATATATTCACATGACCTTGACACTTGATACAATAATTAAGATACGATAACTCAGCTGGCAGAATTAGAAGTAGTTTTGCGGTAGATAATAAAGATGCTGGCGAAAAATGATGGAACCTATTTGCATTGTAGTGACGGCAGTTGTTAATTTCTACAAAAGCTTCGACGCTGACAAAAATGAGCTTGACGGTATGTAAATTTCTCTAAAGAGTTGCTTAACGATAATTCGAAACAAAACGGTACGACAAAGCTCGCTGCTCGAAATACGATACTTGGATGGGCAAAACACTTCACATTAAAGAATTTAATTCGGGAATGCAAAACTTGAGTATAAAATAATAAATTGACTTGAAATAACTGCATTAAACTAACTCAATGAAAACTTACTTTGGACTTGGATAAAATTTTATAAAATAAAAGAACGTTATTACTGAAATAAATGGACAAATTTTGGGTCAGGCTAAAAATCGTAAACACACGTTACAAGCCGAACTGAAAAAATTAATGTTGACCACGTTGACCAATAGTAATAAAAGTTATTTATACAGATATGTACAAATTATATCTAGCGATTTTATTAAAATTGTTCACAGCAACAAGTACTGCCGAAGAGAAACATTATTTTAGATACAAAATTAATTAAATTTTGATATTTATTTTGGAAACATATCTCAGGTAAAAGTCTTGCAGAGGTACTATACAAAACAAACTTTTTAAAACATCATCTGCCAGGAGTTCAAGTAATTTCATTTAAAGCGGCATTTCCACTTGCTCCACGTCAACGTAGAAAATTATGAATATTTGGAATTAAGATTCATGTGAACGGAAAACTAAATGTAAATTCTGCATTTAATGAAGATGGTTCCTGTCCAAGGGTATTCTTATCAAAATTTTTATGCGCAGCTACTAGGTTGCCCACTTCTGTTCTAGGGAATTTTTTCTTAGGAGGACATTAACAATATACGAACTTTTCTGGTTGTCTTATATTAACAGCGAAAACATTAAAAGTGTAGCAGTAAGCAAACGTAACAGTTCAAACTTAAAAGTTCGTATCGTTTTGAAAAAAAGACATTTTTTTAGCAAAATTCAATTTTATTATTCAACATAGTTGCCTTCGGGGGCGATAAACCGATTATAGCGATCTTCCAACTTTTCGATTCCATTTTTGTCTTTAACCTCAAAATAAGCCTCTGCTTCGGCGATTACTTCTTCATTGGTGCTAAATTTCTTTCCAGCGAACATTCTCTTGAGGTCTGAAAACAGGAAATAGTCACTGGGAGCTAAATCTGGAGAATACGGTAGGTGGGGAAGCAATTCGTAGCCTAATTCATTGATTTGACCATCGTTTTCATCGACTTGTGACACGGTGCATTGCCTTGGTGAAACACCACTTTTTGTTCAAATGGGGCCGTTTTTAGCGATTTCATCTTTCAAACACTCCAATACTGTTATATAATAGTATCTGTTGATAGTTTTTTCCTTTCCAAGATAATCGATGAACAATATACTTTGCGCATTCCAAAATACAGATGCCATAACCTTGCCAGGCGACTGTTGTGTTTTTCGTCGCTTTGGATGCGTGCAGTCCACTCAACTGACTGCCGATTGAACTCTGAAGTGTGCTGATGAATTCATGTTTCATCCATTGTCACATATCGACATAAAATTCGGTTTTATTGAGATTAAACAGCTCCGAATCATCAACACGTTTTTGTTTTTGATCGACTGTGAGCTTACACGGCCACCCACTTTGGACAGAGCTATTTATAACTTACGAACCAATTGTCCGCTCGCTGTCAAAGTTTTACACGTATTGTTAAAAGGTTGGTTCTCACTGAAAATCATATAAAATAAATTTAGTGTCGTCTTCTCTTAGAAACGCATACGAACTTATCAGCCGATCTCGAATGTAATAGTTTAAAACGTATAATATGTATATAAGAAATGGCACAATAAAGATAATGTCATTTTTTTTTTTTTTAGAAGAACATTAATAATATATAAGACATTTATGGTTATATTATATTAACAAAAACAAAAATTACAAGTGTACATATCAGCGTAAATACATATGTGTATAACATTTATTTTAAATGGTAAAATAAAAGTAATGTAATTGGCAATTTTATAGAAAATACATTAAAAAGGGCATACTTAATCGCTATTACGAGCTAGTAAGCAGCAGTATTGCTCTTTAGCACAATTTCCAATCGCTGGAGCTATTTCGCACGGATCAGCTTTACAAACTGTACCAATAAGGCTGATACCGGCTAGTTTACATGGTGAACCTGCAAAATATAATTTAATAAGTTAGCTTACATTATGTATGTAGGTACACCCATCGAGGAAAATAAATGTATAAATTTTATATTTTAAAAAATTAACAAGTCAACAAGGTTAACTTCAATAAGCTTTCAGCTATAGTTATTGCTGTATTCCGATGCTGTTTTATTTTTATTTACCCTGATAATTTTGAAATTTTAATTTAATATTAATTTCACAGGTTAATAAAATATATATGTACTTAATTGAAAATAAAAATATTAATTCTTGTTATACTGGAACTAAATTACAAACAACTAATATAACCAACAACTTTTTGGCTTAACTCAACTTTGACTCAATTCAACTTTGGTTTATTTATTAATGATTTATTGTGACCACGGCAAAGTTGGTTATGTAGTAGTAAATATTATCACTGTTCTATAATGATTGTTCTAATTAAATTTAATATTCAAATTACTCGATAATAAAAAAATTATCAAATTACCTTGTCCCATAATGGTCACCACCGAAGCAAACAACACTACCAGGACAATAAAAGTTTGTAACTTCATGATTTAAGTTGGTTTATGCTCTAATAACTAATAATTACTTCTTATATAGTAATTTCAAGTGTATTTTGATCTTTGATCATCCCATACCAATTTTGACTATTCAATTTAAAGTGGTCTGATCTTATTGCTCAACTACTTTAAAATAATTTTTATTTTATACGTGATCGGCACACATTTTGGTAGTTAAAATGGGTTATTACTTAAATTTAGTTTTCTTTGTTTTTTATGTGCCAGTATTTACAAATCTTTACAATTTGTTTTTCTTTTCAATTTATGTTAAGAGGTCGACTACACATATTTTGAAAATTTTTGAATTTTTAAAATTTTCTAAAAGATTCATTTTTATTAATGATTTGTTTAACCTACGGGTTAATCAATTGGTAATTCTTGTGTACAGTCGCTAGAAAGTTTTATAAATTCTTTGGGAATTCTTCAGAAGTCTTGGAAAGTCTTTAGGAATTTTTAGAAATTCTCGGAAAGTCTTTTGAAATTCTCGGGAATTCTTTGGGAATTCTTTAGGACTTTATCAATTATTTTTGAGAATCTTAAATATTTAGCAGTATCACCAACAAGTGGCACAACTATTAAAATTATTTAAGTAAGTTAAATTATTTACAAGTAGATAAAAACCTAGAATCAACTAAAATAGAACTTTAAAAGTTTATAATTCCATAGATAATATACAGAGTATATTTTGGTTACTACTAAATCAAAAATTATATTTTCTTTTGCTGTATCTTTTGTTGTAAATATTATTTAAGTTTAAATTAAAATTAAAATGAGTATAAAAATCGATTTCCACATTATACATAATCTTAGTTTTCGTAATTACCAAACTATATCGCAATTGACTAAGGATAATATTAATAATTTTCAAACTTTTGCAAAAATGCACTTTAAGGCTTAATATCTGCACATGAAATTATAAAGTACTCGAGCGTTTTTAAAATACCCGAAAAGCTTAGTTTTCTTGAAGCAAATTCAATTTTTGCATGAGAAATAACAGAAATGAGAATTTAAAGAAGAATTTAGACAAACAAGAAATAATTCTAAATCCGAAACTATTAATTTACCTACCAAAAAGATACGAAGAAACGTTCCTGAGGAATGTTTCTTAAGTAATTTAAAAGAAATAAATTTTGTTCCGAATTTAATGGAAGAAAGAAAAGTTTTGAAAAGATTAATAAAATCTGCCAAAAATGACATTTTTGCTAGTGTAAAATTAAACGAAGATGTATTAAAAATTTTTTGAACTTTATATTGATTGTAAAATGAGTATAATGAATAAAAATACTGAAAATATTCAAGCTGACGTTTAATTGAACATTTATTGCTTTCTGTCGTCCGCATTTTGCAAAGATGCAATAATTAAGGTATGCTTGGGGTAAGCTAAAATAAATAGAATTTAAAATTGATTTTTGCAACTTTCAGTTACTTCAGGTACGCAAATATATGAAGAATGGAATTGTCAGATGCGCATTAGCAAATTATGGACCTCATTTAGAATTACATAGTGAAGATAGAACAACAAAGAAAAGTAATGTTAATAAAAAAAACCTTACCTATGTGACTTGACAAAATCGCACTCTGACGGTATGAGAACCACATTCAACAGATACAAATTTATAACCTAAAAATTTGTTTAAATGTACTTTCACAAAATAAAATGTAAGCATACTAAATAAAATATAATGACTAACTGTGATGTACATAAAAAAAACGATTGTGCTACGTTAATTCACTTGGCCATACATCAAATCAACTTAGCTTAAATAAAACAAGTAGTGAATACATAACAACATCATATTATTCAAATTCCCCTACCTACAGGATAAACGATAAGAAAAAAAATTTTATACAACTTAAAACTAATTAAATTAAATTTATAACCTTATACTTGTCGAGTTTGCCATATTTACTATAATTTTCAATGTGTATTAATATTTGCATATTTGCATTTGCAACAATTGCATTTATTACAACCCTGTTTCCAAGTTAGTTTACTGGGCACTTCATTTAAATTTACAACTTTTGTTACTGTTTACTGTTCCTCTCTTACTTCTGCTTGGGTTGAGCTTCTGGAATTAATTAATCAAAAATTTGAAGAAATGCTCTTTTGTTTCGGTGTCTATTGCCCAGCTTCGCTGCTATTGGGCAATATTATCACACCACTGCTAGGACGACCAATGAGAATTAAGCATACCCTCACCATAATTTTATAACTGTAATTCCGATCCTGCTTATTTCCATCTTTTCATTGCCATTTTGTAAAAACTTAATTTTCCGAAAATTTTATTTATGCCGATTGATCGTTGTTTCATTTTTTATTAACGATTTTGTCACTAAATTTTTGTCCATTCTGATGTTTTCCGAGACATTTTATCCTTGATTATCCTGGTGTTAAGTTTTTTATAATTTTATTAAAGATTATTAGTGGGGTACTACATTCTGAATTCATCAAAGGCACAAATGAGTTGTTACTCAATTCTGCTGGCTGTTGAAATTTTTCTTGTTAATGTCTTTTTATCTAACAAGGGGAGACCGGCAACTTCTCCTCACTGAATTGATTCATTTTTATTGTGCGAGTAGGTCTTGTATTGGACTTCAACAGGTGTAAGTATAAGGGCACGCTTGTTTGGCAATTTTGAAAAAATTGAATTTGATTAATTATATATTACTGATGAACTGCATAAAAATTAACATAAACTTGGTAAGTTGTTAATGGAATTGGGTAAGATTGCAAAAAAAAAAACATACGCAAAGGGTACTGGGATCGCATCCAGCTCTTGCAAAAATTTTTTATTTATTTATTTGATTATTAATTCCCCCAGTATAACAAATCATCGTTCTCAAGAAAACCAAAGCGGTATAATATCCCCTACTCATAATCTGTAAAGGTTGAATGTTTTACCTTTCAGCAGTAAAGCACTGGAGGGTGTTCCACACCCCCCAGACTCCCCGATCACATACAACTTTGGCTTATTGGGATATTAGTTATTTGAGTGTGACTTGTTAAAGTTAGAATTAATTAGTATTTCTAGAGATTTTTTCTAGATCGGTTATGCTGATATCTTCAATTTATTAATAATAAAAAAAAACTGCACAAACCGGGGGTCTGGGGGGTGTAGAACACCCTCCAGTGCCTCACTACTGAAAGGTAAAACATTCAATGTTTACAGATTATGAGTAGGGTTTATTATAGCGCTTTGGGTTTCTTGAAAACAATGACATATTATACTGGGGAATTCAGAATCCTCCCCGATTTTTGGTCACTGCTTTATATTTTTGTGCTAAAAACTTTCACCATTATCGCTTAATACTGATAACCATAAGTTTGCAAATTTATCTATCACAGTTTGAGTGTTGCTGGGGGTGCTCACACCCTCAGACCCCCGGTCTTTTCAACTTTGGTTTATAATTTAGGCAAATTGAAATATTAGTTACTGAGTGTGACTTGTTAAGTTAGGAGTAATTAGTTTACTAGAGATTTTTCTAGATCGTTTATGCTGATATCTTTAATTTATTTCTAATAAAATAAACTGCACAAACTGGGGGTCTGGGGTGTGGAACACCCTCCAGTGTCTCACTGTTAAAAGGCAAAACATTCAATGTTTAGAGATTATGAGTAGGATTTATTATAGCGCTTTGGTTTTCTTGAGAACATGACATATTACACTGGGGAATTCAGAATTCCCCGATTTTTGGTCATTGCTTTATATTTTTGTGCTAAAACTTTCACCATTATCGCTTAATACTGATAACCATAAGTTTGCAAATTTATCTATCACAGTTTGAGTGTTCCTGGGTGTGCTCCACACCTCCAGACCCCTGGATTCTGAAACTTTTGTTTATAATTTGGGCTAATTGGGATATTAATTACTTGAGTGTGACTTCTTAAAGTTAGGATTAATTAGTAGTTCTAGAGTTTTTTCTAAATCGGTTATGCTGATATCTTCAATTTATTACTAATAAAAATAAACTGCACAAACCGGGGGTCTGAGGGTGTGGAACTCCTCCAGTGCCTCACTGCTGAAAGGTAAAACATTCAATATTTACAGATTATGAGTATGGTTTATTATAGCGCTTTGGTTTTCTTGAGAACGATGATATAAATTATACTGGGGAATTAATGATTAAATAAATTTACAAAACAAATTGGCAGAAGCTGGATGCGATCCCATTAACAACTTAGCAAATTTATGTTAAATTTTATTCAGTTCATGAGTAATATATAATTATTCAAATTCAATTTTCTCAAATTTGGTAAAGAAGCGTGCCCTTATACTTGTACATGTTGAAATTCAATACAAGACATACACGTACATTAAAATGAATCAATTCAGTGAGGAGAAGTTTCCGGTCTCCCTTGTAAGTAAATTATCCACAGACACTAAAATTGTTCGAAACAAGTCGCGGCACTTTGATTAACCCGACGTACTATATTGATTATTATTTAATTGTACCACTATATTGTCTTGACAAACTCAACTTAAACTTATCTAAATTAAACCTAAACATTTACAAAACTTGTAACTAAAACTTGATTTTTCCCAACAATGAAAATCATGTATGATGTGGAAGTTCATTCCCTGCTTTGTGAAACAAACCAGCAATGCAATTTTGGCCGTTCATTGATAAACTATTTTGTATTTGTTGAATGTGTCGTAATGGAATTGACCTGACAGTGATTCCTGATAAGTTACGTTACCTTTTTAAATTTTAAATAATTAAATTTTAAATGTTTCAGGCTTTTCCGGTACTTACTGAAGGTTTATTTAATACAAAATTGTCATGAAGTGACTAAATTCGGGATTCATGTAATCGTGACATTACAATAATAAGGCTTCCATAAACACTCCCGAAAATACAATTTTATCTTACTTTAGGCGCGCAAAACCAGATTCCGCAATCTTAGAAGCAGAAAAGGGAATTCCCCATAAGAAAGATGGTTTAAACCCAGATTTCTCACCCAAGAAGATTTGGAAAGTGCCGAAATTAGCACAAATCAAAAACAGGAAGAGGAACAACAAAACGTACTAAAGAACGGGAAAAAAATTCTAAAAGTGCTGAAATAATTCGAGGCGATCTGATCCTGCACCTAAAAACTCAAATTAAATCATCGACTCAATAATATAAAAGCTGTCACGAAGCTATCTTCATGGCTAGCAATTTTTTCTTATTTGGGCTACTTACATCCCAACCTTCGATGATATGCTATTACGTACTCTTTGTTTTTGGTTTTCTTTTTATATTTTTATTCCATCGTACTGAATTTGGGAATCTTATAGCATTTCTGCCTATACTTATCTTGTTTATTATTTCGTCGTCACTGTTTCCTTGTTTGTTGAAAGTTACTTTCAGATATTTACATTTCTTTATTTCTTTAATAAAGATCGTTTGAGAAGCAAATGCAAACACTTTTTAAAAGCGTTTTATTTTTAATTTCCTTATACAAATTGTGTAAGCAAAGAATTTGTAAAAAAAGTAGTTTCAAAAATAACGAAAAATAGTTCATTGCGAATTAAATATTCTTAGGAATTCTTTCGGAATTCCCAGGAAGTCTCGGGAATTCTTGGAAAATCTTAGGAAATCTCAGAAATTCCTGGGAATATCTTTACCTTAGGAATTCTTGTGTACACTTAATTATTATGGATGTATTAACTCCTCGTGTTTAACTAGGTCAGGGTTGTTACCAGAACATGGTAGGTGTCTGATCTGCCGTTTTCGTAGCCAGATCGGTAAATTAGCTGCCGTTTTTTACGAGAAGATAGGCACCTAGGCTGCTCTTATTTAAGGTCACTTTTTATTAAGAAAGTTTTTCTTTCAAAAAGGCCAAATTTCATTTCTTGCTTCAAAAGTATATTTTAGTTTGATACAAGGTAAAAGAACCACCATACTGTAACCTTTCAAGTAATACTTGTGCTTACCACCGCATTTTAAACTGTAGGTCCCCTAAATGTTAGAAAACATGACCAAGTTATAAATAACAAAGAAAAATTTTGAATATTACAATTTACTCATCCCCAAATAAATATTTTGTCGAATATTGCTGTCAAGAACGTTTTTGAGGACTTCAATCTATAATTAACAGTTTTATCTTAAAATATTCATTTAATAATTAGAACTGATATTAGATAATTATTATCATGAGCATAGTAGGTGTTAAAAATGTAAAACCTTATGTAGTATTTTTTATTGTTAATAAAATACAAAAGGTACTTGAATTTATAAAAGTCGATCATATCGATTTGTTATCTCCTTATTTTCCCATTTACGAAATATTGTATTAATTGTTTTTGCAGATTTATTAATAAATTTTATTAAAAGTAATCTATTTGAATTTGCAAAATATCAGTTTTTGAGAAATTATCAGTTACTTCTACAAATTTTAAAATATAGGTTATCTAATTTTTGATTGCACAATTTGATTGCCAAATTTTGGCCAAAGGTAACTCAAGCTAGAGATCCAAATAGAAAAAAATGATGAATATGGGTAAATCCCCGAAATCATAATTGCATTTAAATATACGCACCAGTACTAGGTAGTAGAGGTAGTTTGAATTCTTCAATATAACATGTTTTTCAATGGCAATTACAATGAAGAAGTCGTGGATGAAGGTAGAAGAAAGAAGAAAGTAAATTTAAATTTAATTACTCAAATATAAATTTTAATTCTTACTGGTATTTGTGAAATATTTCGCAATACCCGGTAAATTTAAATGATTTAAGTTTATCTAATCTTTAATTTATAATTAAAAATCAATTGATTATTACGTGACAATATAAAACAACCTTGAAGATTAACATTAAGTCCTTGTTTTGAAAAATTTCGATCTTCTTCTTCCTTTCAAGGTATAGGCAGTGTTTGCCTGTCTATACCTTGAAAAATTCGAAAATATCGAAAAATTTCGATAGGAACCCCAAATATGAGAAAGAAGTTAATTGAGGTAAAAGTTTCCAATTCTTAGAACTAATTCGGGATACGATACCAAGGATGAGGATGCGTAAGATTAATTATTGGAATTTAATTGGTGCCACCAAAAGAGCGAGAATATTTACAAACAAATCGTTATCGGTGAGCCTAAATCCAGCGTGAAATTTGTGAAGTAGCTTTTACAATTAACTAACTGTTTCTTCAGTAACTTCAAAAATCTGCAAAAACCTTTTAAATGTTCCAATTTTCTACTGAAGTCTATGTGCAAGTACGGCAGGGTGAGTTGAAAAATTCTGCTATTTAGTTTACCTATTACGACTTTATCTTATAATAATAGAGTCTACATAGTCAGAAATACCAAGTAATTACTTTTAAATTAAAAACTTGAATTGAGAAGTTATTACTTTGAAGTTATAAACTACAATTTTTCTAATTAATACTAATCCTAAAATTTAGAACTTTAATGCCCGGTTTCACAAACATTTAAACTGCGATTTCGGCTTAAATGTAGACTTAAATAATATAATCGCAGTTTAAGTGTTAGTGAAACCGAGCGTAAGTTGCAATTGTTACTATGAAGTTGTGATGAATCTGAATGTTATCTAATAAATTTATATTCTGTCCTTATATTGTAGTTTACAGGTGCACCACTTTGGTTTTAATTAATGTGTACATAATTACTACTAATGTAGGATATTAATAACAGGGCATTTCAATATTTGAAATCTTTAATATCTCAAAACAGACACAAATGCACAAATATTTGAAGTATAAATTTAATGTACATTTAAATATCTAAACTACAGACAAACATCTTGATTTATTATTATTATTAATAAAAAACAAATTTATAGGAAGTACCTATTTTGCTAATCGACTTTCCAAAACGACTGGATCCAAACAGCATGTCAAACCAGTAGGGCAATTTCCAATCATCGGAGCAATTTCACATTTTGTTTTACAATAACCAGGAAATGGCAATAAATGCTGTGCTTTACATTTAATTGGTGGATCTAGTAACCAAAATTTTATTAATCAGAATTCAAAACTTTTATAATTCTTGTCTTCTTTGGTCTGCGCTCAAGTGCTTTGAAAGATTGATGATTCAAACTTGTAGATTTTCCATTCGGTTTGTACAAATTTGGCGATGAATGTATCAAATTGAACACGCTTCAGAAACTATTCCAAGCGTTGAATAACTCCAAACCGAACGTTTAAATTTAATCGCCTGGTTCAAAACTACTTGAGAGCTAGACGCATCGTAGTCGTAGTGGAGTTGGATGCACCACAACAACAAAACTCAAAAAGAGCATTGTTGATAATACTCTTCATTGGAACTATATCTAAGTTTTTAAATATTAAAAAGTATTTAAATTTACCTTCTGCGGCAATGGTAACCACCAAAGCAAAAGACACCAATACAACAATAAAAGTTTGTAACTTCATGATTCAGCTGATCTTCTATTGCGAACGTTCAATATTTTCTCTATATATAGTGAAAATAATTACTATTTTAATTAATTAATTAATTATACTCTTAGGTAATCTTATACTTTATCTCATTGAGAAATAGGTAATTTACTAATTAAATAATTGAGTATCTACAGAGAGCGGAAAAATAACCAAGTCAACGTTTTTCGAAATATTTTCGGTTCAAGCCTGCCCAATCGGGTAAACACAGGTTTCTTGAGCTTAACTTTTCTAATATATATTTTTTTAACAGCAACACCGTCAGTGGTATTCCAAAACCACTATTGTAACTGTGAAAGTATTAATTGATTTATACCTGAGGTAGCTTGCGCCCAATAAACCTGTAACCCTGTTCTCAATTGTCAATGTTTATGTGATAGTTTAAAGTCTAGACGTGATATCCCATTAACAATGCACATCTGATGAAGGTGAATCCCATTGGGTAACACCAAAACCGGTTATGCAGCAAAACTTCTTTCCTTCTTTTCAATTTGCATTCTTTTAAAAATCACAATTTTATTGTATATAGCTAATGTGAAAACGGTGTACACCCATCCTACTCCATAAATATAATCTACCCAATCTATATGGACATGGGTGGAGAGTAGCGGAGCTCCTTATATAAATATAGTTATTGTTGTATATATAATTTTATATCTCTGTGCCAACAGATCACACAAAACTAAATAATAAGTTGACTTTTATGAGACCCTGCAATATTTGAAAGCTAAACCTTAATCTGCACTTACCTTCTAGATCTTTTGCAGTTAATAAATGTCCCTAAAATTAACAATAAAATAGTTAATTATTTTCGTACTTAAAATATTTAATTAAATAATTACTATTTTAAAAAAAGTTTAATCTAATCTTGTTTTACAAATTATATCAATTATTATTATTTCCTGCGATATGCTACTAGAAAAATTTATTCCCAGTTTATCTTTTATATAAATCTTATCTACATTTAAAATAAAAAAGTAAATTAAAGTTACTGAAATGAAATACATTTATATAAAATAAATTATTATTTAAAACTACGTAGTTTTAACTTCTAGTAAATTGGCGAACAATTTTATATTATTTTATAAAAACTGCATTCAGCGAAAAATGAAAAGGATGATTTGAAACGTGATTATAGATTTTTTTCAGTTTTATTGATTGCCATGCCAAAATACGGTTTAATTTGTCATATTTCTGAAGTTTTTATCTTTTAATGTTATTTGTTACATCTGTCTTGGTGAAATGTTATTGCTTTATTATATTATCTACTATGAAAAAGTCGAGGGGTCAACCGCTAGAGGAAATCGTGTACAATTAACTTCACACTTCACGTACTTCATCATAATTCACCATACTTCTTCGTATTTCATACACTTCACTAGTAATTCACCGTACTTTATCAATAATTCACTTCATTGTATTTCACGTACTTCATCGATATTTCACAGACTTTACGTGTTAAAAATATTACCGATTTTACAAAAAGTAATGTTAACTGTATGTTGTATGTGTCGTTTGTGTTCATCACAATTTTTAAAACGTAACGGGCACAGGTAGCAAATCCGATTAATGGGATAATTATTATGACGAATAATAATTATTTGGAAATGTCAGAATACTCTCTTGGCCGTTTCTGTGGTAACGTGACATTTTTATAGTCATTATTGCGATACAAAGAAATTGCATAAAATAAAAACAACCAAACAAATGATAAATATGCTGTATTCCGTACCCCCTGAGGTACGGAAATTATAATTATGCAGTTTATGATTAATTGTCAGATTATGAATTAAACACATTAACTTGGCCATAGCTAATTTTAAAAAACTTGAAATCTGCTTAACTATTTAATTCACTTTTAATAAAAATAAATTAGTGAAACCGGGGGGTCTGGGGGGTGTGGAACACCCTCAGTGCCTCTGCAACGGAGTTGTCAGTTTACTTCTGATAGAAAATAAACTACTCGATCCGGGGTTCTACACGTTTTGCAATATTCTTCATTCCAAAATTTGTGCACTGGAGGGTGTTCCACACCCCAGACCCCCCGGATTAAATAGTTTATTTTTATCAGAAGTAAACTAAAGATCTCCCGTTGCACAAGCACTGGAGGGTGTTCCACACCCTAGACCCTCCGGATTGAGTAGTTTATTTATTATCAGAAGTAAACTGAAGATTTCCCGTTGCAGAGATCTACCCCAGGGGTACGGAATTTATAATTATGCAGTTTATGATTAATTGTCAGATTATGAATTAAACACATTTACTTGGCCATAGCTAATTTTAAAAAACTTGAAATATGCTTAAATATTTAATTCACTTTTAATAAAAATAAATTAGTTAAACCGGGGGTCTGGGGGGTGTGTGTGCCTCTGCAACGGAGATTGTCAGTTTACTTTGATAGAAAATAAACTACTCGATCCGGGGATTCCACACGTTTTGCAACATTCTTCATTCCAAAATTTGTGCACTGGAGGGTGTTCCACACCCCAGACCCCCGGATTAAATAGTTTATTTTTATCAAAAGTAAACTAAAATCTCCGTTGCAAAGCACTGGAGGGTGTTCCACACCCTCAACCCTCCGGATTTAGTAGTTTATTTATTATCAGAAGTAAACTGAAGATTTCCGTTGCGAGATCTACCCCAGGGGTACGGAATTTATAATTATGCAGTTTATGATTAACTGTCAGATTATGAATTAAACACATTTACTTGGCCATGGCTAATTTTAAAAAACATGAAATATGCTTAAATATTTAATTCACTTTTAATAAAAATAAATTAGTAAAACGGGGTCTGGGGTGGAACACCTCCAGTGCCTCTGCAACGGAGTTGTCAGTTTACTTCTGATAGAAAATAAACTACTCGATCCGGGGGATTCCACACGTTTTGCAATAGTCTTCATTCTAAAATTTGTGCACTGGAGGGTGTTCCACACCCCAGACCCCCGGATTGAATAGTTCATTTTTATCAAAAGTAAACTAAAGATCTCCGTTGCACAAACACTGGAGGGTGTTCCACACCCTAGACCCTCCGGATTGAGTAGTTTATTTATTATCAGAAGTAAACTGAAGATTTCCGTTGCAGAGATCTACCCCAGGGGCTACGGAATTTATAATTATGTAGTTATGATTAATTGTCAGATTATGAATTAAACACATTTAACTTGGCTATAGCTAATTTTAAAAACTTGAAATATGCTTAAATATTTAATTCACTTTTAATAAAAATAAATTAGTGAAACCGGGGGTCTGGGGTGTGGAACACCTCCAGTGCCTCTGCAACGGAGTTGTCAGTTTACTTCTGATAGAAAATAAACTACTCGATCCGGGGATTCCACACGTTTTGCAATAGTCTTCATTCTAAAATTTGTGCACTGGAGGGTGTTCCACACCCCAGACCCCCGGATTGAATAGTTCATTTTTATCAAAAGTAAACTAAAGATCTCCGTTGCACAGCACTGGAGGGTGTTCCACACCCTAGACCCTCCGGATTGAGTAGTTTATTTATTATCAGAAGTAAACTGAAGATTTCCGTTGCAGAGATCTACCCCAGGGCTACGGAATTTATAATTATGTAGTGTATAATTAATTGTCAGATTATGAATTAAACACATTAACTTGGCTATAGCTAATTTTAAAAACTTGAAATATGCTTAAATATTTAATTCACTTTTAATAAAAATAAATTAGTGAAACTGGGGTCTGGGGTGTGGAACACCCTCCAGTGCCTCTGCAACGGAGTTGTCAGTTTACTTCTGATAGAAAATAAACTACTCGATCCGGGGATTCCACACGTTTTGCAATATTCTTCATTCCAAATTGTGCACTGGAGGGTGTTCCACACCCCAGACCCCGGATTAAATAATTTATTTTTATTAGAAGTAAACTAAAGATCTCCGTTGCAGAAATTTACCTCCCGGAGGTACGGATTTTATAATTACGCAGTTTATGATTAATTGTCAGATTATGAATTAAACACATTTACTTGGCCATAGCTAATTTTAAAAACTTGAATTATGCTTAAATATTTAATTCACCTTTAATAAAAATAAATTAGTGAAACCGGGGGTCTGGGGTGTGGAACACCTCCAGTGCCTCTGCAACGGAGTTGTCAGTTTACTTCTGATAGAAAATAAACTACTCGATCCGGGGATTCACACGTTTTGCAATATTCTTCATTCCAAAACTTGTGCACTGGAGGGTGTTCCACACCCCAGACCCCCGGATTAAATAATTTACTTTTTATTAGAAGTAAACTAAAGATCTCCGTTGCAGAGCACTGAGGGTGTTCCACACCCCAGACCCCCGGATCAAGTAGTTTATTTATTATCAGAAGTAAACTGAAGATTTCCGTTGCAGAAATTTACCTCCCCGGAGGTACGGAATTTATAATTACGCAGTTTATGATTAATTGTCAGATTATGAATTAAACACATTTACTTGGCCATAGCTAATTTTAAAAACTTGAATTATGCTTAAATATTTAATTCACCTTTAATAAAATAAATTAGTGAAACCGGGGGTCTGGGGTGTGGAACACCTCCAGTGCTTCTGCAACGAGTTGTCAGTTTACTTTAATAGAAAATAAACAACTCGATCCGGGGGTTCCACACGTTTTGCAATAGTCTTCATTCTAAAATTTGTGCACTGGAGGGTGTTCCACACCCCAGACCCCCGGATTGAATAGTTCATTTTTATCAAAAGTAAACTAAAGATCTCCCGTTGCACAGCACTGGAGGGTGTTCCACACCCTAGACCCTCCGGATTGAGTAGTTTATTTATTATCAGAAGTAAACTGAAGATTTCCGTTGCAGAGATCTACCCAGGGCTACGGAATTTATAATTATGTAGTGTATGATTAATTGTCAGATTATGAATTAAACACATTAACTTGGCTATAGCTAATTTTAAAAACTTGAAATATGCTTAAATATTTAATTCACTTTTAATAAAAATAAATTAGTGAAACTGGGGGTCTGGGGGTGTGGAACACCTCCAGTGCCTCTGCAACGGGGGTTGTCAGTTTACTTCTGATAGAAAATAAACTACTCGATCCGGGGATTCCACACGTTTTGCAATAGTCTTCATTCTAAAATTTGTGCACTGGAGGGTGTTCCACACCCCAGACCCCGGATTGAATAGTTCATTTTTATCAAAAGTAAACTAAAGATCTCCGTTGCACAGCACTGGAGGGTGTTCCACACCCCAGACTCTCCGGATTGAGTAGTTTATTTATTATCAGAAGTAAACTGAAGATTTCCGTTGCAGAGATCTACCAGGGCTACGGAATTTATAATTATGTAGTGTATAATTAATTGTCAGATTATGAATTAAACACATTAACTTGGCTATAGCTAATTTTAAAGAACTTGAAATATGCTTAAATATTTAATTCACTTTTAATAAAAATAAATTAGTGAAACCGGGGGTCTGGGGTGTGGAACACCTCCAGTGCCTCTGCAACGGGAGTTGTCAGTTTACTTCTGATAGAAAATAAACTACTCGATCCGGGGATTCCACACGTTTTGCAATATTCTTCATTCCAAAACTTGTGCACTGGAGGTGTTCCACACCCCAGACCCCCGGATTAAATAATTTATTTTTATTAGAAGTAAACTAAAGATCTCCGTTGCAGAAATTTACTCCCCGGAGGTACGGAATTTATAATTACGCAGTTTATGATTAATTGTCAGATTATGAATTAAACACATTTACTTGGCCATAGCTAATTTTAAAAACTTGAATTATGCTTAAATATTTAATTCACCTTTAATAAAAATAAATTAGTGAAACTGGGGGTCTGGGGTGTGGAACACCCTCCAGTGCTCTGCAACGGAGTTGTCAGTTTACTTCTGATAGAAAATAAACTACTCGATCCGGGGATTCCACACGTTTTGCAATATTCTTCATTCCAAATTGTGCACTGGAGGGTGTTCCACACCCCAGACCCCCGGATTAAATAATTTACTTTTATTAGAAGTAAACTAAAGATCTCCGTTGCAGAAATTTACTCCGGAGGTACGGAATTTATAATTACGCAGTTTATGATTAATTGTCAGATTATGAATTAAACACATTTACTTGGCCATAGCTAATTTTAAAAAATTGAATTATGCTTAAATATTTAATTCACCTTTAATAAAAATAAATTAGTGAAACCGGGGGTCTGGGGTGTGGAACACCTCCAGTGCTTCTGCAACGAGAGTTGTCAGTTTACTTCTAATAGAAAATAAACAACTCGATCCGGGGTTCCACACGTTTTGCAATAGTCTTCATTCTAAAATTTGTGCACTGGAGGGTGTTCCACACCCCAGACCCCCGGATTGAATAGTTCATTTTTATCAAAAGTAAACTAAAGATCTCCCGTTGCACAGCACTGGAGGGTGTTCCACACCCTAGACCCTCCGGATTGAGTAGTTTATTTATTATCAGAAGTAAACTGAAGATTTCCGTTGCAGAGATCTACCCCCAGGGGCTACGGAATTTATAATTATGTAGTGTATGATTAATTGTCAGATTATGAATTAAACACATTAACTTGGCTATAGCTAATTTTAAAAACTTGAAATATGCTTAAATATTTAATTCACTTTTAATAAAAATAAATTAGTGAAACTGGGGTCTGGGGGGTGGAACACCCTCCAGTGCCTCTGCAACGGAGTTGTCAGTTTACTTCTGATAGAAAATAAACTACTGATCCGGGGATTCCACGTTTTGCAATATTCTTCATTCCAAACTTGTGCACTGGAGGGTGTTCCACACCCCCCGACCCCGGATTAAATAATTTATTTTTATTAGAAGTAAACTAAAGATCTCCCGTTGCAGAAATTTACCTCCCCGGAGGTACGGAATTTATAATTACGCAGTTTATGATTAATTGTCAGATTATGAATTAAACACATTTACTTGGCCATAGCTAATTTTAAAAAACTTGAATTATGCTTAAATATTTAATTCACCTTTAATAAAATAAATTAGTGAAACCGGGGGTCTGGGGTGTGGAACACCTCCAGTGCTTCTGCAACGAGGTTGTCAGTTTACTTCTAATAGAAAATAAACAACTCGATCCGGGGTTCCACACGTTTTGCAATAGTCTTCATTCTAAAATTTGTGCACTGGAGGGTGTTCCACACCCCCCGACCCTCCGGATTGAATAGTTCATTTTTTATCAAAAGTAAACTAAAGATCTCCCGTTGCACAGCACTGGAGGGTGTTCCACACCCTAGACCCTCCGGATTGAGTAGTTTATTTATTATCAGAAGTAAACTGAAGATTTCCCGTTGCAGAGATCTACCCCCAGGGGGTACGGAATTTATAATTATGTAGTGTATGATTAATTGTCAGATTATGAATTAAACACATTAACTTGGCTATAGCTAATTTTAAAAACTTGAAATATGCTTAAATATTTAATTCACTTTTAATAAAAATAAATTAGTTAAACTGGGGTCTGGGGTGTGGAACACCCTCCAGTGCCTCTGCAACGGAGTTGTCAGTTTACTTCTGATAGAAAATAAACTACTCGATCCGGGGATTCCACACGTTTTGCAATATTCTTCATTCCAAAATTGGCACTGGAGGGTGTTCCACACCCCCAGACCCCCGGATCAAGTAGTTTATTTATTATCAGAAGTAAACTAAAGATCTCCTGTTGCACAAGCACTGGAGGGTGTTCCACACCCCAGACCCCCGGATCAAGTAGTTTATTTATTATCAGAAGTAAACTGAAGATTTCCGTTGCAGAAATTTACTCCCGGAGGTACGGAATTTATAATTACGCAGTTTATGATTAATTGTCAGATTATGAATTAAACACATTTACTTGGCCATAGCTAATTTTAAAAAACTTGAATTATGCTTAAATATTTAATTCACCTTTAATAAAAATAAATTAGTGAAACTGGGAGTCTGGGGTGTGGAACACCCTCCAGTGCTTCTGCAACGAGATTGTCAGTTTACTTCTAATAGAAAATAAACAACTCGATCCGGGGGTTCCACACGTTTTGCAATAGTCTTCATTCTAAAATTTGTGCACTGGAGGGTGTTCCACACCCCAGACCCCCCGGATTGAGTAGTTTATTTTTTATCAGAAGTAAACTAAAGATCTCCCGTTGCACAAGCACTGGAGGGTGTTCCACACCCCTAGGCCCTCCGGATTGAGTAGTTTATTTATTATCAGAAGTAAACTGAAGATTTCCGTTGCAGAGATCTACCAGGGCTACGGAATTTATAATTATGTAGTGTATGATTAATTGTCAGATTATGAATTAAACACATTAACTTGGCTATAGCTAATTTTAAAAACTTGAAATATGCTTAAATATTTAATTCACTTTAATAAAAATAAATTAGTGAAACGGGGTCTGGGGTGTGGAACACCCTCCAGTGCCTCTGCAACGGAGTTGTCAGTTTACTTCTGATAGAAAATAAACTACTCGATCCGGGGATTCCACACGTTTTGCAATATTCTTCATTCCAAAACTTGTGCACTGGAGGGTGTTCCACACCCCAGACTCCCGGATTAAATAGTTTATTTTTATTAGAAGTAAACTAAAGATCTCCGTTGCACAAGCACTGGAGGGTGTTCCACACCCTAAACCTTCCGGATTGAGTAGTTTATTTATTATCAGAAGTAAACTGAAGATTTCCGTTGTAGAGATCTACCCCTAGGGGTACGGAATTTATAAGTATGCAGTTTATGATTTTTATTATTTTGTTTTAGTTATAGTTTATGAGTTATGATTGACCAGCAGTTTAGCGTGAAGCATACACGAGTCGACTACGAAGCGTAAGCTCGTGGTTCGATCCTTGTTCGCGTTAGATGTACTGCTGCGATCAAAAGTCCAATATCGATCTGTGGACTATGGGGAAGGCAACGGAAACCACCCCATGAATTATACTCCTGGTAAATTCATCTTGGCTTCGGCCAAGTTGAATCGCCAACGTCAGGGAGACCGGATATGGCACATGAAGAAGTTTATGATTAATTGTCAGATTATGAATTAAACACATTTACTTGGCCATAGCTAATTTTAAAAACTTGAAATATGCTTAAATATTTAATTAATTTTAATAAAATAAATTAGTGAAACCGGGGTGTGGAACACCTCCAGTGTTTAGTAACGGGATATCGTTAGTTTACTTTGATAGAAAATAAACTACTGATCCGAGGTTTAATTTAATTAATTGATTACTGTTAAACTAGCAACTACCAAAACTTTTAATTAGTAAAATAATGACCGCCTAAGGTCTATTCAACGTTTAAGATAAAAAAATGTTAAGAAAATCCACTGATGTAAGTTAATTTGCTAGCAAATAATTATTATTGAACACCTTAGCTATGATACACATTGACCATAGTGCATGCGCATAAGCTAGGTTCAACTTCATGTAATTCACTCAAAATTTACTAACTTCTTGATACTTTACTTGTACTTCAATGTACTTACACGTATTTTACCTACTTTACACGTACTTCATGTATTTTACCAGTATTTCATGTACTTCACAAGTATTTCATGTATTTGACAAGTACTTCATGAGATGTGTACAAAAAACTTCACCAGCGGTTAACCCCTCGGAAAAAGTAATAACATTTCGCCAAGATAGATGTAACAAATAATATTAAAAGATAGAAAACTTCATAAATACGAGAGTATAACAAATTAAAAAAACCAGTGCTATTCACGACGGTATTGCATATAAGAAATATTGCTAATTTGACGTATAAATGACATTTGAGAGCCTTAGCAAGCTTTTTTATTCTATAAACGTCAATAGCAATTGCTAAGCTAGCAAGCTTGCTAAGTTAATCTGTACTGTTCACGATTTTATTAAACTTAGCAAGCTTGCTAGCTTTCAACCTTGACAGAATAAAGAAATCTTGCTAAAGCTGTCAAATGTCATTTATACGTCAAATTAGCAATATTACTTAATGTTAGCTAGTTAATCACTGAATAATAGCAATTTGGTTTGCCAAAAGCTTGAAATTTAGGAATTTAGCTAAGCAGTGAAATTGTTTTCGTGCATAAAAAAAATTGAAATTTCAATGGATTTATACTTTTTGAGGTTTCATGAACTAAATAAGACAATTTTAAAAACAATATTGGTGGGTGTGTGGGTGATCAAATTTTACCTCTCTTCTACCTCAAAAGTAATAGGAATTTCGAAATCAAATTTGATACTTCGTATCTCTACATTGAAACTTAGAGCTGATTATCTTTTGGTTTAAATTGGTTAATGGTACACACAAGGTAAAGCCAGACCATTGGTCCGACCACAGCTGCCATGTACGGCGGAAAGATGTATCGACCCGGGGCTCAGTCTGTGGAATTAATTTTCTACGAATTTGTTACTGGGCCGCCGTTAAACCCCGCTCGCCAGGTTAAGGCCACCACCCATTCCCATGACGCGGCTACAGGTGTAAGAAACACCAATCGCCTCTTCTTCCAAAGTTCGCGTTTCTCATTGCGAAGCTAACATCAGGAATCTCTCTCTTGCGTAATCTTCATCTGCAGAGTTTCATTGAATCGTCTTTTGAGAGATTCCGTTCTTCTTGGTCGCCACATCCCCTGGTCCTGGGGCGAGACCTTTTCTAAAACCATATTGCTCCAACCTTCTTGAATCTGACTACTAGATCCCACAGAAGGGCACCTCCTATTGTTTACATCGCCTCGTATAAGGCGATTCGATGCGCTCTGCTCTTCCGCGCAGCCTAGTGTATCCCCATACACTCGCTCCGTACGCCATACTTGGTATAAGCATACCATTTGTTACAGTTTAATTTAGTCGGCGCACAGACCTGCAACAAGACCTAAAATTGCCGACTAACTCGCCGTGAGGTCGGGGTCAGACGAGAATGAATTTTGGTCATGCATACGTCGGAATAGGTTGAAATCGTGATGGTAAACGATACTGGGTTACAGAGGGCGCCACTACTAATGTCAAAACGGTATAAATTAGGTAAAGTTAGTAGTCTTCTTCCTAAACCGTGTTTAAATAAACTTACTATTTCAAAGATCCCATCCAATTGAGTTTTACAAATTGAACCTGTAATTAATATAAACAGAAAAACACAGTTATACAAAAAAACGTATATGACTTTGAAAATACGGTACATGAGTGACTTGTTGACACTTCCATGATGGTCTTAAATCTACCAAAATAATATTGAATTGAATCTACTAAAATAATTTGACAAAATTACAGCATTTTTATTTAGCAACACTTGAGCGCTAACTCCTGTATTATCAAGCGTATCAAAAATTATTATTTTAGGGTTTAAATAAAGGAAGAAATGGGATTGGGCAGAGTAACTTTCATTGAGTAGCTATTGCAATAATATTGATTGAATTAAAGTAGTACATCTACAGATGTTTGTTTCTATAGAGGAGCTGGCAATATCAATTGAAAATTGTCCAGAATCTCTGCAAACTATCCAGCAGCCAAAGTAACAACTTCTATTGGGTAGGATCTAGGTTATATATTATCCTTAAAATCCCCCCGAGTTATTCTGATGCTAGCGCAAAGGTGGCCGAATCTCTGGCACCAAACCTTTACCGTGATGGCTATCTAATTAATATCGTTTGATTAAATTGAGGACACTTCAATAATTATAGGGATCATAAGTGGTATAATTTTAACTTATCTTATTTACCCAATAATAATCACTACAAATATTATGTAATAATATGTTTCAGATATAAATTACAAAACTTTGAACATTAAAATTACAACCATCACACGTTGCAAAATGGAATACAAATTTCAACCGATTGGAAATGACACAGAAGAGGATCGAATGCTAAACACGTTGATGATCTCTTCTGTAGCTCCTAGTTTTGTTGAAATTGGACCAGATAAATTTATTTTGACAAATGGTTACAATGAAGCCGTTGGGGATCATTTAAAAAACTTTCCAGTTAGAGATGAAGATATCTTCCTTGCGGCTTATCAAAAACTGGTAAATAATAGTTTAATACTGCGGAGTATGGTAATGATTACTTATGTTTAAGGTTCTACATGGTTGCAAGAAATTGTTTACTTGGTTTCTCACGATTTCAACTACAATCAAATAAACGAAGAAATAAGATGGCTCAGATTACCGTGCATTGAGTAGGTATCACAATAAATATTATATTCAAATTATCAAGATCCTTATTTTTACAGAGGAGCTGGCATTATAAACTTTAACCTAGCGAAAACTATTCATGACTTAGATATCGACCCTAAATTTGTACAAGAAGTTATTTCGAACAAAAAAAGTCCAAGAAACTTAAAAACGCATTTGTATTTTTCTTTATTGCCCGAAGCAGTAAGAAATGGAACTAAAATGTCTAAAGTAAGTATCCTTTCGGATTTTGTGATCCTTTTCACTGCATAGAATAATTTTTTTATTGCTCTAGATTATTGTGCCTTTAAGAAATCCTTACGATGTCTGTATTTCATTTTATCATCACAGTAAGCTTATGTATAACTACACGGGAACTTTCGAGCAGTTTTGCCAATTGTTTTTGGCCGGTCGAGGTATCACGGTCAGGATATATTATGTATATTTAACGTGCTAAACCATAACTTTCAGTTTACTTTGGACATTTTTGGAAACACGTAAAGAGCTATTGGGAACAAAGACATCGTCCTAATATATTATTTATCAAATATTCTGATATGAAAAAGGATCTTCCAGGTACTATTAGAAAAGTTGCCGAGTTTTTAGGAAAACCATTTTCCGAGGATGATATTGCAAAGGCAGCTGAATATTTCAGTTTTGAAAACATGAAGAAAAACCCAGACTTCAATCAGGAAGATTTCATTGAAAATTTTTATGTCAAGTTAAATCTTGCCAGCGAAAAAAGTTCGTTCATTCGATCTGGTAAAGAGGGTGGTTATAAAACTGTTATGTCGCCTGAAATGATAAAGAAATTTGATGCTTGGATAGCAGAGAATGTTAGCGACACTGGAATTACCTTTTAGTACAAAATATATTCAAATTTATTTTAATGTAACGTTCTTGTTAATATGACTCGAAGCATTCGAGCCCCATATTCAGGAGACACATTAATATGTAATTAAATATTCAGAAATTGTTTTATTTGATTGAATCAAATTTTCTTAGTGTAGAAGTCCAGGTGGCGAGAAATAAACGGAATAAGTAACATAAAATAAAGATAATAATCTTAATTGCGTGCACTGTTTAAGTGCGAGTGTATAGCAATGCTAGGTCTTCGAGTTTTGTTGAACATTCTCGATGATATTTACATAATTAAAATAATTGGCCGATGATGATATTCTAATCTCAGGAAATATTTGCTGTAATTTAATTCAGTTTGTTAATTTTAGATTACCATCTCGGATTTTTCCAACCAAACCTTTTGAGAATATTTCAAGATAAAACCACAAAAGTTGGTGTAAATTTTTAATTAAAAAATTTTTTTTACAAAAGTTCTACAATAATAGTAACATTTAAATTTCAACAAATTTGTGGCGCATTAAAACAAAATTTCTTTTATTATGCCAATCACCGTTAGGAGTTATTTTCGCACCATTTTTCTTTCGTTTAAGAAAACCCAAAGATTTTATAAGAAATAATCGCAAAAAGTAAAATTTAAAGCAATGATATGACCAAGCTTTTATTGGCTTTTGAGTGAATTAGCAAAAATTTAATTGTAAATAATTAGGCAGTCTTTCAAGAAAGTTTAAAAAACGAAGTACGTACAAATTTCACTAGTAACAAAATAAAAAAGAGCGTTTTCATCATAAACAACCACATCCTCGATAAAATTGAACGACAGGCTTAGTGTGAGTTTGTATCAGAACTTTTTCAAGAGCTTCCGAAGTGTTGAGACCCCAAACATCCAGTGGAGCTCGATTCATGCACGAAATTCTACGTTAAGAATAAAGTAAAAAAAAGGATTTTAAAAAATCTAAAAATTTACCTTCCGCCAGAAATTGAGTGCAAGAATTTCCAGTAACTGGGCCGAATGGTTTCAGGTTCTAGTAATGCTGCATGAAATAAAGTGGCTGTACTGAAGCAGTACAAAAATTCTGTAAATCCAGGAACTTTGGGTAAGTAACCTCGGTCAATTCCTAAAGTATAAGCTATCTAAAAAGCAAACGGTTTTGCAAATTTTTGACTCCACTCTCGATATTACCTGTGCGGCCTTCCATAAGACATATAAAGCAACCGTGGTGTCAGGATAGCTTTGAAAAGCTAAACCTGCCAACAAACCAGTAGGAATTGCAAAGTAAGGACTATCGGTTCCAGTAATTCTTCTCAATAGACAGTTTAAACCCTAAAATTACATTTACATGATATACAATACACAATATTTTTATTACCCTAAACGAACTGGCAAAACCACCCAAAAATAATGCCAATGACAACACATTTTTCCTAAAAAATAAAGACTTCAGAACAGAGGGTGAAGACATAATCCTTTTAGCGTTTAAAATCAACTTGAGAGCAATTTGGATACCCAATCCAATTCCTGCCATTTTACCAGCACCCTAAAAAATAACAGTTAATTGTGTTTATTAGTGGAACGCAAAGAGGATGTAGGCCAAAAATTTGAAAAAAATATTTTAAGGGTACAAACGTAAGGAAGTATTAGGTTGTTCAATAAATAATGTCGTTTTTAAGAGAGTTTTATTAGTTTATTTTACATAATTAAAAAATCTTTAATTTAAAAAGTAATTATCATCTGATTTTATAACTTTTGCCACCTGTCAGTTAACTTTTGAATCCCATTGCGATAGAAATTCGCTGATTTGGAATTGATAAAGTTATCAATATCATTTTTATATGCTGATAGCTTGCATATTCTTTTCCATTTAAAAATGCTGGAGGGACCGGAATTGATGTAAATCGCTAGAGGCAATGTCTGGTGAGTATGGAGGATGTTGTAAAGTTTTCCAACCAAAGCCAGTAATTTTTGGACGGTGATTGCTGCAGTATGTGGTCTTGCATTGTCGTGTTGCTGTATTACAGACTTCCTATTGACGAGGACCGCTCTTTTTAATAAATTTTTTTTGAAGACGGCCCTTCTGCTCACAATAAACATTTTCTGTTATAGTCTGCCCTTCATTTAAAAGTTCATAGTGAATAACTCCACGAATATTCCACCAAATGCACAGTAAAACTGTCTTTGGATGCAATCCCGTTTAAGTGTGGGAAGTGGTTGTTGTTTTGCCGATAACCACTGCTTTTTCTTTGTAACACTAGCATAAAGAACCCATTTTCAACCCCTGTAACAATTCACTCAAAAAGTCGTTGTTCTTTGTCTATTTAATAATGAAGAGAAGATTATTACTCGTTGCTCTCTCTGCCTATCGTTTAAATCATGCGGCACCCATACTCCGTCATAATTCGAGTTTTCATCTTTTTAGGTGGTTAAAACAGTTGAACTTCTATTATTGGTTAAAGTGGCAATGTATCGACATGTTAATTGTGGATCATCTTCAATTAAAATTTCTATCTTATCGGAATCGATCTGAATTGGGCGTCCCGATCGTTCTTCGTCTTGAATAGAAAAATTCGCACAGCGAAATTTTTAAACCACTTTGACATTTTTATGTGTTGACAGCATTCTCACTAAACACTTGACACAGATTTTTAGCTGAAGTTGTGGCATTATTTCCATTTTGAAATTCATAAAGTAAACAATGCCGTAAATGCTCTTCACTCTTATCCATGGTAATAATGTTATTACATTTAACCCTCAATATTTTTTTAAATTTTGCTGGAAACTAAAGATTATACATGTGTGAACCGACCAATAACTAAAACTGCAACTGAATCTTTTCGGCATTGCAGTTTTCGAGTGTATATAATATGATAGTAAAAACGACATTACTTATTGAACAACCTAATACATCGAGATATTAAAATGTTATGGCGTGTCGTTTGTAGCGGTCTGAAGGACCTCTTCCATTTGCATCACATTCCTTTATCTAGCAAACTGTTACAAAGTAGAAATTACTTAAGTAGGGAAAGATGAGGCAGTTTCCCAGTATAGAGTACTGTAAACCCTCTCAGTGTGGCATTTCAGAACTTATATTGTTCAGTTTGGTAATCTTAACAGTGAAGAATTTTAGCGCCATTTTAGATTAGAAAGAATCAATAACACAAATAAAAGCTATACTACACCAATTTATTATATAATTTGTATTATCACCGATCGAAGTGTTTTAACAAATTATTTTACAAACAAAAATTCGAATGTTTATCATGTTTTTAGTAAATATTAAAAACAAAAATAATTTTAAATAATAAACATAATCCAATTTCACTCAAAATCAAATCAGCTCTAAGTCTCGATATAAAATACAAATACCAAATTTAATTTTAAATAAATTCTATTTAAATTCTAAATAAAAAAAATTCTTATTAGTTTTGGAGTAAAATGGCACATCATCGAGCATAATGTTCAAAAAAAATCCCATCTTCAAAACTGCCCCACCTTCCCTCTTCATATTTTTATCAATATTTGACCTTGAAATGCAGTAACACCCAGCAAAACTTCAATTTCATTGGAAAACTTTACAACAAATCAAGGTAATGTTTTCTAGCCAATAGTAAGTCAGGGATTTGACGTCCCAAGGAAATTGCCAGGACGATACAGATCCCTGACTTGGCAACTAACGGTAAAATAAATTCAAACCTCTTGATGCAAATTTTTGGCTCCACGGTATGATTTTACCTGCATGGTGTAATATAAGCAGCTGAAAGGATGAGGACATGTATAGTGGCGTCCTAAGCACTTAATACTGTTGATCATACTTTTATAAGCTCGAAGAGCTTGGCTTATTAGATGATAAACAGACATTTTACGGTTGCAGTTGGTCCACCTGCTGTTAGATCTCTCATCAGAAGGATCATTTGGCGTAATTTGTTGTCTATAAAACGACCGAGCTTGACGAGACCTTGCAATGTAGTCTTTCTCTTCGTATGGTCCCACAATAAACCTATGAAGGAATTAACTAAAACAAAACATTTCGACTTCATTCCAGATGGTTTACCGTAAGACGCCAAACATCGAGTCGTCTTTCACGTCTGGACCTCTCTTGTGCAATCCGCTCTTATAAAAGTACAAAAGACCGGCAATAGAAATACTGAACATCAGGACCACTCCGTGCTTAACAGGTTTTACCATGTTTCTTGTCAACATCATATTCCATATGGTTTCAGTGGCAACATTACTGACATACAAACTTAATAACAATCTTCTGGATGGTCGTTCTATTAAAATTGCAAACACGCTTGCCAAAAATGCAGGCAATGCCGACACACTTAGGAGATTGAAATTTCCTAAAAGTCTCCTGAGATTTATTAACAACCTTGTAGCTGTCAAGTTTTACATTATTTCAATAAAACTTCACCAACCTTAAACTGCAACAGAACAAGGAGTAGCCGAAAGCTGTTCCGCTAAGAAATGCCGTTGACTGAAGTATTCCGTGAAATGTTTTCTTAAGATCCTCCTTACTTGGCAATTTGCCCCTCATCAAGAGAGCTAACTAAAAAAAAATGACAGCTAAGTACCAATTGTTATAACTTAACGACAAACAAATGACAATCTCTTCAATTTATCGTTTATTTGTTTACTATCAGAACACCGTTTAAATTAATAATTATTTGATGATATGGTGACTCATTTGTTTTTCCCAGTATAAATTAATAATGTAACAGCGTAGTTTTGTAAAAAAAACCTACCACATAAAAAGTAGCATAGACCCTAAACGAATCCACAATTGCGTACATGTAGCAACCCGAAATTGCCTCCAGACAACTTTCGGTCCAAGGGTGGACGTATTCGGCACATGGTACCCTTATAGGTAGAAGTTTACTCTGAACGTGCACCATCACTTTTGAAGGTCTAAAACGCCCAACCAGTGACACCACACAGCACTGGTTGTTAAGAATTTAAATGTAAGGGCACCGTGTGACCTATCAAACAAGTCAACGACCTGCAGTGCTTAATTAACACTTCGATAATTTTTAATTCGACACTACTCATAAAGAACCTATAAATTTATTTAAACCACCAGCTGATGAAATCGACACAGTTTACCCATGTTTACATTTTTATTTATCAAAGTAAACAACAGATGGCGATACTCGTCGCAAAGCGGATTTATCGATTCCAGCTGCAGCAAAATTTTATGACGAAAAAGGGATCTATAAACAAAAGGTAGTTTGCTATTGACATATTTATGAAGGTCGCTAGTGAACTAAAAAAATCAATATATCATTTTAAGTAATATTATATTCAGTAGTGGTGGTTTGTCTTCGAGGTTATAGAGTCGCGCGCCTTCCCAAAGAAAAATCAAACGCGCACCACCAGAGACGGCAGTCCCAATTATGAAGGCAAGAGGGGGGGGGTTCTTCCTCCGCAAAAAGTTCACAATTAGGTCTGCGAATGGAAATTTATAGTGAAAATAAAAGATATTTAATCGTTTGATATTAATCCCATCCAATAACTTGATCGAGGTGGAGAGCATGAAGTACAAAGTCTCCCTCTCCTCAAAAGTTTTGACAAATACTTCCGCGACCGCCAAGGCTCAAATAGAACCTTTGTGCAAGGACCCTGATGTCGTTTCGTACTTCGTGAAGACGAGCGCAAGCAAAGTAAACGAAAATTGCAGAATTCAAGAGTTTCCATTTGTACATACGTTACTGAAGACGACTAATGAGTCAGAAACACATTTCTACCGTTCACGCTTGCTTTGTACAAATTTTTACTTTAGAAGGAGGCTGTAGAACTATCCCAAACAGTTTTTGAGGTAAAATATGGCCTCTTCCGTTGCGGAGATATTTATAAAATTTTTTAGTAAGAGGCTTGGGTTGCAGATACAATGGCTTACACACCAAAGGTTAAGTTTTTATTCCTCGAAACCTGTGAAGGTAGTGGTTGAAGCATCCGTAACCGGTCAGAGCCTGAGTAAGTTCATGATTCAACTCTCCACGTGTCCTTTGGAGCCATGGTTTTAGAACCGGTATTAATCTTCTAGTCCAGAGGCCTTTCGTTTCCATGAACCATCGATTTTGCCATTTTTCCAGCTTTGCCTCGTTGTTTTTCTTTTTCTGTGCCGGTGCTTTGGCATCGCCGCTACCACCGCCACTTTTTTTCCTTTTAGTCGTTAACTCGATTTCGAGTGTCGTGACCCCTCCCTACAAGGGGGGGAGCTTTCTTGGTGGGTAGCCATTTCCTTCCGAGGGAAGACGATCAGAATTTTTTTACTCCGCCCGGATTCGAACCGGGTATCTGTTTGGTATTTAACACACTAAAGTGCCAAACTATGACCACCACTGCCTCGCTGGATAATTGCGGTAACTAGATGTTATTCTGAGGTTTATCCGCCTCTATACCCTTTCGTAGCTTTTCCCGTACCCCACATCGGTGCTCCGTGAAGGATTATGGAGTTTATGACTGTCGCCAGAATTTGTTTTTGATGTATGGCGGTCTACCGATGTTCTTGACTGCTTTCTGGGATGTTTCTCGGACGTGGATACCAAATCACATCCGGTGGTCTATAGTAACACCCAGCACTTTGGTAAATTTTTCCAGCACAATCCGGCACTCCCTAACTCGATCGCGAGATCTTCGCATTTTCTTTTACCGATCAGTAACACGGCTTCGGTTTTTTCGGGCACTAATTCAATGAATCAATGAACTTAGTCATCATATTGATAAACACGTTCATCATAATTATGAATTCAATCATCAATATTATGATGATCTACTACTTCAAGTCAATGAATTTATTCATCATATTGATGAACACGTTCATCATAATTATGAATTCAATCATCAATATTATGATGATCCACTACTTCAAGTGAATAAATTTATTCATCATATTGATGAACACGTTCATCATAATTATGATACAATCATCAATATTATGATGATCTACTACTTCAAGTCAATGAATTTATTCATCATATTGTTGAACACGTTCATCATAATTATGATGCAATCATCAATATGTCGATTGAGTATAAGATGATCGAGTACGTCAAATCAATGATTTTATTCATTATATTGATGAATACGTTCATCATAATTATGAATACAATCATCAATATGATGATAGACTACGTCAAATCAATGATTTTATTCATCATATTGGTGAACACATTCATCATAATTATGAATACAATCATCAATATTATAATGATCGAAATTATATATTATTAACCTTTGAAATTAATATTTGATTCAAATTTTTAAAATTATAAGGTTAAATGAACAATAAAACGAAACATTATTTGTGAGCTTTCAGCAATGGTTACTGCTGTCATCAGACATTTAATAATAATTGCAATTGCTGAAAGCTCACAAATAATGTTTCGTTTTATTGTTCATTTAACCTTATAATTTTAAAAATTTGAATCAAATATTATGATGATCTACTACTTCAAGACAATAAATTTATTCATCATATTGATGAACACGTTCATCATAATTATGAATTCAATCATCAATGTTATGAATTCAATCATCAATATTATGATGATCTACTACTTCAAGTCAATGAATTTATTCATCATATTGATGAACACGTTCATCATAATTATGATGCAATCATCAATATGTCGATCGAGTATAAGATGATCTAGTACGTAAAATCAATGATTTTATTCATCAAATTGATGAATACGTTCACATAATTATGAATACAATCAACAATATGATGATAGACTACGCTTAATCAATGATTTTATTCATCATATTGGTGAACATTTTTGTTATAATTTTGAATAAAATCATCAATATGATGATCGAGTACGTCAAATCAATGATTTTACTCATCATATTGATGAAGACTTTCATCGTATTTAAAAAAAAATTTCAAAATAAAAAAAATTATTATTACATAATATCTAAAAATAAGAAAATAATTTGGTTTATCATATTGATGAACACTATCCATCAAATGAAATTCGTCATAATGATGAACAAATCATCAATATGATATACAAAATCATCGATTAAATTTGATGGATATTCAAAACTATGCATTTGAACTCTTCAATTTATTTTCATTGTAGTGATAAAACAATCATCAATATGATGCGTAAAATAATCGATTTAGTTTGTTAAATGAGAAACGATTCATCATCCATCAAAGTTAATCGATGTTTCTGTACGTCATACTGATGATTGTTTCATCACTAATTGACTTTATGTCTTTATGACTTTATACGTCATACTGATGATTGTTTTATCACCATGATGTAAATAAATTGATGAAATCAAATTCATAGTATTGATGAATCATTCGTCATTCATCAAATTTAATTGATGATTTGTTCATCATTATGATGAATTTCATTTGATGATTAGTGTTCAGTAATATGATAAACTAAATTTTTTTAAGCGTCATATTGATGATTGCTTCATCACCATGATGTAAATAAATTGATGAAATTAAATTCATAGTATTGATGAATCATTCATCAAATTTAATCTATAATTTTGTACGTCATATTGATGATTTGTTCATCATTATGATAAATTTCATTTAATGAATAGTATTCAGTAATATAATAAACCAATTTTTTTTAAACGTTATATTGATGATTGTTTCATCACCATGATGTAAATAAATTGATGATATCAAATTCATAGCATTGATGAATCGTTCATCATTAATCTATGACTTTGTACGTCATATTGATGATTTGTTTATCATTATGATGAATTTCGTTTGATCAATAGTGTTCATCAATATGATATACCTTATTTTTTTCATTGTAGGCACTAATAAGAGCGCTTTGTTAGCTGTTGCTGTTAGGGCCCGGTCCCTTTTTGCAGAGACTCCTACGAGACAGGTCATCGGTAAAACCGAATATCTCTGCACAATCCGCACAATGGGACCCAGTACCGATTCCTGTGGAACTCAGCTGGTTATCTGGACTTCTTCTGTCAGCATCTTCTCTTTTATAATAAGTGCGCGTTTGCTCATGTACCTTTGTAAGATGTTCAGCAAATAAAATGGTATGTTCATGTTTTGCAGTTCTTGGACGATGAATGACCATGTCGCCGAATTAAATGAATTCTTCACATATAACATTATCAGAATGCATATTAGCTTCCTGGTGCGCCAAGTACCACTCTTTGCTATCTTGGCGGTATTTAAGGCGTCGATTGTAGACCGTTCTTTTCGGAAGCCCCCCCCTCTTGGTTTGAGTTATATTTGCAGTCTTCCAAGTATCATTCTCTCAAATAATTTTCCGATGCCGTCTATAAGGCAGATCGGTCGATAAGAGCTGAGATTTTCAAGATGTTTCTCTCCTTTCCTCAGCAGCACCAAACTTGTCTTCTTCCATATGTCCGGGAATGCGCCGCGCATAAGTCACCCGTTCAGAACTTCAAGCACCGGTTGCGGACATTCTTCGAAAACCATCTTAATAACCTCTGTTGGGATGCGGTCCGGTCCTGGCGCCTTACTAGCTCTTCGATGATTAAGCATGAAATGTTTTCGGTTTCCTCTCTACGGAAGTTGTTTGTGTCGTGTCTAAAAAACAGGTGGGGTAAGGTCGGGTATGCTTGCTCTTACTGTCTTTTGGGTAACGATCTTGTCTGCCTGTATATTGTGATGGTGCAACCGAAGTTATCTATTAACTCATTTTTGGCAACTCTATTCAAGCTTCATACAAAGATTTTTCAAATAACTCCGCGACTGTTGAAACTGATATGACAGGAATGAAAACTTATTAAGGCTGACACAAAATTTAAATATTTTAAAGATCAGTTTCGCCCAAAATCTCCACTTGGAAGGCTTGTTGCGGAATTTTGTTAAATTCCGAGAGATGAGATGAATACGATTCTCTTGTGCGGAGCAGGGTGAGATTTGAAACTTTAAAAAATGTACAAAGCTAGTTATTTACTGATTTTGAATCCTATTTTGTATTTGTTTTTGAATCCTGCAATTCAAATAATTAATTTTACCGCCAATTGATAACTATTTTTTCAGCCAATTATAAATCGGGAATATAGCATAGCCTAAGGAGGAAAAAGTGGTTTCTCTCGGGTGACGTCATATACGTACCTGGCTTGCCATTGGCTAGAAAATAATTACCAAGTAGCGGTAAAATTAATTTCAGTCGCAAATTGAAACTTTCGGTTATTATTTTATTCGAAAGAAGTTGATTCACGTTTTACTTTTATGTTATTTTAAACAACATAAATTATTTTAGTTCAAATACGTATTACACGCGAATTCGTTCAATGTTATTTTTAATTTGCTTTATTAAAAATGTTTTGGTTATTAAATTAACAACTTTAACATTTTTCTCATTTTTGTTTATTCCCATGACCGCGTATTTAAAAAAATGTAGTATAATCAATTTTTAATTAGTTAGGTAAATGAAACTTGAATTGCCCGCCGGAAAGTGTAGCAAAATTTTGGTATGAGTTAGAATTTACAGAATTAATTTATTTTAATATTCCTACTTATTTGTAATTTGTAAATTATCTATGAAAGCGTTTGGCAAGTCAATGTAAATATTTAAAAGGGAGGCTCTCCAAGAACCTCCCTACGGGCACAATGCTTCATCGATTCTAAATTACTCAGACAGATCAATTATACCCATGTATAGGTATAAGTTGTATTTTAACAGTTTATAATAATTATGAAAAATTTAGTTCTAATAGTAGAAGAAGTGAATATCGCGTAACATCAATTAAATTGCCGCGAGAAGTATTTAATTCACTTTATTTCGAACCCAGCGCTTTAAGATTAAAATTTTCGCGTTACCATAATATGTATTACATTTACAGCTTGTAAACATGCAGATACAATTTTATTATATTTTCGACACAAATTTTTATGTAAAAGAACACGTAACAGGTAAAAAATCTATTATACTTTTATGTATTCATTATTATTTAATTTTTCCGAGTTTCCTGTTACAAGCAAAAATTTTCATATTTCTTTCAAATTTTCTTACAAAAATTTTTCCATTTTCAACGTAATCTTATTATAATTTTCTTTAAATTTATAATTAAATGTTGACATGAAGGAATATCTACTTCAAATATTGATTGCAAATTCTTGAGAGGCTTTTTGGGGTTTGGTTATATAATCAAAGTAGCAATATTAAAGCCCCGCTTGGAAAATGAAAAAAATTAAAACCTAGTACAAAATTATCAAACATCTTTCGTGTAATTAATTAGATGCTTCCTAATTACCACGTACTATATTTTAGATGGCTTACATTTTCAAAACTTGAACTGATTGCAAAAGTTAATTCGTTTACCTCGTTTCAACTATTTTCGAAATTAATTGCGACAAGCTTCACCAATTTTACAAAATTCTTACTTAATGGAAAATGTTTAATACAAAATCGTTGGGGCAGGTAGATGCAATAATTAACTTAACGATAGTGAGAAGCCCAAGTGAAATTTCCACCGGTAAAGTGCGTCTAGGAATTTCAAAATTAAACAGATATTTTAAAAGCTTCGCCTTGATCACCCAAAAAAATTTATTATAACGCGGTATTTATTTTTAATTAAAATGTAATTTGTTAGCGTCCCGCAACGATTACGACCACAATTTCATCAATAATTGATCTGGTATGTATTATTATGATGGTTTAGTCGATTCAAAACGAATTGTATTTTAATTGGGAAGCAGTGATTCCTAAACAGTTCCAGCTTTGGTATTTTTAAAAAAGTTTAATTATGTTTGTCTGATGATTTATCCATGATTTAATTTATGAGCCAAGCCCTCAGTTAACTGCAACAGGCTGAAAGGTACAATTTGTTCAGTCGGAAAGCTTAGTTGGGCGTGGGCCATGCATTGATTTCTAAGTTGGTTTACAATTAGGTAATTAATACGAAACGATAACGTAGGGTATATTTACAACAACCCCTACCTAAATTGAACAAAAACAAAAAATAAGTAATAACAGAAGATCAGCTTGGTGGTGTTAGGTTCAGTCGCACTAACAAAAAATTCAACTGCTTTCCGCTAATTAAAAGTAAATTGTCCATGCACTTTGCACTTAGTAGAGGTCCTGTCCTGAGGTTGTCCTGATGATATGAAGCAATAATAATAAGCACCCAGGTATAGTGGCAGATAATGCTTTTAGTAGTTCTCTACATTAATCGAACAATGAACCTCTGACACTTTTACACATAAATTTAAGAATTATCCGCTCAACTTGAATGGAATTGTTCAACTTCACTGTATTTTTCTTACGAAATAATATTTTATTACGATTTAAGACACTCGGTAATCTACAGACAGGAAACGTCAAGAGCTACAAACTAATGTCATCACCAACATAGTAAAGTTATATTTAAAAAACATTGCAAATTTATCGAAAGTAAAATTGTCTTCTATTAGATATCATTTATTTAAAGCACCGTTTTCTTGGAGATTTTTTAATAAATTACGAAACCACTATTTATAAGAACACCTGAAGGAAATCAATAAATAATGAAGTGAGAGTACAAAGTATTTAATATAAAATAGTTAAGGGTATAAATTAACGATACAGGGAAAATCTAGCACAACGGAAACATGAGGGAGAGTAAATGACATACAATATTGAATTTGATATTAGAAACCAACAAAGTAATGCTGAATTTCGCGTTCAATTTTCTCGAATGCAACCAAATATTGTAAAACATTGTCAATATTCGAATAGTTTACGATGCCTAAAGACGAATCATGTTTTGCATTTTATAATAATTATTAAAAACCAACTTTTGCAGGTAATTGAAGCTGATTAAAGGGTCAGTGATGATTTTTAGTTTTTTATTGCACACTGCTGGGAGCTGGGATAATGTTAATTTTAAAAACCATTAAAACTTAGCTTGATGTGCGGGCCAGATTCAGGGCTTACATTTTTCATTGAAAAAAATAACTCAAATAAAATGAAAACAATTCAGTTTCTAAAAATGAGCTATTTACAAAAATGAAAATATTCAACGTTAAATTACAATTTATTGTTTCCAGCCTGGTGGTTTCTTTGTCAATCAAAACAAAAAAGTTCCTTGGAAATTCCATTATTCAGTGTTACACTTTGTGATAGCCTTCAAGTAGTTGACGTGTAATTTCAATGTTGAAGAATCGCATCCATAGTAGGATAGCTTGATTTTGCTTTATTAGCTTTAGCTTTACTGACTTTTGCAAACGAAAAGTGATGAACTTATTTTTATAAATCCAGGAACGTAGGTTACTCTAAATAAAAGTTAAACTATTGCGTGATAATGTTCTAAAAGTGAAACCAAGTGCCATGCCGGTGGGCTGGGATACGGTCGAAGATGACCAATCACAACGTCGTAAAACATGAACTGTAAAACCCTTGGTGGCCCGACCAAAAATTTTGTTTTTACGTGTAGAGAACGATGCCCTCTTTCATAATTCACTTCAAAAATCATGAAAATTCGAGTTGGAGAATGGTGACCGTTCATAGATCTTTTTTACTTATTAAGAAAATATAATTAGCCAATAATTTATAAATTTTTTGATGCAGAATTGGAATTAGACGTTAACGTCAAAAATAATTGGACAAATTTTGGTGTGATGAATAGGTTTTGTACTTCAATTCTTACTCTAAAACCTTTGTCGTTGTCATTCCAATTCTGTATCGATTATATCTGACTGAAAGACATTTCATATCCGCCCACCCGAAACTGTGTACTTTCTCTAATTATTATTTTCGCTTCGGACTCGAATAATACGTAACGGCGTAGGTTCAATTTTACTGCTTCATTGATTCGAGTGCAATAGCGATTAAAAATGTTACGTCATCATAGCAAAGATCAATATTTAATGCATTATTGAAAAAATAAATTGCATAGATCGGGGAATCTGTGGGGGTATGGAATATCCCCCAGTGCTCCATCATCGAAAGCTTTATGATACCGGTTAATGTTTTCCAGAATCATGACGTAATATACTGGGGGATTTCCATACGCCCTTTTCCCAACCAAGGTTTCTATCTTTTATTTTAGTATTGAGTCAGTAGCCAAATTTTTTTTCCCAGAAAGGGTCACTTTTCTTCATCTTTTTCCACTTTTATTAGGTTAAAACCTTTTTTTTTCTAGATAATTTACCTCAGTGGAGTTTCTATAGAGGAGGATATCCAGCTCTCTCTCTTTCCATCGCTTTGGGGGTCTTCTTACTGGCCTTATTTCGCGAGGGTTTCCCCTTACGATTTTTGGTATTAGCTCTTCGGCCATCCTATCTGCATGTGCTTTCCATTCTTTTCTTTTGGTTTTAATAAACTTTACATATGATGTTCATTATTCTGCGTAGTTGACGAATCTCTTTACTAGGAATTCTTTTCTCCGCGATATTTCTGATTGTTCTCATTTCGGTGGTTCTGAGTAATTGCTTTGTTGTTTCTGCGGCATATGTTAGCTGTCTTGTAAATTCCAATCTTGGTTTCTACTGACATGTGTTTATTTTTCTAGAAGACGTCCCGAAGGCATCTCAATATCATGGCGCCCTTTATAGTCTGCTGATTTACCTCTCCTTGAATATCACGCGTACTTGATAAATCGGTTCCCAAATACTTCTTCTTCTTCTTCTTTAGCTTTAATTAGGACAAGTCCTGTTTTATTCTAACAGCAGCATCGGAGATATCCGAAGCCACTGCTAGTACTGTGAGCATATTATTTGTTTTACATCTGAAGTAGTTTGCTAGGCTGGCTTCAGATGTGCCTGTTACCCTATATTATTGTTAATGATGGCAATTCATTAACATAGGAGGACCACCGGCTTTACGTGCCTTCCGAAGCACGGGGACGGTCATAGATAGAAAGAGAGTCAGAGAGAAAATTTTCCTTTCTAGACTCCTCCCGGGATCGAACCGGGTGCCTTAGCATTAGTAGTCGATCGCTCTAACTACTAGGCCAGTGACCGTCCCCAAATACTTGTAAGATTTTATTGGTTTTTCTTCGATTTCTAGATTGCACTCATATTGCAGCATGCACCAATGAGGGTCACTCATTGTTTACAGAAACCTTATCTTTTACTCCCTGGAAAGATAAAACTACGCAATAATCTAAGGGTCTTTATCCACAGCCAGGTATAATCGTTGCTACGCTAAATACTCGTGCATCGACCATTGACGTTGCGGTTCAACTCCAAACTGAATCAAATTTATCAGCATGGAGGGCATTCTATACTGTCAGACCCACGGTTCAACACCATTTTACGCCGTTACTAAGATTTGCAATTTTGAATAATTTAAATTATGATTCGACAAGCCTATGCCATTTAGAAATGGCGCGAGGCGTACTTATCCTTCCCGGTTGCGAGGAGATAACATGCGTGAGCCCAATATGTTTTTCTACGTCATTGGATTTTTATCTTTAACGAAGCAGGTCGCCATTGTTATAATTTCCTAATATCATTGGAAAACGTAAGTAATTCCAAGAGAATGCCAGTTTGCAACAACGTTCACCATAGTTTTTCTGACCATCATAAGTGGTATCTGTGCACTGGGTTTTTATTACCGTAGCTTTGTTAGTATATGTATTAAATAAAGCAAACCCATGTAGCACACAATCTTGGCGCGATATTGGACCAATATTGGAGCAGTATTGTACATTGGTGTAGAATTGGCGATCTACAGCCAATATTAGTGCAATATAGTTTTAACATTGGAATGCAATATTGATTTACGATGTAATGCCAATATTGGTACAATATCGATTATCTATATTTAGACAATATTGAAATGCAATATTGGTGTAATATTGGCTCAATATTGGGGCGCAAAATTTTTACTATGTAATGCCAATATTGGTACAATATTGATTATCTATATTCAGGCAATATTTAAATGCAATATTGGTGCAATGTCGTCTCAATATTGTAATGCAATATTGGTTTACTATGTAATCTCAATATTGGTACAATATCGATTATCTATATTCAGACGATAATGAAATGCAATATTGGTTCAATATTGGGGCGCAATATTGGTTTACTATGTAATGCCAATATTGGTACAATATTGATTATCTATATTCAGGCAATATTTAAATACAATATTAGTGCAATATAGTTTTAATATTGGAATGCAATATTGCTTTACTATGTAATCCCAATATAGGTGCAATATCGGTTATTATCTATATTCAGACGATAATGAAATGCGTATTGGTGCAATATTGGTTCAATATTGGGGCGCAATATTGGTTTACTATGTAATGCCAATATTGGTACAATATTGATTATCTATATTCAGGCAATATTTAAATACAATATTTGTGCAATGTCGTCTCAATATTGTAATGCAATATTGGTTTACTATGTAATCTCAATATTGGTACAATATCTTCTTCTTCTTCTTCTTCTTCACTTCATGGTATAGGCAATTTATGCCTGTTCCGGCACCCATCTTTTCTCGGCCGTCCCACACTTCTTTTTTTCCCGCGGGTTTATATCTTCGGACCGCTATCGGCAATCTCTTCGCTCATTCGTTCCAGGTGTTCGTTCCATCTTCTGTTATAATTGACGATTTTATCTTGGATGTTGTATAAGATATTTAATTCCTCTCTAATGTCTTCGTTTCTTATCCTGTCCTCTTGAACATCCCTTTGTTGCTCTCAAAAATTTCATTTCGCTGGCCTGTATTTTACTTTTGTCTTTTGATGTAGTGGCCCACATTTCGCTTCCATATGTCAATATCGGGACAGCTATTGTTTTGTATAATTTCATGCGTGTATCCGTTTTTGTTTTGTTTTTTAAAAATCTGTGTATTGTACCACAGATATGTCCAAACTTAGTTAGTTTGTCGTCTATGTCGTAGTCTTTATCTACAGATACGTCGCATCCCAGGTATTTAAAGTGTATCACTTGTTCTATATTTTGGTTGTTTACTACAATTTTCGTTCTAACTGGGTGTCCTCCTCTAAAAGCCATGGTCTTTGTTTTATGAGTCGAGATCTTGACATTGTAGCTCTTGCATAGATTTTCCAGATGGAATATGGCTCTTTGCAGGTCGTCTTCATTTTTTTGTATTAATACTGTGTCATCCGCGTATAAAATTGAATTTAATATTAATTTGCTATTTAACTGTATTCCGACGGTTATTGTTTCTTTCCATTTTTTAAGAATTTGGTCGATGTAAATATTGAAGAGTGTAGGTGAGACACAGCATCCTTGTTTAACACCCTGTTTGTTGGAATTTCCTGAAACAGCTTTTCTCCCAGGTCTAGGACTATACTTGTGTTATTGTAGAGGTTTTTAACTGCTCCTATTAGGTGTTGTGGGTATCCTTGGTGTTCCATTATTTCCCAGAGCTGTTCTCGATTTAAGTTATTAAAGGCTTTTTCAATAAAGCCTTTATCAATGGTACAATATCGATTATCTATATTCAGACGATAATGAAATGCAATATTGGCTCAATATTGGGGCGCAATATTATTGCAATATTGGTACAATATTGATTATCTATATTCAGGCAATATTTAAATACAATATTAGTGCAATATAGTTTTAATATTGGAATGCAATATTGCTTTACTATGTAATCCCAATATAGGTGCAATATCGGTTATTATCTATATTCAGACGATAATGAAATGCGTATTGGTGCAATATTGGTTCAATATTGGGGCGCAATATTGGTTTACTATGTAATGCCAATATTGGTACAATATTGATTATCTATATTCAGGCAATATTTAAATACAATATTTGTGCAATATCGTCTCAATATTGTAGTGCAATATTGGAACGTACGAAGTGTAACGCAGCCGATTTGTTACCATCTTCAGTGTTAAATTGTTCACCTTTACGTAATATTATCCAAGAAGAAATATATTTATTTGCCATTTGCAGAGCAATTTGCTCGTTTTGCAGCAACCTACCTCAACATAAAACAAAAATGATAAGTTCTTTTACCGTCGCTAAAACTAATCCGTTCATAACAAGTTTGCTGATTAGAGAAAGCCGATAGCTTTTCAAACAGAATTTCTAGTTTAATCTGTCACCCGCAAAGGTGAATTATATTGTGGGTGTTTTATGGATGATGAACATCTATTCAATTTGTACTCAGAGGCCATTTTGGAGAAAGCGCTCGAAGGGGTGCAACATGTACCTAATTGAGATGAACGAAAAATCATAAATGACACCTTCATGCTTACCGACAGCCCTGAAGGTTTGAAAACACTGATATGGAAAATAAACAAAACAAGCAACGCATACGGTTTCCACATAAACAAACAAAAAACAAAAGTAATGGCAATATCAAAGACCAAATTAACAACATAAACATTAATATATAGTGTAATCGATTAGAAATGGTGGATAAGATCAAATATTTGAGTTGCTGGTTGCCCGAAGACAGGAATCCCACCCAGGAGATAGCACGCAACTCCTGTTTCAGGATGAAGACTTTAGAATCCTATCAATACTCTTCTACCGCGTTAGAGGGTGGACTCTAATGCCCGATTGCACGACCTCTTTTAAAGTGTTAAGTGTTCCTTAAATCATTAAGTGCCACCTATTCCATTGCACCACCGAATAAAATGTTCTTTAACCTCTTACAAACTACCTAAATTTAAGCCGACAAAAATCTGCCGCTTAAATTGTTCCTTAACCTTAAATGACAGAAATTGATGAATAATTTTATGGTTGTGAGGTAAATTTATAGTTTAAAACTTTTTTTAGTTTAAGGTTAAAAACATTAATAATATTTCAACAACGTGTGTTATATTTGCGCACAACATGAATGAAATGGAGCATGACTTGTTTAAAGACGATTTGGAAGTTTTTGAAATAATTAATCATGGTTTTCAACACAAATTTACGAAAGAGCAAACTATATTAATAGTATGAATGATTTGTCGTTTTTTAAAAGATTTCGACTTCAGAAGGAGACAGTTGTTAGGGTTTTGAGAGAAATTGAGCCACAATTGGAATATCCATATGACAGAAATAATTCTGTATCTCCTATAAACTTGTTTTTTTAGATATTTTTTAAATTTCTACAATGAACAATAACGTTGAATGTAAAAGAATAATATAAGGTTATGTATATGCATTTTGTTTTTGTTTGCAAGTTTAACCAACCTAAAATTTATGTCTGTGTAAAATTCCTAAAATATCACCAAAATTACTATAAAAATGCGGTGTTGCTAAATTAATCTGAAGCTTAACTAAGCCGACGTTATGTAAAGGTGGTGCAATGCAACCTAAACTAATCTGCGCTTTATAGTTAAGGATCACTTAGGTAAAGGCCACTTTTAGTCGGAGGTCGTGCAATCGGGCATAAAAGTTTCATACATTAATAAACTGGTGGTTTTCGGGATGGGGACGTACATACAGAAGAATGCTCACAATATCTTGGACTGAGCATATCACGAACGAAGATGTTCTACGTCGCATGGATAAAGATCGAGAAGTACTCAAAACCAATCAGAAGAAGAAAAGCTGCTTACTTCGGGCATATTTTCAGAAATGAAAAGTATGTTCTTCTGCAGCTCATAATAGAGGGAAAATAGAGCGCAAACGAGGTCCCGGAAGGAAAAGGCAAACCTGGCTGAAGAACCTAATGCAATGGTTCAATCGAACACGCGAAGAACAAAGACGAGTACAACGCTGTGGTAGCCAACCTCCTATGAGAAGACGACACACTGAGAAAAAAAAACATTTGCCTACCAGTTTTCATACCTCTGCTAAAGGTACTTCTCGGTCTGTATAAGTTTGAGTTGTGTACTTTCATTAATTATTATTCCACTTTTCATTCATTTGCGGAAAATACGTACTGATGCTTGCTGAACAGCTCGTGGGTCAAATTTATTAAAATTATGGAGAAAACTTATTTTTCTTTACTCCCTGGAAAAATTGTATGGGTCTGTTGTAGAAACAATTGATTTGAGGCGGAAGTGCCCTTTTAAATATAGGGATAATATTGTGAGAAATACGAAAATTTACACGTTAATTTTTCTCAAAAACCCTGACCTTCAACTAACTGATACATTCGACTGCCTTTATAAAAATTTATTTTACATCGGGAAATTTCGTAACAAATAGAAAATTACATTTCTTACGCAATTATTTCGTGAAGTTCTGGCTTTTAAGACAAAAGCATCCTATACTTTTTTAAATTTTGTTTTATTTATTTGTGCAGTTGTATATTATGTCAATCGCATGTCAGTTTCAGTTTGGTGTTTAGGTGCAGCACCTATCCACATTTTGGATGCTCAACTCTTCTTCTGAGGAACTCCTGGATATTTATACGATTGAAACTAAACATTATTTAAAAAATTAAAATTTAGAAGACTTTCTGGGCTTATTTACTTTGCATTATGCTTATAAAAGAAACGTCTTATGAATACATTTAATTATATTTTGGTACAACTTTTCTTGGTAAAAATTTCCGGATAAGCTGCTACGAAGCTGCTTACTGACAAGCTTGCCGTAAAGCTTTAGATTTACTTTTTTGAGTTCAGATTATTGGTTTATGATTAAATAAAATAAAAGTCGACAAGTTGGGCAAGATCCCAAAAAAACTATTCCAATATAAAATCATTCGCTCAATGCTTCCTTTTAATAAAGTTTGTAAATATAGCAAGTCAAATAAAAATAATATACGTATTCGTGCGGAAGCTCTATAAAATAAAGCATATTTTTATCGAAATTTGTCATAAATGGTAATTTAATGCTCATGCGCCAATTTTGGGTCAGTAAATAAGTCGACACCTGTGGCAGCTATCAGCGGGTGCGCTGATATGGTGGCTGAAGGTATACTTTCAGTAGTAGCGTGATGTGAATCACGAACAAATTACGGAACATCGGTAGCAATTCTATTCACGTGTCGCTGTAATAATTAAAAAAATTTTCTCCAAAGTTAATCAAAAAAGACGAACTAAAATTTTTCGCGCAATTTCGGGTTTTTAAAAAACGATATTTTTGGAAAGTTGCTAGTATTTTTAAAATGTAAGTAATTTTGTTGAATTTGTCTTGCACGTGATTTTAAATATCACAAAAATTAACCTGTTGAACTTGAGATAATATATTTTGTTCAAACAAGAAACGCGCTCGGAAAACTGAAAGTGAGAAAAGCAACAAATATCATTATCAAGTTTTGTGAGCTTCCCCTTTCTTTATTACGAGAACAAATAACGGAACACTTAATTAATTTTTAAGAACCACTTTAAAAGCGACAAATTCAAAATTGAAAGAGATTCTAGGGCTTAGATTATTAGTTTTTAAATTTTTATTACATTTAATCTGCATTGAACGCGTCGTTTGTATGCATCAGCCTTTGTTGTCTTTCTGTTATAATTCATTAGCCACTGTGTTGAACAAATTAGTTTTTAATCATTTAAATGGTTTTTCACTACTAACGAGTTTGGATAGGTAATCGCTTTTTACGAAAAGTTGAATGAAGTTTTAATCTTTGCTCGGCAGGACTTCTTGATTAAAATGCATGCATTAGTTGGTCGTACAATTTTTAAAAATTTCGATAGGAAAACTGCAGATGAAATTTTTATAATACAATTTTTCCAAAATACCTGCAATCTAATGTTTTGTTATTTGAAACTAAATATTATTAGACAAAGTACATGGTAGTATTACTTCGTACCGGTATGAAATTTGAGTCTTAATCAAGTTAATAAACAAGTTTTACTTGCACTGAAAGTAAATACAGTAATCATTAAACAAGGTGTTTCATAATAAATAGCAACCAGATCCAATTTGAATTTCTTACAGAATTGGGGCAGCATCCCTAGAAATTTACAAATTATAATCAAATGGAAGCCAATTTGCATTTCATAAACTAGTGATGTTACTCAAAACCTATACGGTCAATTTCATTGTTTTTAATAATATTTTAATTTTATATTTTGATAAATTTAATGTTTTAAAGTTACTAATCGGGTAGCATTATTTAAAAAGTTTGGAATCTTCATTACTTGCAGATAAGTAACGCTTATGAATGGCTTAAAAATATAAAATCTAACCAAATTTAATCGTAATTAATTGTTTTTATGTAGAAATAGGAAAATCATACACAAGAACTTCCCTTTCCCTTGGTGAAATCTTTTTTTCGTGCATTGTAGACAGAGTAATTTTGAAAAAACACAATCCTGAGGCACAACATCCTGAGATAGATAACCGAACAAAATTGAATTCTTTGCAGGATCTTCGTTACCACCTTGACTTGTAATATACTATTATTAATTAAAAGTTGAAAAGAAATCGAATACTTTCTAGATCATATTTTGTAAATAACATTTTTTGCAATTCAAAATTTACATTTTGAGATTATAATAAATATTACATTAAAACTTTATTAAAGTTTTATCAAATTTTATTTTAATAATATGTATTAACTTCATTGGATTACAATTTCTATATGCCATAAAAACCACAAAAACTTATTTTAATTACTTTGAAGACCACAGCTTGCCAAAGCAAGCATTTGAACTTTTAATATCCAACTTAAAAGAAAAACCTGCCTAAAACGGTCAACTAATATAACAGCGCATTGCACACGAAATTATTGAGACGTTGTTTATATTTCTTCCATATGAACAGTTTTTTCTAGATGAAAAACTTATAGTACTGCAATAATATCTCTGGATTTCTTATAATAAAATGTTTTATCAGAATCTTTGGATTTGTTGTTTTAAATAGTGACAACTGCTATTCAGTAAAAGACTCTAAATTTTTAGCCCTTAGTAACGCAGCTTGTAATCTTTCTAATTTAATTTTATTGAAGTATCATGCAAGGAGAGAAGAGCGATCAGTTTAAAAATTTCAATAAAGCAAATAATATTTCTAGCATTCGAGCAACCTTAACAATGCTTTAATTGTAAAAATACCAGAGATTGATAAGTCACAGCGGTTGAACTAATTGAGCCAATAGCAAAAACGGCAGGGACGCGCTTGTGAGGACAAATTAGGATAACTCAACTACGCGAAGCGGTTTTTATGTTATTTGTGGTCCAGCAGTCCTATAATAATTCATTTAGGTAACAATAGAACACGCAATCCATCCTAGGAGTATCATAGTATATTTTAGTTTCAACGTGAGGGGCTCACTTAGTTTAAATTTTACAGCTACAGTAGCGATCTAAAGTAAGTTGGCAAACAGTTTTTACAAAAAATTATTAGAAAAGAAATCATTTAGTGGACTATCATATATTTTCTAAAAGTATGTAGATTAATACGTAGTTTAACGTATAAAACTTGCAGTTGGTATAAAACAAAGAAGTATATAAGCGAATTGAATTTTATGGAGGGTTCAAAAGAAAATTGGCATAACATCCAAACAATATCAAAACAATAATAAGCGTTCATAAAAGTTAATTTGATTGAAATATATCTTTCTTGATAATACATCGACATGCCCAGAAGGAAAGAGTATTCAGAAGATTTAAAAAACACGGTTCTTAAATGGTTAAAAAATGGAAATTCATTGAGAGCAGCAGAACGCGAATTTGACATTCCAAATCAAACAATAAGTCTCTGGTGTCACAAATATAATAAATATGGATCAGTAGAGACACGCCCAAGAACAGGGCGACCACGAAAAAAAACCAAAAGAGAAGATAAAATGATCGTTCGTGAAGCAATAAAAAATCCTCGTGTAACGGCTACACAAATTGTTCAAAGTTTTAACGAAAATCGCGAAGAAAATATACATGTTTCGACAGTGAAACGTCGACTATATGCAGCTAAACTATTTGGCAGACGTCCTTGTAAGAAACCACTTATATCAAAAAAGAATCGGATAGCCCGTCTGAAGTTTGCTAAAATCACTTACACTGGGAAAAAAGATTGGTCCAAAATTCTTTGGAGTGACGAAAGTAAGTATAATTTGTTTTCCTCGGATGGTATTAAGTATATTCGACGTCCAGAAGGTAAAAGATATGATATTAGATATCAAGTTCCTACTATAAAACATGGTGGAGGGAACGTCATGGTGTGGGGTTGCTTTTCTCGTGATGGCATTGGATCTCTACACAGAATTGATGGCATTATGGATCGGTTTATGTATGCCGACATACTGAGGGATCATATGCTACCACATGGCAAGAGAAAATGCCGCGCGGCTGGATATTTCAGCAGGATAATGACCCAAAACATGCTTCACAGCATGTTAAGCAGTACATGGACAAAGCTAAAATTCGGCTTTTAGAGTGGCCCAGTCAATCTCAGATTTGAATCCCATAGAGCATTTGTGGGAAGAGCTCGAACGTCGAATAAGAAGTGAAAATTATAGTAATACCACTAAATTATGGGAAGCATTGCAGAGAGAATGGTCAAAAAAACCATTAGAACGTTTAGAGAAGCTGGTTGACTCGATGCAATCACGATGTAAAGCTGTTATCGCTGCAAAAGGGTTTGCAACAAAGTACTAAATGTTTTTAATCCATAGTTGTTACTATATGTATTTCTTTATTTTTTGTTTTAAGAGCGTTTTGTCATAACTTGATAAATAGAAATATTTCGAAATTTTCGTTTTTGAATTTTTCACGTTAATAAATTTTCTAGAAAATTATATTTATATTTTTAATTTAAAGCCTTTTAAGGAATAAATATTTGAAAAATTAAAGCAAAATATTGAACTTTGAAAAAAACTGTTTGCCAACTTACTTTAGATCGCTACTGTATATAATGTTTAGCGAGATGACACGACGTGTGAAAATTAAAACCCCATACCATATTACCTGTAAACATATGTACTTGTGCTAAAGCAACTGCACCTCTAAAACGATTAGATCTATCATTTTCCCTAACAACCATGTTCTTTATGAGTGATAACCGTGACTGCTGACTGCAACTTTATCGGATGTGAGTAGTAGTCATCATGGCTATTGTGACTTAAACGACCGAAACCAAGGAATTAAACAAGACTGTTTTAATGTTCTGTCGGGGGCACCAATTTAAAATCTGAATTGAAACGAAAATATTATTATATTCAACGTTTTCATTTTGATTTTGCCTTCACCTGGAAAAAAATTCTATCGACGCCCACGTATCAACTTCATTTAATAATTTGTATTAACTTCATTGGATTACAATTTCTATATACCATAAAAACCACAAAAACTTATTTTAATTACTTTGAAGACCACAACTTGCCAAAGCAAGCATTTGAACTTTTAATATCTAACTTAAAAGAAAAACCTGCCTAAAGCGGTCAACTAATATAACAGCGCATTGCACACGAAATTATTGAGACGTTGTTTATATTTCTTCCATATGAACAGTTTTTTTTTCGGGATGAAAAACTTATAGTACTGCAATAATATCTCTGGATTTCTTATAATAAAATGTTTTATCAGAATCTTTGGATTTGTTGTTTTAAACAGTGGCAACTGCTATTCAGTAAAAGGACTCTAAATTTTTAGCCCTTAGTAACGCAGCTTGTAATCTTTCTAATTTAATTTTATTGAAGTATCATGCAAGGAGAGAAGAGCGATCAGTTTAAAAATTTCAATAAAGCAAATAATATTTCTAGCATTCGAGCAACCTTAACAATGCTTTAATTGTAAAAATACCAGAGATTGATAAGTCACAGCGGTTGAACTAATTGAGCCAATAGCAAAAACGGCCGGGACGCGCTTGTGAGGACAAATTAGGATAACTCAACTGCGCGAAGCGGTTTTTATATTATTTGTGGTCTAGCAGTCCTATAATAATTCATTTAGGTAACAATAAAACACACAATCCATCCTAGGAGTATCATAGTATATTTTAGGACGTTTCAACGTCAGGAGCTCACTTAGTTTAAATTTTACAGCTACAGTAGCGATCTAAAGTAAGTTGGCAAACAGTTTTTACAAAAAATTATTAGAAAAGAAATCATTTAGTGGACTATCATATATTTTCTAAAAGTATGTAGATTAATACGTAGTTTAACGTATAAAACTTGCAGTTGGTATAAAACAAAGAAGTATATAAGCGAATTGAATTTTATGGAGGGTTCAAAAGAAAATTGGCATAACATCCAAACAATATCAAAACAATAATAAGCGTTCATAAAAGTTAATTTGATTGAAATATATCTTTCTTGATAATACATCGACATGCCCAGAAGGAAAGAGTATTCAGAAGATTTAAAAACACGGTTCTTAAATGGTTAAAAATGGAAATTCATTGAGAGCAGCAGAACGCGAATTTGACATTCCAAATCAAACAATAAGTCTCTGGTGTCACAAATATAATAAATATGGATCAGTAGAGACACGCCCAAGAACAGGGCGACCACGAAAAAAAACCAAAAGAGAAGATAAAATGATCGTTCGTGAAGCAATAAAAAATCCTCGTGTAACGGCTACACAAATTGTTCAAAGTTTTAACGAAAATCGCGAAGAAAATATACATGTTTCGACAGTGAAACGTCGACTATATGCAGCTAAACTATTTGGCAGACGTCCTTGTAAGAAACCACTTATATCAAAAAAGAATCGGATAGCCCGTCTGAAGTTTGCTAAAATCACTTACACTGGGAAAAAAGATTGGTCCAAAATTCTTTGGAGTGACGAAAGTAAGTATAATTTGTTTTCCTCGGATGGTATTAAGTATATTCGACGTCCAGAAGGTAAAAGATATGATATTAGATATCAAGTTCCTACTATAAAACATGGTGGAGGGAACGTCATGGTGTGGGGTTGCTTTTCTCGTGATGGCATTGGATCTCTACACAGAATTGATGGCATTATGGATCGGTTTATGTATGCCGACATACTGAGGGATCATATGCTACCACATGGCAAGAGAAAATGCCGCGCGGCTGGATATTTCAGCAGGATAATGACCCAAAACATGCTTCACAGCATGTTAAGCAGTACATGGACAAAGCTAAAATTCGGCTTTTAGAGTGGCCCAGTCAATCTCCCGATTTGAATCCCATAGAGCATTTGTGGGAAGAGCTCGAACGTCGAATAAGAAGTGAAAATTATAGTAATACCACTAAATTATGGGAAGCATTGCAGAGAGAATGGTCAAAATACCATTAGAACGTTTAGAGAAGCTGGTTGACTCGATGCAATCACGATGTAAAGCTGTTATCGCTGCAAAAGGGTTTGCAACAAAGTACTAAATGTTTTTAATCCATAGTTGTTACTATATGTATTTCTTTATTTTTTGTTTTAAGAGCGTTTTGTCATAACTTGATAAATAGAAATATTTCGAAATTTTCGTTTTTGAATTTTTCACGTTAATAAATTTTCTAGAAAATTATATTTATATTTTTAATTTAAAGCCTTTTAAGGAATAAATATTTGAAAAATTAAAGCAAAATATTGAACTTTGAAAAAAACTGTTTGCCAACTTACTTTAGATCGCTACTGTATATAATGTTTAGCGAGATGACACGACGTGTGAAAATTAAAACCCCATACCATATTACCTGTGAACATACTTATGCTAAAGCAATTGCACCTCTGAAACGATTAGATCTATCATTTTCTCTAGCAACCATGTTCTTTGTGACTGCTGACTGCAACTTTATCGGATGTGAGGCTATTGTGACTTAAACGACCGAAACCAAGGAATTAAACAAGACTGTTTTAATGTTCTGTCGGGGGCACCAATTTAAAATCTGAATTGAAACGAAAATATTACTATATTCAACGTTTTCATTTTGATTTTGCCTTCACCTGAAAAAAAATTCTATTGGCGCCCACGTATCAACTTCAGCGTTATCTCATCGACTGGAATATTTTCTACATGGTTTTGATGAATGCCAGTTTTCCGGCTTGTAATCTGTTTTTTAAACATCGAGGCGCAATGTTTTATCGGTATAAATGAACAATAGTAATAAAATCATTACCAACCCTAAAAATAGATTTGAAAAGCGGGAACAGAAGAATAATTTTTTTTAAATTTGGCTACAGAATATGGTAAATATTTTTTAAAAGGCTTTCATTTAAAGTCGACAGGGTTGTTAAATTCAATCAAAAGTGTCACAACGTGTATAAATTGTAGTCATAAAGTCCACCTACCTCCTTGTCACTCAAAATTCCAATTTGCTACAAAAACGACGCGTTTCATTAAAACTTTTTCCTCATTCATCACATTTTAATTTCTTATCGCGTGTAAACAAGTCTTCGTTCATTTTTTTTTCCAAAATTAAAAAAAATTAACGTTGTTTTTGTTAAAACATCCGTTTAAACAGCTAAATACATAAAAATAACAAAAAAACCCATTTTAAAAATTTAAACCAATATTTACACAAAACTTGCAATATAAAAAATGGTCGAAAGGAGAAAGCGCCTTTAAAATGTTAAAAAACGGTTTACGTTTCCTATAAAATTCAAGAAACCATCCAAACTCAAGATTATTTGCGCTGAATTTATTTTTATGGCGCATTTTTAATATTTAGACGATAAATTTAAACTTGAAGTTAAAAAACGGTTTGCTCTTCTTATAAAATTTAAAGAAACCATTCAAACTCAAGATTATTTGCGTTGAATTTATTTTTATACCGCATTTTTAATATTTGGGCGACAAGAGGGTTGGTCCTACCTACAGAAGTTTTTCAATGCGTAGCATAAAAGCTTTAGTGCATTACTGCTTGCTAAAAAACCTTTACACCCAACAAATTGAATTCCTAATGCAATTGTTTCTTTAAAAGCGATTTAAAATTCCACCCTTATAATATCGTATTCCTCACGACTACCCAGGAGGTACAGCAAACAAATTTAAAGTGATTTACAAAAATTGTTCTAGTGATTTTTAAAATTTATAAGTCCTTGATGAGACTAACTCTTCTGTCTCTGAAAAATACGATATTGTTGATGGGCGCCAGCTGGCATTAATAAAACGACTCAGAACGGAGGAGTATTGAGTTTTTGTATTTTGTTCTCCATTTTGAGTATATTTAATTATTGAGACTGACGTTTCCGGGAGGGAGGGGTTACTATAGAATAGTAATTAATTATTTTGCAGTCAAGTAAAATAAGGATTAGCTAAGAAAAGATCGCAGTCAAATACAAGCTCTTCTTCTTTTTCATCGTTTTGCTTCTTGTCAGAAGCGCCGTGGCCTAACTTAACCAAAGCCAATGTTGCAAAATATAGTATTGAATTCAAAATGCACGCAGAATTATTTGAGTGGGGAAACCACAAAAGTTCACACTTAAATATTGATGCCCCCGGGGAAATCAACACAAAATTGCATTTTGTCATTTTATTTTAAACATGTGTAGCAATGCAAATGCAAGTTTGTGTTGCTTTATTATTTAACCATTGTCATTAACAATTTTAAAATGTTTATTTAAACTTTGTCGGCGTGCTATGAAAACATAAACTTTCCTACCTCATGTTAATTCAACGGATAGTGACAAGCTAGTAATTTTAGTATGCAAAATTTCTAACCTGGCTTCCGGCAAACCTTGTGAAAGGGTTGACGTGTAAGCTTATTTCTGTGATTTTTTTGTTAAACCGTAATGATTTTGTGCACTCGCAAACATTATTGAACCGAACAAGTTGCTGTGGTATGAAATTTTGCACAAGGATAGTTTTTCACAACGCAAAAATAGAATTTTCCATTTTCATAAAGCCAGGCGATATTTCTTTCCCGGATAGAAACCCAATAAATAACAGCTTGTAGACCCGGAAAAGGAACATAAAGAATAGCAGAGGGCCAGCAGGTTAAATTTTCTACTAACTTTTTTGGAATAAATCATACGAAATAGTGCAGATAGTTGTGTCTGCTAGGTGTCTCTTTTGCGGTAAGCGAAAGTTTGCAAATCTACAAAAATTTGTAAAAATTAAACTATTGATTTTACCATAAAGTTCAGTGAATAAGTCAAACTGCTAAAGCTTTTGTAGGGTTATCCCAAGTTTATTATCGGAATGTTGTCATAGATTGAGAAAGATCGCAAATGTGGAATGAAGAGGCTGTTTAGAGTTCAGAACGGATGTTATCTTTTATTTTTCATAAGCAATACTACACAAAAATTTTGTGGATTATAAAAATTAAAATTATCTTCTCTTTTTTTATATTTTTAATGTTCTTCGAAGACACTACAAGTGCGTGATAGTAGTGCGACGTTCTAATGATCCTCTCAATAACATTTTTGGTCTTTGGATCTTAGAGAACGGCATCCGTCGATATGGTTTTGTAACAAAACTCTTTACATTAAAACCCTGTGCCGCAATGTAAAATTTAATTTTTAAGATTTCAACAAGGCGCCAACCGACAACACGCAATCTCAAATATGAGATTCGTCACTTAGAAGATGATTTTAGTAAGTAGAGCGCTTGTTAAAACCCTCCGGGCGCTACAAGCGGTTTTTACAGGCGCAACTACATCAAGAGTCGCATTCACACAAAAAGTGAATTTTATTTGTTGTCCGAACACAAATTTAATTTTTTTTATTAGTTAATTATACCGTCATCCTTTATAATTCGTTGCTAAAAACGAGATTTTGGTATTTTTACTGTCACCACAACCTATTTTTATTTCGATGGGCGGGGTTACACTTCAAAAGAGCCAATGAGTAAATTGCATTGTTAATAAATTTTTAAAGCCGTTTTTTTCAAAAATTTGTTAACATTGCCGTGTTGACAATCAAGACGTAAGCATCTTCTTCGGCCTTCAGTAAAAGCCGCCTGTTGGAATTTTTTTGTCAGCGTCGAAATGATGAGGTATACTGGAAGGTGTTGCTAGTGCTAAAGGCACTGGAGGGTGTTTCATACCCCAGACCTTCCAGGTCTCCTCAAAATAAATGCTTAAAAATTAAGTACAAATCTTAATCGTAATCTCCCCGCTTACATTTATAAGAGCACTGAAGAGTTCTGCATTCCTCTGCTAAGGCACTGGAGGGTGTTCCACACCCCCCAGACCCCCCGGTTTAGACATTTCGCTTTTATTAGAAATGAATTAAAGATTTCAGCATATCTGCTTGTTGCTAATTTTGAACAACTTCAGATATGTGGTTCAAACCGGGGGGTCTGGGGGTGGAACACCTCTAGTGCATTAATCAGCAGAATGCATTATTATTAATCGTAATCTCCCCGCTTACATTTATAAGAGCACTGAAGAGTTCTGCATTCCTCTGCTAAGGCACTGGAGGGTGTTCCACACCCCCCAGACCCCCCGGTTTAGACATTTCGCTTTTATTAGAAATGAATTAAGATTTCAGCATATCTGCTTGTTGCTAATTTAGACCAACTTTAGATATGTGGTCCAAACTGGGGGTCTGGGGTGTGGAAGCCTTCGAAATGTATGAGGTATTCTGCGAGCCCAGGTGTTGCAGTGCTAAAGGCATGGAGGCTGTTTCATACCCCAGGACTTCCAGTCTCCTCAAAAGTAAACTTTCAAAACTTAGTCGATCAAATCTTAATCGTAATCTTCCTCAGCTTACTAATTTTATCAAAGAGCACTGAAGAGTTCTTCTATTCCTCACCTTTATACACTGGAGGGTGTTCTACACTCCAGACCACATTTTATTAGACAGTTTTAAAGTTTTTATTAGAAAATGCGTTAATTAAGATTTCAGCATATCTGCCTGTTGCTAATTTTGAACAACTTCAGATATGTGGTCGTTCTAATGCACGGGGGTCTGGGGTGTGTAACAACCTCTAAGGTGCATTAATCTACAGAATTGTCAATTATTTAATCGTAATCTCCCCGCTTACATCTTATTAAGAGCACTGAAGAGTTCTGAATTTCTCTGCTAAGGCACTGGAGGGTGTTCCACACCCCCCAGACCCCCCGGTTTAGACATTTCTCTTTTATTAGAAATGAATTAAGATTTCAGCATATCTGCTTGTTGCAAATTTAGACCAACTTCAGATATGTGGTCCAAACCGGGGGGTCTGGGGGGTGTGGAACACCTCCAGTGCATTAATCAGCAGAATGCAAAACATTAAATGTTTAAAAATTAAGTAGAAGACCTTATAATATTGCTTTATTTGTTTTGGAAACAATGGTAAATTCTGGGGATACTCCCCCCAGACCGATATTTTGGTTTATATTTATTCCCCCGGCGGTGACAGTTCAAATTCCCGTATCGGAATTTTTATCATTTTTAAAGCACCATTTTCCGCACCATACTATTTTCCGCACCCTGCGCAACCCCCTGGGTCGCTCCGGGCGCTACAAGCGGTTTTGACAGGCGCAACTACATCAAGAATCACACTCACACAAAAAGTGAATTTTTTCCGAAATTTTTTGTCCGATCACAAATTTAAATTTTTTTATTAGTTAATTATACCGCTATTCTTCATAATTCGTTGTAAAATCGATATTCTGGTATTTTTACTGTCACCCCAGCTATTTTTATTTCGATGGGCGGGGTTAAACTGCAAAGGAGCCAATGAGTAAATTGCATTGTTAATAAATTTTTAAAGCCGATTTTTTCAAAAATGTATGAACCGACCGCAAATTTTATTTTTCCTTCTCTCATCTCATCTTTCATAAACCACTTCAAAAATGGTAAAAATTGCAATGAGGGAATTCGAATCGTTACCGCCGATCTCATACTTCTGTCAGCGTCAAATTGGAAAAACTCAATTTATCCAATAGAAATATGAGACGCCATTCTGTTTACCAAGAGGCATATAAGCGGTGTTTTGCCGAAATTAAGGGAATCTTGTTTATACCGTTATACCGTTGCCGGGGTCTTATCTTACTTTTGTGAAGAATTTTATCTGTGTCTGTTTCACTGTAAATTTAAAACAAACTAGTAAACTTTTCTATTTGTGACAGTTTTAACGTACCTGTGCGAACAGTTGTGAATTAACATCGGTGCCAAAGTAGATTTGACGTCAAAATACCGAAAACAAAAACACCGAAAACAAAATCGCTGAAAAACAAAAATACCAAAAACAAAAGCGCCGAAAACAAAATCACTACAAACAAAAACGCAAAAAAACCAAAAATACCAAAAACAAAAACGCCGAAAACAGAAACACCAAAAACCAAAACGTCAAAAACAAAAACACCAAAAACAAAAAACAAGATGCCTTGTTTGGAGTAACCAAAAATAAAAAGTTACTATGTATTTATTTAAAAATAATAAATAACGTCTTTTTAGTTTCCTTGGAGTTGAAAATTGTTGGCGATGCCAGTCAAATAGTCGTTCAGAGTACGCTTGTACTACAGACGTTGAGATCCTAGCCCCAACGTCTCGATACTTTTTACGTTCTGTGGTTGGTTGTTAACCACTGTATTGAGGTATTAATACAGAGCAGATATCGCCCAACCAGGACAAAAAAAGTCAAAATAAATGCTTGGTCTACTATGTTAGAAACTTAAATGTAAGCTGAAAAATTAAACATCATGTTTTTTCGTGTTTATCATGTTTTTTTTCTCACCCTGTATATACAACAAAACAGCTCTTGCATTTGCTTCTGTATGGTGATAAGCTTAATCTGGACGACTATTTGACTGGCATGGCCTACAACTTTCAACTCCAAGGCAAGTAAAACTTTGCTTAAAATATTTTTATTATGTAATCTTATTTGGATTAGTGCTGCTTTTGGTGATTTTGTTTTCGGTATTTTGACTTTCGGCATTTTTGTTTTACGCGTTTTGTTCTTCGGTGTTTTTGTTTTCGGTGTTTTTGTTTTCGGTGTTTTGACTTTGGTGTTTTGACTTTCGGAGTTTTTGTTTTCGGCGTTTTTGTTTTCGGCGTTTTGACATGTTACCCTAGAGTAAGTGACCTAACGCGGTATCATTTCTTAAGTTTTATCTTATATCGCAAAGTCTGCATTAACATTATTTTGTGATATTTGTTGTTTTTTTAAATTTGGGTAGGGTTTAAGTTGTTGTAAATATATTTGAAATATATTCATTTTTTTCTGTTATCGAGTCGTATTAATTATCTAATTGTAAACTAACCTAGAAACCATTGCACGGCCTACGCTCGATAAAGCTCTCCGATCGCTAGCTAGAGAAATTCAGCTTGTTTCAGTTTAGGCATTTGATCTTTAAAGTCAAGGAAGCTTTTTTCCATAATTATTTCTTTTCGAGTGCTGCTACCGCGACATTCGTTCCCCTTTTCAAATCATTTACGCACTAGGAGAACAGCTACTTAGTATTTATTTCTTAGCTTTAGCATCAATATCTTGCGCACGGAACGCTCTATCGTTGTAAAATTTTTCCTGCACATTCTGCTGCAAATTTCTGAACAAACATACCAATGTTCATATTTAATTTCGTTGCGCCGAAAAAGTTATCGCCCTTTCTCCAAGCTGATTTTATGTGGTAAAGGTAAATGGAATGGTAATATGAGAAAATGCCTCAAATAAAATAACAGTTAAGGTGCTAAAACTGAAAAAAATAGTCTAAACATATTTTAAAAAATTGAAACTTAATGCTACGCCTGTAGAGCAGATATCGGTATAATTTACTACAAGCTTCGGGCTGATCCGTTTGGATTTCCTCTACTATTCCACCAATTCAAAGTCCGAATAAAGTAGTCTTCTTGTCTATTTGTAGCACAAAGGCTTGTTTTATCTACGCAATGTCGCATATTACATTCAATATGTGTCACAAATTGATGTAATGTTAAGGGGTTCAACTCATCACGCAGTTCCAGACTCTTCAACAGATAAATCAATATTCTGCTTTTATTAATAATTCGTTTTACCTTTTCAGTATCGAGCAGTTTTAGAAATTTTTTGTTGCATTTCGAAATGACAGTTTTATCGTGTAGCGTTTTAATTGCAAATTTTAAATTTGCTAAATTTTTCTATATTAATGTAGAAAACGCGCACTCAAATTTATTTGCTTATTCTTTTGAAGTCAGTAATTTAATTTTTGCGTAACGTTTAATATTAAAGTTTTTAAACGTTCTCCATAAAACTTTTTAAGCGACTACCTTAACATCGTTAATGATAATGTGCGTTGTGATAATGGCATGAAAGAAAAGCAACACCAGAAAGATTACGTTGAAATAAAATTCCGTTTCGGTTCAGCATCGCAAAAAAGATAGTTAAACAAGCCACGTTACAAATTAGTCCCTTAAAAAATATAATATTAAAAAAAATTATGAAGATGCTGTAGAAAAGAATTCAAGGGGGTTTGCGCTTACTTTTTTTGTATAATTTATTGTTGCACTTTAATAAAAACCGTATTTGTCAACTTGCTTCCACGACGTGATAGTTACAGAAAAAAAAATGTAATTCCACTTCTAATACTTTTGAAAAATTGAGAAGAGGAGGCTATATTTTTAAATTAAATTTTTGCATTATTCATGTTCTTATTTATGGATTTTTAGCCACTGTAGGTTTATAGTTTAGTAAATTATTAAATTTTGCTCCCTTCGTATTCGTCGGGGCGAGAAGAATACAATCCAATTTTTTCAAGTGGTAAATCAACTTCAGAAAAACAACAGTATTTACTTTATTTCTCATATAAAAGCATAATTTGACAGGTTTAGATATAATTGACACCGATGATATTTTGAAAGCGACAGGAAAATCTACTAAAAAAATTTGCGTAACGAAAAGAATCGGAAAATAATATTTTATAAAAATTAAAACCACCAAACTTGTTTATAAACTAAAATTTTGTTAAATGTTGAACATGAAAAGTTTTAAATTGCGAATTTTTTGTTCGGCAATTTACAATGGAATTATGGGTTAAACTTTTTCGCTTAAGTTCTTCCAAATTGCGTGACTTATCGTAATCAAGTCTCGTTAGAAATTTAAAGTTTCCTGAACACTTATATTATCGAGCAACAACAAACAGAGCAAATTGGCAAAGTCAAATTGAGTTTCCAAAAGAAGTGAGCATGGGGCTTTATATCAAATACGAAGAAGAAAATAGAATGGATTACACCTGTAATCCACTTGTCTATTGAAGCGTTAAACTTGTTACCCATTCTGAATTTGATCAACTTGGTGACGCTTCACTTATTTTGTCAGTTTACAAAAATTCTACCAAATTTAAAAATTATTTTCCACTCGACAAAAAAAATACCGCGTTTTATTTGCATTTCAATATCTCACAATGGAAGAACTATTCAAATTTAGTCTCTAAACAATGGAAAAATTACGAGCACATACTTTCATTCAGCGACTGCCATTCAGAATCGATTAAATACTTTTTTGTTAAAAATGCTTCAGAATATAAATTATAGCATTCTTTTTCGCTTAGATAAAATTGAAAAAATATATTTTGCCAAGATAATAATCTACTGTGATATGTATAAGTACGTAAAGTAGATGTTTTATGAAAATTTTAAAACTAACGAAAAGTGAGTTTAGTAATGAATTTACTAAATTCTAAATAGTTTATTAACTTGTGAAATTATGTTGAATAAAATTTTTTTTTAATTTTACAAGCTAACAATAAGTGAAATTTTAAAATTTTCCAACTTACATTTTTTTCCAGTCTAAGATACCGTTGTACAATGTTGTTTCGCCTTATCAAGAACTCATCAGTTAAACTATCTTTATTTTTGAAAAGGCATGAGCTAACCTATTATTTCATTCAGCCCAAAACTCAAGGACGGTAGAAATGGTAAACTACTGTTTTTTTTAAATACAAATTTTTTGTTTACTTAGAATTAGTGACATTCGGTTTGAGAATCTAGTGTGTCAATGTGGGTTTCTCAAAACATGTCAATTAATTATTATTTCTAAAATTTTCCAATATAGTTTTTGATTTCAATTTTAAAGGATTTTAATCCATTTTCATTCATTTAGAGATAGTTTAACCGATGAGTCCTTAATAAGGCAAAACAACATTGTAGAACGGTGTCTCAGATTAGAAATGTAAGTTGGAAAATTTTCAAATTTCCCTTAGCTTGTAAAAATTTAAAAAAATTTTATTCAACATAAAATTACTAAATATTACATACTACTTTTCCCATTGTGAACAAGAGCCGCAAAAGATGGTATAATTTTATTGCAGCAAACAACTTTTTACATGCTTTATTTGTACACTTACTTATTTAATTAACTCATAATAGGCTATGTGCAAGTGATTTGAATTTTAAAAATTTGATGCCAGCGATTACGGTGGTGAAATATGGAACGTTTTGCTGTACTTTTGACAGTCTTTATGACAGTTACGACAGTGTTTTGACAGTAAAACTTGGTATTGTGATGAGTATGTAGTAATTTTCTACTTACAAGGTTGGTATAAGTACAGTAAAAATGCCGGCGCCCTCAACCAGTTGGCGCTAGTTGAACTTGCACATAACCTTATTATAGATAAATTGCAGCGCCACAATTTAAATTTGGAGAAATTAAAAAACTAATGAAACCAAATAAATTTTAAAATAATTTTGAAAATTTTTAGAAATGCAAAAAGGCAAACATAGTCGACCTGAATTATAAATTAAAAACACGTTATATACTAGATGTTCATTTATATTTCGTTCTATAGGAAACTCGTCAGATGGACTTGGATTCAAATGTTAAAATTGTTTTGCGTTGATAAATATCAATTTTATTAGTTTTAGAAACTTAAGCAGTAAAGACTGAATAATTAAGAGAGATAAGAAAAAGTGAACATTTTTAAAATTAAAATTTTTAAATAAAACAAAGTAACTAATTAATTTGAACAAAACAAATTTAATGATTAGATAAAAGGATGATGAATTCTGAATTAAAAATATTTTTAGATAGATGTTGATGATAAAAATAATTAAAACAAATTTAAAGTAAAAAACTGTGAGGCGATGTTGAAATGCAGTAGAAATAATGATTTTTCAAAAATGTTTAGAGACCGGCAACTTCCCTCACTGAATTGATTCATTTTCATTGTGCGTGTAGGTCTTGTATTGGACTTCAACAAGTGCAAGTATAAGGGCAAGCTTCTTTGCCAATTTTGAGAAAATTGAATATGAATAATTATATATTACTGATAAATTGCATAAAATTAACATAAATTTGGTAAATTGGTAATGGAATTGCGTAAGATTGCATAAAAATAAAAACATATGCGAAGGGTACTGAGATTGCATCCAGCTTCTGGCAATTTGTTTTATTTATTTGATTATTATTAGTTCCCCAGTAAAATTTATGTCATAGTTTTCAAGACAACCAAAGCGCTATAATAAACCCTACTCATAATCTGTAAACTTGTAAAATTGTAAACTTGAATCTTTTGCCTTTCAACAGTGTGGCACTGGAGGGTGTTCCACACTCCCCAGATCCACGGTTTGTGCAGTTTATTTGTTATTAGTAATAAATTGAAGACATCAGAATAACCGATCTAGAAAAATCTCTAGAAAAACTAAATAATCCTAACTTTAACAAGTCACACTCAAGTAACTAATATTCGAATTAGCCCAAATTATAAACCAAAGTTGTCCTGACCACTCAAACTCAAACTGTGATAGATAAATTTGCAAACTTATGGTTATCAGTATTAAGCGATAATGGTGAAAGTTTTTAGCAGAAAAATTTAAAGCAGTGACCAAGAATCGGAGGGGGATTATAAATTCCCCAGTATAATATTTCTTCGTTCTCAAGAAAACCAAAGCGCCAAAATAAACCCTACTTATAATCTGTAAACATTGAATGTTTTGCCTTTCAACAGTGAGGCACTGGAGGGGGTTCCACACCCCAGACCCCCAGTTTCTGCAGTTTATTTTTATTAGTAATAATTTGAAGACATCAGCATAACCGATCTAAAAAAATCTTTAGAATAACTAATTAATCCTAACTTTAACAAGTCACACTCAAGTAACTAATATTCGAATTAGCCCAAATTATAAACCAAAGTTATAGAGACCGGGGGTCTGGGGTGTGGAGCACCCCCAGCACTCAAACTGTGATAGATAAATTTGCAAACTTACGGTTATAGTATTAAGCGATAATGGTGAAAGTTTTTAGCAGAAACAATTTAAACCAGTGACCAAGAATCGGTGGGGGGGATTATAAATTCCCCAGTATAATATTCATCGTTCTCAAGAAAACCAAAACGCTAAAATAAACCCTACTTATAATCTGTAAACATTGAATGATTTGCCTTTCAACAGTGAGGCACTGGAGGGTGTTCCACACCCCAGACCCCCGGTTTGTGCAGTTTATTTGTTATTAGTAATAAATTAAAGACATCAGCATAACCGATCTAGTAAAATTTCTAAAAAACTAAATAATCTAACTTTAACAAGTCACACTCAAGTAACTCAGTAAATTCTAATAAGCCAAAGTTGTAGAGACCGGGGGTCTGGGGTGTGGAACACCCTCCAGTGCCTTACTGCTAAAGGTAAAACATTCAATTTTACAGATTATGAGTAGAGGTTATTATAGTGCTTTGGTTTTCTTGAGAACGATGAAATATTATACTGGGGGAATTAATTATAAAATAAATAAAAGAGGACGGTCACTGGCCTAGTAGTTAGAGCGATCGACTACTAATGCTAAGGCACCCGGTTCGAACCCGGGAGGAGTCTACAAAGGAAAATTTTCTTTCTGACTCTCTTTCTATCTATGACCGTCCCCGTGCTTCGGAAGGCACGTAAAGCCGGTGGTCCTCCTATGTTAATGAATTGCCATCATTAACAATAATATAGGGTAACAGGCACATCTGAAGCCAGTCTAGCAAACTACTTCAGATGTAAAACAAATAATATGCTCAGAGTACTAGCAGTGACTTCGGATCTTATCCGAGGCTGCTGCTGGAAAACACAGGTCGCAGACCTCACGTAAGAAGAAGAAGAAGAAGATAAATAAAAAAACAAATTGGCAGGAACTGGATGCGATCCCAATACCCTTTGCATATGTTTTTAATTTTTTGAAAACCTGTTGAAGTCCAATACAAAACCTACACGCACAAGGAAAATGAATCAATTCAGTGGGGAAGTTGCCGGTCTCGCCTTGTAAGTGAAATACGGTCTGTTTTAATAAAATATTTGGATCGCCATTGACTATCAGAATATTTGTTGGTTCTCTTAGAAAGATGTCAGTAAGGTTAACAATTATTTATTTGGTCAACAATTATGTAAGCGGCAGTAAACAAACTAAGACTAGCAACTACAATTAACAACTAACTGCATTTGCAAAAATAGGCATGTTTGTCGACGTTAACCAAAAATAACGTGATCAGCATTTCTCAGGGTTGATTAGCTCTAACCATCCGTTTTATGAGTTTTAATTGTTATAGTAGTTTAATGTATTATACGTAAGGCATGTTCCACACTTACATATTAATAATTATTTACATTAAAATATAATTATTTTATTTAAACTTATACTACATAAGCTCCACCAGTGGATCTCAAACAAAATTGTACGATTATTATCAAAAACCTTCAGATAATAATTTTATTAATTGAACTGTAAGGTTTATTGTAAGACTCGAGCCCTAAGTTTTGCCTAGGTTTTGTTGTTGTTGCTGTTGTCGAATAACATGTAATAAATAGATAATTGATTCAAATTTTTTAAATTTATAAGGTTAAATGAACAATAAAACGAAACATTATTTGTGAGCTTTCAGCAATGGTTACTGCTGTCATCAGACATTTAATAATAAATGTCGTTTTATTGTTCATTTAACCTTATAATTTAAAAATTTGAATCAAATATTAATTTCAAAGGTTAATAATATATAATTTCTGTAATAAATAGATAATTGATTTGATCTAACTGTGTTATAATATTACTTCTTAGATATGCTTTTGTTGTGTGCAAATCTGCAGTACTGCAGATATTATAATATTATTTTGATCATCAAATTTTAAATTTAATCAACTTTCGCGGCGAGTTAGCCGGCGGTGAATCGGGAAGCGGCAAGTTGGAGTGGCGGCGAGTTGGGACAAAAGCGAGTTGGCCGCGGCTAGTCGGTTCCGACTAGTTGTCCCAGCCCCTTTAGCCTTCTAGAACAATAACTTTGATATGTTGAATCCAAACTTTCTTTCAGAAATTCATCTGAAGAAGAAGAAGACTGCATAAGTTAATATTTATTTAGCCCGAGTACGTCTTAAGTATAAAATCCACTATTTCGATTGGTCAATTTTATACTTGTTCTAATAGCATTGTACGGTTGTCACAAGATTGTAGCAAGCTTGTCAAGCATGTGACAATATTGTGACAATTTTGTCAAAACTTACGTGCTATCTGGGTGAGTAGTTCTCATGTGAGTGATACAAATCGAGGTGCAAAAGTAACTTAATTAAAACGGCATTTTTAAAATTAATTTTATTGTCATCCATGTGGGAATTACGTCTAAAATATGAAATCACCTCAATGACCTCCACATGACCTACAAATATTGATGCTTTTAATAAAATTTACATTAACACTCTCGCATAATGCAGGCTGTATCTCTTCAATAGCATTTTGAACATTTGCTTTCAAGTCTTGAATTGATTTTGGATCATTAGCATAAATTTTAGATTTAACACGGCCCAAAGAAAAAAATCTAATGGTGTTAAGTCACAGGATCTTGGTGACCAGTTGACATTAAATGAGAAATTACAACAATCTTCAAATTTTTCGTTCAATACAGTCGTCGTTTCATTAAATGTTTGACATGTGGCGCCATCCTATTCAAACTTAAATCGTCCAATTTCACCACAAAACATCTTCGATCATTGCCCTATACCGATTTACGTTGACGGTAACGGTTCGATGATGCTCATTTTTGTTCAATGGTACTACCCACCCAAGATCCACACTAAACAGTTATTTTATTGCCATGCAATAGTTTATCAACAATTTCTCTTAGATTCTCACTGCCCCAAATTTGACATATTTTCTTGCTAACAAAACCGCCAAGATTAAAATAAGCTTCATCACTAAAGATGCATTTTTTTCCAAAATCTTTATCATTTTCAATTTTTGGAAAACACTAATTGACAAATTCAGGCGCTGTGAATGATCCAAGGGCTTTAATTCTCAACACAATTAATCTTTAAGTGCATGAAAATGCAGATCCTTCGTTGTAAAATAAATGTTCAATTGCAGAACAATATTTGATGTTCAAATATTGACCAAATATTGAACATTTGTAATATATTCACCAATTCGACGCGTTTTTACTGGTGATTTTCTCCATGATTAAAATTTCCCAACGGTTTACATTATTTGATTTTGACATAAGGTTTGTTCGTTGGACTTTCTCTGAAATGTTTGAACAGTTTTTGATTACATCAAGCTGACAGCTGTTCAGAACAACATTCGACAAATACTTTGGAACAACTTGTCGTTAATGTAAATAGTATTGCAATTCAAGTAGTAATATCTTGTGGCTTAAATTATTCATATTTGATAATAGGTTAGGTTATTTACATGAAGGAAAAGTAGTTCCAAAAGTGGCAATCAGATGTTGCTCTGAAAAGCTGTCAGAATGACGTAATCAGAAACTGTTCAGAGCAGTGCAACGAAAAACCTATAATGTCATAATTTTACATTTGACATGTCTCAAATGGCGCCAAATTTAAAATTGCATGTAATTTTTATCACCCTATAAAATCAGACGAAGGATTATTAGTAAGGCTTTAGAGAAATCGTGCACTACGACAAGTCAGTTTTTTTCAGTACGCACCCGTGTATTATGCATGTTTTGCGGCTTTCACCCCCCACAAACAGATGTTCAAAAGTATTTACAGTTTAACGCGAAATTCAAAGTTTTACTTGCTTCCGCTTGTTGCACAGCTGGTGGATAAAGTTTATCAAACTTATGAAAGATTATTTCAGTCGAAAAAAGTGCTTAAATTTCTACAACATAAAAAAATTTTACTTTATGGCTTTAGGACGCTTTCGTAAAAGCAAAAAAAAACATTTGTTATCCATTCTATAAGGGATAATTTCGAGAAAGCAAGCAAACGACTGGGTCTTGTACACGTAACTGAAAGTAAACATAAATAAAACTAGTGGTTTCACGTTTTACCGAGAACGTGCAAGTTACTTTGACGAACAACATCCAAATAGTTATGGATAATAGAACTGTAGGTACTCACCGTAAAATATAGAAAGCAAAATTTTTTTTTTATTTTGTAATAATTGTACGTTTTACGTTCACTTCAAAGTAAGTTAAATTTTAATACTCAACTTGAAAGAATCATAACAGAACGTGTGCCGTCGTAAGTGTCGTAAGTCAAGATCAATAGCCATATTTTTTAAAGATTGGCCATTGTTGTAGTGGAGAAACTATATATGTCACTTGGATGGTAGTAGCAAGGACCTTGTAACAAAACTTGTTTCACATCATTTTAAGTTATACTTTTAATTATTAAATTTCCTAATTACGTCTCTGCCGCTATGTGGGTTTTGATTTTTAAGTTTTCATCAGGCGCAAACCAACAATGGGCCTGTCTGGGCTAGTTGCGACCTTTTGGCATTTATTAAAATTTTTTAAGCCTTTTCGTCTAACTTAAATAATGCACTTTGCGACATCTTCTAATACCCCTTTTGTTACCTAAACGCTTTCATAATTTTGCCATTAACTATAAACATTACTTTAACGGTAAAATTCATCGACAAAGTACAAAGTGTCTTGGACAATTAACTTTAATTGTTGTTGAAAATATAATTTTAAATATATTTATTTTTTAATTTTATTGTATCGTATTAATTACCTAATGATAAACCAACCTAGAAACCATTGCATGGCCCACGCCCGTTAAAGCTCTCCAATAGGTAACCGGAGAAATTGTACTTTTCAGCTTGTCACAACCTCCCAGTTAATTTTTGGTGATGGGTGGTTATAATACAGTGTAATGGTGTACTGCAATAGTTAAAAGTCAGTGTACTTCTACAAAGTTTAAAGTTTTTTTTAATCCGAATGCAACTTTTAATATTTTTGCACAACAGAAGCAAATCTACAAGTCACACACTTGTAGTGATAGCTATACTTGTAAAATTTGTAACTCGCAGAATTGCTTGCTTTTGTAGTGATGCTTCACTGTGAATATTTTTCTTTGGGTAAAGTCGAAGACCAAAGAACTATTTTTTCATGAACAAAACTGTCAGAAGCTGCTGGAGGCTAACTGTACTAACCAGTATGTTATATTATTATATTTATGAATTGGTACTAAAAGACATTCTACGGTCTATAAAAACAAAGAGATATAATTAGAATATTTTGTTTAAAAATAGTTTCATAAACGTTTATGTCAATTAGAAGTTTTTGCTGGAAAGAAACAACTTTTCTCATTTAAGAAATCGGTAAATCTCAGAAATCCACGACATATAAACCGAATGGGAAATATTTTATTATTAATGATGGCAATTTATCATTGTCATGCTAATTTTTCTACTGACAGCTCAGATATCTATTGCTAGTATTCAAAAGCGATTTACAAGCCTCTTTTAAAATCGTTATGTCTTGGTAATCACAGTGGTTTCAGCGAAGCCAACTTCATAAGATCTCCTTCCCGAGTTCTATGTAAATCAAACCCATATCTAGGTTCAAAACAGATACATTTTGCCCCCCCATCGTGAATTTTTGGTGAAAATGGTCTGAGCTTCAATGAACTTCAATTTTCATCGTTTAACCACAACTTCGCGACGGTTATCGTCATTTATTTGGTTTTTTGTCATTTGAAAATGACTAATAATTATTAGAATCTGACAGTTTTCGCAACCATAACCTACAAAGTTATTAAATTTTATTAAGAATGATAATGATTTATGTTTATCTGTAAAAGTCAATATGCAAAATTGCAAATTTTTTTGTCTACACTGTACACGCAAAACTAAAACGTGTAAAATTAATAAAAATCAGAAATCTTCGAAAAACGACTACGCCAAGCAATATTTGTGTTTACGCAGTCATTTTTTAAATTCTCGGATGCTTTTATCTGATATTAGGTATATCTGTATGTACAAAGTTTGTTATTTTTGTCTGCCAAGTAGATAAGCGTCTCCAATTTCCCTAAACTGTCAACCTTTAACTTTGTATCTTGTTACACAATTTTCCGCAATCTTTTCTTTTATTAAAATTGGAAAATCAACACCAACTTCAAATCCATCCACAATCCGGTTTGTCAGCATTTCTATGGTATTAATACTTTTGTAATAATACATATGTAAAGTGAGAAATTCGGTATCGATTTTCCGATTAAAAATAATTAAAGTATAAAAGAAAGTTGAATGAAATAGTGACAGCGTGTACATGTTTGAAGAGTTTCAACAATGAGAAAACTTGCAACAAAGAACATCAAAACCCAATTGCAATTAAATTGGCTAATTTAGTTTTTTGATTTCGACAAATGATGGAAAATGCGATGGTAGTATTTACTGCAAACGATTATCTTTTTGTGTCAGTCGAGAGCCTAATAAGGGTTGGAACTCACAAAAGATTACATAAAAGATAACACGATAACTATAACGTGTTAGCTGACATCAAAGCAAAAGACGTACTGTATGTTACTTTGATGTTCACTATTTAAAATAAAACTTTTCGAACAATTTTAACAATTTTAAGGTTTAATCTTGCAGTGAATAATTTGATCCGAGGACAATTACTTTTTTGTTTCAAATTTGAATCCGCTTAGTCTGCTTTAATTTTTATGCGTTTTTTCTCATTAGTATCGCTATTGACGCGCAGGAATGGATTAAATAAAAAAGTTTTTTATTTTTGATTTAATTTTATCGATAGATCAAGATTAAAAGTACGCTACCGCTGCTGGTATCCTCAATAAGCAGCACTTTGAATCTAAAACAAAGACATTTTAAATGACAAAGGAAAATTTGCATGTATTTCCATTTCTCTATACTACCATTTTCCATAACTTTCCACATAATGGACACGTTCTTTAATTATGTAATGCAGTTTAAACTCAATACCCTGTTTGTAACTGACAACTAGTTAATTGCAAAGGAAAATCCCTGCTTATAGTTGTTGTAGTATATAAAATTACTAATGAAAGTTAATGTGCACGTCAATTCTGTTCATGTTATTTCTCGTTACTACCGATTTAAAGTTTCTGTAAAAAAATTGATAACGGTTTACGGATTTCAAAAAGATAATTAAACATGTTTTTTTTTGTAAAATGTGAATTTGATTCGTCGTTCCAAATTAGGCAGTTACTTTTGGTTAACTGAATCAATTAAATAAATTTCTTATATTTGGCAAATTATACAACAGCTTAATGCTTGAAGAATCTATAAACTCTTCCGACTATTTAAAACACGAATAATTTTCTGTACTAATATTTCTTGTGTAATATGAAAATGTTCAATTCGTATCTATGTTTCTGCTCTGGTTTTGAAGTTTAATCAAAGCATAATATTTACTTTTACTTTATTTGCCCTATAGGAGCAATCAAGCATTTTAGAACTTCATTTAAATAAAACTTTTTTGATACTGAAATTAAAACTCATTTCTTTTATTAAAATTCATTATTCTAGTACGAAATACTATTAAAACTTCGAAGTAATAATAATAGAATTTGGATTTGAACTAAATTTAGGGGGGTTGTTTTGTTTTTAACCCTCGACACGACGGCGACGCCTACACTCGCACTCGCATGAATTTAAGCAAAGCATAAACTGGCCATTTTATCATTCCACAAATTTTTATAAATTTAACATTAATATTACATAAGATTAAAATATTTTTATTAATAGCTAAAGCAATATTATTTCGAAATACGCTAATTCCAATTTGGTGTAACCATTTTGTTATCTATTGTTTTGTAATTAGTATAAAAGCTATTTAAATAGTTTATTATTCCGTTATCTATTATTTGCATACCGTGTAATGTACAGGGCCGACCGTGAAAATTTAACCATGAAATTATTTATTTATTGGTGCTAATTGTTGAAATCTTAATTTTGGTCGTATTTCAAAGTCATTCAACGGAAGATCTATGGGGGGATGTATACCCCTTCGGAACAGGTTAAAATAACTTGAGCGTTCAAATTTTAAAATATGGAATATTTTGTGGCGAATTTGTCGCTTTTATCAAATACTTTTCTACATAAAAAGTGTTGAAGTGGACAATAAGGAAAAGAATGCAATGAGGAAATCATTGCTGGTCTTACTAGAATCCTCAAGTTAGCAACGGTTACACTCAGAGCTCTATACAACTAATTGGAGGCATTAAATACCTCAAAGATATTGTCAGCACTTTTTGAGAAAGTCACGATCGGAAGGAAAAATTCCATTTTGAACGAAACCTAACTTATTCCGTATCGTTTATGGTAACGCTATTCAAATTGTAGAATGCTAACTATAGAACTAGAAGTAATATCTTCAATATTCATATTCTTTTAACGAATCCAAAAGTCATCTAATTACGAAAACTTGTTTTACAATATAAATTAGTTTAATTTATTTAAAGTTATCTTACTGAAAAAAAGTTATTGCATTCCAAATAAAGATTTTAAACACTTCCGTGCCGTTTGTCAATTGTTTGAACAATTTTAATTTCTTCAAATTAGTCAAATTAAATTTAAACTTTTATTTATGGCTCCTCGAATCGCAGCATTGAAACCCCATATTATGGCAAAATCATGTTTTCCCGTAGGGCAAAATTCTTGATCCGGGAATTTTACTCTTAAAAATTATCGATTCAATTCTTTGATTGGTATTGGTGGAAAAATCTTTGGTAGACCGCGTAAACTTGAAACCTCCAAATCTGAAGAGCAAGGTGGAGACGGCTATTTAAAAAGTTAAAAAATCAAAAGCTGGCTAAACCAGACTGGAGATACCAGCTTGAACATCAGGCATCAGATTAGCACTATAAGTTTTTAAATTTTTATATTATTAATTTCACTTCATGAAACCAAAGTTTTTAAATGCCTTGTTTCCCATCGAATTTTCTAAAACAAATCCTCTGACTTTTTCAGAATTTCCCTGATTCAAGTTAATAATAATTATCTTTGACTTTTTGCGAGTTAGTAAATAAAAATCAAATATGATTCAATTTTTATACAAACAATAGTTGAATTTATGATCATAAAAATTGAATTGTTAAACAAAACAGTTAAATTATTGAACAAAACAACAGAATTATTGCAAAAAAAGTTGATTCAACAAAACAGTTGCAGTTTCGGACAAAGTAGCTGATTTTTAAACAGCATTTTTGAAACATTTGTTGAATTGTTAAAGAAACAGTTGAATTATTAAATTAAATATAATTAAGTTCTTGAAGTAAAAGTAATAGAATTATTAAAAAAAAAACAATTATTAAATTAAAATAATTAAAATGTTAAACAAAGCTGTTAAATTAACGAACAAAGCAGTTAAATTGTTTAACAAAACAGTAGAATTATTTTACAAAACAGTTGCATTTCTGGACAAAGTATGAGCAGTTTTGCATAAAACTGAGTTGAGTTGTTAAAGAAAAACAGTTAAATTGTTAAATAAAGGAAAACTGATTTATTGAACCAAAAGTAATTGAATGATTTAGCAATAAACATTTAAATTAATGAATAAAGCTATTAAATTGTTGAATAAAACATATTATGAATTGTGGAACAAGGCAGTTGCATTTTTGGGCAAAGTTGTCGTTTTACGACAGTAAAACAGAATTGTTAAAAAACAACAAAATTGTTAAAGACAGACAGTTGAATTGTTGAAAAATTTGTTGAATTTGTAAGGAAGTGGTTGCTTTGTTGAATAAATGATAACTGATTAATTGAACCAAAAGTAATTGAATGATTCGACAACAAACAATTGAATAAAGAAATTAATGTTAAATTTATGAATAATACAACTAAATTGTTGAATTAAAAAAAAGAATTATGGAACAGCACAGTTGCGTTTATGCACAAAGTAGTCGTTTTTGCATAAAACTGTAGAATTGTTGAAAAAACAATAAAATTGTATAAGAAAGACAATTGAATTGTTAAATCAAAATAACTTATTTATTGAACCAAACGTAATTGACTGATTCAACATCAAACAATTGAATAAAATATTAATGTTAAATTAAATGAATAAAGCAGTTAAATTATTGAATAAAACAGAAGAATTATGAAACAAGACAGTTGGATTTTTGCACAAAGTAGTCGTTTTTGCATAAAACTGTAGAATTGTTAAAAACTGTTGAATTGCTAAAAAAAACAATTGAATTCTTGAATGAAAAATAACTTATTTATTCGACCAAACGCAATTGAATGATTCAACAAACAATAATTAAATAAAAAAATTAATGTTAAATTAAGGAATAAAACAGTTAAATTGTTGAATAAAACAAAAGAATTATGGAACAAAACAGTTGCATTTTTGGACAAAGTAGTCGTTTTTGCATAAAACAGTAGAATTGTCAAAAAAATTGTCAAAGAAAGACAGTTGAATTGTTGAAAAATCTGTTGAATTGCTAAAAAAACAGTTGAGTTGTTGAATCAAAAATAAGTTATTTATTGAACCAATCGTAATTGAATGATTCAACAACAAACAATTAAATAAAGAAATTAATGTTAAATTAATGAATAAAGCAGTTAAATTGTTGAATAAAACAGAAAAATTATGGAACAAAACAGTTGCATTTTTGCACAAAGTAGTCGTTTTTTACATAAAACAGTACAATTCTTGAAAAAGCAATAAAATTGTAAGAGAAAAATAGTTGAACTGTTGAAAAATCTGTTAAAGTGCTAAAGAAACAGTTGAATTGTTAAATCAAAAATAACTTATTTATTGCACTAAACGGAATTGAATGATTCAACATCAAAAATTAAATAAACAAATTAATGCTAAATTAATAAATAAAACAGTTAACTTGTTGAATAAAACAAAGAATTATAGAACAAGACAGTTACATTTTAGCACAAATTAGTCGTTTTTGCATAAAACAGCAAAATTGTTGAACAATCTGTTGAATTGCTAAAGAAACAGTTGAATTGTTGAATCAAAGATAGCTTATTTATTGAACCAAACGTAATTGAATGATTCAACATCAAACAATTAAATAAAAAATTATTGCTAAATTAAAGAATAAAATGGTTCGATATTCGGGACGCCGCGCCGCAACATTAATAAGACTTGCGAAGACCAAAGACGAGTACAGCATCATGGTAGCCAACCTCCTATGAGAAGACGGCACTTTAAGAAGAAGAATGAATAAAGCAATTAAATTGTTGAATAAAACAGAAGAATTATGGAACAAAACAGTTGCATTTTTGGACAAAGTAGTCGTTTTTTACATAAAACAGTAGAATTGTTGAAGAAACAATACACTTGTCAAAGAAAGACAGTGGAATTGTTAAAGATTTGTTAAATTGTTAAAGAAACAGTTGAATTGTTGAATCAAAGATAACTTATTTATTGAACCAAACGTAATTGAATGATTCAACATCAAACAATTAAATAAAAAAAATAATGTTAAATTAATGAGTAAAACAGTTAAATTGTTGAATAAAACAAAAGAATTATAGAAGAAGACATATGCATTTTGGACAAATTAGTCGCTTTCTTCCATAAAACAATAGAATTTTGAAAAAGCAATAAAGTTGTTTAAGAAAGACAATTGAATTGTTGAAAAATCTGTTGATTTAGTAAGAAACAATTAAATTAATGAATAAAGCAGTTAAATTATTGAATAAAACAGAAGAATTATGAAACAAGACAGTTGGATTTTTAAACAAAGTAGTCGTTTTTCCCATAAAACAATAAAATTGTTGGAGAAACACAGGTGATTTGTTAAAAAATTTGTTCAATTGCTAAAGAAACAATGGAATTGTTAAATCAAAAATTATTTATTTATTGAATCAATTGTAATTGAATGATTCAACAACAAACAATTAAATAAAAATATTAATGTTAAATTAATCAATAAAGCAGTTAAATTGTTGAATAAAACAGAAAAATTATGGAATAAAGCAGTTCCATTTTTAAACAAAATAGTCGTTTTTTGTACAAAACAATAAAATTGTTGAAGTTAATTTGTTAAAAAATTTGTTGAATTGCTAAAGAAATAGTTAAATTGTTGAATCAAAGATAACTTAAGTATTTATTGAACCGTTTTGGTTTTGAATTGAATCGTTTAACTACAAGCAATTGAATAAAAAAATTATGTAAAATTAATGAATACAGCAGCTGTTGAATAAAACAAAAGAATTATGAAACAAAACAGTTGCAGTTTTGGATAAAGCAGTCGTCTTTTGCATAAAACAGTAGAATTGTTGAAGAAATACAGTTGAATTGTTGAAAATTCTGTTGAATTGCTAAAGAAACAGTTGAATTGTTGAATCATGATAACTGATTTATTGAACCAAAAGTAATTAAATGATTTAGCAAGAGACAAATAAATTAATGATATTAATGTTAAATTAACGAATAAAGCAGTTAAATTATTGAACAAAACAGAAGAATTATTGAACAATTGAATTTTTCGCGAAATTAGCCGTTTTTTGTATAAAACAGTAGAATTGTTGAATATTAAACGGTAGAATTTGACTGAAGACATTAAAGACTCTTGGCTTTATGTGCCCTATCGATTTCTGCTCGAACTTCAAAAAAAAATTACTATTTTTTTTATGAGCTAATCTCCAGACTGAATTAGAATTATTGTAAAGAGTTTTAAAGAAGTAAAATTATTTTGCTATTAAGAATTTAAATTTGTAAATTGGCGCCCGGTTTTTATAACATTCTCAAGAACATTAGTAAATTTTACATTCATATAATCATCTCATCACATATCATCAGTTCCTTAGAATTAAATTTGATGCCCTATATTTTCAGAGAAAAATATAAATATAAATGAGCGAAAAGTGTTGTATACTTTTTTAAATTTAAAAATGCCAAACCTTTTTAAGGGAAATGACGAAAGGTTGAAATTACAGATATAAAGCAATCGTCGTTCCTCCTCAGTTTGTTCCACAGGGCTATTTAGTTCCTTTTTAATTGTCGTACTCGAGCGGTGCCGCCACTTTTTCTGATTTTGTAATATAAACAGCTAGTACTGTAATTAATATGCAGTTTTCTAAGCAGGTTCCAAGCTTTTCCACTCGAATGCTTGAAATCGAGTCCCTTAACAGTTTCGATCCTTCCTTTCGTAATCTAGCCCGCGGAGAAAGTCAACAGCTATCACAGGATCGTTCGCCAATGTTGTCGTTCCTGCCAGGAATATATTCCCATTTGCATCCTCGAGGAATTTGCCTCTTGGCAGTAGATATCACTGAACCCACAAATCTCTAGTAGTTGCTATTATTTCGCTTTGCTCAATGTACGTGGATAATTTCAGTTTATTTTATTGAATGGTCATCGAATGTGAGTGTGACAGCTGTTTACTTTACCTGACAAATCGAGCAGAACTTTCAGCTTTAACAGAATTATAAGAATTGTGACCGATTTAAATTCGTTCAACATTCAACCACAAATAATAATTGCGGAATTATGGAGATTGTAATTTATCATTATTAACAACAAGCGGTAAATTTAATTACTCCCTTGATTTCATGCAATTCTAAAATAGCGGTTTTTATAGCAGAAACTTTTAATACCTTTTCTAAATTAATAAAAATATACATCCATTAATTAATAACGGTTGTCATTAATTTTGCCAACGGCCTTTATGAGTACCGCTCATTTTAATATTAACGACGAAGTAATTTAAACTTTTAAAATTGTTAGGTACCTACCAATATAGATTTAATTAGCGAGGCATATCTTATTGAAAAGATCAAATATTGAATTTACTATAAAAACCAAATTACGAACCGAAATAATTCACAGAGGTACAATTACATAACTTTGGTTTTGGTAACGTCAATATAAGCTGGCCCAGTACAACTTGACGTTTCATGTGTTCTATTTACCTACTATGTATAATGTTTTATAAATATTATTAAAAAATTAAAGGTATCAGCAAAGGGTTTATTGATGTACATAATTTTTATCTTAAAAATATATATTATTAATTTGAGATGTGGGGACCACCATATCGCTTGATTACAACATTAAGTTTTGAGTATATATTTTTCTTGAGACATAATTGGATTCAGCTTATAAACTCACTTTCTCAACCTAACCACTTATTAGTTTATTTTGCAATATTGCGGAAACACGATTCAATGAATTCGGATGTGGAAGATATCAGATCCTATCACCGTTTTCACAAATAAACGTGTGGAATCAGACACTGCATGTAGGTTGTAAGAGAATTTCCACCGCATTTCTTCAGTCTCCGTAAACCCAATTAAAAAAATATTGCGTTTTTGCTTATTAATTATGCATTGATTTTTTTGATGCGGTGGAAAGCTCGGGAAATACAAACAAATTGAAGTAACTACATGTTTATTCGTTATCCAACATAGCATATCAAGCCTGTAATTAACTTTGTTGCCGCAAAATTCAAATATTGTTATTTAACTAATAATTTACAATTTGCATATGCAGTAACTTTCAATTCACCCGAGGGATGTGTTCCACTAAATTTTTGACAAGTTCAGCTGATGTACCTATTTAAATGGCACATTGCTGTTTTGATATCTAATGTTGTTCTAATTATTCAAGCAATCAACATTGGAATTAAGTTGGTTTACCTGTTACAGTGGTTGAGAGTCATTAGGCGGCGGAACTTAGTAATTATCATAACACATAATACCTTTTACGTTTAATTTTTATGATATTAAAATATTGGCATTTTTGTATCTTTACTTCGCTTTAAAAGGGTTAATTTGATGAGACTTTGACGTTGATTCTACGTTAAATTTCCGTAATGTGGAATAAGCCCAAAGAATTGACACAGGCTTCGGAGATAGGGCACGTACAGCAGTGATTAAGCAGAAATAGTCGGCAAGCCTTTCTAGCCCAGTTTGAGTTGTAAAGATGCCCAAGACATCTCTTACTTTTCAACCGTAAAACTTATAAAGTCTGACGAAACAAGCAGTGCAATCGAATCTTGTTAATCTAATCATATGCGTCCCAATTCCCACCTTAAGTGTATCCTCTCTAGTAACACATATTTAGTCAAAGTGTGAACAAGAACTTCTATTGACGAAAAATAAGAATTTACAGAAATTCATTGTAAAACTCAAGCGAAATGTTATTAAAACAATAAAAATAATGGAAAAAACTTTTAAAACAAACAACTTTTTAAGAAATAGAACTAAATCTAGAATTTAAATTCGATCTGGCAGCTGCTATTTTTACGGTAATTCTCTCAGCTCTATCATGTTTTTAAATAAATAAATCTTATGCAAGTAACTTAATATGTAAATGCAGAGCCGTAATTCCTGATTTAGGTCGCATAACCTTAACAGTCTCATTGTTAAAATATATAAAAATAGCTTAAACTTCTCCATCTATTCATCTGTCAGTATCACACATAAATTTAAAGTGAATTCAAAATTACGAGTAGCTTTTCGCGGCGATTCAATTATTTCTTTAAATCTTAAAAATTCAAACAGTTTGAGCTATTTAATGTCTTAAAATTAATATATATTAGGCCGGATCTGTCAGTTAATAATAAAATAATTGAAAGGAAATTTAAAGTAAGTAATATTTTCCTCAAGGGGTTAACCGCTGGTGAAGATTTTTGTACACATCTCATGAAGTACATAAAATCTCATGTGAAATACATGAAGTACTTGTCAGGTACATAAAGTACTGGTAAAATACATGAAGTACGTGTAAATTAGGTAAAATACATGTTAAGTATATTGAAGTACAAGTAAAGTATCATAAGGTTAATACATTTTTGATGAATCAGGCAGGCTTCAAGACAAATCAAATTTAAAAATGGCTACACAACAAAATAGAAATTCAAGACAATCAAATACAAGAAATAGTCAAATTTGGGATACAAATTTGAACATTATTTCAATCAGGTGATGGCAGGAATGTTTTAAGTAAAACATTCTTTAATTTTTAATTTTTCAGAAAATTCTAAAAGAAACAGCACCAATTACTAAACATCAATCCCCTTCCGGTTGCAAATTTTTAATTCAAAAAAGTGTAAATCTATTGTGAATTCTTTATCTTGGGTTGGATCTTTTTTGTTTTTGAATTATTTAAAAAATTAGTTAGGAAGGGGGCGGAGACCTGTTTGTGCATGATTGTACATAATTTATTTTCGCTTTATCCTTTTACCCCCTAACCCTAAGAATATGTCATAATTTTTTAGAAAACTAAAACAGTAGCGGAGAATTTCCACTACATTTTCAACCTTTAATATGCCTGCATTGTAATATTTGGGTACTGAAGGGTGTTCCACACCCCCAGACCCCCGGATTAAGTAATTTATTATTTATCAGAAGTAAACTATAAACTTTTTTACAGAAAGTAAACCGTTGCCTCTGCAACGGGAAATCTTCAGTTTACTTCTGATTTAAAAATTAATATTTATAAAATTAATATAAAATAAACTACTTAATCCGGGGACGTAGAACACCCTCCAGTGCCTCTGAAACGGGAGATCCTTAGTTTACTTCTGATAAAAATCCTTAGTTTGCTTCTGATAAAAATAAACTACTCGATCCGGGGGATCTGGGTGTGGAACACCCTCTAGTGCACAAATTTTAGAATAAAAAACATTGCAGAACATGCAGAACCCCCCAGACCCCTGGATTAATTAATTTATTTTTTATCAAAAGTAAACTAAAGATCTCCCGTTGCAGAGGTACTGGAGGATAATCTACACCCCCAAATTAAGCAGTTTATTTTATATCAAAAGTAAACTAAAGATCTCCTGTTGCAGAGGCACTCGAGGGTGTTCCACACCCCCAGACCCCCGGTTTAACTAATTTATTTTATTAAATGTAAATTAAATATATAAGCATATCCCAAGTTTTTAAAGTTAGCTATGGCCAAGTGAATGTGTTTAATTCACAATCTGACAATTAATCATAAACTGCATAACTATAAATTCCGTATCCTCTGAGGGATATTTGCAACAGGAGATCTTCAGTTTACTTCTGATAAATAATAAACTATTTGATCCGGGGGTATGGGGAGTGTTAAACACCCTCCAGTGCCTCTGCAACGGGAGATCCTTAGTTTACTTCTGATAAAAATAAACTACTCGATCCGGGGGGTCTGGGGGGTGTGGAACACCCTCCAGTGCACAAATTGCATTAGGGCAGAACCCCCAGACCCCCGGATTAAAAAAGAAATATTTTTATACTGATAAAAAATAAATTAATTAATCCGAGGGATCTAGGGCGTTCTGCATGTTTTGCAATATTTTTTATTCAAAAATTGGTGCACTGGAGGGTGTTCCACACCCCAGACCCCGGTTTAAATAATTTATTTTTATTAAAAGTGAATTAAATATTTAAGCATATCTCAAGTTTATTAAAATTAGCTATGGCCAAGTAAATGTGTTTAATTCGTAATCTGACAATTAATTATAAACTGCGTAATTATAGGTAGATCTCTGCAACGAAATATCTTCGGTTTATCTCTGATAAAAAATAAACTACTTAATCCGGGGGTCTGGGGGGTGTGGAACACCCTCCAGTGCACAAATTTTGGAATCTCAGTAAGTCTCTGAAGTACCGATGAAATACGCGAAATACAATGAAATATCGATGAAGTAGGTGAAGTACCGTGAATTATTGATGGAGTACGGTGAATTACTGATGAAGTATGTGAAGTCCTGTGAATTACTGCTGAATTATATGAAGTACGAAGAAATATGGAGAATTATTATGAAGTACGTAAAGTGTGAAGTTAATTGTACACGATTTGCTCTAGCGGTTGACCCCTCGATTTTCCTTCTCTTCTCCGCCCCCCTCTTTATAATTTGAAGATACCTTTAAAGTTAAGTACATAGTGCGTTTTTTTATTGCAGTGTTTCTGATAGGTCTAATCCACCTTTTTGCAGACTATCAAAAACAATGATCAATAAATTATTTTTGATTCTATAATATTACGGTTTCATCTGAATTACTAAACTTCCTCTCTTTCTTCTGGCCCTGGTGAAAAAACCTGGTGGTATTGGTAGTTTGGTAGCCATCACCTCCTCACTTTCTTCAGATCAGTCCTAATAAAAATCACAATCTTGACGAGAAGGCCAAATTTTGAAAGTGCTTTCTTCCTCAATTTCGCTATGATCCGACAATAAATAGTGACTGATAAAAAGCGATTTGAGAATTTTACTTATCTTCGCTTTCGCTATCGGACGATAAATTAAGAAATCACCTTAAATAAACGTAAAATTATAGAAAAGGAGCGCTCGTAGCAAAATTTCCTAGATTGCTGCTTATTATTGTTAAGTAGTCCAACTGCCCATCCTTCCTACATTATTTGTCACACCTATACAATAAATTCTTACTGAATCAACTAGACGGAAAATTTTAATTAGTTTTGACATAAATTCTGATTGAAAGCACAGCTACGTATTTAAGGTATTGAATTTGAACATCAAAGCATCATGAAAGTTCCTAAATTTGTAGACATGTTGCTGCACTTGTTATAATTAGCAACTGCAGATTATAATAATTAAGTCCATTGTACTGTAAAATTCAAGATAAATTATTTAATTATCTCAAACGTAATAGAAAATTTAACTAACTTTTATACACATTCCTAGCATTGTAACCAAAAATTATGCTAATTAGGAAATCAAACACTGTTTGTTACGATCCAACAACCAAACACACACAAACAATTAAATTTTGATTTTGTTACGTAGCGAAAGGAAAAACAACAACAAAATATTATCTCACCGCTCGAGGGAGAATAAAAAAGTTTTAATCGCAAATCAACGGTAGATGCGTACGAAAGTTTTGTGAAACCACCTGGTATGATTCCATTAGATATGATACTCGTGATACGTCACAAACTGGTGGTACTCCTTAATTAAATTTATAAATTAATACCTATTGATTTGCACTTTCGATATTTGTGTGAAGCTATTTTTTTAAATAGGAAACATTAATATTTATTCGTATCTAGTCACATCGGATATCGTTTTCATAATTTATAAAAATCGGAAGTTCGCTGAAAAGCAATTTAAACTTGTAAAGTGAAAAGTTTTTAGGGAATTAGTAATAAATTTTTTGTTATTGTTAAAATCGAAGTTTTCCGGATTTTCGTTTGGTTTTAGAAAATTGAACATTTAATAATTGATGTGTTGTGGTCCATTTTCTAATTTCGTTTTCATATCAAATATTCAATCATGGTTGATGCGAGAAATCCCTGCAGATTTTGATTTAAGCGCAATACATAAAACTGTATTATTTTTTAGTTTTTTATTCAACGAAGAAAAACCATCGATCATGGGAAATATGTGATTTTCCGCAATTGAACACGTTTCCAATTAACTTGCGTAAGTTATTTATGTTTATTTTATTTTTGGATCAATTTTAATCTTCTACGATTGGAATCGAAGACGTTTTCGATTATTTTTTAATTAAATTTAAATTATTTAAAAATTTTTCAGCTATGCAAACACAATTCATTTCAACTTAACTCGCAGTGAAATAATTTATTAATTTACGTTTATAACTATAAAGTATCAGATCGGAAACCTTATAGACGGTATTCGAAAGATTCGCCTTATTCGCCTCACGTTGAGGTAAATTCTACAAAAAAAATTGTCACTATCAAATAGTAACAAATTGTTTTCTTTACCTTTGTCCTATCTTGACTAAGTGGCATAGGAGGACTGAGTTCAAACGTGTAACGAATTTCCGACACTTTTTTTCTGGCACGGATTACTGCTTGGTTTATTTTTTGAAATTTATAAACCTGGCAAACAGATCAGATACCAAACATTTGAGATAAATCTAAATTTGTATTTGCTCCAAGTAATAATTAAAAATATTTCATTCGTGGAAAATCTGTTTTGTTTGAGAAAATCCGATACTATTTTCTCCAAATGAGAATCTTTGGTATCCTGGTAACAATAAAAATCTAGTGAATCTGAGACAGTATTTTTTTTAATTTGTTTAGACGGCTCCCTGCACGTCAGGCGCCAGTGTAGTTGTTGTCTACTTAAATTGAATACTATAAATTCAGATTAGCATTGCACGTGAGTAAAATTGATACTGCATAATTTAATGGTAGTTTTTTTAAATTATAATAGAGATATTTAGTTCCTTGTTTTATTTGAAATTTTTTCTTTCTTTTCTTTATAATTACTACGCATGTGTTACGCGCATGATTTTCTCGGCATCTTTTATTTAATTACCTATTACAACAAAATTGATACATTTTTTTTTAAATTATAGTTTTACTGTTAGCTCTACAGCAGTGTTTGGGATAACTACAATTTTTAATTAAACAAAACATTACAATCTAAATTTTGGATAATCGATTATTATCTTGATTCGATTAGAGATATTAAGTTTCTCTAATCAAAGCTAAGAATAAATGAGTAACATGAAACTTCCTAAAATCACTCCTTTAAGATTAATCAGTTTTGTAGCGTAACAGAAATTTGAGCTCTATTATATTAAATATTTTTTAAGCGGCAAATGAATAGGTGCTTTTAGCCTTTATTAATGCAGTAACTTTTAGTTAACAAGAGCTAAGTTGATATTGTGTCAAGTTTATCATTAGTAACATTAGTCATTTTAAGTCTCTGCTAATAAAGCTCAAAGCTGTTTTAAGGAAATAACATTACTCAGATTGCAACTTAATTTATAACGTCTAATTAAAAGTTAAAAGGAGAGTTATTTAAATTTTTTGGCAATTCATTAAGGCAAATTGCAGAAGAAAAGTTTTCAGGATTAATTGCAACAGCGTAATTTATGTAACCTGTAAATTTTATCAATTCTGAAACGTTAGTAGTAGGTTGTAGTTAGACCAATTTGTCTTCCTCCTAATTACCCTTATTAGTGATCGATATTTTAGGTTTACACAAGTTTTCCTTGCTTTGGTTAGTACAAAAATAGATGGAATAAAGTACAAAGCTCGATGCCGAAAGTTTTTCTAAACTTTTTTATGTTAAATAAAGTTCTGTCATCGTGTAACAGTTGCGTTAATTTACAAAGCAGAAAATTTACTTTTTGCTTACAAGACGTCGCACTTAACAGATTTACGGACCTTAAAGTTTAAAACACCACCTTAAAAGACTAAAAACTTAATCTTCTGAAGCTTTTTCGCTACGTAAATACACAACTGGAACGAAAACGTGAAAGTTTTTAATGCAACATTTTACTTACAAGTTTAAATTATTTACAAATGCTCAAAACTAAATAAATAGATGTAATCTTTATTATTGATCCAATACCATTTTAATTGCTTTTTAAAATAAAAGCGTATATTAAAATTAGATTTTATAACATTTAAAATTAAATTACTTTTGCGGGGTATTCATACAAGTATGTGCGAAAATTTTCCCTGGGCAATTAAAAAAAAATTTATGCAAACTACCTAATTATTGTACTCGGTGCTCGTTTGCAAACAAAATAATTGGGTAAGTTCTTGTACAGGATAACTCCAGTTTTTTTTTTTTTAAACATTGGAAAAATAATTAATACCTTTCCGGCAATAATCGGATTTCATTATTAAATATTTCCAAGTATTTAATGAAATTTGCTTTATTTTTATCTAAAATCGGTCGTTTAATGTCTCCACATTGTGATTTTAATTTTTAAATATAAAAAATTCTAAAACAGATTATTGTGAACAGGATATTTAAATATAAAGGAAGAAAGTTGTCGGGTGGTTCAGCTTGGCATGCGGGTCATACTCAGGACTTATGTATTATATTGCCGCGACTCTTATTGCTGAAGAGTAAATTTCTAACATAAATAAGATAAAATAAAATAAAAAGCTTTCGGGGTTTAAAATTACTTATTTACGAACAAAAATATTAAACATAAATTAAAATTAAAATTTACTTTGATTGGATTAAATGTGCTGGTAATTTCTAAAACCTTTCGAAGCTTATGTTAATTACATCAAGTGAAATTCAGTTATATTCGTACTTTGATAAATCTGTTCAATTATTCCATTTTATTTGAATTGAGTTGTCCTTTCGGGACTGACAAAATTCTTTTCTGAGGGAATTACTCCTCACACTCGAAATTTATTTTATAAAATTTAAAATCTAGAGATTCTTGTCATAATTATATTTCTCCATCTTCTGCGGTCATCAATTGTGTGTTCATTCTTTCTTTGAAAACCTCTGTCTCTTTTAGAAACCTGTACTGATCCCTACATTCTTCTTTTTCGTTTTTTAATATTTGTAATTATTCGTTTCTTCTTGTATTCACTTGTCTGTTACTGACTTATATCCGATTTCTTCATCTAGAGATATCTCTTAGATAATCTATCTATAAGATAAATTAACGAAGTAGCCAATCACAATTCTGATTGCTTTGTTTTGCTGCTGTCTGATTGGTTACTTCGTTAATTTATCTAATAGATATCTCTAGGTGAAAAAATCGGGCACTAGCATTTATTTCATTTTTGTTTATTGTCTTATTCTCGGTTCTGAATTGTCAGTTTGTTTTTCTGACATGAGAGTTTGTCATTTTACTGATTCAGGTTATAATCTTCCCTTCATGATAAATTTTATGTAACCTTTCCTCTTTCTACTCTTGCTCTTCTTTTATTCTTTATCGGTATTATTATTATTAAAGCACTACATTTATTATGATTATGGCTATCCCTATCTGAGATTTACGAATTTTTTTTTTGGCATTTCTCTCAGTTTTTCAGTTGTATTTGAGTTGTATTGTAGAAAGAAAATGTTATACTTAGTTTTGTTTGTTTTCACTCGCCGAGTATTTGCTTGTTTAATGCGTTGACTTTCTTCCATTTAATATTTTCTTATTTTAATTTGTTAATTATTTTTTTAATCTCTTTATGATTTTATTATCTCCACAATCATTTTTTATCATAGTTGCACTATCAACTCGATATTTATACTATTCCAGCTGTAATTCGACAAAGTTAAAACCCGATCACATTACAATTTCAATTTTTGCTCAATAATTAATCAATTAAAATCGAATAAATAGTTTAGTCATATTTAAACAATTAAAAATAATAATAATATTCATTCGTAAGTCGTAAAGTTCCGTTACGACTTAATCCTTTCGGCTTGTTCCGCTGCATCAGATGTACCATTAATTTTACAGGATAAAAATTACATAGGTATACTTATTACACATTTCATTTAAATCATTTCCATAAATAAATGAGTTGGTTAACAGGAATAAAATCTTTATGAAAGATATCGAAGTAACAAAATTTCGTTTCGGAGCGAAAATTAAATTTTACGAAACGATTAAGAGGAAAAGTGATTTGTTTTTAATTTAAATCGGAGCTGCTTATAATTGCTCTACGCCGTCGAGATATAAAAGATACAAAACGTATACTTTTTATAAGAACATCAAAAACTCTTTGTTATTTTACATTAATTTAAAATTTTCTTAAACATAATTAATTTCGCTAAGAAAATATGTAATAGCGAGTGATGGATGATGTTGTGGGTGCCTGCGTGTTATTTGGAATTTATATTCTCAACAAAAAGTTAAAGAAAGTAGTTTTCAAGAGAACAAAAATTTTAAAAAGGTAACGAGGTCAAATCCGGGAAGAGCCGGCGGTCTCCCTGTAATAAAACAGAATTGCAAGCACATTTGTTGATTTTTGAGAAAAAATGAGGTGCTGATGAGCTATTTTGACATTGCCATTATGGCAGATTGAGAATTTTCCCTAAGTTAACAATTTATGTTTCGTTTTGTTACCGTAAGAAGTTATAAACTAATTTACAAAGTTGTGTAATTGTAGGAAATCGTATTTGAATAGTTTGAAGTAAACACAACAGATTTATTGTAAGTAAAGTTAGTTAAGCGAAGACTTCATATTCATAATGAATTAAGATTTTCAAGAGTTGATATGCAACTTAAATAAGTTTCAATTTTAGGAACCACCGCATTTAGTTTGAATAGGTGCCATTATATGAAGTATTAACGTTAAACTTACAACCTGTACAACGCAAAGCATTGTGCGTTTATTAAATTTTAATCAATTTAATTTATTTTAAAAAAATATTTGTAAAACAAATTTCAACACCTTTCCAAACAATTGAGGCTTCCGAAAAAGAGGGTTCCAGACTCAAATGGGAACACGTTGACTTTTTTGAGCCTTAGTTCGGATTTCCTGTTAAACTGTAGATGCTGTCCAGCACGATAAGTTCTGTGTCCATATAAGTGCATTTTTTGCACAGGATGTTCAATAATAGAGGAACAAATTTTGAAGATCATGAAGGACACCAGAGAATGCTTGCATTATGAGACACATCATATAAAATGGCAATACGGCTTATTTTGGGAATATTGATTAGCAGTGCTGTCTTTGATCTTCTTTATGAGTACCCGAAGTTTATCGCTACCTTATTATAGGTTATGACATTAGTTTTGCAGACTTGTTTCACGTGCAAACAGTCACGTTGTCACTACACTCGGTATTACTGAGTTGCACGGGTTTGTTGCTGCTGTTCCATACCATACCTTGTCAACATTGACACGTTTTTGTCAATATCATCAAGTTAATGTATCTCAACAGCCCTCGAGCAATAACCCCAATTATTGCACACTATCCCGCTCTAGCAACTTTATTTAGATTTACTTTGTGATACACTAGAAAATAATTTTTAGTAATTAATAATTTAATTAAAACTGGGGTTTAATTTGAATTCTGCCAAGTTTGAATATATCACAACGGATGACTCAAACTTAAACAATTGAAATTTGCGTAGTTTGATTAGTAAACCGAGTTTATTGATCAAATCGATTGTGGCAGTTTAATAATATGTCGTGGGTAGGCAATTAAAGTTTATAAATACACTGCCATTAGTTATTGTTATTTTGTTATACGCTGGTTGACTAAGCAAAAGGTGCCAACAATGTATTAATAATATTTTTTATTTGTTTACAAATTTTGCTCTTAAGATCTCGATTCATCAATTGGATCACGTGGACCTTCCATTTCCCTTAAATTGGGAAATTGACTCTTCTGTTAATTTAAAATTAACTTGTCATGTAAAATGATCAAAAATTAAAAATTTGGAAGTGGAGAAGGGGTTAACATATTATTAGTATTTGCTTTGAAGTGCTTCTATTATACTTGTTAATGCCTGAACGGTCACTGAAATATGCAGAACAACATAAACCCAAATTATCCATTCAGTTAAATATTAATTTTGAAATTACAAATTTATTCCAATGACAAAGAAATTTAGAGTTTCGTGCAAAATACAAAATTATACGTGGGAAAATGATGAAGGATGTCCCCTAACTCTTAATTCTTATTTTCAACTTTAAGTCTATTGAATAAGAGATAGTACAATTTCTGATCTTGCCTTATGGCAGCATTGGAATAGCATAACGCAATGGTTATCAATAGTTTGTACTATTAAATTATGGCAAAAAACCTTCAGAGTTTATAGAGTTTTGATGTAAACCCACCAGTATTGAATATTTTAATCGTTCCATGAAGTAGAATGAAGTGGACTTTCAATAGTTTGTCAACACAAAAATTAGTTACTCTAGAACAAATCACTACAATTTCACTAATTCTGCTCTCTATAAGATAAAATGTTGACAAATATTTAAATTAAGTTGATTAAATTGATAACTATTCCGCAACGCTCGACGACTTAATAATAAATATTCTTAAGTAGCTAATTACTGTTTAACAATTAAGTGGCTTATTACTTCGAAGCAATTGTAAATAATAACATTTATAGCGTGAGTAATTATTTGCCTGGGTAGGAAATTGGTAAGTATCAATTAGTTTTTGTACTTAGTTCACAAAATATCCCATCAAAAATGTCACAATCGATTATTTTACTACTTAATTATAATTAATTTCCTTACAAACTCAATTTTTATTTTATTGATGAATATTTGAATTGGGATTAGTTCTGATAGTTGGGACACTTGAACGAATAAATGTAAAAATTTTAATAAAGTAATATATGTACGAGTTGTTGTCAAAAGTTCATAACTAGATTTAGCCGGTGATCATTTTACGCGGTTTAAACTTTTCGCGAAACCTGTCAATTATGTCAATGAATCGCCCTGATATCTGTAACACTCGAGAGTTTTCAAACGTGTCCGATAATCTATCAGAATACGTGTTGAAGGTTGCTTATAAATTTGGGGGTGGGAATTACAACTTAAATAGCAATAAAAATTAAACTTAATTAAAATGAATACACAAGTAACTAACTCGGAAACTAAACCGAAAAAATAATTACTTAAAACGGAAATTATAAAGTTACCAACCTTCTCCATAATCCATAAAATCGAGGGAACACAAGCTAACGTTCTCGTACGCGTCGTCACTTTTTATAATTTATGAAGCAGGCCCTTTGCTTAAAACGTCTGAAATTTTGATAAAATAGCTCCGGAATTTACATACTTATAGTATTAATGTTAAGTGCAAAGTTATAACCATGATACAAAAGGACGATTCGAGTGTTCATTTAAATAACAAAAACAAAACCCTGCATTCCAAATTGCCGTATTGAATATGAAGGGAATTCAGTACAAAGTGTAAAATGAAAACTTTATTTTTCAGTCGTGCAAAACATAACATTCTAGATTTAAATTTAATGTTAATTCAACTAAAGTTTAATAAACATTAAATTTATATAAACGCATTTGATTATTTGAAAAGCGAACGAAGCAATTAATTTTTTGCGATGCAATAGTAAACTACAATGTATACTATTTAGTAAATTATTTCAAGTCGAATTATTTTACCTTGCTGAATAAGTTGTGTGGAAAATAGTTTGAAGAATAGAAAATAAACTTTTATTAAAATAAAAAAATTAAAATTGATTTGTCTGTTGTAAGCGTACGTTGTTAGAATTCGAGCCAATAACCACTTAATTTAAGAAATATTTCACAGAATATTAGTACATTTGACATAAGTGAATATTGTTCGATTCCTTTAAAATTGAAATGTCTTAAAACTTTCATTTTAATTGAAGTAACCAATAAATATTTATAGTTTTTTTTTTAAGTTGTGAATTTGGAAAGCCTTGCATTCATTATTATGGTTCTAACCTAACGGTTACTTGTCTACTATTTCAAGTTAAAATTTGAATAAATATGACCGTAAGTGATAAATCAATAAAACTGAGACGATTTCGGTAATGTGGTCTATCAAAGGTAGATACTTCCTTCACAAAACGTGTCCAAAGCTTAACACGAAGCTATAGCATAAGATACTGTGACAAGCTGAATAGGTACAAAGGTATCTCCGGCTAGCGATCGAAGAGCTGAAACGGGCGTAGATTTACACATGGATAATTAATAAGTCACAATAAAATAAAGAATATATTATTTAATAATTAATTTACAAAAATAAAACACCACCTAAAATGTAAAAACAAACAAAACATAAATGATAACGAAAGAACAGCTTAGTGATAAAAAGTTCAGTTTCACTAACAAACAATTAAACTGCTTACCGCTAATTAAAAGTTAATTGTTCATACACTTTGCACTTGGTTGATGAGATCCTGTTAAATGGTCGGGTGGTGTTATCCTGAAGAGATAATCATAAACACCAGGTTTAGCGGCATACAATGCTTTTCTAGCTACACAATTTATATATGTACCTATTCTAAGGCAAAACTCACCATTTCGACAATAACGCCGCTTATATTCATTTTGACAGACAAAATGCGGTTCCATATATCTGTCGGATTGATTGGTTTATTTCAATTTGACGCCCTCAGACGTATAAAAGCGACTAGGTAACAAAAGGGGTACTATAACAGGCCTGTATCCACGGGGGGACCCTACACTAAAATGTTGAATAAAATTCCTTTGAAAGTTAAAAATTTTGAATAAATAAGTGTAGGTATTTTCAAGATGGAAAATTTTACTAATAAAATCCTCAAAATAAAATCCTGGCCAAGGGCTTGTGAGTAAGATTTATTATAGCGCTTTGGTTTTCCTGAGAACGATGATATTTTATCCTGGGGAGAATTCATAATCCTCTCACCCCCAGATTCTCGGTCACTGCTTTATATTTCTTGTGCTAAAAACTTTCACTATTAATCGCTAAATACTGATGACCATAAGTTTGCAAAATTATCTATCACTGATTGCGTGTACCTGGGGGGTGCTCCACACTCCCCAGACCCCCCGGTCTCTAAAACTTTGCTTTATAACTTGGACTAATTGGGAAATTAGTTACTTCAGTGTGACTTGTTCAAATTAAGATTAATTAGAATTTTTCGAGATTTTTTCTAGTTAAGTTATGCTTATATCTTCACTTTATTTCTAATATAAATAAACTGTACAAACCGGGGGGTCTGGGGGGTGTGGAACACCTTCCAGTGCCTCACTATTGAAAGGCAAAACATTCAATGTTTACAGATTAAAAGTAGGGTTTATTATAGCGCTTTGGTTTTCTAGAGAACGATGACATAAATTACGGGGGAGGGGGGAATTCATAATCCTCTCGCCCCTCAGATTCTAGGTCACTGCTTTATATTTCTTCTGCTAAAACTTTCACTATTAATCGCTTAATACTCTCATAACCATAAGTTTGAAAATGTATCTATCACTGTTTGACTGTACCTGGGGGGTGCTCCACACCCCCCAGACCCCCCGGTCTCTAAAACTTTGGTTTCTAATTTGGGCTATTGGGAAATTAGTTACTTGAGTGTGACTTGTTCAAATTAGGATTAATTAAAATTTTTCGAGATTTTTTCTAGATCGGTTATACTGATATCTTCAATTTAATTTTAATAAAAATAAACTGCACAAACTCGGGGGTCTGGGGGGTGTGGAACACCCTCCAGTGGCTCACTGTTAAAAGGCAAAACATTCAATGTTTACAGACTAAGAGTAGGGTTTATTATAGCGCTTTGGTTTTCTAGAGAACGATTACATGAATGACGAGGGGGGGGGGGGGAATTCATAATCCTCTTGCCCCTCAGATTCTAGATCACTGCTTTATATTTTTTGTGCTAAAAACTTTCACTATTAATCGCTAAGTACTGATGACCATAAGTTTTCAAATTTATCTAACACTGATTGAGTGTACCTGGGGGTACACTCAGACCCCCCGGTCTCTAAAACTTCGCTTTAAAACTTGGGCTTGGGAAATTAGTTACTTGAGTGTGACTTGTTCAAATTAGAATTAATTAGATTCTCGAGGTTTTTTATAAATCGGTTATGCTGATATCTGCAATTTATTTTTAATAAAAATAAACTGTACAAACCGGGGGGTCTGGGGGGTTTGTAACAACTTCCAATGCCTAACTGTTAAAAGGCAAAACATTCATTTACAGATTATGAGTAGAGATTATTATAGCGCTTTGGATTTTTAGAGAAAATTACATATTATATGGGGGTATCGGTATAATATCGTAATCCTCCCTCTTCCCATATTCTCGGTAACTGATTTATATTCCTTGTGATAAAAACTTTCACAATTAATCACTTAGAACTGATGACCATAAGTTTGCAAATATATGTATCTATCACAGTTTGAGAGTACCTGGGGGGTTTTCAATCCCCCTCCAGACCCCCAGGTTCTTAAAACTTTGGTTTCTAATTTGGGTTAATTAAGATATTAGTTACTTGAGTGTGACTTGTTAAATTTGGGATTAATTCATTTTTCTAGAGATTTTTTCTAGATCGGTTAAACTGATATCTTCAATTTATTTCTATTAAAATATAAACTGCTCAAACCGTGGGGTCTGGGGGGTGTGGAACACCCTCCAGTGCCTCACTGTGAAAAGACAAAACATTCAATGTTTACAAATTATGAGTAGAGTTTATTATAGCGCTTTCGTTTTCTAGAGAACGATGACATATTATACTGGGGGGAATATATAATCCCCCCCCCCTATTCTCGAATTTAGTTACAATACAATATAATACAAAATTGTCAATCACTTTATTCGTCTTTCTTCGTAAGTGTTTTCTGTGTTACCCTAAAGAAATTCTTCATCCTCAGATGTACACTAACAAAGCGTCAACTGCGTCTGAACTAAACCACCGCATGATCTCATACCTCTAATACTTCAAAAGTAAACAAATCAGTAACATATTAATTTTGTCAACTAATGCCCCATTTCTTCACCTAGTGATGATCTATTTGTTAGATAAATTAACAAAGTAAGCAATCTAAGGCCTACAAAGCAAAATAATCAGAAATATGATTGGATAGTTCGTTAATTTATCTTATAGAAAGATTATCTAAAAGATATCTCTAAATCGAGCATAAGAGGTAAAAATTTAAAAGTTGTCAAAAAGTTTAATTATACTTGTGAAATTACACAAAGGAATAAATTAAACTTTTTGTAAACAAAATTATTCCCAAATTATTTTCTAACGAAATTTCAGAGATTTTGGAACACAAAATGTACGAACAAGATTTACGTCACGTACCTTATTAAGAACTAAAAATCAGAACAATTAACAAATTTATATCGATTTCACGTCAAAATGTCGAAACGAAAAACCAAATCACCGAAAACAAAAACGGCTAAGTCAAAACACCGAAAGTAGCACTTACATTCAAGATCCACTTATAGGATAAAATATATTTGCTACATAATAAAAGATATTTTGAACAAAAATAAAGAACTACTCTGTATATTATATATTTTTATTTAAAAATAATAAATCGCGAGTTTTTAGTTGCTTTAGAGTTGGAACTTGTAGGCGATGCCAATCAAACAGTCGTTCAGTTTGCGTTCATCATTCGCCTGTAATATGGACTTGATCCTGGCCGCAACGTCGCGATGCTTTTTCCGTTCTGTCGTTGGTTGTTGGTCGCTGATATATTGTTGTATCCTGAGTTTGTTTATACCCTGTTCTTTTGTTTTAAAAAATTGGTGGTTTTATTTTTGGTGGTTTGACTTTTAATCCAGTTCTGTAAAGCCATTTTTATAGGAAAAGGTGTACTTTTGAGTTCAGTTTTATTACCTCGACCCCCGAATTTTATGCTTTGTTAATAAATATCCGATGTGGGATAAGAAAGGACTTTTGTACAAACAATTTTATCATTTTTTTAATCCTTTTTTTATCAAATGGAGAATTAAAGCTATTTTAAATGATGTTAAATAGAAAAATCACCGATGGCGTAATAACTTGAAGTAACAAAGTTAAAGGAGTAGTTGTATTTATTACAATCTGCTTTTCAAATAATGAAAAGATATAATATTACACTGATTAAGAGAAAGGTAGCTTTTTCAATTTTATTCTATTTAAGATATTCTAAGCTGCAGCCTTTTTGCTGCTTTTGTTAAAATTCAAGATTTCTATTATTCAGGATGCTTTATATCTGGATCTCTTCAAATGACAATATGTTATAAATCTGTAATTCTCTTTCCTTATAGTTAGTTGCTTACAAATAAATCAATAAAAAAAACGTAAATTGAATTTCAATTACATTTAAATGGCTTTTGGTGTAATCCAGTGGCGTGGTTTTTAAGATGGAAACTAAAAAAAGTAGTTTCTCTTGTAAACTGAATAATTTATTATTTCTGCATTTTTTACTATTTTAAATCCGGTCCTTTCATAAAATAACTATTCGTTGCACCCAAGCAACTTTCGTTCAGTATACAAACGTTAAAAAATTAATGCTGTTGTACTACAGCTTCCAGTCTGTAGTACATATAAATTTAAAACATAAGAGCGCATATTTAAAATATGTATGTGTATATTTGTGTTAATATTACTTTAGTATTATGCGATAAAAAATTTTAATTTCGTTTTTTCAATTTTTCGCAAAAGCTATTTAAATTAAAAATACGTAAAGCTTATTAAGCGTAAATAATTATTATGCAATTTAAGCAATTTTCACAAACAAATAATTCATGGTATCGTATTATATTTGTGTAAATAGTGCAAAAACCTAAATAATAATAACAAAATTTGACTGCATTGCTGAATTATTTATTATTTAATAAATTGCAAATGAAGTTAATTTATTGTTATCTCATTTATTAAACAACAAACAGTATTATTACATTAAGAGAATTTAAAAAAAGAAGTTTAAATTGGAATAACGGAATAAAGCCAATTCTATACGTACAGCTAAAATACGGCTATTATGGTATATTAATCGTATTGTATAGGTAGATAGGATCAATAATAATAATTATTGATGGAATTATATCAGTTCTCCATTGGCACATTTGATAAAAGTTAAAACAAAATTTACTTTTCAAATATTAAATTGAGTTATTATCGGAAAATTTTAAAATCATAATTTCCATTTCACAAAATTTTAATTAGAGCGAAAATTTTTTGCATTAATTTTTAGTCTAATTTTAAATATTATAATGAAGGCACATTGAATAGATCAACGTTACGTAAGGATTATTCGGCGACGTGTATTCAATTTGAACTCCTAGCGGACACTTTAGAAAATTGAAAGCGTCTCGTCGATGCAATTTTGTAATTTCATGTAAATAAATTTGAAAAGGATATTGAAACACTCACCACCCCATAATAGGTACGCACTGAATGTATTTTGCAGTGAATGGAAAACGAACTAACTTTTCTTCTCATTTTCTATTGAAAATGTTTCTTGTATTCATTTATTATCATACAATACTTTTCTTTAGTGTCGACGGAACAGTTGATTAAATTTTAAACAGGATTGGGGGTTAAAATGAATTTTGGCAGAAAATTCGATAGGTAGGTAGGTATGTTTATTCACGAGTTGAACTTAATAAGTAATAATATTAGGAACTGAAATAACCAAGGTTGCGATTAATTTAATATCAAATTTTGACTATTAATCAAGACATGAGAGGAAAATCGAACGTAAGGGTTGACCACATTTGCTGGATTCGCCTCCAGCGATTAAGTCTCATATTCAAACTTTGTAAACAGATAAGTAGGGAAAATTTAATTGGCATCAGAAGATTATCATTATTATTGGTTTTCATTCAACATGGATACTAATTTCACCCAATACATTTTAATAAAAAACACCATTTCCTTTGAGCCTGTTCATACTGTGATACACCACCCTCTCCTGAATATAAGAATTATTGACTTTTATTACCCTTGTTGATATTCTATTTGCAGCGTCGCAAACAAAAGATTTTATCTTTCTGCTATAAGGAAAATAGATGATCACTTTGTGAAAATTTTAAAAAACAAAGCCGTTCTTTTGTATACAAAAAAGGAAATTTATAACCGAATAAGTCCAACAAAATTTTGAATAAAATATTCGCGATTTTATTAATATTGTACAAAATGTATCGATACATGGACTATGGACCGTTTATTCGTGCAGAAAAGTTACATGTCAACTATAAAATATTTGTTAAATTTAACAAAATGAAAATATGTAATTGTTCAAGTACATTCAGGATTATTTTTATAATTGCAAGTGATTTAAGCGGTATTACTTACAATTGTTGTTGATTAGTGCATAGAAATAAGTATAATATTACGTGCAGTGGCGTAGTATGGCTTTAAGAGCGGGTGGGGCAGCATTTTTGGGAGTATTGATTTTCTTATGTAAGTTTTCCGGAATGGGAATAATAATTAAAGCAAACATGTAGCTATTTTTTTCCAAAAAAAAATTATTATAGTCCCCCTTCCCCTAAAAAAAAAACCTGGGTTGAACATAATTACGATTGCTAAATTATTTTTATAGTTCTTATATAGTTGTATAGTTCTTTATTCTACTTATTTCTTTCTGTCTGCAGAAAAGATGTTTTTTGCTCTCAGTGTCAATTTTTTTGGAGCAATACCTACAGGTGAGCTTGAAGAAATAATGTTTAACAACAATAACAATTTTTACTGATTTTACTTTACTTCTGAGATTTGCTAAAGCCTTTTTAACTATTTCAAGAATACCTATTGAACACTTAAATCTAAGTCTAAACGAAGGAATGAAAGCACTAGAAATTTTAAATTTTAGTACGAAGTCTATTGATTTGTTATGCTAGCTGTTCTATAAAGTGTACAGGATGGTCAAATCTAACTGTTTGCCTAAGAACACTTCGGTAATTATATTTAAATATAGGAAACTGCTCACGTTACATTTTTCTAGATCACTTAATGTAACATCGTTATCATCACCTTCTCGATACAACAGCTAGCAATCCTGGATGAAAATATATAACAGGCGTACAAGACACGACCTGTAAAGTTGTATCTTATCAAAGAGATGATCTGATTCTCTGATTGATTAAACTATTAAGTCTCTTACATAAACTCGTTGCATAATCACGACGTGGTAATTATATTTCCGTAATGAGATAAAATTTTAGCAAAAGTATGCACGGAAGGCTTACATTATTTTATTCTACATATTTGAATTCTGTTCCCTGCACTCTCCGCAATTTTAAATATAAAACACAACAAAAATCTATAATATAAGATGGCTAAAAAGCAAAATTATTATTTCTAAAAGTTCTTCAAAGTATGAAGTTATATAAGATCTTGAACTAACACAAATAAAATCAAATCGATGAACATCACCTTTTGTAATGAATTTAATATTGGGAGAGAATCGACTAAACGCTGTAGCGCTGAACTTCAAATTACTTTTTGTTTAAATTAATGAGAATATACCAACTTGATGAACAACCAGCGTTGGTACTCGACTTTGCACAGGTTTAGCACTTGAATGTTTTCAAACTCTCATATTACCTCAAAATGGATACAGTATATTAGTTGGGTCAACTTGGAAATTCACGAAATTTAGTGTAGAATATTCAAAATACATTGTTACGATACGTATGCTTTTCAATGTTTTTACTTTTTATTTTAACCTGGAATGCAATTTAACACAGGGAGACCGACGAGTTTACGTGCTGTTCAAAGTACGGAGTTAAGTCATAAGAAAGTTTACTTCTCTCTTGATCGTAATATCCGTTTAGAACCAATATGCTGTAGCAGCTAACTTTCGGCAGCGTGCGAGCGCTCAAGTGAAAATGCAAATCAGCAGAAAGCTTAAAAAGGAAAATCAAGTTGTACTTATTGTTCTTCTTTATTATCTCTCCCGAACAGCAATTCAATAATTTTGCTTTAGAACTTATATTTCCTTAAATACATTCATAATAATAATAATTTAATTCTCAAATAAAACAAAGACAAATATTGAGTGCTGTATAAAATTTAATTAATTTACTTTAAGGAAAATGTTGGGAAGATATTGTTTTGTAGAAGTAAAATATACTTTAATTGGTTAATTGAAAACATTAATTTGAAATGATTAAATTTAAGATACCTACGTGTTTTGTGTTCCAAGTTTTGCGCGTGTAAGAGCAAAATTAATGAAAACTCATTGTGCTATTTCTCAAGTTCGAGTTACACGCTATTGTGAGCGAACGAATAGCCGAAAAAATTTTTCCTAAATTAATTAAAGGTATTTTAAGTTTTGTAACTAATTATGAAAGGGATTACAAAGATGCAATTTAAAAGTACCTCCTCGGTCTCTAAATATGCTGAAGAATTGTCTTTATTTCAGTAAAAAAAGTTATTTTTTTTTAATTTAAGAAGAACGAACAAGTTGTGTCAATGCTGACCGACGTGATAATTTATGCTGAATCCCTTTTAGTGCTTTACATTATATACAGCTTTTGTTGTAATGTCGTTTTTTTCCTCTCTGTTACCGACTTGAAAGGAAAGCTTTGATAAATTAATCTTTATGGTTTCTCCAGCTATTCAAGTATTTTTTAATACAAACAGGTATACCAATTCCAAACTTGGGAAAACAGTTGGTAACAAGAACTATTCAAGTTTCAAGCTTCAATTGACCTCTTGTTATTAAGCTTTGATTTTTTCATCCTTAGTTCCGGAGAAAGGCTGTTGGCAAACCTGCGTGGGTTCTTATAATTTAGGTAATAAGTACTGGTTAACTTGACAGATTGAACGTTAACTTCAACATATTTCAAAAATTTATTAAGAGAGCGCTGAATATGTGTTAGCTCTAATATTTCAAATTGTAAATTGAAAATATCCTTTCATATCCTGAAAAGACTCCTGTCGGAAAAGTCATGTCGACACTGGCATGTCGGTTCATGTTTCCTACAAGGAGTGGTATTTATTATGCAGCGTCTTGTAATATTTGTAATGTACTTTTTATTTTTATATATGTACATTATATTATACAAGAGTAGACAGTTATTAGATATCTGTATTACTTTTTGTTGACAAAGTCATCATACTATTTCCTCACATTTCTTTTCTTGGCTGTTCTAGCAAACATTTATTTTAACAATATTCATCACTTGAAGAACTTTTTGTTGTTTTAGAAAATTATAAAGATTTATTATTTTTCATGATGATTTTAAACGTACAAGATTGAGGAATTAGTTGGTGCAATAATTGAAGATATAGTTAAAATCATCCTGTATAACAGTAAAACAGCAAACACGAAAAAATCTGCAGAATTGTGGTTGCTGAGTAAAAGAAAAGTACCGGGTCAAATTCACGAATACCAAAGAATACTGATCCGTTATATCGAACTAATTATTTTAAACTCAGATAATTACAATTGAATCCAATATTAGGCTACTCTTTAAACTCAAAGAGATAAAAAAAATATGTAATGTAACAATAGAACAAATAACGTTTGTAGAGTACCGTGTATACGTATACTAGGCGTACAAGGTTTTCACAAGCTCCTATACCTAAGTTACAATATTCAAAACAAACAAATTAATTATTCAATAATAAACAAAATTACTGGTGCAAAATCGGTAAACATTTGACAAATTAAATCCAACGGCACAAACAATGATCTTAGCTGTTTACGATATCTTCGCTAGTGATTAAACGGCAATACAACTGGTTTGATCTTCAAATAATGAAAGCTCTGCTGCAGGATGCAAAAAAATTCAAAAGAAGGCTTCAGCTAAAATCTTTTCTCAGTCAATAAAAGAAAAATAACCAATCTAATATTAATCCAAACTTATTCTTGCAGGATATTACAGTTTGACAAATAAATCCTTCAAACAAAGTTTAGATAATTTTCAAACGAAAAGTCGGTAAAACAGAAAAAACTCCAAAACTATATCCCCAATACTTGGTTTGAAAAAAACTTACTGTTCAATAAAAATTTAATCACTGAAATATTCATCTTATTCTGCATTGAAAACATCTATGCAAAATATTACCTGCCGTTGTCACGACATAACTTACGCACAATTGATGGATTTCTCACAGGACACTGCAAGCTAAACAAACATCTACACACAATGGGACTGGTGGACAGTCCGAAGTGTTGCGGAAGTCGAAACAGCGGAACACGTGCTTTGCATCTGTTCACTGCTATCATCAAGAATAGCATCCATATTAGGGAACTTCTGGCCTGACATGGCCAGTATTAGTGGCACACCCCCCTCCAAAATACTTGAATTTATCTTAAGTTTGGGATGGATCAAGGAAAAGGAGGGAAGGTGAGTTACTATAAACCGGAGGCAGTGTAATGTCCAGAATCCAGAACTCAGATGCAGTTGATCAGCTAAATGTGAAAAACGTGATCGCTCAGGTGGACATTAGCTACGGCCCGGGGGGTTGACCACCTAGTATGTTTGATGTACATAATTTTGTAAATGATTAGCAATTGTTAGCAAATTTCTGCAATTGTTTGAAAATTTTGCAAATGTTTGTAAATTTTGTAATGTCTTTGTAATGCCTGTAAATCTAGTAAATGACAGTAAATTTTGCAAATTTTTGCAATTGTTTGCAAATACTGCAATTGTTTGAAAATTTTTGCAATTGTTTGCAAATTTCTGCAATCGATTACCAATTTTGCAAATGTGTGTAAATTTTTGTAAATTCCTGTAAATCTTTGCAAATGACTGTAATTGTCTGAAATTGTTTGCAAATATCAGTGGAAAGTTTTGAAATGTTTGCAAATTTTACAAATGTTTGCAAATGTGTGTAAATTTTTGCAAATGTCTGCAAATTTTGTAATGCCTGTAAATCTTGCAAATGACTGTAATTGTCTAGAATTGTTTGCAAATATCTGTGTAAAGTTATGCAAATGTTTGCAAATTTTACAATTGTTTGCAAATGTGTAATTTTTGCAAATGCCTGTAAATTTGTGTAATGCCTGTAAATCTTGCAAATGACTGTAAATTTTCGCAAATTTATGCAATTGTTTGCAAATACTGCAATTGTTTACAAATTTTGCAAATGTGTATAAATTTTGTGAATGTGTAAATTTTGCAAATGTCTTGAAATTTTTGTAAATGCCTGTAAATCTTTGCAAATGACTGTAAATGTCTAAAATTGTTTGCAAATATCTGTGTAAAGTTTTGCAAATGTTTGCAAATTTTACAAATGTTTGCAAATGTGTGTAAATTTTGCAAATTTTGAAATGACTGTAAATTTTTGCAAGTGGCTGTAAATGTCTGAAATTGTTTGCAAATATCTATGTAAATTTTTGCAAATGTTACAAATGGTTTGCAAATTTATGCAATTGTTTGCAAATTCTGCAATTGTTTGAAAATTTCTGCAATTGTTTCCAAATTTTTGCAATTGTTTGCAAATTTTGCAAATGTTTGCAAATGTGTAAATTTTGAAAATACCTGTAAATCTTTGCAAATAACTGTAAATGTCTGAAATTGTTTACAAATATTTGTGGAAAGTTTTGTAAATGTTTGCAAATTATGCAATTGTTTACAAATTTGCAATTTTTGCAAATTTGTGTAACTTTTGCAAATGCCTGTAAATTTTTGGAAATTACTGTAAATCTTTGTAATGTCTGTAAATGTCTAAAATTGATTGAAAATCATCTATATAAATTTTTGCAAATGTTTACAAATATCGCAATTGTTTACAAATTTTGAAATTATTTGCAAATTTTTGCAATTTTTTTTCCCAAATTATTGTAAATGCAAATTTGGTGTACACATTTTTGGTCAGTGGTCAGCACCCCGCTTCGGCCGTTTCTTTCATGTTTACGTCGTTAATAAACTTTTTGATGCTGTAACCTCGCAATAGTTTAGTTCGTTTTCCTTCCGTCGACTTCTTCAAAGGAGCTCATTTATCAAGAGGCTGCTTGCAATTCTCCGCTTTTTTATTTCTAGTTTTCTAATTATTTAAAATACCTATAACAGGAAATATTTTATACCTTCTTCGCATTCTTAAATAAATCTTCGGGGAAAAGCGGAGGGAAAAAAGATTTATAATATTTCTGGATAATAATAATTTTTTCCCAATATATAATTTTTTTGACGAGTGTCTGATGTGAATTATGAGTCAAATAATATCCAACTTCAAATTGACAACCAAAAATATAAAACGCAGACGAATATATATACCTGGGTCATGCCATTAGGTTGGGAAAAGAAAATCAAGAAGCAGAAGTGACTCAAAGAATAGGACACACTTGGGCCGTTTTTGGCAAGCTACAATACATCCTAAAGATAAAAATATCTCGATAAATCTAAAACGTAAAGTATACGACTCCTGTGTTTTGCCGAAACGCTAACGAAAAGACATGCCAATAATATAAGAACGACGCAAAGAAGTATGGAACGCGCAATGCTCGGGATTTTCTAAGAAACTACATCAGAAATGAGGAAATTAGAAGAAGAATCAAGATAACGAATGTGATGAAACGGATAGCGGAGCTATAGGGGCGCTGGGTAGTACAGTGACGGCCACGTGAAAATTAAGAAAAGCAGAGGTAGGCCACAAAGACGCTAGATGGACGACATTAAGGAACAGCTGAAAAGAGATGGTACCAAATAGCCCAACACAGGGAAGAGTAGAAAAGATTAGAAGAGATCTACTTTCAGGAATGGATGGGAAAAAGCTGACGAGAAGAAGAAGATATAATTTTTTATTAAAACAACTCAACGCTTTACATTTGTCAAAAACAATTTTTTTTTAAATAATTACTTCTTTTTAAGGGGGTCTCTGCTTGCAAAAAAACTAAACAAATTAGAGATTGCACTTACAATTAAAGCATTTGAATGGCGTAAAACTAATCAGAAAAGAGAATTCTTAGCTACCAGACAGCTAGCTAATTTGGTAGTAGCTATCAAAATTAATACTTACAGGTAAAATAGTTCTCTTAGCTTCATAGCTATTAGCCGCCTTATACACTGCTATTAAAATTTGTGCTGGTTTCAGCTGAAAAAGCTGCTTGAAGAAAATACTTGTGAAAATTATATTATATATTATTTCCCTGTAAAATTAATATTAAAGTAAAATTTTTAAAATTCAATAATAATTTCTTTTTATAATTCATTTAACCCGTTAATTTTGAAAATACTGTTGGTAGGAGTAATCTTCAATTTTAAAGTTCTGCGTCATAGGTTAGCAAACTAAAATTTGTCATTAAAGACCAGAAAGCAAAACGACTTTCAAAATCTAGCTCGTACGTAATGTTATATAAAAATAAATTAAATAAAATTGAAGATTTTGTAAAAAAAAGAGGAAAATCTCAGTTAAGCCTGTTTACTTACCGTGAGTGATTCGCAAGAAATGCGATTTTATTAAAGAAAATCTACCTGCCGATCGGAAAGTGTATTTAAATATTAAAAAAATGGTAAAATCGGTTCGTTTTTAAAATGTGATCTGTTTTATAATGGATTCAACAACCACGTTGCCATAAGATTTTCTACAAATACGCCAATACCGTTTCCTTTGAGTGTAAAGTTTAATAAAAGGAAAACTTTTCTCGCTCGAGAAAACTAAATACGTTGCGATTATTTAAATCTAAACGTGACATGCAGCTCACTCAATTTTCAACAAAATAACTTTTGAATTTAATTTTAGATTATCGACTAAACTAATAAAAATAGAATCACCCCTGTTTTAATTTTAAACGTTGTTTAATAAAAGCGCTCATTAAAAATAATTAATTTTTACTTTTGGAAGTTTAAATGAGCGTTAAAATAAAAATCTTTTATTGCGGGTAAGTCGCGTGAAAATCTATCGTCAAAGTTGTGTTAGTATAATTTGCGAGTAATTATTTTCTAAATATTAATGTTTTTTTGTGAACTGCGACGTTGGAAAAATTATGACTGGAAATAGAAAAATGTTTCAATATTTTTATTTGCGAGGAAATATAATATTTATCTACGATGACCGAACATACTTTTTGAGAGGTTGTTTTTGTTTAATTTTCTTTTGTACCACATCATCCCTAGCAATCCTAGCAATCCTGTTTTATCATATTTTCTCACATTTTCTCATTTTAATGAACGTGTTTTTTGAGCTTCAACGAACACGATTTTTGCATTTTTTTTTCCTTTTTGTGTTTAATTGTGCTATTTTAAATTCTATTCTTTTATGAAAATTCTTGTAGTTTTCAGCAAAACTCTAAGGGCACAATTTGTAAGTTAAACATCAAACTCAAACCAAGCGAATATTGATTCAACATTAAATTCGTGCAAGAATTTTTGTTCTTTATAAAACTGTGTATTTCAATACAAATACATGAATCTATGATTAAGGCAATCCAAAATTAGATAAAATAATAAAATAAATAATAAATTGGATATCGAATAACTGATAACTAACTAGCTTTAAGCTATACCGGAAATAATTGAGATAATACATTTAAGTTTGGGACTAAATTAAATAAAAGCTCCATGTTTGGATTTTCTATTTATATGATTTATTTTAATAGCATTTTTATTCATATGAAAAACGAAGCAGGGTTAAGAAAGTTTGAGAACCGCCGACTTTTGGAACACTAAATTGTGACATGTTAATCCAGAAAAGACATCAATGGAGAATTTATTATCTTGCCGAATATAATCGTATATTAGAAACTGAAATTCGTCAAAGTACCCACTAAACTTTGTCATTAGTGAAAGTCTCGTACGAAAATATTACGGAAGCGCGGTATTTCATAACTACAAAAAAATGTCTGAGTAACTAAAACCGCCTTGAAAATCAAATTTAAAAATCATCTAAAACAGTTCTTTGATTTTACTTTTGAATAGCGGCAGGAAATTGAAAGAAGGTAATAGCGTCACCGTTCCAATTTAACTATCAAAAGAATTTATATTTTTAAGAAATTTTAAATGCCCGAGCAAAAGAAATTTCTAGAAAAGGCTTATACAACTTTTTTAGTTTACGTAATTGGCTGGAAAAATAAGGTAATATGAGGTAACAGGGTGATGAAGGAGTTTGTAGGTAGTTAAACTTTCAAACAAGTTAACTTTCGTCCATTTACGATAAAGCTACTAATTACGAAATATTGAATTATATTGTTAGAGGAATAACATCTAACATTTTCATTGATTACGTAATCGCAATTTTCAGTTTTCAATCAAAGCCTTTGACGTAAAGCTAGCTTAATTTTAAGCAGCAGTGTAATGGTTCTCAAGTAGCATTATGTAGCTTAATCTAGTCAAGTTGGGAATAATTTACAATTAAGTAATAAAATAGCCAACTGATTTTAGCAGGCAGCTAGCTATATCATAACATTGTAGCTCACTATGAGCTAACTGTCGGGACTATTAAGTCTAACTGCATATTAAAGAGATTATGTTTCAAATCTAGTCAAGTTGGGAATAATTTACAATTAAGTGATAAAATAGCCAACTGATTTTAGCAGGCAGCTAGCTATCATAATATGATAGCTCACCATGAGCTAACTGTCGGGACTATTAAGTCTAGCTGCATATTAAAGTGATTATGTTTCAAATCTAGTCAAGTTGGGAATAATTTACAATTAAGTGATAAAATAGCCAACTGCTTTTAGCAGGCAGCTAGCTATCTTAATATGATAGCTCTGTATGAGCTAACTGTCGGGACTATTAAGTCTAGCTGCATATTAAAGTGATTATGTTTTAACTAGCTATTAAACATGTCAATCCCTTGTTGCTAACTAATTGCTAACAAGCTGCAACAGTAGTTTTTATCATAATGAGTTAAAAGTTCTAGCTAAACTATTGCAATTATTTTAAATAAAAATTAGTTAATTGCAGAATTGGCAAACAGCATTTAGTTAATTTACATAGCTAATAAGTAGTTTGTAATTTTTAGCTCTCAGTTAGCTGCTATTAGAACTGTCATAATATAACCAGTTCACTGTTAATCAGTTATTATTTTGCTACGCATGAATTGGTCAATTGCCAGGAGCTAATATAACTTGATTCTAACTAACTGTTAGTATAAACCGAGGGGTCAACCGCTAGAGAAAATCGTGTACAATTAACTTCACGTACTTCACCGTACTTCATCAATAATTCACGGTGCTTCATCTAATTCATCGATATTTTATTGTATTTCACGTACTGCATCGGTATTTCAGAGATTTACCGAGAATCCAAAATTTCAGCACTGGAGGGTGTTCCACACCCCCCGGATCGAGTACTTTTTTAATCAAAAGTAAACTGAAGATTTCCCATTGCAGAGGCACTGGAAGGTGTTCCACACCCCCAGACCCCCGGATTAAGTAGTTTAATTTTTATTTTGTTGCAGAGATCTGCCTCCCAGGAGGTACGGAATTTATGTTATAATTTATTCGGTACGCGACAACTGGGCGCTTCCAACTGGGCGCCGGTCGACTGGGCGCCGGTCGACTGGGCGATCGGTCGACTGGGCGAGGGTCGACTGGGCGAGGGGCGACTGGGCGATCGGTCGACTGGGCGACGGTAGACTGGGCGACCGGTCAAAATTTGTGCTGGTTTTAGCTGAAAAAGCTGCTTGAAGAAAATACTCGTGAAAATTATATAATAGATTATTTCCTGTGAAATTCATATTAAAGTAAAATTTTTAAAATTCAATAATAATTCGTTTTATAATTTATTTAACCCGTTAATTTTGAAAATACTGTTGGTAGGAGTAATCTTCAATTTTAAAGTTCTGCGTCATAGGTTAGCAAACTAAAATTTGTCATTACAGGCCAGAAAGCAAAACGACTTTCAAAATCTAGCTCGTACGTAATGTTATATAAAAATAAATTAAATAAAATTGAAGATTTTGTAAAAAAAGAGGAAAATCTCAGTTAAGCCTGTTTACTTACCGTGAGTGATTCGCAAGAAATGCGATTTTATTAAAGAAAATCTACCTGCCGATCGGAAAGTGTATTTAAATATTAAAAAAATGGTAAAATCGGTTCGTTTTTAAAATGTGATCTGTTTTATAATGGATTCAACAACCACGTTGCCATAAGATTTTCTACAAATACGCCAATACCGTTTCCTTTGAGTGTAAAGTTTAATAAAAGGAAAACTTTTCTCGCTCGAGAAAACTAAATACGTTGCGATTATTTAAATCTAAACGTGACATGCAGCTCACTCAATTTTCAACAAAATAACTTTTGAATTTAATTTTAGATTATCGACTAAACTAATAAAAATAGAATCACCCTGTTTTAATTTTAACGTTGTTTAATAAAAGCGCTCATTAAAATAATTAATTTTACTTTTGGAAGTTTAAATGAGCGTTAAAATAAAAATCTTTTATTGCGGGTAAGTCGCGTGAAAATCTATCGTCAAAGTTGTGTTAGTATAATTTGCGAGTAATTATTTTCTAAATATTAATGTTTTTTTGTGAACTGCGACGTTGAAAAAATTATGACTGGAAATAGAAAAATGTTTCAATATTTTTATTTGCGAGGAAATATAATATTTATCTACGATGACCGAACATACTTTTTGAGAGGTTGTTTTTGTTTAATTTTCTTTTGTACCACATCATCCCTAGCAATCCTAGCAATCCTGTTTTATCATATTTTCTCACATTTTCTCATTTTAATGAACGTGTTTTTTGAGCTTCAACGAACACGATTTTTGCATTTTTTTTTCCTTTTTGTGTTTAATTGTGCTATTTTAAATTCTATTCTTTTATGAAAATTCTTGTAGTTTTCAGCAAAACTCTAAGGGCACAATTTGTAAGTTAAACATCAAACTCAAACCAAGCGAATATTGATTCAACATTAAATTCGTGCAAGAATTTTTGTTCTTTATAAAACTGTGTATTTCAATACAAATACATGAATCTATGATTAAGGCAATCCAAAATTAGATAAAATAATAAAATAAATAATAAATTGGATATCGAATAACTGATAACTAACTAGCTTTAAGCTATACCGGAAATAATTGAGATAATACATTTAAGTTTGGGACTAAATTAAATAAAAGCTCCATGTTTGGTTTTCTATTTATATGATTTATTTTAATAGCATTTTTATTCATATGAAAAATCGAAGCAGGGTTAAGAAAGTTTGAGAACCACCGACTTTTGGAACACTAAATTGTGACATGTTAATCCAGAAAAGACATCAATGGAGAATTTATTATCTTGCCGAATATAATCGTATATTAGAAACTGAAATACGTCAAAGTACCCACTAAACTTTGTCATTAGTGAAAGTCTCGTACGAAAATATTACGGAAGCGCGGTATTTCATAACTCCAAAAAAATGTCTGAGTAACTAAAACCGCCTTGAAAATCAAATTTAAAAATCATCTAAAACAGTTCTTTGATTTTACTTTTGAATAGCGGCAGGAAATTGAAAGAAGGTAATAGCGTCACCGTTCCAATTTAACTATCAAAAGAATTTATATTTTTAAGAAATTTTAAATGCCCGAGCAAAAGAAATTTCTAGAAAAGGCTTATACAACTTTTTTAGTTTACGTAATTGGTTGGAAAAATAAGGTAATATGGGGTAACAGGGTGATGAAGGAGTTTGTAGGTAGTTAAACTTTCAAACAAGTTAACTTTCGTCCATTTACGATAAAGCTACTAATTACGAAATATTGAATTATATTGTTAGAGGAATAACATCTAACATTTTCATTGATTACGTAATCGCAATTTTCAGTTTTCAATCAAAGCCTTTGACTTAAACCTAGCTTAATTTTAAGCAGCAGTGTAATGGTTCTCAAGTAGCATTATGTAGCTTAATCTAGTCAAGTTGGGAATAATTTACAATTAAGTAATAAAATAGCCAACTGCTTTTAGCAGGCAGCTAGCTATCTTAATATGATAGCTCTGTATGAGCTAACTGTTGGGACTATTAAGTTTAGCTGCATATTAAGTGATTATGTTTCAAATCTAGTCAAGTTGGGAATAATTTACAATTAAGTGATAAAATAGCCAACTGATTTTAGCAGGCAGCTAGCTATCTTAATATAATAGCTCACCATGAGCTAACTGTCGGGACTATTAAGTCTAGCTGCATATTAATGTGATTATGTATTAAATCTAGTCAAGTTGGAAATAATTTACAATTAAGTGATAAAATAGCCAACTGCTTCTAGCAGGACTAGCTCTCATATTATGATAGCTCTGCATAAGCTAACTGTCGGGACTATTAAGTTTAGCTTCATATTAAAGTGATTATGGTTCAAATCTAGTTAAGTTGAGAATAATTTACAATTAAGTGATAAAATAGCCGACTGCTTTTAGCAGGCAGCTAGCTAACATAATATGATAGCTTACCATGAGTTAACTGTCGAGACTATTAAGTCTAGCTGCATATTAAAGTGATTATGTTTTAACTAGCTATTAAACATGTCAATCCCTTGCTGCTAACTAATTGCTAACAAGCTGCAGCAGTAGTTTTATCATCTTCTGCATCGTTTGCTTCTTGTCAGAAGCGTCAGACCCAGCTCGAAGCCAAGATGAATTTTCATGGGAGTATAATGCATGGGTGGTTTCCGTTGCCTTCCCATGGTCCACAGATTGATATTGGACCTTTGATCGCAGCAGTGTATCCGACTCGACTAGGATTCGAACCTCGGTCTACCGCTCTCCAGTCGGCCGGTGCATGCTTTGCGCTACACTGCTGGTCACAGTTTTATCATAATGAGTTAAACAGTTCTAGCTAAACTATTGCAATTATTTTAAAAAAAAATTAGTTAATTGCAGAATTGGCAGACAGCATTTAGTTAATTTACACAGCTAATAAGTAGTTTGTAATTTTTAGCTCTCAGTTAGCTGCTATTGGAACTGTCATAATATAACCAGCTAACTGTTAATCAGTTATTATTTTGCTACGCATGAATTGGTCAATTGCCAGGAGCTAATATAACTTGATTCTAACTAACTGTTAGTATAAACCGAGGGGTCAACCGCTAGAGAAAATCGTGTACAATTAACTTCAGGTACTTCACCAGTAATTCACCGTACTTCATCAATAATTCACGGTGCTTCATCTAATTCATCGATATTTCATTGTATTTCACGTACTGCATCGGTATTTCAGAGATTTACCGAGAATCCAAAATTTGAGCACTGGAGGGTGTTCCACACCCCCCAGACCGCCCGGATTAAGTAGTTTAATTTTTATTTTGTTGCAGAGATCTGCCTCCCAGGAGGTACGGAATTTATGTTATAATTTATTTACTCAGTTTATAAGTAATTGTCAGATTACGAATTAAACACATTTACTTCAGCATAGCTAATTTTAATAAACTTGAAATATGTTTAAATATTTAATTCATCTTTAATAAAAATTAATTATTTAAACCGGGGCATCTGGGGTGTGGAACACCTCCAGTGCCCTGCAACGGAGATCTTTAGTGTACTTCTGATAAAAAGTAAACTACTCGGTCTGGGAGTTCTGCATGTTCTGCAATGTTCTTCATTCCAAAATTTGTGCACTGGAGGGTGTTCCACACCCCAGACCCCCCGGATTGAGTAATTTATTTTTATTAGAAGTAAACTGAAGATCTCCCAGACACCCCTCGGATTGAGTAGTTTATTTTTTATCAGAAGTAAACTAAAGATCTCCCGTTGCAGAGATCTACCTCCCAGGGGGTATGGAATTTATAATTATGCAGTTTATGATTAATTGTCAGATTATGAATTAAAACATTTACTGCAGTTAACTTTTAATAAAAAGAAACTACTAAATCCGGAGAATCAATGTAATTAATTAATCACGACGAAATAATGAATTACCAAAGCTTTTTATTGAGCTACCAAACCTCCATGATATTCAAACAAATAAGCTAAAAAAAATTACAAAATTAACTAAAGAAATCTAAGTTTAATTTAATTAATTGATTACTATTAAACTAGCAACTACCAAAACTTAGGTAATTTGTAAGTAAAAGATGTAAGTTAATTTGCTATCAAATAGTTATTATTGATTGCACGTGTCGTTTGTATGATACACATTGACAGTAGCGCATGCGCATAAGCTAGGTTCAACTTTATGTAATTCGCCAAAATTTACTAACTTCATGATACTTCACTTGTACTTCAATATTCTTAACACGTATTTTACCTACTTCACACATACTTCATATATTTTTCCAGTATTTCATGTACTTCACAAGTACTTTATGTATTTCACAAGTACTTCATGTTCTCACATGAAATGTGATGTACTTCATAAGATGTGTACAAAAAACTTCACCAGCGGTTAACCTCTCGGTATAAACTATCGGTCAGTTAAGAAAATCTGTAAAAATGAGCTGACCGCTCACCCATAAGAAAGTAAATGGGATTATATTTCTCTTCCTACCTGGGCAGATTAGTATTTTATTTTTTTAGGTAACAAACACTTTACAGTACATAAATAGTCAGCTTGCAGCAGAAATCCTGGCGACGCTGCTGCCTCGCTCATAAAATAAGCACATAATTTTGAATGATGATTATAATCTGTTTCTTCTTTTTAGATAATTTCATTAATTTAAATTAATGACGAAATTATCAAGGAGATATAGAAATATAAGAGTCGACCGCAAATTGAGATGTCTTAGATAATAATTTCATATTAATTCGTGGAGCGTAATAAGAAAATCCAGTTAGCTAAATGTTCCTCGGTTAATGTAAACATAATATTTCGGTAGTACGTTGTAAATTAACAATAAGCTAATTAAAGTTTGTTAAACATTATGTAATTTATAATGCAAATGTTATTCACATTAATTTTGTCTCCTTGTAGTCTCATTTAATAAAGTGACAAACCATCTATTTGTTCGAGACGAAGCAATATTAATATAATACATCATCACAGTAACTCACAAATTGTAAATTATTCCAGAAATATATAATATTAATCTAAAATTTAGGAATACAGAGTGTTGTTTAACGAAACTTGAATATTATATATTTAAAAATGTTATTTCCTAATTTTAATTTTTAATAAAATATCATAAAATCATAAATATACAAATTACTCGTAAATCTATTCGTGCGCGCCAAAAAAATACTACTATTCTTTGATTTAAAGAAACTTCAATCGCTTTTGTGGTACGGTCCCTCCTTAGTTTAAAAGTCACAGTAATTATAATATTATTTAAAATTTCGAGTTATTGAACGGATATTAAAGTACACTTAACATATTATCGATAATTTGGCAAACAATTTACGAACCGATTGCGGTGTTAATGAATAGGTATTTCAAGTTTCGTAGGTACTTGGAATTTAAAAATTGAAAAATAAATTCTGAAATTATTTTGTGAATAGATTCAGAAAATTATTGTATTACGACCTTTTGCTTTTGTAAAAACACAAAAGAAATTAATTCGTGTAAATAAAGAAAATACGTTGTCAATTTCTCATAACTTTTCAATTTAGAAAGCAATTTTCTTGACATCTGAAAATTGCATTCCACATATTCTTATCGATTTTAACTTAATTGCTTAGATTGCGCAATAAAATTAAAGCGGTGCACTTTCTCGACTAATTTTCCAATATTGTAAGAATTTCCCAACTTGCATTACGTAACATTTCAACTGGAAAGCGGATTTTCAGGTATAAAAAACTACAAGAGGTATTACAAAACAAAGTACAAATTAGATTGTAGAAACATTAAAGCGGTTTCATTATCTGCTAAAGGAAAACTCGCTCTACGTTAAACAGAAGGTAGTAGAATTTAAAAAAACCACTAACTTCGTTTGTATTTTAACGGAAGACCACTTTGCTGAATAACAATTACAATGCGAAGGCAAGGGTAGCGGGCTAACGCCTAATTGATTTATAGGATTTTTTTATACCTTCGGGTTGGGAGAGGGATAATTATAAAAATTACTTCTTAATTGAAGCCTTTATTTGGTTGCTATTATTTTCGTGATTATGTTTTTATATGGAAGGGTCGACTGTGGATTGATGAAAAATAAAAGTTTTGGAATAGCAATATTTTTGCGCCAATCATGACAACATCACTTCATGAATCTTCACGAACTTAAAGATCTAACCGTCTGTCACACTTAGTGCCTAAGCTGCAGTCAGATCTTCTTTTGCTATTAGCTATTGGTCAAAAACTTTAAAGATAATTTTTAACCTAACAGCTAAACTCATCTTCGAAATTTTAAAATTTCCTGAAGTAATTATGAAATAAAAACATAAAATAATTTTGCGGTCGCCGGTTAACAAATTTTTAATTGTTTTCTAATTGACTCTTTTCAAACTGTAACTCGGTCCATCGACAATAATTATTTTCATTTATAGGTATAGTAAAACTCATTAAAACTATCTCTAAGCAAAAAATAATCTAGAAAAGGTGAATTTCTGAGCTACGAGGTCCGAAATAAGGTTAAACTCATTAAAAATATCCCTGAGCAAAAAGTAATCTAGAAAAAGTGAATCTTTGAGCTACGGAGTCCGAAAAAAGGTTAAACTCATTAAATATATCCCTGAACCAGGAGGTTTGAGAATAAGTCAAACTCATTAAGAATATCGTTAAAGCAAAACCAACTATAAATTGTTAATAAATTAACCATTAAAAATTAAGCATTATAATCCAAGAGTTATCAAATTAGCGTGTAAGAAAACCTGAACAGGATAATCGAGAGAGGCGAGGAAGTTATTTTATATTTATATAAATTCCATCCTTATAAATTTCAATTATTATTTAATTGACAATAATTACTACGTACTGAAAGTTTTTCGTCTATGACCTAATTTATAAAAGTTACCTAGTCGCGTTTTCGAACTTGCAAGTTATTAAAATTTAAAAATATTCTCGTTAATCTTAAGTTACTATCATAACAACCCTTACAGAATACTCGAGTGTACATTTTTAACGAGATGCTTTATTAAAATAACCAAAACAAACGCTTCAAACTTTAAGAAAGTTTATACAAATTTAAAAAAATAATATTTTCGTGAATATGAAAATATCAGTCAAAGCAGAATAATTTTCAAATCTAAAGGTTTCTAAGCACAAACATTTTATTGCAATATTTATGACCAAAACCTTAATAACTTAAGAGGATAATTATGAGATTAAAATTCGAGTTGAAAAGCAATTCCTTAATTTAATTAAAAGCTTATAAAATTTAACACGAAAATTATTCTTAATTGTTCTTCAAAATTGTAACTTTTGTTATTAATTATGCATTCTAAGCGTTTTGGGATTTCACTCGACAATGCAAATTTAGGAAAATCGTAATAAAGTTTTCTTCCTGTTTTGTATCCAATGCGAATACTAAAAATACTTTTAAAAATTAAATGCGATTAAAGCTTGCTTTCCATGATTACTACGCATTTTGGAACATATCTTCCTGAGTTTTAGTTAATAACGAGGTTGTTCAAAAGTCAAGATCAAAAATGCGTTTAATTCTTACCAAATTAATTTATAACATCTGACTTTAGACTAAAACTTAACGACGGATATTGCTGTCGATCTCTTCACAACGACTTCTCCACCTGAGATGTCTTCCAATAAAATTAGCTCAAACCTATTCGGTAACTGAAAAAATAATAATAACACCTGAAAGTCAATTATTTACAAAAACTTGCAGCTTTTGAGTGTGTCTGGCTTTAACCGATAACAAAGCCAGAATAAAGTACAACGTTTTATAGGTGGAATTCAGTTTGATACAAATTAATGATGCGCATAGTAAGGAAAACCAACATAATTAATATTTTGTGAGTAATGAATTTCTGTACTCTCCAGTTTGCAAGCGACATCCACCTCTTGTTCTAAAACCCCAGTCTTTTCGAATTTTGTTCAAAAATGTAGAAGTGGATTTATTTTTGTTTATCCGACAAAAACATGGTCTTTAAGTACTCACCTGAAGACCATGAGTTTTACTCAAAACTAAACGCAATTTTTTATAAATTTTCTCAACAATCCATTCACCATAATTGTGAGCTTTGAAATTTAAAAATTTTAGCATTTGTATTTCACTAATTATTTTTTACTTTATAATAAAATATAATTTTTACAATATAATTAAACTATTTCTGTAGCCAGGGTGGAAAGTACTTGAGGCACTGGATGGTGTTACCATACCCAAAACCCTCTTTTCCCCTGTTTAGGCAGTTCAGTTTTATCGATAAGGAATTGAAGGTAGCGAAGTAATATTTGAAGTTTTTTAAAATTATTAACGCTTAAGCAATTAGTTAAATAAATTTATTCATTTCTTATCAATATTAGACAGGGGGGGGGGTCTAAACTACACTTTTTCCTATAAAAATGGCTTTACCAAACGAAAGAATCAAAAATGCAAGCTCTTTAAGGTGAGAATCAATATTGTCGGACTTGTAATAAAGCCACAATTTAATTTTAAAAATTACAATTTTCCCATAAACAATACATATAAATGTTTAATTGCGCAATATTACACAATAATTTGCGTAATTAACGATGCGTATACTTTGATATGCATGAATCAGCCATAAGGCGGGGCTAAATAGAGCAGCATTAAAAGGGAGTCAGTCGCTCCCTGAGATCCGTCGCGTCAACTTCCACACTTTTTCGAGTTGTGTCGTCTTGGAGGATGTATTTAGTAAGTACAAAACCGCTTGTAGCGCCCGGAGCGGAGCGCAGAGTGCGGAAAAAAGTGAATTATTTCTGAAATTTGTTGTCCAATCACAAATTTAATTTTTTATTAGTTAATTAGACTCTTATCTATCATAATTCGTTGTAAAAAACGAGATTCTAGTATCTTTACTATCCTCACAACCTATTTTAATTTTGGTGGGCGGGGTTGTAGTTCAAAAAAGCCAATGACAAAATTGCATTCTAAATTAATTTTTAAAGCTGTTTTTTTCTAAAATTTGTAAACCGACCGCAAATTTTATTTTTTTTATACGCTAATTAAACCTTTATATTTAGTAAACCACTTTAAAAATGGTAAAAACTCCGATACAGGAATTTGAACTGTCACCGCCGGGGAGATTAAATATAAACCAAAATATCGGTCTGGGGAATACCCCAGCATTTATCATTGTTCCCAAGACAAATAAAGTAATATCATAAGGTCTTCTACTTAATTTTTAAACATTTAATCTTCTGCATTCTGCAGATTAATGCACTGGAGGTGTTCCACACCCCCCAGACCCCCCGGTTTGGACAGCGCAGTTATATCAGAAGTAAATTAAAGATTACATCATATTTGAAGTTGTTCAAAATTAGCAACAAGCAAACATGCTGAAATCTTTAATTTATTTCTAATAAAAGCGACACGTCTAAACCGGGGGGTCTGGGGGGTGTGGAACACCCTTCAGTGCCTTACCAGAAAAACGCAGCACTCTTCAGTGTTCTTATAAATGTGAGCCGAGGAATTACGACTAAGATTTGTACTTAATTTTTAATTATTTATTTTAAGGAGACCTGGAAGGCAGACCCCAGACTCTCCTAGCCTCTGTTTAGGAAGTGCAGTTTTATCGATAGGGATTTGCTGGTGTCGAAGTATTATTTGAAGTTTTTTCAACTTATCAACGGCAAAGTAGTTATGTTGAATGAATTTATTCATTTCTTATAAATATAAACCGGGGGGAATAAATATAAACTAAAATTCGATCTGAGGGGAATATCTCCAGAATTTATCATTATTTTAAAACAAATAAAACAAGAACATTATAGGACCTTCTATTTAATTGTTAAACATTTAATCTTTTGCATTCTGCCGGTTAATGTATTGGAGGGTGTTCTACACCCCCCAGACCCCCTAGTTTGCACAGCGTAGTGTTATCAGAAGTGAATTAATGATTACAACATATTATCTGAAGTTGTTCAAAATTAGCAACAAGCAGACATGCTAAAATCTTCAATTTATTTCTAATAAAAGCGAATCGTCTAAACCGGGGGGTCTGGGGGGTGTGGAACACCCTCCAGTGCCTTACCAGAGAAATGCAGAACTCTTCAGCGCTCTTATAAATGTAAGCGGGAGAATTCGACTAAGATTTTTACTTAATTTTTAAGCATTTATTTTAAAGAGACCTGAAAGCCACACCCCCCAGGCCCCCCTAACCACTGTTTACGCAGTGCAGTTTTATCGATAGGGATTTGCTGGTGTCAAAGTATTATTTGAAGTTTTTTCAACTTATCAACAGCCAAGCAGTTATGTTGAATGAATTTATTTATTTTTTATAAGTATAAAGCGGGGAGGGGAATAAATATAAAGCAAATTATCGGCCTGGGGGGAACATCTCCAGCATTTATGACTGTTCCCAAAACAAATAAAGCAATATCATATGGTTTTCTACTTAATTTTTAAACATTTAATCTTCGGCATTCTGCTGATTAATGCACTGGAGGGTGTTCCACACCCCCCAGACCCCCCGGTTTGGACAACGCAGTTTTATTAGAAGTGAATTAAATATTACAACATATCTGAAGTTGTTCAAAATTAGCAACAATTAGGCATGCTGAAATCTTAAATTTATTTCTAATAAAAGCGAACTGTCTAAACCGGGGGGTCTGGGGGGTGTGGAACACCCTCCAGTGCCTTAGCAGAGAAATGCAGACCTCTTCAGTGCTTTTATAAATCTAAGCGGGGGGATTACGATTAAAATTTGTACTTAATTTTTAAGCATTTATTTTAAGAAGACCTGTAAAGTCTGGGAATATGAAACACTCTCCTGTGCCTTTAGCACTAGCAACACCCTCCAGGATACCTCATCATTTTGAAGCTGTCAAAAAAGTTCTGCTCATCATTCTAAGCTGCTTTTATCATTGGCAAACACGTCGGTCTTTTTGTTCTGCTGACAGCATAGTTTGAAAGTGAAAGAAGCAGCTGAAAATATTCTGCTTCTACCAAGAAAAAACTCAAATATTTTTGCTTGTCAAAAAAAAAAGAATTCAATGTTGGCATTACTATCTTTAGAGATCAGAACATCTCTAAAGACATCAGACTTACAAAAAGTATTCATACAAAAAATGTAAGAAATTGAGTCTTCTGCACAGTATTAGACATTTTTGTTCAATGATCAACCGTTGGGGAATTATTTAAAAAAAACACAATTTTTTAAACCTTTAATCCAAGATTGCAACCACGCCGACCTCCCTTAAAGTCGAAAATTTGGATTTTTCATCTGTGCACGGAACTAAATAACATATCAAAATCATTTCTACCCACCTTTTGTAGGGCAAAAACCCCTCTACTGACTGAACTAAAGCGAGTTAAGCAAGAAGTTTTAATAATTACTGGAAAGTGCTCCCTTTCCCAAAAAGCCTAACTACTCTGCTTTACGGTTGCTAATATAATATTTTGACTATATTTAGTCACTATTGCAATAAAATTAATGAATAATTGAAAGTATAATTTTGAAAAACTTTACCTTCAAGCCGTAACTAAAAATCTTATCTTACAGGAAGATTTTCAACAAATGGAACTAAAGCCCGTAGATATTTTCTTCGAATGAGTCTGTAGTGAGCAAAATTATTAAAGGAAGCATGTAGTTGAATCTTGTACAAACCAGGGGGTCGGGGGTATGTAATACCCTCCAGATTGAGTTGATGCTATATTGTAATTTGATGACATTGTCAAAGGTAGTTTGACAAATATTAAAGTAGCAACCGAAATTAAATTTCATAGGGAGTACATCAAATATTTGAACAACTACCTTTACTGTTTTTTCTACTGTGTGGTATCTTTGTAGGTTTTCATAAACCGTGAAAACTCTTCACCCAGTTACCCAGCCAATTACAAGTTCTCTAGATTCGAGGATTTTGCATTAGATTTAGTTAGATTAGATATTTTACAGCATTCAGGTGTAGATGTTTAAAAACGGTAATTGGATTGCTACTTGAATATGATCCTTCAAAGAAACAACTAAAATATCTGGAGGTAGCTTCTAAAGTATCTCGAGGGCAGCTTGATATTAGTCGGTAATCTACCTTCTCGATTATGCTCAGCATCATTGTTATAATGTCGGATATTCTTTGGCAGCTTTAATATTAATCATAAACACAAATTTTCAAACTTCTTTATTTGCATTCTCACAAACTTACATCATACATCGCTCCGCCACCTGTTGACGACATTTCTCTTCTTAAAAAAATTCTCTTCTTAGATTCATTCCTTGTACGTGTTGTAATATTTTAAAAAAGTTACAAACATTTCGTTATGAGGTTTGCCTCTTTGTCTGCAGCATTATGAAGTTTATTTAAAAATTTAAGATTTCTTGTTTTCTAAAGTACTTTAATTAGTATAAGGAAGGGGTGGACAGAACGCCCCATCATAGTCGATCGAGGCTTAGGGCTGTATTACAAGAAATTTAAAGAATTAAAAACCGTAATGTTTCTTTTCAAATACAGTGGAGTGCATTTAAATGCCAAAGAGGTTAAATGTTCTGCTCTGTATTGTCGTACTTTAGTTAAATATGAGCTCATGGAGAACAAAATTTTGTAGTCTAAAAGTGATAATTACACAAAATATTACAGTCATACTTTAAATATTTGCTCAGGTAAAATACACAAGTGCCTTGAGAAGTAAATTACCAAGTAGTATTATGTATATTATATGAAACGTTGATATAAAAATTTATATAAGGGATTATAAACGTTGAATTTAAAGTATGAGTGGTTTAAGTAGGCGGACGTTTTAAATAAATAGTGAATCGATTTAAGCTTTTCTAAGCTGGAACGGAACAAAAAATTAATTGTCTGGTGTATTGCAATAATCTGTTCGTGCAGAATTACTTCATATTCGTTAGAATAAAATGATATATTATGTATGTAATATCAGGCTTGTTTAGTTTATAAGAATTATCTAGAAAATCGAGACCCTTGAGATTTAAATTATGTAGAAAAGAGAAATAAAATGATTACAGATTTTAGAACGTTGTGTAAAAGCAAGGAAGTCTAGAAGAAATTAACTCCGATGAGCTAATATCAAGTCTTAGCTCCTGCTTTGCAATTGGGACTAACATAACCTCACATTCGAAATAACGGTTACTCTGGCCCACATTTAAGACGTTTAAATGTCATATAAAAGTTGAATTTAACCGCCAATATAAATTATTTACAAACTTAATTTTTGTAAACGTGAGTAAGAAAATAAAAAATATTTTTTATTGATGAACTCACCACCTTAGCTAACCGAAAATAATAACAAACAGTTAATGATTAATGGTACCATATAATTAATTACTAATACACATACTAATAGTCAGATGATTCATTTCGAGATTTTTCAATCCCATGATTTACCAATCAAATTTCTTAAATATCGATCGTAGGTGTAGAGCATTAGGGGTTTCACAAACGGTATAATTTTACCATCCGCATGTAAGTTGTTAATCTAGATTTATTAAAATATTTGAAAAACATAGTGAGAAAAGTTATTACTTTTCCACTTATTCCCAACGGCTGTTAAGAAATAGTTAACTTAATAATTAACTTATTCTTGGAATAAGTAGTTGAAATATTTGTTTAAAAAATAATACATTTAAACCAATGCCGAATAATTGGCGACTTTCCGGAGGAAATGAGATCTGCTGAGGATTCCTTTGAAGGAAAAACCCAGCATTAATTTTTCATTCATAATTTTAAATTAAATGAATTGCTCAAACACCTGCAAATGTCACAACCAAATGACTTCTTTATTAACAGTGGCAAACAATGTTGTACTCAAATTTATAACGCAATAATTAACAGGAAGAGAGTGTTTTTGTCCACCCTGTAAGGGAACGACGAGATTAGATATGTATGTATGAAAATATTTGCACTTTAAAAGGGGAAAGCTATCTAAGCACTTACCCATGGCACATAAACTATCTCTTCCATAGCAAAATTTTGATAATTAATCAGAATTTCAAATTTATTTAAATTTTTAACAATTTTAATTGGAAATCTCTCGTAATATTAGAAAATTTTCAGACTAATAATTTACTTATCGCATTAAATTTATTACGCTTCAGAAAATTTCGTCCCTTAAGTCCAGGTTATGAATAAGGAATTGCCTAACAAACAACAATTTGCAATAAACCAATGTAGATAAATTATTATATATTTTTTGTAATAAACTTTATTGTTTTAGATCGAAAAACATGAAATCCTTGCACGAACATTAGAAGTTTTTGGAAAATAATTACTACAAGAAGAAAACCTCATGTTAAAGTCTTTAAGCACGGAAAGTGATAAGAAACAATGGATGCACAGATTTAGCTTAAAGGAGAATCGTAAGCATGATACGGTGAGTTAATTTATTATTTGCAATCACAGAATGGTAGGTGCCACGAAAGGATGCGATATGACAAATAGCTTCAAAGGGCTTACCAACTGTGCTTAACAATTACGACTGCAAATTTTGTACCTTGATAAATATTTACTTTGAATGATTCTGAGGCACAGCAAGATTGAGAGAATGTGATATGTTCTGCCTCTTTAATTATAATTTTTCAGCAACAACAAATCTTTTACGTCTGCCATTTAGTTAAATATTTTAACAAAATAGAATATCCCTTTGATGTTATAATTAATTAAAATTTCAATTACAGCAACTAATAATGTAAGCATAAATTTCGCTTTAACGAAATTTGCAGTTATAATATTAAATTAGAAACTGCAATAACATTTTAAATAAAGTAACATTTTCGGAAAATTACAATCCGAAATATTATTGCTATAATAGTCGAACGAAAATATTACGAAGGTTTTTATATAATATATATGAATGGAAAAGATTATAGCAGCTTTCAGAATATTTTTTTATTAATCTAAACTTGAAAATGGAACGAATTTGAAGCAGCAATTTAATTTTTTTCTTAACTGAAACCTAAATAAATTCTGTGAAAATTAACTTATTTGAGGGTTTTTCTATCCGGAAAGATTATTCCTCTGAGGACATCGTGATAACAAAAATTTTCCATTTGCAAGTATAATTTTTTTGATTTCGAAATGCATGCTAAATCCACCTCTGTCCAAATTTAATCAGAATAAATTAAAACAGTTGATTTTTGATAGCAAAAATAAAAACAAACTTGTAATGCAGTGATAAATATAAGGTGCAGGTTGAAAACCGGGTATTCGAGGGTGGATTACAATCCACATTAGCAACCATCACTTGAGTAGATCTCGAGTATCGCTAATGGTAAAAATTACAATTTATATGTTTATTACAGGACTCGACAATTAGAAGAAATTGTGGAAGACGTTGGACGAGTTTGAGACATCATGCGCGTTCCGATAAAAACGACATAATTGGGGAACCACTAACTCATTTTTCACCCTCTTCTAGTCCTCTTCCGGAAGAAACAAAGAAAAGTAACTGGCAAGTTATTGAACACTTTAATTCTAGTAAAACTTCTAGTCTAATTGCCGTAAGATTTCTCTTTAAAATGCCGTAGTATTGTTTTCAGTTTAGAACATTGCAGGTGACAGGGAATATAAAATCTGGAGAAAATGGAACACTTTTATCTTCGTCCTCTGAAAAAGACTCTTCGGAAATGCAACAACTCGTTGGAGAACCAACGGTTATCAAAAAGTCGACGCTTTCGAAGTTTAAAGAATTTTTTCATAATATATGCACAACTCCACAATTTAATGATCCACAGGTAAAACCTTTACAATAGCTGATTGTGTTTTTAATGCGAAAATTAGTGCATATTCTCGGCTATCTTACCTTCTTCTTGAAAATGCAAAATTGTTAGTTTATTTTTCATTTTAAATGTAGGAGTATGTTTTGCAGAGTAGTAGGCAATCTTTTATTATGAAAATTTTTAAAACCCATTAAACCTTAAACATTTTAACGCTGCTGCTTGGTAACATATGTAATATGTATTTTCCACCATCGCCATTGCATTAAATGCATTTAAAAATTAATTTGGAAGCAACTTTTATCTTCTGCAGCTTTAGTCTGAATCTAGGCACAAACACCACCCCAGGGGATGCCTGACCCTAAATCCGGTTCTAATTTTGTTTTAACCGCAGGAGCATTTATTTTGCTATTTTTAGCAACAAAATTTGTTCGCAAACTCTCAAGTCCTGTTTGTAACTTTCAAAAATAATTTCATGCTTCGTAATTCATAAAATTTTAATCTGCGGTCCAGATTTTATAAAATATTTAAGGAGTCCGATAAAAAATGTTATGATGTTGATTTTTTTAATTAACTTGTCAGGCTTTAATATAAATTTTCAAATGTGCAAGGATTAAAACAGAGCTATCTACTAATAAAATGTTAATTCGAGCTTTCGAACAAAAGCAGCAGGAATAAATCAAAAATTCGTGTTCAAACTAAAATTTAACTTTTTATTATTGATAAAAAATAATATTAACAAACGTTTTTTGAGCCGCTATTAAATTTATTTTATTTATTTAAAAAGAAGGAAAAGCTGCCGTAGTCAACTTTTTCGTTATGAATTATTTATGCCGTTGAAAATGGAGCGTCGATTATGAAAACAAATTTGTTACATTAACAATGAACTTCGTTTTCAATTACCGCCATGATTTAATAATCCTAATTAAATTTTGGTTTAACAAATACAATAAAGGTCGAAACTAGTATTTTAAGTGCAAGATTGGATTGACTTACGTTTATTTAATTTGTTACCAGGGTCGGATTAAGGTCCCTGTGGATATTGCTTTGACTAGAAGATAGATTGGTGGTCTCTCGTGCTCAATAATTAAGATTTTATCAAACCTCAGAGATGAAAATACAGTACAACCTTGATTATATAAACTTGCGGTATTAGATTAAAAATTTTAAAATTAAAGGGTTAAATAAATAACAACACGAAATTATTCGTAAGCTTTCAGCAATAGTTACTGCTGTCATCAGACGATTTTTAATTTTAAAATTTTAATCTGATATTAATTTCAGAGGTTAATAATATATATAATTTCAATAAACTTACGGTAATCCAAAATTACAAAAAGAAATCTTTTAAAAAGTTTTTTTTGCTTTTTACTCTTTGTTAATGATCCCCTCCCATTTGTTGGGTGTGGTGATGTATTTAAAATTTACGGTGTTAAAAACCTCTTTACGTGTGACGTATGCGATAAAAATTATAAGTATTTTTAAAATAAGATAAAAATTATTACAACCGTCTTGCATAAACCCACCAGTCACGATGGTATTGCTATATCTAACGACATGTATTTACTTATAATTACTTAAATTTGAAAGCGCGGTAGTTCAAATGTAGGTTAAAAATATTACACAGCCTACGTAAATTTATCAAATATTCTAAAAAATAAAATAATAAAAGATTGATAGCATCGCGGTAAATGTATTTGTTATTTGAAGTTTTTAGTTTCCAATTGGCTATTTTCTTTCAGGTAGAAATGTTGTATCAAAGATATTTCCTCAAGATGAATCAAAGCAATATGACGAGTCTAATATCGCTTTTATTGATATTCTGTTTATGCCTTTTTGTTATTATCTGTGTAGACTTTTTGACAAAAAGTAAATACATAATATTAGTTGGACAGCAGGGAAAACTTTTAGGATTTCTATGTACTTGCGGAACTTGTATTGTAATTTATGGAAGTGAGTATTTTTGGTATGTATTTTAGGATCCATTCAAATTTTGTCTGTTTCAGTTCTTTTGACGATTTTATCACGGCCTGCTATGAATGAGGTGTACTTGATTATTATCTCGTATTTTGTTTTGGCGACGTTTCTAGCTTTAGAGGTAAGTTAACAATTTTGGTCCTTATCGGATTTCTATAAATAAACTACCAAAGTGCGCCACAGAAAACTACCCCACTTCCCTACGTTGAACGTAAGGCGAGCCTAAACGATTCAAAAGTCAATCTAGAATCTACATATTTCCAGATTTTTATAGGCATAATAGTTTTTTATTGTGCAATCTATAACGAGTTACTCGCAGGTGCTTCAGAACTTCCTAACATAATAATCCTTTTCAAAGTAACTTGTGCTTATAATACAAAAACTGAAAACTTTATTATTGGAAATAAAATTTTCCTGCTTTTAAGAAAGCGTATACTCCGAGTTTTTCATTCCTAATTCGTTTAATTAATATTTTAACCTTTTACAGTGGCAAACTAATTAAATTGAAAAACAAAAATGCTGCCCTCTTTAATTAAATTCATTTCCTTGAATGCGGTTTACGTCAAATTTTTAAAATCTCAATTACGCACAGAGATTGAAAAGCGGTTAAAGAAACTTTACGAAGTACATTTAGTTTATAAAACCAAAACAATAATATACGGAAAAGTATTTAACCATTGAAAATATAATTCTCCTACAACTTGGCGGAAGTTTTGCTTCTTATTAAGTGAAGCTGAAGTTTAGTAAATTTTTTAATAACAAAATTTTAAAAATTTTTAATGAACGGAAAAAAAGAGAAGCTTCCAGAGTATATATCTTATAAAAAACATTATTTTTTGTTCTAATCTCTATGGCTAAACTATAATCTCCACGAACAAACGATTACTTCGTTCAATGGTTTTGTAGCGTATTTACATACTCAAAATGCAATCTAATCTAAGTCTTAGGAAGCAGTAAAATACAAATTATAGACAGTGGGGATCAACAGTTTGATTACAATCGCATAAAGTGCAAACACTTTAAGTATGTATTGCTATGGCTCAATTTATTTTTAATTGCTGAATTTAGTGTAATTTGGGCGCCACAAACCATATTTTATCACTAAATTAAATTAGTTTTTTTGTTAAGTTAAATTTCTCTTAGCTTCTTGCTCTTTCGGTGATATGAGGTCTTGTTTTATCTTTTTAATGTTGTTTTTGTTTATGGAAAAATTAAAAATTAAAGTCTTCCTGCAGGATTCCTTCGCGAGAAAAATAGCATTTGAGAGTAGTGGTTGTGTTGGAGTCCCATCTCACCCTTTGAAGGCGAGAGCTTGCGGAGATGGGGTTGGGGGTGCCGCTGCGGGGTTTAGAAATCTAATTGGGAGGCTGAAAAATGGCTCTAGGTCTCTTATACCGCAAAAAATCTTTGAGTTGGTAGTTACTAAGCTCTTAGATTAGTGGGTTTTCGAAGTGCCCAGAGGTTTCGAAGAATTTCTCCGTCAGGTGGCAGATAAACTCTATGATGGGCTCCACACCGGAGTCCGCCTGCCGCCTCTTGTTCGTGACAAACCATAAGGGCCTTCATGTCCCGTCGTAGAGTAATGTTGCTGGTAAAGTAATAGAATCTAGATGGGATTTAGCTTTGCAGCTCCAGACGGGAAACCCTACTCATCTTCTTAAATCTTAAAATTAAATTTAAATTTAAATAAAGTTAAATTTTCTTCGTCAAACCTTCTTTGTCAAGACTTCTTTGTCAAACCTTATTTGTCAAATCTTCTTCGTCGAAACTTCATCGTCAAATCTTTTTCGTCATATCATCTTTGTCTAACCTTCTTCGTCAAACCTTCGTCATCAAATCTTCTTCGTTAAATCTTCTTTTCTAAACCTTCTTTGTCAAACCTTCTTCGTCATATCATTTTTGTCTAACCTTCTTTGTCAAATATTCTTCGTCAGATCTTCTTCCTCAAACTTTCTTTCTCAAATTCTTTGTCACACCATTTTTGTCAAACTTTTTTTGGCAATTCTTTTTTGTTAAATCTTCTTCCTTAAATCTTCTTTGTCAAACCTTCTTTGTCAAGTCTTCTTTATCAAACCTTGGTCGTTAAACCTTTTTGGTTAAACCTTCTTTGTCAAACCTTCTTTGTCAAACCTTCTTTCTCAATTCTTCGTCAGACCATCTTTGTAAAACCTTTTTCGTCTAATCTTTTTCGTCAAATTTTTTTTGTCAAACCTTCTTCGTTAAATCTTCTTTGCCAAATTTTTTATTTTCAAACCTTTTTTGTCAAATCTTTCTTATCAAACCTAGGTTGTTAAACTTTTCGTTTTAAATGTTTTTCATCAAATTTTCTTCTTTAAATTCTTGTCAAACTTCTTCGTCAAATTCTTTGGCAGACCTTCTTCGTCAAACCTTCTTTGTCAATCCTTCTTTGTTAAATCTCTTTCCTTAAACCGTTTTTGATAAATCAGCTTTGTCAAACCTTTCTCGTCAAACCTTTTCCTTCAAACCTTTATTGTCAAAACTTCTTCGTCAAATCTTCTTCGTCATATCATTTTTGTCTAACCTTTTTGTCAAACCTTCTTCGTCAAACCTTCTCAATCAAACTTTCTTTCTCACATTCTTCGTCAGACCATCTTTGTCAAATCTTCTTTGTCAAACCTTTTTTGTCAATCTTCTTAATCAAACTATGGTCGTAAAAGCTTCTTTGTTAAATCTTCTTTATCAAATGTTTTTTGTTTAACTTTTTTCGTCAAATCTTCTTTATCAAACATTTTTCGCCAAACTTTGTCAATCCTTCTTTTTTAAATCTTCTTTGTCCAACCTTCTTTGTTAAATCTTCTTTGTCAAACCTTCTTTCTCACATTCTTCGTCAGACCTTTTTTGTCAATCCTTTTTTGTTAAATCTTCTTCGTCAAATCTTTTTAGTCAAATCTTCTTCGTCAAATTTTTTCGTCAAACCTTCTTCGTTTAAACTTCTTTGCCAAACCTTTTATTGTCAAACGTTCTTTGTCAAATCTTCTTTATCAAACCTTGGTCGTTAAACTTTTCCTTTTAAATTTTTTCATCAAATTTTCTTCTTCAAATTCTTGTCAAACTTCTTTGTCAAATTCTTCGTCAGACTTTCTTCGTCAATCCTTCTTTGTCAATCTTTCTTTGTTAAATCTTTTTCCTCAAATCTTTTCTTGTTAAATCAACTTTGTCAAAACTTGTTCTTTAAACCTTCTTTGTCAAAACTTCTTTGTCAAACCTTCTTCGTTATAACATTGTTGTCAAACCTTATTTCTCAAACCTTCTTCCTCAAAGCTTCTTTCTCAAATTTTTCGTTACACCGTCTTTGTCAAACCTTTTGTATCAAGTCTTTTGTATTAAACCTTGGTCGTTAACTTTTTTCGTTAAATCTTCTTCATCAAATATTTTTCTCTAACTTTCTTCGTCAAATCTTTCCCGTCAAACATTTGCCAACAAACTTTCTCTGTCAAACCTTTTTTGTAAAATCAACTTTGTCAAACCTTCTTCTTTAAACCTTCTTTGTCAAACCTTTTTCGTCAAACTTTCTTCCTCAAACCTTTTTTCTCACATTCTTTGTCAGACCATCTTTGTTAAACCTTCTTTGTCAATCATTTTTTGTTAAATTTTCTTCTTCAAATCTACTTTGTCAAACCTTTTTGGTCTAATCTTCTTCGTCAAACCTTCTTCGTTTAATCTTCTTTGTCAAACCTTTGTCGTTAAACTTTTGCTTTTAAATTTTTTTCATCATATTTTTTCTTCAAATTCTTGTCAAATTTCTTTGTCAAATTCTTCGTCAAATTCTTCGTCAGACCTTCTTCGTCAATCCTTCTTTGTCAATCCTTCTTTGCTAAATCTTTTTCCTTAAACATTTTTGTTAAATCAACTTTGTCAAACCTTTTTTTGTTAAACCTTCTTCTTTAAACCTTCTTTGTCAAAACTTCTTTGTCACACCTTCTTCGTCATAACAATTTTGTCGACCCTTCTTTGTCAAACCTTCTTCCTCAAACCTTCTTTCTCAAATTTTTTGTCACACCATCTTTTTCAAGCCTTCTTTGTCAATCCTTTTTTGTTAAATCTTCTTTCTCAAATCTACTTTCTTAAACCTTTTTCGTCTAATCTTCTTCGTCAAACCTCCTTGTAAAATCTTCTTTGCCAATCCTTCTATTGCCAAACCTTCTTTGTCAAGTCTTCTTTATTAAACCTTGGTTGTGTAACCTTTTTCATTAAATCTTCCTCGTCAAATATATGGCGACAAACTTTCTTTGTCAATCCTTCTTTGTTAAATCTTCTTGGTTAAACCTTTTCGTCATATCAATTTTGTCTAACCTTCCTTGTCAAACTTTCTTCGTCAAACCTTCTTTCTCAAACCTTCTTTCTCACATTCTTTGTCAGACCATATTTGTCAAACTTTCTTTGTCAATCCTTCTTTGTTAAATCTTCTTGGTCAAACTTTTTCGTCATATCATTTTTGTCTAACCTTCTCTGTCAAACTTTCTTCGTCAAACCTTCTTCCTCACACCTTTCTTCTCACATTCTTCGTCAGACCATCTTTGTCAAACCTTCGTTGTCAAACCTTTTTTGTTAAATCTTCTCCCTCAAAGCTTCTTTGTCAAACCGTTTTCATCTAATCTTCTTTGTCAAATTTTCTTCGTCAAACCTTGGTCGTCAAACCTTCTTTGTGAAATCTTCTTTGCCAAACCTTTTATTGTCAAACTTTCTTTGTCAAATCTTCTTTATCAAACCTTGTTCGTTAAACCTTCTTCGTTAAATCTTTTTTATCAAATGTTGTTTTTCTAACTGTCTTCGTCAAATCTTTTTTGTCAAACATTTGCCGTCAAACTTTTTTTGTCAATCCTTCTTTGTTAAATCTTCTTTGTCCAACCTTCTTTGTCAAACCTTCTTTGTCAAACCTTCTTTGTCAAACCTTCTTCCTCAAACCTTCTTTCTCACATTCTTTGTCAGACCATCTCTGTCAAACCTTCTTTGTCAATCCTTCTTTGTTAAATCTTTTTCCTCAAACTTTTTTTGTTAAATCAACTTTATCAAACCTTTTTCGTCAAACCTTTTCTTCAAACCTTCTTTGTTAAATCGTCTTTGTCAAACCTTCTTCGTCAAACCTTCTTTATCAAATATTCTTCATTAAATCTTCTTTTTCAAAACTTCTTTGTCAAATCTTCTTTGTCGTATCTTCTTCGTCTAACTTTCTTTGTCAAACCTTCTTCGTCAAACCTTCTTCTTCAAACCTTCTTTGTCAAATTCTTCATCAAACCTTCTTTGTCAAACTTTCTTCGTCAAACCTTTTTTCTCAAACTCTTTTTGTTAAATCGACTTTGTCAAATCTTCTTTGTCAAATCTTCTTCGTCAAACCTTTTTCCTCAAACCTTCTTTGTTAAATCGTCTTCGTCTAACCTTCTTTGTCAAACCTTCTTCGTCAAACCTTCTTTGTTAAACCTTTTCGTTAAATCTTCTTCATCAAACCTTCTTCGTCTAACCTTCTTTGTCAAACCTTCTTCGTCAAACCTTCTTCCTCAAACCTTCTTCTTCAAACTTCTTTATTAAACTTTGTTTGTCAAATCTTTTTCGTCGAACCTTCTTCATTAAACCTTATTCATTATACGGATTAGCAATATGCTATATTTTCTTTAGGTAATCTTGCATGAATCACAATTTTCAAGCCATAACCACATGATCTTCTATTTCACCATTTATTCTATCTGATCAACGACGTGCAACATCTCCTTTATGTAATATTGCATCCATCGCAATCTTTAAGTCATCGCCACATGATTTATCATTTCATCATTTGTTTCAACTGATCAACGATGGGCAACATTTTTTTATTTAATCTTGCATCAACACCATTTTTATGTCGTAATCACATAATCTTTCATTTTACAATTCTTTGCAATTGTCGTAATCCTCAATTTCAACTGCTACTGCAACTCCTCGATTTGTTGCTCCAAGGTTGTTAATTGGTTCTCTGATCTTGGTTAGGTCAAGAGCCTTAATGCAAATCAAAATTACACAAAAAAAGAAATTGTTCTCTTACTTTGCTACTGAGCCCACAACCTGTTTGGAAGATTGGCGGTATACAAAAAGAAAACAGACAAAACCTAAACAAACAAAGCTTTTCACGTTTAATTCCTTTGTTTTTGTTCTATATTCTACCATAGAACTGCACTTTTTCGAAATTTGGCGCTTAATTTCAAATTGCTAATCTTTTATAATTAAACTTTTCGCTTCGCTATTTTGTTTTCAGTTTTCATTTAAAAATCTTATCAATTAAATCACTGTTTTACAATTAAAATTAAATTAAACTTAACATTAACAAGTTCATTTTCACGACAAACAATTTTTACAATCTAACTAATTTGCAACTTGTTAATTGTTTTCACAAAAAATCCTGTGCCTTCAACTTTTAAATTAAATTATTTTCTGGTATTTACTTTTCACAGTTTTTTTTTGATTTTTCAAATTGTTACCATCAGTTTAGTATTAAATTTGTAGAAGAGAATTACCCCACAGAATAGAAATATAAAAGTATAGGAATTTTGATTTCTTGCAAGATCAAGTCTTAAATGATTTTCGGAGTTTTTCACAATAACGGACAATCTTACGTCGTCATCATAAAAAAATGGTTTCCAAATCATTCTTTTTGCGATATCTTCTTTATCCATTATCAATAGTATATAGAAGAAAATTTTTGTCATTTTGCGTAAGTCCAATAGTTGTACAGCAGCGTAAAGTAAAACCCATTCTACGAATGATCAAAAACGTTAATATAAATTATGCATTAAAAATTGTAATATAAAACAATTTTCTCAACAAGATTGTTTTCAAAAACTTGATTTTGATTAAATTAAAAAGAAAAAATTTTAAAAAGAAGGCAAAGAATAGAAACAAATACTCAACAAAAATGCCAATTTATACCATCAAAAATATTTTCCACTTCGTTTAGCTGGAATTTGTCAAAAAAAAGTTTCAGACAAAAATTTTAGAAAATAAGAAAACCCGGATAAGAAATATTTTAGTCGTAGAAAAAATTAATTTTGACCACCACTTTTTAAACAAATTATTTAGAATCAAAAATTGCTAAATTTGTATAGCTTCAACCGATGGCACCACGCTGTTCTACCGTAACGATTTCATAGTTATTTTTAGAAAATTTCGTGCAAAGGTTTCCTAACGACAATAAGGAATTAAATTAATAACAATTAAAAAGAGATATCAGCTTCCAAGTAGTTAATACACAAAATATGTTTCAATAGCCCACTATGTAACTGTAGAGCTATAAAGCCACATTAAAGGGAAAAAACTGTCTATGAATTAGCATTTTCTAATAGGAACGATCAATAAATAAGCAAATTCAGCACGGTAATAAAAACTGTTGAAACGTCGGATGCTATAGAAAAATTTTAATAAATTAATTACAAGTTTTCCAATATGCGTCTAGGTAAAAATTTTAAATTTATTTTGCGCAGTTTCATGTTATTAAAATATCAACAAAATTATCAAATGAATATTTCCATACAACTCAAACAATGAGGAAAATTTAAATTTGACTTTCAGAATAGCATTATTTGTAAGTTTGCGAAGTAAGTAAAACTTTTTCGAAAAATTCATCTCGCATCTTAAATTGACAACTAAGAAATTTAACTTGAAAATTACATTTCCATTTTGCTACAAAAAATGTAAAAAAATGGAATGCATTAAATGGGAGGGAATAAATGAAAAAGAAACTAAAGGAGAATTTGATCGAGCAACATTTAAATCTTCTTAGTGCTTGCTTACGTTATCGACAAAGTAGTTTTCAGTGGACACGAGGGACCTTTCTCGATGACGCCCTTTACACCCTTTGCGTCGAAAGGTCTTCCTTTAGAAACGCATTGCATGTTGTCTGAAAAGAGGCTGGATGAAAGAAGTTTCCGCATGGAAATGGGTACATAAGGAAGAAACTTCGTGTCGAATTAATTTTAACGGTTATTTGACCTTAATCCTTTTGTACTTTGTCAGTATCATTTTTTTATTGAGTTTTTTCGTTTTTAATTAAATATTTTTGTCAATACTTACTTTTATGCATTTGTATGGAAATGAAGTAATTTGTATTTTTTCAGGTGTGCATTTCCATCCATGCGGGTACGGATAAACCCGTAACTGGAACAATTCTTACTTTAAGTTGTACATATTTAACTTACGCTCTCTTACCAATAAGGTTGAAAGACGCCTTGCTATCTGGAACTTTATTAGCAGCAATCGATTTATTAGCTCTTACCTATCTTAGTTTTTGTTCAACAAAAGAAGTAAGTAAAACTTGAACGTTTATTGGGAAAATATTTTTATTAATATTCTTTCATTAACATTACAAGAAAAAAAGCAAACAATAATTTTTCCGCTCGAATTAACAATATAAATAAACGTGCGATATATTTTAACATTTAATTTTTTACCATAAAATATTTCAGAAGAATATCATAATTTTTAATTAAAATTTAAAGCCTTGCAGAGAATTCCAAACGCGCACGAACGGATTAACGCTCTCTTGCTTACTTACCGGTGCAAATCCTCAAAAATATATTCCACTTTCTAGTTTAAAATCTAGTAATTAGAATAGAGGAGGCATTGTAAAACAAATGTTTTTGTATTTTACGGTTGTTCCGATCGTCACTGAGACTTCTCGTGGCGTACTATTCTATATTAACGTCTACCTGCTGGCTTTAGGTAACATTATAGTAATACCATTGCACCTCTTTTATTAAATAATCTCTAAACATACAAATTTTTTATACACTCAGCACACGAGCATACCTTTCCAAAATATTCAAACAATTTTATAATTTTATAGATTCAAACAATAATTATTATGACGCATTTCATATAATTTGACACTTGAAAATCAGATTTTATTTCCAATTCATCAATAATTTAGTATTTAAATTGGTTTTCGTTTTAAAACAGCAAACAACAAACACAATAAAAAGGTTTGACACGCTGAATGCCACAAAACGCTATTTATCATTTGCACTCGACATTTTATTTGCTAAATTCGGCATTCACTTGATATTGCTCTTTTTAATTTTGCAATCTATTTCCATTTTTCATTTTGGCTTTTCTAAAAGAGGAAGTAGTGTTAATGCAATCACACCTTGAGTCAATTTAATTACCTTTCCAATTCTAGTAATCTGGACTGGAGAAGAAGCAGACGCTTAGCATTTTAATTTACTTATCAACAAAATAATTTTTTTGACTTGTACTTGTATGTAGGAAGGACGAATAACACCACGCACCGCGAGCTGTGTATCAAAATTCAGCTATCTCGGAAAAAAATTTTAAAATAGTTTCACGAACGTACATGGCCCTGTACGCAGACTACATTGTAATTTAAGCACACTCGTTCTTACCAGAAATTATAAACTATTCAAATAGTGACGTAAAAACTGTAACGTTTGTATAAGCAAAGGCAAAAGTTTTTTCTTCTGCTCTGCTCGCTCACCTTGACCGATTGTGTTATAAAAAATATTGGTCGTTTAAGAACCACTAAACCATAATACGAAAATTGTTTTCACAATGTTGTGGCATTGAGATTAATCTGGAGACGATCAAAATTTAGTTTTCAGGCTAACCGTATCGAATTAAATAAGAATGTTTCCTCCGGGTTTTTTAAATCTAATCTTTAAAAAAAATGTACTTAATCCTCTGCTACGGTCATTTATATTATACCCAATAAAAGTTAAAAGTAAAAAGTAAGTTCAACAAATAAATTCATCTGAAAGGATCTTAATTCCAAGTCTAATTCTCTAAATCGTTCAACCAAATAAATTTTCAACAAAAGATTAAACTTTTTTTTTAGATTTCTGAGCTTTTCACATGTCAACTTTAGATTTTCGGAATCAATTCAATTAAATAAAACAGGCGAGCAATAAATTGATTTTGAAAGTATACGTGGTACATTTAAAAAATTCCTTAATTGCATTTATGGTTACTACTTGACGTTGCTTCTGCAATCACAGAGGCTTCAGCCATGCAAAATTCAATTTTCTCATTAGCGAAGTGTAATTTAATTTTTCTGTTGCAGATTGGAGGTTGTTCGATAATTCTTTTATACGGAAATATAGCGGGAACTTTAACGCATTACCCACGCGAAATAGCGCAACGAAAAGCATTTTTGGAAACTCGTTGTTGTATCGAAGCTCGTTTAAAAATTCAACGTGAAAATCAACAACAGGTGAGTGGCTCAAAATTTCTACAAAGGAAACGCATTAATTTAATTGCTCCCCTATAAGGAAAATGAATTATCGATTAGTGTAAAACTAGAACCAATGTTCAAACAATCCAACTTCTTAAATGACACAAAAACGATTAAGAAATTAAATTGCGTTACGTTGAGTCTACTTTCCAGTGTTGTGATACAAAATTGGATTAGTTTTTTCGTTTAATGGATTTAATTTTTTAATTGCCAGTATACTTACTCATAATAAATTCGCTATGCCATATAAAAATATGATATTTTAAATTGAAGGATCAAATTATTTTTATTTCAATTAGATTGTATTTATTATCTTTACATAAAGAAAGGCTGTTGGCTAAACTAGTGGAAGGTAGTGGGTATATTTCATATTTAAAACTGATGTAAAATTAAAACGTTTCTTTAAATAACGGAAAAAGTTAAACAAATGTTTTAGATTGAAAATAAGTTAAGCATTAAATTAGCTATGTAAAGAGGAAATGTAATTCAAAATGAAAATTGAATTAAATAATTAAATTAAAGTTTTTTAAGTTAAAGTAGAACAGGAAAGTAATTTCTTTTTTAAATATAATTATTCTGAAAAGAAGCAGAACAGAAATAAAATTAAAAGTTACAATAAATTGTAATGTTTGTTGAACTTTTTGATACAATTCAATTGACGATTGCTACGAGCATTCGCAAAAATTTACTTTATTTATAAATTGAAATTATCATTTCAATTCTGTTTGTTAAATAAAAGTGTTCTCTAAAGAACTTCGGCAAACGTTTTATAACTTTGAATTAAAATATTTGCTTAATTAAAAGTTTGTTAATAATTTCAATAGAATGGTGAAAAAACTACGTTTGCTTTATTTGACAACAATGTAGTCAGCTACAAAGGTAAATTTACTTGCGAGACATTGATTGTTCTAATTAGGAACTTAAATTCATAATTTAATTATTTTTAATTTGGGAAATCTTAAAAATTATGTAGGGAAAAATAAACTAGAAAATAATTCGAAGAATATATCAATGTCGAATCACAGTAAGTTGTTAGAGATTTTTCTTTATAATAGGGGAGGTCTCTATTTTGGTTTTATTTCGCTTTTCAAAAATTTGATGACCTTGTTTTTACCCCTTGGGAATATATTCCAATAATATTTTTAAACCTTTTCTACTCATCCGGGGCAGGAACTTCATAAATATTACAACTAATTAAATTTATAGATGATATTATATAATTTTTGAAAGAAATATGCTTCTTTTCCCTTAGGGATGTACTATTCCAAATTTACATATCATTGACTGGAAAATACTTACTTACGAATTAATTTCGCGAATTGCCATGAAATCAATAAATAATAAAAAATATTTTATAATTTTGAAACATTTTACCCCGGAAAGCTCTAACAGAGTTAAATTTTAACTGATGGTTGTGCTGGAAATTCTAAAGCAAACTCCGCTATTCCTATTTAACTTGACACAAATTTTCAAAACAATTTTTAATTGAAAAATGTTATCACTAAAATTTTATCACTTAAATTATCTTTAAAGTTTCCATAAAAATTTAAATTAAAATAAAATGCAAATTTGACAAATACTATTATGCAATATGTTAATCTATATACAGTGTGGCCCCCTTTTTTTAAATATCACTCGCTTATCTACAAATTAGTTTATACCCCCTTATCGTCTAGAATCAACAAATTTCGAGTTATAAATAAGTAATTAGTAAAGTAATCGAGTTATTAATTAAGAGAAAAATGTTAAAATATTCAGGTTTTATTTTTTTACTTTTCTTGCGTACCCCGTACCTCTTGAACGAACCGTCTTTCAAGAAAAACCTGGATAAGAAATTTTAACGAGCTACAACTTTAGTCAAATAAATTTTTTGGAAACCAAAATTTAATTGGGTGCCCTTAAAGCTATAGATTAGAGCGATAAAAGAAAACCCGAAACCAGAGAGGAATTAATGGAAAGAATACAAATACTAGGTGTGACAGAACTTAACGAAACAAGCTCCGTTACAAATAATACCGTGCAACACCTTTAAAAAGAGCACGCCTGTGTGCTGAAAAAAGGAGGTCATTTTAAAATTTAATAAAATAAATTTTGTAAATTTATTTTTTACCTCTCTTCTTCTTCTCTTCTTCTTCGTTATCCTCTTGGCAGAGGAGTCGTGATCACTTCTTCGCTCTTTTCTTTCCGTTCACTTCGCCTCTCCATTGCCAACTCGTCGCACTATCTCGCGCCATCTCTCTCTGTTGCTCGCCTCTCTAGTGGCGTGTTGAAGGGAGCTGTTTGTGACTTCTTTCACCTGATCCAGCCAACGCTTCGGGGAACGTCCTCTCGACCTGGTACCTTCTATCTTTCCCTGTACTATAAGCTTCTCCAGGCCGTCATCCCGTTCTCTCGTTATGTGTCCAAAGTATCTGAGTACTCGTTGGCTTACTGTTTGCGATAGTCTTTGTGGTTCTTTAATTTCTTTAAGAATGGACACATTCGTTCTTCTTGCAGTCCATGGTATGCGGAGCATTCTTCTCCAGCACCACATCTCGAAGGCGTCGATCTTTCTACGGTCCTGCATCTTTATCGTCCAAGACTCTGCACCGTACAGTACTATTGGAAAGACTAGTGTTTTTACCATCAATTTCTTAGTTGCAAGTGTGATCTCTTTTTCTTTCCATAATCTCTGCAAACTGCGGACAGCATTTCTTGCTATTTCGCTGCGCCGCTTTATTTCTTGCGTGCTTCCACCTTCGTTGCTGATGAGTACTCCCAAATATATATATTGGTTAACCACAGCGTAGTGAGAGACTTGTTGGATTTCCGGGTTATTATTCCTGCCACGGTCCACTATCAGTACCTTTGTTTTATCTTTATTAATGGTCAAGCCACATTTGCGGCTTTCGTCTTCAAGTCTCTGCATTAGCAGGGTCAGTTCTTCTGTAGAATTGGCAAAGAGGGCGGTGTCATCGGCGTATCGTAAGTTATTTATCCTTTCGCCTCCAACTGTAAAACCGCTGTCCCATCCTTCCAGGGTCTTTCGCATGACATATTCACCGTACAAATTAAATAGCATTGGGGACAGAATGCAACCCTGTCTCACTCCCTTTCTATCTTACATGGCTTCGAGTGCCTGTCATTTACTTTCACACTCGCTGTACTTGTCCTATATAGCTCTTGAACCAGGTTAGTGATGTGGCGTGGCACCCCCATTTCAGTCATTATCTGCCACAGCATTTTCCATTCAATAGTGTCGAAAGCTTTGCGATAATCCACAAAGCATATATAGAGTGGTTTGTTGTATCTCTTGCTTTTTCAATAATTTGCCGTATGTTCAGAATGTGTTCACGTGTGCCTCTTCCTTTTACGAAGCCAGCCTGTTCTTGAGGTATTTGCCATAATATGTAAGGTTTTAGTCTGTTGTTTATTATGTGTAACATCACTTTGCTGGCATGCGCTATCAGAGATATCAACCTATAATTGTCGCACGATTCCTTTGACCCCTTCTTGTGCAGCGGAATAAATATGGAACTTGTCCAATCATCTGGCCATTCTCCAGTTCTCCATATTATTCGACAGACTTCATGGATGATATCCACACCCGTCTCCCCCATCGCCTGGATAATTTCGGCGGTGATCATGTCAACACCTGCCGACTTATTGGGTTTCAGCTTTTTTATAGCATCTTCCACTTCGTCTCTCAGTATGCCTGGCTCTTGTTCTATATCACTGCCTTTGAGTGTGGTCGGGCGTGGATTACCTTTCTCATTTTTGAAGAGTTTTTCACAGTATTCTCTCCACACTTCCATGATTTCATTTATGTCTGTGACTTTGTTTCCAGCAGCATTTCTAATGACCCATGATCGTGGGGTGAAACGTTTTGTTATCTTTTTGATGGCCTTAAACATGTCGCGAGGATTATTTCTTTCTGCATGGGTTTGTACTTCTGCGCATATTTCCTGAATGTAGTTGTTTTTGTCTTTCCTGCATGCTCGTTGTATGATGCGGTTTAATGCCTTGTACTTGTTTTGTTTCTCATGAGTGTTTAGGCCTTCCTTTCTTAGTAGTCTTCTCTCTTCTATGATTTGAAGAGTATCGTCTGTTATCCATTCTTTCCGTTTCTTGGGTAATTGTGCTGCTGGTATTTCTTTAATGGTGCTTTCGATCATCTCTCTTGTGTGTTGCCATGCGAGTTCCGATGTTATGTTTTTGTCTTTAACTATTTCACTTATATTGTTTGTTCTATGTTTATCCTTTATTCTTTTGGCAAACTGTTCCACATTTTCACTGTTTATTATCCTTGCTTCAGTGGTGCTTTTTCGTACTGTTTTAAGTTTCAGTCTGTATTCAGCTACCAAGAGATTATGATCACTTCCGCATTCAGCACCAGGGTAAGTTTTGCGTTTCTTATTGCTGTCCTCCATCGTGATTTTATAAGTATATAGTCGATCTGATTGCGATATCTATCACCTGGTGATGTCCAAGTGTATTGTCTGCGGATGTGGTGTTTAAATACCGTGTTTGTGATTGTTAAGTTGTTTTCGACGCAGAAGTCTATTAGTTTTCGCCTCTCTCGTTCCTCTTGCCCATTCCATGTCTTCCAACAATGTTTCTGATGTGTTCGTCGTCGCCCGTTTCTCCCACCTTAGCATTAAAATCACCAGTCACAATCAGCAACTCTCTATTTGAAATACTTTGTATAGCTGTCTCTAGCTCTCTGTAGAATTCTTCGATAGTCTCTTTATCTGATTCTGCAGTAGGTGCATATACCTGTATGATATTTGTTATGATGGACCTTGTGTTTATCTTTATGCATATCATTCTATCGTTTATTGGGTTATATCCCATAACGCATTTACTTATCCTTCTTGATGTTATTATTGCTACACCGTTCCTACTCTTGGTGTCGTTGCCGGAGAAGTAGGTATTGTTTCCTTGTAGTGTCGAGTAATGTCCTTTTCCCCTCCAGTGAGTTTCTGAGATTCCCGCAATGTCCACATGATTACGTGCCAACTCCCTCTCCACAATACCCGTCTTTCCAGGCTGCAACAGTCCGCGAACGTTCCCTGTTCCCACTCTTAACGTATCCTTGTGCGTGAGCTTGCTTGTGACATCGGTAACAGTTTTGTCTTCGCTCATTGTACTCTCCCCCGGAGATCCGATTGGGGGAGTATTTTTACCTCCGGAACATTTTACTTTGAGCGAATCCATAACTTTCTTGGGAATACTTGAGCGAGGTGGTTTCCCGTTGCCTTCCTCAGTTTTTCGCCGGGTTGTCTTCGGTGTGTCAGGATTATATTTCCATAACTCCAGTTGATACGGTTATACCGCCGTGACTCGGTCGCCATTGCCTCGTTTGCGTGACAGGGTATACCGAGCTCATTCAGAACGGTAGGTGAGGTTGACAGTTGAGTAAGAGAGGCTATGTATTACGCATCATTACCCCTTATACCCTTTTTTACCTACACCTTGTTTACTATTTTGAGAATTTTGTAAAACGGTTGGCTTTCCAAAAAATGTATTTCACCAAAGTAGTAGCCCGTTAAATTTTCTATCCGCTTTTGGCTTTGATTTTTTTCTAAAACGTTTTTTTAAGAAATACGGGGATTGCAAGGCAAGGAAAATAACAAAACCTGAATTTTTTTAACGTTTTCCCTTGATTTAATTTATAACTCATTATCCGTTGATTCTAGACGATAAGCGGTTATAACCTCATTTGTGGATAACAAGTAATTTTTTAAAAAGTTTTTATTTAATTAAGTCTAAAAAACGAAAATATCGGAGCTATGGCCGTTTGAAATTAAAAATTCAAAAAATTGCTTTAAAATGAGATACCCCCAAAGGTTTGGACTTGGACAAAATTTTATTTGAAAATTTGTCTTAGAAAAGTGTCCTTTATCACGTCCTCAAAGGCTTTCCACGATCACGGGAACACCCTGTATATAAAAAAGCTCGTTTGTCAGTTTTTCGCTATATACTTTTCGAATATTGAACCGAACCAAATTTTGCACAGTTACTCTTTAGGATCAAACGGATTCTCTTTTGTAAAAGAAAATCACAGCGGAGAATTTCGGACGGATTTCAATTGCATAAACCTTTACGGTAAAGTTGGTAAACTGGCTGATAGTGAGTACTGAGTTGATATTTTTTAATTAGGGTACAAGTAATCTAAGTTCATTCATTAAACACACTAGCTTGAAAGTGATACCATTATTCAAAGTGATCAACAATTCAAAGTGATTTTATATACAAAGAAAATATAAATAAAACAACATCGATAGGCATACAGAACCAAAGGAAGAAAAGTTATAAAGCTAAATCTTAATATATAAAATTGATTAAATAGCATTTATACTCGTAATTAAAATATTTGGACACTGGAGGGTGTTCCACACCCCCAGACCCCCCGGTTTAAGCGGTTTCATTTATCAGAAGGGAATTGAAGATTTCGGCATATTCTCAAGAAAACTAAAGCACTTTCATAAAGCTTCTAAGATAATTTATAAATATTTAATTTATAAATATATGAAGACAGCAGCAGAGTGGCGTGTTGGGAGACGTATGTATGTGACTACGAATAAGTAGTCGCAGGTTCGAATTCCATACGCGCCTGTTGGCTAAAGTAAAGCATAGGAGTAATCCACCTCGTAAAACAAATTGTAAGAACTTCCAGAATAGAAGTGGTTATATTCCGACAGGAATGGAAAGCAGGTGATGATGATGATAAGTATATGAAGACCCCCCGGTTTGGGCAGTTTATCTTTACCACAAGTGATTTGGCCATTCTCTTGCCATTACTATGGAAACGTGACATTTTTATAGTCATTATTGCGATACAAAGAAGTTTTTTAAAATGGAAAACAACCAAGCAAATGATATGCTGTATTCCGTACCCCTGACTATGCAGTTTATATTTAATTGTCAAATTATTAATTAAACACATTATCTTGGCCATAGCTAATTTTAAGAAACTTGAGATATGCTTAAATATTTATTTCACTTTTAATAAAAATTAATTAGTTAAACCGGGGGGTCTGGGGGTGGGAAACACCTTCCAGTGCCTCTTCAACGGAAGATCTTTAGTTTACTTCTGATAAAAATAAACTATTCAATCCGGGGGTCTGGGGGGGGGGTAGACCACCCTCCAGTGCTTTGGCAATTAGAGATCTTCATTTTACTTCTGATAAAAAATAAGTTACTCAATCCGGGGGGTCTGGGAGGTGTGGAACACCTTCCAGTGCCTCTGGAACGGAAAATCTTCAGTTTACTTCTGATAAAAAATAAACTATTCAATCCGGGGGGTCCGGGGGGGGTGAAACACCCTCCAGTGCTTCGGCAATTAGAGATCTTCATTTTACTTCTGATAAAAAATAAATTACTCAATCAGGGGTCTAGGGGTGTGAAACACCCTCCAGTGCCCCTGCAACGGAGATCTTCAGTTTACTTACGTTAAAAATAAACTACTCAATTCGGGGTTTGGGGTTTAGAATACCCTTCAGTACCCCAATATTACAAAGTTGTTAAACTTATTAAAGATTTGCAAATGTAGTTAAAACTCTCCGCTACCGTTTTAGTTTTCTAAAAGAATTATAACACTTTCTTGGGGGGGAAGAGTTATTTTATTTATCTGCTTAACCGTTTTTAATTTTGTCGTGACGTAACGTGACATTTTAATTAAATTAATTTAATTAAATTAAAATGTCACGTTACTACAGCAACTGCCAAGTGGAAATGCTAAAATCTTTAATAAACTTGTGATTAAACTACGCCAACCCGACGAGCTGAGGGGGTGTATAACACCATCCAATGCTTCAAAATTCAAAATCAAAATTGCTTCAAAATTATAATTATTTTTGTCAAAATTATAAAAATTTAAAATTATCGTTGTTCATAACATATTTGAAAAAGAAATGGCTTTTCTCATAAAAACTAGATAGGTGAAAATGCATTTATACTCCTATCTACCCCAATTCCAATATTTGGGCACTGGAGGATGTTCCACACTCCCCAGACCCCCGGTTTGAGCGGTTTCATTTATAAAAAGTGAATTATAGATTTCAGCATATCCGCTTAACTGTTGCTAACGTGAAATTTTGAAACATTATTGCGAAACGATGCAGTTTTTAAATTAGAAACGCAATAGGAATGAATTTATTAATTTCTTATATATGTAAACATCATAGACCTGGGGTTTTGGGAGGTATGAAATTCCTTCCAGGGTATGTCATTATTCTCAAGAAATGTAAAGCGGTTTCAGAAAACTTCTAAGATAATTTATAAACAATTAATACTCTGCATTTCAAAACTTGCGCACTGGAGGGTGTTCCACACCCCCCAGACCCCCGGTTTGGGCAGTTTATCTTTATCACAAGTGATTTGGAGATGTCAGAATATTCTCTTGGCCTTTACTATGGTAACGTGACATTTTGATAGTCATTGTTGGGATACGAAGAAGTTTTTTAAAATGGAAAACACCTAAGCAAATGATATTCCCTGAATATGCAGTTTATAATTAATTGTCAGATTATGAATTATACATATTTGCTTGGCCTTAACTAATTTTAAGGAACTTGAGATGTGATTAAATATTTCATTCACTTTTAATAAAAATAAATTAGTTAAACCGGGGGGTCTGGAGGTGTGGAACACCCTCCAGTGCCTCGGCAAGGAAAGATCTTCAGTTTAATTCTGATAAAAAATAAATACTCGATCCGGGGGGTCTGGGGGGTGTGGAACACTCAAGATAAACAAACGCAGTTAGTTTTATTGAAAAGATATTTTAATAAACTTAGTTTTACTATGTGGAAAGGCAACGCGCCGGAAAACTACCCTATTAATTATATCCCTAGTAAAGTCAGCTTGGCTTCAGCCAAGCTGATCGCCTACGAACAATGAAGTGTATGGCACTTGAACAAGAAGTTTTACTACAGAAATTTAACAAATTTTATTTGCTTAAAGATCATTCTTCATAACATATTTGAAAAAAAAAGTTTTTTCTTGAAAACTATATAGGTAATATTGCATTTATGCTCGTATCTACCTCAATTCCAATATTTGGGCACTGGAGGGTGTTGCACACCCCCCACACCCCCGGTTTGAGCGGTTTCACTTATCAGAAGTGAATTAAAGATTTCAGCATATCCGATTGACTGTTGCTAACGTGAAATTTTTAAACATTCTTGCAAAACGATGCAGTTTTTTCAAATTAGAAACGGAATAAAAATGAATTTATTAATTTCTTTTAAATGTAAACATCATAAACCGGGGGTTCTGGGGGTATAAATGTTTTCCCAGGGTATGTCATTACTTTCAAGAAAACTAAAACGGTTTCATAAAGTTTCTAAGATAATTTATAAATATTTAATGTTCTGCTTTTCAAAATTTGTGCACTGGAGGGTGTTCCACACCCCCCAGACCCCCCGGTTTGGGTCGTTTATCGTTATCACAAGTGATTTGGAGATGTCAGAATATTTTCTTGGCCGTTCCGATGATAACGTAACATTTTATAGTCATTATTGGGATACGAAGAAGTTTTTAAAATAGAACACACCTAAGCAAATGATATTTCCGTACCCCTGAATATCCAGTTTATAATTGTCAGATTATAAATTATACACATTTGTTTGGCCATAGCTAATTTTAAGAAACTTGAGATATGCTTAAATATTTAATTCACTTTTAATAAAAATAAATTAGTTAAACCGGGGGGTCTGGGGGGTGTGGAACACCCTCCAGTGCTTCTGCAACAGAAAATTTTTAGTTTATTTTTAATAAAAAATAAATTACTCAATCTGGAGGGTCTGGGGGGAGAAACACCCTTCACTACCCAAATATTACAAAACAGACAAACATATTAAAGGTTTGAAATTTTAGTAAAACCTCTTCGCTACCATTTTAGTTTTCTAAAAGAATTATGACAAATCCTTGGGGTGGGTTATGCTATTTATCTGTTTTGCCGTTTCTAATTTTGAAAAACTTTATCGTATCGCAATAGCGACTAAAATATCACGTTACCATAGCAACTGCCAAGTAGATATGCTAAAATATTTAATGCACTTGTGATTAAACCGCACAAACAGGACGAGCTGAGGGGGTGTGTAACACCATCCACTGCTTTAAAATTCAAAATCAAATTGCTTCAATATTATAATATTTTTGTCAAAATGAATTTCAAATGAAGTTTTCAAAAAATTTAATTAAAATAAGCAAACGCAGTTTTATTGAGAAGATCTTTTAATAAACTTAGTTTCACAGCAGAAATTTTACAAGTTTTATTTGCTTAAAGTTCATTCTTCATAACATATTCGAAAAAGAAATGGCTTTTTTCATAAAACTAGATTTCTTAGGCTAGAAACAAGTGTGTGGACTAAATTTAGAAAATCCATGCTCCAGACATGGCAGCAGACAGCTGCATGTAGCCTGTTCACGCGTCGATAAACTTTCTGATTTATTCGTGTACGCACCAGACGGAAAAATAATAAGTAATGTGTATCCAAAAGCACTTCAATAAACAGAATTTAGCTAAGTTAAATGAAAGTATAAATTACTAATTAGCGAAGTTATCCATTATACATATTATAGAAAGGTTCAAATAAAAAAATTAATCTAATATTTGAAATTCAAGCTTTTTTAATAATGTCCAAACGAAAAAATGGCCAAATTGTTGGATGCCAAACGTATAAAGCCAACCAATCGAAATATGTGTAAAAATATTATTAAATTTTTTTTTAATTTAAATATTATTAAATTTAAAGCCCGCGCAAAGCCAACCAGTCAGAATGTGTTTGAAACTCAGATTTGTTTAACAACTTACGAAAGAAAAAAACGCTGTACAAAGTTCAAGGATCTAAATTAAAGTAGAAACTTGAGACAAAGGCAAAGCATTTTATTTTTAGTGAGACCTCGGGCGAAGCCAGGTATTCAGCCAGTAACTTATGAAAGACAAAGTGTGCTTTTTATACTCGTCCTACCGAAATCCACATCATTCACTCATCGGGAAGTCAGGGTTGTCAAAAAACCTGCTATGCATATTTACAGTATCGTTAATATACTATGTACATCTGTAGACTGGGAAGCGAGAAACTGCGATTCTATTTCTTCTTGCACTGAATACACTGCCATCCATCTCAAGTTCACGATAAAGAATTTAAGAACTATATTAGGAAAAGTAACGGAAAATCACATCATTAATTACATTCTTCGAATAGTATTGGTTTCGGTCAAGTTGATAACCATTCTAACCATTTCACATGTACCGATTGATTAATTATTAAAAATAAATTCAACAAAAAATATTAAAATGCTGTAAATAAAAGTATATTTGAATTCCTTTTTATTATTTTCAATTTAATTAAAAATACAAGTAAAAAAGTTTATTAAAAGTTATGTTCACGTGTATAACATGAGAATGAACATATTGGGATATAAAAATAAAAATAAAGTTCAATTACTGTCTCCTAGCACACCATACTCGCACTAACTAAAAAAAATAATGTATACTTTTTAGGAACGTCTTCTCTTATCCGTTTTACCCCGACATGTCGCTATGGAGATGAAGGCCGATATAGCAGGACAACGAAAAGAGGCACAATTTCATAAAATTTATATTCAAAGGCACGAAAACGTTAGGTAAGTTATCAGGTTTCGCTCTCGATCATCTTTTTATTTTTCTATCATAACAGCATCCTTTTCGCCGATATATGCGGATTTACAACGTTATCGGATCAGTGCACCGCTGAAGAACTGGTCCGCATCCTAAATGAACTATTTGCAAGGTAAGAGATGTGTTTCGGTATGGAAAAGCAATTTAGTTAGTTTTGCTTTAGATTTGATCGGCTCGCATCGGAACATCATTGTCTTAGGATTAAGTTGCTCGGAGATTGCTACTACTGCGTTTCTGGTCTTCCGGAACCACGACCCGATCACGCACATTGTACGGTTGAAATGGGATTAGACATGATTGACGCTATAGCGTTAGTCAGGGAAGTTATGGGCGTCAATGTGAACATGCGAGTTGGTATCCATAGCGGTCGAGTTCATTGCGGCGTTTTGGGTTTAAGGAAGTGGCAGTTCGATGTTTGGTCAAACGATGTCACACTTGCAAACCACATGGAAAGTGGAGGGATTCCAGGGTACGAACGGAACTTTGATTTTTAAAATATCAAATCGGTTCTTTTGCAGGAGGGTTCATATCACCAAAGAAACTCTCGAATTTTTAAATTCGGACTACGAAGTGGAACCCGGCAACGGTGGTGAACGAAACACTTACCTAAAAGACCATAACATCGAAACCTACTTAATAGTTCCTCAAGATTCTTACCGAGAAGTGAGAATAACCATAACCATACCTTCCAAAAGTTAATTTTCCTCTTTCAGTCAAAAAAGCCTCAAAACTCTTTTAGTATAAACGGAGATGTGTCGAAAGAGATGCGTGTTATGGGGCACGGTTCGCAACACGGAAAACATGGTTCAAAGTAATCCAGTAATTTTAAATTTACTTGCGACTTAATTTTTCCTTTCAGTCTAACCTCTCGGCTTGGTTTCTCGGATACAACAGACGAAAAAAATCCAGAGGATGAAGTTAATGAGTACTTAATGAAAGCTATTGACGCTCGCAGCATAGATAGGTTAAGAAACGAACATTTTCAAACTATCTTACTCAATTTTAGGGATTCGGATAAAGAAACAAAAGTTAGTAATAATAATTATTTCCTTGGTTCTCCAATCAAATGATATCGTTATTTTGTTGGAATAAAGTGTCACTTTGTGAATGTGGCACTACAATCCCTAGGCTAATAATATACTATTATTTTGTATTAATCGTATTTTCTAGTACATAAAGGAGCGGGACCGAATGTTAAGCATTTATTTTGTTTGCTCAATCATCTGCGCTATCGTGATTTTTCTAGCCGAATTATTATTTTTTAGTTTGTGAGTATCAGCTTGACAAATTTTGAAAATCTATATTTTAATGTTTTTGTATTACAGGAACCCCGTGGTCTTTTTTATGTCCATAGGAATAATCTTATTGTTACTTTTAATCCAAGTCTTGATTTCCATACGAAATTGGACCGTAAGTTTTGAATTATCGGATTTAATCGTTAGATTATTTTTTTGTGTTTCAGAAGACCAATACAACATTCTACATAATTTCCAAGCGGATACACGAAAATAGAAATATTGCTCAGTGTGTATCTATAATTTCAGTTGTTTTTATTTATTTGATATCGCTTTTGCCAATGGTAAGTCCTGATAACAACATATCCTGCAAAGGAAACTAATATGAGAAAGTGGAAAAAACGATTATTTTGGGAAAGTTTCCTGGGCTCACTAAAATTTAGAGTTCTCTACTCTTACGAGAGGACGCTTACTAAACTTTCACAGGCGATATTTTTCTTTGTTTTTCATTTGGGAATTCCATATGGGTGGTTAAAGTAAAACTTCCTCAAAAAACTCAAGACCATAAAACTTATGGTTTCTTTGAAATGTAAAAATGCCTACCAGCTCATTAGTATTTTCAGCTTATTTCCACTTCCTCTCCGTCCCTTAGTAAAGGCATTTTGCTTCTACAAAAAAATTTTTAGATTTCTTATTCTCATCTACTTGATTGTAAGAACGCAACATTGAATCAAAATCAAGAGGAAAACTGCGAATACGATACTCGTTTAGACGTGAGTATTTCTCAGTTTAATACTTTTACCACTTTGTAGTTTTTTTCAGTATGTCTTATTGCTAGTAATACTCGCCATGATAACTTGTGCCGTTTATCAAATTCTAATTCCACTGTTGAAGACAATCATTTTGGCAACCATTGGAATTGGATACGTTGTGATATACGTGTTATTTAATGGAAAATTCCAAGTATTCGTTAGAGAAAAATTAGAGTAACTAAAAAATATTAAAATATATTTTTTAATTTAATTTTAAAAATTGTAGCTTATCAGAATATATCATCATAAATCAATCAGTAGACTTCATAATTTTAGTAACTTTCGTTATCGCTATCATAATCCATGGTCAACAAATTGAAGCGACATATCGACTCGATTTTGTATGGAAATTGCAAGCTAATGGTAAGTTTAGATTTTTCTATTTTTGCCTATTTCTTTCATTTTAAAAATCAAGTCATTCAAGTTGATTTTATTTAATTCCATTTACTCTTTTAGAGGAGAAAGAAGACATGGAAAATTTGGAAGCATACAACAAGCGATTATTGGCCAATATTTTACCGTTGCATGTTGCAAAACATTTTTTAAATAGTGACAATAATGACGTAAGAGCTGAAGAGAAAAGATCTTCGTACTTAACCTGGTGTTTTAGACTTTCCGGCCAGATCACTTCAGTTGAATTCGAATTGAATGTCTTAAGCGTACTTCACACTATGTGATTTCACTTCAGATTTTCCTTATGATACTTCAACATACGCAGTTTATTAGTGTACACACTATTAAATATATGTGATTTTATCATAAGGAATAAGTCATAAGGCCAATCGTAAAAAAAATACGCGATTGTTAGATTAGAACAGGTTCTATTTTGATATGATTATATTTCGTGTGATTTTCGATAATATCGTTGCTCTACTTTATCGACTGCGATAAATTTTTACATTTTGAGAGAAGATATGTTATTTATTGTGTCCTTGTCCCAGGTTTATTATAGCGCTTTCGTTTTCTTGTGAACGATGACATATTATCTCGGGGAGAATTACTAATCCTTTCTCCCCGCAAATTCTCCGTCACTTCTTTATATTTTGGGTGCTAAAAACCTTCAATATCAACGCCTAATACTAATGACCATAAGTTTGCAAATTTATCTATCACAATTTGAGTGCACCTGGGGGGTGCTCCACACCCCCCAGACCCCCCGGTCTCTGAAACTTTCGATTTCAATTTGAGCTAACTGGGATATTAGTTACTTCAGTATGACTTGTTAAAGTTAAGGTTAATTAGCTTTCTAAAGATTTTTTCTAGACCAGTTAAGCTGATATCTTCAATTTATTTCAAATAAATAATAAACTGCCCAAACCGGGGGGTCTGGGGGGTGTGGAACACCCTCCAGTGCCTCACTATTGAAAGGCAAAACATTTAATGTTTACAGATTACGGCTAAGGTTTATTATTGCGCTTTGGTTTTCTTGAGGACGATGACATATTATCCTGGGGGGAATTCATAATCCTCTCCCCTCCCCCCAGATACTCGGTCTCTGATTTATATTCCTTGTACTAAAAACTTTTACTATTAATCGCTTAGTACTGAAGACCATAACTTTGCAAATTTATTTATCACAGTTTGAGTGTACCTGGGGGGTGCTCCACAACCCCCAGACCCCCCGGTCAGTAAAACTTTGGTTTATAATTTGGGCTCATTGAGATATTAATTATTTGAGTGTGACTTGTTAAAGTTAGGATTAATTAGTTTATCTTGAGATGTTTTCTAGATTAGTTGTGCTGATATCTTCAATTTAACTCTAATAAAAAATAAACTGCACAAACCGGGGGGTCTGGGGGGTGTGGAACACCCTCCAGTGCCTCACTATTGAAAGGCAAAACATTTAATGTTTACAGATTACGGCTAGGGTTTATTATTGCGCTTTGGTTTTTTTAAGGACGATGACATATTATCCTGGGGGGAATTCATAATCCCCCCCCCCAAGATACTCGGTCACTGCTTTATAATTCGTGTGCTAAAAACTTTCACTATTAATTACTTAATACTAATGACTATAAATTTACAAATTTATCTGTTACAGTTTGAGTGTACCTCGGGGTTGCTTCACACCCCCCAAACCCCCGGTCTCTAAAAGTGTGGTTTATAATTTAGCTTGATTGGTATATTAGTTACTTGAGTTATGCCGATATCTTTTACTTATTTCTAATAAAAAATAAATTGCACAAACCGGGTGGTCTGGGGGGTGTGGAACACCCTCCAGTGCCTCACTATTGAAAGGAAAAATATTCAATGTTCACAGATTATGAGTAGGGTTTATTACAGCGGTTTGTCTTTCTTTAAAACGATGGCATATTATCTTGGGGAATTTATAATTCTCCCCCACCCAGATATTCGGTTTCTGATTTATATTCCTTGTCCTAAAAAATTTTACTATTAGTCGCTTAATACTGAAAACCATAACTTTGCAAATTTATTTATCACAGTTTGAGTGTACCTGGGGGTGTTCCACACCCCCAGACCCCGGTCTCTAAAAGTGTGGTTTATAATTTAGCTTGATTGGTATATTAGTTACTTGAGTGTGACTTGTTAAATTTGGGATTAATTAGTTTATCCAAAGTTTTTTTCTAGATCGGTTATGCCGATATCTTCAATTTATTTCTAATAAAAACAAACTGGGAGTCTGGGGTGTGGAACACCTCCAGTGCCTCACTATTAAAAGGAAAAACATTCAAAGTTCACAGCTTATGAGCAGGGTTTATTACAGCGCTTTGTCTTTCTTGAGAAGGATGGCATATTATCCTGGGGAATTCATAATCCCAGAAACCCGGTCTCTGATTTATATTCGTTGTGCTAAAAACTTTCACTATTAGTCGCTTAATACTGATGACCATAAGTTTGCAAATTTATCTATTACTGTTTGAGTGTACCTGGGGGGTGCTCCACACCCCTCAGACCCCCCGGTCTTTAAAACTTAGGTTCATAATTTTGGCTCATTAGGATATTAATTACTTGAGTGTGACTTGTTAAAGTTAGGATTAATTAGTTTTTCTTGAGATGTTTTCTAGATTGGTTGTGCTGATATCTTCAATTTAATTATAATAAAAAATGAACTACACAAACCGGGGGGTCTGGGGGGTGTGGAACACCCTCCAGTGCCTCACTGTTTCAATGCAAAACATTTAATGTTTACATATTATGAGTAGAGTTTATTATAGCGCTTTGGGTTTCTTGAGAACTATGACATATTATACATGGGGGAATTCATAATCCCCCCCCCCCCAGATACTCGGTCACTGCTTTATATTTCTTGTGCTAAAAACCTTCACTATTAACGCTTAATACCGATGATCATAAGTTTTTTAATTTATTTATCACAGTTTGAGTGCACCTGGGGGTTGCTCCACACCCCCCAGACCCCCCGGTCTCTAAAACTTGGGTTTATAATTTGGGCTAATTGGGATATTAGTACTTGAGTGTGACTTGCTAAAGTCAGGATAATTCTTGATAGGCAAAACATTCAATGTTTATAGATTATGACTAAGCAGGCTCGTAGCCAGGGGGCATGTGCCCTCCTCCCTTCCCGAAATGTTAAAAAAATTTGAATTTTGGAAATAAATAGGTGTAAATATTTTCAAATTGGAAATAAAATCCTGGCTACAGGCCTGTTCCAAGGTGTAAACACAAATAAATCTACTTATATACAAAACACAAATCATATCTACTAAAATCACATCAAAAGTGATAAGGAAAATCATAAGCAAAATAAAACACATAGTGCAAAGTACGGTTAATACTCTGTTTTACAAGTCGAGTTACAATTTAATCTGTGATTAAAATTTTACAACAATAGTAATATTTCTTGTCATACTGGGTGTAAACCCTTTCCCTTCATGTTGGTTGCTCATTTGGTCGGAATCAATAAGCAGATTATTATAATTATAAATTCAACTGATTTGTTCATGTAAAATTAATAATATAAACTCAGTTTAATTTAAAACTTTGGAAATATCTCTGAAACTAAGCTTAAGACATGAAAAAGTCAAAAAATTTTACTGAAAGCTAAAAACACCATGTTCAGGGAGAGGTCTATTTTTGATCTTTTCGAAATTTTATTATTTCAGGAATTGTATCATGAGCAATGCGATTCGGTGTGCATAATGTTTGCATCCATTCCAAACTTTTCAGAATTTTACGTCGAATTGGAAGGAAACAATGAAGGCGTGGAATGCCTAAGATTGCTAAACGAAATTATTGCGGATTTTGATGAATTATTAAGTGAGGATCAGTTTCGATATATCGAAAAAATTAAGTCGACTGGTGCTACATACATGGCAGCTTCCGGTAAGAATTTTAATTGAAAATATTTTCTTCGTGAACCGTCTGGAAATTTTAGGTCTGACTAAAAATACTTGCGACGTGGTTGGTTATAAACATGTTGCAGCAATGGCCGATTATGCATTAAGAATTCGGGAACAGCTGACCGTTGTGAACGAGCATTCGTTCAATAACTTTCGAATTCGCATCGGTATAAATATCGGCCCTGTTGTGGCCGGCGTTATTGGAGTCAGAAAGCCCCAGTACGATATTTGGGGAAACGCCGTCAACGTTGCTAGTCGAATGGATAGTACGGGTTTGGTTGATAAAATTCAGGTACAAGTTTGATTACTTGGTGTAGGATATACTATTTACTGATGATTTTAGGTCACCAGAGAAATGTACCAAATTTTACGTGTTCAAGGTTATCCACTTACTTGTAGAGGGACCATAGAAGTTAAAGGTAAGGGAAATATGGAGACTTATTTCCTGGATGGCTACAGGGAGCAAAAACACAATTCACTGGAGACAAATATAACCAGCAACGCTTTATTTGATGTTTCTGAAAAATTCCTTTCTTCCCCCACTTCCACTTCCAGCAAAAATCATCTCTGTAGTGACTGTTTTGTGTAACACAATTAAAGAATATGTGGATTTAAAGATCCTTCGAGATATTTCATTTCAAAAATACTCTCTCATAGGGTCATAAGTGTGCACAATGTATACGGTTCACGAGCCGCTGCGGCTTGTCTTTCTTTACCAGCCCTTAATAAATTGAGTTGTGCAGCTGTGCTCTATCAGTTTCTCAATATATTTTTGTTTAATTTTGTAAGAAAACACTGTGGCAAATTTGTAATTATTTACATTATTGTATACTTTTTGAAGTAATAAATATTTTCATACAGGGGTGGATTTTTATTTCAAAATTGTTGTAGCGTGTCCCTACCATACCTAATATAAATTTTAATTATTTTATATCTAATAGTTATGTTTTATTGTTTTTAATGGTCTAATTTGCGAGCGTAAAGTGTAATTTATCGCACGCGATAGCTCAATTAGGGTCTATCGACTTAATTAACGTAAATTCGTTAATTAATCGTACAAAACTGCAAGTACGAAACATTTATACAAAAATCGTATATTATCGGCAAATAAATAAATTATTATATACAAATACAGTATTATATCAAGAGAAATAACGGTTAATAATATCACAATTTATGAATGGCAGATCGAATAAAAATTGTAGTTTAGGTTGAATCATCGCGTTTGTCATTTATGATTTAAAAAAAATACAAACGTATTTGTGCCACAGAAAATCAGGAACCAATTACATTAAAAGGCTTCCGCACCTCTGCTGAGTATATGTCAGTGAAAATCCTCGATTTGCAACGTCGTTAGCTTCGTTTCCATCCGTAACGACGTTCAAAACAAACGGTTTGGATGAGGCTAAAAATATCAAAAAATAGTTGTCAATTTTTCAAAACTCTAAGCTAAAACCTACTGGTTACGGTCGGAAAGAAATTATCACAGTATCTATCTGCCTGTGTAGCCACTCCGTTAAGAGTAAACATACCATTTGGAATTACTACAAAATCTGTTACACAGACATCGCCCGTTATTGGTGTAGTTGCTGCTACAGTGGTGTCACCAGACACTGCAAAAGCAAATAGATCATTTGAAGTTCTAGCCCACTGAATGGAACAATATCCAGGTTGCATTCGAACACAAATCCCATAATTCATATTTATCATTTGTCGGGTACCTAGCACGCCAGGTTGACCTGTAGGAGACATGGTGTTGGCGGGTTGACCATAATTGAAGCTTCGAACAGTATTCGATAAATCGCCATAGTACATTAAACACCCAGATGGAGCTAAAAACGGTAGGTGTTTTAGTCTTTTAAAATATTATTTCCGTTACCACACCTCTACTGGGACTGTCGCATCCAATTTGGGAGATTTTCATGTTCCATTGGCGAGAAAAACTCTGTGTTCCAGTAAAAAGCTCAGTTCGATCGGACTGTCGTTGTTAAAATCTAAATAAATGTGCTGGCCAGTATTTTCTCCACAAATTCGACCTGGGGAAGAACCCGCTCCACTTATCACCAACGCATCATTATCGCACAATCCATCGCCATTTGGTTGTGACAAAATTAAACTCAAAAAATCGATTCTAACCTAAATTATTAAAATACTAATAAAGTATACCAAGGTTATATTTCGACCGACTTACTTGACATATGTCAGCATGACATCTTTGGATGGTCAAACTGCAGGGGGAACCACCGACGAAGGTATTTGGAAAACCGGAATTTGAAAAATAGGTGTTGTTGCCACTGGCAGTACCACCACAACCAACTTGGACTTCAAATTTCGGAATTTAAAAATTTGCTTAAAAACGAAGTTGGAACTTACCAACGCAACAAGATCCAATATTTTTGGCACATTTACCAGAACCATATCCACCGACTGCCGAACACTGACGTCTTGTGTAGCAGGTACCCATTAAACCATTAGCGGCTGGACAAACCGAATTTTCAAACCTTACCACTCCGACCCCAACACCTAACCAACTAAAAACTTGAAAAGTTTTTATTAAACGAAACTATGAAAAGAAAATGTAGGAGTTACATTTGCCAGTGCGGTTGTTGGATGTTGAGTAATGATGAATGGTTGAATTGTTGATTGGAGTTGGTTCAATCTTCAAAACAAAATAGCACAAAATTATCAACAGACACAACATTTTCGTAAGGAAGACTAAGACGCAGAATTACAGTAACGTGGTTTTAAAAGTATTTAAATGATAGTGTAAATAATTATGATAAATAATTATCACCATGACAATACTGTTAGTCAAATAATTACGAGATCTTCGGATAACTAACGGTTAGTAGTTAACAAAATAGGTTAATTGAAAAATAGAGCCAAGTTCAAATTTTTTGATTTTCGGAAATCGAAACTTTAAGGCCAAAATTTAAAAAATTCGTGTCAGAAGTGAGACAAGTAAAAATTTCTTTTTTTTGCTATTGCTAAGTCATATTAAAATTACAAGTAGGTAACATATAAATAAATAAATCACAGGAACGAAAAACATTTAAATAAACGCAAGGAAAATAAATTGAATGAAATTTTTTCTAAAACAATCTGACGTTTTGTTTTGTATGGTCTTCTTCCACGCCGTTGTATACCAGCTATTTGTCCACAATTATCAAAAACCTGAAATAAATAGGATCATTAACTCAAAAGGCAAAAAAATTAAAATAAAAATGTACACCCAATGGCAAATTGAATCTGACCAAGGTACATCAACTTCTGGAGAAGCGGAAACTCCAGTTCTATTCTCTGTATATTATGACACACTGAAGAAAAAATCAACAGTAATAATCTAGAGAATGCAGAAAGCGATGGATGATAGAATAGGCCGGACGTACAGAACAACGTCCACGTTTTGCTTGTGGTTGCATCTCAGATCCTGATCGACCTCTTGGCAATGGAACAAAAGCCCACTTCCGAAAGGCACTTGGAACACCAGGAGAACACAGAAGAAAGTCCATAAACAAATGGCAGATAAAGTAGACTACCAGTGAAACATCCAGTTTCTCACCCAATGAGGGTTCCTATTCAGAAAAACATTAATCTGCTACCCGACTATCGGAGGGAGGTAGACACGGGACAACATACCATCTTTGAAAACCGCCATTGGAATAGGCAACAAAGTAGAGCAGAAGTAACTAGTAGAGTCTCCCTTACTCCCAAAAGTTAAAAGAGAAAAAGTTCCTGCCCATAGAACTGAGAAGCGGTATCTGTCCTAGCCAAAAAAAAAAATGCAATTAAAAACAGCACGAAAAGCAAAAATAATAAGCCAAATTTTACTGCAAAAAAAAAGTCTTGAAAAGGCGAACCACAGAGAAAAATCTAGGCAAATAACAGTTAATTAAGCGTTAAAATAATCAATAAAAAACAAGAAGCTAATTAGTTTTACTGCCGGAAATAAATGCACTAGTAATAATATGATAAACAGCGGGAAAACCTTTTAAAATTACAAAATCCGCTTCGAGTTGTTTTGATAAATTTTGTCGATTTTTTCGACTTGTCACTTGGACTATTAAGGACAAAACGGGCATTGTATCTAAAATTACAAAATTGTTCAAGCATTGCAATATTAATTTCACTTACTTCACCTCAGGCAGATGAAAAAGCAAAACTTTGCTAAAAAAATTACATTCCAAGTCTAACAGACACAAAAAAATTCTGGAACCACCACAATACAGTCTCACCACTGCCTCTGACACTTTTTTCTGTTCTCCATAATTTTAAACCAATTTTGATCAAATTTACACGAGGGAGGTTGGGGCTTCGATTTAGAGAGTTCGTTGCAACAAATTTTTAAATTTTAACCCACTTTCATTTTAAGAAGCCCGAAAAATGTTTTTCTTGCTCCAACCTGACTCGTTATTTTGTGAGATTTTCCAACTCCTATTGTTCGCTTCAAATTTATATTTTCATTTTGCCCAAAAAACGATTTTTAATAATTACTTTTTCCGCCTGTTTTCCGGTGAAAATAAAAATAATTAAGCAAAATTGGTTTGAAAAAATTAATATTTATTGGTAATACCATTATGGATTATGGTAATACGACGGCCTCAAATTCCCCTGCTCAATGTATACCTCAGGTTGGCAATGAAAATTTTGTGACGGCTCAATTTTTCGATACTAGAAAAAAAATCTGGGATCGAACACTTTTTTCCGTTTTCATGTAAATTCTTGGCCGGTCGTTCTAGATTTTAAATGCGGCCCTGTCCATTACATTCGCAGTAAACCAACATTGCCAATCCAAAATAACTCCCCCGAAGTATTTTGATAAAAATGATCTTACCTGCAGTAAATATTAAATATAACCCAACGCTAAATCCAAGAGTAAATATAGTGGTCAGTACGCAAATAAAAGAATTCCTTAACCATAGCCTTTCTCCAATGACGTCATCACTACTACTTATTAGCGAAGCCGATTGTGAATCATTGATTTGAACAGTCACGTCGATATCTAAAAAAAATTAATTTGCTTCTTTGTTACAAAAAAAATTACTCTGACAATAATAATTTACGTACCAATTGGTTGATGTTCCACATCCATCACGGCAAAACAAAACAATCACGAAACTTTCATACAACTGACAATTTATTATTGTTAGTAGTATCTACTGGCAAAACATTTATCGTTGATAAGTTATCAATTTACACCACGACAAATAATATCACTTTTAAAACAATTAAATTATGTAATAATTATACTTTAATAAATTAAATTACCTACGAAATATTTACATATTTTAAAATTTTATCGTATAATATGTTTGGTTAATAAAATAAACAACTTTTATGGGAAAGTACAGTACATCACCTTTTTGTTAACAATCATGCAATCTTTATTTATAAAGTTCAGTGGCGCACTGTTATCAACAATAAAACTTCAAAATACCATTTAAAAATGGTGGGAAATTAGAGATAACTAATTGAAATGATAGCAGGTCCGGATTTAAAATATTAATAAAAAAGTTTACAACAACAAACATAATTATTGATTATATTTAAATAATCGACCCCCAAATATTGAATAAATTTTCTTTTTTCTTTTTAATAAAGGCGAGGTAACGCTGCGGAAATTTTGTACAAGTTAAATAAAATCAGAGGAAATCAGAGAAAATCTTCAAGAAATCAGGGAAAATTTTGATGAAACCAAAAGAAATAAAAAGGAAATCAAGGGAATACAATCTTAAAGGGGAAATTTTTGTACAAATTTCTTTCAGCGGGAACGTAAATTAATTACCTGAGGTGTTTTTTTTTAATTTTTACCCCACCCCCTCTTTCTCTTCAAGTGAGGCGTGAGATTTACCCTGCATTTTTACCATACCGGAGACCAGTAATTTTTTACAGTAAATCTTATAATAATGTAATTCTATGAATTACAAAGTTGACGTGAGATTTTCATTGACCCCCTCCCCCTCTTAAAATAAGATTTGGTGAAATTTTGCCGGATCCTTCCCCCCATTTTTAGCTCACGTAGTTAATGTTTGTCCCCTAAGCAAATTGTTTACGGCGCTTTTGTTTTCGGTGTTTTGTTTTTTGGTGTTTTTGGTTTTCGATGTTTTGACTTTCGGTGGGTTGACATGGAATTAAATCGATGAGCTTTTTATTAACTCTTAGGTGAAGATAACTCTAAAAAAATAACATTCCAATTTGGTTAAGGGCCGTCCATTAATTGATGCCATGTCAAACACCGTCATTGGACAAACGACTGAGCTACGGACAACATCTTACGGAAGTAGCGGCGAGGGCTGAAAGAAAGAACACCGCCAAAAGACGAGTGCTGGCGGCGGCGGTGCAATCGGTTATGCTCTACGCTGCACGTATATGGGTAGAGGCGATGAAGGTCGAGAAACACCAAAACAAGATCATGAAGGTCCAACGGAAGACGGCACTACGAGCATGCTGCGCCTACAGGACGGTGTCGCAAGCGGCGCTACTCGTCTTGTCGGGACTTCCACCGATTGACCTCCTTGCGATCGAACGGAGTCGCAACTACTAGAACAAGAAGACGCACAGAAAAGAACTGATATTGGAATGCCAGTCTCGCTAATCAACATCTGAAAAAGGGGGATAAACCCGAAAGTTAACTTCCTTCATTACAAAATGGACACAGCGCAAACACGACGACCTCTCGTTCTACCTTACGCAAGCAATGTCCGAGCACAACTGTTGCAACCTGTTCAAGATTGGATGGGCTACGTCACCACCATGTAGCTACTGCCTGGAGGTCGACACTCCGAAGCATACCATATTCCAATGCCCGGAGTGGGAAACAGAACGAGCAGAAGTGAAGGCCCAGAAGAAAATCCTCAAGAAGAACCCGATTGACGAATGAGAGCGGCAGCTGAGCCGACCTCGCCGTAACAAATACATTGACCGGGTATACAAGAAACAATGGTAACAATTTGTCGCGACTTAGCATCGGCTAAAACTGGTAGAAGAGCCGATACCAAACAGAAACACAGTTGGCAAAGAGATAGTAATGCTTAATCGGAACACTTCTTAACTGACCAAATTGCGTCACAACATCGTAAGTCTGGTGCATAATATCCTGGTATCATCCCCCCATCTAGAGTGAGGTTTTAGTAAGTAAGAATTTTACACGACCACCCAAAGCATCTGTTTGGTGTCTAAAGTTTTCTCACTCCCAACGCACAAAAAAAAAAGATTATAAGGTAAGGTAAAGGTTAGGTTAGATGTTAACATTTACTTTTAGGATAACTCAAACTTTTAGGTTAACCTTTAAGATTAGGTTAGAGGTTACCTTAGAGGTTAGCCTAAAAGTTATAGCTAACTTCTAACCTAACCTTTAAGGTAATTTCCTAATTAGAGGTTAGGTTGAAGGTGAGGGTCAACCGCTAGAGGAAATCGTGTACAATTGACTTCACACTTAACGTAATTCATGATAATTCTGCATACTTCTTCGTACTTCATATAATTCAGCAGTAATTCACAGGATTCCAAAATTTGAGCAATGGAGGGTCCACACCCCAGATCAAGTAGTTTATTTTTATCATTAGTAAACTGAAAATTTTCGTTGCAGAGGCACTAGAAGGTGTTCCACACCTCTAGACCCCGGATTAAATAGTTTATTTTTATTTTGTAGATTGTCAAATTAAGAATTAAACACATTTACTTGACCATAGCTAATTTTAATAAACTTGAGATATGTTTAAATATTTAATTCACTTTTAATAATAATAAATTATCTAAACCGGGAGTCTGGGGTGTGGAACACCTCAGTGCCTCTGCAACGGAGATCTTTGGTTTACTTTTGATAGAAAGTAAACTACTTGGTCTGGGGTTCTGCATGTTCTGGAATGTTTTCATTCCAAAATTTGTGCACTGGAGGGTGTTCCACACCCCCCAGACCCCCGGATTGAATAGTTTATTTTTATCAGAAGTAAACTGAAGGTCTCCCGTTGCAGAGGCACTGGAGGGTGTTCCACGCTCCCCAGACCCTCCGGATCGAGTAGTTTATTTTTATCAAGTAAATTGAAGATCTTCCGTTGCAGAGGCACTGGAGGATGTTCCACGTGAAGTACTTCATGTACTTCATGAGATGTGTACAAAAAACTTCACCAGCGGTTAACCCTCGGTTGAAGGTTAGGTTAAATGTTAACATTTACTTTTAGAGTAACCTCTAAGGTTAGATTAGAGGTTAACGGTAACGTCTAGATTAACCTCTAAGGTAACCTCTAACCTAGTTATGTTAAAGGTTAGGTTAGATGTTAGCATCTACTTTTAGGTTAACTCAAACTTTTAGGGTAACCTCTAAGGTTAGGTTAGAAGTTAACTGTAAGTTCTAGGTTAACCTCTAAGGTAATCTCTAACCTAGATTAGATTAAAGATTAAAGAAAGATTAAAGACCAAGATGGTCATGGTCTGGCACTTGAGTGTGTCGAATACCAAACCGAGATACCCGGTTTGAGCCCGGGCGGAGTAAAAAAATGTATTCTGACCGTCTTCCCTTAGAAGGAAAGGGCTATCTACCGAGGTAATTAGCCAAGAAACCCCCTCCATTATAGGGAGGGTCACGACACTCAAAATCGAGTCAACGACTAAAATGAGAGAATATGTTAACATCTACTTTTAGGTTAACTCAAACTTTTAGGGTAACCTCTAAGGTTAGGTTAGAGATTAACTGTAGCTTTTAGGTTAACCTGTAAGGTAATCTCTAAAAATTTGAGTTAACCTAAAAGTAGATGTTAACATCTAACCTAACCTTTAACCTAACCTCTAATTAGAAGAGATTAGTAGAATTAAAAGTTTGAGTTAACTTGAGGTCTTCTCCAAGAGAGACGAATCTAAACTACAGGCGGCAGAGATGCAATTTCTAAGAAGAACCAAAGGATGTACAAGACTAGACCACATAAGAAACAAAAACATTCGTGTCGAATTGCAAATCTTCTCGGTTAATGAAAAAATTCTAGAATATTGAGAAAATTATATCTAAATATAATGGAAGACAAAATAATTTCAAAGAAAATACTCTCTTACAACCAGAAAAAGGAAAGAGATATTGACCGACTGAGAAGGTTGTTCTTTCTCTCTCCGACTGTTCACCCTGTTTCCAGTACACGTCGTTCTGGGAAAATTCAGAAAATAACTAAATCCTAGCAATGCAGAACTGTTTACAAAGCGAAAATAAAAATAACTAAAAATAATACTCCTGGATCTGATGGAATACCAACAGAGGTTTTTCTTGCCTTAGTGGAGGAGTGTCCCAATAAATGCTTCAAATTTACAGTATCTGTCTGCGGATTCGTATTTTCTCCAAAATGTGGAAAACGTCGTTTAGACCGCTCTGCCTATTAGATGAAGCATGAAAGCTTTTAGAGCGTCTAATCCTGAAGCGCTTGCAGAACAACCTAAATCTAACCAACCAAGATGGTTCTCTAACTTCTAACCAATCTTTAACCTAACCTCTAATCTAAACTCTAACCTAACCTCAAACATAAACTTTATCCTAACCTGTAACCTAACTTCAACCTGTAACCAAATATCTAAGCTAACTTCTAATCTAACCTCTAACATTTTTTTTAAAGCACCGAAAAACAAAAACATCTAAAGTACCACTAACCTAAATAAGATGCCTCTTATAGAGTACTAATTTTTAAGGTGAAATCAGGATTTGTCGTAGTTTCCGCAGCTTCCGCTGCGCTCCGGCCGCTCCAAGCTTAACTCATTAAAAGTATTCCCTTAGAATAAATATAATAAATAAAATATATATAATAAATAATAAATAAAATATAGTAGTTCTTTATTTTTTCAATGTTTTGACTTTGGCGCTTTTGTTTTCGGCGTTTTTGTTTTCGCCATTTGAACTTTGGTGTTTTTGTTATCGGTGTTTTGTTTTCGGTGTTTTCTTTTTCGATGTTTTGTTTTTGACGTTTTGACGTGCTACCATCGATTTATAGAATGAAAACATTTCCCTGTCCCCCTCTAAAATATAAAAGAAATAAACGGAAAATTAAAAAACATGAAATATTTGGATTTGAACAGAAATTTTAATGGACGATTATTAAGGGAGAGTGGGTTTTAAAGAGTTTTGAGATTATTTTTAAAATTCAGATTAGTTCTTGCTCGTTTTTGCAGATAAAAAAAATAAAATTGTAATTTCCTCTAATTTTAAAAATGTTGCTAATAGTAATACTTCATGTAAACTTGTAAATTAAAAAAAAACATTGACTGAAAGTATGATACCAGATATGTGTGATATATACGAGTTCTATTTTGGTAATTTTTGCGCATGACGTCACGTGGCTAGTAATATTCTGCTCAAGAACTTACTTTGAGTTAATGATATGAGAGATGCAAATTCTATTTTAGTATTTAGTGCGTATATATTTACGTATCGTGGTTAGCACATAATCTGCGTAATATCAGACCTTGTTATTATTGTATCATGAGCTGGATGATGGCAGTTTTGACGAACTGTTCCAGAACTCGATCATTGCTTCTTCAAACCTTTCATTTAGAGAGAAAGGCTAAAATCCAGGCAAAAAGGGCTGACGAAAAGAAGAATATTTGTAAAACAGGCTGAAGGCTAGACATCCTCCCCTAAAACCGGCTCAACAACTGACAAATATTTTTTTAATTTGGAAAAAAAGTTGGAGTAGTGCCGTCTCTCCCTTTGCTCTGATCATTTGTCCCTAGTGCAGACCCAGAAAGTATCACTTTCATTCCTGATACCTAAAGTTTTATTTTCGTATTTAAATTTTAAACAAATAAGTGCACCTTCAAGAGTCATTAATCAGGTTTGCCAAATTGCGTGCCGCCAAGCACAAAGAATGTTTACTTTCTTCGGTTAAATAATCAATAAGAACGCCATTAACATTTTAACTTTTTATTAATAATTGTATAAAAATTTGTACTTGGTTATTTAAATAAAAAAAATTACGTATCATAATCAGACTCGTTATATTCATTGACGTACTCGCTTATTTCACTTTGATGATCTGGGTTATAATGATTTTCTTCCAATTTAATAGATCCATGTTTGATGTTGGAAGTAAATTTGGAAACACTGTACGGATTAGTATAATCTTCCGCGTAATCTTTTAGTTCTTCGTTTTGGTCGCTATCTTTGAATGGGTAATCCAAATTTTTGTCATGATGATAATCGCTTGAATAATCCTGAGAATGATCTTCGTGAACTTCGTAATTATTGTGAGTTTTCGGAGACGTTTTGATGTTTTCGACCTGAAAATCGTGGCTGTTTGTTGGAACATCTGTTATGGATTCAAACTTTTCGTCATTGATGGGTAGGTTATTTTTCTCGGATTCATGTTTGTGTTTGTAAGCGCTGGCTAAATTGAAGAAACCTCCGACTGTGTAATGATTTGATTTGTGATGCTTGGGATCCTTTTTAGGATCACTTTTAGGTTTCGGCTTCGGTTTTGGTTTAGGTTTTGGTGCATGGTGGATGGGTGGATGACCGTGGCCAAAGCTGACGTGATGATGATGCCCATAACTATGAGAGTGATGGTGGAGGTTTGGATTTCCATGCGAGGTTTTGTGATGACCGCCATGATGTCCACCGCTGGCATGGTGGTGATGATGATTATGTCCATAATGATGATGATAATGATGATCATCATGATGATGAGGTACAATATGATGATGATGGATAGGTTTTTTATATTTATGAACCAGCACCAAGTTTGTGTGATGTTGATGGTTTATCAACTTTGGTACCTGTATTTTTATAACTACACTGTAAAAATCGAGAAATGAAAAATTCTCTTTTGTTAAGTAAAAAATTAAGTTTCTACTTACTGTTTTCCCGAAACCACGTGCGAGAAAATTGTCCATTTTACGAAAACTATTAAAATAACTGGCAGGAAGTCGTATTTTATCATACCTAACTTATTTTCACCTGTGATAATTTAACAATGATCATTATAAATGTTCCGATTGATTTTATATAAAATCGATCGGTAAAGTACCAACTGAAGTAATAAATTGCGGTAAATAAAGAGTAAAAGTGTTGTTTTTCTATTCGAGTAAATCATAAGTCACGTTTAGGAAATTTTTTGAGTGCAAAATTTTACTTCCTCGGTATCTTGGAATTTAAATCGCATTAAATAATTCAATTTAAAAAATTTTTAATTACTATCTTTTTATCTTTTTATGTAACGGTTGTTAAGTGTTACGATAGGCTTTCGTGCTCCCAAAATTCTTAAATTATTTAAATATTTTGTGTGTTTTTCTCTACTAGCGATTTACATAAAATTTTTTGGCTTGAATTACATCAATAATTTCCATTCCATTAAATTTATATTCGAATATTATATTAAAATTATTTTATTTAAGTAAAAGTTGCGGTTAAGGATGAAAATACAGAAGTAATAAAAACTGCTGTATGTTGTGTAACTGGAGCGTAAAAAGTTGGCAAAATTTAAAAGCAAAAGTTAAATCACCCATTTAAAAGTGGGTTTACGGTCTAGCAAAATAGACAAATAATAATGAAAATGAATTTAAAGTTTGTTCGGTTTATTGTAAGAAATGCGATTGGTTTGTTAACAAACAATATGAGCGCAACAAAAGGCAAAAGTTTCTAAAAACTAGAAATAGATCAACGTAGAATACATATTTTTAAAAAAACATTTTTTATCTTCTGGATTTGCTTATGAAAACCTTCTTTTTAAAAATCCTGCATTAAAAGTTTTCTTTGTGTGCTAATTTCCTCAATAAAACTATGATAAATTATATGGTGTCTTTAAACCATCTCGTACACCCAAGAAAAACAACATAAATTTTAAGAAAATAAGTAAAAATTGTAAAGAGTCTACCAATCAGGGGTTTGTTTTAAATTTGGTTGAAATAGGTCAAGTAGGCAGTTCTGTTATTCAGTTTTTATCATATGTATAATAAAAGGTCAACATTTAATATAATGCCTTTGATTTCGCTCGAAAATCGTGTTAAGATAATTCAAATCCATTATGAAAATGGTCGATCCGTGAAGACTACATTTCGCAAAATTCGCGATATTTTTATTTGTAACGATCGTCCATCTGAGACTACAATTGCGAATTTAGTGCGAAAATTTGAGTCCACCGGTTCAGTAGTAAACGTAAGCACAAAAATATGTGCTCGTCCATGTCGTTCAATCGAAAATATTGCTGCAGTACGTGAAAGTGTCACAGAGGACCCAAATTTATCGGTTTCACGACGTTCTCAACAATTAGGCCTGTCCACAATGACCACATGGCGAATTTTACGGAAGGATTTAGCTCTAAAGCCTTATAAGATACAACTGGTACAAGAATTAAAGCCAGCAGATCATTCTCAACGTCTTAGATTTGCTGATTGGATCATTGAACGTGGTGCTTGTTTTTCAGAAAAAATCATCTTTTCGGACGAAGCACATTTTCACTTAAACGGGTATGTTAACAAGCAAAATTGTCGAATTTGGGCTTCTGAAAATCCAAAAGCAGTTGTTGAACAACCACTACATCCATCTCGTGTCACTGTATGGTGTGGTTTATGGGTAGGGGCATCATTGGTCCCTATTTTTCGAAAATGAGGCTGGTGCTTTCGTTACGTCTGCAAACGTAGTCGTGGAGGACATTTACCGGATATTGTTTTCCATTCATAAATGTTCAAGCCCCTACAACATATTTCAGTAGAGAATTAGAAAATTTTCATACAAAATATGTGTTTCTTTTAAAATTTAAAACAAACCCCTGATTGGTAGACCCTACATATTTTTTAGTTTTTTAGTTAATTAATCAAAGTTTTCATTAGAATTAAAAATATTTACTATGGTAACGACCACAGTAATTATTGTGTTGTTAGGATACTTCAATGACCATACTCCTTTGAATCTGCCTGTAGCAAGTTCGAATGGAGCTTGTGAGTGCTTTAGCCACCAATCCCGAAGAGTATACGTCACCTGAACAATTTTCAATTAGGCTGCGTTCAAGAGTTGAAGTAAATACTTACGTTTGTTTTAATAGGCCAATAGAGATCGGGTATCCAGTGTGACCGAAAGTCACTTGTTGCAAACTCACTTTCAGCAAGATGCATAAGATCTCGAACAGGTCGACTACCTCGAAGCATTAGGTATTGCTTATTGTCTTTTGTAATTCTATAACTTGCACCGTGCAGCTAAAACATTTTAATAAATAAAAATATAAAAAAAAATGGTTTTGGTAAACGTACTTGTAGATTATCGCCTAGATCAAATTTGAAAAATGCGCTGACTCTAATTTTTTTAGTATTTTTATTTACAGACACTGCTCTTGCATGAAATTCAGTAAATCTCTTGTTAGAATAAGTCAGATTAAAATATTCAAGTGACACCTTTAATCTAGCATTTCCCTGCAAAAGAAAATATTTTTGAAAAGTCAGCTCTTGCGAATACTTCCAAACTCACGTTACAGTTACAGTTTTACTTTCTTGCACGACAAGAACAGATTAATTTATCTTCGAAGCAAAACAAATAGTTTTTTATTCTAAAATTTTTTGAACCACGCAATATAATTAAAATTATGAAACATTTTTGAAATAACTCAAGAACTACCCGGCCAATTGTAATTTTCTTTAATTCCCTTAGTGTTTTTTCAGATTTTACAGTTAAATAGTTGAAAATTTTCAAGTGAATACTTACCAGTGTACGTGTTGCACAAAAAGCACATATTATTAACGCAATTGCGATTATGCGCCACATAATAATGGATCCACAAAAAGACTTTTTGTAATCAATCAATCTGAAAAAATAAACACAAATTATTTTAAAATAAAAATTTTAAAAAAATTATTTACCCTTTTCTTCTGCAATATTAAAATTTTGTAAAGTACTTACGTATATAATAAAAATGAGAATGAAAATTAATTTAATATTTTAAAAATTTGTGGATCATAAATAAATAAATAAAATTTCATACTTACCGAACGAAAGCAAATACCATGGAAACTAACAATTGAATTATATGGGTCTTGCTCATCATTTTATTTCACATTAGATTTATAATGTTGCTTTATCAAGCTTCGGAAATCAAAATTTAGTTATTTGTTACTAAATTAATAGGACATGTTCAAAAGCCGTATCTCAATTTAAAAAACATTAAACTAATAAATCGGTTATTGTAGTTTACCATTTTCCTTGAAATCGAGTATAATAATATAAGAAGTAATTTAGAAAAATTTTAATTTATTAAAATCTCATGTAAGATTACAGACTCTGACTTTCCAGTATGTGAATGATCTGGAAATTACGTTCAAAGCTCATCTATCAGAAAAGAAATGTTGAGAAAATTTAGATATTGTAAAATTTAATATTTAATAACTTTAATTAAGTGTTTTGCGTAAGGGATGGGGGTAATAAAAGTATTTTTCTACTAAACATGTTTATTTTTTAAATATATTTTCGACCCCAATGCTATTTAAAACTCTTTAGTTTTTGTCATTATATTTAATAACTTTAATCGAGTGTTCCTCAAATGTGGAAGGTATAATTATTTATCTTACAATACATGCTTATCATTTAAAAACACCCCTATTTTAAATTTTCGAGTTGACTGTTGAGCATTACATCTTCAGAACATCATCTGGTTGGTGTTCTGCGCTTCTTACCGTTCGGAACTCTTTTTGTTGTTAACTTTTATTATCTGATATCTTCTTCGTTTTCCTCCTTGCAGAGGAGTCGTGATCTCTGCTAAGGCACTGGAGGGTGTTCCACACCCCCCAGACCTCCCGGTTTAGCCATTTCGCTTTTATTTGAAATGAATTAAAGATTTCAGTATATTTGCTTCTTGATCATTTTGAACAACTTCAGATATGTGGTCCAAACCGGGGAGTCTGGGGGGTGTGGAACACCCTCCAGTGCATCAATCAGCAGAATGCTAAAAATTAAATGTTTAAAAATTAAGTAGAAGACCTTATGATATTGCTTTATTTGTTTTGGAAATAATGATAAATGCTGGGTATATTCCCCCCGACCGATATTTTTGTTTATATTTATTCTCCCCAGCGGTGACGGTTCGAATTCCCGTATCGGAATTTTTACCATTTTTAAAGTACCATTTTTCGCACCATACCATTTTTCGTAGCCTGTTCGACCCTCCGGGTCCCTTCGAGCGCCACAAGCGGTTTTGACAAGCGCAACTACATCAAGAGTCGCATGTAGAAGCAGAATATTTTCGCCTGCTTCTTTCACTTTCAAGCTTTTTGCTTAATACGCTCTTTCAGCAGTATTCTCTCTCCGGTTTGCAAAAGTGGATGTTAGTTTTGGATGATTCTAATACTGTCAGCAAAACTAAAAGACCGACGTGTTTGCCAATGATAAAAGCAGCTTCGAATGATGAACACAAGAACATCGCCGTTTTGACAATCAAAAAGTCAGCATCTTCTTCGGCCTTCAGTAAAAGCCGCCTGTTGGAATTTTTTGTCAGCATCGAAATGATGAGGTATACTGGAGGGTGTTGCTAGTGCTAAAGGCACAGGAGGGTGTTTTATATGCCAGACCTTCCAGGTCTCCTTAAAATAAATGCTTAAAAATGAAGTACAAATCTTAATCGTAATCTCTCCACTTACATTTATAAGAGCACAGAAGAGTTCTGCATTCCTCTGCTAAGGCACTGGAGGGTGTTCCACACCCCCCAGACCCCCCGGTTTAGACAGTTCGCTTTTATTAGAAATGAATTAAAGATTTCAGCATATCTGCTTATTGCTAATTTTGAACAACTTCAGATATGTGGTCCAAACCGTGGGGTCTGGGGGGTGTGGAACACCCTCCAGTGCATTAATCAGCAGAATGCAGAAGATTAAATGTTTAAAAATTAAGTAGAAGACCTTATGATATTGCTTTATTCGTTTTGGGAACAATGATAAATGCTGGGGATATTCCCCCCCGACCGATATTTTGGTTTATATTTATTCCCCCTGGCGGTGATAGTGCGAATTCCCGTATCGAAATTTTTACCATTTTTAAAGTACCGTTTTCCGCACCATATTATTTTTCATACTCTGCGCGACCCTTTGGGTCGCTCCGGGCGCTACAAGCAGTTTTTGCAGGCGCATCTACATCAAGAGTCGCATTCACACAAAAAGTAAATTTTTTCCAAAATTTGTTGTCCGATTACAAATTTAATTTTTTTATTAGTTAATTATACCGTCATCCTTCATAATTCGTTGTAAAAATAGGAGGTTCTGGTATCTTTACAGTCACCATAACCTATTTTTATTTCGATGGGCGGGGTTACACTTCAAAAGAGCCAATGAGTAAATTTCATTGTTAATAAATTTTTAAAGCCGTTTTTTTCCAAAATGTGTAAATAATCCGCAAATTTTATTTTTTTTATGATGCTAATTAGACCCTCAACTTTCATAAACCACTTCAAAAATGGTAAAAATCGCAATCAGGAAATTTGAACCGTCACCATATTTGCCAGATTAGGTATGTTTTTAGTATTTCATTAAAAATGCTTAAGAGAATCTTGCCATCATGTGAAATTAGCTCAATTGTTCGGTAATTCCCGTATTGCTCTTTAGCGCCTTTTTGTGTATAGGAACAAATATGGAAGCCGTCCAATCCCTTGGCCATTCGCAGGTTTTCAACACTTTTTGACAAATATCATAAATCGTTTTGATGCTTTTCTCTCCCATCACCTTTAAGACCTCTACATTGATGCCATCTGTTTCTGGCGATTTGTTCAGTTTGAGTTTGTCTGCTGCTCTTTTTACCTCGTCTTTAAGTATTTCTGGTTCCAGTTCAAAACGTAGTTCCGTATCCATCTCCTCTTGATCATCGTCTCCATATAGTGTCTCACAATAGACCCTCCATACCTCTTTAAGAGTTTTATCCGTCATGCAGTGTTGATTTTTCTTTTTTTCTTTCGTTTAATGTTTCTGATATGCTTCTCTTTGCAATTTTCTACATCTCTTCTATTGTTTCGTTGTTCAGTTTGCTGGTCTGTAGCCTTTGTATTTTTGCATCCAGCCTCTCACTGAATTATATTTTATCCTCAATCTCCGATTTCTTTGGAGTCTTTTTCTTAAATGGCACCCTAAGCTTGAAGTGGAACTATGATGCCAGTACTCTATGATCACTACCGCACGTCTTTTAGTATAGTTCTGACGGTGTTCTCTGGTGTTATGAGAAAATTTAGTTTTTTCATGGTGTCGTTTTTGAGATCGCTCTATTTAACGCAGTGGTAGATCGTATTTGTGTGTATGAGCATGCTTTTGCTTCAACTATTTTGAACTTTTAAGGTATTTACTGAAGCAACCATGACCTCCTCTCATGTTTTTTCCCTAATTCACAAGTTCCTAATTCCTTTTCGCTACTCTATAATAAAAATTAATATTTGCGTTCATCTGCTTATCGCCGACGTGTCCCAAATTGATACAGAAATTGTATATTTTTATGACATTTTTTTGCTAGATACGTTGCAATGTACATATTCTTGAATATTTTTCCTTGTCCGTAGCCTAAATTCAAAACGACACAACGTGCAATATCATCAGTGTTGATGCTTTTGTTGCTATACTCGTCTGATGAGCAAATGAGAGATTCACCAACCGGCTTCTAAAGATGATGAAGGAAATAAAAGCGGAAATATCAAAAAAGCTCTAAAACGCGCTCAGCAAAGTTAAAGCCATATCCGAGAAAATTCTGAAGCTCAAAACGCAAGTTTTGAGAAGGAGAAGGACAGTGGTATAAAAGAAATCAAGGAAGTAAAAATAATGGAGAAGGTTGAGGAAGCATTTTGTGACGTCGAAACAAGAGTTAAAGACTCTGTCCGAAGATGGATGAAACACTATTTTCATATTTGAAAGTTCGAAAATTCCAAAATAAGAAGAGAAAACCCGAAAGGGTAGAATACAAGAAACGAAAATCCAGTGGTAATGCTTTTACGAACCCAGGTGATAACTAAGGAGGAGAATTTTAATGGGAAGAAATCCCACACTACCTCACCCAGCGGGGACTGATGGTGCCTTTCGAAGATTTTCTTCTTCCTATTTTTACGAAAAAATAAAGAAAAATCTTTACTATTATCTGTTCGCCATTAAAAAGCATGAATAAATTAACCCCTTAACGCACAATATTATTATTAATAATTTATGGTAAAATAAAACAATTTTTTTCGCAGAAAATGATAGCTAACCTTATTTGTAATTATTTTATGTAAAAAAATTAAGCAAAGTAAACGAAATACGACCCGTTATGTATACATACATACATAATATACAGACCTAAATTATTACATAAAAGCAATTTAATAACAATCCTGACAAAAGCAGATTTAAAATATTTCGCCTAATAATAAGCAGAATTATGTGGGTACATGACATACGTGCATATGAGCAATTCTGCAAGTAAACGCAAAACATGTATGTCATGCGGCTGTGAGTTACGCAGTTAACGAGATTTCCTCTATAAAAAATATATGTACATATTTCAAAAAATAATTAAAACAAAAATATCTCATTAAATATTCTTTATTACGAAATAAAAGTTTTTCAATATTTTAAATTTCTTCAAGTCTACGAAAGCCTGACTTCTGAATAGTACCTACATAATATTACAGTTGTAATTTTGTAATAAAAAAAAACCGACTGCACATTTATGTTTTTCTTTAAATTTTACGAATTTAACGAATTCTTTTTCGGTTTCTTGAAATTCGTTATAACGCGAGTTGACTGCATATTTAAAAAAACTTACGTAAGAAACTTTATAAACCTCTTCACATAAATAATCGCAATGGTTCTTTATTCCCTCACCCAGTAAAAGCTCTTATGTAATAAATGGACCCTCGTGAGTGCTTTTCAAAATAAAACAATTTAACTTAGCTCCGGCTCTGCTCAAATCTTCATTGAATCCTTTGGTAGTGAGGTTTAAATTTATAATTTTCATTGATTGTCAAAATTTTATAACAAATTTCAAACATTCTTATTAAAAAAGTTTGAGTATTATTTCGTAATAGGAATTGAGTAGTTTTTGAGAAATACTTCGGCCGCAGGAGAAACTAATCCTGAAATGAATTTTTAGTACACAAATATTACTCTGCGGTTTACCCCTCGATTGTAGACTTTGCAGCTTTGTTTGCAAGTAGAATTCTTATTTGTTTATTCTTTTTATAGTAAATATTGTAAATACAGCAAACCTTCTACGCTGACCCGATTTAATAAAATTAGCTTATCAAAAATGTTTCATTGTTCAGTACAGTTTCTAGCAAATAATACATTATGTCAATATATAACTTTTATTTACAGGTAACAATAATATAACAGTTCATGTTTCACTTAATATTAAGAACACATAAATTGAGTTAAACTAGAAATTTTTCTAAAAGATCTTTCATATACATTGGGTACTGAGGTAGAAAATATCAAATCTTAAGAAAGTTTGAGAAGGATACTCCTTGAAGAAATGTTTATTCTGAATCAAAACCACAGCTTTTAAGTCACTAACAAAATTACATTTCAATGAAAATTGTGCGAATGAAACTCGTGATCGTGATGATGGTGATCATCGTGTTCAACCTTGGGTTTTGGCTTGGGATGATGGTGAATCGTCTTGTAGATCGTATGAGTATGTTTGATTGTCTTCACATGGTACGGAACGATTATTTTATATGTTTACTGCAAAATTTAAAACAAAAATTGTTTTAATTGATTATTAAATAATTTTACTAGTAATTTATATATTAAAATTAAGAAACCAAACAAATAGCTAATTTCCTTTTAAAGATAGTTTTCAAGACATTAATTAGTGTTAACAGCAGTGCCAAAATTTAAATTTGGAGAAATTAAAAAAAAAATATTTAAATAATTTTGGAAATACAAAAAAAGATTAAAATAATCATCCTGAATTATAAATTGAAAAGAAAATATAGTTGAGGTGATAGGCCAGTGGAGATACTATTTTCACAACACATTTTTACCAACGCAAACATTCAAAATAGCAGGATCGCATTCAGCTACATCGTCGAATGAAAAAAATAGCAAACAAAAATTATAATTTTAACAACTTACAGGATGACCTAGGTTTTGATCTTCTCAGACCCAGATTTACACTGGCCTATCACCTCAACTATTTTTTTCAAATTAATCAATATTTATAATATGAGCTTTGACAAATAGATTTGTTTTCATAAAATTTTATTTAATAAGCATTATTTAAGTACTTGTCTTTTGTTTTACTCTAATTATATTTTTTTATAATATTAAATGAATTTTCTGATGACGATATTAAGTTAATATTCTTTGAGATTAAAAATTTTGAACCTCCCCCCTTCCAAAATCTATTTAAAAAAATATTATTGCAATCTGAAGGCAACAGTTTATTTGTAAAATCACTTTATTACAAAAAACAACTTCAAATCTGCAACAACGCCGGGGGGGGGGGGGTCAAAACAACAATATTGACTACTTTAATTTAAAAATATTTTGAAAAACTTACTGATGACCACTTTCCACACCATCAAGAATCACAATCACTAACAAAAGGAACCACATAAACTAAAACATAAAATAAACATCACAATTTGCTATTTAAAAAGGCACAATTTATTACCACAGAGAAATACTTCATAATGAACAGACACCTTAATTAAGCTAGGTGGCTTTAAAATATGGTGCAGCTCACTTACGGTTTGATGCTTTTATAGTTTTTGTAGCGCGCGAATTTAAATTTTACATCATCGCTGTTACATTTATTAGCCCAAGTCGAGCATAACAAGAGAAATGAAACTCTCTCCAATGGAGTTTACATTGTAAACAAAAGATATTAACTTTATAGGAAGATTTAATTGAATAATTTGTGGTAATAATTTTTTATCAGAACTCAATTTTATTTTAATTGCTCAGTGCCGCACTTGGGTGCTTATCAGGCGTGAAAACAAAACGTGAAAAGTTTTTAAATATTTAATCTTGTTAAATTTCTATATATCGCAAGAAACTTCATAGTACAACCAGAGATTAAAGTTGAATAATTAAAGGGGGTCCAAAAACAAAATTTTGAAATGTGTATTTAGAAAATTGTTTTTTAAATTTTCACGAGGATAATGCAATTTTTTTATTTATCATCTGCAGTTTTATTTCCCTACAGAAAATGAGCCGTAGACGATTTTTTAGTTAATTGCAAAGTGACTGATTAGAAATTAAACTATCTTTTTTTTTAATTTACTTTGTAGGTACCTACTGATTTAATATTACAAAAAGTTGCAATATGTAATTATACCTACGGATGAAAGTAAAATTTATTTTTGCGTTGTAAATTATAAAATTAATATGTAATTTTCCACACTTTATTATACGGTACACGACAAGTATGTATGCATTATTAATAAATTTAATTATGTGTTTACTTTTAATAACCAATTGAACATTTTTACTTTGTTTATGAAGCTAAGTGACATTTTACGCTCTGTAATTAGGCCTGATTTAATTATAACGGTCAGCTCCCAGTTAGTATCTAACGAAGGCAAACAAACAGGTAATTAGTTTTTCGATTTGTTTATTTTACTTTTTATTTGCCTACTGTAACAAAGTAACAAATCGGTTTTTTAGACTTATTTATTTTATTTATACGTTACATTGTGCCCCTCCCTAAGCCCTACAGTTATCTCAAACGAGTAGAACACCATAAGTTCTTTTTCTCAACTGTAAAAACAAAATGCTACTTTTGCTGTGCCCCAGATGAAATTGCTAAAACAAAAGTAGAGAAAAAAAGCTGCTTTACGATGACTTGAAAAACAATAGAATAAAAGAAAGCTGTAAAGCGTTGCCGAAAGGTTTAATCGCACAAACACATTATAGTTCCAAACTTTTGAAGAAATCTTCTAAGAAAAATAAAAACAGAAATAAAAAAGAAAATTTATAATTATAAACCAGAACAATAAACCTTTATGTTTTTCTTTAAATTTTAACGATTTTCGATGTAACAAACTTTCGATATAACGAAGTTTTTTCTCGGTTCCTTGAAATTCGTTATAACGCGAGTTGATTGTATATTTAAAAAAACTTACGTAAGAAACTTTATAAACCTCTTCACATAAATAATCGCAACGGTTTTTATTTCCCACCCAGCACAACCTCTTGTGTAATAAATGAACACTCGTAAATGATGTTCAAAATAAAGTAGCTCGGCTCTGCTCAAATCTTTATTGAATCCCTTGGTAGTGAGGTTTAAATTAAAGATTTTTATTGATTTTCAAAATTTTATAACAAATTTCAAACATTCTTATTAAAAAAGTTTGAGTATTATTTCGTAATAGGAATTGAGTATTTTTTGAGGAATACTTCGGCCACAGGAGAAACTAATCCTAAAATGAATATTTTAGTGCATAAATATTACTCAGCGGTTTACCCCTCGATTGTAGACTTTGCAGCTTTGTTTGCAAGTAGAATTATTATTTGTTTATTCTGTCTTATAGTAAATTGTGTAAATACAGCAAACCTTCTATGCTGACCCGATTTAATAAAATTAGCTTATCAAAAATGTTTCACTGTTCAGTACAGTTTCTAGCAAATAATACATTATGTCAATATATAACTTTTATTTACAGGTAACAATAATATAACAGTTCATGTTTCACTTAATATTAAGAACACATAAATTGAGTTAAACTAGAAAATTTTTCTAAAAGATCTTTCATATACATTGGGTACTGAGGTAGAAAAATATCAAATCTTAAGAAAGTTTGAGAAGGATACTCCTTGAAGAAATATTTATTCTGAATCAAAAACCATAGCTTTTAAGTCACTAACAAAAATTACATTTCAATGAAAATTGTGCGAATGAAACTCGTGATCGTGATGATGATGGTGATCATCGTGTTCAACCTTGGGTTTTGGCTTGGGATGATGGTGAATCGTCTTGTAGATCGTATGAGTATGTTTGATTGTCTTCACATGGTACGGAACGATTATTTTTATATGTTTACTGCAAAAATTTCAATCAATAATAATTGTTTTAATTGATTATTAAATAATTTTACTAGTAATTTATATATTAAAATTAAGAAACCAAACAAATAGCTAATTTCCTTTTAAAGATAGTTTTCAAGACATTAATTAGTGTTAACAGCAGTGCCAAAATTTAAATTTGGAGAAATTAAAAAAAAAATATTTAAATAATTTTGGAAATACAAAAAAAGATTAAAATAATCATCCTGAATTATAAATTGAAAAGAAAATATAGTTGAGGTGATAGGCCAGTGGAGATACTTTTTCACAACACATTTTTACCAACGCAAACATTCAAAATAGCAGGATCGCATTCAGCTACATCGTCGAATGAAAAAAATAGCAAACAAAAATTATAATTTCAACAACTTACAGGATGACCTAGGTTTCGATCTCCTCAGACCCAGATTTACACTGGCCTATCACCTCAACTGTTTTTTTTTTCAAATTAATCAATATTATTATAATATGAGCTTTCGACAAATAGATTTCTGCCTTCATAAAAAAATTTTATTTAATAAGCATTATTTAAGTACTTGTCTTTTGTTTTACTCTAATTATATTTTTTTATAATATTAAATGAATTTTCTGATGACGATATTAAGTTAATATTCTTTGAGATTAAAAATTTTGAACCTCCCCCCTTCCAAAATCTATTTAAAAAAATATTATTGCAATCTGAAGACAACGGTTTATTTGTAAAATCACTTTGTTACGAAAAACTTTAAATCGACAACAACGCCGGGGGTCAAAACAACAATATTGACTACTTTAATTTAAAAATATTTTGAAAAACTTACTGATGACCACTTTCCACACCATCAAGAATCACAATCACTAACAAAAGGAACCACATAAACTAAAACATAAAATAAACATCACAATTTGTTATTTAAAAATTCACAATTTATTACCACAGAGAAATACTTCATAATGAACCGACACCTTAATTAAGCTAGGTGGCTTTAAAATATGGTGCAGCTCACTTACGGTTTGATGCTTTTATAGTTTTTGTAGCGCGCGAATTTAAATTTTACATCATCGCTGTTACATTTATTAGCCCAAGTCGAGCATAACAAGAGAAATGAAACTCTCTCCAATGGAGTTTACATTGTAAACAAAAGATATTAACTTTATAGGAAGATTTAATTGAATAATTTGTGGTAATAATTTTTTATCAGAACTCAATTTTATTTTAATTGCTCAGTGCCGCACTTGGGTGCTTATCAGGCGTGAAAACAAAACGTGAAAAGTTTTTAAATATTTAATCTTGTTAAATTTCTATATAACGCAAGAAACTTCATAGTATAACCAGAGATTAAAGTTGAATTCACGGAGGTTCAAAACCAAAATTTTGAAATGTGTATTTAGAAAATTGTTTTTTAAATTCTCACCAGGATAATGCAATTTTTTTATTTATTATCTGCAGTTTTATTTCCCTACAGAAAATGAGCCGTAGACGATTTTTTAGTTAATTGCAAAGTGACTGATTAGAAATTAAATTATCTTCTTTTTTAATTTTCTTTGTAGGTACCTACTGATTTAATATTTAAAAAAGTTTCAATATGTAATTATACCTACGGATGAAAGTAAAATTTATTTTTGCGTTGTAAATTATAAGATTAATATGTAATTTTCCACACTTTATTATACGGTACACGACAAGTATGTATGCATTATTAATAAATTTAATTGTGTGTTTACTTTTAATAACCAATTGAACATTTTTACTTTGTTTATGAAGCTAAGTGACATTTTACGCTCTGTAATTAGGCCTGATTTAATTATAACGGTTAGCTTCCAGTTAGTATCTAACGAAAGCAAACAAACAGGTAATTAAATACTTTTTCGATTTGTTTATTTTACTTTTTATTTGCCTACTGTAACAAAGTAACAAATCGGTTTTTTAGATTTATTTATTTTATTTATACGTTACATTGTGCCCTCCCTAAGCCCTACAGTTATCTCAAAAGAGTAGAATACCATAAGTTTTTTTCTCAACTGTAAAAACAAAATGTTAATTTTGCTGTGCGCCAGATGAAATTAATAAAACAAAAGTAGAGAAAAAAAAGTGTTTTACGATGACTTGAAAAATAATAGAATAGAGAGCTGTAAAGCGTAACCTAAAGGTTTGATCTCACAGGGACATTATAATTTCAAACTTTTGAAGAAATCTTCTAAGAAAAATGAAAACACTCTTTATCCCTTCACTAGTTTCCAAACATCTGAAGCTAGGAAAATTTGATGTTTTTGAATAATAGCAATTCTATTTTTGATTATCAAATTCTTTTGTTGTAAATAAACCCACGCTTCTTGGGAGGGCACGTACCTAACTACTCCCCTTCTTCCTTTTAAAAATTTATAATTATAAACCAGAACAATGAAAAATAGAACAACGATAAAACAGAACAATGAGGAAACAGGACAAGGAAAAAAGAGAACACTAAAATAACAGAACCTTGACAAAAGAGAACATCGGGTTGAAGTTTTGTCAATTCTTTGCATAAATTATTTTCTTTTAAAATTTATAATTATAAACCAAGAGGAAGAAGCCGAACAAAAAACTGACCTAGTAAAATCACGAAAGAGTTGGGATTCATAACAATGAAGTATAAATGTCTAACACGAAAAGTGAAGAAGAAGAAGAAGAAAAACTTTTTATGAAAGTTTAAGTCTTTTAGATGGTTCCATGACCGAACAGAACATGAAAAAGCATAGCCCAAAAGAACAAAACAGTGAATAAACAACAATGAAAAGCAGAACAGTGAAAAGCAGAACAATGAAAACAGAACAACGATAAAACAGAACAATAAAAAAACAGAACAAGAAAAAAGAGAACACTAAAATAACAGAACCTTGACAAAAGAGAACATCAAGATCAAGTTTTGTCAATTCTTTGCATGAGTTTTGATTATTTAGTTTTGAGTTTTAAGGACGTTATGAAACAAAAATAAAGTATTTTAACATTATTTTTGGTCCAGCCGACCAAAGAAAATGCTGTAATTTGTACAAAATATTGAATAGTGCCGTTCTAAGAACTATCATTACAAAAATATTATGAAGCGTATATTTTTAGGGTGAATCCGAGATTTACCATGGTTGCGTTAGTCAAAACCGATTCTCCGCTCCGGTCTCTTTTGTTTTGGGCCGTTTTGACAAACGCTTTACTAATTAAAAATATCCCCCTAGACCGATCCTATTTGGCAACGTGTGGAACGCCTTCTATATATGTGGAGAAGAAATATTGCAATATTGGGCATAAATTAAATAATCAAAATTCATAACAAGATCAAGAGTCCAGGAGTGGGCAAAACAAAACTGAGAAGAAAAATCCACAAAGAAATAATTTAAATCAACTTAATACAGTTTCTCACCAAATGTTCTGATTCTGTTAAATTTGCTATGTATTAAAGTAATTACAACAAAATTAATTGATTAATTCGTATAAATTTGGCAGCAAATTAAAAAATGTACTTTCGCTGTGAAAATAATTAAAATATATTTCCGTATTGAATTTCAATTTTGAAACAACTTCCTTATAATTGTAATTATTAATCATACATTATGAAATTACTTTGCACGGCCCCACATAACTTTTCGTTTATTATGGCCAGGGTCAGCTACCTGGTAGCTAAAGAAATTATAAGATACAATTGATTACCTAGCGTCTAGTCTGAGTACTACCTTAGCTTGTTAGGTAGGTTAAGTGCGGCTCACCCTTAAAATAATATCTTGCAATACGGCCGAACCTCTCGTCTGGCAAAATGAATTGATTGAAGCCGTGTGACCGGTGCCATTTCATCGAAATAAACATTCGGCAAAGTGGCCGTAGCCCAAAAGTGTCTGATGTTAGTTCTGAAAAGAAGACAATTTCCCACAGGTCAGTTTACACCTAAAGTTTTGATAATCACCTATATTGCAAGTTAGGTGACAGTTAAGATTCCCGCATCGGGATTTTTACCATTTTTAAAGCGGTTTATAAAAGATGAGGGTTTAATTAGCAGATAAAAAAATAAATTTTGCGGTGGGTTCACACATTTTGAAAAAAAACGGTTTTAAATATTAATTTGGAATGCAATTTTTTCATTGGCTTTTTTGAATTGTAACCCCGCCCACCAAAATTAAAATAGGTTCTGGCGACACTAAAGATACCATATTCTCGGTTTTTACAACGAATTATGAAAGATGGTGGTGTGATTGACTAATAAAAAAATAAAATTTGTGGTTGGTCAACAATTTTCGGAAAAATTTACTTTTAAAGTGACTCTCAGTTTTGACGTAGTTGCGTTTGTCAAAAACTTTTCAAAAACTTTTGCCAAGCGCTTTACTTACTAAAACATCCCCAAAAACGGTCCAACTCGAAAAATGTGGATGTTGACCCGACATTTCTGCCCGATATTAGAGACTTTAACGTCAAATTAGGGAAAAAAGTTCAAAACGTGAAGAACATTGGTTCATTCGGTGTTGAAGAAAAAAAAAGTCGTGGGGAAATATTGTTAAATTATCTACAGTGTGAAAAGTGCTAAAAATGGACGTGGAAAAGTCCCAATGGGACGACTAAGAATGAAATAGATTTTATAATATCAAATAAAATAGAGATCGTAACAGATTTATATGTCTTAAATAGATTTTACGCTGGAGGTAACCACAGATTAACTAGAGAAGCAATACAAATTAATATCTAATTTGAAAAAAGAAAAATTATTCAGAAGGGTTCATACCCAACAAGAGAAATCCTTGAACGAAGCCAAGATATATTTCAAATCAACTTACAAGGGGAGACAAGCAACTTCCTCTCACTAAATTGATTCATTTTCATTGTGCGTGTAGGTCTTGTATTGGACTTCAACAGGTGCAAGTGTAAGGGCATGCTTCTTTGCCAATTTTGAGAAAATTGAATTTGAATAATTATATATTACCGATGAACTGCATAAAATTAACATGAATTTTAAAGTTGTTAAAGGAATTGCGTAAAATGGCAAAAAACAAAAACATATGCGAAGGGTACTGGGATCGCATCCAGCTCCTGCCAATTTTTTTATTTTTTAATTATTAATTCCCCCAGTATAATTTATGTCATCGTTCTCAAGAAAACCAAAGCGCTATAATAAACTTTACTCATAATCTGTAAACATTGAATGTTTTACCATTCAGCAGTGAGGCACTGGAGGGTGTTCCACACCCCAGACCCCCGGTTTATGCGGTTTATTTTTATTAGAAATGAATTGAAGATATCGGCATAACCGATCTAGAAAAATCTCTAGATAAACTAATTGTCCTAACCTTAACAAGTCACACTCAAGTAACTAATATCTCAATTAGCCCAAATTATAAACCAAAGTTTTAGAAACTGGGAGGTCCGGGGAGTGTGGAGCACCCCCCAGGTGCACTCAAACTGTAATATATAAATTTGCAAACTTATGGTCTGCAAACTTAATAGTGAAAGTTTTCAGCACAAGGAATTTAAAGCAGAGACCGAGTATCTGGGGAAAGGAATTATGAAGTCCCCCCAGGATAATATGTCATCGTTCTCAAGAAAGACAAAGCGCTGTAATAAACTCTACTCATAATCTGTGAACATTGAATGTTTTTCCTTTCAGCAGTAAGGCACTGGAGGGTGTTTCACACCCCATACCCCCGGTTTGTGCAGTTTATTTTTATTAGTAATAAATTAAAGACATCGCCATAACCGATCTAGAAAAATCTCTAGAAAACTAATTAATCCTAACTTTAACAAGTCATACTTGTAACTAATATTCCAATTAGCCCAAATTATAAATCAAAGTTGTCGAGACCGGGGGGTCTGGGGGGTGTGGAGCACCCCCCGGTACACTCAAACTGTGATAGATAAATTTTCAAATATATAGTCATCAGTATTAAGCGATAATGATGAAAGCTTTCATCACAAAAATATAAAGCATGTCGGTCCCGGTTTTTAGCGGAAAACCTCTTTAGGGTCCTAGAGAGTAACTGTGCAAAATTTGGTTGGGATCGGTCGAACGGTCTAGGAGTCTATAAGGAACAAACACACACACACACACACAAACATACATCCATTTTATATATATAGATTGACCAAAAATCGGAGGGGGATTATGAATTCCCAGTATAATATGTCATCGTTCTCTAGAAAACCAAAGCGCTATAATAAACCTTACTCATAATCTGTAAACATTGAATGTTTTACCTTTCAGCAGTGAGGCACTGGAGGATAATCGTAATCTCTCCGCTTACATTTATAAGAGCACAGAAGAGTTCTGCATTCCTCTGCTAAGGCACTGGAGGGTGTTCCACACCCCAGACCCTCCGGTTTGTGCCGTTTATTTTTTATTATTAATAAATTGAAGATATCAGCATAATCAATCTAGAAAAGAATATCCCTAGTAAACCTAGAAAATCTCAAATTAAATGAAATCTCTGAAAACATTACAAGAAATATAGTACAAACAGCATTAAAGAAGCTAAAACAAGCAAACAACAATAAGAAATTCGGTAAGGAAACAAAACGTCTTTTAGAGGAAAGAAGAAAATTAAGAAAAGCTTCGGGGAACATAAATATAACTATAAAGTCACGTATCAAGAGAGACATAAAATTACAACAGCAAATTAGTTGACGAAATAATAGAGAATAATAAAAATATGAAATTACTAAGAAGGAAGATAGCCACCAGTAGACAACGTATGCATTACACCAGAACCAGAGATGGCCAAGTGGTCACAGAAAAAACACAACTTCTAACAGCAATTGAAGATTTCTATGGGAACCTATATTCTTCTAGAAGTAAGAAGCCAAACGGCGATAAACAAGGAAAAATTGTCATGAACGTAAATTCCGAAGAAAGAACTTGTGAAAAAAAGGAAAAATGCGACGAAAACAATGTGTCACTTGATCTCGGATTTTTGACTTTAGAAAAGCTTTTGACACGGTGCGGTGGAGCTGTACGGGCTGTGTTCCAAGCATTGGACGACGCTCGAGTAGACTCGAGATATACTACTCTGATAGGAAATATGTATGAGAAGGTCACAATACATGTCAAGATAAATAAAGAAATAATGACAAATAAGATTCTTGAAAACAACAAGAAGATACTATTTTACCAAAACTATTTCCACTGGCTCTGGAGAATGCTTTTTAAAGGTTAGAGTGGGACGGGAAGGGGGTGAATATCGACAAAACACTCTTGAACCACTTTCGATTTGCAGATGACATAGTTATTGTATCCACAAGTGACGAAGAACAAGAACAAATACAACAACCAAAAAGATAGCACTGGAGATGAACATCAATAAAACCAAGGTTATATCCAATAGTAACAAAAACTTTAAACTTGGCCAGCAAGAATTGGAAACGGTAGACGAATATGTTTACTTGGGACATCTAATAAGGCTGGAAAAACAAAATCAAATTGTCGAAATTACAAAAAGAAGCAGACTGGGATGCGCAGCATTCGGAAAACTGAGATGGACCTTAAAAGACAACGACATGCCGTTGTGCTTGAAAAAAAAGGTGTTTGACTCATGCATCCTACCAATCATGACTTATGCAGTCGAAACTATAGTATTAACGGTTAAGAATGCTAAGGCATTGCAAATAACGCAAAGAGCAAAGAAAAGATGAAGAAAGTGAGAAATGAAGAACTGCGGAATCAAACAAAAATAACAGACGTGCTCAGAAGAGCGTCAAAGTTAAAGTGGAGCTGGACGGGACATGTGCCACGAGAGAGTTTCAAAAAATGAACATCTAGAATAGTGCAGTGGAGGACGAGAACAACAAAAGACGCGTGGAAGATCCCAAACAAGATGGTCTGATGACATTAAACAAACGGCGAGTAAACTTTGGCAGCAGATGGCATGAGACAGAAAGAAGTAAAAAAACATGGGAGAGATCTATGTCCATCATTGGGCGAAAGAAGGCTGAGGAGAAGAAGATGGAGCTGTCCTCTTCTTTATATAATGTTGTTAAGTGTTCGGACATTCAACTACGCTGGAAAAGATCCGCTAGTTTTTCTTATGTTATAATCTTAGTTATGTGTTTCTTTGTCAGTATCTCAGTAATTTCTTGTTGCTTTAGCTACCTTCAACTCTGGATAGTACTTGTGTAATTGTCGTAGAGTGTTTAAAAATTTCTGAAGTCTTCCATCATCTCATCTCTTCGATGATTCAAAGAACGGCTAATAGTTTATTCCACCACCGTTTTTAAGATGTTGTTACGAAATTTTGTTAAAATTATAAATTAATTTTACCACTCACCTCTTGGTTTAACAATTTTTTCCCACACTACCTATTGGTTGGGAAAGGAGTAAAACTGTTTTATTGTTTAAACATTCGCTTTGTTATTTTTTGAACTAATTTACTTTTCTTGAAATTTTGTACAGTCTGGCGAAACTGATTGGTTGACTTTCCACTGATGTGATTTTTGATAGTTTTCCCATTTGTTTAATCATGACTTACAGGTTATATTGAACAAGGTTCAAAATGCCTTCTTATGCAAATTTTCGACCATTTCTTCCAATTTGGCCATGGGTTCTCTAAGATCATATTTTTACAAGACTTTTACAAGATTGTGTTAAAGCCCACTGACAACTTTTACCTCCACAAACACAACATGTGCAAATTGCCAAATTTAATTCTTGTCTTGTTTTCATGACACCATGAACTACAAGAGTTCTACACGTTCTTCGTCGAGTTGGTTTTTGTAATAAAGGTATTAGTATTTTTTTTTATTTAACTTTTTAGAACCTGGGGTGTTGACGAACTTCTAAGCTCTCAGAACTGTGTCTCAAATAGACAAAGTTAACTGCAGACTGACACATGTCAAAACATGTGCGCGCTGTCATTAGCCGTTTGGTTGCTACAGCAGCGTTAAGTTGGTAATACTTCAAGCGCCGACCCCTGTATAAACTCTCAGAACTGTGTCTCGAATAGATAAAGTTACCTGCACGATATAATGACATCAATATCAACAAGCAAGTGGTTCAATGATGGTGAAACTTGAGCAGAATTCAATTTAAAATGTTTCAATTTATGGAACGTAACTAATTTGAGAACAACATATTAAGTTTCTTTCTTAATGGGATAATATGGGTTCCTTCTAGAAGCTCTCTCTTTGTCAAACTAATTTTTTGATATTTATGAGTTTACTTATTCGAACGTTTCAAATTGCGCCAATTAGAACATAAAATTCTCACTCTTATTTTTTAATGATCTCGCATTAAGTTTTATTAAACAAAAATTTATTCAACTGTAAGAACAATAACAACAACAGGTGATTTTATTTTCACATTATAACATATTATTTACAAGTACCTAAATGTAAGTTTTACAAATATTCGCCGGAATGCTTTTTCTTGAAATGATGAACTGTGGTGTACTGGGTATGAGTATGTTTTGCTGTTTTTATATGATTTGGAACGTATATTTTCACGTATTTGCTAAAATTTATTAAAATGTGGTCAAAACCGTATCGAATCACCCTGTAGATATATAATAAACGCAAAATCTTACCTTGAGGTGGTTCCAAAACAACAAAGTGTGAATACCGCCATCAAGCACCACAAAAACTAAAAAAAAATTAAATTAAAACAAAAACTACTTCAACTTTTAAACAGTGTTTACCAAAATGTTGAGTTTCATTTTATTTGTTTTTAATTTAACAGTTAATGCAATACTGATTATATATTTTCGTTGAGGAGCTTTTATATTATTTTGGGAGATGATTAAAAATGTATTTCAAGTTTATTCACTACCATAAAATTTTGGCAGTTATTACGATTCATGTGGAACGAGTGAAATTTGAAACTCTCACACAATGAAAAAATTATTAATTCAAATAGATGCTTATTACCTAAGTATTCATTTATGGCTTTTTATCTTGCAAGCAATTTCTCGGCTAATACTTTCTTAGTGATTTTCAAATAATTCGATTTTAATGCTGATTTGATTATTGAAATTAAATAAAAAGTTTAATTTTATTACTATGACTGTGTATGTGAATTTTCAATGAAAAAATGTTCGATCGTGACAACTGCGGAAAACATAAAAAAATTATTAGTGCCCTTGGTTGATAATCACTTCCTTACAAAACCATTTAAGGTGTTTATAAATTCATTTTCTTTTTCCGAATGCATAATTTATTTGTAAAATTTGCACATTGTTACGCTTTTTAAGCTCACTTTTAAATGGTAAGCCATTTAAATTATTAAAGGATTACAACATTACTTCGTTAATAGAAGCTAATGCCCGTTTTAATTAATCTAAGATTACAAGTGAAAGCAATTACTTCCACTAGGCATTTAAAAAATTTCATGTATCGTAGGAGTAGTCCTATTGGGGTTTAATTAAATAAAATATATTTAATTAAATAAATGAATTTAAAAAGTCACGCAAAGGTTCAAGTAGCTATTTCTACAATTAGTAAGTAAAAGTGACATTTTTCCAAGAAAATCTCCTTATTACTTTTTAATTAAAAATTTAAGTTTGAAATTTTTCGATGTTTTAAAGCAATTTTTGACCTTGTTCATTTTGAGATTTTTTGTAAAATGTGTTGATTTTCCAAAAAGTGATCTTTCAAAATTACTAATCCATTAATACCATAAAATCAATGCTTACTGTGCTGTTTGGAGGCAGAAATTCATAAACTTACTTTAAAGAGGAGTCTCCTAAGTGTTTTGACTTGGACAAAAACTTTATTTAAAAATTTGTCTTAGAAAAGTGTCCTTTATCATCACCTCAAAGGTTCTCCACGGTCACGGGGACACCCTGTATGTCACGTGTAGCGTTGCAAATATCAACCAGCGACGCTAAATAAAACTTTTTAAATCTAATAATTAATTGATGTTCAATTTATTTTAAACATTCTATACATAAAGGAATTGAAATGTTGGTATGAGATTTCAAAAATACGCAGGTTACAAAGATAACAAGAACACATTTTGTTAAAGCAAATAAAAATTGAATAATTTTATTGGAAAAAACTGTAATAACAGTTAGTGCCGATTTAGTATTTATTGAGAGCCTAATTGCGAATATTTGCAGGTAATACCTTGCATTTTTTGGATCGATGCCGATTTTCAATTTTTTTAGTTTTTTTTGGATTGGAAAATTTTTATGAGGTTTTTATTTGTCAACATCTGACGACCGTTGACCATATAGTGAGGGGTGTCTCGAGACCTGATTTTTGAGCCAATCAAAATTGATTAACCAGCTACTGTGCTCTATTTGTATGATAACGCATTGGATTGGAAACAGTGAAATCGCTCAACATCGTTCCCAAGGCGTATCAAGGAAGATTTAATTTTTACTCATTATAATAATTTTGGTTCTGCGCGCTCTTGAGTGGATGCAAATTTTATTGCCATTTTTTTGTAAACAAAACGGGTCACATATGGTCTGCTGTTTTGGGTTGTAATGGGGTTGTGATTTTTGATTTTAGTTCATGCCAATTTTTGTTGGAAGGCGAGGATTCTGCGGAGAAGGGAAAGCTTTCTTGGAACCGACAGGATTTTAACCAAGCCATTTAATAACAAAATCACATCTTACATTTGGTGAGTAAAAGATTACAATTTCCATTGCATGCCTTTGACGGAGATTATTGTGATTTAGTTGTTTAATTTTTGAAAACGGAATTTAAAATTCCGAAGTATCCCTCAGGGGTGTGAGAGACCAATTACGTCTTCAGCAATTGTTAAGACTTTTTTTCTCGATTAAGTGAACCTTCAGTTCTCATTAATTGGTCTTTAATTTTTTAATTTTTATTGTTAAAGAGACACCTTCAGTGTCCCTTCCGAATCTGTGTTATCTTCCGTGTAGTTGCAATAAACAAAATTTACTTAATTTAGTGTTTTCTTCGGTTTATTGTAACTCTTGGCGCCCTGGCAGAATAATTCTAAAAGTACGACTGACCCAACAGCCTTTCTCCGACAACAGCAGCTAGCCGCTACTTGCACAAGTAGCTAGGGCAGTACCTACGCAATTTTGCGGAGTGTGGTAAAACGATCCAGCTAGCTTTGTAAATTAGTACACAGTTCTTAAAAGCTTGGGTTGCTCGTAAACATTGGTGAATTCTTAAATATGCTGTTCTCATAATTCTCATGTGCTGTTGATCAGCTAAATGAGAGAAATGTCAATTTGAGGAAGGAAGCAATAAAGAAGAATACGAAAGTCGCTTTAATGTATTAACAAAAATAATAATAAGTATTAATTGGTTACTACAATAATTACGGAATATTAAAGTAATTCCTGAGAAAAGCAGTCAATCAGTAAACGACTGGCAATTCAATTATAGGTCATAAAGAAGCAATGGCTTCTCTAAAACGTTAACTCATCAAGAAAAAATCATCAAAACATTGTTATCTAATAAACTGTAAATTGACTTGCGTAGTTTCCACTCTTACAAAAAAATCACTTTTTCAAAATTAACAAACTTTCCCCCAGAACCCATCAACACTTTTCTCTTAATTTATATCGTCAAATTTTAATTATTAAGTTTAAAATTGCTCACGGTGTAAATTAGGTGTTAGAGCGTGAAAATTAAAATATAATAATTATTTATTTGCATTAAAACAAATACAATTTCTAAATCTTATCAATACGTACAGTCTATTCAATCAGTCTTTCTGATTTGTATAAGCAATCAATTAGATTAAAACGTTAATGTACAGAGTGTAAAATAATTTAAAATGTTTTTAGCGGTGCTCAACATATTTTTACAGTAAAAATCATCTTTGAGAATTTTTATTTGACTAACGAAAACGCTTTTCCCGTTGTCTTGAATTTTTTCGTAGTCCACGTCTGGAGTTATCGGACACAAACATGGCACTAATTGCACGTTGTGGATGTTTGGAATGGGAGATAATTGAGCTTGAAGGGGTACTTGAATAGGTACCGCTGGTACTGGGACTTGTTGGTCAACGGTGTTAACGTGTGGATAATTTGCAGGTGCTCCTTCATACCTTTTGTGGTGGTAGTAGCTGGGGTACGACTGACGTTGAATTTTAATTCTGGAAAAATTAAAAATTATAAAAGTGAAAAGTTCTCACTAAGCAGGGGGACCCTGCTCGAATTAATAATTTTTAATTTTACTTACGGTTCGGGAGATCCCCAATTAATGAAAAATGCTGAAGCGTATGATGACATCGCGATTATGGCACATAAGCTGACCTGAAATAAATGAGAAATTAATTACCCCATTGTTAACTTTTAAATTATTAATTAGTCACGTTTCCAAAATTTGCAAAATATTAAAATAATTAATTGAAACTAAAAGATTTAATCAAAATTGATTGCTGAACTATAACAAAAATTAATAAAAAATATTTTAAAATAATTTAGAAAAAACAAATAAATTTATTGAGGTTACTTACTAATATTCCATTTAAAGTGAACATTTTGTGTGTACAGCCAACAAAAAAACTAATGAACTTGATCACAGCACAACTAAAACAAATCTAATAATTTAAAGACGATGTGAAGATTTTATATCCCGGAGAGAACCCTTTGCCCGCTCCTTACGTAACTCACCGTTAAACGACTCCGCTGACCACCAGAGCTTTAGATTAGATTAAGAAGAAAATATTTTAAGTAGTACCATACCAAATTAAAAAAACAACTTACAAATTCACCGCACGAGGAGAGGCGATAAAATATATTTTGACATCAAGAAGTTAATATTGGCCCTTTTGAGAACCCATAATTAAGGATTTAGTTTTTAATAATAATTCTTTGGTCTTTGATAACAGAACAATGGTAATGAAGGTGATTGGTAAGATCATAAAAAAGGCTGGTTTTAATTAGTCGAGATTGAGCATCGCATTTGGAACGACCTGTATAACTTCAATTTTTTAATGTTAAATTTATTTGGAAGTTCTTTGGATTATAATTACATAATTTCGACATCATACGTCATAATAATATCTAATAACGGGTTTTATCGATAACATATCAAAGTAAGAAATTTTATGGATCTGTAGCGCCCCTTTTATGTTTTTTTTTATTAAACCATCTTCTCACGGTTCTAGAAGTAGTGTAGATATAACCTGTCTTGTCTACTTAAAAATAATCTTTACAAGTATTAAAATTCCAGGAATAAATAATTTGTTGCTAGTGATGATATTACATGGGCACAGAAAAATAATTTAAAATAATATATTTCAAATTTTATTTATTTTGCCCACTGCGTTAGCTTATTCAGTTTCACAAAAATTAGTTTAAAAAATGAAACCGATGTGGTAGTTTAAGTAGATCACATTTTTGTGGCAAAAATAATACAGGCGAATACGGATCTGTTTTGAATTTTTATTTATTTTTGAATTCCCTAGATTCGAAAATAACATATTGCTTTATTATGCGAAGTTTTTGGGGTACAGTTTGTAAAAATTTGTATATTTCTGCTAATTTCAGCAACCGAGTAATTAAATAATTAAGTAAGGAAAGTTACATTTTTCCAGGTTAGAAAAAATTGTTAATTTTATAATTTTGAAATCCCAATTAAAACCGAAACTTGTAAGCTATCGTTTTCTATAATTTTTGCAAATTTACCCCCTGCTATACTAGCGCCGCTGTTTAGGTAAATAATCATTGCAATTTTCAACTCATTTGCATAAAATCTTGGCTTTTGAAGAAATTAATCAAATCAAAAATAATTTAATCATATTATTTAATTGTTAATACTAAATTTGCAGATAGAAACCCTATTCCAAGCTGGAAAGCTGGCGAATGCGATACAGGAGATAGAAAGACTTAAAATGAACTTTCTTGCCATGAGCGAGGTGAGATGGCCGAGAAAAGAACAATGCAATGTAAACAAATGTACATTTTACTGCTCTGGAAGCAAGGAACAAGACCAGAACCATAGAAATGGAGTGGGTATTCTGGTCTCTAAGAGACTGCAGAGATTTGTTTTGGTTTTTATCACACTCGGACCGATGCATGTTTTTGAAAATTCGTGGAACCAACGCTGGACAAAGCTTCTATGAACAAATCTAAGAGTTAATAAAAACAACAACAAGTTTAGATATTACCATAGTGATGAAAGACCAGCAGTGTAGCGTAAAGCATACACCGGCCGAATGGAAAGCGGTAGACCGCGGTTCGAGTCCTAGTCGAGTCGAATACACTGCTGTGATCAAAGGTCCAATATCAATCTGTGGACCATGGGGAAGGCAACGGAAACCACCCCATAAATTATACTCCCATGAAAATTCATCTTGGCTTCGGCCAAACTGGCCGCTTCTGACAAGAAGCAAACGATAAAGAAGATGAAAGACCTAATCGCAAAAATAGGTAAGGAACGAGAGGGACAGCTGTAGGTGGATTTGAGCTGGGACAGCAAAATGAAAGGGACGACAGATTAATACAATTCTGTCACAAGAACAAAATGAAAATTACTAACACCTGGCTCCAATTACCCAATAGAAGACTTTACACATGGAAATCACCCCAAGATAGAGCTGGGACATTTATCAGAAATCAGATAGATTTTATCATGATTAAGTCCAGGTTTCGCAATGCCATCACGTCTGCAAAAACATATCCGGATACAGATCTCAACTCGGATCATAACCCTCTAATAGCGAAAATCAAACTAAAACCGAAGAACTGCCAAGCAAAATGCCGAAAAACTGGATAGATCTCCAAGCGTTAAAGGACTCAGTCGTGAGAATCGTGACCTCTAATAAAATAAACAACAGAATACAGAACAAAGGAAATACAAATAACATAGAGAAAACATGTTTTTCCAAAAACTCCAAAAATTGGAGGAGAATGAATCCTCTTTCAAGATGACGATCGTTATTATGCAGCCGGGAATTACATTTGAAAATCCGCTTGCGGATTTGCTACATTCTTTCGATCCTCTTCTGTAGAAAAACGCTACAGCGTTGAAGGATTCTAAAAGTTTTGTCCATTAATAAACTGAAAGCTTTCGAGATGTGGATGTACAGAAGAAAGCTCAGAATATCTTGCTCTGAGCATGTCGCGAACGAAGAAATTCTCCATCACATGGATGAAGATTGAGAAGTTCTCTCAACTATCAAAAGAAGGAAAGCGATTTACTTCGGGCATATTTTAGAAATGAAAATTATACTCTTCTGCAGCTCGTAATGGAGAGAAAAATAAAGGGCAAGCGAGGTCTCGGAAAAAAAGGCAACCTTGGCTGAAGAACCTAAGACAATGGTTTGATATTCGAGACGTCGCAACACTTTTAAGACGTGCGAAGAACAAAGACGAGTACAGCGTCAAGGTAGCCAACCTCCTATGAGGAGACGGCACTCTGAGAAGAATTTTGACTCCACAGCATTCGTCGTAAAGTGACAAGACGACAATTACAAGACGACGACAATTACAAGACGAACATTCACCGACGGTGTCTCTAGAATGCCATCAGAATTAAGAATAAAAACATTTGTTCTTAATTTTTTGTTATGTTGTTGGTAATCTTCTAATTTTTCCGTTTTCTATTGCTTTTGACCTCTATAATTCGATTTTCTAAAGACAATTTTTAATCCAGACAGTGGCGTATTTAAAAAATACCTATGGAAAGGAAAAACCAGAGTATTTCTTAGAATTTCGTTAATCCATTCATGCGCGTCTGTGGTAAAGAGCTAAACTGACAAATTCCGAAAAATCAAAAAAATTAAAGAAATTCAAAACTTATTTCAAACTCAAACTTATTTAAATTTTAAAACTGCGTGATAAACATTAGTTTTATCACTGAGGGCTTCTGAGATATGTACGATCCGAGCCCCAATTACTTGGGGGAAGTAATTGCCCCCTTGCCCACCCCTAAATACGCCAATGCATCCAGACAATGTATTGAAGTTGAAATAGGAATATATTATGCATTTAAATTTATATGAGGTTCATAACTTATTGAATATTCAATGATTGACTGATGAGGCACGAGGCTGAGAACGTTTTACGTTTTATTAACGTAACGTTTAACGAACGTTAACGTATTTACGTTTTATGCCCGATTTTTTCACTTACAGTTATCTTTAAGTTAGCGAACCTCAGGTTAAATTGACGAAATAACCAACGAGATGATTGATTTATTTGTTTTCCTATCGTCTGATTGGCTATTTCGTCAATTTAACCTGAAGTTCGCTAACTATGAATAAAGAAATAGGGCATTAGAGAATTTTTTGGTGAACTATATTGGCCGACCAAACTATTGTAGCTTTCAGCAATAGGATTTTGCCGTCATCAGTTGTTTTATTAACATTAATAACCCAATGCAGCTTAGCTTTGTATTTCTCATACCATGCACAGATCGAAAGAGCAGGTGATTCAAAATTCTTAATGGATTGGATGATATTCTTTAAAGGATGCATAAAATAAGATCTATGTCAAATAAATTCTAAGGCTTGAAGAAAACAAAAACCAAAAACCACACACGTAAATAGAATTCAGTTAGTTCCTAAACCCAAAAGTCAAACGACGCCCAGTGGGACAAATTTAAATTTTAAATGTTCCAATTTAATTTTGTAAAATTAACAAAAAAATACGTAAGGTTCGTTACCCTATCCTGTTTAAAATGCTGAAAAGTCCCGTTTTTTGTTAAAACTGAAAAGTTGTAATAAATAAATACCTAAACGAGTAAAAAGAGACGCTTAAAAAAATTTGATCAAAATGAAATTCTTTATTAACGACACAACGATTTAAATTATATTATACCGGGCCTAACAAGCTATAAAAAATGTTTCCACCTGTAATTTATGTGCATCATTAGATGGACGCATAAGAACGCACGTTGGGTATTACGAAATGCATATTATCTGCTGCAACGCTGCACCGTTATGTATTTTACATTTACATACCTGCACGCATTTTATCGTAAATACTTTTTAAAATGCCCATCAACTTTTGACACATCTTAACTGTAAGTGTTTCGAAATTCTTACTTAATCAAGATGCACATGCAACAAAAATTTTTATTTGTTCATTCACACCAAAATAATTATGATGAAAAAATGTTGTCGGTTCATGAAACTTGAAAAAAGAATCCATTTTATTTGCCAAAAAGTTATGTGCACTACTTTTAAATAAATTGTATTTCTTAAACAATGCCCTATTGCCTCTTTCTTTCAAAGAGAAGAATTTATTTTCCATCATTTAAATTAATTTTCTGCTTCTGTACAATTGAGGAAAATTTCTTCTAAATTACCGTCAACAAATAAAACTTTCAACATCAAGAAAAATCAATTTTCAATTTATCCTAAAATATTTATAGAAATAATAACATCTAAGTCACTTTGTCCGCGACTGCTTATTCAATATATTCGCAGCTGGCCAAGTTTGACAAATCAAACTTGGTCGTTCCCCTATCCGCAACCTGGAATGGACGCGCCACGTAGCTGGTGAGGCTCCAAGAGTGCGAGCGTAAACCTTTAAAGGTAAGCTCAGACCCTGGATCGTGGTTGAGCTAAGATCTGGGATCTTAGCAGCTTTTTTTTGATTATCTCCATGCTCAGAAAATCTTTTAAGTCTTCCAGCACAGAATCGTTGAAAGATATTTCGTGAAAAATTGTATTGCACAATTTCCACTCGTCATCGTTGCCAGGGACCTTGAAAGGTATACGCACACCCTGTATAGCGATTGTGCTGAGATCTGGGATCATAACAGCTGATTTTTATCATCTACATGCTCAGAAAACCTTTTAAGTCTTCCAGCACAGAATCGTAGAAAGATATTTCGTGAAAAATTGTATTGCACAATTTCCACTCGTCATCGTTGCCAGGGACCTTTAAAGGTATGCGCACACTCTGTATTGCGGTTGTTCTAAGATCTGGAATCTTTGATCACCTGCATTCTCTGAAAACCTACAAGTCTTCCAAGCACACAGGATGATAAAAAGATTGTTCGTGGCATATTGCATTGCGCAATTTCCATTCGTCATCGTCGTCGTCAAAATATTCGAAAAATTTGTCGCCACAGACTCCGCAATAAGTCTCTGGGGCGCTTGGGTCCGCAGTAGCACACGGAACATCAACAACTTCCTGTTGTTCAACTTCCAGTTCTTCCTGAAAGTTCGCTTGTACGTGCTTTTCCCATTCATCCTTGGGTAAATCCCAAGCTTTAAACATATTAAGCTTAATTTTGTTACGCTTTTCTCGTGCATGCTCGTTCACATGGCGGTGATACTCTACATTTTGGTAACGAGAAAATTGCATCTCGCAATCCACGCATTGTTTACCTCCAATATACGAATGCGATTTTAATGGAGTTTTGAAAACTTCCGTTTTCTGTAAAACTGGTAAAGCGATTATGCCTACATTGACCAATGTACTGAATATTTTATCGACCTGATCCGCGAGAGGAGCAACCAAGCCATGAGAAGCAAGTTTTCCATACAACTCATGCACGTCAATTCGAGCGGTATCTTGAGATACGTCGTTGGCATGGTTGAAGTACAAGTTTGATCGTGTACCACAACCTCAGTTTGAACCTTATCAACATTATCACTTGACGAGATAGACGAATTTGTATCCATTTTATCGACCTGATCCGCGGAGGAGCAACCAGGCCATTAGAAACAAGTTTTCTATACAACTCATGCACGTCAACTTGAGCGGTATCTTGAGATACGTCGGTTGGCGTGGTTGAAGTACAAGTTTGATCGTGTACCACAACTTCAGTTTGAACCTTATCAACATTATCACTTGACGAAATAGAAGAATTTGTATCCACGCGCCGAATTTTCTTGACTTTAGTGTCAACGTTATCCTCCAAAGGTCTTTTCCTTCCCTCTCTGATGTGTTCCGTTTGTTTTCCGATTTTTTCCAAACCACGCATGTGAGAATCGATGGCCGCTAACTTTTCGGGTGCAAAATTGTACTCCACGTATGGCGCAATTTGGCCATTTTTGCACGCACTTCTAGGTTAGCGCGGTCAAATCCCATACAAAAATGTGTGAATGTTACGTGAAAAATATTTTATGTAAACTCTTCCACTATATTTAATAATGGAGTCCATCAAGTACAGCATACTCATAAAATTCGATTTGCCGAAAAGCTTAAAAATACGATCTTCGATAACTTCGACAATACTTTCTGCGTGAGACGTATATGTCTCTGCCAATTTGGTTAAAGAATCTATTTGTCGTTTACTGGTAGACTTTAAGTCGTCTAACTTCGACGAAAACATTTGAATAACTTCTAGTTTATTTGCCATATTAGTAAATAAACGATGATAAAATGAAAAGCAAAGATCAGTAATAAAACTTATTAGTAATAATACTTATTAGCTTTTCTCAACGATAATTATTATGGACCAACCTATATAACCATCGATCCCTTGATCCGTCGATCCATCGATTCCTCAATCCTTTGATTCCTTGATCCGTTGGCCCGCCGATCCCTTGATTCGTTGATCTGTTCATTAGCTGATGTTGATCCTGTAGCCCTGTGAGAATAGGGTCAGTAATCTTATACGGGGTTTCTTCTATTTGAACCATTGTAATCAAAACAAACCGGAATCATGTAAGTAACATATAAATTTTACCGCCGGTAGCTTGCCAGCGGTAGTACTTAATGTAGTACTTAATAAAAGCCACTTATAGCATTTAAAATCATCTTATGAATAGCGAAGTTTTAAGAACTATTATTCTAAAAAAAATAACATGTAGCATATATTTTTAGAGTAAATCTCAGATTTTCCGTGGTTGCGTTGGTCAAAACGGTCCGTAGCGGCCGGAACGGGGGCTGCGGATAAAGTTTATTATTAATAAACTTTATTTTATTATTAAAATACTTTTGCAGTTTAGTTCATTTGTTCACAAAGTCATTATAAAATTGTTTACAAAATTTAAATTACAGCTTTTCACGCACAACTTGCTTGGAGATGTAAAAATTTGAAATGCCCATAACTACGTAACCAGTAAAATTACAATTACGAACATAGTAGCACATTGAAACTCAAACGAAGCTCTATCAATTGATGTGAATTTTTGCAAAAATTCTGAATAGGAAAAAAATTAAAAAAACATGTCCACGCCCCCTAAAGATTTGGCGAATAACTCCGCGATGGTTGAAGCTCATCGACGAGAGTGACAGATCATTAAGGCTCAAACGAAACGTTTGATATCAATTTTATTTAAAAATTCGACTTGGGGGGAGGCTGACTGCATCTCCCCTCTCCAAATATTTTGCGAATAACTACGCAACGGTTGCAGCTCAATCGACGAAAATTGAAGCTCATTGAGGCTCAAACGAAGCTCAAACGTTTGATACCAATTTTATTTAAAAATTCAACTTGGGGGGGCGTATCTGCATCTCCCCCCAATATTTTGTAAATAACTACGCGACGGTTAAAGCTCAATCGACGAGAATGGAAGATCATTGAGGCTTAAACAAAGTTCAAACGTTTGACACCAATTTTATTTAAAAATTCAACTTGGGGATGGGGACGTATCTGCATCTCCCTCCAATATTTTGCGAATAACTACGCGACGGTTGAAGCTCAATCGACGAGAATAGAAGATCATTGAGACTCAAACGAAGCTTAAACGTTTGACACCAATTTTATTTAAAAATTCTGCTTGGAGGGGGATCTGACTGCATCTCCTCTCTCCAAAGATTTTGGGAATAACTCCGTTATGGTTGAAGCTCAAACGACAAGAATGAAAGCTCATTGAGCTTCAAACGAAGCTCAAACTTTTGACACAAATTTTATTTAAAAATTCGACTTAGGAGGGCAACGTATTTATTTAAAAATTTGACTTAGGGGAGCAACGTATCTGCATCCCCCCCCCAAGATTTTGTGAATAACTACGCAACGGTTGAAGCTCAAACGATGAGAATGGAAGCTTATTGAGGCTCAAATGAAGCTCAAACGTTTGATACCAATTTTATTTAAAATTCTACTAGGGGGGGGGGGGATTCTATAAATTCTACCTGTCTGCATCTCCCCTCTCCAAATTATTTTTGAATAACTCCGAGATGGTTGAAGCTTAAACGACTAGAATGGAAGCTCATTGAGCCTCAAATGAAGCTCAAACGTTTGACACCAATTTTATTTAAAATTCTACTTTGAGGGGTGGGGAAATTCTAAAAATTCTACCTGTTTCCATCTCCCCTCTCCAAAGATTTTTTAAATAACTCTGCGATGGTTGAAGCTTAAACGACGAGAATGGAAGCTCATTGAGCCTCAAACAAAGCTCAAACGTTTGGCACCAATTTTATTTAAAAATCGACTTAGGGCAACCTCCAAGTGTTTGCAACCTTGGCGTGGTGAGGGGCTAGCGTGTCTCCAATGAAACCGGGGCATATACTCCAGGTGCGGGCGGTGGGGATGATCTCCCCATCGGCCGACGGGGTGGTCGGGGCCGGCCGGGACTTAAAACTCTTTGTGCCCGGTCCTTGCCATTCTCTTAATGGTTACGATGGCTGCGGTAGAGGAGGCCAGACTAATCGGCAAACACAAAAGAAAACATCGTAAACCGCTTGTGGGCTGCAACGACTCTTTCGCAGGCTACGCTCCTGCGAGGATAGTAGTGACGAGGGGCACGAGGGTCTTGGCTTAGCCGCCTGGGCCGCGTGGACAGATACCACTATAAAAACTCCCAACTCCTACGGTACTGCGACGCCTAAGGGATGCAAGGCTGGGGGGTAGCCCAGTTACTAGTCGCAGAAACCTCGGGGCACCGGCGAACCCCGTTGTATAAAGCCTTCCGTCGCGTATGGGGCGCTGCGCGATGGCGACATCTTTTCCCCTTTACTCGTGGGAACAGATATGAACCATAACGTAAATAAAACAACCGGAAAAGAGGGTGGAGGTTCCGAAAGGATGAATCCACCCAGACCCTCAGGGGCTGCAAGGAGGCGCGCCAAGCGACTCCTAGCAGCAGAAAACCAAAACAAGGAGGCAGGGACTTCAGTGAAACCTACTCCTAAAACACAACAAAGCACCTCGACCGGGGGGCAAAAGCGAAACCGGTCGGATGGTAGCACACCCTTGGGTGTAGAAAGACCTAGGAAGAAGGGAAGGGGCACTGAACCTCCCCTCTCCTATAGGTCTGCCTTAACGGACGTAAGGGTAGCCATCTCTCCGGAGGGCTATCCGGCAGTCCTTCTTAGCAGCGAGCAGTGCGACCTGGTTAAGGGAATGCTGCTCGGTGCTATGGATAACATCGAGGAAGGTGGCCCATCACCTAAGTTCTCAGAAATGAGAGCCAAAGGGGGGCTGCTGACCGCCTCCTGTGCTGACCAGGCCACTAAGGACTGGCTGGCTGGGGTGGTAGCAGATGGCAAACCCTGGGAGGGGGCGAAACTTAGCGTCATTGACGCCAAGGACATCCCCAAACCCATTAGGGTCATGACGTGGGTGCCGGGACCCCTAGAGGAACCGGCACGAATTCTAAAAAGGCTCAAAGTCCAGAACGCAGGGCTCAGAACTGAGACCTGGACTATTCTGGACAAAAAGCCTGATGCAAAAGGCCAGCAACTTATCATGCTGGTCGACGAACTTTCCTGGGGTAAAATCCAGGAAGTTCAACTTAAGCCCTTCCTGAACTTCTCCAGGATCACCTTTAAGGAACTGGGGAAAAGAAAGAGAAGGATGACACAGAGGCAATGGAGGTTGAAGGGCGGGGCATCTTTGCCCCGACCACTCACACCTCTAACCAACCACACCTCCAACTGCCTCCACACCTCCAGGTGGCGGCGGTGGAGAGGGGGAACAGAGAGACTCAGCTCTCCAGACTGAATCGCGGACGTAATGCTGCGATTCGTCCAGATTAATCTTCACCACTGCAGGGCCGCTTCGGCAGCCCTGCAGAGGTATATTATCAAAAACGACATCGACGTGGCCTTGATACAAGAACCCTGGATAACAGGGGGCTGTGTCAGAGGTCTTAACTTACTAGGAGACTGGGAGCTTATCAGCCCCGGGGACAATCCTAGAGTGTGCATTATTGCGAAAAAAGGCAGCCTGCTACCACTATGGGGACTTAGTACTAGAGACCTAATAGCGGCCAAAGCAAAAATAACAATGGAAGGAAGCTTGAGGGACCTGGTGATGGCATCAGCCTACCTTCCATATGACCAGCCAGGACCACCCCCCCCAAAGGAGGTCAAGGAACTGGTAATGGACTGCGAAAGCAGTGAAACACAATTGGTGATCGGCTGTGACTCCAATGCACACCACATTCTATGGGGGAGCACGGACACGAACAGCAGAGGTGAGTTCTTAATTGAATTTATTTTTAGCCATAAGTTAGAAATAATTAATAGGGGCGATGAGCCTACCTTTGCCAATGTGGCTAGGAGGAGGTCATCGACCTGACGCTGGCACCCCTTCATGGGTCGGATGGTTGAGGAGTGGCATGTCTCTCAGGAGGAGTCACTCTCTGACCATAAATACATTAGGTTTAATATAGAAACCCCTCCCTGGTTGGGGATGACGTACAGGAACCCAAGAACCTGTGACTGGGCTCTCTTTAGGGAGAGACTAAAACAGGGTGTGGGGGAATGTCCATCGAGACCCACCAACACGGCTGAGCTAGATCAGATGAACGACATGGTGACGTCGGCCATCTTGACAGCTTATGAAGAAAGCTGCCCGACCAGAGAGAGGGGAGTTAAGCGGGACACCATCTGGTGGAACCGCGAGCTCGAATCTCTCAGGGCGAGCACACATAGGTCATTCAACAGGGCCAAGAGGTCAGGTGACTGGGAAGCTTACAAGAGCTCCCGCCTGATATACATGCTTGCTATACGCAAGGCTAAAGAAGACTCGTGGAGGAAGTACTGTGAGGAGGTTGAAAAAACTCCTGAATGTGCTAGACTCCAAAGAGCGCTACTAAAAGGCAACCACGGAAAAGTGGGCACGCTTACAAAACCACAGGGCGGGTTTACATCATCGGGAGAGGAGACTCTGGGGCTACTGCTTCGGACACACTTCCCGGGATGCACTCCGAAACCTGATAACTTTGCTGCCAACCACTGCCTCCATGCTACACCAACTCGTTGGGCCGGCAGGCGGCACTGGAAGGTGGCTAACAAAATCATTAACACCTCGAGAGTTGCTTGGGCGATTGGAACATTCAAACCATACAAATCTCAAGGTGAGGACGGAATTTTTCCTGCTCTACTACAACAGGGGTTGGAGACCTTGGCCTCCCCCCCCTGTGCGCGTTATTCAGAGCAAGCTTAGCTCTTAATTATGTGCCTCAAAATTGGCGAAAGGTCAGAGTGGTATTTATACCCAAGCCAGGGCGTGCCTCTTACGCCCAAGCTAAGTCATTTCGACCAATAAGCTTAATGTCATTTCTCCTGAAGACCTTGGAGAAACTGATTGACAGGCATATAAGGGACGATGTATTGGCAAACTTGCCTCTACATAGACACCAGTATGCTTATCAACCTGGTAAATCGTGCGAGCTAAGTCTACACGAACTGACTTGCAGGATTGAAAAGGCTCTCGGAGGTCAAGAAATTGCCCTGGGAGCCTTTCTGGATATAGAGGGGGCGTTCGATAACACCTCCTTCGAATCTATCGAAAGAGCTGTCGATGGAAGGGGCGTTGACCCGACCATCACGGGGTGGATTAGTTCCACCCTGAGAGACAGAAGCATTAGAGCCAGCCTTGGGCAGGCGACGGCGGAGGTCTCTGCTGCGCGAGGGTGTCCTCAGGGGGGGGTCCTCTCACCCTTACTGTGGTGCCTTGTGGTGGATGGCCTCCTGCTTGAGCTGGAACAGGCGGGGGTACATGGTCAAGGATTTGCTGATGATATCACTATCCTTGTTATTGGTAAATTTGGGGGAACTGTGTCATCATTGATGCAAAGAGCCCTGAGAACTGTCGAAAGATGGTGCACTAAGGAGGGACTTTCGGTTAATCCGAGCAAAACCTCCGTTGTAGCGTTTACAAGACGCACAAATTTAAATGATGTGGGAACTCTAAGGATGTGGGGGGGGAGGAGCTACCTCTAAGGAGGGAGGTCAAATATCTGGGTCTAACCTTGGACAACAGGCTGACCTTCACATCTCATATTCATAACTCCACAATCAGAGCGACTAGGGCCCTTTGGGCCTGTAGGAGCATGATTGGCAAAACATGGGGACTCAGACCGAAAATGGTGCTCTGGTTGTACACCAGAGTAGTGATACCCACGATAACTTACTCGGCCCTGATCTGGTGGCATAAAGCCAAGAACAGGGAAACTTAAACAGGCTCAACAAGCTGCAAAGATTGGCGTGCCTGGGAATAACGGGGGCAATGACATCTACGCCCACCGCTTCCATGGAGGCCCTCTTGGGACTCCGTCCGCTGCACTTGGTCGTGGAGACTGAGGCTCTTCTTGCAGCGTATAGGTTGCACATCAATGGACATGGTGGGATTAACCCTATGGGGGGATATCACACCATGATCATCAACTCAATAACGAGTAACAGCATGCTAAGCATGCCGTCTGACAGAACCAGCATTGTGAGGGACTTCCGAAGACCTCTCAGGGTTGTAGTACCTGGGAGGGCGAGGTAGAAACTTCACAAAAGCTGTGTCGGCGATACAATACCATCTGGTACACAGATGGGTCGAAAACAGAGTCAAGTACTGGAGTTGGAGTGCGTGGAAGTAGAACGGGTGAGGCGTTCAGCATCAACCTGGGAACTCACGCCACCATATTTCAGGCGGAGGTTATCGCGATAACTGTCTGTGCTGAGGAACTGTTGCGGAGGAACTGTGAAAACAGGAGCATCTGCATCATGTCGGACAGCCAGGCGGCGCTAAAGGCCTTGGAAGGAGTTGAAACAAACTCCAAGGTTGTCAAACAATGCAAGGACGCCCTGATGAAACTGGACACCGGCAACAGCGTCACGCTGATGTGGGTGCCGGGACATCAGGGCATCAAAGGAAATGAAGAAGCGGACTCTAGCTAGGAGAGCCGCTAGTACAAGCCTCATGGGCCCAGAACCCTCATGCGGAATCTCATATAAGACCGCAAAGAGGAGAATCAGAGACAATCTGAAAGAAAACACCTTGCTTACTGGGCGGGCCTAGCTGGACTGAGGCAATCGCGGATGTTCATAAGGGCCCCTAAGCGAAGCTAGAGGAACAAACTTCTCATACTGAGCAAGAATCAATTAAGAAGGATAGTAGGACTTTTCACAGGACACTGCTGCCTTAACAGACACCTCAAGAATATGGGGTTGGTGGAAGACTCCACTTGTAGGAAGTGTGGCGAAGAGGAGGAAACCCCTCGCCACATCTTATGTGAATGTCCGGCCTTAGCTAGCAAAAGGCTACGACACCTTGGTGTTCCTTTCCCGGAAGCTGAGGAGATTGCGCAAGCACCCTTCAAATGCATACTCGACTTTGTTGAGGAGACGCACTTGTTGGAGTAAAAACTTGGAACGTGGGGTACAATAAGCTAAGCTTCAGTGCAGTGGGTCCCAAACCACAACCCGTTAATAATAATAATAAAATAGGGGGCAACGTGACTGCATCCCCCCCCCTCAAGATTTTGCAAACTACTACGCGACGGTTGAAACTCAAGCGACGAGAAAGGTAGCTCATTGGGCTCAAACATTTGACATCAATTTTACTCAAAAATTTGACTTAGAGGGGGGCATTGTGTCTACAGCCTCCCTACCCAAGATTTCACAAATATCTCCGCAACCGTTGAAGCTCAAACGACGGGATAGAAGCTCATAAAGGCTCAAACGAAGCTCAAACGTTTGACATCAATTTTAATAAAAAATTTGATTTGGGGGGCTAGCGACATGTACCTAAAACGAGACCTAAAACTGATCGGTGGAACTTACATGTCGGATTAAAAAGGATTTGATCCACCGGTGAAACTTGCACTATCTTGATCTCAAGTTCAAAATCAATGCGTGGTCTATCGGAAAGGCTACAGGAAACATTTCTTAGTAAGCCCTCGTGACTACAGCCAAATTCATTGCCCCAGCACTATATATTCAGCACCTACGTTAAAAAAGAAATCAGGCACAGTGTGTCAATTGCAGCAAAATAGACGGTGCTGGACACATTATTTCCAAATGTGCAAGATGAACTGCCGTAAGAAGCGAGACAATGAATAACCGGGATGATTTGATTTGTTGTTGAAACGGATAGCATCTACAAGAAAGTAATGCAGACGCAGATGTCATCTAAAATGTCCTAAAACTTTAAGTATTCAGATAATCATAATTACTCTAAAAAATTTCAAAAAATCGCCAGTGGCGCTGCTTGTGGTACACATGATGTATACATACACTCAGTTTTTTTCTAATAACTCAAAAATGGTGCAAAATATCAAAAATGTTAAGCACACCAAAAATGAGTGGCGTATTTAGGAATGAGGAAGAAGGCAATTGCCCCCCCGCTGAAAAATGACTCAGATTGCATCCCCGAAGCCCTTCGTAATAAAAATATTGTTTACCACGCAGTTTTAAAATTTAAATAAATTTGAGTTTGAAATAAGGTTTGAATTTCTTTATTTTTTTGATTTTTGGAATTTGTCAGTTAACTCTTTACCGCTGACGCGCGTGAGCGGATTAACGAGAATCCAAAAAATAATCTGGTTTGCCCCCTTCCATATTCACTTTTTAAATACGCCACTGCCTAAAATGTTTAGCATTAAAGGAGGAACATTTTTTATTAAAGAAAAACTAAAGTGTTCGTGATTTTTAACCACGTTAGTACCACAAAAACACTTTTGCCTTCGAAATTTTTCATAAAATTACGTTTTAATTGTACGAACTTCGAGATATGAATATTTTAATTAAAAATAAAATAAAACTTTACCTTTTAAGAAATTCAAATTAAAATTTCGCAATCAAAAAACTTTCTTTCGAGTTTTCTTTTATGATTTTGATGGTTCATACGGAATTGTACGCATTCTCCACATTCGAGAACACCCTTTTATTTTACTGACTGTTTATGATGAAAAAAAGAATTAAATACTATTTCGAGATGTTAAATTAATTTACATGTTATGGCAAGATAAGTAGACGCGGTTAAAAGTATTCGGAGATTACTTACCGATAAGGGTAGCCCTGGGGCGAAGAACCCTACAAGATTACTTCCCAATCCTATTATCATTCCATTCTGTTGTCGGCTATGCGAGTATAAAACCACCATAAAGTGGTTATTGACAGGGTGGGTCGATGAACCCACACACTAAACTTACAACAATTTAATTTATTTATTATTTAAAAGCATCCCTCTTCTTGTAATCGTACAACGTGAACGTTTTAATGATGCCTACGCCACTGAGTTAAACAAATGAGACAAAAATTAATTTTATTATTTTAAAGAGAAAAACCATTACAAGATTTAATAAATTTTATTTGCTGTCGAAACAGATACTCAATTAACGTCAATTTTTGACGTTCATCGCTCGATCAAATTAGTAATTGAATCTTCGACCACCATCGAAGCGGAATCCATATGCGGCCGCATTTTTGGCATCCACAAGGGCCGGATTTCTATGTTTGTAAAAACTACCATGAGAATGGGCAGCTCTAGAAGAACCAGTTTCATCCCCTCTCGGGTAAAATGCTTCAAAAGACCCCTTGGGTGGAATTACCGAACTCACTTCCGGATCGTTTGGATCGTAACAAGTGATTACGTTTACGATAATTAAAAATAAACAACCTGTCAAGAAGACACCCATTTTTCACTTTTTAAATTTTTTTTAGCACAATATGTTAGCTGATAACAAATTCTTACCACACTAAAACGTTGCGCATTTCGTTACTTTCTCTCTTCCACAACAACTTGGGGCGCGGCATTGTTAACTTTATCGTAATAATTATTATTATGATTTTACAACTTTTTTTTGAAAATTCTAATCCTGAATGTTCGAATAAGTACTTTGTTATCAAAAACTTTCCATTTCCCCTGTATTAGTGTAAAGTGTCATGTGATTAACGCAAATTTGTTACTTTCACTTTCTTTCATTCTCATTTGCATTATTTCATTAGCAATATAACAGTGGTGTATCTAACACGGTACCGAAAGAGATTTTTGACCAAGAGATGGACGATCTGTTATTACTTCAAAAAGTGAACAAAAATTTTCATCTTCATGCTTTGATCCATCCACCCCTCACATCAGCCATCCAATGGGGGAGTCTGGATAGTGTTTTTCACCTACTGGTGAAGATATTCATGGCATGCATCGCACCTAGCATCTACCACCATATCCCCAATGTAAACTTAAAATGAACAAAGAAGTGGAAAATGTTACAAGATGATACAACTTTTCCACTGGTAGGCAGTTTGGAGCCTTGAATTTTTCCCTGTAGAATTTTCCACATTCTAATACATATTTTTCTGTTAGGTGGCGCCACTAAAATCTTAACCAATTGACAGTATTTTGATCGCTGAACGTGATACCAAGAAAATTAACTCAGCTTGGAAAGAAGTTGTGCTAATGAATGGCGAAAGAAATAGTCTCTCCGATTTGCATCGAACGATTCAGGAAAATATGCATACAATAAATATGAGAATAAAATCCAGCGATTACGTGCGGCAAACCGCAATTCCAAAAGATCACCACGATCTGCTGCAATTTCATATTGATCTAAGTCTTATCTCCACGGATAAAAATGAAAAAATCAAGGTAAGGTTTGGCCAGAAAACTTCTTCCCAATCTAATTAGGCGTGTAATTCGTTAGAAACTAGAAAATGTGAGAAGGGACATCGATCATTCCATCCAACTTTTTCAACAAATTTTGAAACTGCAAAACGATCGCAGCCAAGACAGTTTACTCGATGCTGAAGTGGTGAATTTTGTGCTTCAACTCAACTGCATACAGTCAAATGCAACAAATATGTTTCAAAATTTAACTCAAAAAGACTTAGCGAACATTGTCGAACGTCTGGAGGCTGCCAAAACGAGATTGTTTGACATTGCGCACAAAGATGGATTGAAATTGCAGCCGTGTAGAGACACCAAAAAGAAGAAGAAGCAAAAATAAATAAATTAAAGAAAATGAGAAAGAACTGATTTTAATTGAGGAAACTTTAGAAGAGAAGATGAAAAGTATGGAAGAATTGAAGATAATTATTTGGGAAAAGATCGGAGAACGTAATAATTTGAAAAAGGAAATTGAGCGATTGGAAACTGTCGATTTGGGGAAAGGATCAATATGCATTAAAAGTTTGACATCTAAAAAGAAATCGCTTCATTCTCAAATTGTCGTGCATTACGATTTAACCAATTGCATTGAGTATAAAAGAGAAGTTGAAAGGGTAATTTTTGGTTTAAGTTACTTCCCATTTTTCCAGTGTTTACTTCATTTCTCGAAAGATCTGCAATAGTCGGATTTAGATTAGTTTATTCGTCCTTCCTTACCTCAAATTGTTTGAAAATGTTGTATTTTTTCTATTCTTATATTTAAAATTTTTATTTCAGGATGACAATTCCAAAGAAGTGCATGATGCGTTACAAGAAATAAAAGTAAAAAAATTGTGAACAATGTTTGTTGTGTTTGAGTTTTAAAAATATTGGAAATACTTCCACTGTCAGTTCTTCCATTGTAACGATCGATTTATATCTATGATTTAGCCATTTCAATATCAGCCCTCCGAGATTATATTTATTAAAGCAAAAATTAAATCATTTATTGCATTTTTGCGAATAGTTATACTCATTACAATCAAAAACAGCAGGAGGGGCTGCGTCAAATTATCCCTAGGTCGTAGGGCTACTTCCAGACTGCCCCCTTGCTTAAAACTGTTTTATTTTCTTGGGAAGTTATCGGTAACAGCACTTCTCGAGTATATTAAAGCAAAGATATACATACAATTTTAAATCAATTATAAATATTTTGAGAATATTTACATTTAAAAATTCGCAGTAAGAAAACATGAATCTGATGCTTCCGACTGCAATTATTTATTATATTCACCTTTTATCAATTTTTCATTTATTTTTTTATTTCAAATTTTGTTTTATTTCGTTTAAGTAATTATAATTTTAATTTTTTTAAATTGTTTTTTAAAAAAATTACATCAATTTCAGTCAAATAATACAGATGTCATTCAATAATAAAGCTTCACGTAATTCCAAGAAGAAAAACTACAATATTTACAAACGATCGGAATGTGTAGTTCCAGGAACGTAACCCAGATGCATTTCGTAAAATTATAGTAAACATTCCTGCCAATAGTAGAAATCTTCATTCATTACATCGATTTTGTTTCCATTGCTGCAATGTCATTGGTTCTGATTTCTCGAACGACAATCTCATAATATTTTGAAACTGCCAAGTGTTAGTTGTGACTTTTAGAGGTTAATTTCACTAAATGCGAATTTATTTAATAAAATTAATATATTTTAATTAAAATATTATCCAGTCATATTTGACATTAGGTACGTAAATAGAAAAGTGGCATGAATTTTACTTAAAATTGATGTATTACAAAAAATCTTTAAACTTGGCTGATAGTATTATTTTTTCATTATTGATTACTTCCTACTTCTTGGAGTCTTAAATCTCCAAAAACGTCTGGAAGAGGATTGCAATTTTTTTCAATTGAATATAGTAGATAGTACATTTTTTGTGGTTAGAATCTGACAAACCACGATTTTTTTAAATATATTACTTGGAACCGTAATCCACCCCCCAAGGATGCCTAGTAGTCCAGTCAAATAAACGATTGTTTGTTAATTTGATAATTTGGTTTAAGAGGTGACAATGTGCAGAAATTATAAATTTTGTGGTAAAATAATACATAGTATAGGATCAATGGTCCTCGGTCATTTAACAGAAAATCTCATAAAACTGAAAATTTCTCCATTTCAAATCGTAAAATGTAAGAAATCTGTTTTTAACAAATTTTACACGAGTCCGGACCTGACGTCAGTTATTCATTGCCAACCGCGCAAGTTTGAAGTATTCGCACATGTGAAACAAATGCACATAACCTCACTATTGCATGTACTATGTAGGATGCCAGATGAATTATTTCTTTACAAATTTAGTGAAAATAAAACGATTTAAAAATGGGTCGTAATAATATAAGGCACAAAACAGAGAACACGTTTAAGGTAAAAATTCGAAGAATGTAAATCGGTGATATTTAAGGTTACTTTTTAGTTTCTACTGTTTTCGGGAGCGAATTGCAAATGTGAATATAAATATATTTCATCGAATTGGACACGAATACGAGGAACAATATGAAATTAACAGGACGATATTTAATCAAACAATTGAAAAATGGAATGCACTCAACCTGACGGCAAATTACTGTGCATTTCGACGTGAAATTAATCCGAACAACTTGATTACGTTACCACAATTGGTGCTCCACAAAGAGGAGGTCGTAAGGGTTTTAATCAAGTATTTGCAACTTAAAGATGGACTTAGCTTGCAGCCACTTTTAGAGTCAGTTTTCTTTGCACGTTATTTGCATTTCTTAACGATGTTTGCTTTTAGGTTGGTCGTGGCTTTGGTGAACGATTTAGGTAAAGATTTTTATCCATATTATGAGGAATTCTTGAAGGTTTTGATTCAGTTGTTGAACACGAAGGAAACGGATCAACTGGAATGGACATTTACCTGTCTAGCTTACATTTTTAAAGTTCTTTGGAGGACTTTGGTCAAAAACATTAATGTAGTTTTTAACAATTTACTGCCACTGTTATCGGATGACAGGAAGGATTACATGGTAAATTTTGCTGCCGAAAGTTTTGCATATGTTGTCCGAAAAGTAAAAGATAAGCAGTATTTCTTGAATTTACTACTAAAGGGAGTCAAGAGCAACAAAGACGTAAGTAAATTTGTTTTATTTTTTACAATTCGATATAGTTATGTAAGAAGGAACCAACCCATGAAATTTGTAAAGCAGTTCCACCTGTTCATTCCATTTCATCTGTACATGGGTATCAACTGTGTTGAAGTTTACGTAACTATGACTTCAAAATTTTTACTCTAAGTGTGACTTTCAGACCATACAACCTTGACAATCTAGTAAACATAACGGGGTTCCCATTTATTTGGAAAATTCGAGGAATTTAAAATTTTACAATTCAACAAAAAGAGTCAGGAAAATTTTAATTTAGAGCTAGTGAAAATTTTCAAATTTCAATTATTAAAAATTATAAAATTACAGTTTTGATTTATTCAAATTCTATTGTTTTTTAAGGCCGATTGCATACTTATACGACATTGTTTTCGACATGTATCAGACACGTTGTTTCGTCCAAATATATTAAAACAAAAACAATGCAACTTTTTACACAAAACCGCAGCTTTTTTGTTCAAAATGCAACTATTTAGCAATTTAATTACTTTTCGATATAACAATTTAATTGTTTTTATTTAATAACTTCTGGTTTAACAGTAGAACTATTTTGTCCAGAAATGCAACTGTTTTGCTCAATAATTCTATTATTTTTGGTTCAATAATGTAATTATTATTTTATTGGTTTGGTAATTTAATTTTTGTTTGTTTGGCAGTTCAACTGTTTTATGCAAAGGAGCTACTATTTTGTCCAAAAATGCAACTGTTTAATTTGTTAATTGAACTATCTTTTTATGCAACAATTCAATTGTTATTTTTAATAATTCAACCGTTTTCTTCAACAATTCAACTGCTTTTTCAGCAATTTAACTTTTTTATGCAAATAATCTACTATGTTGTTTAAATATGCAACTGTTTTGTTCAATATTTTAATTATTTTTGGTTTAAAAGATTAATTGTTTTTAGTTGAACAATACAATTATTGTTACGTTTAATAATTCAGCTGTTTTGTCCAATAATACGATTATTTTTTAGTAATTCAATTGTTTTCGTTTCAAAAATTCAATTATTATGTTTAACATTTCAATTGTTTCGTCAACAATTCATCTGTTTTGTTAAATTGACGGTTTCTTTTTCGGAACCCATTTCATTTCCGACACATTGAAGTTTTTCATTCTTACATTCTTTTTTCTTGTTTTTACTTCTGTCATATCTTATATATTTTAATTTTTAAATATTAAAAATATACATTCAATATCTCGTAAACTTGGAAAGTTATGAAATTTGTTTTGAAAAATATAGTAGGAACGCTGGTTAGGGAAAATCACCAATTTAATCTTGGAAAACCTGAAAAGTTGGAAGATTTGTTTTGGAAAATTCGATGGGAGCTCTGTACAAGAATTACGCACAACAAAATATCGGCCTATCTCTAATTTGGCAACTCACCTCAGAGTAGTCTTATTTATTTAACCAAATTAGTTTTCTAAGCAGTCACTGGCGGCTTTCACCTCCACAAACATACGAAAAATTGGAAATTTAATTTCGATACAGCCATGGTCTTATCTGTTTTTTTAGAGGACTGGTTTTTGCAATGCAGATCAGACAGGACCTACAGTTGAAATCCACACCTTGGCAGTACAGAAAAATCAGTGTGCTTATATCTGATATTTGAAACCCTCGCCGCCCTTTTCCAAACGTGAGCGTTTCGTAAAGAACGACAGTGCAATGATTTCATACTAGATGTTCCACCTTGCTAAATTTATCAATAATGTCAAGCCATGGAGCCAATTTAGGTTCGATTCCTATTTTCTGCCGCTTTCTGGTCAAGTTTTCGAACCTATGAAAGATGTTCTATAATACGTTGATTTAGCCAATTAGCAAGTTTCAATATCCTAAGTAGTAGTTAGGGTGACCTAGAAACCACCTTACCTTCTAGCTAAATATCAAATGCGTAAATATAATGACTCATTATCATTTATAATATTTCTAAGCTTCCGTGGTTCGGATAACTAACTTTATAATCTTATCTGCATTACCTTGCAAATTTAACACACATTAAAAATTTTAACGTAATTTTACTTGTGGGTTGGTTTTATTCTACTTGCCATTAGTTAAATGAACCAATAATACAAAAACAAAATACACTTTAAATTAAATTTTTTCTAATTTTAATACAAAAATTGTTTTATAATTGCAGGGCATTAACGGTTGTGGTACGTTGCTGTTCGAAGCCATGCGGGGAGTGAACGGTCAATTTCACAGTTTTGCCGAAGCAATATTTCCGTTCTTACTGAAATCACTCACAAACGACAAGACCACACAACAAATTTTATTTGAAATTTTGCAACAAATAATTTTACACATTGCATCTGACATAACACCCCAAAACAGTAAGCTTTTGTGGTCAAATTTGATTTCAAATCTAGAAGAACAACTGAACGTTTATAAATCCAACTCAACCGATGATACCGCCACAAATATCTCTGCTGTTGCAATTAATAGGTGCATCTATCGAACACAACGGTGGAAAACTATTGTGCGACCCCGTTTCCGTTACAAAAGTAATTTTGAAGTGTTTAGATCAAAATTTGACAAATGAGGTCTTAACCGTAACGGCGAACATTTCGGTTTTGCTGCTCATGTCTCCAAATGTTCGTTTACCACAAGAACAAGCATACACGCTAACAAAAAAGTTACGGGAGTCAATGATGCCATTTTATTACATTTTGTGGACCACATAATGCCTTATCCGTCATTTGAGGCTCTAGTCCTACCGACATTTTTAAAACGGTGCTCCGAAAACAACTTAAGCTCAGATTTTTTTCATATGTTAACGAAACTTGTGATACATAAAGCTGCACCTTCCAGGGACGGATTAAACTTAGAAAATTGGTCCAAGTACCCTTTGGATTTTAATTCGAAAGCAGAAAATCACAAAATTGTCACTCTGATGTTGGAAAAAATAAAATGGGAAGTGAGAATGTCGATGACTGTTTATGCTCTACAATTTGCTTCCCACACCTAACTTTAGACGAATCTGCTAGTGAGGTCAAAAATATGTTAAAAGATAACCTAACGTTTTTGTTGGAAGAAATTTCCAACCCAGAAATTGAAGATTTTGCTGTGAAGAGGCGTGGTTTATTTTTGCTCCATCTCACCTTGAGTTCGTCCCTTCCTATCTTATCCAAAGACGAATTATTTTTATATTTTGATCGAATTTTGAAAACTATTTTACCCTTATCATCAAAGGCTGAACTCATTTGCGCTTTACAAATTTTGAATTTGTACTTCAACTTTTTGAAAGACAATCACGAAGTGATCAGTTTGAACGTTTTATTAAATTTGCACGAAACTTTAAAATGCAATTTTACTTCTCCATACCACGAAATGCGCATTTTAACCACCAACATTTACACCCTCTTTGAAAACATTCTACAGTTGAAGTCGGAGGACCCAGAGAACACTTGGAAGGTTTTCTCTTTATGCCACCAAGTTGAAGCCGTTGAAACTAATATCAACACCTATCGCGATCAATTAAAAAATTTGGAATTGTTATCGTTTCACAAACAAGGAAAACTATGCCAACTGGACGAACTGAAGTGCATTTCGTTACGGTTTCTGTTTAGCGTGCTTTACAAGAATTTTAAGCTTGTCTGGAATCCTGTGATGGGAATAATAGCAACGTACGCTGAAGGTTTTGAAAAAAGCACATTTTGGAATGTTCTTGTCAATGAATTGCGAAACGTCGTTACTAACATCAGGGAACCCCGAGTTTTACCGAAGCCCAATTGGCAAGTGAATGCGACTTTCTCGAAACTTTCTATGAGAGCTTTTATAGTGTAGACATCAAACAATCAAAATTCGACAATTATCGTCAGCTGCTGTGGAAAACGTTGACGCACTTTCCGGATATAGTGGAAGAAAATAATAGGGATATGGCGGAATTGTTGATAAATTTTGTGGAGTAAGTTAAAAATTTTATGATGATTTTGACGTTGCTAACTGTTACCAAATTATAGGAAAGAATACACAAACACAGAGGACGCATACTCTTCCTGTAAAATGGACTCCGGTGCTAATTTAACTCAGTAAGTGTTTTTTTTTCAAATCTTTGCAATCGTATTTTCTAAATGTACTTATTTCGTTTTATTTCAGAACTTTGCAAGATCATTTAAAAGTGTTCACTAAATTTCACAATCCCAAAGCTGCACATCGACAACCTGAACTTGAAAAGCTATACTTTGACTTATTGTCCCACAAAAATCATGAAATCCAAAAACTCGCTCTCGACTGCATCATGACATATAAACACAAATATTTGTTGCCCTATCAGGATCACTTGTATAATTTGATAAGTGAAAATAATTTTAAAAACGAATTAGCAACCTTTAGGATCGACACGGAAAGTTCCATTATTGTACCCGAGCACAGAGAACATTTAATGTTTGTTGTTCTTAAAATTGTGTACAGTAAAATGACCGCCAAGACCGGTATGCGTAGCGGAGGTAAAGCATCTGGACAAAACAGAAGAAACTTGGTATTGCGATTTTTGAGTGGATGTAATGAAATCGAAAAACTCAGTTTTGTTAAAATTGCGTTTAGATATTATCAGGGTTATTTTAACGTCAACGTAAAAACGATGATTGAAAATATAACGCAGAATATAGATTTGGATAATTTTGTTTCTCCCAAACGTTTACAAAGTGCGCTAAATTTACTCATGCTTGTGGTGCAGAAGTTTGGAGGTCCTGTAGGACACGAAGTATTATCGTTTTTGCTTAAGATTTTGTTTGTGATAGGCGCTCATGTTCAAGGAGCGTACGATCGCGCCATCGAAGTGCACACAGGCTTTTTAGCCTCGCTTAAAAACTTACGTAAATTATCATTAAATATTTTAGAGACATTTTTTGGACACTTCACTACTTATCCGTGGAACAGCGATGAAATAGACGTTGTTTTCACCATCTTTGTGTGGCCCATATTAGGAAAACTTGAAACTGATGGGATATACAGCCCCACAGTCTTGCTAAACTTCTTTCTCAATGGGCTTCCCATCCTCCATATTTTACCTTGTTGGTGAAACATGCACCGAGGATCCAAACAAAATGGAATACGCATTAGCTCACGTGATGAAGTTGCTGGAAAATAATCAAGCTCATCCGTCGGTCGTCAATGTAATTTTAGATATGGTTCACAACTTATTGCGCTTAATTCCGGACGAAAACGAAGCGAAAACAACCCCACTTCCGGTCGAGAACGTTCTTCCACTCTCCAACGTAATCTTAGAACGCCAAAAAGTAACGAAAAGTTTAAATTACGGCAGCAGTATTTTGTTACCACACGTCAAGTCGATTCTTCACATTTTTGAACGAAAATTTAAGTCGAAATCCAAATCTGCTATCAACAACCGCGACTTGTTCATCTTAACTAGAATATCGGAGCTTGTGTGGGAATCGTCCACGTGCGACGAAGTTTTAAAACTCTTTTTACCTATTGTAATAAAGAAATGTTTCCTGGGCGAAGAGGTGGTTACGAATTACATCACCACAGTGTCTAATCTATTAGAAAATATCGAAAAACCTCAAAACCACTTTGAACATATATCTCCACTTTTCGGCGATATTTTCTACATATCCTGCCGCAAAATTATGTGCTCGATGCTGGATTCCATAGCTAGAAGAAACGGTGACCCCAAATTACTCGAGATTGCTACCTTGATGAACGATTTAAATGCGTGGGATAAGAAATGGGTTGAGCAACCCCACTTTGAAACTCGCCTGGAAGGTTATAAACGCGTCCAAAGTTTAATAGACTCGGATTCATTGGAATTGACACAAGGCATCCTGGTTATATTTAACTGTTTCCACTCGATCCGTAACGAAAGCGATTTAGCTTTGAAGGAGAATGCTATCACGTGTTGGCGAAACACAGCGGTTGCGTTACTCAAACGCTACGAATCGGATTGTCAATCCATCTCTTACATTTTGAGAGTGTTGTTCAATATAATTCGAAAAGGATTGAGGAATAAAAACGACGACGTGCGAAATGAAAGCATACTGCTGTTGGGACATTTGGCAAAAGAATCTCCAAATTCGCATTCCATTTTGCGCGATCTCAACTCATTGACCAACAAGGTTGATGTGGAAGTCGATTTCTTCGAAAATATCACTCACATCCAACTTCATCGACATCATAGAGCTTTGGTCAAGTTTTGCACGACGTTTAGGAAACTGGAAAACGCTCCAAATCCAAAAACGTTAACACAGTTTATTTTGCCAATAGCATCGCATTATTTAATGAACGAGAAGTTTGCGGCGAAGAATAGTCTAATAGATTCCGCAATAGATACCGTTTCGGTCGCTAGTAAACTTGTACCTTGGTTACAATACGAATCCATTTTGAAGTATTATCTAGTGGAAATACGACGTAGCAGTGTTTTCCAAAATCAGTTGGTTAGGTTGATGATTGCTGTTTTGAATTCATTCCATTTTGATTTGCGAAATCGTCAAAAATTGGAAGGAGAAATTGATGAAAAGATAGAAGAAGTAGAAGAGGAAAAAGATGTGGAGGAAGGTGAAGAAAATGATATTGATAATTTTGAAGATGATACTGAAAACGTGGAAGAAACGTCGGAACAGGAAGCAACCAAGGTGGAAAAGGCCGTCGATAAAATTCAGGTTCTGGCACCTTTTGCTGCAACGAGCTTTTTCAAAAAAATTCGGGTACGTTTCATATCAAAAATTTTACATTATTAATTTTAATTATTTTTTTTAACAGTCCAATTTGCTGCCAAAACTACATGGAACTTTAGCAGAAATGACTCAACATGACGGTGCTCATAAAATAAACAGGAAGAAGTTGGGATTTGAAAGAGAGGAAGAAGATTTGTCGCGTGTTCCAATTTATTATGCAGTTGTCAAATTACTTCAGCAGTTGCCGAAAGAAATGATGGAAGCAAATTTGCCTAGGTAATAAGTCGGTGGTAAAAAATGCAGTCGTTTGTAGTTTTATCTTTTAGCATCTTCATTAAGTTGTGTACATATTTGAAATCGCAAATGGAGAGCGTTCGTCGTACAACGAGGAGATGCTTCAAAAGATTATTTTGGCTCTGGGACCATCTTACTTGGATATGCTGTTGGACCATATGGTCACCTTACTGTCGCGTGGCTTTGAGGTTCACGTTCTCGTTTTTACTGTACATGGAATTTTGTTGTGCTTGAAGGACCAGTACCAACCTCGTGACTTGGACAAAGTTCTTCTTACAGTTCTTCAGGTAAGAGTTATTTTTGCAAACTTAAATTATGAAATTATGGAATGTGTGTAAAGCTAGCACCTAAATCTCCTCAAAATACTTTTGTTTTGTAATTTAAATACAATTACCAGCTGTTTCACCCATTTTTTCATTCTCAAAAATGCATTTTTTACTTTAGTTCCTTTAACTAACTACAGAGATATAAAGGCAAAATTCTGATATAATTTGCTTTACAATTTGAGACGAGGGCGTCAGCTTGACACATAATATGCATATTTACTGACGGGGCTATACAACCTTTTTCCATTCTTTAGCTATGTCAAGCCGATTTATTTGGTGTAGTAGCGGACGAAAAAGAGGTGGTGCAAATAGGTAGGAAGGTATCGGAAGCTAAGGCAACAAAAAGCTACGATATTTTGAAAATTTTGGCCAAATACATAACAGAAAAATGCTTTATGGATCTGTTATTGCCCATGAAAACCATTTTGATGACGTCTCATTCTTTTAAAAACGTTCAAAAGGCACGCGATGCGTTGAGAAACATTGGGTTAGGATTGGTGGAAAACGAATTTGTTCAAATCGAATCTTTATTTATGATTGCGTATGGAATATCGTCTGAAAGTGTAACGCAATTATTGATGACCAAAGAAAAAGAAGTCGTAAAAGAGACTAAAAGATTGGAGAAGGAACGGCCGGATTGTTTTATTATACCAGCCGCACCTGTGGGAAGGTCGGGTTTCCGAAAAACAGGTGTGAAGTCGTCTGAGAACACAAATGCTCACATTCTTGTTGAGTTTGGATTGAGACTTTGTTTTTATTTGCTCAAAGATGACAAAGTTAAGGAAGACAAGGTTAAGTCGTTGGTGGATCCTTTTGTCGAAATTTTCAAAAATTGTTTGACATCTCGGCACGTGAAGGTATGATTTTTAGTGTTACAATTTTACCAGATTTAATTTTTTGCTCTTACAGTTGAACTCTTTGACTTTAAATTGTCTTACGAAAATTTTGAAATACGAACTTCCTTCGCTAAAGGAGAATGTTCATCAAATCTCCGAAGCAATGTTCACAATATTACACAAATATGCCGCAGCCGGACTTAGTAAAGGCGATAATTTTGAGTTGGTTATGGCTGCTTTTAAGGTAAGACTCTCTCTTTATTAACTTTTATTTGTCCTTTGAAAAAATTCTACTTGCTTTCAATTTTATTATTTTTGTTTTATTTATTAACGCTCCATGGTTCACAAACGACTGATTTATTTTAGGCGATGACTGTGATGGTGCGAGACGTCAAGTACTACACCATCAACATCGAACAGTTGAAGGTTTTGTTGTTGTACGTGGAACAAGATTTGCATAATAATGAACGTCAAACGACTGCTTTGACGCTTTTGCGTGCCATAATAACCCGTAAACTCACCTCTGCGGAGCTCCATGAAATAATGGTAAAAGTGGCACACCTAAGCATTACCTCAGAATCCACACACATCAGATTGCAATGTCGTATCGTCTTTCATCAATTTCTAATGAATTACGCTCTAAAAGTAGACATTCACGTTCCGTTTTACGTCGAGCAATTGAAATACGAAATGCAAAGTGGTAGAGAATCGGCAATAGAAATGATACGGACAATCATCAGCACTTTTCCTTATGTAAGTATTTAACCCCGCTTTATTTTACTTTCTAAAATCCATTTTTATCCGCAGAAAACTTTAACCAAATTTAGCAGTTTATTTCTAATGCATTTGGGCATGAGATTAATAAATGAAGAAGTCGTTGTGTGTAAAGAAATGGTGGCAAGTGCTCTGATGGAGCTTTTCCGCAAACTGAAGAGACCCAACCTCGATCCCTTATTTAATATGATGTTGGCGTTATTAAAAGATAATAAGTTAACTCACCAACAAATGGCGGCCCAGTTGTGTGGTTTGCTTTTGGAAGTGGAAACTGTTTTGTTTGAAAGTCGTCTCAATGATTTGATTCCGGCACTATTGAATAAATTGCAGATTTCTGAAGAATTTAAAAAGCCTGGCTCCATTTTAATAATTACAAAGGAAAACAATGAAGCGGATAGTCCAGAAAATCGACTCAAGGATCATTGCACCTTCCAAACTTTGCAACTAATGCTAAAACTGTGTTCAAAATGTCCTGTGTTTTTAAAACGTGACGAGATTCCAAAATTAGCTCAACATGTGCAAACTTTCCTGGGTTATCCACACGATTGGGTTCGTTTGGCCGCATTGCAGTTCTTGGGTTATGTTTTCAATTCCCCTAAACGTTTCCAAGATATCGGATCAACTGCTTTCAAAGGAAAGCGAATCTTCAGGTTATCTTTGTTGTGACACAGCTAATGAAATCAAATCTTTAACTTTGGATATGTGCGCACAGCTGAATACAGACACCCGGGAAGATATAGCTGAACAGGTTATTAAAAATTTAGTATTTATAGCAAAAGTTGTTCAAAGCGTTCCCGTGAGGGGCGAACAAAAAGTCAGCATTTTTTGGTTGACTAAGCTGTTGCGTCGTGTGATCAATGAAGAAATTGTTGAAGATGCCTCTAGCATAAAACTGAGAAACCACATTTTTCACTGGTTAGGCGCCATTGGACAGTTTTTGGAAGTGGAAACTATAAAATCGATTCTTTATCATTTAATGGCTCCCCTAGTTAGGGAAATGACAACGACGGAAGAAAGTAACGCTCCCTTGAGGCAGTTGTCCAAAAAAGTATGCAACATTTATAAGAATCGGGTGGGTAATGACTTGTATACCGAAACCTTGTCAAAATTGGAAGTGCATTTGAATAAGAAACGAGGTGAAAGAAAACGTGTACGAACCCAGCTGGCAGTTAATGATCCCGAGATGTTTGCCAAAAGAAAAATTAGAGTGCATGAGAAAAAGAAAGAAGCTAAGAAACGAAAAGCTAAAGATGAAATTATGAAAAAACGAAAAGTTAAGAGGAAAAAAATGGAAAGAGATGATGATGGTGAAGATGTTATGTAATAAATTTGTAAATATTTTTTTATTTAATAAAATTTGTTTTGTTAGTTTTGGTCCTTAATTCAAGTGCTAGAAAATCATAAACTGATGATGCCACTTCGTTAGTTGAAAAAATTAATAATTTCAATCCTTGGCTCCTTTCAAACATGAATGTCAGAAAAAAATGTTCAACAAACAGGTAATACAGGTAAACCGCAATTCGTTCTTTTGAGAGTTAAGACGAGAAATATCTCGTCGGGAAACATATTGAGGAATCCCTGAAAATATTTTACAAAAGGGTTAAATTTTGAAACAAACCATTTACAAGAATAATATTTAATTATCTACAAAATTTATAAACACAATAAAAGAACAAATTGCGTCTGTTAAATAAATACTTTCTCAAACCAAATTATTAATTTTTATATGGTGTTTCGTGTAACATCAAACATTGCTTTTGTATAATTTTGGAAATAGACACACCTGCAGATTTTTTGATACTCTCAGGCGTTTGCAAGCTTGATCTGTTTAATTTGGGCGTTGCTAAAATTGATTTCGATATATTTCGCATCGAGTTGTATAAAGTTATCGCTTTGTCCATGACTTTATCTTCAGGCAACTTTTTGGACTTCCATAGCACTTTTCCGTCGGAATGCAAAAGTGATGGACTTCTACGATTTGCCTTTGAGGTGATATCCCTTAGAGGTGGTGTATTTACATTTGGTATTATGTTACTTTTTGCCGTTTTGAGAACCTTCATGATTTGCTGATTTCTACGATCTTGAGCAGTAATGAATTCGTCTACAAGTTTGTCAACTTTGCTTTGGAATTTAAAAATCTCGTTTTTGTCTTGCTCTAAAATTTTTTGTATTTCAGCCTCCCAATTTGCAACATCAGTGCTCAGCGTTGCAGCATCTTTCATCTTCAAACTTTTTTCTATTTCTAAAAACTCGCACTCGGTTGGTGAAAGCTCCGAACCCGGAGAGAGTGCTGCTTTCTTGTTTGGGTGTACTTCAGCAACTTTCCAGTCAGGCGTGTTGGTACTAAAATCCAATTTTTTCGACTCCATCGGAAGGTGCGACCAAAGTTTAAGTTTCTCTTTCAGTGTCGAGTGCTTGGTTAAACTTCCTTTATTTTCCTGATTCTTTACGACCTTCACCACGTTGTGTTTAACTATTTTTGCCTTCGCAGGGTTAAATGACTTTTTCCGAATTTTGGCTTGGTTAAGTTCCTCTGTTACCAGTTTTGGCTTTTCTTTATCTAAATTCCAGTTCGGTTTAATGTTTGTGGTCCTTTTAGAATTTATAGCACCCGAAGATCTCACTTTATTCGGCTTCGGTTGCTTCAGTTTACTACGCTTTGGTGGAGAATCTTCAAAATCTGAAGGGTTAAACACGATTCTTTGCAGTTTTAACTTTTCTTTGCGTTCCGGAGCGGCAATGGTTTTTTGGACGAACCGCACAAGCTAAAAGATAAATTCAATTATAATGCAATGTATTTTTAAGGAAATTAAATTCTTACAATTAAATTCGGCCATCATCTCGTCATAGTTCAGCCTGACAAGTGGAAACTTCTTTTTACGGGGTTCTTCATTGATCTTGCCTAAAAGAAATGCATGTCACAATTTCAACAAGCAATAATAGAAAAACTCACCTTCCATTTTAACGTTATAACGGTTACACACGTGGAAATTTGTCTCCAACAAATTAAAATCACTTTTATCGTATTATTTTGACTTACAATCGCTTAAAATTTGAGAAGCTTTGGTACAAAAAGTTTGGTTTGAAAAAATTTTAAATGTCAATTGAAATTTAGCCGTTAGGAAGTGTCTCAAGTACCAACTTAATTATGTTGCGTGTAGTGAATATTGAGCTGGCGGGTAAATGTAAATGTATAATTTAATAATTTTATTTATTTTTTCGAATAGCAAATTAATTAAATAAAATGGCAGAGTTTTTGAAAAATTTACATAAAAGTGTACTCTTAAGGACTTTCCGAAAATTATTAACATTCCTTTACGAGTTATTTATTGCCTATTATAAATAATTAAATGTAATTAATTATTTCACTTTTATGTTTATTAATAAAAAAGATAATAAAAACATTAAACTTTATATATACGTGGAAATCTGATCAACACGTTTACAAAAAATTAAATAACTGGAAATTTTTTATTATTTTCTGTAATAATAATAGTTTCATTTGTTTTTTCATTAGTTTTGTGTTATTTGAATCTGGAAGTTTAAAAAATAATTTCTAAATTTCTTCAAATGCAAAAAATAAGTATACTTTTAATTATAAAATGTTTTACTGTAGTTACTGCTGTAGAAGATAATCAACTGTTTCCGTATTTGCCAAATGTAGTAAATTACACTCAGAATGATGTGTGTAGAGCGGAAAGCAAAATGTATGAAACGCATTTGGAAAATTTAACTATGTGGGCATACGAAAGTAAGTATTTTATTTATAGTTAATTTAAAGGATTGGTAAATTTATTGCTAAAAACAAAACAATAAAAATTTGCAAATTGGTTTGTCATTCGTGAGATTCTCCGCATCGGAATTTAGGTAAACATCCGTTTTGTTCATCCGGAATAGCAACAAGGTTATTAAGCTATTTTACAGCTCTTCGTTATTCTTTTGGCTATTAACAATAAAATTTAAATTTACTTTGTCATTCTGATGTGGTACTTAAAAATTTAAGACATTTTTTTTCAATTTAAAAAGCAATTTTTTTGGAATGACTTAAAATATTGTATTTCCATAAAGAAATTAAAAAAGCGTAGATGATTTCAGTATTATAAGCCCCAAAAATAAACTTGCTCTTAAATCTTGATTTAATTTGACTGGCTGGTTTAATGCTCGATACTATCCCCAGTCAATGACCTACCGAAAGAATAAATAGTGTACTTATTGGTTGATGTATTTATTAATTTTGCTGCGTAAGAAAATCCTGAATCAAGATTAATCAAGCAAAAATACCAGAACTAGGCTGGATCGCCCCCAACCCCTTCTCTCAAAACTTGGATAGTCTGTTTAAATTCTAAAAATTTTTTTTTTCTATGATTTAAATCTGAAAATGTTTAGTATAGAGCAGAATGAACATCTATTGTTTTTGTAAAAACCAGACTGTAGAACTACAATCCTGGTTATTCTTATATTGTTTATTACCGTAAATCGACAGTACCTCATCTTGCAGCGTTGGAAATTTTTATTTACCAAGTATTGACATTTTTAAGTGCGGCCTCCGAGGTATGAAATGCCCTCCAATACGTGTCATTATTTCTAAGAAAAGTGATATGGTACCATAAAGCTTTCTGTTCAAAATTTTTCAAATCTAAGTTTCTATTTTAATTTACAATGAAGCTTTTGGAGAAAAATTCAACATCATCTTTAAAGTCATTTAATTGTTGAGGAGGATATTCTGTTGCGAGTAAAGCCTCTAAGATTTTTGTCGTGCCCCCCATAACTTCCCAATTAAAACTTTTGGTAGATCCTATGTACTTTAAATGTATTTTTGGTATGTGCATCATTATCAAAAATGCCATTTCAATATCATCTATAAATTCCCAAAAGTCAATTTTATGAAATACTTAAATTTTTCAATTAAATTTAAATTTATTATTTTTCTTTGAATCCACGTATTTTACGATCTACGTATTCACGTAAAAAGTAATAAAATGAGCTAACCTTGATACATGCATCACATGCGGACTTTATTTTGGATCCTTTTAATAAATTCATGTTGCCAAGAATTTGTAATTTGCTTTTGAATTTGAAAAAGCGCATCTATGGATTAACGAGATTCACCATCTACCTTTTAATTTATTAGCAAAATGACAGCTAATGCCGCAATTCACATTTTACAAAGGAAAGTTAACTTAAAAATTTTCAATAAAATAATCTTTTTTTTAAACATAATCGTCATCGATATTGTTTCTGAGTAAATTTAACGATTCCCATACAATTGTTTTTCGTAGCATAAGTTATGACACCAGCAATGAAGGGCGATAAATCTTGTGTGATTCTGAAAATTTAATTAGTGGCATCGGAGCATTCCAAAAATAGTTCAAATAAATGGAAGTCTGCCAAAAACCTAAGATGAAAGCTATAATCTGGGGAATTTGTGGATTTCTCGTCGTTTTACCTCTTGACAGAGGCAACATAATCATTTCTTTTTTAATAGGTTTTCTTAGCAAATTATCTTGTTTGTTGTTCTTGCTCTACCTGAGTTAGAATCGGCGATCTGAAAAACCTGGTTCCATGATAGAACAGAACATGAAAAAACAAAACCTGAAAGAACAGAACATGAATAAACAGAACAGTGAAAAAACAAAACAGTGAAAAACAGAAGCTTGACAAAAGAGAACACTGAAAAATGAAAACATCGGGATGAAGTTTTGTCAATTGTTTGCTTAAGTGTTGATTATTTGGTTTTCAGTTTTAAGGTTGTATTACACCGAAAATAACGTATTTTAATGATGTTTTTGGTTCAGCCGACACGTATGTGTAAGAGAATGCTGTAATTTGTATAAAATATTGAATAATGACGTTCTAAGAACTATCATTAAAAACATAATATAATGAAGCGTAAATGTTTAGAGTAAATCCGAGATTTACCGTGGTTGCGTTTGTCAAAACATCCCGTAACGGCCGGAGTGAAGGGGATCGGAGCTAAAGCTGCGGAAGATCGGTACTAACTAAGTAACTTTACTAACTAAAAATATTCCCCTAGACTGGTTCTACTCGGCAAAGTATAGAACGCCTTCTAAATATGTATATGTATATGTGAAGAAAAAATATTGTGATATTGGGGACGAATTAAATAATCAAAACTCATAACAAAATTATAACTAAATAATAAAAACCAAACTTTATTCCGTTATTCTCATTTTTCAGTGTTTTTTTTTGTCAAGGTTTTAATATTTTAGTGTTCTTTTTTGTCAATGTTCTGTTTTTCATTGCTCTGTTTTATCGTTGTTCTGTTTTTTCACAGTTTTGTTTTTTCGTTCTTTTGTTTTTTCACTTTTTGTTTCGTCTGGTTACCGAAAACTTATATGAAGCTTCTGCATTTAAAGTTTTCCATTCTAATGCCTGTGGGAAGAGGGTCTTGAGAGTGCGGAATATTTCCCAATATTTGTCATTATTAAAAAAAAACTAACCCGGTATCTTAAAGCTTCTGCATAATTTTTAAACATTTATTGTCAACATTATGTTTGCCTCCCAATACTGATGTACTGGGGGGGGGGGGGTTGTTCTATACCTGCAATAGATATGTGGTTTATTTTTATCAATAATAATTTAAAGATTTTAGCGTATTGACCGTTACTATGGTTACGGCACGTAACAGTCACTATTATGGTAGAATCACTAAATATTCAAAAATTTGTCATAATTTTGGGAATTTCAACCCACCAGCTTTTCAGTAAACGACACTAACAAGGGGAGACCGGCAACTTTCCCTCACTGTCCCTCCTTACAAAAATAAAAACATATGCGAAGGGTACTGGGATCGCATCCAGCTCCTGCCAATTTGTTTTTTTATTTATTTGATTATTATTCCCCCAGTATAATATTTTATCGTTCTCAAGAAAACCAAAGCGCTATAATAAACTCTACTCATAATTTGTAAACATTGAATGTTTTACCTTTCAGCAGTGAGGCACTGGAGGGTGTTCCACCCCCAGACCCCCGGTCTCTACAACTTTGGCTTATTAGGATATTAGTTACTTGAGTATGACTTGTTAAAGTTAGGATTAATTAGTTTTTCTAGAGATTTTTTCTAGATCGGTTATGCTGATGTCTTCTATTTATTACTAATAAAAAATAAACTACACAAACCGGGGGTCTGGGGGTGTGGAACACCCTCCAGTGCCTCACTGCTGAAAGGTAAAACATTCAATGTTTACAGATTATGAGTAGGGTTTATTATAGCGTTTTGGTTTTCTTGAGAACGATGACATATTATACTGGGGGGGAATTTATGATCACCCCTCTCTGATTCTTGGTCACTGCTTTATATTTTTTGTGCTAAAAACTTTCACCATTATCGCTTAATACTGATAACCATAAGTTTGCAAATTTATTTATCACAGTTTGAGTGCACCTGGGGGGTGCTCCACACCCCCCAGACCCCGGTCTGGACAACTTTGGTTTATATTTTGGACTAATTGGAGTATTAGTTACTTGAGTATGACTTGTTAAAGTTAGGATTAATAAGTTTTTTTAGAGATTTTTTCTAGATTGGTTATGCTCATATCTTCAATTTATTATTAATAAAAAATAAACTGCACAAACCGGGGGGTCTGGGGGTGTGGAACACCCTCCAGTGCCTCATTGTTGAAAGGCAAATCATTCAATGTTTACAGATTATGAGTAAAAGAACGATGACATAAATTATACTGGTGGGAATAAATAAACAAATAAATAAAAAAACAAACTGGCAGAAGCTGGATGCGATCCCAGTACCTTTCGCATATGTTTTTATTTTTTTGCAATCTACCTACCTCAAAGGAAAGTCAAACCTACGCCTTTATTTACTTTTGTATTTTCATCAAATTAGTTTGAAATAGGTATCATAATAATTTGAAAAAACACTCAGCTCAAATTTGTACAAACCGGGAGGTCCGGGTCAAATCACCAAGGTGTGATTTGCCTAATAAATCTATTCAAAAATGAAGTAAAATTTTAACAATTTAATTGAACGTTAGGATTACTGATAAAAAAACATGGCAATATAGAGCACAGCGATGCTGTAATTTCGCATGTTACGGAATGATTTTTAACAATGGTTTAATTAACAATGGCGGAGTGAAGCGTACCCGTCACGGATTGAAATAATAATAATAAACTGTTTAGTCCGTATTTACAATAAATTATCTTTTTTTTTGTGCGTTGGGAGAGGGTAAATCTTCCAAAGACACCACCGAGATGTTTTGGGCAGTAGTGTCGGATTTTTACCGACTAAAACCTCACTCCGTAACATAATTCAATCTGCTAACCATCGGATGTTTACACAATCCTTCACGGTGTCAGCAGACTCTACTTTTACTCACTTTGTTTCATCTTCCGCTCGCTAGCGCGTTCTCTCGTCGCTTCTACTTGTGCCCATACTTCTTCACTCTCCAAAATAACTTTGATTAGATTGTTAGGATTGAGGATAGTCTTGATTTCCAAACTTTTGTGGTCCCATTTCTTGCAGTGAAACATAATATGTTTGGCAGTGTCCGGTTCTTTGCAGTAACTGCACTTCTCCGATTCCGCACAGGTATACGTTAAAGCATTCGTGGCCAGTCAGCACCTGGGTCAGGTGATAGTTGAGCTCACCATGAGATCTTTGTGTCCACGTTACGATGGTGGGTATAAGTGCCCTGGTTCACGTGCCGGTTGTTGATAACGTCCACCTGTCCTGCCAAGAGCGCAGTAATGCTTCTCTGTTGATTTTCTTTTTCTGTTTCATCATGTCTTGGTGGTTTGATGACCTCTATGTCACCAGCAAATCTCTCACCAGACTGGGCTCCAAATACTAGGATAGAGTTTACCACCGCGGCGAGAAGCTTTCTCTTGGAACTTCTTGGGCTTTCTATGTTGGGTATCGGTCTTAAGAGAGCCGTACAGCTCTTTTCGGCCACCGCTGCAACTCTGGTAGTGTGTCTAGAAAACTTATACGTCGATCTATTGTGACACCGAGAGTTTTTATTTCCTCTTGCAGGTCTATTTGATGAACGCCCATCTTGAAGGTTATCTTGCCGATTTTATGGCTTCTGTTGTTTCCGGTACTAGTTGAAGTCCTTTGCCTAGAATCTATGTTTCTATTTTAGATATTGCTTCGTTTGTCTTGCGCACCAGTTATTCGGTCGTTTTCGCTGTTAAGATCATTGACAGATCGTCAGAAAATCTCACCGGTGTTATGCCTTCTTCCATGGGTATATTCAGGACGCCGTCATACATCACGTTCCACGGGGTGGGACCCTGCACCGTTTTCTGCGGAACTCGACTGTTGACGGCAATTTCGTCTTTGAACAAATTCTTTTCTATTATTAGGAATCTGTCCGCGAGGTAACTTTTGATGATGTTAGTCAGTTCCGAGAGATTTCACGTCGCTCGAACTCACCCACCACGTAGCGCTATCCTGCCGAGTTAAAGGCATTCTTGACATCAAACGTAATGAGCGCGACTAGTTTTCAGATGCGCCATGTGCCTAATCTTGCTTTTTGGGTTTAGTTATTATGATCTTGAGGGCATTTATAGTGGACCTACCCCTCCTGAATCCGAATTGCCTCGAGCGTTGCTAGTTACTCTATGTTTTTTATCGCGTAGATTTTTTTATACCCAATCAGAGCTTAAACGTCCTTTTTCTGGATTTTTTTCTGTAACGCCGCTAAGGTTCTAGATAAGTTACCTACGCTGAAGTACTTCACGTCGACGCCGTTCCGCCCTCAATGAAATTATATGACTTTATCCCAAGCCCTCTCATTTGTTTAAACTTTATTTTTCTTTCTTAAGTGTTGGATTCTTCCGCCAAAAGTACGCACAGCATTCTCTCGGGAAGCAATACGCAATTAGGAGACTGGGAAGGATGCATAAACATAAATGGACCTTTTATGACGCAATATTGCTTGGCTACTCTCACAGCTAACGTTATCATTAATTCTTCGAGAGATCCTTCCGCATTTTATTATGGTCCATACGAATCAGTTTTGGAAAAATTTCGAGTAAGTTAATTTGGTATACATATCTTCCAATTTTAAATATTTTAATCGTCGCAGAATTCTGATGGTATTTCCAGAAGGAACCGTAACGTGGTTAATGTTGGAGTATGCTTACCTGCTTCGTGTTCACCACACGATATAAGCAATTCCTTCGATCATTATTTAGAAAATGTCAAAAATTCTATGACGCAAGCAAACGTGACGTACAATGTTGCCGTTAATAGTAAACTCTGCCAAACTAGAGATTCTGGACGGAAGCTGGATGGATGGGATATTTTATTTTGGTAAGTAGGCAGATTTTGCGAAAAATGCTAATATTAATAATTTTGTAGTTTACTTTGCTTGGGATTGGCAGGCATAGTAATATTTGCAACCTTGTATGATTTTTATCACCCGAAAACGGACGATTCCAAGCACCAAAAAGACACAGGTAGACGATTTATTCAATGCAAAACGAAAACTAATCCAGATATTTGCAGGAACCATTTTAGAAGCGTTTTCGGCAAGAAAAAACTTTATGGATTTGTTTAAATGTGAAGATACTCACCTGGATTTAAGGATTTTGCATGGGTTAAAATTTATATCTTTGTGCGTGGTCCTTTTTGCGCACAGGGCCCTAATAATGTCGTCGTTACCAATCATAAATTTTAATTATATTGAAGATGTAAAACAATGAACAGGCATCTTTTCTCAATAACATTTTTTTATTTTAGTACATCCGCTCTCCTTTTTCAGCGGCAACTTTGAATACTGCAATGGTTGTAGATACCTTTTTTACCATTTCTGGTTTATTGTTAAGTTACAATTGGTTAAGTAACCAGGACAAACAAAAATCCACTTCAGGAAATATTTTTAAGATACATCAGGTGATATATAGTTCGCTAATTAATGGTTTACTTTTTGTAATATTTAAAAAATTACAGATTAACTCCATCGTACGCTTTTATTGTTTTATATGGTGCTACCCTGTATTATCATTCCGGATCAGGCCCTATATGGAACACATACCTGTTTACTGAATCGGAAGACTGCAGGCAGAATTGGTGGATCAGTTTGCTTTACATTAGCAATTATATTGATTCGACGTCGATCGTAGGTATTTTTTTAAAAAATTAAATTAATAAATTGATTTGCATTTTTAGTGTATGCCCATTTTATGGTATCTATCCTGTGATTTACATCTATTCATAATGGGAGTGTTCATTATGATGGTTCTAACCAAAAACAAGCGTTATGGTATCATATTAATTTCATTTTTTCTGATAATATTTCTCGCTGCTCCAATTGGACAACTTTTGTACTACGGAATTTCACCTATTATAGAATTTTTTCCGGGAATACTCGACCAACGGAAAAAAAATAGAGTTTTCAATTTAATTTATATAAAAACTCACAATCGTGCGCCGGCGTTTATTTTGGGAATGATTGGAGGGATAATTTATAACAGCTTAAAAAATAAAACTAAAACTTTATCCAGGGTTAGCCATAAAACTTTGCGTTGGTTGGGAAAAATTAATATTTACTTTTTCTTGTAGTTCAAGTTGTATTTAATATCTTACGGATTCTTATTGGTTAAAGTAGGTTGTCTTTTTTCCGCCGCAGTTTTTTATAAACGAGATTTGAAAATAAATGCAATAGTATCAGCAGCTTATTTTCCATTTGTTCATGCTGTTTGGGCTATTGCTGTGATTGGAATATTTCTATCTGCAAATTTTGGACCTCCAAATGCAGTCAAGTCGCTACTTTCTCTCCCAATTTTTATACCCATTAGTAAATTGTCGTATGCAATTTATTTGGTTCACTTTCCAATACAAATGCGTGAGGTGGCTAGTACCAAGACTATCCAGCACGCATCTGTTACAGAATTGGTAAGAAACTTGAAGAGCTTGAAATAATTCAAAATGTTGCAAAACTTGATTTTAATATTTATTTTTTAGATGTATGTATATATTGCCGATCTGGTTCTAGCAATATTTTTCGCCTTTCTTTTGCACGTTGCCATCGAAGCTCCGACCAGACACATTTGCAAATTAACATTAAGAAAAAATCCGAAAAGAAAAGTAACATCGTCAGATTTACAAAATGATTGCAATTGAATATTTAGTTAAAAAATAAATTTAAATTATATAATTTCTTATTTTTATCAAATGACGCTAAAATTCTGCATTGTTTAAAATAATAAAAATAATTGTAAATGTTTATTAACTTGTGAAATTATATGTTGAATAAAATATTTTATAAATTACAAGTTGAATTTTCATTCATTTAAGAATAGTTTAGCTGATGAGTTCTTGAATAGACAAAACTACTTATGCGCAACGAGGTCCTAGACTAAAATGTAAGTTAGAAAATTTTCAAAATTCATTTAACTTGTAATTTTTAAAATATTTTATTCAATAAATAATAAAAATATAATTTATCACGTATTTTGAAATACATGGTATATTACTTACAATAAATATTTTATTCTACCTATCTCTGTTCTATTTAAATAATATAACAATAAAATAATTTTCATCTAAACTCTCTGGAGGATTTCAGCCAAAAATCAGTAGGTAAATTATGCGGTAAGTGCCTGAACGCAGATAACCCATCCTCTACTCACAGAGGCCGTACAACTTGGAAGATTTTTCTCTCTTCAAGAATTAGAAGGGTGTGAAGATTTCAGATGAAAGCCTTTTAATATGACAAAGCTTATTTAAAATTGTTTAAAAATTGTAAATGTTTTATTTACTAGAATGTCAATTGAAAAAGTATGCGATGGAGAGTGAAGCTATCGTCAGGGTGGACATAATAATGTACAGAAAAACTCCACATGAAACTCACTCTGTCTATCTGTAATCCACATTTAGAATGAATTCAAAATTATTTCCCATTCCCCGCCTAAAAGCTCCACAACCAATTAAAAAATAATAATCTTTTTAAATTATGTAACATTTTTGCGAAGGGATATCAATTAACTGAATAAAATAAATTTGTGGAGATTGAGGAGGTCGTAAACTGTGTTGACCGGAATTGGCATAGACGTGGACGTGAAAGTGGAAGAATACAAAATCAAAATTGATGAAAACACATAAAATAATTTTCATAACGAAACGAAAAGCTATAGATTGATCTACTACTAAACCAGCAACTAAACTGAACTGGATTATATAAACAACTAAATTAGATAATCACATTCGAATTAAAATTGGACAAAGCGGAAATATACAAATTCAAATTAAAATTTCCCGCAATAAAAAATGAAAAACTTAAAAGTGTCATTTTCCACAAACTCAATCGGGGATTTCAGTTTGATAAGTGATGAGTTCTTTTAATTTTATATATTTATGATTTAACTAGCCAATCAATTTATTTATAAGCGATTGAAATCAACTTTGCTTGGCCGAGGTTATGACCGTACGCAATCAATTTTATTAAACAATAAAATAGAAGACAATGGATTTTCCAAGAATTGTCATCGATCAAATTAATTAATCACGTAATTAAAAATTGTTTACCATAAATCTATCAAATTTTATGAATCAAGGTGTCGTTTAACTGTTGGTTTCTATATTGAAAGTTTAAAAATACAGTTTAAGATTATTTTAAAAATTAAGAGGAACTAGCAGGTCCCTCCCACAACAATTTTTAAAAATTTTAAAACAAAAAAGGGGTTTAACCAAAATAAATAAAAAAGCTAGATTTAGACTTTTTAAAATTTAAAAAATTCGCAATGGAAAGGACTGAGCACATGCACCAAAGGTTAACCGCTGGTAAAGTTTTTGTACACATCTCATGAAGTACATGACATCTCATGTGAATCTAATATTATGGAACATCCTCCAGTGCTTCTGCAACGGAAGATCTTCAATTTACTTCTGATAAAAATAAACTACTGATCCGGGGTCTGGGGGGTGTTTGCCTCTGCAACGGGAGATCTTCAATTTTTTCTGATAAAAATAAACTATTCAATCTGGGGTCTGGGGTGTGGAACACCCCAGTGCACACATTTTGAAATGAAGAACATGCAGAACCCCAGACCAAGTAGTTTACTTTTTATCAGAAACAGAAGATCTCGTTGCAGAGGCACTGGAGGGGGTTCCACACCCCAGACCCCGGTTTAAATAATTTATTTTATTAAAAGTGAATTAAATATTTAAGCATATCTCAAGTTTAATAAAATTAGCTATGGCCAAGTAAATGTGTTTAATTCGTAATTTGACAATTAATTATAAATTGAGAGGGTTGTACAGATCTCTGAACAAAATAAAAATAAACTACTCGATGGGGTGTGGAACACCCTCCATTGCTCAAATTTTGAAATCTCGGTGAGTCTCTGAAATACCAATGATGTACGTGCAATAAATGAAGTATCAATGAATTAGGTAAAGTACCGTGAATTACTGGTGAAGTACGTGAAGTCCCGTGAATTACTGCTGAATTATATGAAGTATGAAGAAGTATGAAGAATTATCATGAATTACGTTAAGTGTGAAGTTAATTGTACACGATTTCCTCTAGCGGGTGACCCCTCGACATGCACCTTATTCAAACTCATCCATCCAATCAGACCACAACGAAATAACCAAACGCACAACAAAACAAAAACAAATCAAACACCTGATTGGGTATTTCGTCAAACTTCCATGATATTCAAACAAATGAGCTAAAAAATTACAAAATTAACTAAGAAATCTAAGTTTAATTTAATTAATTGATTACTATTAAACTAGCAACGACCAAAACTTTTAATTAGTAAAATAATAACCGCCAAACGTCTGTTCAACGTTTAAAATAAAAAAATGTTAAGAAAATTCACTGATGTAAGTTAATTTGCTATCAAATTATTATTATTATTGAATACACGTGTCTTATCTATAATACATATTGAGCGTAGCGCATGCGCATAAGCTAGGTTCAACTTCATGTAATTTACCAAAAATTTACTAACTTCATGATACTTCACTTGTACTTCAATATACTTAACACGTATTTTACCTACTTTACACGTACTTTATGTATTTTACCAGTACTAATGTACTTCACAAGTACTTCGTGTACTTCACAAGTACTTCATGAATTTCACAAGTACTTCATGTACTTCATGAGATGTGTACAAAAACTTCACCAGCGGTTAACCCCTCGGGGTGGACATAATAATGTACAAAAAAACTCCACACGAAATTCACTCTGTCTATCTGTAATCCACATTTAGAATGAATTCAAAATTATTCTCCATTCCCCGCCTAAAAGCTCTACAACCTATTAAAAAATAATAATTTTTTTAAAATTATGTAACATTTTTGCGAAGGGATATCAATTAATTGAATAAAATAAATCTGTGGAGATTGAGGAGGTCGTAAACTGTGTTGACCGGAATTGGCATAGACGTGGACGTGAAAGTGGAAGAATACAAAATCAAAATTGATGAAAACACATAAAATAATTTTCATAATGAAACGAAAACCTAAAGATTAATCTACTACTAAACCAGCAACTAAACTGGACTGGATTATATAAACAACTAAATTAGATAATCACATTCGAATTGAAATTGGACAAAGCTGAAATATACAAATTCAAATTCAAATTTCTCGCAGTAAAAAATGAAAAACTTAAAAGTGTCATTTTCCACAAACTCAATCGGGGATTTCAATTTGATAAGTGATGAGTTCTTTTAATTTTATATATTTATGATTTAACTAGCCAATCAATTTATTTATAAGCGATTGAAATCAACTTTGCTTGGCCGAGGTTGTGACCGTACGCAATCAATTTTATTAAACAATAAAATAGAAGACAATGGATTTTCCAAGAATTGTCATCGATCAAATTAATTAATCACGTAATTAAAAATTGTTTACCATAAATCTATCAAATTTTATGAATCAAGGTGTCGTTTAACTGTTGGTTTCTATATTGAAAGTTTAAAAAAAGTTTAAACTTCAAGGAAAGTGCATTTTTTATAGTCAGTATATAAATTCCAGCATTTCCAGCTTTCAATCAGGTTTATTGTAGGTACAATGTCAAGTTACAAATTCTTTTTTTTTAATTTTCCTGACCATTTCAAAAATTTTGTAATGAATCTATTCATCGTCAAAAAAAATTTTTCTTCTTTCGTCTCTCGTATTCGATTATCCTGATTATTCAATATTGTTTGTTATAAGCATTTACCTTGAATTATTGTGATAATTCTAAAATATAATAATTATCAACAAGGAAGTTATTTAAATTAATTTTTTTTCCCAACTTGGCGGTAGTTTATCATTTTTTATTATTTAAATTTTCTCGTTTCTTGTTTATTTTGTTGTAATTCTGTGTTATACAACAATTTGTGTTAAAAAATAAAATTATAATTAAATTTTAATTAAGTTATGTTGAAAGCAGTTAAAATAAATACCATTTAACCCTAGGACGACTAGAAGCTGAGATAGTTGAGTTTTTCCAAACTGTAAATTAAAAAAAATTCTTATTTAAATACTAATTATTTTGAACAACAAACAAGTTACGTTGTTACTGCCGTTATATTGGGTTTTCCATACAGCTTCATCATTTTTTCTCCTAATCCTTATTCGTATTGACTCCTTCAGAAAAAATGTCGTTTTTTTCTTTAGTAAACGCCCACCACGGTCAAGAATAGATTATAATTGAATCCTGCTCTACTGGTAAAAAATCTGATGGAAGGACGGTCAAAAGCCTGTAAAAGAAAGAACAAGAAGAAAGGTCAGCAATTATTAATATGCAATAGTGAAAGACCGAAGTTTTCTCAGAAAATATCCCAAACTTGTCAAGGACCTTTTTTTGATCCACAAAAGATTTTGTGTTCTTTTTACCTCAGGTACTTTTTATTTTCCATTTACAAGCCAGATCAAGACTATCAATTTTCACAAAACTAACCAACTCATTGGTCTTTAGAATAGGTAAATTCCCAATGGAAATCAAGCCAATTTCAACTAAAACGAGCAGTTCGATTTCCCTGCAGGACGATTTTATTTGCGAATGTGATTAATATTACAAAAAAAAATTTTACTAGATGAAGTATAATAATTAAAAGGGGATAGTGCTCGTCCTATTTTATTTTAAATAAATATTAATAAAGTAGTATGTTTAATAGTTTTATAGATAATGCTCATTGATAAATTTTGGAGGAGAGAACGGCCCCACTACTTAATTTTTTAAACCCCAGATGAAATAAAGTGAATAAATCATTATTTATTGTAATAATTAAGGAGGTAATATTTAATTGATTAATCGAACCATTTTACGTAAATTCATAAAATTAATGTAAAAGTCCTTCATTACAATGTCAACACACTAATAAAATGTAATAACTTATGAAGTATATAAAATCAATACTAATCTGTTATGAAGACGACGCATCAGAAATTAATTCAACAACTCACGGTTTTTCACATTTAAGGCATTCATTATAAGCAATTATTTTTCTAAAAATTGTATAAAGTGAAGGACATTTTTAAAGCCATTAAGGTATTTTTATGATATTCCTATAAACCTACGTATTGTTTATATGACGAAGGTAATTTTCATAGGCAAATTACCTCAGCTAGCAAAGTAGTTTTAGTTCCGCCCCATCAGTTTCATTTCCATTTAATATATTTCCATCATATAAAGCTGTACAGTTATTCTGAAATAAATCTCGCAATCAGTGCTATTTTTTTTTATTTTATATTTCTAACGTGCGTTAGAAAATGTTCAAGATACCGTTGCATTGGTTATAGCTGTAAAAATTATTGTGCTGGTTGGGGCCAATCATGAAAACCGATTGTTTCCAAATCTGCCTCATATAATCGAAAATACCGAAAATGAACGATGTAGAATTGACAACAACATCTATAAAGCTCATTTAGAAAATTTCACGTTATGGGCACACGAAAGTAAGTGGATATTTGTTTTCTTAAGGTTGTGGTATCTGATACGTTGGAGATTATTCATATTCTTCTTGACTTCAAATGCAGACGATACAGTTGCATTGGGAGTTTTTTATATTGGAGTTTATTTTAATTATACGTTTTAATTTTTAATTTAATTTGAAATATTGTGAAAATGTTCAAAAAGGGGGGGGGGTTGAAATTATTTTGAAGTCGGACTTGAACGAGAGAATTTATTAAATTGCAAGGTATAATTTTGATTTTAAAAAACTCTAAGAAAAGCATTTCATATTGGAATTTATTTTAATTAAACTATTTATTGTGAAAATATTCCAAAAGGGGGGGGTTCCAAATTATTTTGAAATCGACTTGAAAGAGAAAATTTATTAAATTGCAAGATATAATTTTGATTTTAAAAAACTCTAAGAAGAGAGAAAATGAAAGATGCAAACCGTAAATATTTATTCAGATCAAATTTAATTTTATTGTTTTTTTAAACTTGATGGAAATTATTAACATAATAATTTTTTAATGTTTTTGAATTTTATTAATTTATCCGAAATTAAGTTTGCAAAATCAGTGCTAAAATTTTGAACTTATTTATAATAAAATTATTATAAATTGATAATAATTATGTTAGCTGAGGAATAGGTTATTATTTATTTAGATAATTACAAAATTTAAATTTTATTTTAAATGTTGGCCTAGTTAAATAGGCACGATATTATAGAAACGCCTCAAGCTTAATCCAGAGGATTAATCTTAATTTTTTTAATTTTTTTATTAATAAATTATTAAATAATTTTTATTTCAAACTTTAACCAAGGCAATTAATTATAAGAGTAAAATTTGATTCTGTTTTTGGTGTTTTGGTGTTTTGAGTCCGTTTTTCTTCAAAAGTGCAGAACTAGTGGTACTGGACTGTGAAACGTGATTGGTCAAAAATTGTGAGATTTGCAGTGTGCAAGGTTGGTTAGCCTAAGGGGAAATAATTGTAATATTCAATCAATCTGATGCTTCGTTTAGGGTCTGAGATTATTATAAGTTGATTCTTATCATCATCATCATCTGCACGTGATAGACTTGTAGTCTATTACAATAGTTGTTTCGTATTGGTTGGTTATTGCAATTTCCCACCGCCTATAGATCCCCCCTTGCCTCAGCCTAAGGCCTCTCTTAGATAAATGCAGTGTAATAGGGTATACATAGTATCAAAGTGGAAAAGCCCAAACAAATCAAACACCTGATTGGGTATTTCGTCAAACTTCCATGATATTCAAACAAATGAGCTAAAAAATTACAAAATTAACTAAGAAATCTAAGTTTAATTTAATTAATTGATTACTATTAAACTAGCAACGACCAAAACTTTTAATTAGTAAAATAATAACCGCCAAACGTCTGTTCAACGTTTAAAATAAAAAATGTTAAGAAAATCCACTGATGTAAGTTAATTTGCTATCAAATTATTATTATTATTGAATACACGTGTCTTATCTATAATACATATTGAGCGTAGCGCATGCGCATAAGCTAGGTTCAACTTCATGTAATTCACCAAAATTTACTAACTTTATGATACTTCACTGTACTTCAATATACTTAACACGTATTTTACCTACTTTACACGTACTTCATGTATTTTACCAGTACTAATGTACTTCACAAGTACTTCGTGTACTTCACAAGTACTTCATGAATTTCACAAGTACTTCATGTACTTCATGAGATGTGTACAAAAACTTCACCAGCGGTTAACCCCTCGGGGTGGACATAATAATGTACAAAAAAACTCCACACGAAATTCACTCTGTCTATCTGTAATCCACATTTAGAATGAATTCAAAATTATTCTCCATTCCCGCCTAAAAGCTCACAACCTATTAAAAATAATAATTTTTTAAATTATGTAACATTTTTGCGAAGGGATATCAATTAATTGAATAAAATAAATCTGTGGAGATTGAGGAGGTCGTAAACTGTGTTGACCGGAATTGGCATAGACGTGGACGTGAAAGTGGAAGAATACAAAATCAAAATTGATGAAAACACATAAAATAATTTTCATAATAAAACAAAAAACTACAGATTGATCTTTCTACTAAACCAGCAACTAAACTGAACTGGATTATATAAACAACTAAATTAGATAATCACATTCGAATTAAAATTGGACAAAGCGGAAATATATAAATTCAAATTAAAATTTCCCGCAATAAAAATGAAAAACTTAAAAGTGTCATTTTCCACAAACTCAATCGGGGATTTCAATTTGATAAGTGATGAGTTCTTTTAATTTTATATATTTATGATTTAACTAGCCAATCAATTTATTTATAAGCGATTGAAATCAACTTTGCTGGCCGAGGTTGTGACCGTACGCAATCAATTTTATTAAACAATAAAATAGAAGACAATGGATTTTCCAAGAATTGTCATCGATCAAATTAATTAATCACGTAATTAAAAATTGTTGACCATAAATCTAACAAATTTTATGAATCAAGGTGTCGTTTAACTGTTGGTTTTTGTATTGAAAGTTTAAAAAAAGTTTAAACTTCAAGGAAAGTGCATTTTTTATAGTCAGTATATAAATTCCAGCATTTCCAGCTTTCAATCAAGTTTATTGTAGGTACAATGTCAAGTTACAAATTCTTTTTTAAATTTTCCTGACCATTTCAAAAATTTGTAATGAATCTATTCATCGTCAAAAAAAATGTTCTTCTTTCATCTCACATATTTGATAATCATGATTATTCAATATTGTTCGATATAAGTTTTCACTTACCTTGAATTATTGTGATAATTCTAATATTATTAATTATCAACAAGGAAGTTATTTAAATTAATTTTTTTCCCAACTTGACGTTAGTTTATCATTCTTTATTATTTAAATTTTCTTGTTTCTTGTTTATTTTGTTGTAATTCTGTGTTATACAACAATTTGTGTTAAAAAATAAAATTATAATTAAATTTTAATTAAGTTATGTTGAAAGCAGTTAAAATAAATACCATTTAGCCCTAGAACGACTAGAAGCTGAGATAGTTGAGTTTTTCCAAACTGTAAATTTAAAAAAATGCTTATTTAAATAATAATTATTTTAATAAGTTACGTAGTTACTGCCGTTATATTGGGTTTTCCATACAGCTTCATCATTTTTTCTCCTAATCCTTATTCGTATTGACTCCTTCAGAAAAAATGTCGTTTTTTTCTTTAGTAAACGCCCACCACGGTCAAGAATAGATTATAATTGAATCCTGCTCTACTGGTGAAAAATCTGATGGAAGGACGGTCAAAAGCCTGTAAAAGAAAGAACAAGAAGAAAGGTCAGCAATTATTAATATGCAATAGTGAAAGACCGAAGTTTTCTCAGAAAATATCGAAATCCGACTATCGTCAACCGACGCCAACGCTTTTTTTTCTCCAGAAAAGGGTAGCCCAAACTGTCAAGGACCTTTCTTGAAGATAACGGGTATTTTCAGTGCTCTTTTAGGTATTTTTCCTATTTTCCATTTACAAGCCAGATCAAGACTATCAATTTTCACAAAACTAACCAACTCATTGGTCTTTAGAATAGGTAAATTCCCAATGGAAATCAAGCCAATTTCAACTAAAACGAGCAGTTAGATTTCCCTGCAGGACGATTTTATTTGCGGATACAATTAAGGTCATGAAAATTTTTCTTACTAAATGAAGAATAATAATTGAAAGGGGATAGTGTCCGCCCTATTTTATTTTAAATAAATATTAATAAAGTAGTATGTTTAATAGTTTTATAGATAATGCTCATTGATAAATTTTGGAGAATAGAACGGTCTCACTACTTAATTTTTTAAACCCAAGATGAAATAAAGTGAATAAATCATTATTTATTGTAATAATTAAGAGAAGGTAATATTTAATTGATTAAACGAACCATTTTACGTAAATTCATAAAATTAATGTAAAAGTCCTTCATTACAATGTCAACATACTAATAAAATGTAATAACTTATGAAGTATATAAAATCAATACTAATCTGTTATGAAGACGACGCATCAGAAATTAATTGAACAACTCACGGTTTTTCACATTTAAGGCATTCATTATAAGCAATTATTTTTCTAAAAATTGTATAAAGTGAAGGACATTTTTAAAGCCATTAAGGTATTATTATGATATTCCTATAAACCTACGTATTGTTTATATGACGAAGGTAATTTTCATAGGCAAATTACCTCAGCTAGCAAAGTAGTTTTAGTTCCGCCCCATCAGTTTCATTTCCATTTAATATATTTCCATCATATAAAGCTGTACAGTTATTCTGAAATAAATCTCGCAATCAGTGCTATTTTTTTTATTTTATATTTCTAACGTGCGTTAGAAAATGTTCAAGATACCGTTGCATTGGTTATAGCTGTAAAAATTATTGTGCTGGTTGGGGCCAATCATGAAAACCGATTGTTTCCAAATCTGCCTCATATAATCGAAAATACCGAAAATGAACGATGTAGAATTGACAACAACATCTATAAAGCTCATTTAGAAAATTTCACGTTATGGGCACACGAAAGTAAGTGGATATTTGTTTTCTTAAGGTTGTGGTATCTGATACGTTGGAGATTATTCATATTCTTCTTGACTTTCAAATGTAGACGATACAGTTGCATTGGGAGTTTTTATATTGGAGTTTATTTTAATTAAACTTTTAATTTTTAATTTAATTTAATTATGTTCAAAAGGGGAGTTGAAATTATTTTGAAGTCGGACTTGAACGAGAGAATTTATTAAATTAATTTTGATTTTAAAAAACTCTAAGAAAAGCATTTTATATTGGAATTAATTTTAATTAAACTATTTATTGTAAAACTATTCCAAAAGGGGGTTCCAAATTATTTTAAAATCGAACTTGAAAGAGAAATTTATTAAATTGCAAGATATAATTTTGATTTTAAAAAACTGTAAGAAGAGAGAAACTGAAAGATGCAAACCGTAAATATTTATTCAGATCAAATTTAATTTTATTGTTTTTTTTTTTTAAACTTGATGGAAATTATTAACATAATAATTATTAACAATTATTAACATAATAATTTTAAGTTGTTTTTTGAATTTTATTAATTTAGCCGAAATTAAGTTTGCAAAATCAGTGCTAAAATTTTAAACTTTTGTATATTAAAATTATTATAAATTGATAATAATTATGTTAGCTGAGGAATAGGTTATTATTTATTTAGATAATTACAAAATAATTATATTTTAAATGTTGGCCTAGTTAAATAGGCACGATATTATAGAAACGCCTCAAAATTAATCCAGAGGATTAATCTTAATTTTTTTAATTTTTTTATTAATAAATTATTAAATAATTTTTATTTCAAACTTTAACCAAGCAAATTAATTATAAGAGTAAAATTTGATTCTGTTTTGGTGTTTTGGTGTTTTTGAGTCCGTTTTTCTTCAAAAGTGCAGAACTAGTGGTACTGGACTGTGAAACGTGATTGGTCAAAAATTGTGAGATTTGCAGTGTGCAAGGTTGGTTAGCCTAAGGGGAAATAATTGTAATATTCAATCAATCTGATGCTTCGTTTAGGGTCTGAGATTATTATAAGTTGATTCTTATCATCATCATCATCTGCACGTGATAGACTTGTAGTCTATTACAATAGTTGTTTCGTATTGGTTGGTTATTGCAATTTCCCACCGCCTATAGATCCCCCCTTGCCTCAGCCTAAGGCCTCTCTTAGATAAATGCAGTGTAATAGGGTATACATAGTATCAAAGTGGAAAAGTCCAAACATATCCAAACTCCCGTTTTCAAGTGCTTTGATTTGATTGGTTCTTGTTAGTTCTTACAATTCAACTCGTATTAAAATTATAATTATAATAGATAGTGGCGCCAAAATTTGAATTTGGAGAAATTAGAAAAATTAATTAAAACAAAAATTTTAAAATAATTTTGGAAATTTTAGAAATGCAAAAAGACAAACATAGTCGACCTGAGTTATAAATTGAAACGGAAATATAGTTGAGGCGATAAGCTCAATGAAAATTTAACAAGTCCATCGTAAACATTCAAAAAAGCAGAGTCGCACTTAGCAACATCGTCGAATGAAAAAAATAGCAAACAAAAATTATAATTTCTACAACTTACTGGATGACCTAATTATAATCCGTATCCAAATTATATATTTGGAATTAAATAAAAAAGAGGGGCATAAAATCGTAAAATTTTTTGAAATAATGAAACATAATGTGCAATTAGAGTTTTGTTTCGAATCTCATCCGGCCTAAAATTAAGCCAAGCCGGGTTGAAATTAAGAAAGTTTACAAAACCTCAACTGCTGTATATCAGGGTTATGGGACAAAACAATAATTTAGTTGTTTTATGCTCGATTTCTCCACCTAGAGATATCTCTTAGATAATCTATCTATAAGATAAATTAACGAAGTAGCCAATCATATTTCTAATTGTTTTGTTTTGCTGCTGTCTGATTGGTTACTTCGTTAATTTATCTATTAGATATATTATCTAAGAGATATCTCTCGGTGGAGAAATCGAGCATAAAACAACTAAATTATCAAAATAAATGAAATACCAAATTAATTATAATAATTTACTGTAGTAATTAAAGAGGTATATTATTATGTAATTGTCAATTTATTAAACGAATTATTTTACCGATCCATACAATTAATTAATATTAATAAAATTAATTTAAAAATCCTTCATTATATTAATATGTCAAAACATCACTAATAACAAAAATGTAATCGATTTAGGTTATTTATTTTTAAACCCGTCAAGATATTTTTATAATTTTTCGATAGACATAACGAAGAAAATTTTCGTAGGAAAATTACCACAGCTATCAAAGTAGTTTAGCGCCGCCCCATCAGCTTCAATTCCATTTGATATATTTCCGCAATATAAAACTAAACAGTAATTCGTGAATAAATCTCAGTAGTATTTTTTAAATTACGATATACACAGTGAATACCTCAGTTACATCACAAAAAAATGTTCAAGATACCCGTTACTTTGGTTATATTTAATGTGGTGGTAGTTGGGGCCAACCATGAAAACCGATTGTTTCCGAACCTACCCCATGTAATAGAAAATACTGAAAATGAAATATGTAGAATTGACAACAACATCTATAAAGCTCATTTAGAAAATTTCACGCTATGGGCATACGAAAGTAAGTGGCCATTTCTTTTCTTAAGGTTGTGGTATCTGATATGTTCGAGGGTTTTCTTTTGAAAACCGGCTGCTCGGCGGTTTGACTTCAAATTTTCAAATTATGTTGATAATAAATATAGTAACTAAAAAACCTTTTTTTAAATCGTTTTTTTAAATTAAATTATTTTGGATAAAATATACAAAACGGAGGGGAGTCTTTTCATTTATATTATACCGGAAAGGTTTTAGATTTCGAGTGTACAGAATGAAACCCTACCCTTAATTCTCCAAAAGTAAAATGTGAGATAATTTAATTTAATTTAATTTTATTCGTTTTCTTTATTTTCTACTAAATTTAATTGATTTAATTCCTAAAACTTGACAGTAATCAAATAAGAGAGTGCAAATTTTGAATTTTTAAATCATTTTAAGCATGTACATGCATGGGTACGTAATTAATCGTAAATTGATAATTAAGATAGTCGAGAAATAGTTTATTTTAATTTTCTTAATTACATTATAATAATATATTAAGTGTTGGCCTAGATAAACCTGTTCAGTACACATATACAATTTCATAGAAACGCTTTAGGCCTGTATTCTGTAACTCATCCCTTATGTAAGGAACCTTTCACATAATTTTGCACGGAAAATAAACTTAACCTATCATAAAAGGATTGCGCGGGTGTGTCGACCTGAACACTCTTATCAATAAATCATACAAACGTTCCAAATTGACAAAATTAAACTAATTATTAAATTATTTAAGTGGAAGCAATAAAATCATGTAATCGAGGGCTTTTTTCGCTTAATTTTTTAACCTATAGAATACATTTTAGTGCTAATTTTAAATATTTATTTTTAAATAATGATAATAATTACAGATTTTGAAAAAACTGTTCTCAAAACCTCTAATTTGTCCTAAACTCTGAATACAGCACATTTTAATATCGAATTTGCCATGAAAAAAATTAAAATAGACTTTTTGTCCTGTTCAATTGCTTTAAATGTTCATCGATCGTCTTTTTTTCGTTTATTTTTTTTTTATTTTTTTTTTATTTTTGCATCTTTGCATGTATGTGTCTAACTTGCTAAGGTTGACCTCACATTACCATCACTTCCTGATTATTTTTTTTTTTTTATAAAAGCTGTAAGGATTTTCCTTTTTTATCTTTTCAAACTCTCTTGCTCCTCTTCATTTAACGTATATGTACATTTCTGACAAAAAAACTACACTTTTACAATTTGGGTATGACTGGCGGGTGTTCCATACCCCCAGTTTGAACTTTTGAGCTTTATTACTAATTTGACTTTCTGAAATTTCTTTGCGCTATATTTTTACTCTTAAATTTCTTTTTTTCCTTTTTAACAAATTTTCTTCTTTACTTGAAATTAAACAAATCCATAAAGTAAAAAAATCAAAAAATATTCAAATTCTGGGTTAATTACTAAAATTAATGAGCCACAACGAAGATGGTCAGAGTAGAACGTTTGTTTAATTGAGAATCAATTAAAAAAATTAATGTAAAAATCCTTATAAAATTCCATATAAAGTCAATACGCTAATAAAACTTGAATTATTTACTTTTATTTATTTATATCGTGAAGGTGCACCATGAAATTGTTAGGTTAGGTCACGGTACTTCACACTTAAGGTATTCATCATAAAGGTATATTTTTAAAATTGTATAAAGTCAGGGACATACTATTTAATGCTGTTAAGGTATTTTTATGTTGTTTAGAATTATTGTTTATATCAGGAGTGTAATTTTCAAAGTATGTATAATAATTATCATAAGCTACCAAAGACCGCCCCATCAGTTCTTCTGGAATGAATCTCAAATTGTCATTAAAATTCAAAATTTGATTAATTTTGTAGTAAATTAAAGAACAAGGGGAGATTTTTGAAATTGCAAGGTATAATTATTTTAATATTGAAAAGCGTCAATAACACAATGAAACCCTACCCTTAATACTCAAATAAAGTTTGAAAATTTATTAAATTGTATTTCTTCTTTTTCCTCTATATTAACCAAAATTAAATTTATTAATTTCCTAAAAGTTGACAGTAACCTAATAATAAATAAAATTGTTAGAAATTTTAAGTTTTTTAAATTTGATGCCATAGCCCGATTTTTTAAGAATGCAGAACTAATTGATATCAAAACGACTTTAAAACGTGATTAGTTAAAAATTTATGAGCGTATCTAAGATGCTGATTAATTTTGAAAGCGAAGAAAGTGATAGTAAGTCGGTTCCGATTAGAAAATCCCGTGAGTTTTGGGATTATGATGATATAATACATAATTTATATGAACTTTCTTCTGAAAAAAATTTGGTTTTGCCTTTTTCAATTTTTTCAAAAATAAAAGTTGGGACGGCCGAAACCTGACAGTAAAAACATAAGATCTTTACAATTTCAAATAAAATATACTCGTAAAGTCCCGAACTATTTACTTTATGAAGACAATTTTAATTCCATTTTGTACATCGAAATCACAAATTAAAGTGGCAATGATTAATGGGTTAATAATATACTTCTTCTTCTTCTTCTTCTTATGTAATAATAATTATACATATACATGTACTATGTTATTATGTATTCACTAATCTTTTTTACCATTTAATAAACAATTCTATAAAAACAATAGTAGATATTTAATTTATATTAATATTATCCAGAACTTGCACTAATTTACCGTTGCATGATTTACATAATATAATACTTTTTCCCGATGGCATTTTAACGAACAAACTAAAATATTTGAAGATTTCTAAAAATTTAAGCTAAAGTACAAAATTAAACTTTGAAGATATTAAAAACCAAAAGAAATGATTTATGTATGTATATATTAAAGAACTTTGAAATCAAACCAGAAAAAACATTTTATTATTAAAATTTAAGCATTAAAACATTGTGTACTCCAAAATTAACTTTGTAGGGAGGTTTTACCGTTTTGTTTTTGATATAAAAATATACAGTTATACTACATAATTAGTAAGATTTGATTTTCAATAAAATATGTGTAATTGAATAGTATTAGTATAAATAATGAGTCTGTGGATAATTGCTTGCAATCAATAATCAATAGGTTAATAATTAAATACCGAGTCTATAATTAGACTATTGTAATTATTCGAGACGATAATTTTATTAATTAAAGCCGTGTAAAGTTTATTTCCTTATAAGAATTACCAATAACTCCCTAAATAATAATGCAGTTAGTAAAATAAAAAATTTAAAATAATATCGAAATCAAAAACTTATGGAGAAATTAAGATCAACATTTGTTTTCATATGGGGCGCCATGTCATACAGATTTTTATAATTTAAAAAATACAAGTGTTGTAATAAGTGCATGTAAAAAAATTTTCAGAAAAAAAATTCAAAATTGTCCATTGGACGGATAATAATACAAAATAATGAACCATATTGAAAATGGTCAGGTAGGAAACTGATTAATCAAATAAAAAATTGATGTATTAATTAATTGTAATACTTTTTAATGTTTTCCTATTAATTAAGGTAATTAAATGTGCTTATTGCATGAGCATAAATTTAGTCGGCACTTAAACAACTCAATTAATTGTAATTAATACTAGATTAATTAATCTAATAATAATAATTAATTTGTCCAATCTAAACCAAATTTAGCGCAGTTTGTATGTGGGGCTCGCGAAATTTGCGAAGAAAAGATGATCGCACAAAATTAACGATGTGCATGAAGGAATTAACGAAATTTCTCGTTAAAAAAGAGGAAGTCAGCAAAAGAAATGTATGGAAAAAATTATTAGTATTCAATCAATCTGCTGGTTATAATATAATATAAAAAAGCTAATATTAATGTATCTGCACGTCTATAAAAATTAGTTAGTAGTAAGTTATTTCCTAGAAGAATTTTTATTTGTTGTTATTCACCTTTACACTCATCATTGTTTACATTTACATATATAATGATTTATAGATTTAATTGCACCTTGGAACTTAATAGCACTGCTATTCATATTCAAATGATCAATTACAATTATTTAGATGTCAATTTTTATGTTATTTTATAAACAAGATTGTTTATAATGCCCCGAAACACTTTAATTCAATTATCGAAGAAACAAGCATTAAAAATTTATTCGATTTTTTTAATCATTTTTTTTATAAAAATAATTTATTATTATTCGTAATCTCTAAACTTTTAGAAAAAATATTGAAAAATCTGCTTCAAACCCTAATTTTTGCGGGACTTTTCTTTTCTTATTAATTTTATTCTTTCATTCTTATTAATTCTTATTCACATTTTTATTAATTTTGCTTGTTATTAATAGTGGGGTTCCACCAGGAAGCCCATAAATGGGTTAACAAGATTAATACTAATTATTTAAAGGCAAACAAATGCCCAATAAAAAGGAATTACCGTAATAAAATTCAAAATAACTGTGACAACATTTTTTAAATTTAATGATTAAAATTGTTTTTCATTAAAAAATGTCGTAGTTGTGTTCGTTTAACTTTAATTAGATACTAAAAATATTTTTACAAATTAAATTTAGTCCTTGTCTCCATAGCTGTTATAAATCTTACATTCATTTGTATTATCACTTTTTTTTTAAGTAAAATTGCGAAATAATAGTGAGATTGATAAGTCCTGACTCTGGCCCGTATGCTAATATCTGCTCAAAAATTGCCCCAGTTAATAGTTTAAAATTATCTGTTTTTGAATTTTAGTGCTGGATGCTTCATCGAAAGATACTTACAGCATTTTGAAAGGAGGCGACAGGCATTTTGGAAATTGGGAGGAATGTATTTATATTAACGGACCGTTTACAACGCAGTACTGCTTGGTCACGATCACCGCACAAGTTTCCATAAATTCCACCCGAAATCCTACTTCACTGTTTTACAGTCCATTCGAGTCGGTTTTAGAAAAATTTCGAGTAAGTTTCCCCACTCTGCTAGAAGTCCTTTTTAACGTACCAGTTTTTTCAGGCATCGGACGATATTTCAAAACGAAGCCGGAATGTCGTTAAACTTGGCTTGTGCTTACCTGCTTCATGTTCTCCCTCAGATATTGAACACTATTACAATCATTATTTAAAAAATCTGAAAAACGATAAGAAAATGGTTAACGTAACTTACAGGTTAACACTGAACGAGGAAATGTGCCAAACTAAGTATCCCAAAAGAGTTATGGATGGATTGGATATTTCATTTTGGTACAGTATTTTTGAGAAAAAAATCCGTTTTTATTAAACAAACATTTTGCAGCATTCTCTGTTTTGGATTACTCGCCGCCGTTATAATATCAACAATATGCGACTCCCAAAGAACAAAAACGGAAGGCATGGACAAACAAATAAAAAAAGAAAGTAAGTGATATAACCGCAGCGAAAAATATTTTTGCAAAAATTATGATTTATATTTTAGTTTAAAATTTTAGGAAGCATTGCCGATACGATTTGCTTAGCCTTTTCGGCAAAAAAAAATTTTTTGGAATTATTCAGGCCATGCAATTCTAAACCAGAATTTAAAATTTTTCACGGAATCAAGGCGTTATCGTTACTTGTGGTAATTTTTGGACACAAAATGATTCTAATGTCGATAGGTCCGGCAATAAATTTTGATTTCGTAGAAAAAGTAAAGAGTCTAACTTTTTCATTTAATCAATTAGGTACAAGTAATTTTCATTTTAGTTCATTAATTTGCCAATGAGTTCTTTGTCCTTAAATAGTGGACTTTTTGTGGATACTTTTTTTACAATCAGTGGATTATTGTTAAGTTACAGTTGGTTGCACAAAACTGAAACATCAAAAATAAATCCGTTTAGTATGTTTCTATTAAGATACATTAGGTAAATTGGTTCGGGCGCCACTTAAATAAAATTAAAAATTTTTAAATTGTAGATTAACTCCATTGTATGCTTTTATTGTATTTTATGGCGCAACCATGTTCTATTTTTCCGGATCGGGTCCAATGTGGAATGCTTTCGTAGCTGCGGAAACTTCAGATTGTCGAAATAACTGGTGGAAAAACTTACTTTTTGTTAATAATTATGTTGACGCCAAAGAAACCGTGAGTGTCTAACGACTACTTTTTGAACCAAAATGAAATTTACGTTTTAGTGTATGGCTGTTTCTTGGTATATTGCGTGCGATTTACACTTTTTATATTGGGCATCTTTGTAATGGTGGCGTTGCAAAAAAGTAAACGTGTCGGTATACGTTGGTAACACTTTTGTTTATAATTTCGTTACTCGTTCCATTTGGCCAACTTTTATATTACGATATTCCACCCATTATACAGTATTTTCCAGAGATATTAAGCGAGCTAAAGAAAAATGATTTTTTTAACTTAATATACATCAAAAGTCACAACCGAGCTGTGGTGTATATTATAGGAATGACTGCTGGGATAATCTACTGGAACTTGAAAAAGAAAACTAAAACATTATCTAATGTAAGTTGCCTGATCGCGATTTTCTAATATTTAATAATGCTCATTTTTCAGACCAAGTATTATCTGGTAACTATCGGAGCTCTCATGTTTATAGTCGCTTGCCTTCTGTCCGGTGCTGCGTTTTACAACAGACAATGGAAAATCAACAAAGTGTTGTCGGCAATGTACTTTCCTTTTGTCCAAGCGATCTGGTCGATAGCTACAATTGTAATATTTTTTGCAACAGTTTTTAGTTATGAAAATGCGATAACATCGATGCTGTCGTGTCGAATCTTCGTACCCATAAGTAAATTAGCGTATGGAATTTATTTAGTTCACTTTCCAATGCAATTTATTCATCTCTCCAAACTGAGTACCTTTCAGCACATATCAATGATTGAAATTGTAAGTAATGTAGTACTAGTAGTTGTAGTAATAACAATTAAAATTTGAGTCACCATGAATTCTCTGAGATCGGTTCTCAAAACTCGATTTTTCTTTCAAAATCGTCTTTGCCAGGTCGTTGGTAAATTTGAATTTTATAAGAAAGAAACTTTTATTTTCCACAATGCACGATTATTTTCGAGTGTTAAAACTCAAGTAATTAATTTTAAATGAATTTTTTAGAATCTTCAGTGATAGTGGAGTGCACATACGTATCACTGCTAACGTGATTTTTCTAAAAATTAAATAATTTCCGAATACATTTTTATTTGTTTCATCTTTTAATTTTTACCTCGACCTCATCCGATTCCACTAAATCCAATTTTTTTTATCGTGGATGAACGAGGACTTCTTTCAAATGATGTATCACAAGATAGGGGGTACTAGCGTGTGTGAAGTTGGCCCCCCATTTTTGGATTATTAAGTTTTGATAGTTGTGCATAGTTGTGCTAGTATTGTGCCAACTTGTGCCGATTGAAAAAAATTCAATTATTCGTTTAGGCTTCAAATAAAAAAATCGTTTTTTACGCTAGCCCCCCCATTTTTAGAAAAATAAATTTTTGTTGTGCTAAACTGTGCTAGTTGTTCTAAACATTGTACTAAAATTTTAGGCTGCAAAAATTAACCATTTTCTTAAAAAACACAAAAAACGATTTGGAGTCAGCCCCCCAATTTTGGAAAAATAAATTTTTATTTGTTGTGCTAGTTGTTCTAAAGTACATGAAGTATATTGGAAGTACAAGTGAAATAATCATAAAGTTAGTAAATTTTTGGTGAATTGAAATTACATGAAATTACATTAAATTAAACTTAGATTTCTTTAGTTAATTTTGTAATTTTTTAGCTTATTTGTTTGAATATCATTGAGGTTTGGTAGCTCGATAAAAATCTTTGCTAATTCATTATTTTGTCGTGATTAACTAATTACATTGAAGCGAAAATAACGCGCTTGTCCAGGTTTTACAGAGACGGCTCCAAAATGTAATAATACAATTTAAACAATCTTCTTATACCCGATTTCTTCAATTATAGTTATCTATCAGTTAAAATACATTAAAGTTAAATTGACAAAATTACCAATGAAATGTTTGATTTGTTTAGTTGTGTGTTTGGTTATTTCGTTGTGGTCTGATTGGATGGGATTAGATAAAGTGCATCTCATCAGCCCCCTTCTATTGCAAATTTTTAATTGAAAAAAGTCTATTGTACATTCTTTATTTTCTGTTGAACCTTTTTGTTTTGAATTGTTTAGATAATTAGTTGGGGAGAGGGCTGGAGACCTGCTAGTTCCACCCTCTCGATTTTGAAAATAATGTTAATAATCGTTTGTGCATGATTGTACATAATTTATTTTTGCTTTGCCCTTTTATGTGTCCCTCCCCAAGAATATGTCATAATTTTTTTAAGAAAACTAAAACGGTAGCGGAGAGTTTCTACTAAATTTTCAAACCGTTAATATGTTTGCCTGTAATGTAATATTTAGGCACTGAAGGGTGTTTCACACCCCAGACACCCCGGATTAATTAGTTTATTTTTATCCGAAGTAAACTGTAGATCTCCATTGCGGAGGCACTGGAGGGTGTTCCACACCCCAGACCCCCGGATCGAGTAGTTTATTTTTATCAAGTAAACTAAAGATCTCCCGTTGCAGAGACACTGGAGGAGGTTCACATCTCCCAGACACCCCGGTTTAAATAATTTGTTTTATTAAAGTGAATTAAATATTTAAGCATATCCCAAGTTTTTAAAATTAGCTATGGCCAAGTAAATGGTCGGGAGAAGGGAGACACCGTTCATTGCTCCTGCAACGGGAGATCTTCAGTTTACTCTGATCAAAATAAACTAGTCAATCCGGGGGTCTGGGTGGAACACCCTCCAGCGCTCAAATTTTGATATTAAAACATTGCAGAACCCCAAACCGAGTATTTTACTTTTATCAAAAGTAAACTAAAGATTTCCTGTTGCAGAGGCACTGGAGGTGTTCCACCCCAGACTCCCCGGTTTAAATAATTTATTTTATTAAAGTGAATTAAATATTTAAGCATATCCCAAGTTTTTTAAATTAGCTATGGCCAAGTAAATGGTCGGAAGGAGACACCGTCCATTGCTCCTGCAACGGAGATCTTCAGTTTACTTCTGATCAAAATAAACTAGTCAATCCGGGGGTCTGGGTGTGGAACACCCTCCAGTGCTCAAATTTTGATATTAAAAACATTGCAGAACCCCAAACCGAGTATTTTACTTTTTATCAAAAGTAAACTGAAGATTTCCTGTTGCATAGGCACTGGAGGGTGTTCCACACCCCCAGATTCCCAGTTTAAATAATTTATTTTTTTTAAAAGTGAATTAAATATTTAAGCATATCCCAAGTTTTTTAAATTAGCTATGGCCAAGTAAATGGTCGGGGAAGGAGACACCGTCCATTGCTCCTGCAACGGAGATCTTCAGTTTACTTCTGATCAAAATAAACTAGTCAATCCGGGGTCTGGGGTGTGGAACACCCTCCAGTGCTCAAATTTTGATATTAAAAACATTGCAGAACCTCCAAACCGAATATTTTACTTTTTATCAAAAGTAAACTAAAGATTTCCTGTTGCAGAGGCACTAGAGGGTGTTCCACACCCCAGACTCCCAGTTTAAATAATTTATTTTTATTAAAAGTGTTTAATAAATAAAATATCTCAAGTTTATTAAAATTAGCTATGGCCATGTAAATGTGTTTAATTCGTAATCTGACAATTAATTACAAACTGTATAATTATAAATTTTGTATCCCTGGGAGGCAGATTTCTGCAACGGGAGATATTCAGTTTACCTCTGATAAAAATAAACTACTGAATCCGGAGAGTCCGGGGTGTGGAACACCTTCCAGTGCCTCTGCAACGGGAAATCTTCAGTTTACTCTGATAAAATAAACTATTTAATTCGGAGGGTGTGGGGTGTGGAACACCCTCCAGTGCTCAAATTTTGAAATCTCGTGAAGTCTCTGAAATACCGATGAAGTACGTAAAATACAATAAAGTATCGTTGAATTAGGTGAAGTACCGTGAATTATTGATGAAGTACGGCGAATTACTGGAGAAGTACGTGAAGTGTGAAATTAATTGTACACGATTTCCTCTAGCGGTTGACTCCTCGCTCTTTCATTTACGTAGTAAAAGATTTTTATTAAATTTTATTTTGTTCTGCTGCTGATGTCGAGCTTTTTAGCGTTTTAATTAATAGCATATTTACCGCGAACTATACCTAAAAATGTTCCACTAAAGGGTCATTCAAGTATTATGTAAACAGGCTTAGGGGCGGAGGAGGGCGTTTATTTTTTACTTTTGCTGACAAAGGAATGGTGGATATTATAAATCTTACGTAAGATTGCTAAGTAATAGAAATTTTTAATTTTAATTTCGATACCTATTTAATAATTGTTTTGAAAGAATTCTTACGTCTTGTCATCTAGTCTCTAGGGAGGGTGGGGGTTATGATTTTCTTATTTTGAATTATACCGGGGTGATCTAAAACTATTGAAAGTTTATTTACGTAATACTAATTTAAGGGCAGGCTCCATGAAATCCCCATCTTTCTTTAAAATTGGTTGGTTTTAAATTTTCAACCAATCACCAAACTTAATCCACAGAACAACGTGATCAAAGATTAACTTCTGTTATAGATACAACTGGCCCTTAGTAGTTTCCCAAATTTCAGCCACCAGTATTAAGCCTATATGTTTAGGGTAAAACTGCTACGGTGATTTTTCAAGCAGCTAATTATTTATTACCCTTTGTAATTAATAAATAAATAAAAAAATTTAATTTAAGAAATAATTATTTTATGTACTACTTTATGTAATGTTTCTAAAAATATGTACAATTATCTAGTAGAGCTGTATAGTAGTCTAATTATGTAGTAGAGTCAAAATATGTACCAATACCTAAAATATATACCGAGTCTGACTTCAAATCGCTTTTTGTGTTTTTTAAGAAAACGGTTAATTTTTGTAGCTTAAATTTGTAGCAGAATATTTAGAACAACTAGCACAATTTAGCATAACAAAAAATTTAGTTTTCCCAAAATGGGGTCTGACTTCAAATCGTTTTTGTGTTTTTAAGAAAACGGTTAATTTTGTAGCCTAAAATTTTAGCACAATGTTTAGAACAACTGGCACAGTTTAGCACAACAACAAAAATTTAGTTTTCCAAAATGGGGGCTAGCGTAAAAACGATTTTTTTTATTTTAAGCCTAAACGAATAATTGAATTTTTTTTCGATCGGCACAAGTTGGCACAACACTAGCACAACTCAGCACAACTATCAAAACTTAAAAATTCAAAAAATGGGGCCAACTTTTACTATTTAAAATTTGCTAGAAAAAAATAAACTTAAAATTCAAATTGATTTAAAACTAACAGTTATTTCGACTGGCTACTTTTGAAATGAATACCCGGTATAAAAAATAATAAATATATTGTACTGTAATTTATGTGTTTACATTCTATTTTCAGATTTATGGATTTATTGCGGACGTGGTGTTAACAGTAGTACTTGCTCTTATTTTATACATCATTGTGGAAGCTCCAGCAAAGCAGATTTGCAAAATAATGATAAGAAAATCTGAAAAGTGATATTGGTTCAAATAATTTTATTTTCATTATTATAAATAAAGAAAATCAGTATTTTTGTTTTATACATTTATTATTATTTTTAGAACTTGTAAATACATTATTGCCATAGTTTTTACTAATGCATAAAATTAATCAATATCTCCTAGTAAGTCGCGAGTGATAATATTATTTTATTTATTTTGGTCAGATAACAATTTTATTAAATAATAAATTGATTAAATAATTTACCTACTAGTTTATTTGTTCAATAAAGTTAGTAAAAGCGTCAATAAATTTTTATTATAAATACGTACTGGTATACAAAATTTAATTAATTTAAAAATTTGTTTAATCCAAGTGTTTGATATTTTTTATACCAAAAATTACAACAATTAAAGTGATTTACCGAGGAAGACAGTAAACCATAATTTTTAAATTTTTAAGTCACTTATCCTTCTCGACATTATATTTCTTAATTTTAAAGTTCCTTCGTTTTCCAATGGGCCAAACAATTACCATCCTTCAATGCAATTATTTTATTATTTTTTAGTAATTTTTATATCCGCGTGATTATAAAAATATTTATAATAAAAATTACTTTCTTGTATTCTTTTTATCGAAACCGAGATCTGAACTATATTTTCACTAGGCAACTTAAATGAGTTACATTTCGTCCCCCCTTCATCGCGAATTTTTAGTGAAATTGGTGTCAAACGTTTGAGCTTCAATGAGCTTCTATTGAAATCGTTTGAACCACAACCGTCGTGGAGTTATTTTTCGTTCTGTTCGAATTTTTGTATGAATTTGGTGTCAATCGATAGAGTTTCGTTTGAGCTCCAATTAGCTTCTATTATCATACCGGTAATTTAATTGTTTACGAAATTGCAGATATTTGAATTTGCGGTAACTCCGAGCAAGTGACGCGCCATCATTCAACTTTTATTCCATTTTATCAGTTTTAACTTAAGTTTTAAATCATTTTAAAATATTTAAAAAAGTGCTTTTATTATATAATATATGTTTATAATTATATTTTATTAATAAAATGTTACAAATAAATAAAAATATAAAAATGCAAACTTTTTATACAGTATTATATTAAAAATTGCTCATTGGTAGCGATAACTCTCCACTACCTTGGGACAATTTTGTAGGTCATTATAATGTTTCCGTTTACCCAAGCTGTAACGCCAACAATAAGAAACGTAGTTCTCAATCGCATTCATATTCTTCTTCTGTGTTGGAGGTATAAAACTAATAACTCCTTTACAACAATAAACCTTGTTGTTAACCACAACTTGTAGGGGGATTTCCTTTAGTGGAATATTTAATCCCACTGATAAACTTTGATTTGATTTCATCGGTCCGCATATTTCTAACAAAACCTGTTGTCCAAAAATTAATCTTTTCTCTTATTTTTTTGCTCTTTTGGCATTAAAGAAAATCGGTATTCCCCTAAATTAAAAAAAATCGGTATTATTGTGTTTGAATTTTAGGTCCAGTACATGTTGGAGATTTCCTACAGTACTTTCTGTCAGGTTCACTACTGTTGATGAATATTGTGTATCAACGGTGGTGTTGCATTTGATACACTGGCGGCTCTCTACGATGAATGGATTATTTTTGAATAGCTCATTGTACAAATAATATTCTGTAGTTGCAACATTTATTTCAATATGATTCTTGAAAACCTTTCTTTAAGCAGTAACAATATCTATTAAAATGAAAGCACGCTTTTTTATAGGTTTGTGCGTCGATACCATCTCGCAGCATGAGCAATAAGTTCATATACTGGAAGTTTTAGGTTTTCATTCACATAACTTGCGAAATTAGAGCTTTCCGCATATGACGAACACAGAACATTATACTGTCAAATGCACATGCGTTTGTTGTGTGTAATAAGTTTTGCCAATCTTTACACTTTGTAAATCTAACGAATTTCCATTTCTTAGAATTCCAATGATGGAAGATCTTGTCTTGCTTTTATGGTTATTCCTCAATACCGTTGGATCTTGATCTAAATAATTGAATTTTTTTTTTTCACTTTGCTATCATCTGCAATAGAATGATGCCACTACACTCTTTAAGAGTAAGGATCGAAGAGAGAGATCATCTGCAAGACCTCCTCAATTTTCTCTCTCATTTTCTGACTCTAACTCGAATTCGTTTCTGAAATTGACCGCATCTTTTACTTTTCCCATTTTTTTCTGAATCTTTAGTTTTTGCAGATATTTTTTTCAGAACAGAACATTCCGTTGATTATTTTACAACGCTTATATAATATGCAGCATGACGTATTTGCCTATAAATGCGGTGTCAATGTTTCGTTATTACGGTAATTGGTAATCCTTTCAGAACGTTTGTATCTTTGAGTGGCTGGGCATAATTATTCTTACCATACTTTCGCAGATAACGTAATTTTGAATCTAATTCCTTTTTCTTTTTCTGTGTCACTTCCTACTAAATTACTTGAATTTGTTGAAAATGATCCTTTAGAAGATTTCGGAATGATATTTAAATTTAAGTCGTCCAACAAACCAAATCTGTTTAAGATAACTCGAGTGCAAATATACTTTTCATTAATCCCGGAAAATTGTTTAGCCATTTTAGTCCAGCATTCGTGTGATGGACGATGCAGCTTTTTTAAACTTATTTTCTCTGATAGCGATTTTTAAACTATCAGGATCGACTATTGGCGTTTTGAGCATGCTGATAACTGTTAGTCTGTATAAAAATAATGTTTATGGGTATGTTAACAAAACTTTTGAAACAAAAAAAACAATTGAAAAATTGTTTTTTGTATTCGTTATTAATAGGGGCGTTGTGAAGTGTATAAAGTTATATTGTTTTTCGAGACAGTGAAATTTAGCCCAGGACAATTATACAAAAATCTTTATGAAGTTTTTTCATCGGAATTTATTTTGACATCAGAAGTAGTGTGTCAAAAGTCCATTACAAAATCGTGTGCGCTAAAAAGTTATTAATGGTCAAAGGTCAAGAAAATCAGTTTTTCGCGAATATCTCGTAAAGTTTTGATATTACGTCAATTTAGGTTACAATAAGTTCTTTTTATTGTTTATTTAACCGATTCATTTTGGAAATCTTAATCTAATATTAATTTTAGAAGTTAATAATATATGTATATAATTTTAATATATTTATTATAGTATATTTAGTATACAGATATAGTAACCAAATACATAGTTTTTCATGTACTAATGATATTTTAATGTTGCTATACAATTTTAATTATGTTGTCTCAATTATTTTATAAATTTAGTTAGGTACTTCCTATAGTAACATAAGGACATTTCTATTGCGGTGTTAGTAATCTGAAGTTTGCTAAGGAAGCTATGGAATTTCAAAATTGCGGATCATGTGCTGTTGGTACAGCAGTAGTTTTTACGTCTGTTTTAGGATTTCCATTTATAAAATATTACTGCGAACACACAAATATGGATCAACCTAAAATAACTCTGCGTATGAGCAAAACTAAGTTGTGCATCAGTTTGTGCATTCTTCTTTTTTTAATCATAATGTGCGGCATATGTTCGATCAATTTAAAGAATTCTTTTCGAAAAGAAAACCCCTATTATCACGTTATGATCTATAGTTTCGATATGATGTTTCATTTTTGTGCTATAACACCCATGGCAGTATCAATGTTACAGATAAATGTAATAATCAATGTCATAAATGCAGGTCAAGAAATATTAAACAAATGGGAGGAATTAACAACACAGATTTTATTATCCGTAGCAGATACCTTAAAAATTAGAAAAAGCATTTATATTAATTTAATTCTCATACACGTATTTATGAGTGGATGTATAGCAGTTTTATTTTTTACGGAAGGTGATCCTAACTGCAGTTTTATAGAAAAACTTGGAACTATGATATCCTTTTATGTTAATCTAATGATAATATTTATTTTTATAGCCATTGTGGACTTATATTATTATGTATATACCGGTTTTCAGAGTCATTTAGAACATGAATTAATTGAAATGTTTTTTATTGAGAAAAATGTAACAAATATGTTGGTATCCTACGCTCAATTACACATTCGACTAAGGAAGACATTGAAACTGTTTAATGATTTCTTAGATCCAACACTATTGTTGTGGTTGATAGCTTGTGTAATAATTTTAATTACAAGTACTTTCGTATCCATGTTGTGCTTTTTTGATAGAGAAACCAATCCAATTACAACCCGAATAATTATAATGCAAACGGAATTTGTTATTTACATGTCTGTTATTACATATGTGTGCACTCTCTGCACCACTGTAGAATCCTTGGTAAGTAAAATGTTTTATATTAGGATATAACTCTTGAACTTGTTCAACATCTTCGTCGACTGTAAACCTACTTCTTTTGTTTATACTAATTCATAAATCAAATTATTCATAATACTCGTACTCTTATCTCTAAAAAAAATTGTATTCAAGCCACTCAACCATACGCATTATACTACCCTTATTAGGGAGACCGTCATGACCATCTATAGCATGAACTAAAAAAAATTTTTTTTTAAAGAAATGGGAAAAAACTTCTTAATCCTGTTTAGCTAAAATCTTTTTTTGAGTCTTTATTGCATAGAAAGAGTACGAGGGTTACGGAGTGGACAGAAAAGCTGAAGAAAAATTTACACCTTAAACATTTACATTATAATCTAAAAAATAGGGGTAAATATGAAAGTCATAGTTCCCCTTTGACCTTGTTGCAATTTTGGTCTTTATGCAAAAAGATAATTTAATATTTTTATCAAGATTCGTTAAACTATTCTTAAGATTTGTATTTTAGGGAAATAATAGTTTGAAATTTATGAATAAATTTCCACTAAGCATATTAAGTTCTGAAGAAGCAGAAAAGGTCAGTAATCCCAATTAATAATTTCTATCAATGCACCAACAGTCCAACATCAGTTCCAATCAATAATTAAAAAAAAAGCTTTCGGAAGCTATTTGCAATTATCTCTACAAAACAATTAGGGAAGTATTTTTTAATGTTAATTATCGTATAATGTTTTAGTTTGAAGTACTTCGTGATTTATTCGTCAAGCTTAATTCACGTGTTATGGTTTCAAATATGTTCCCTATGAGAATGCAGTTAGCAGGATCGGTAAGTCATAAAATTATTACGTCAGTCTCTCAAGTATATAGTAGTGTACTTAACAAATATAAACATGTTCCGCATAGCAAAGCGTACATACAGAAACTTATATTTATGAAGTAACGAATTTCAACTAATAACAGAGACAAGCTCGATATTTCAATCCGACAAATATTAATAGATCTCATATTTATCATTCGGATCTTATATAAAACTTTATGATGTTAATTGCGTAAATCCTACTTCATTTTGGTCTGCAAATAACGAAGGCGAAAACATGAAGCCTCGCGCAACAGGCAAAAATAGGCCCCTGTCTTTGATTGTTTTTTAATCTATTTTATGGCTCTTTGATGTGCACGCATAATTACTGTTTAAATTTTACAGCAATATAAATGGTCATACCATGTATGATTTTTTAGATCATAGATTTTTCCATATTTTATATGAGACTTTACTCACTAGTAATCTATAATTTTATTACAGATGTGTGGAACCGTACTTACCTATGTTGTTGTCGTTCTTCAATTTTACATAGTATGGTTTAAAAGTAATAATCACATAAAGTAAGGTATTGCATCAAACGATGTCTCCTACGGATGATTTTTAATGTGCACAATGGTTGAATTATAATATTTAATATAAATTATGTAGTAAAATTCGGTTTTAACAAATATAGCAAAATACTGTATCTAACGAGCACGACTGCATAAAAGTTTGGTTTTATGTATACATTTATCTACAAGCCAGTTTTCATGAATTGATGAATTGCACCGTTAACACTTAACTTTCAAAGGGAAGCTTGATGAGTGAGTCAATATGCTATAATGGTTTAAGCGCTCCACCATTTACTCACTTTGTTGTTTTAATACCTACAATCTTAAATAGTTTTGAATTGATAGTACAATTTGAATTTATATATTATTATTGTATAGTGCCTAGTTACATTGTATATCAGCACTTAATAATAAATTCGTTTCACTATTTTTGATAATAGTTATTTATATGCCTAGTTTCCAAAGTGGAACGTTATATCAACAACTCTAGATTGAGGAGAACCACGCATGTTTAAATGCACATGTGCCGAAGTTTTTTTAAATTTCACTATCTGAAATCTATCTGATGAATATATTGTAAACTAGATTGAAAGTAGAAAATGATATTTATGAGGCGGTTTGAAATTTGGGCCATACTTTGCAAGAAAGTAAACATTTTCTCTATTCATTGGGCAGTCGTGTTTAAAAATGTACAGTTTTTCCACAACAATCAGTTTTTATCATGCGATAATGAAAGTGTATACAAGAAAATAAATTTATTATTTGCTTCTGTTAAACTAAAATGATAAGTGATATGAGCACAAAAATACAAAATTAGAATTGTGGTTTGTTATAATAAAGCCCATTTTCTATAACTTTCTTAGTTAAACTCAGAACTTTAGTACTATCTAAGTAAGACAATGCTTTTAGTTTCATTTGTTTGTATCCAAGTATGCACATATTACTTTTTTTTGATAATGGCAAATCTACCAAATTTTGCACCTATAGCTAACTGAACATAAAACAGGTAAACCAGAATCTAGAGACCAGTTTAAGGTGAGTGCAGTATTGGTATTGGTAAGTAGAGAGAGTCGACTCCTTCAGGTAAAAAGCCGAAAACGTCAAAACGTTGTTGTGAAACCAAATCAGTATAATTTAAAAAGTTAAGTTTTATCAGTTAAATAAGTACAGGGTAATTTTTCAAAAAATAAAAGAGATCAAATTTCGTTCGACAACCAATAAAATGACTTTTAAAAAAAGCTTTTAATTATTATAATTATAGCTTTCGATTTCAACTAATGGTATTCCTAGAATAAAAATTATTTGATTTTCTTTACTATAGCTTTTGATTTTATTATTTGTTCCAACATTATGAGGTTTTTGTATCTGGTTCAAGAAGGAGTTTATTTTGATTTATTTGATTATCGATTGATTTCAATTCTTTAGCAATTCGCTTGGTTTTACAATTAAATTATGAAATGTACATATTTAACTTAGAAGTTGTTATTGCAACTTCAAGTTTTTGAAAATATCTTTAAGGTGGTTGCAGCGCTCCATTGGCATTTTCTCGAATCCATGTCAAAATATGAAAATTACAAGATATAAAGTTAATGATTTATCATAATTGTAAAACAAATTTGAAAAAGATTGACCGTGTACCTTGGGAGATAATCGGATTTGAAATTTTGAATTTAACATGTAAAAGCATAGGAACTCAGTAAAGTTTAGAATTTCCGTAAAATAAAATAGTTAAATCCATGTCAGACGCATAAAAATTAGTCTACGTGTAGGATAATATCTTACAAAATGGCAAAAAAAAAATTAAAAATTTTGACCATTTGGTTTGTCCGTAAATAATTTTTGAATATGATGCGATTTGATTTCTGAAAAACCGTATAAGTTTGGCATCGTCGCATAAATTAAAAAAGTTTTATGTCAGTGTCAATTTTAAAAGTTGGGTTTATTTTCTAAAATAAACGATGGCGGAACTTATAAAGTCGGAACAGACAATAAAGCCTAAACCCTGAAAAGAAGAAGAAGAAGGTTTATTTTCTATTTCAAATGAAATATAAATCAATTTGGCGGAAAACCATCGTTCAAAGTGCGGCCATTCGATGGAAAATAAGAAAGAAGGTTTGGTGCAATGTTATTACGGTATAATTTTCGTATGGTGCAAATAAAATAGAAAAATCTATTTGTTTAAGAGATAAATTTTGTCAGTTGATAATAATCCCTTCTTCTAATTCTTCAGCCAGTTATTGTGCACTCAAAATGCTAAACTTCCTTTACGGCGTGTCAATCTGTGGACTATGGGAAGGCAACAAGAAACCAACCGTCAGCCTGACTTTGGCCATGTTGATTGTCTATGCATTATATAAATGTATGGCACTCGAAGAAAATATTTTCAATGGAAAGTTTTATTACTAATTTTAATAAAAAATAAAAATAAATTTTTTGAAAAATAAAATTAATTAAAATAGAAAAAACTTAAAATCGTGGGATTCGATCCAACCATCACGTGTGTATGAGGACGGACGCTAGATAATCACGCCATGAGCCTATTATCAATTATTTTCTACACAAACTATAATTATGAAAAGACTTGAGTTTTCCAAAAGCGTACTTTTGGAATTGATTGCAAAATGTGTAGGGTTACGGTGTTGATAAAATTTCATCTTGTAATAAATTGCCCACGTGAGCACAAATAGTATATTACACTACGAGGGCCGAAAGTTGAATTTTCGGCCCTGCGCGTCATGATGCCCCGAGGCGAAGCCGAGGTCATGACGCGCAGACAGATTTCAACTTTGGCCCGCGTAGTGTATACGATTTTTTCATAGCCGGTCGAAAGTACGTTATTAATTCTACTTTTAACTTTAAATGTTGATGACATCTTCCTCGTCCATTGATTCATCAGATGACAACGTATTGTTCATTTTGCTCGGTTATTAAAATGACTTCAATGATACTTTATTATTAAATTCACTGACGACAAAACTACATTGTAAGTACAAAGTAGTGACAGCGGTTAACGATTTGTTGTAGCAACAGAATAAATAGTCCCTAGTTACGAGTATTAATACGCATGAGAAATTCTTTCCTCCCGGCGTTATAGAGGCGCGCGTGTACTTCTCAAAGGAGTAAATGTTCAACTTTCGTCCCTGCTATTAGGGACGAAAGTACGTACTCGACCGGTATGAAGAAAATATTATTTAAATATATTTGACGTTTGATTATTTAATTTAAGAAAGAGTGCTAGATTAATAATTTATATTATAACTTATTGCGGCGCTGCCAAATTGAAACGTCGTATATGATCCGTGAGTCAAATGAGTTATTGTAAATTCTTGAATAAATCGATACGTTGAAATAAAACAATCGATTCTTAATCCTCACACATTCGTTTTAATATTATAACTAGCACTACCATTATAACAATTTTAAAGCATTAATAACAATATTTTATGCATTAGTCACTCAAAACTAGACTGGATCGCTGCAACTACCTTAATCGTTTGATAAACTGAATGAATTTGGAAAAATATTATATGGATTAAAAAGTTGTAGTGTGTTTCTAATTTAGCGTACTCTTCAGATTTAATCACTGGTTCTATTGGTAAAATTCGCGATTCTAATATCATTTGGTTGTGAGCCAGATTTTGAGTTTCATTGAATTTTCTAATAGTGTGATTTGATCTTTCATTAAAATTTTGATTTTTGTTCATTGTTAGAAGAGTAGAAATTGCTTTATCATTTAAGGGTTACATCTAATTAAAAAATAAATATGACTGTTTTTTTATTGGATTAAATAATCTGTAAACATCCCAAGAATGTTATACAAAAGAAATTATACTCAGAATTTTTTTTTTAATTTTTGAGAGCTCATTTTTCGAAGCGTCTCCGAGCGTACCGAAACGCACAAAATAACCTCAGTAAAAGTACAATTGAGTCCTTTAGCCTAGTTAACTAAAGCTTCTTAGATAGATTCTCTAAAGAAGTACACACAATTTTAAGATTGATTAATAATTTATTGTTACTTTTATAAATAAAGACCAATTTTTAGATAAATATTTTTAAAACAATGCCACTTGGTAAACAAACCATATTTCTTAATAATCGTGTGTACTTCTCTAGCACAACTATTGAAAATTAGGAAAAACATTTTAATTTTTATCCAGATGCTGATCCAACACAGTTATGTTTTCAAAGCCAAATAATTATACCTTCAAAAAATTCTTAAATTAAAATTTTTTTAATTAAAAAATAATATTATATTAAAAATTATTTTTATTTTAACAAACCAATTAATTAATATAAAAATAAAAAATTACAGGAAACAAAATAAAAAATCTTAATATAAATTTAAAATAACTTAAATAATATTATAAATTAATAAAATTATTTAAATATTATTAAATTTAAAGTAATTAAGTTTTAAATTTTAAATTTTAAATATGAAAATTTAAATTAATTAAGATTTTGAATTTCAAATTTTAAAAATATATTTAAATTATTAATCATTAAATGTGAAATCGTTGAAATTATTATCTCAAAGTCTGAATTTAAATTTTTTTAACAAACCATTTCATAAATTTTAACTTTATAAAATTTTTTATTTATATTTACTACTTTTTAATTTTTATAAGTTAACTATTTTTTCACAGAAAAACTCCCACTATTATAAATACATTTAGCATTATATTTCAATGTGATTAAGCTTAGTTCAATACTTTATCACTAAGGTATTTAATTTCTATAATTTAATTAGTTAAAATTATTTTAAAATTGATCACCTTTATATCTTAAGTTTAAATTAGGTTAATAATTCATATTTAAATTGATTTTCAAAAGTATGATCATTGGATGTTTGGATATTTATTTAAGTTCTTGATTTATATTAATATTGAAAATACTTGTGAACATATTAATAATATTAAATACTGAAATCAAAATATTTTCTAAATTATAATTAATTACATATTATAATCTATATTAATAATTTTAAATGATCTCTGTTTATATACTTATATGTTTATTAAGTGCTTTCTAAATTTCGATTTTCATGAAATCATTAGTATAATGATCAAAAATGTAATAATGATTTGAGTAATTTAAAATAAATATGACTCATTGTAATTTGACAGCTAAATTTATGATTAGGAAAACATTATAAATTATGAAATTCATTTAGAATTTCAATATATTCGTATCATTATGTTATATTAATAATTTAATTTAATATTCTAATAGTTTTAAAGTACTATTGTAATTATATTTATGAATTTACGAGTAATATTTAATATTAGATTATAACGACAAATTTCATGTATAATTATAACATATTAATTATAGCTTGATATTAGAATTATTAAATGTTTTATTAGAATTATGTCAATAATAAATTAACTACTTTTAATGTTTTAACTATTGTGTTATGTTGTTAATATACTATTTGTATCATGTATTTACAATATTCACTGTAGTTTTGTAAATGTTTTCATATGTAATCCAATCACATTGTTCAGAATATTTATTACAATGTATTTATTCAATGTTAATTTACATAAATCTTAAATGAATTTTTATTGGAATATGTAATCTATACATATAATCTTTTAAGAATACTGAATTTGACATTCAAAATCTTCTTGTTTAATAACAATCCTCAATGTAAATCATTCGTTAAAAATCTGTTAAGCATCATTATCATGTAGATAAACATCTTACTACGTAACAATACTATTAAAAAACATAAAATTTGTACCGATATCAAAGTTTTCATATCTCTATTCGAATCTTTGTACAATGTAGAATGTCAAATTTATGAAACTAATTATAGCCACTAGTACATTTAACATGTAAATTAACTAGAAAATGTACATGAGTAACATCAATTAATCATTACAGATATTACATGAGTTAAGAGTTTATTTTCAAGACCATGTTTATAGAAGCTTTTAATCTGAACTATTTAGTAATGACTATTTTGACAGCATTACGATATTACAAATTGCATATTAGTTCAGTATATTGATGCATTAAATTTAATTAAGATTTTATTATGATTTAAGGAATCTTTAAACTTTAATATATTTATGAAATTTAGACTATTTGAACTTTATGTATATCAATCAATAGTATAATTTTCTAATATAGTTTAATAAGATTATATTTAATATAATAATTTAATAATGTTACTATAGATAATTTCTATTAATATTGAAAAGTAATTTAAATTTTCAATTAATTAAGTCATGCATAATCAATTTTAAAGATTTATTCCATAAAGTCATGCAATTTTCTGATACGTAGATACTTAATAAATTTATATGATAATCTATTCTAGAACTTACATACAGAAACTTATATTTATGAAGTAACAAATTTCAACTAATAACAGAAGCAAGCTCGATATTTCAATCCGACAAATATTAATAGATCCCATATTTATCATTCGGATCTTATATAAAACTTTATGATGTTAATTGCGTAAATCCTACTTCATTTTGGTCTGCAAATAACGAAGGCGAAAACATGAAGCCTCGCGCAACAGGCAAAAATAGGCCCCTGTCTTTGATTGTTTTTTAATCTATTTTATGGCTCTTTGATGTGCACGCATAATTACTGTTTAAATTTTACAGCAATATAAATGGTCATACCATGTATGATTTTTTAGATCATAGATTTTTCCATATTTTATATGAGACTTTACTCACTAGTAATCTATAATTTTATTACAGATGTGTGGAACCGTACTTACCTATGTTGTTGTCGTTCTTCAATTTTACATAGTATGGTTTAAAAGTAATAATCACATAAAGTAAGGTATTGCATCAAACGATGTCTCCTACGGATGATTTTTTAAAGTGCACAATGATTGAATTATAATATTTAATATAAATTATGTAGTAAAATTCGGTTTTAACAAATATAGCAAAATACTGTATCTAACGAGCACGACTGCATAAAAGTTTGGTTTTATGTATACATTTATCTACAAGCCAGTTTTCATGAATTGATGAATTGCACCGTCTGATACAACATTTAACTTTCAAAGGGAAACTTGATGAGTGAGTCAATATGCTATAATGGTTTAAGCGCTCCACCATTTACTCACTTTGTTGTTTTAATACCTACAATCTTAAATGGTTTTAAATTGACTATTCAATTCACATGTCATCTGTTAAAAGTGGACTAATCAAAAGCAACATTCGCAATTTCAGAGCCAACCGAAATAAATTATAGTGACAATTGCACTAGTGGAATTAGATCGACAATTGCACTAGTGGTGCAAGTGATAATTTTATATATAAATACAAAACTTTGCAAATGACAAAAGTTTGTTTACTGGTTGTAATGGAAATGAAATCATGTGCAGCTCAATTTTTAAATTATAATTTTTGAAAATGAAATTTGTGAATTGAATAGTCTCTCGAATACCATTCGTAGTCAAAGTTTATAGACTATTTTTGAGGTGGTATCACTCATGTTCATTGCGCTTAGAATAGCACTCGTGCTAACGCACTCGTGCTATTTGTACACAAGCGCAATAAATATACGTGTACCACCTCAAAATAATCGACATAACTTTGACTACTTGTGTATTATAAATGATAGTACAATTTGAATTTATATATTATTATTGTATATTGCCTAGTTACATTGTATATCAGCACTTAATAATAAATTCGTTTCACTATTTTGATAATAGTTATTTATATACCTAGTTTCCAAAGTGGAACGTTATATCAACAACTCTAGATTGAGGAGAACCACGCAAGTTTAAATGCACATCCTGCCGAAATTTTTTAAATTCCACTATCTGAAATCTATCTGATGAATATATTGTAATCTAGGTTGAAAATGGAAATAGCTATTTTCGTGACTAGTACTTAAATAGGCTACATTACCGAGAATGGAAACAAGCTATTGAAGTACGTGTTATGAACAATATTTTTGCAAATCTGCAATTCGGTAAATAAAGAATATTTTAACAAAGTTGCTCAATCTGGACAATGCTGAAATGAAAATAACTCGCCAGTAGTGCGGAAAAGTGAAGGTAAAGTCATCTCGCGAAAGATAAGATTACGAAAAAATAAAATAACATGAGTAATCTTACGTGCAGAAAACAAGCCGCTTTCAATGCCATGTAATGTATGAAATGATAGTATTTCGCTGCAGAATTGCAAAATGATATTTATGAGGCGGTTTGAAATTTGGTTCATACTTTGCAAGAAAGTAAACATTTTCTCTATTCATTGGGCAGTCGTGTTTAAAAATGTACAGTTTTTCCACAACAATCAGTTTTTATCATGCGATAATGAAAGTCTACACAAGAAGAAAAAATATTATTATTTGCTTCTGTTAAACTAAAATGATAAGTGATATGAGCACAAAAATACAAAATTAGAATTGTGGTTTGTTATAATAAAGCCCATTTTCTATAACTTTCTTAGTTAAACTCAGAACTTTAGTACTATCTAAGTAAGACAATGCTTTTAGTTTCATTTGTTATTTGTTTGTATCCAAGTATGCACATATTACTTTTTTTTGATAATGGCAAATCTACCAAATTTTGCACCTATAGCTAACTGAACATAAAACAGGTAAACCAGAATCTAGAGACCAGTTTAAGGTGAGTGCAGTATTGGTATTGGTAAGTAGAGAGAGTCGACTCCTTCAGGTAAAAAGCCGAAAACGTCAAAACGTTGTTGTGAAACCAAATCAGTATAATTTAAAAAGTTAAGTTTTATCAGTTAAATAAGTACAGGGTAATTTTTCCAAAAATAAAAGAGATCAAATTTCGTTCGACAACCAATAAAATGACTTTTAAAAAAGCTTTTAATTATTATAATTATAGCTTTCGATTTCAACTAATGGTATTTCTAGAGTAAAATTATTTGTTTTTTTTTACTATAGCTTTTGATTTTTATTATTTGTTCAAACATTATAAGGTTTTTTGAATCTGGTTCAAAAGGAATTTATTTTATTTATTTGATTATTGATTGATTTCAATTCTTTTAGCAATTCGCTTGGTTTTCCAATAATTGAATTACGAAATGTACATATTTAACTTAGAAATTGTTATTGCAACTTCAAGTTTTTCGAAAATATCTTTAATCGTTTGATAAATAGAATGAATTTGGAAAATATTATATGGATTAAAAAGTTGTAGTGTGTTTCTAATTTAGCGTACTCTTCAGATTTAATCACTGGTTCTATTGGTAAAATTCGCGATTCTAATATCATTTGGTTGTGAGCCAGATTTTGAGTTTCATTGAATTTTCTAATAGTGTGAGTTAATCTTTCATTAAAGTTTTGATTTTTTGTTCATTGTTATATAGAGAGAGTACAAATTGCTTTATCATTTAAGGGGTTACATCTAATTGAAAAAAATAAATATGACTGTTTTTTTATTGGATTAAATAATCTGTAAACATCCCAAGAATGTTATACAAAAGAAATTATACTCAGAATATTTTTTTTAATTTTTGAGAGCTCATTTTTCGAAGCGTCTCCGAGCGTACCGAAACGCACAAAACGGCCTCAGTAAAAGTACAATTGAGAGTCCTTTTCTTAGATAGATTCTCTAAAGAAGTACACACGATTTTTAAGATTGATTAATAATTGTTACTTTTATAAATAAAGACCAATTTTTTAGATAAATATTTTTAAAACAATGCCACTCGGTAAACAAACCATATTTCTTAAAATCGTGTGTACTTTTCTAGCAAAACTATTGAAAATTAGGAAAAACATTTTAATTTTTATCCAGATGCTGATCCAATACAGTTATGTTTTCGTTCGGTGAGCGCCTTAAAAAATAAGTTCTTACTGTAGCGGCGACTGACCCACCATTTTGAATTTTTTTTTTCGTAACAATTTTTTTTTATACTTCAATATATGCAGAACAAACCCTCCAAATTTAATTTTAATTGCTTTCTTAGTATTCTCAAATAAAATTCCCAAAAAGTAGCATTTTTTAGTAGCATTCAGTGGTTGATATAGTTACTTTAAAAATCGAAAAAATGAGTACTAATCTGAAACAATAAGAATTCTTAGTTTCTTAATATGAATAATTTCTTCTTTGTTTTTTGTTAATTTTTTTATTTTGATAATATTTTTGACAATATTTTGCGGTTTGTCAAATTTTACAATTATTTATATAGAAATTATATATAATTTTAACCTCTGAAATTAATATTAGATTAAAGTTTTTAAAATTAAATGGTTAAATAAACAATAAAACGAAATATTATTTGTAAGTTTTCAGCAATGTTTACTGCTGTCATCAGACGTTTAATAATAAATTATTCGTATAATAAATAAATTTTTAAATTTTTAAAAATTAAATTTTAATTAAATTAATTAAATATTTTGTTTTATTGTTTATTTAACCTTTTAATTTTAAAAATTTTAATCTAAAATTATTTATATAATTTGTTATATCAGTTTTCATTGAGGGCCAATAATATTTTTTTAATTGTTCGTATGTTTCATTAATTTCGCGATGATTGCATTTTCCTTCATGTTGGAATTTTATCTGCATGATACGAGTATCTGTTGTGCAACAGATTTTACTATTTTGGTACATCTAATTAATTTAATTTTGTTTGTATTAAAACTTCCTATGAACTTCATTAAACTCGGTGTACTGGGTTTCATCAAAAAGTACAAATGAAAAGTTTTATCTTCAATAGCATAATTTTTAAAAATTCTAAAATAAAGTTTGGATTTGATTTGAGAATTTGAAAATTATGAATTTCTTAAAATAACAATTTGGTTACTTTTATTATTAATAATTTTATCTAAAATTGGGATTCCTACATTATTTATGCTAGAGTCTTTAGAAGAATGGACAGTTGAAGTATTATTAATTTTTCGAGATTGTTTAATTATGTTGGGAGTCTAATTTAAATGTCTTGTAAAATTTAAATTTTTTTAGATGGATTAGTTTTTTATGTGGAAGGTAATTCATTATTTTGACTAAATGTTATGGAATTAGTATTTTGTTCGTGTTTTGGGAATCGATGGATCGTTCTGGATCTGTTGATAATTCTTGCATATTTTCTACTATGTCCAATTGTGTCACCGGGATTATTGTGCATGCTTTCATCATCCATGGCATTTATTCTTATTCTCGATAATGCGTCAGCGTTTAAATTTTGTTTTCTTTTTGTAGATAATTTCGTAATCAAACTTTTCAAGGCGAAACCGCCATCTTAGTAATTTGCTATTTGGCTCGCTCGTATTAAATATCCAAACAAGGGACATATGGTCGCAATAAATGGTAAATCTTCTTCCAAACAAATAAGGTCGAAAATATTTACATGCCCATAAACTGGCCAATAGTTCTTTCTCTATTGTTGAATATTTTGTTTTGTTTTAGTTAAGAGTTCTGAATGCATACGCAATAGGTTTATCGTTTGGAACGTTTCCTTGAGATAAAACCGCTTCAATTGCATAGTTACTGCCATCTGTTGTTAACACAAAAGTTTTGAGAAATCAGGATATTGTAGAATGAATTTATAAGAAGATTATTTTACAAATTTGGGGTTGTGTTTTTTAAAGAAACTGTCATTGGTTTTGTAATTTTAGCAAAGTCTTTAATAAAACGTCTATAGTAACCTAGTAAGCCTAAAAACGATTTTATTTCTGTTGGAGTTTTTGGAATAGGAAAATTTTGTACTGCTGATAATTTATCGAGATGAGGTTTTACTCCACCGAGTGTTATGATGTATCCAAGATATTGCACTTACTTTCTTAAAAATTCAGATTTGTCTAATTGAATTTTTAAGTTTGCTTCCCTGAGTCGGTTAAAAATTTGTTTTATACGCAGAATATGTTCCTGAAGAAATGTACTGAAAATTACTATAGGTACTCCAGGTAAAAACTAAATATGTTGTTTGCAACATAGTTATTAGTTTTGCAGTTTTAATATTATTTATGACTCTTTGAACAGTGGAGGGCAAATTTTTTAAACTAAACGGCATACGCCTGAATTCAAAATGGCTGACTTCCCTTGAGAATGCAGTTTTTTGAATGTCATTGGAATCCATTTCAATTTAGTGAAATCTATTAGCGAAATCTAAATCTTGTTGGTTTGGTTTCATTCTGTCTGTTTTCTTAATTCCAGTGCCTATAAGATTGTCCGACGATTTTTGTCCGTTGTCCGGTGTTTTGATGAATGTTTGGTTGTAGCGATTTTTGTCCACTTCTTCACAATCTTGTTTGCTTTCAGATTCTTTTATTTGTCAAATAAACCGTTAAAACAGACCGTTTCTTTGGTTTTCTTGATGAAAATTAAAAAACATTTTGACTAATCTGTTTTGACTACGCCAATTTCGTTCGGCAACTAATAAAATGACTTTAAAAAACTTATATCTGAACACGTAATACATAAGTTACGCGATCGAACTGTATAATTTTAACTAACATGAGCTTTCTATTCTAATTGTTTATATAAGTAAATAAATGCTTACTATTCTAGATGATATGATAATATATAAATGCAACTTTGCTGATCAAAGTTCATTAATCTAGAGGTTATTATACATAACTCTCAGGTGTAATTTTAAATACCACAGTAAAAAAAGTTTTATTATTCCAATAATGCTGTGGAAAATCCTCGAAATTATTTCGAATTATCTACCTACTTTTCACAAATTTACACACTTGGTACCTACATAAATAAATAAATGTAATTATTATTGACTTAACAGAAATCAAGAACATACAATTAATGTTTACTTTAAAATATTAATATAATAAAACTATTTATACATATATAAATTTATGTTATTTTCGTTATGTTTATTCACCGATTTTTATGATAAAAGTACATAAATACATACTGAAGTATCGTTTCGGCGTCAGTAAGCGGGTATTACTTTGCTGGTGAAACAATGACATTTCGAAATTGCATACCATGTGCTGTTAGTACAGCGGTGCTTTTTACATCTGTTTTAGGATTACCATGTATAAAATACTGTTGCGAACATATTAATAATACTGATCGATTCAAAGTAACTCTCCATCGAAGCAAAGCCAAGTTTTGCACCAGTTTCTGCATACTACTTTTATTAATCATAATTTGCTGTACCTGTGCAATCAATTTAAAAAATTCGTTTCAAAAAGAAAACCCCTATTTTTATGTTATGATAAACATTTTTGATCTGATGAGCCATTTCAGCTCCATAACATGCATAATAGTATCGATGTTGAACGTAAATATAATGATTGATATCATAAATACTTTTCAAGGAACACTGGATAAATGGCAGGAACACACATCAAAAATTTTATTATCCGCAGCAGATACCTTTAAAATTAGGAAAAACGTTTATATTCATTTGTTTCTCGTACATTTTTTTACATGTGGATGCATGGTGGTTTTATTTTTCAAGCAAAACGATCCCAGTTGGAGTTTCACTGAAATAACTGGAACGGTGATTTCTTTTTATATTAATTTAATGATAGTGTTAATTCTTAATGTCATTTTACAAGTATACATTCATGTTACCATCAGTTACCAAAATCATTTAGAAGATGAATTAGTGAAAATATTTTTTATTGAGAAAAATTTAACCGATATCTTGATATCCTATGCTCAATTACACATTCGACTAAGAAGGATAATTACGCTGACAAGTGATTTCCTGAATCCTTCGGCATTGTTGTGGATAATAAGTTGTGTAATAATTCTAATCTCGAATACTTTCGTATCAATGTTGTGCATTTTTGATAATCAAACATATCCAATCACCACACGAATAATTTTAATGCAAATGCAATTTGGAATTTATACTTTTGCTGTTGGATATTTATGCATTCGAACAACTCTTGTTGGAGCCTTGGTACGTAGAATATTTGATAATATAAATTTACATCCATTTTAACAAAATTTTCATGGTAGTGAAAATAGAGGGGTGTATAAAAATCAAAAATAATAATTAGTAATAACTTAATGTGTGTATTTTAGGGGAAGCAATACGTTGAAATTCTTATATAAATTTCCAATTAATGCATTAAACTGTGAAGAAGCAGAGAAGGTTAGTAAAATTCTTAATACTTTAAATCTGCCGATTAAAAATTGCGACTAAACTAGAAAAATGTTCAAAATATTTATGCAGTGTCCATTTTTTGCAAAACAACGAAATCAATGTAACAAATTTGTTATTACAATGTAGGAAACAAGTTAGCTACTTAAAGTAAAGCCACGGATACCATAGCAAAATTCTCAAAATTTTTGTTTTCTTAACGATAAATTTACTCTGTAAATTTTAACAAAATAATAGCCATTAGTGAATTTTGTCGTACGTGTCAGACCAATTTACAAAAATTGTTCTGAGTTATTTTTACTCCTTAACATCTTTAAAAAATTTTTTTGAAAAGTCAACATATGTAGCTAAGTCGTTTTGAATTGGAATATCCATACGTAAACTTAGTTTGTGATTTAAAGCTTTAACAAAATTCTGAAGTACGTTTGTAAAGTTTAATTATCATGTTTCAGTTTGAAGTACTCAAAAGTTTCTACATCAAGCTAAATCCGCAAGTGATGGTTTCAAAGATGTTTCCTATAGATATTCAATTAGCAGGATCGGTAAGGCATAAAACTACAGTATAATTTTGCGAGTAGATTAACTTTAATATTGTTGTAACAAACGAGATAAACATGATTGATGTTGCAGTGCCTATGTTAAAAAAATATTTTGACCACTAAGAGAAAATAAGACAACTGTCTGGTTGCCATTAAAAATCGGTTAAAATATAGTTATTACTTCATCCTTAGTCAAGGAATAATTTTTTAGCTAAATTTAGCTGTCGGTTAATGGGAAGCCATGTAATAGCTAAAAATAGGTACCCGGGCAACCCGGGATTACTAATGATCAATATTTTTAATTTCAGATGTGTGGAACAGTAATTACCTATGTTGTTGTTGTCATCCAATTTTACATCGCATGGGTTAGAAGTAGAAGTCACAATGAATAAGGTTTTTTTTCACTCCTCGGATGATTATTAATTTTGCACAGTATTTGCACTAATAATAAAACTAGCTTATTAATATTATAACAGAATATATTAGTATAGACATTATTTGCAGGTTACATATTTTTAAAATATTTATAATTCAAATTATTTAAATAATACATAAAATGTGAGTGGTAATTATCAATAGGTTAATTTTCTATTGTGTATTTAGTAATGTTACAATGTAATAATTCAACTATAAATGTATTTCAACCTTAATTAAATAATAGTCTTATTACAACATGATATAATTAAATCAAAAACGCCATAGCAATGAATTGCTGTTGAATTTGGTATTTACTAATTTTGAAGATCTTTCTGTGATGTTTCTATTCAACATTTTGCTTATTTTACATAGTATAATATCCTTAGCAGTTCATACTCAAACTTATTAATCAATAACTGCATTCATGGCTTCAAACGTCCTGATTACCTGTTACTGTTATCCGGTAAATTGCTTGATAAGCTAACTAGTGTCATTGCAGTTAAGCTAAGCAGCTCAAAAATTATCATTGAGCAGCAGTCCGGGTTTACTGCTGGCCGTTCAACGACAAGAATGGTGCAATTAACATCATCTTAATGTGACTTGGCAGTTACTTTGTAGGTAGAACCCGGCTTATAAAGAGTGACAATATCTCATTGCAGGGTCATCCCGTTTATTTCGCTTTAATGTAATTAATTAATCACTACACAATAAACTAGCAAAGCTTTTAATTAGACCACCAATCATTACCTAACGATTACCAAACGTTTGGCATAAAAAAGTTAAAAAATCGATTGAAGGGGGGCTAACTTGATGGAGGTAAAGATAACCTACCTCCTGGTCAGACGCTGCAGTTCCTTATGAAAATCTTCTTCTGGATGTAAACTTGAATTCGGATCTTCTTCTTTTCTTCTTCATCAGCCCGTAGTCGTCCACTCCTGAACATAGGCCTCTCCCATTTCCTCCCAAACCTCTCTATCTTGCGCCTTCCTCAACCACTCCCAACCTGCCACCTTCTTTACATCGTCGAGCCATCTTTTTTGGGGTCTGCCTCTGCTTCTCTTGGTCATTCTCGGCTTCCAGTTTATTATCTTTGGTGTCCACTTGTTGCAGTCCTGCCTCCCGACGTGCCCGGTCCAGCTCCACTTCAGCCGCGCCACACGTTCCATCACATCCGTCACCTTCGTTTTTCTTCTTATTTCTTCGTTACGGATGTGGTCTCGCAGACTCACTCCGAGCATAGACCTCTCCATCGCTCTCTGTACCACTCTTAGTCTTTCAGCGCTTTTGCTGGTTACAGTCATCGTTTCCAGTCCATATGTTATCACCGGCAATATACAGGAGTCGAACACTTTGCGCTTTAAGTTTATGGGGATTTCGGTATTTGCGAGTACGTGTCGTAGTTTTCCGAAGGCTGCCCATGCAAGGCTCTTTCTCCTTGTGATCTCAGCCCCCTGATTTTCTTTCCCTAACTTAATTTTATGGCCTAAGTAGATGTACTCGTCGACTTTTTCTATCGTGATGCCGTCTATTTTTATTTCCTCGTTTAGTTCTTCTTTTCCTAACCCTGATAGGATTTTAGTTTTGGTTAGGTTCATTTGCAGCCCTATGTTTTGTGATACTATATTGAGATCTTGTAGCATATTTTCAAGTTCTTCGGGCGTGCTGCTCATTAGGACTATATCGTCTGCGAAACGTAGGTGGCTTAGATATGCTCCATTTATATTAATTCCTTTTGTTCCCAACGCAACTGCTTGAAAGCGTTCTCAGCGTTTTATCGTGGATGAACGAGAACTTTTTTCAACCTTTCAAATGATGTATTGCAAGATAGGGGATACTAGCGTGCGTGAAGTTGGCCCCCCCAATTTTGAAATTTTTAAGTTTTAATAGTTGTGCTAGTGTAGTGCCAACTTGTGCCGATTGTAAAAATTCAATATTCGTTTAGGCTTCAAATAAAAAAATCGTTTTTTACGCTAGCCCCCCCATTTTTCGAAAATTAAATTTATTTTGTTGTGCTAAATTGTGCTAGTTGTTCTAAACTTTGTGCTAATATTTTGGGCTACAAAAATTAACCGTTTTCTTAAAAAACACAAAAAACGATTTGGAGTCAGCCCCCCAATTTTGGAAAAATAAATTTTTATTTGTTGTGCTAGTTGTTCTAGAGTACATAAAGTATATTGAAGTACAAGTGAAATATCATGAAGTTAGTAAATTTTTAGTGAATTAAAATTACATGAAATACATTAAATTAAACTTTGATTTCTTTAGTTAATTTTGTAATTTTTTTTAGCTCATTTGTTTGAATATCATCGAGGTTTGGTAGCTCAATAAAAAACATTGGTAATTCATTTTTTGTCGTGATTAATTAATTACATTAAAGCGAAAATAACGCGCTTGTCCCAGTTTTACAGAGACGGCCCCAAAATGTAATAATACAATTTAAACTATCTTCTTATGCTCGATTTCTTCAACTATAGTTATCTATCAGTTAAAATACATTAAAGTTAAATTGACAAAATTACCAATGAGGTGTTTGATTTGTTTTGTTGTGTGCTTGGTTATTTCGTTGTGGTCTGATTGGATGGGATTGGATAAGGTGCATATCATCAGCCCATTTCCAGTGCAAATATTTAATTGAAAAAAGTCTATTGTTCATTCTTTATTTTCTGTTGGATCTTTTTTGTTTTTGAATTATTTAGATAATTAGGGAGAAGGTTGGAGACCTGCTAGTTCTACCCTCTCGATTTTGAAAATAAAGTTAATAATCGTTTGTGCATGATTGTACATAATTTATTTTTGCTTTGCCCTTTTTTGTTGCCCCCCTCCCAAGAATATGTCATAATTTTTTTAGAAAACTAAAACGGTAGCGGAGAGTTTCTACTAAATTTTCAAACCGTTAATATGTTTGCCTGTAATGTAATATTTGGGCACTGAAGGGTGTTTTACACCCCCAGACACCCCGGATTAATTAGTTTATTTTTTATCCGAAGTAAACTGTAGATCTTCCATTGCAGAGGCACTGGAGGGTGTTCCACACCCCCCAGACCCCCGGATCGAGTAGTTTATTTTTTATCAGAAGTAAACTAAAGATCTCCCGTTGCAGAGACACTGGAAGAGGTTCCACACCCCAGACACTCCGGTTTAAATAATTTATTTTTATTAAAGTGAATTAAATATTTAAGCATATCCCAAGTTTTTTTAAATTAGCTATGGCCAAGTAAATGTGTTTAATTCATAATCTGACAATTAATCACAAATTGCATAATTATAAATTCCATACCCCCTGGGAGGTAAATCTCTGCAACGGGAGATCTTCAGTTTACTTTTGATAAAAAATAAACTACTCAATCTGAGGGGTCGGGGGGACACCGTCCATTGCTCCTGCAACGGGAGATCTTCAGTTTACTTCTGATAAAATAAACTACTCAATCCGGGGGGTCTGGGGGATGTTGAACACCCTCCAGTGCCTCACTCCCCAATTCCCAAATTTCTGACACCAATATTAATCCTATATGTACAGGGTAAAACTGCTACGGTGATTTTTCCACGCAGCTAATTATTTATTACCTTTAGTAATTAATAAATAAATTAAAAAAATTTAATTCAAGAAATAATTATTTTATGTACTTTATGTAATGTTTCTAAAAAATATGTACAATTATCTAGTAGAGCTATATAGTAGTCTAATTATGTAGTAGAGCCAAAAATATGTACCAATACCTAAAATACATATATACCGAGTCTGACTCCAAATCGCTTTTTGTGTTTTTTTAAGAAAACGGTTAATTTTTGTAGCCTAAAATTGTAGCACAATATTTAGAACAACTAGCACAATTTAGCACAACAAAAAAAATTTAGTTTTCCAAAAATTGGGGTCTGACTTCAAATCGTTTTTAGTGTTTTTTAAGAAAACGGTTAATTTTTTTCGTCTAAAACTTTAGCACAATGTTTAGAACAACTGGCACAATTTAGCACAACAACAAAATTTAGTTTTCCAAAAATGGGGGCTAGCGTAAAAAACGATTTTTTTTATTTTAAGCCTAAACGAATAATTGCACAACTATCAAAACTTAAAAACTCAATAAATGGGGGGCCAACTTTTACTATTTAAAATTTGCTAGAAAGAAATAAACTTAAAATTCAAATTGATTTAAAACTAACAGTTATTTCGACTGGCTACTTTTGAAATAAATACCCGGTATAAAATATAATAAATATATTGTACTGTAATTTATGTATTTACATTCTATTTTTAGATTTATGGATTTATTGCGGACGTAGTGTTATCAATAGTACTTGCTCTTATTTTATACATCATCGTGGAAGCACCAGCAAAACAGATTTGCAAAATAATGATAAGAAAATCTGAAAAGTGATATTTGTTAAAATAATTTTATTTTCATTATTATAAATAATAAAGAAAATCAGTATTTTTGTTTTATACATTTATTATAATTTTTAGAACTTGTAAATACATTATTGCCATAGTTTTTACTAATGTATAAAATTAATCAATATCTCCTGGTAAGTCCCGAGTGATAATATTATTTTATTTATTTTGGTCAGATAACAATTTTATTATAGTATATAACATTACTAGCAAGGTAAGAGGGTTTTTACTGGCGAATGGAGGATATAACTGACGAGCCGCAGGCGAGTCAGTTACCTCCTTGAGCCAGTAAAACCCGTTACCTTGCGTGTATTGTTTTATATTTTATTTGTTTCTCATTTGTAAAAAGGTTAGATAAATTCCAAAAAAATCTCAATAATTTGTCGCAAATGTCGTAAGCTATGGAAGCGTTGCCATGAACATGTCTGTTTATTTTTCTTTACATTTGTTTTGGCGAAAGCGAAAATGAATGTACTACTAACTTGTAAAAATTTTGCAAGTTAACTGTCAGTTTTACAAGTTAGTGACTTGATAAAATAAACTTTCTTGATTAATATTGTGTTTTTGGAAACTGACGTTTACAAAAAATGAAAAACAAATAAAATAATTTACCTACTAATATATTTGTTGAATAAAGTTAGTTAAGAGTCAATAAATTTTTATTACAAAATTTAATTAATTTAAAAATTTGTTTAATCTTTTGATATTTTTTATAACAAAAAATTACAACAATTAAACTGGTTTACCGAGGAAGAAAGTAATACATAATTTTCAAATTTTTAAGTCACTTATCCTTTACGACATAATATTTCTTAACTTTAAAATCCCTTCGTTTTCCAATAGGCCGAGCAATAATTACTATCCTTCAAAGCAAGATTCGTTTAGAAGGTATACAAATTATTTAATTATTATGAAAATATTTATAATAAAAAATTACTTTGATGTATATTTTATATCAAAACCGAGATCTGAACTGATAACTCATCTGCAGAAACATAACGAAAATACAGGCAATCGACAAAATTAACGAAAAAATTTCTTAAATAAATTTAAATTATAACTTTAATATAAATATTATAAATCATAAATTATATTAATTTAAATATTAGCTGTGAAAATTTCACGTAAGTAATTAAGGTGGTTGTACTGGCAGTTTCCCAAATCCTTGTCGAAAATATGAAAATTACAAAATGTAAAGTTAATGATTTATGATAATTGTAAAACAAATTTTAAAAAAGATCATGTATCTTGCGAGATGATTGGATTTCAAATCCAATTGGATCGTGAAAAGCTCGCGCTGAAATTTGACTTACAAGGTCAAGAAACAAAGTTCTGATATTTTTAGAATTTTCTATTGTTATATCGTACAGAAACCCAATTTCATCAATTTTAACGTTTATTAAAACTTTTTTTTTATTTATCATTTTACTCCCACTTTTTTGTAAATTCTTTAGCTAATAGTCACGTGATTGTGACTTTCAGCGCGAGACAAAAACTTTTCCCACTAGGTATATAAATAACCATATTAGCATGTATATTTCAATAGTGATATAAAGCTTAGTTTTTCACATACTTCGTATACTACCTAATGGTATTTTAATGTTCTTATACAATTTTAATTATGTTGTCACAATTATTTTATAAATTTGACTGCGTACCTTCTACAGTATCATTAGGGCGTTTCTTTTGCGGTGTTAGTAATCTAAAGCTTGTTAGTGAAACTATGATATTTCAAAATTGCGGATCATGTGCTGTTGGTACAGCAGTAGCTTTTACGTCTGTTTTAGGATTTCCATTTATAAAATATTGCTGCGAACACACAAATATAGGTCAACCTAAAATAACTTTGCATAAGAGCAAAACTAAGTTTTGCATCAGTTTGTGCATTCTTCTTTTTTTAATCGTAATGTGCGGTATATGTACAATCAATTTAAAGAATTCTTTTCACAAAGAAAACCCCTATTATCATGTTATGATCTATTGTTTCGATATGATGTTTCACTTCTGTGCTATAACACCCACGGCGATATCAATGTTACAGATAAATGTAATAATCGATGTCATAAATGCAGGTCAAGAAATATTAAACAAATGGGAGGAATTAACAACACAGATTTTATTATCCATAGCAAGTACCTTAAAAATTAGAAAAAGCATTTATATTAATTTAATTCTGATACACGTATCTATGAGTGGATGTATAGCAGTTTTATTTTTTACGGAAGGGGATCCTAACTGGAGTTTCATAGAAAAACTTGGAACGATGATATCTTTCTATGTTAATCTGATGATAATATTTATTTTTATAGCCATTATGGACCTGTATTATTATGTATATACCGGCTTTCAGAATCATTTAGAACATGAATTAATTGAAATGTTTTTATTGAGAAAAATGTAACGGATATGTTGGTATCCTACGCTCAATTACACATTCGACTAAGGAAGGCATTGAAGCTGTTTAATGATTTCTTAGATCCAACACTATTGTTGTGGTTGATAGCTTGTGTAATAATTCTAATTACAAGTACTTTCGTATCCATGTTGTGCTTTTTTGATAGAGAAACCAATCCAATTACAACCCGAATCATTATAATGCAAACGGAATTTGTCATTTACATGTCAATAGTTGCATATGTGTGCAATCTCTGCACCACGGTAGAATCATTGGTAAGTAGAATGTTTTATAGGATATTATTCGTAATTGCTAAAGGACACTTCTGAACTTATACAATATCTTCGTCAATTGTAAACCTACTTCTTTTGTTTATACGGATCCATACAGCAAATTATTCATAAAATACTCTTAGCTTCTAAAAAATTGCTCTCAGGGCACTAACTCATACCACCATCCTCTTACTACTGATTATCTATAGCATAAATTAAAAAATTACATTTAAAAGAAATGGGAAAATATTTGTTAACCCTGCTTATCTAAAGTCTTTTTCTGAGGCTTTATTGTGGAAAAGAGGCCAAGTGTTTCGGAGAGAACAGAAAGGCTGAGAGCTACTTAGTGGACCAAAAAACTGAAGAAAAATTTACACCTGAAACACTTACACTAGGTAACAGAGCAGATGATCCAAACCCCACTGACGTAGAGCTGAAGATGCTCTATCAGGCGATTTAAAGAGACTAAAAGTTTTAATGGCCTATTAGGCTTAATGCCGCCTTTAGGCATCTAGTATCTGAAAGTCATAGTTCCCTTTGACCTTGTTGCAATTTTTGTCTTTATTCAAAAAGATAATTTAATATTTTTATCAAGATCTGTTAAACTATTCTTAAGATTTGTATTTTAGGGAAATAATAGTTTGAAATTTATGAATAAATTTCCAATAAGCATATTAAGCTCTGATGAAGCAGCAAAGGTCAGTAATTTTAATTAATAATTTTTATTTATGCACTAACAGTCCAACATCAGTTTCAATCAATAATTTTAAAAAAAGATTTCGGAAGCTATTCGCAATTCAAATTAATTTTCTCGTAAGTTAAAGATACATAACAAAACTTTTACCTATGTGACGTCATATTTCTATTTAATTATTATTGAAAATTAATTTAAATCGTGAATTTACTTGTGAGATTGCGTGCGGTTAGTTCTTAGTTTTAATTTTGGCACATAGTTTTCCAGAAGCTGATCATATTTTCATCTTAGTAGTCGAGTACTTTACCGCGGAACTAACCTCACATTTAAAAATGTGTATTGAATAACTCCGGTTAATCTACCTGATTATCTTTTAGTAATTCAATTGTAAATTAAAAATATGTCTTTTTCCTGAAGAATATCTCTACAAAACAATTGGAGAAGTATTTTTATGTTAATTATAGCACTATAATGTTTTAGTATGAAGTACTCCGTGACTTATTCACCAAGCTTAATTCACGTGTTATGGTTTCAAATTTGTTCCCTATGAGAATTCAGTTAGCAGGATCGGTAAGTTATAAAATTATTACGTTAGTCGTTCAAGTATATAGTAGACTTAACAGTACAGTTACATGTACAAAGCGTACATACAGCAACTTCCAAGTCCGATATTCCCATCCGAAAAATAGTAATAGACCCCATATTTATCATCCGGATCTTATATAAAACTTGATGATATTTATCGCGTAAATCCTACTTCATTTTGGTACTTTTGATTTGGTAGTTACGTTAGAATTACGAAATGTGTATGAGAAAACCTATGACGAGGTACTGAACTGTAATAGCTCACTTTTTAAATTGTAATTTATTTTAATTTTTAAATCGGTCTGTAAATAACGAAGTCGAAAACATGAAGCATCACCCAACAGGAAAATAAGCCCCTTTCTTTGATTTTTTTAAAATTTATTTTATGGCTCTTTGATGTCCACGGATAATTTCAGTTTAAATTTTACAGAATTAGAATAGTCAAACAATGGCAATTCTAGCGAGTATGAATTTTTAGATCATAGATTTTACCATATTTCATATTATGAGACTTTACTCGCTAGTAATCTATAATTATATTACAGATGTGTGGAACCGTACTTACTTATGTTGTTGTCGTTCTTCAATTTTACATAGTGTGGTTTAAAAGTAATAATCACATAAAATAAGGTTTTGCATCAAACGATGTCTCCCACGGGTGATTTTTAATGTGCACAATGATTGAATTATAATATTTAATATATTATGTAGACGATTACTGGATCTAGCAAGTTACAGCTTCTAACGAGCACGACTGCATAAAAGTTTGGTTTTATGTATATTTTTATCTACAATCCAGTTTTCATGATGATGAGTTGCACCGTCTGCCAACACTTAACTTCCAATGGGAAGCTTGATGAGTAAAGTCAATATGCTATAATTGTCAAAGCGCTCCATCATTCACTTTTAATACCTATAATCTTAAAATTGTTTGGATAACCCATAATAAATGGGCAATATATTATTAAATTGATAGTACCTACTATTTGAATTTATATATTATTATTGTATAGCGCCTAGTTACATTGTATATCAGCACTTAATAATAAATTTGTTTCACTATTTTTGATAACAGTTATTTATATGCCTAGTTTTCAAAGTGAAACGTAATATCAATAACTCTAGATTGAGGAGAACCACGTAAGATTAAATGCACAACCTACTGAAGTTTTTTTTTAATTCCACTATCTTCAATCTATCAGATGAATATATTGTCAACTAGATTGAAAGTAGAAAATTATATTTATCAGGCGATTTGAGTCATACCTTGCAAAAAAGTAAACATTTTCTCTACTCTTTGGGCAGTCGTCTTTAAAAATTTACAGTTTTTAACATGTGATAAAGAAAGTGCATTCAAGAAAATAAATTTATTTTCTTCCATTAAATTAAAATGATGATGATGATGATGATGAAATTAAAATGATAATTAATATGAGCACAGAAATACAAAATTAGAATTGTGATTTGTTATAATAAACCCCATTTTTGAAAACTTTTTTGGTTAAACTCAAAAGTTGAGTATGCAACCCTAAGTAAGACAATGCTTTGAGTTTTATTTGTTTGTATCCAATATACACATTTTACTTTTTTTGATAATAAATCAACCAAATTTTCCACCTATAACTAACTGAAAATAGAACAGGACAACAAGGATCTAGAGACCAATTTAAGGTGAGTACAGTATTGGTATTGGTAAGTAGAGAGGGTCGACTCCTTCGGGTGAAAAGCAAAAACGTCAAAACGTTGTTGGAAAACCAAATCAGTATAATTTAAAAAGTTAAGTTTTATCAATTAAATAAGTATAGGGTAATTTTGCAAAAGAGAAATCTATTAATAAAAAAGCTCAAATTTCGTTCGACAACCAATAAAATGACGTCAACTAATTGATTTCAACTAATGGTATTTCTAGAATAAAAATTATTTGGTTTTCTTTACTATGTCTTTTGATTTTATTATTTGTTCAAACATTATGAGGTTTTTGAATCTGGTTCAAAAGGGAATTTATTTTGATTTATTTGATTATCGATTGATTTTAATTCAGTTAGCAATTTGCTTGGTTTTGCAATTAAATAAAAAATGTATTTAACTTAGAAAATGTTATTGCAACTTTCGAACTTTTTCGAAAATATCTTTAATCGTTTCATAAGCTAAATTAATTTGGAAAGGTATTATAATAATTAAAAATTGTAGTGCGTTTCTAATTTAGTGAACTCTTCGGATTTAATTACTGCTTCTATTTGTAAAAAGCGACAAATACAATTATTTATAAAATTTGTTATTTCAGTTTTTATTGAGGGTCAATAATATATTTTTATTAATGTTCGTATGTTTCATTAATTCCGCGATGATTGCATTTTCCTTCATGTTGGAATTTTATCTGCACGATGCGAGTATCTGTTGTACAATAGATTTTACTATTTTAGTACATCTAATTAATTTAATTATGTTTGTATTAAAAAATCCCTATAAACCTCATTAAACTCGGTATACTGGGTTTTGTCAAAAAGTACAAATGAAAAGTTTTATCTTCAATAGCATAATTTTTAAAATTCTAAAATAAAGTTTGAATTTGATTTGAGAATTTCAAGAATTATAAATTTCTTGAAATAATAATTTGGTTATTTTTTTTATTAATAATTTCATCTACAATTGGGATTATTGTTTGAAACGTTTCCTTGAAATAAAACCGCTCCAGTTGCATAGTTACTAGGATCTGTTATTAACACGAAAGTTTTAGAGAAATCAGGATATTGTAGAATAGGTGAATTTATAAGAAGAGTTTTACAATGTTCAAATGATTTTACAAATTCGGGGTTGTGTACGATTTTAGCTTCTTTTTAAACAAACTGTCATTGATTTTGTAATTTTAGCAAAGTTTTTGATAAAACGTCTATAGTAACCACGTAAGTCTAAAAATGATTTTATTTCTGTTGAGTTTTCGGAATAGGAAAATTTTGTACTACTGATAATTTCTCGGGATGAGGTTTTACTTCACCGGTGTTATATGTCCAAAATATTGCACTTCCTTTCTTAAAAATTCAGATTTGTCAAATTGAATTTTAAGTTTGCTTTCCTTAGTCGGTTAAAAATTTGTTTCTGAAGAAATGTACTGAAAATTACTATAGGTACTCCAGGTAAACAACACATATTTCGCTCTGAAGACTTCTTAATTTGTTATTTATGACTCTTTGAACAGTGGATGGCGAATTTTTTAAACTAAACGGCATACGCCTGAATTCAAAATGGCTGACTTCCCTTGAGAATGCAGTTTTTTGAATGTCATTGGAATCCATTTCAATTTAGTGAAATCTATTAGCGAAATCTAAATCTTGTTGGTTTGGTTTCATTCTGTCTGTTTTCTTAATTCCAGTGCCTATAAGATTGTCCGACGATTTTTGTCCGTTGTCCGGTGTTTTGATGAATGTTTGGTTGTAGCGATTTTTGTCCACTTCTTCACAATCTTGTTTGCTTTCAGATTCTTTTATTTGTCAAATAAACCGTTAAAACAGACCGTTTCTTTGGTTTTCTCGATGAAAATTAAAAACGTTTTGACTGATCCGTTCCGACTGCGTAAATTTCGTTCGACAACCAATAAAATGACTTTTAAAATAGCTTTTATTTCTGAACACGGAGTAATACATAAGTTACGCGATCGAACTGTACAATATTAACTGACATGAGCTTCCTATTCTAATTGTTTATATAAGTAAATAAATGCTTACTATTTATGATGATCTGATATCTCTAGATGATATGATAATATTATATAAATGCAACTTTGCTGATTGAAGTTCATTAATCTATAGGTTATTTATACATAACTCTCAGATGTAATATTAAATAACGCATTAAAAAAAGTTTTATCGTTCAAATAATGCTGTGGCAAATCCCTCGAAATTATTTAGAATTATCTACATACTTTTCACGAATTTACACACCAGGTACCTACATAAATAAATAAATAAAATTATTATTGACTTAACAGAAATCCAGAACATACAATTAATGTTTACTTTAAAATATTAATATAATAAAACTATTTATACAGATATAAATCTATATAATTTGTAATTTTCATTATGTTTATTCACCGATTTTTATGATAAAAGTATATAAATACATACTGAAGTATCGTTTCGGCGTCAGTAAGCGGGTATCAGTTTGCTGGTGAAACAATGACATTTCGAAATTGCATACCATGTGCTGTTAGTACAGCGGTGCTTTTTTACATCTGTTTTAGGATTACCATGCATAAAATACTGTTGCGAACATATTAATAATACTGATCGATTCAAAGTAACTCTCCATCGAAGCAAAGCCAAGTTTTGCACCAGTTTCTGCATACTACTTTTATTAATCATAATTTGCTGTACCTGTGCAATCAATTTAAAAAATTCGTTTCAAAAAGAAAACCCCTATTTTTATGTTATGATAAACATTTTTGATCTGATGAGCCATTTCAGCTCCATAACATGCATAATAGTATCGATGTTGAACGTAAATATCATGATTGATATCATAAATACTTTTCAAGGAACACTGGATAAATGGCAGGAACACACATCAAAAATTTTATTATCCGCAGCAGATACCTTTAAAATTAGGAAAAACGTTTATATTCATTTGTTTCTCGTACATTTTTTTACATGTGGATGCATGGTGGTTTTATTTTTCAAGCAAAACGATCCCAGTTGGAGTTTCACTGAAATAACTGGAACGGTGATTTCTTTTTATATTAATTTAATGATAGTGTTAATTCTTAATGTCATTTTACAAGTATACATTCATGTTACCATCAGTTACCAAAATCATTTAGAAGATGAATTAGTGGAAATATTTTTTATTGAGAAAAAATTTAACCAATATCTTGATATCCTACGCTCAATTACACATTCGACTAAGAAGGATAATTACACTGACCAGTGATTTCCTGAATCCTTCGGCATTGTTGTGGATAATAAGTTGTGTAATAATTTTAATCTCGAATACTTTCGTATCAATGTTGTGCATTTTGATAATCAAACATATCCAATCACCACTGAATAATTTTAATGCAAATGCAATTTGGAATTTATACTTTTGCTGTTGGATATTTATGCATTCGAACAACTCTTGTTGGAGCCTTGGTACGTAGAATGTTTGATAATATAAATTTACGTTTATTTAAAAGGGAGGGGTGCATAAAAATCAAAAATAATAAATAGTAATAACAAACTAAAATTTTCATAAATACAACTCAAACAACTGAAAACTTATTGTATGTATCGATAATAAAATTTATTATTTGTAAAACAAAACGCAAATGTACATATGTATTTGTACTTGCACATTCAATAGGCATTTACAAAATACTTACAAAATAGACGAATTTAGCTGAAGAGGTAGGTGACAATTTCATTATCACGATGATAATCGGGTACGTGTAAGATATATCGGGATAGTTTATTTTAGCTTTGTTTGGATTATCTTATTTAGGTTATACTAAGTTAATATTTTTATTAGAAATCGTTTAATTGTTCTTAATGTGTGTATTTTAGGGAAGCAATACGCTGAAATTCTTATATAAATTTCCAATTAATGCATTAAACTGTGAAGAAGCAGAGAAGGTCAGTAATATTCTTAATACTTTAAATCGCTGCTTAAAAATTGCGACTAAACTAGATAAATTTTCAAAATATTTATGCAAATTCCATTTTTCAAAACAACGAAATCGATGTAACAAATTCGTTATTATAATGTAGGAAACAAGTTACGCTACTTAAAGTAAAGCAACGGATGACATGGCAATATTCTCAAAATTTTTGGTTTTTTAACGAAAAATGTACTCTGTAAATTTTAACAAAATAATAGCCATTAGTGAATTTTGTCGTACGTGTCAGACCAATTTACAAAAATTGTTTGAGTTATCTTTTATTATACTCCTTAACTTCTTTAAAAAAAAAATTTTTTAATCAGCATAGCCAAGTCGTTTTGAATTGGAATATCCATACATAAACTTAATTTGTGACTTGAAGTTTTAACAAAATTCTGAAGTACATTTGTAAAGTTTAATTATCATGTTTCAGTTTGAAGTACTCAAAAGTTTCTACATCAAGCTAAATCCGCAAGTGATGGTTTCAAAGATGTTTTCTATAGATATTCAATTAGCAGGATCGGTAAGTCATAAAACTACAATATAATTTTGCGAGTAGATCAACTTTAATATTGTCGTAACAAACGAGATAAACATGATTGATGTTGCAGTGCCTCTGTCAAAAATATATTTTGACCACTAAGAGAAAATAAGACAACTGTCTGCTTGCCATTAAAAAAGACGGTTAAAATATAGTTATTACTTCATCCGTAGCAAAGGCATAATTTTTAGCTAAATTTAGCTGCCGGTTAACGGCAAGCCATGTAATAGCTAAAAATCCTGAATTACTAATGATCAATATTTTTAATTTTAGATGTGTGGAACAGTAATTACCTATGTTGTTGTTGTCATCCAATTTTACATCGCATGGGTTAGAAGTAGAAGTCACAATGAATAAGGTTTTTTTACTCCTCGGATGATTATTAATTTGCACAGTATTTGCACTAACAATAAAACTAGCTTATTAATATTGATTCAAATTTTTAAAATTATAAGGTTAAATGAACAATAAAACAAAACATTATTTGTAAGCTTTCAGCAATGGTTACTGCTGTCATCAGACATTTAATAATATTAATTTTATTAATATTATAATATTATAACAGAATATATTAGTATAGACATTATTTGCAGGTTACATATTTTTGAAACATTTATAATTCAAATTATTTAAATAATACATAAGATGTGAGTGGTAATTATCAATAGGTTAATTTTCTATTGTGTATTTAGTAATGTTACAATGTAATAATATAATTCAACTATAAATGTATTTCAACTTTAATTAAATAATAGTCTTATTACAACATAATACAATTAAATTAAAAACCCCATAGCAATGAATCGCTATTAAATTTAGTATTTACTAATTTTGAAGATCTCTTTGTGATGTTTCTATTTAACATTTTGCTTATTCTACAAAATATATCCTTAGCAGTTCATACTCAAACTTATTAATCGATAATCGTTCATGACTTTAAACGTGCTGATTACCTGTTACTGTTATCAGGTAAATTGCTTGACAAGCTAGTGTCATTGCAGTTAAGCTAAGCAGCTCAAAAAATTATCATTGAGCAGCAGTCCGGGTTTACTGCTGGCCGTTCAACGACACCAATGGTGCAATTAACATCATCTTAATGTGACTTGGCAGTTACTTTGTAGGTAGAACCCGGCTTATAAAAAGTGGCAATATTTCATTGGAGGGTCATGCACGTTTATTTCGCTTTAATGTAATTAATTAATCACGACTACACAATAAACTAACAAAGCTTTTAATTGGAACACCAATCATTACCTAACGATTACCAAACGTTTGGCATAAAAAAGTTAAAAAATCGATTGAAGGGGGGCTAACTTGATTGAGGTAAAGATAACCTACCTCCTGGTCAGACGCTGCAATTCTTTATGAAAAATCTTCTTCTGGATGTAAACTTGAATTCGGATACTCTTGTGAATTACCAAACAATTGGGTCGGATTTTAAATATCTCGAGATGTTATGTGGGGTAAGTGTAATATGCGATAATGCAAACAAGTGATAATGAAATTCGACACCATTGTCAATCTGCCACAAGGCAAAAAAAAAACACCAGGATTTTATAACATATTTTAGGATAGTCAAAGACACATCTGAGTATAAGGGATCAATTAAAAACTACCATCCCATGTTTCATCAAAAAATATCGAATAATTGCTCTTCTAGGACAGAATGGGTCAATATTCCGTCTTTGGTAACGCAAAATCTAATTGATTCAATACCTACGCCATTGCAGGTTATTATGAATGCCAAGGGCAATTCTACTAAGTAATTTAAAAAAACTTAAGTTTATTATTTTTATTCTTTAATATTACCTGCACGAATACTAACTTGGTGGGTAACATTTATTGCACTTCAAGTGAATTTTTTTTATGCGAAAAATGTTAGGTACAATTTTTGGTAACTGCATTAGTATGACCGTTAATGTAAGTATGAAAATCAATGTTTTATAAATAATTTTTGAAATTGTTTATTGCTGAAAGAAAAGCGAGATAATTTTTAATTTGAAATCTTCAAGTGCACGAATACATTCTACAGTTACTATATTATGTACATATCGTACATTGTAATATACAAACAAAATATTAAAAACAAGTATTTGCTTAATAACAATCGACAGCATTACTTCGTTGTTATAGCTACATAATTGTATTTTAATGTACTTTTTTACTCTGCTTATTTACAAATTCTTATATACATATTATGTTTATATGCTTATCTATCATAAATATAATTGAAGCGCCATAGATAGTATATTAGTATTCCGAAGTTTGCTGGTGAAGTAATGAAATTTGAAAATTGCATACCATGTGCTGTTGGTACAGCGGTTCTTTGGACGTCCGCTTTAGGATTACCACCTATAAAATTCTGTTGCGAACATATTGATAATACTGATCGATTTAAAATAACTCTTCATGCCAGCAAAGCTAAGCTTTGCAGTAGTTTCTGCATCCTACTTTTATTAATCACAATTTGCGGTATTTGTTTAGTGAATTTAAAAACTCGTTTCAAAAAGAAAACCCATATTTTTACGGTATGGTTTACACTTTTGATCTGATATTTCATTGCAGCAGTATAACATGCATAGCAGTATCGATGTTGAATGTAAATTACATGGTTGATAGCATAAATACCTTTCAAGGAGCACTGGACAAATGGCAGGAACACACTTCGAAAATTTTATTATCCGTAACAGACACTTTAAAAATTAGGAAAGACGTTTATATTAATTTTTTTCTTGCACATTTCTTTACGAGTGGATTCATAATGGTTTTATTTTTGACTGATAGCGATCCTAATTGGAGTTTCATTGAAAAATCTGGAACGGCGATTACTTTTTATATTATGTTAATGGTAGTATTTATTCTTACTACCATCATACAAGTATACATTCAGGTTATTATCAGTTACCAAAATTTTTTAGAAATTGAATTAATGGAAATATTTTTTATTGAGAAAAATTTAACCGATATCTTGATATCCTATGCTCAATTACACATTCGACTAAGAAAGGTAATTACGCGGACCAATGATTTCCTAAATCCTTCAGTATTGTTGTGGATAATCACTTGTATAATAGTTCTAATCTCGAGTACTTTTGTATCGATGCTGTGCGTTTTTAACAATGAAACAAATTCATATTATACAACACGAATAATATTAATGCAAGTGCAATTCTGTATTTATGCATTTGGTGTTGGACATTTTTGTACTCGAACAACTGTTATAGCAACCTGGGTATGTAGAATGTTTGATAAGATTGATTGTAGCGTTTTAACCAAATGTTCAATATAGTAAATTTAAAAAAAATTCAGAAAATGGAACAGCCATATTAAATTAATTTTAAAAACAATGTAGGTAGTGCAATATGGTTCCATTTCATAATTATTAGTAGTTAATTTAATTTATTCAAACGTTGATTTTAAAAACATTAAAAAACTTTTTTAGTAAAAGAAATCAAAATTTTTAAATATAATGTAACAATAATTTACAATAGGTAATTTGGTACACAATCAAGAAAACCCTATTACAATACCAAATAACCATTCTTTGCTTCAATTCTTGGCTCACTTTGAATATAACTTAATATTTTCTTTAAAAGGTGTTCAACTGTTTTTAATAATATGTGTTTTTTAGGGAAGCAATATGTTGAAGTTTTTGTATAAATTTCCAACAAACGTATTAACCTGTGAAGAATTAGAAAAGGTCAGTAATGTTCTTAATTAATAATTAGCTTAAATCTGTTGCTTAAAAATTGCGATTGGACCGAATCCATTTTAACATAGTTATGGGGTGGTTATAAATCAATCATTTCAGATTTTCATTTTTGCAAAAATAACCAAATCAATGTAACAAATTCATTATTTCATTATAGGAAACTAAATACCCTGCTTAAAGTACAGCTACGAACAGAATACAAATATTTTGGTTTTTATCGAAAACTTATAATCCTGTAGTGTTTTTGATCGTAACTGCCAGAACAATTTACAAAATTGAAAGTTATTTTTTCATAATATATCATAAATAAATCTAAATTGTAAAATTGAAAGCTTTAACTGAATTCTGAAGTATATCTTTGTTTTAGTTTGAAGTGCTCAAAAGTTTCTTCATCAGGCTAAATCCACAAGTGATGGTTTCAAATATGTTTCCTGTAGACATCCGATTAGCAGGATCGGTAAGTTACAAAATTCCAATGTCAGGGTGCGAGCAGGTCAACTCCGAAATAGGTGCCTGCCCATAACTTGATCATGCAAAAGCAAATTGGTATGTAAACTTGACTGTGGTAGATGAATTAATATTTGCAGTAGAAATATTAATAATAAAAGTGCATTTTGAAATAAACCAGATATTCGGTTCTGTTATGCATCACAAAAAGTTATTCGATTTGTACCGATCAAAAATCATCTTCAGCTGGATTTAGCTTTCGACTAGCGGCAATTAAGCTATTTAATAGGCGAACATAGGTGCCAAGGCATCTCAAAGTATTAATAATCAATATTTTTAATTACAGATATGTGGAACGGTAATTACCTATCTTGCTGTTGTCATTCAATTTTACATCGCATGGGTTAAAAGTAGAAGTCACAATGAATAAGGTTTTTTTCACTCTAAGGAAGACTATTAATTTTCACCGTGTTTGCGCTTATAATAAATCTAGCTTATTAATATTTTACTCGCAATAATAATAAACTGTATTATTACTTGTTGAAAATATATGTTGTATAAATATTTTAAAAGGTTTCAAGTTTAATGAAATTTGAAAAAAAATTTATTTTTTTTTACAATTCTAATGAAATTTGAAAATTTTCCAACTCACATTAAAGTTTAAGACCTCCTTTGCGTAAAAAAAAATAATAACATTTTTTTAAAATTTCATTAAACTTGAAACCTTTTAAAATATTTATACAACATAGAAATTATTTGTAGCTTAGAAATAGTTTTTCAAAAATTAACATTTGAAGTTATTTAAATAATCCGTACGATCTGGATGATATAATTGGGGTAAGGTAAACTGCACTCCAAATGTACCTCATAATGGTAAACTGCACCCCAGGTAAACTGCACAAAATTTTGCAAAGTAGTAAACTGCACCCCGAACATTTTCAGGTAAGCTGCAACCCAAAATTACGGGATTATACAGAGTATAACAAAAATTGTTTTGTTATACGATTAAATTTATTAATTACATGATCCTTATATAAAATTAACTCGAGTTTTGGGTGAGAGTTCGAATTTAGGGGTTCGTAAATACACTTTTCCCTATAGAAATGGCTATACCAAACGAAAGAACACAAAATACAAGCTCTCTAAGGTGAGGATCAATCTTGTCGGAGTTGTAATAAGGCCACAATTTAGGACAAACAATGCGACAAACAATGCAGTCGCTCCCTGAGATCTGCCGCGTCAACTTTCAAACTTTTCGAGTTGGAGCCGCTTAAGGGATGTTTTTAATGAGTTTAGCACGTGTCAAAACCGCTCGAGCGCCGTCAGCGCCCGGGACGGGCGCGGGCGGGTGCGGAGAGTAGGTTTTGACAGTGCAACCAAATCAGAAACGAATTCACACAAAAGTGATTTTTTTTGAAAATTTGTTGTCCGATCGCAAATTTAATTCTTTTTATTAGCTAATTACACCATTATTTATCATAATTTGTTGTAAAAACCGAGATTTTGGTATATTTACAGTTGCCACAACCTATTTCAATTTTTAGGGCGGGGTTACACTTCAAAAGAGCTAGGTTAATTTTTGAGATAACAATTTATTTAAAATAATAAGGAAACTACCTGCTACTAAACCAAAAATAATCCCTATGGTAAACTGCACGAACTTCGAGTGCAGTTTACCATAGGGATTATTTTTGTTTTTTTTGTTCGGAGTGCAGTTTACCACTTTTTTCAGCTACCTGCAGTCGTTCGTGCAGTTTACCGTCACCCATATAATTATTATCATTCAGGTCGTACTAATTGAATATTTATATTGTATGTAGTATTTAGTAGTGTTATATACATATTGTTATATCAGTGTTATAACAAATTATTTGTATTAAATTTGAATTTAATAATACTAACTTTATTTGGTCATAAATACCATTATTTAGGTACTTGTAATGTCAAAAAATAACTAAGAGCACTAAATATATTCCAAAGTTACATAATCTTTTACTTTTTCATAAAATTTAACAATTTATTCTCTAACTTGGGAGGCAATATATACTTCATATAATTCAGCGGTAATTCACGGGACTTTACGTACTTCACCAGTAATTCACCGCACTTCATTAATAATTTACGGTAGTTCACCTACTTCATCGATACTTCATTGTATTTCACGTACTTCATCGGTATTTCAGAGACTTACCGAGATTGCAAAATTTGTGCACTGGAGGGTGTTCCACACCCCCCAGACCCCCCGGATTGAGTAGTTTATTTTTTATCAGAGGTAAGCTGAAGATCTCCAGATGCAAAGATCTACTCCCTAGGGGGTGCGGAATTTATAACTACGCAGTTTATAATTGTCAGATTACGAATTAAACACATTTACTTGGCCATAGCTAATTTTAAAAAACTTGGGATATGCTTAAGTATTTAATTCACTTTTAATAAAAATAAATTAGTTAAACCGGGGGTCTGGGGTGTGAACACCCTCCAGTGCCTCTGCAACAGGAGATCTTCAGTTTAATTCTGATAAAAAACAAACTATTCAATCCGGGGGTCTGGGGAGTATGAAATGTCTTCCAGTGTCTCTGCAACGGGAGATCTTCAATCCGGGGTCTGGGGTGTGTAACGCCTTCTAGTGCTTCTGCAACGGAAATCTTCAGTTTACTTCTTCAGACTCCCGGTTTAACTAATTTATTTGTATTAATTAAAACGTAAAGCGATAATAAATTATGTACAATCATGCACAAACGATTAAGATTATTTTCAAAATTGGAAGAAGGAAGCTAGCAGGTTTCCCGCTCCCCCTAATGGTTTTCTAAATAATTAAAAACAAAAAGGTTCAACCGAAAATAAAGAAAAAACAATAGATTTAGACTTTTTAAATTAAAAATTCGCAATGGAGGGACTGAGGACATGCACCTTATTCAAACTCATCCAATCAGACCACAACGAAATAACAAAACACACACAAAACAAAACAAATCAAACACCTGATTGGTTATTTCGTCAATTTAACTTTAATGTATTTTAACTGATAGATAACTATAGTTAAAGAAGATAGAAATTGTATTATCATATTTTGGAGCCGTCTCTGTAAAACCGGGACAAGCGCGTTATTTTCGCTTCAATGTAATTAATTTTACCAAAGCTTTTATTGAGCTACCAAACCTCCACGATATTTAAACAAATGAGCTAAAAAATGTATCATCATGTATTTTACCAGTACTTCATGTACTTCACAAGTACTTCATGTACTTCACATGAGATTTAATGTACTTCATTAGATGTGTACAAAAACTTTACCGGCGGTTAACCCCTTGCAAAAAAAAAAAAATGTCGGTTCTTTAACCCCGTATAAATTAGAAACTGCAGCAGTACGGTTAATCAAAATCTTCCAAAATTCTTCATTTTCTCATGACCTTCACTTTCTCAAAAAATATAGAAAGGTGTTAAAATCTAGTAAATTTTGACCTTATCTCCAATTATTGATACAAGAGAGTTTTTGTGCGTGGGAAGTACAAAATTTAACATGTCATCAAAAACATCCGATTTTATTACCACCTGACAACAATTTAACAAAAATGTTAGTACAACCTGAACATAAGCGTTTCTTGCATGCCGGAATACAAAGCACTATTTCGTCACTTGGTAAAAATTTTGGGTACTTGTAATCAAACGGTTAACAAGAAAAATTATATTTCAATGTGTAATTTGTAGGAAATCATTTTCTCTTCTTTATTCAATGATCCCAACGATTTTAATGCACCTACTTCTGGTCACTCCTTAATCGGAAAACCGTTGACAAGCTTACCTAGAGCAGAAATGGATAAGCGGATAATGGATAGGAAATAAATTGTGAATAAGTGGAAACACCTGCAATACATGGCAACACATTTTTGGAAGAGATGGAAACAAGACTATTTGGATACACTGCAGCAAAAATATAACCATGAAATGATTTACCGATGAAATGGTATTGGTTTTATAGACGATCATGAAGAACCAATGAAGGAAATAAAAAATGGAAATGACGTTGTTCCTCTAAAGTACTGCTTTGAGCTGCAGATTGTTTAAGAGTAATCTCATTTTCTTTGTTTTCTTTATGTGCTCTATCAAGATCTAAACGTTTTCTTTCATTTATAAAGAAAACTTTTAAGTTTTAACTTTTAAAATAATTTAAATAGCCTAGGACTGCACCGCACCTTTCGTGTCCTTGGACCAAAATGTATAATTTTTTGTACAAGGTACCGTCATAAATAATTAAAACCAATATGTATACTAGCTTAAGGGTACATAGGCACTATGCGGCTAGCCGCGAGGTTAACCGCAACCGCATATATAAAAATTTGTAAACGCACTAAATTGCGGTTCCCCGCAAACCGTTCCGGTTGCTTGGAGCGCTGCTAATATATTTTTTTACTATGCGGTTAGGTTGCGGCTAATCGTCATGCTTCATCGTTACTTATCATCTGTCAATTGCGTATAGTATACTGACTGATGTCTGACGAAATTATGAATAATCAACAGTACGGCTGGCCGTCCGATTAGCCGCATTGCGTGCAGTCGCAAGTGCGTATGTAACCTAATAATAATCGACAGCATTAGTTTGGTGCTAAAGCTACGTAATTGTATTTTAATGTATTTATTTTTTTATTTTGTTTATTCACAATTTCCGAAATATGTTTATCTATCATAAATATCATCGAAGCGCCATAAGTAGCACATTAGTATTCCCAAGTTCGCTGGTAAAGCAATGATATATGAAAATTGCATACCATGCGCTGTTGGTACAGCGGTTTTTTGTACGTCTGTTTTAGGATTACCATGTATAAAATACCGGTACGCGACAACTAGGCGCTTCCAACTGGGCGCCGGTCGACTGGCCGCCGGTCGACTGGGCGATCGGTCGACTGGGCGAGGGTCGACTGGGCGACGGTCGACTGGGCGATCGGTCGACTGGGCGACGGTAGACTGGGCGACCGGTCGACTGGGCGACGGTCTACTGGGCGATCGGTCAACTGGGCGACGGTCGACTGGGCGATTGGTCTACTGGGCGAACGGTCGACTTGGGAACTAGGTTAGTACTATTTAGATAGAGAGTGAATACCGTGGAACTCGATTGTTGTGCAACTCGATTAGTGAGGAACTCGGTTTACTTTTCATAATTTTAAATTAGTCAAAAATTTAACCAATAAGAAAATAGTTCCGAAACTATTTTCCGAAAAATGACTTGGAGCGTTGTATGTGTTTTTGTACAAGTTGGATTTCCTGCTTTTCCATGGAACTAAACTAAAGAAACACTTTCATTTTCTACTTTCATATCATGCAAATGATCATCATCATCAACTCTTATTGGGGCTTGGTTTTGCTGTGAAATGAAATTACGTGCTGGCTCGAAGCATTACGATCTTATCGGTATTTTCAAAATTTAAAATTTTTGTAATTTTCACTTGCAAGATTAGCCTTTTTATAAATTATTTAATGGATCTTTTATCCAGAGCTATTCATTTAGGGTTTAGTTGCACTGACGATTTCCTCTAAGAATGAAACATAATTGTACAAAGATGTCTGTAACTCATAAACTATAATTGTAAGTATTAATTATCAAATAATTTCTTTAATTTTATTATTTAATTGTAATCTAAACTGTAAAGAATTAAAATACTTTTCATTAAAATAATTTCTTTAATTTTATTATTTAATTGTAATCTAAACTTGTAAAGAATTAAAATACTTTTCATTGAAATCTGAATATGCCGGAACCTGCAAAACCCGGAATCTTGTTTATCACGGAAATTGTATAATATGTATTGTAAAGTTTTGTAATTATTGTTAATTTTAATCGCTGACGTCGCCCAGTAGACCAATCGCCCAGTCGATCTGCTTATAATCTGAATTTCTCAGTGTATTTCTTAGTTTATACATAGTTTCGTAATGTTTGCTTATTAAAGTCTTATAATTATTGTCATCTTAGTTATTGTAAACGTTATAGTCTAATATTTCATAATAATAGCTAATCATATAGAATATCTATACATTGAAAGTATTTATCAAGTTAAGCTATATTATTTAATTAAGACTTACTTTAATATTCATTAACGTAAATACTTTATTAGATTAATGTCCTATAAATTGAAGTAGCTAATTTAATGTATTAGTTAATTATACTTTAAGATAAAGTCCGACATGTCAATAGTCAGAATTCAGTTACATAGATTTATCAAATGTATAAGATCAATTATGTATATTCGATTTAATTATACATTATACAATTTATGGATTATTAAAGCTTATGACTTGAGTATTAACTTAAGTCTAGAATTTCAATATATACTGATGTATAACTTATAATGTTTTAAATGTCGATATAATTAACTTTCATATAAGAAATCAATTATACATATTTGATCTAGATCAGTCTTTACAGTTTTAATAGAATATGTAATAATTGATTAAATAATCGATTCATAGATATTACTAGTACTTTGAATGTAATTCATAAATTTGATTTTATTTGAAAGTCTACAGATTAGATTCATCACATTGATATCATTCTAAATATGTTAAATAATATTAATTGTGCATATCTATTTACTATAATGTTATCATAAGTAATTATAATGTATATACTATAAGTTATATGTATTACTGTTGAATTTATTCAATTTATATTATGTGTAACATATGTAATTAATAAATTATTATGATATAAGTAATTAATGTCTACATATTAATGCAAAGTATTTAAATAATAGTACATATTAAATTGATTTAAAGTTATGATTAATTGTATAATTGTTTCACATGATAGTTGTATGCTAGTCTGCTAATCTGAATCATACTCAAATGTAATTGCCATCGATCTTAATCATTAATTGAACTAAATTAGCTAAATTAAATATATATTGTATAACTATTGATAAGATATATTAAATTTGAATATTTTAATTATACATTAATTTATTATACTATTATTGTATGCTGACTTATATATAAATTTAATTTATTATCTTATCAAAGTTCATTTTAATAAATAATTTAATTAGACTATTAAATGATGAATCATATTAAATATTTACATCGAACATTATAAGTTATATTATATATGAACATGTTATTATATTGAATTTCAGTAATACTTTATAATAAATTAGTAAATTTGAATATAGCTTTTCAAAAGAATTTACAATTAGACAAGTCATTAATAATGCATATTTGAAATAATTATTTAAGCATACTAATTGATCAAAATAAATTTAATATTTTAAATAAATTCAGATTGATAACATTATTATAGAATTCAATGTATGTAAACTTTGTATAATTTAATAGACTTCTTTAAACAATTCTTTAATAATTAAGTGTTAACTATAAAATTGCATATTATTTGTAATTAGTAAGATTTCTAAATATACAAATTTAACTTATATTAATAAGCTATTAATTGAATATAGCAATTGAATAGGATTTAATAAAATATTATACTACATGTAAATTCATATATAATTCAACAGTAATTAAGTCAATAATATAGTATTTAAAAGTAATTATTAATTTAATTGGAATTCAAAAGATAAATGCTTATTGTTAAAATTTTCATCTATTAATTCTTTATTAAATATTTTATAATTATTTTAAATTATAATGATTTTAAAGTCATATGATGAATTTATTAATGACAATATTTATTTTGAATCTATTAAATTGTAATATCTTTCTAATATTTCTGTTGAATCATTTAATTAAAAATGTTTATTTTATGAAAATTTTATTTTTAAAATATTAATTTATTTAATTATGAAAGATTAATTTAATTTGTTAATTATAAATTTTATTAAATGTTCATTTATTAAAAATTTAATAATTTTAACAATTTGATAATAATAATTTAATTGAATTTTATATTAAGATTTTAATTATGTAATTATCAAACAATTTATAAAATTTTTAATATTATTAGGTAATATATTTGATTTTATTTTATAATTTACAATTTAGTTTGATTTTCAAGATGAATTTTTAAATATTTAATTCAAATTAATTTTATTTGTGATTTATTACAATATTTAGATTAAAATTAATTTTTTTATAATTAATAAATTATTAAATATATAAAATTAAAAATAAATTTGGAATTTATTTAAAAATTTCTAAAATTTATAAATTTTAATTTTTAGTTTAAATAATTTAATTGAAGAACTGGAAAAGGTCAGTAATGTTCTCAATTAATAATTAGCTTAAATCTGTTGCTTAAAAATTGCCAGTGGACTGAATCAATTTTTAACATAATTATGGGTGGTTATAAATCAATTATTTTAGAATTTTATTTTTTGTAAGACAACCAAATCAATGTAACAAATTACCCTGCCTAAAGTAAAGCTACGGACAGCATAGAAATATTCTCAAAATTTTTATTTTTACCGAAGAATTTACTGTGTAAATTTTAACAAAACTTATAATAGGCGTTGGCGTTTTTAATCGTCACTTCCAGGAAAATTTACAAAAATAAAAATCAATCTGATTTTTTTTTGTTTACTCGGTAACGTACTGAGAGAAAACAAAACAATCATCATAGCTAGATCGGTTGGATTTGGAATACTCATAATTAAATCTAGTTTGTGAAATTCGAAGATTTAACAGAATTCTGAGGTATATCTTTGTTTTAGTTTGAAGTGCTCAAAAGTTTCTTTGTCAAGCTAAATCCACAAGTGATGGTTTCAAATTTGTTTCCTATAGATATCCGATTAGCAGGATCGGTAAGTTAGAAAATTACAATGTCAAGGTGCAACTGGGTCAATCTTAAATAGGTGATTATAACTTGATCATGAAAAAGTAGATTGGTACGTAAGCCTAACCGTGATAGAAATATTAATAATAATAGTGCGTGTTATAATAAATCAGATATTGAAACAAAACAAAACAAAACAGCATAAACATGATTGATGTTGCTTAATATTAAATAATATTTTGACAACATAACAAGAGATACCAACCATCTCACTGCTTGCATTAAAAAGAGACGGTTAGAATACAGTTCTTACTTCGGCAGGTTCTGAGTTAAATTAAAAAATCAAATGTGGCCATGCCCATGACATATTAAATATTAATACACATACACAGACACCTACACAGATAGTTTTTGGAAATCGTCTTATTTTACTCAGGAGACCTCGAAAAGTGTAAATCCATCAAAATCTTAATTTTTTTTTTGCACGAAAACAATATTTTCTCATATTACGAGTACATATACGATAAAGTAAAAATAGTTTTGATTTCTGGAAATCAAAAATCATTTGTAGCTGGATTTAGCTTCCAACTAGCGGAAATTAAGCTATTTAGTAGCTAAACATTGCTGCCAAAGCATCCCAAAATATTATTAATTAATATTTTTAATTGCAGATATGTGGAACGGTAATTACCTATGTTGCAGTGGTTATCCAATTTTACAACGCATGGATTAAAAATAGAAATCAGAATGAATAAGAGTTTTTTCGCTCCACGGATGATTATTAATTTGCACTGTGTCTGCGCTAATAATAAAACAAGCTTATTAATATTTTAATATTGCAACAGCGTGTTATACATATATATTAGTATAAAAATTATTTGCAGCTTGCAAATTTTTAAAAAATTACCGTTTACAGAGAATGATATAGGCCGCGTTCGACCGACCGCTTACTCGCTGTTGGTACAAACGCTTATAGCACGCAAATTTTGCCGTTCAACTTGGAAAATGTGCGCTTACAACGCTCACGCTGACGTTCCAAATCGAACAGTATGTTAGCACCATCAGCGTTTCAATTTAAAAGTGACAGTTGCTTAACCTGTAAAATATTCAAACTATCTGAAATAAGAATTGTTTTTAGATTTAGGTAAATTTTAGGTATTTTTTTTTCAGAAATTAATAAAAGTTATTTTACACAAAAATTTATTTTGGGCCAATTAATTTCATTTACAATCTTATCACTCATTTTTTATAAAAAATTGAGCGGGCAAAACAAGGGCAATAAATTATTGAAATATTAATTAATATAGGACAAGTAATTTTATGTTTAAATTTAATTATTGAAGTTGAAAAGTGAACCTAAATTATTTAGGTTAACTTCAGCTTTCAAATAAATTCAAAAATAATTACTATTTTTTACCACTACAGCGCCGCGCTTACGCTGTCCTACTGAAGTGAAATAAGCGCTGTGAGCGTAAGGAAATGGAGGTTACGGTTGTGTTTACACTGCGCTGTAAGCGCCAACATTTCCAAGTCGAACGCTTAAAGCGTTGGCGTTTGCGCCAGTTTGTACCAACAGCGTTGTAAGCATCCAAGTCGAACACGGTCATAATTGTGTATAGTATTTAAGAGTGTTATATTATATTGTTATATAAGTGTTGAATTTTAAATTCGCGCCAAAAAGTTAAGCAAAAAAGATAGAGATGGGTGAATCAAGCAAGCCACCAGCGAGTTAAGGTTGACGGAAACTTTCTTGAAAAGAAAGGAAAAGAAGAAAATAAAATTAGATTGATTGGCAGTAAGCTTGGCCAAGGATCTCACCAATTATATTGTTAAATCGAACGATCTGAGAAAGAGTAGAAGAGAAGAATAAAAAAATATAGGACGAATAATAAAATCACATGTATTTTACCCTCTTACCTTTTACGGTGCACGGTAACTTTGATTATGTAAATTATAAACGATAAAATATATATTATTGTGTGTTTTGTTTGTATAGAACATGTAGTAGGGGTAAAATTGACAGTCTACTGTAAACCTCACTTTGAATTAAATGACTTCTCAACATTAATTGTGTTTATGTTTTGTGTCTCGATCCTTCTCTACTTCAGCGTTGTTTCTTGGTTTTGTAGAAATATTTGCAAATTGAGTAAATTTTACAACGTAGGATAGATTTCAGACATCTGACTTGACGGTCACTGGAAATGGCCAACCAAAGTTTGCACTTAATTTTGTTCTTCTTCTACTTTTGGCTAGGGATAACCTCAGAGCCCAGATCTGTTGATCAACTGATCAACAGATCTGTTTTACTAACAGTAGCATCGGCGATATCCGAAGCCACTGTCAGTACCTTGAGCACTACTTGTTTTACATCTGAAGTAGCTTGCTAGGCTTGCCTCAGATGTGCCTGTTACCCTATTTTTATTGTTAATGCTGGCAATTCATTAACATAGGAGGACCACCGTTTTACGTACCTTCCGAAGCACGGAGACGTCATTGCAAAGTGAACTCCACCCGGATTTGAACCGGGGCGCCTTGCATTAGCAGTCCTTGCGCTAACACCCAGGCCAATGTCCGTCTCAACTTAATTTTAATAAACTCAATTTATAAAACATTGATTTATAGTTGATATTTAATTTTTTTTTTTATTAGAAATAGCAATATAGGTTTGAAGTTGAACTTTATAGGTGTACGAATAATTTTGTGAACACTGTATATTATTTACGTAACTCATTAATAGACATAATTAACAATCATTACGAATTATAATTATTTATTTAATAATATAATTTAAATATATTTTTACAAATAAGTCTTTGTTTCTATTTACTCGCTTCTTATGTAGGATCTCATATATCTTGTCAGAACCTTTAATTATTTCGTAATACACTAGAAAATTTTACAATCACGTAACAAATTTAATACACGGGTACAGTACCGTATTTAGTTTTGCATTTAAATTTACAAAAAACTGAAATATAATCTAGCTCGTGGGGGAACCTTGTTTACTCTTTTAGTAAATCTTACCTTTCTAAACTTGTTACATAAATTACTAAGTTTTTTAGGGAGAGCTACCACAGTATTATTGTTTTATCCAAAAACTACTAGTAATTAGTATTATATACAAACATGAGTATTGATTTAATAGAAATCTAGAGTAGGTACACTATTCATGTTTGCTAGATAATTATATTTTTATGTATTTTCATTGTTTATTCAAAAATTATCAGTATATTACTTTTTTCCGTTTATGTGGAATTAGTATATTTAATAAATTTGTTAGCGACACAATAAAGTTTGAAAATTGCATGCACTGTGCTGTTGGTCCTGCTGTACTTTTTACATCTGTTTTAGGTTTTCCATTTATGAAATTCGGTTGCAAACATGTAAACAGAGATTCAGTAAAAACAATTCTTCGCCCATCCAAAGCTAAGCTTTTTATCAGTTTGTGCGTCTTACTATTTCTGATTATAGTATTTGGTAAATGTTCAATTAATTTAAAGAATTCTTTTCCAAAAGAAAACCCTTATTTTTTTGTTATGATGTACACTTTTGATATGATGTTCCACTGCTCATCTATAACGACCATAGCGATATCAATGTTAAACGTAAATGTAATGATTAAAATCATAAATACAGCTCAAGGAATACTAGACAAATGGCAGGAACACACTCGACAGATTTTATTAACAGAAATCGACACTTTAAGAGTTAGGAGGAACATTTATATTAATTTGTTCCTTATAAGTTTTGTTGTGAGTGGATGCACAGTAACTTTATTTTTTATGGAAAATGATCCTAATTGGAGTACCTTGGAGAAGGTTGGAACGATAATCTCTTTTTATGTTAATTTAATGATAATATTTATTCTTACTGCCGTTTCACAATCATACACCTATGTATACAGGTACCAAAGTTATGTAGAAAATGAATTAATCGAAATATTTTTTATCGACAAAAATGTAACAAATGCCTTGATAAACTATACTCGATTACACATTCAACTAAGAAAGCTAACGGCGCTATTTAATGATTTTGCTAATCCTTCAGCATTGATGTGGGTTGTTGCTTGCATAATAACTCTAATCACAAGCACTGTAGTATCTGTGTTGTGCTTTTTTGAAAGTGGAGCAATAACAGCACGAATAATCTTAATGCAAGTGCAATTTGGTATATATGCATTTGCTATTGGATGCTTGGGTGCTCAGGGAACTGCTATTAAAACCTTGGTATGTTAAATATTTCATCGTATAATCGTTGATTGAAAATTTTTCGATCAACGGTATAATATTTTGATATGTATACTATATCATTTACTGGCACAATCGATAAACGACCTAATGCCCAGTGGAATAAGTTCCTTGTTCCAAGTTCTTTGTTAAAATTGTTTTTTCATCAATTTTTTTTATCATCAATTGTACGCGATCAATTTACCAGCCAACCCAGGTCGTGTGGGACAAATTCCATGTCTGCACTCATCAACACTTACCAGTATTCGCCGTCACTTCTTACCATTTTATACATATGGACATTCCCACTTGTGAATAAATTTAAAATATTAAAACATTTCAAGATGCTTCAGTTTGGTCTCTTCTTGCCTAAAAATTACTTTTTTTGTTACTGAAAAGTTAATAAATCTAGCACGTGCAAAATAAATTACAAATTTTGTAAGTTCTTTGCGATTAATTACAAATGATAGTTAAAAAATTCTAAATTTCATAGTGAAGAGGTCTACTTGATGGATCATTCCACCAATACACGGTTCCGACCAATACATTTCTCTATAATATGTAATTATTTATTTTAGGGACGCAATGGTTTGAAATTTTTATATAAATTTCCAATAACCGAATTATGCCATGACGAAGCAGCAAAGGTCAGTAATATTTTTAATCAAAAATTTTACAATTTTGGAAAGTTTTTTGGAAGTATCTAGCCTTTTTTTATATTGCATTCCTCAGACAATTCATAAAGTGTTTCTGGGCTGAATCACTGATTCAAGAAAAAATTTCAGAAACTATTAGTGTAGTAAAGCTGATACTTTTTCCCGTTATTTTTTATATTAGCTTTGTTTCACTTATTAATCTTGGTTTTGATTCTCCGCTTCTCTTGATGTAGCGATAATCAAGACTATCATAATCATAAATAATCTACCATATTGGTTTGACTGCGTGTGGCTCTAATAATATAATGTATATATGTATTTTTGCATTGTTTTATTCGCCACACACTACAGCATTTTGATCCCAATCATGATTTGACTAAAATTCAAACTACAATTTCTGCATGTTTTCTATAACTAACCATTGATTCTTTGTTTTAGCTTGAAGTCCTCGTAAGCTTTTGCACCAAGGTGAATCCAGAACTTGTAATCACAAACATGTTTTCTGTAGGAATTCAGTTAGCCGCATCGGTAAGACATAATTAATTGCTTTATCAACTTGTAAAATACGATTTATAAATAATGATTTTAATGATTTCAAGTGAAATGAATTTTTAATTGAATTTAGTAATTTTTGTTCTACTTACTTATTTTAAACGAAATTTTTTAGTATTATATATATGTAATATATAATACAGATATTTTGTATTTTGAATTTATTGATTCCCTAATAGATCTGAACTGATAATTGAATTTTAAAGATTGCAGCATGGAAAAATATATTATATTTTTAACGAAATACAAATTGTTATCGAAATATACTTAATCATCTAGAATAAACAAAAAAAATAAATAAATGAGAAAATAATATACTAATTTATATATTTAATTAAAAATTCAACTAACTTAAAATAAAAAAATGTATTCTTAAAATTAATTAATTTATAAGTTAAAAAAATAATTAGTATACATTATTACTATTTACTTTTTTGCTAATCAATTTTTGAATTGTAGATGTGTGGAACCGTATTTACCTACGTTGTTGTTGTATTTCAATTTTACATCGCCTGGGTTAAAAGTAAAAATTACACTGAATAAGATTGTTTTCACCTCATGATTGATAATTATGGATTTGCACCATGTTAACGCTAATAATAAAGCGAGATTTTCAAAATTAATATAAAAATTATTTGCAAAATTTTTCACCTCACTGATCATTTTTAATTTGCACCAAAGGCATTGATTGATTTTAACAATATTCATGATATATTTGAATTTGTAGTATATTGTAGTAATAAATATATTTCACTGTCTTGGGTAAAATTTATTTTATTTTTGAATTATTTTGAAGAGCACCCTTCCGTTAGAGTAAATTCTATTTTTATTTTAAATACTTAGTATATTATTTTAAGTATTTCAATGGAGAGAACATAAAAATCCTAAGAACAGATTTAGTTATTATTTTTGAACATTATCAGAACAGAGATTTTCCAACTTTAAGTGGTGAAAGCTATACATCACCAATCAGCAGAATTCAATTGATCATCGAAGTAAGCTGAGCGAGTCCACTAAAGGTAAGTAACAATTTCGATTAACACAATTGTAATCAAATCAATGACAGTAAAAAAACATGCTAATTTTATTTCCTAAACAGGGGAATTGGAGAAGCCGGACTCTGCTTCAAAAATATTAAATAATATGTTTTCGTTAAATTGGCGCTCCGTACACCTAAAGAATAACTTGTGTTTATCTGAAACATCTATTAAAGCTCATTTAATGTAAAATACTAATATTATAGCATAATTCGCTTTAAAAAGTCGCACAAAAGCTCATACATTTTATCGTAAAAATTTTATTTTTACCCTTATATTATACTACATAATATAATACAGAATAATAGATTACTTTGCCAATTGGCAATTTACACTTTTATTTAATAATGTTTTAAACTTGTGTATTAAAAATTAACTGAAAATTATTTTATTATTTTTTATTACAATGTTTACAATGTTCGATTTTTAAATAACACAATTTTCACTCTGAATGTTTAATTTAATTTATAAACTTACTAGCTGGATACCCGGCTTCGCCTGGGGTTTCATTAAAAGGTGGAACTCTGCCTTTGTCTGAATGATTGTGTGAAGTATTTAGATTTTTCCGAGTATCCTGTTTCGCTTAAGGTTTTCTTCTCGACGAAATCTTGCTTCCCGTTGCTAGAGCGTTTCAGAATGATTTTAGTGTTCCCGTTGTCGAGTGTTTCAGAACGGTTTATATTGTACTCTACAATTTTCTACAGCTTTTCTTCTCCAGTATTTCAAATCACTTATAATAGTGTAGGTACTGAATGTGAATATACCAACGTAAAATTACCATATATCAATTACAGGTATTGGCGATGGGAATCTCGTTAATCCATTCATGCTCGTCCGCAATTTTTCACTTTTTTAAATTAAGCTTTTCGGTCCCGGTTTTAGCGGAAAACCTCTTTAGGGTCCTAGAGAGTAACTGTGCAAAATTTGGTTGGGATCGGTCGAACGGTTTAGGAGTTATTAAAGACGAACAAACAAACAAACAAACAAACAAACAAACATTCAATTTTATATAATAGATAAAGTTTTGGCATATTCACTTTTAATTATTTTACATTTCACCATGTATAATAATAATTGTTAAAATTGCATTTGATCTGCTTTTCCTTGAAATGTGCTATGTGCACTTTATTTATTTAAACGTTGACAAAATTTGATTATTTGTTTCATTAATTTAAATTAAATCATCTACAGGGTGTACTTTTAATTATTTAATTATTAAAATTATGAAACAAAATATTTTCAATAAAAATTACAATAATTGTTTAATCGTAAGATTAAATTACATTTTTTAATTCTAATTTTTTTATTGGAAGATTAAGCAAATGATGAATATATTCAACATAACATTCAAATTCATCAACTACAGGAAAATTCGAAAGTATTATATAAAAAAAAAATTACAAATTTTGTACCACTTAAAAGCTAATTAAGATTTTATTCAAAACCTTATTTGTTAAGTTCGCCAAAATTTTCGCGATTTTTAAATGTTATGAATACTCTTTGTTTAAGAATATTTGCAACTACAATTGCATTTATTCAACCCTTTTCCAAGTTAGTTTATTTTGAACTTTGTTTAAAATTCACAACTTTGTTACTATTCACAGTTCATCTTATGCTTCTACTTGGGTTGAGTTGTTGAAATACACTAACTAAAAATATTCCAAATGTTCCTTTTAGTTATATCCATATCTGTACCATTCCTACTACTGTCACAATAAGATATTAACAATAATTTTTTATTCCCGCGTCTTTTTCTTATTTTTTCATTAGCCCACCTTATTTCCTCCCCACGCGATAATAACAGTTTCCGCGAATAACCTCCGCGAAGATTTCTTATTATTAAAATATTTATTTTAATATAAATATTTTGCAATATTGGACTTAGATTAATTAGGATTTAAATGTTTCCTTTACTTTGTAAATAATGTTTACTTAATTTGTCTTTACTTTGGATTATAACTATTGTTGCAGACAAAATGCAATTTTTAGTATACTATTTGCACAAATAATTATTTAAAACATGTGTTTTGGATTGGAGTATTGATCATAACAATCGAAAGCAGAGAGAGAAAAAAAACTATTCCTTTTTTGTTATAGGTACATAATTGAATTTTAATTGTAAATGTTTTGCCACGATAAAAAGTGGTATCAAAGGGATTGATGGTATTTTCCCAAATCTCAGGGTATTGGCATATGCTCCTATGGCTAGCTCAATTGCAGCAAGAAAGAAAACTTAATTGGCGAATTCTTTTCAAGCAAAAAACTAAGAAAAGTAACTCAATTTGCCCTAGGCGCCACGTGATTATAAAATTTTACTCCCAAAAATATACTCTACTACCCAAATCACGAAGAGCAGCTTTTAGAAAAGAAGTCACCCGATATAAAATATAAATATTGCAAGAGCTGCAAGAGATACGCTTGAATTGTGAACAAATGAATTTATTGTAAAATTACAACGGCACCAAAGTTTGATTCGAGCAAAAAAATAAGTAGGTAATATATAATCGCGTAATATATAAGTAATATATAATTTGTGTTTCTCAAAAGCAAGATTTCCCCGCGTATAGCTATATTTAGGTTACAATATTATGGTAAAAATATTATATATCTGTATATTGTAAAACAAAATTTGTAAAAGAGAATCACAGCGGAGAATTTCCGGCGCACACAATTGGGTTAACAAGATCCCCATTGCATAAACCTGGGATATTCTTTTCCTCCCGGTATGTCATTATTCTCGAGAAAACTAAAGCGGATTTATATAGCTTCTAAGATAACTTATAAACATTTAATGTTCTGCATTTCAGAAGTTTGTGCACTGGAGGGTGTTTCACACCCCCTAGACCCCCCGGTTTGGACAGTCTATCTGTATCACAACTGATTTGGAGATGTCAGAATATTCTCTTGGCTGTTAATATGATAAAGTGACATTTTTATAGTCATTATTGCTATACGAAGAAGTTTCTTAAAATAAAAAACAACTGAACAAATGGTATGCTGTATTCCGTACCCCCTGACTATGCAGTTTATAATTAATTGTCAGATTATGAATTAAACACATTTGCTTGGACATAGCTAATTAAGAAACTTGAGATATGCTTAAATATTTAATTCACTTTTAATAAAAATAAATTTGTTAAACCGGGGGATCTGGGGTGTGGAACACCCTCCAGTGCCTCTGCAAAAGGTGATCTTCAAATTTCCTCTGATAGAAAATAAACTACGCAATCCGAGGGGTCTGGAGAGTGGAACACCTTCAGTACCCAAATGTTACAATGCAGGTAAACATATTAAAGGTTTAAAAATTTAGTAGAAACTCCGCCACCGTTTTAGTTTACTAAAAAATTATGGCATATCCTTGGGGGATTTCAAATAAAGTTTTCAAAAAATTTAATTAAGATAAACAAACGCAGTTGGTTTTATTGGCAAGATATTTTACTTAGTTGTACAACTAAAATTTAACACATTTTATTTGCTTAAAGATCATTCTTCATAACATATTTGAAAAATAAATGGCTTTTTTATAAAAATAGATTTTTTAGGCTATAAACAAGTGTGTAGACTAAATTTGAAAATCTGTGGTTCAGATATGAACAGCTGAATATGATCTATTCACGCGCCGATCAACTTTCTGGTTTATTCGTGTACGCAGCAGACGGAAAAAGAATAAGTAGTGTGTATTCATTTTACTTCAATAAACAGAATTCTTAATTTAACTATAACGTCAATTTTAGTTAACTTATTAAATAAAAGTATAACTTACCAATTAGCAAAGTTATCCATTATACATAATATAGAAAGGTTAAAATAAAAAAATTAATGTAATATTTGAAATTCAAATTTGTTTAGCAATGCCTGAACAGAGCCAAATTGTAGGATGCATAATGTATAAAGCTTGCACGAGCCAACCAATCGGAATGTGTTTGAAAATATGGATTCAATTTTTTTTGTTGCGCACCTGGATAGAATTTCACATAAATTTAAACCTCGCGCGAAGCCAATTAATCAGAATGTGTTTGAAACTTATATTTGTTTAACAATGCACAAGAGAAAAAAACGCTGCACGAAGTTCAAAGGCCTAAATCAAAGTAGGTACTAGAGACAAAGACAAAGATGTACAAACCAAACTAAATAATGCACAATCATGCGCAAATAATAAATTGATTAACATGTCAATAAATCGATTTATCTAAATATCAAAAGATCTAAGAATTTGTTTAGCTCTAGTATTTCTTAAAAATCTCAAAACGAGAAAAGGTACAAACGAAAATAAAGTTTCACAAACACGTACAAACAAAAACAAACTATTTAACTATTTTGAATCTAAAATTCAAACTTGGCATATCTCCGGTCCCCCTCTCTCCAACACTTTTTAAAATTAAGAGAAAACAAAAGGGTAAAACGAAAATAAATAATGTACAATTATGCACAAACAATTATTAAGATAATTTTCAAAATTGGGAGGAGAGCTGGCAGGTTTTCAGCCCTCCCCTAACTAATTTTATAAATAATTCAAAAATAGAAAAGTTCAAACAAAAATAAAAAATGGACAATAGATTTAAAACTTGTTGAGGCTGAGGACATACACCTTATGGAATCCCATCCAATCAGGCCACGACGAAATAACCAAACACACAACAAAACAAAAGCAAATCAAACACCTGATTGGTTATTTCGTCAATTTAACTTTAATATATTTTAACTGATAAGAAGATAGTTTAAATTGCATTATCACATTCTGGAGCCGGCTTTGTAAAACCGGGGCATGCACGTAATTTTTGCTTTAATGTAATTAGTTATCACGACAAAACAATGAATTACCAAAGCTTTTTATTGAGCTACTAAACCTCCATGATATTCAAACAAATGAGCAAAAAAATTGAATTGTAACTCACTAAAATTTACTTACTTTATGGTTCTTCACTAATACTTCAATATACTTTTCTAGTACTTCAATATACTTCACGTACTTCACACGTATTTCAACACTTCACAAACTATATATTTCACAAGTACTTTATGTACTTTACATGAGATTTTATGTACTTCATGAGATGTGTACAAAAAACTTCACTAGCGATTAACTCCTCGCAAAATTACAATACATAATTATGATGTTTCCATTTGCACTTGTATTTATTTGTTTATGCAAATATTTGATGATAGCAATGAACCCACTAATGTTGAAACAAATTCATTTTATTGTTTAAATAATCTGTTAATTTTAAATTCACTTGAAATTTATTACAATTATCATTGGAATTGATAAAGTATAAAATTCATACAAAAACAGAAAAAACCTTAAATCATTTATTTGAATTGCCATTTTTGATACCCAATTAATTTAATCGATTTTTAATATCAGAAAATATTTATTTAAACTTCATGGTGCAGAAAGGAATTCTTCAAATTATCAGATAATCCGAATTTCATAATATGCTATAATTCCATATTTGTAGCAGCTGCTACTGTAGTCAGTTTTGTTTTCTTTTATTGAAGGAGAGCGGATCAAATCCTGGGATATAATTTTAGCTAACTTTGCTATTTAAAAAAAACAAATTAACTTTATTTCTAACGTCATAGGATGAAACTCTTCTAAAATCATAGAGCCATAACCTAATGTAATAATTAAAATTTTAAAATTTAATTTTAATAGCTCTCTCCAACATAGTATCTCTTTTGCTTCTTCTGCTTTTTCTTACGTGAAGTCTACGACCTACGTTTGCTGGATTTCTTCAGCTGTCTCACTATTGCTTTGGAGGTCTGGATCCTTTCGGTTTGCTATCCTTTGCTGTCTTTGCCATTCTGTTGTTGTACATTCTCGTGATGTGTGCGTTCCACTGTATTCTTCTTTGACGTCCCCATCTCACTACCTCTTGAATGCTGCATTGTTGTCTAATGGTGTCGCTACAAACTCTATCATAGAGTGTCTTTCCGGCTATTGCACTTAGCACTATTATTTCAGTTGTTTGTAGAGCTTTTTTTGTTCTTACAGTGTCTGTCCTAATCTCGAGAGTATTATGTCAATATAGGTAAAACGTACGTTTCATATTATATTCGTGTTTTGAATCCATGATGATCTTTACTTCTTCTGTAACCACGGTTTTGTATTAGATCTCATTAAGTTCGTATTTAGTACTTTGCGAACCCGCAATGCTTCCTCCAACTTTGGCATATATAATTAACATTATATGCATGGCAAGAAATTGAGGAAATCAATAGACTGACTCTCTCCTTCTCGGCGTAAAGTCTTAAGCCAGCCCATACATAAATTCTTGGATTGCAACTTCTACGAACACGAACGAAAGATGTTAAAAATACAAAATTTTAATATTGCGTGTTGAAAGAAAATTTAACCATAAATTAGGAAATTAAATTAAAATGCAGCTTATTAGCATATAGTATGTATACAAAACTGTTTTCTCCCTACACAGAAATCATAAAACTATGAATATTTCGCAATATTGTAATTTATTAGATCAATTAAGATTTACACGTTTTCTTTATTTGTAAATAAAATTAACTTAAATTGTCCTTTACCTTAGATTACAACATTATCATTCATATTATCACATACAAAACTTTTTTGCAATTAATAGGTGCACAAATAATTTAGAACAATCTTGAATAACGATCGAGAGCTACTTTTATGTTATAGCTACGTAATTATATTTTAATGTTTTTTTTATTCTATTTATTCATAAATTCCTTAATGTGTTTATATGTATTATCTATAAAAATATTGTTTGGCCGTCAGAGATAGCATATTAGTATTCTGAAGTTTGCTGGTGAAGCAATGAGATTTCAAAATTGTATATCGTGTGCTGTTGGTACAGCGGTACTTTTTACTTCTGTTTTAGGATGTCCATGGGTAAAATTCTGTTGCGAACATATTAATAATACTGATCAATGTAAAGTAACTCTTCGTCCAAGCAAAACCAAGTTTTGCACCAGTTTGTGCATCCTACTCATGTTAATCATAACCTGCAGTATCTGTTTTATTAATTTGAAAAATTCGTTTCAAAAGGAAAACCCCTATTTTTATGTTTTGATATACACTTTTGACCTGATGTTCCACTCCAGCTCTATATGTATGAGTATCGTTTGAAAAAATCCCTAGGTGTATAAACTTTTCAAGGGTCACTGGACAAATGGCAAGAACACACTTCAAAATTTTATTATCCGAAGCAGACCCTTAAAAATTAGGGAAAAAATTTATATTCATTTGATTTTCATATATTTATTTATGAGTGGATTCATAACGGTTTTATTTTACAAACAAGCTTTATTAGTTTTTGAAAAGCTAATTTCTTTGTATATTATTTTAACGTTACTACTTATTCTTAATCCATTATGGACCCATACATTCGTGTTGCCATCCGTTACCAAAATGATTTAGAATAATTTAAAGGAAATATTTTTTTTGAAAAGATTTAACGAAACTTTTATTTTCAATTAAACCCTTTGACTAAGAAAGATAATTCGGAAAATTTCAATTAGAGTTGATGTGGTTGGTGGCTTGTGTTATAATGCTAAGCCCATTGAAAAATTCTATATGCCTGTTCAAAAAAACGATTGTTGGAATATGGTATAAAATTACTAATACTTTTATCTGGTGGCAAAAATTATCTTCGAAATATATTTGTTTTGGTAATTGAATTCTTTGAATAATTACAAAGTAACTTGGTCAATAACTTATTGTTAAAATCTATCCAGAGTAACAACTCTTCAATTTCCTCATTTTTTAAGGAACAAATAAAACACATAAAAGAATTATAACACAATTTTCATTCTGTTACGTATGGATATAATTCCGAAATTTTTCTTTTAAATTAAAATTTCAAGGAATTTTTTATTTTAATTTACCAATATTAATTATACATTTGGAGAAGCATAGCACTTTTTAAAATTCAAGTACTATCCAGTATAACAGAAAATTTAATTTAAAACAATTATTAGGAAAAATTTATATCCCATTATTTTCAATTAATTCAAGATGATATAGGTTAAAATTTTGAGAAACAGAGTTTATGAGTTTCGTTGAAAATAACCTTTCGATATTATTTTAACGTTATATATTCTTAATGCCATTATGGACCTATACATTCGTGTTGCCATCCGTTACCAAAATGATTTAGAGGATGAATTAATGGAAATATTTTTTATTGAAAAAGATTTAACGAATACCTTGGTATCCTACGCTCAATTACACCTTCGACTAAGAAAGATAATTACGTTGACTAATTATTTCTTGAATCCTACGATGTTGATGTGGTTGGTGGCTTGTGTTATAATGCTAATCTCGAGTAGTTTCGTATCAATGCTGTGCTATTTTGACAATGAAGCAAATCCAATTACAGTACGAATAATTTTAATGCAAGTGCAATTTTGCATTTCTGCATTCGTTGTTGTACATATTTGTAATCGAGCAACTGCTATAAAAGGCTTGGTATGTAGAATGTTCGATAATTTATTTGAATTAATTTATATAAATTTTAACCTAAGGTAGTTTTGTAGAAAATCATAAAAAAAATATGGCGCCATTTTACAATAATTATTACTAGTCAGTTTATTATACTCAAAAAATAAAAAGGTTTTCAAAAGTTGATTGTAAAACATTTAAAAATACTTTCTCATATTACATATGATAAAGTAAAATTTTCAGTAAAAGAAATCAAAATTTTCGAAAATAAATTATTTAATAATAATAAATAACTCTTACTGATTTTGCTACCAATATTAAATTATATTAAGGAAAATAACGAAGAACTTAAGAAAATAAGATCAGTACGGGCATTGGACCTATCACGTTAATAGTTGCTCTTAGCCATTTCATAAATACATCAAGATGTTAGTTCTGTTTCAGCGTTTCTTTAATTAGAGCTCTCTTTGGTTATAAATTAAATTTTTATTAGAAGTCGTTCAACTGCTCTTAGTATAATAATAAATTATGTATGTGTATTTTAGGGAAGCAATAGGTTGAAATTTATGTACAAATTTCCAACAAACGTATTAACCTCTGAAGAAGCTGAAAAGGTCAGTAATGTTTTAAATTATAATTTGTATATCTTTAATTTGTATTATCTTTAATATACAAAATGGGCACTAAGATATATCACTGTATTGTCACATATGTCCACCCTGTATATAAAATAAACTAACTCAGTAATCAAATGAACAGGAACACCGTCATCAAATAGCTTAAGGTGGTACGAAAATGTAGGATAAGCTAAATGATTGTGTGAACGAATGAATGAGGTAAAAATAAGTGAGTCGACAATGGTGAGCCGTAAGGCTAGGCAGCCCTTAAGGTTGCGTGAGGTGATCTTAGGGTGTTAGAATTGTACAATGTAAATTTAGATATAGAAATTCTGTAAAAATATGGATTCATATAATATTTAATTGATACCCAAACCGAGTTTTAAACAATTAAGCTACACCCCAACCCCAAATAATCCTTTACCGCGACAGTATCACTGTATTATGAACATTTGCGAGCAGCTAGTTGTTCATCTTTGTCGGTATCCTCTTGCTTTCTCGTTCACCTCTTTAATCATACATCCGTCATTGAAATATTTAACAAAATTTTAAAGTATTTTTGTTTATCTTTATGTTACAGTTTTATGTACTAAAAAATATGTTTATGAAGCTAAATCCACAAGTGATTGTTTCCAAGATGTTTCCTGTAGATATCCAATTAATAGGATCGGTAAGTTACAAAGTACAATTTCATAGTACAATGACTAAAAAGTACAAAGCATCTGACTGTTGGCCATTAAAAGAGTCAGTTAGAATGAGTGATACAGCTGTAATCAAACCGAATATTGAATACTTATAATAGTAGTCAACACACTTGACTTTCTAGTAATTCCTCAGATTGCTATTCTGTAACTTTTCCCGTACATAAAGGATCCTTTATGTAAAGACAAAGCTGAATACATTTTTTAATTTTTACTAGCTTAGTGAAATTTGAAAATTTTCCAACTTAAATTTTTTGTCCAAGTTGTACAAAGTTCTTTCGTCTTATCAAGGACTCACCAGTTGAACTATCCCTAATGAATGAAAATGAATTAAAATTCATTAAAATTAAAATCAAATGCTATCTTGGAAAATTTTAGTAAAATTAATTGACATAACAAACATGGACACACTAGATTTTCAAATTGAATGTCACTAATGCCCTATTTCTTCAGCTAGATATATCTTTTAGATAATCTATCGATAAGATAAATTAACGAAGTAGCCAATCATATTTCTGATTATTTAGTTGCTGTTTGATTGATGGTTACTTTGTTAATTTATCTAGTAGATAGATCGAGGGGTTGACCACTGACCAAAATGTGTATACCAAATTTGCATTTACAATAATTTGCAAAATTTGCAAATAATTTCAAAATTTGCAAATAATTTCAAAATTTGCACAGATATTTGCAAACAATATTAGACATTTACAGACATTTTCAAAGATTTACAGTAATTTGCAAAATTTACAGGTATTGCAAAATTTACATACATTTGCAAAAATTAACACACATTTGCAAAATTTAACACATTTGCTAAATTTCTAAATTTGCAGACAATTGCAGAAATTTGCAAACAATTAACAATTAAATAAATTTGCAAGAATTTACAGTCATTTGCAAGATTTACAGGATATACAAAATTTACAGGCATTTGCAAAAATTTGCAAATAATTTCAAAATTTGCAAATACTTTCAAAATTTGCAAATAATTTAAAATTTACACAGATATTTGCAAACAATTTTAGACATTTACAGACATTTCAAAGATTTACAGTAATTTGCAAAGTTTACATACATTTGCAAAATTAACACACATTTGCAAAATTAACACACATTTTCAAAATTTCTAAATTTGCAGACAATTGCAGAAATTTGCAAACAATTAACAATTAAATAAATTTGCAAAATTTACAGTAATTTGCAAGATTTACAGGCATTTACAAAATTTACACAAATTTTCAAAACTTTAAATAGATTTGCAAACAATTTCAGACATTTACAGTCATTTGCAAAGATTTACAGGCATTTACAAAATTTACAGGCATTTGCAAAATTTACACACATTTGCAAAATTAACACTCATTTGCAAAATTTCTAAATTTGCAGATAATTGCCGAAATTTGCAAACAATTAAATAAATTTGCAAAATTTCCAGTCATTTGCAAGATTTACAGACATTTACAAAATTTACAGGCATTTACAAAATTTACACATTTGCAAACAATTTCAGACATTTACGGTCATTTGCAAAGATTTACAAGTATTTACAAAATTTACAGCCATTTACAAAATTTACTCATTTGCAAAATTTGCAAACAATTGCAAAATTTGCTAACAATTGCAAATTACTTACAAAATTATGTACACCAAATATACTAGGTGATCAACCTCGAGATAGATTATCTAAGAGATATCTCTAGGTGATGAAATCGGCCATCAGTAAACAAAAATTATTCAAAAATTAATATTTCAAAAACACAAGGTTGCCACTTTCACCGTCTAGAGGTTTTGGACCGAATGATATAATAGTTTAGCTCACGCCTTTTCAAAATTTATCAACATCCAAGAACTAAAATTGTGGCCAAAGATACACCGATAAGCTCAATATGGTTTTGCAACCGTAAAACAAAATGGCGGCTGCTTACGATAGCCGTCATTTTGGTTTCTTAGATTGGTTGTATCTCAGCTTCTAGTGGTCGGATTTCAATGTTTCCTTCTCGATTAAATATGCTCTTATTGACAAGAAGTATTTCGCTGATCCTTAAGCGTAAAGTGTAAGTTTTAAAATCGAAATAATTGAAGCCTACATTTTTTACGCACGTTAGGTTATTTGTTTTGTCGGAAATTATGTGATTAAATTTCAAATTGTGACAAAAGCGGGAATAGTTTCAACACCGCTAAAGCAAAGATAGGCTTTGAGGATGTAATAAAATTGTCGAAAAGTGATTTTACAAAAAGAAATTACTAATACGGGGAGCAACCAATCTAATAAATCAAAATTTCAGCCATTTTGTTCCTGCGTAAATTTTCAAGTAAATTTCTATCAAAAATGATTTGTTTAAACTCATGTATGACCATAGGAAGTATCATATTGCACTAAAATTTATGATTTTGACTTTATTTGCTATCTACCAGATGTAAACTATAGTAAATATTAATTGGTGCATTGTCATTCTACACAGAAAAATAAATTTGCATTTTTATCTAATCTAAATTAAAGGAATTTAAATTACTAAATATATAGTATATTTAAAGTTGTATATAATACATTTAGAATATTTACAAATTTTAAACAACCGATTTAGTAATTTAATCTAATTTAAAATAGATGATACAACATTTCAACTTTAGTTAAATCAATTATAAGAATAGTTATTTCAATAAATCATTGTCATTGATTCGTTCATAAGATTCTATGATTATTAGAAATTGATTTCAATGATTTGTATAATATAAGTAAATATTTCACAAATTTATTTTTGGATGAAATATAAAAATAGATTCATTTATTTATAAAAATATTAGACAAAATTAATGCAAATTGTATGGTTTATTTAAAGTTTTTATAATTTATTTAGGCTAGGTAATTGTTTCAAAAATCGATTTAGTTCATAGTTTAATTCAATTTCAATTTATAGTTTAAAAATATTAATATTGAATTAAAATAAATAAAATATTTTGATTTGGAACTTGAAAATAATTATACTTTGAATTATTTTAAATAACTTTAAAGTTGCAATAAAGATTGAGAAGAAAAACGCGCAAAAACACTTGTCATGCTTTATTTTATTTAAAAAACCACTTTTCTATTGGTCATTTAACTAAACGACTCTTTAAATACGTTGATATTACAGGGTGTATTAAGAGAGAACTTGAAAATTAAAATTGAAATAAAATCTTTAAGATTAAAAAATCTTTGATATTTAATTTTAAATTTAAATTATTTATTTTTATAATTTATATTTTAATGTTAATATTTTTTACATTTCAAAATTATAGTTTCTTTTAGAAAACTTTTCTTGTAATTTCTCGATGTGCGTTTTGGAAATTGTTTTGATAATTTATTTATAAATGAATTTTATTATAAAAATTGTTCAGTTTTTCAAACGTTTAAACAGACTAAAACACTCATATTTTTCTTAATAAATTGAATAATTAATTCTTGAAATTTATGGTATTCTTGAATTAGAATACCAAATAACCATTATGTATGCAAATGCCCTGATGGGCCAGGGGTTAAGCTTTACAGATACTCACCATGACAAGTAATTAATAATTAATAGCGTAGTTAGATCAAAATATCTAAAGATACTGATTTTTTATTTTATTTATTTTCGTTTCGATAGTAATTTAAAAAATATTTAAAAATCTATCAATTTGATTAGAAGAAAACGACCGCGCAAGTCGCTATTTGCTAGTGACGTCACACGGCTTAGTAACCTTAGTAACTTAAAACTTGGCTAGTTGTTTTGTGCAGTTTTGTGCTTGAAGGTTGAAGTTTGTTAGTGTTAAAAGCTGTTATTATCATGGAAACCAACAAAAAGACGAGCTATAAGTATTGTATTGTTCCGAAATGTAAGGGCATTATAGAGCCGTATGACGTCAAACCAATGGCGATGCGTTTATGGTCACACGATTTATTTTAAATTATCATTGAATTTTAAAATCAAATATTTATAACAAAATACAATAAATAGAAGTTATTGTTACTGATTTCACATTTAATATATTAAATTAATCGGAAAATACTATTTTTTTTCATGCATGTTCCCTATTCTCAATTATATAAATAATTTAAAAATTTCCTTTTATTTTTACATTGTAACAATATTCTATTACACTATAATGGAAATCGCACGAAGTGTAAAAATATTTAATATTATTTAATTCAAGGAAATCATTTCAAACATTCAACTAATTTTGTATTTGTATTATCTATCACCATTCAATAAACTATAGACATTTATTTCATCAAATCGTTCAAACATATTCATTGATTCAACTAATTTGTTTCTATGATTTGTTTACTTTTTCAATCTTAAAATTATCTAATTTAGCTTAAACGAATTATCTTTTTAAATGATTTCAACTAATCTTTAGTTGAAATCGTAAATTTGTTTTTCTGTGTATCGCTGAATTATTTGTGATTGCACACTAACCAGACATTCCGCATTTACTTACTAATAGTAATCAATAATTTTAATTGCAGGTATGTGGAACAGTGATTACTTACGTTGTTGTTGTACTTCAATTTTACGTGGCATGGATTAAAAGTAAAAATCATATCCAATAAGGTTTTACAACGCACGATGTCACCCACCACTGATTTTTAATTTGCACAATGGTTGGGTTGATAGTACTTTAAGAATACTTAATAAAAATAAATTTTTAAAATATGTTAATATTCAATCAAGTTAAACTGTACAGTCGAGTTGCAAAATAGTGAAGTAAATAAGATAAGGACCTTTCACTTTTTCGAGGTTGTTTACTATTTTAGTATTTGAAAAATGTTCATAAAAGTTAGTTACTACTAAGTAGTAGCATAAAGCGGTTCGAAAAATGATGATGATTTCCGATAGTTCACTTACATACCTACAGTATTCACTATTTCGCAACTTGACTGTATTTGTTGTTAAATTAAAGTTGATGTAAAAATTTTCTTGAAGGATTTAGTCGAATTTTTAATTACAATATTTTGTAGTTAAAACAGCCCAATTTTGATTAACTGCTCAATTAGTTAATTGCAGATTTAAAAGTCCTTATGAAATGCAATGTTTTTAAATCGCCCATTATATAAATTGGGAAAATAATAAATTTGACATTATCTGAATGACGAATTCGGGCAGTTCGTTAAGGATATTAAGAAAAATCTAATTTAGTGTATTTTTAAAATATAATTTATAAAAATTCTAGTATTAGTTCTAAAATATCTGATAACGCTTCACGCATTTCAAAATATCATTAGATTGAAAAGAATATTTGAAATTGCACGTTATATGTGAATAGTATTATCTACATTATTAGTATTATTCAATGCTAAGAGAGGTGAGGACGTAAACTCCAGAAGTAACCAATTACAACTGAATCACAGCAGTGTGTCCCCCCTACGGATGATTTCTATTTTGCACCTAGGTTACTTAAAAATTAAGTTGTTTTAATGTGCACCAGTCCAGAAGGACGGTTTTTCTTAAAAGATGCACCTCTGAATGAGCACAATGTAGTAGTAGGAATAGAATTAACCAATAAGAAGAGCGTTACCAAAAGACACATGGATAATACACATAGTATTTAATATGTATAATCAGCACTTAATAAATATATTTCACTGTTGTAGATAATAATTATAGGCCAGTCAGTAAAGGAGTTGTATGTTGCAAACGGTGGTGTAGAAGATTTTATTTTTTATCTTGTATAAATAGGTACAAGCATGTGAAAAACAAAAATGCTAACACGGGCGACCTCAGGAGAACTTTTGGCAGCCAAAGAACTTCAAAATTTTAGGACTTTTTAGTTTTTGCATATAACTCTAAACCGTGGATCTTAGCAAAACATTTGTGGTTTAACTAATTAAAGAGCATTAAATTCTGCGTCGAATGAGTACCACAACTTAATAATTTGGTCAAGTGGTATGGTCGAAAACTACGGTCAAAAACGACGATTTTTCTAATTTTGTCAAAACTGAGATATACGTATACGTGAGTGCGCGTCCGGCATCGATCGCGCTGCACTAAATTCGTTGTAACTTTTAAACTAATTCATGAAATTGAGCATTCAAAAGCTCAAATGAAAGAAGAAACATGTAGCTATTGGATTATTATATTTTAAAATAAAAAATGAATGTATATAAGAGTAGTATATGTATATAATTGGAACATACGGAGATATCCGATAAAATCGCTAAGAGCTATTATTATATATTCTAAAATTTTTTACACTAAATTCACTTATTTTTAAGTCCTATTAATAATATATGCTAGTTAGGTAGGTTAAATAAATTTTTATAAAAGTTATTAACGTTTAACGTACCTCTAATTTAACGAATTTTGGAGCAAAAAATTTATTTTTATTTCTGTAAAATAAAAGGGTTGATTTACTTTTAACCTAAATCCTCTTATAGCATCTTAAAGTACACATTTCAAGCTTTAAAAATCGCACCTGTAGAAATCCAATAACGCGATTTAAGCAAGAGTAATATGTGGTTAAAGTTAGGTATACATTTAAGATTTTATTACTTACCCAAAATTTTGAAATTTTGAAGTATACATCTTCAATACTAAATTTTGAGATTTTTTTACTTATCGGATATTTTGTTACGAAAATTCCTTTTTGTAACATTTTAAATCTTAAACATACGCATTCATTCAAACATTCGATACGCCTATGTGTAAATTTTATTTTGAGTTTGAAGTTGAACTGGTCTTAGGGTGCACGTGATAACTTAAATCTTAAGATTTCTGAGTATCACAGCTGCATTGCATAGATCGGCAACTCTAAAAGACCTTTGTATCATTTACACGGGTATCATATATCAGTAGATTTGTGCCCTAAAACATTAAAGTAATAAATTTTAATATTTTAGGTGGTTTTCGGGAGAATTGTTTGATCATTTTCCCCCTTCTTTTACTAATAACAACTTTTCCAGAAAATAAATAAGGCAGTCACGTAGATAGGCCGAAGTGGTCAACTTCGCTAGATTTTTGTGATAAATTAATTTAGATATTAGATTAAAGTAAATTAGTGAAAAGAGTTAGATTTGTATAGATTACCTAAGTTCGCCTGTTGGTCGATTTGAGTTAAATTTAAATTTCAAGTAAAACTAAAGTTGGTGCCGCAAATCGCAACATTGTAAAAGTAAGATAAACATTAAATTTAAGTGCGATGCAACAATTAAACAATTGTTTTTGGTGTGCTATTAAATGAATGTACAGTATAATAGCTATCTAATATTAGAAAATTAAATTAAAGGGTAGTCCTAAGGTGTTAAATTTAGTGACTAGTATACCCTCATCCATAACCAACTATATCGTCCTCAATCAGCAATCCGTCATCGTCTTCAACTCATCAATAAGTGAAAGACAGTGAAGTGAACCCCCAACAAAGGGCCCTTATAGTGCAGACAACAATTAAACAAAGTGATTACCCCAAAGTTGGTAAGCCATAGTAAATTATAGACTCCAGTATATTTTTGTTTGTGTTAGTTTAAGTAGTTTAATTATATTTTTATTGCCGTAGATTTAACTATTGTAAATTTTAAATATTAGTCTGTAAGTTATTAGCTAGGTAATTTTAATTTTCTTAGTACTTGGTTTTTAAATTAATGAAATTTATTTTTTATCTTTTTATTAAAATCTAATACTTAAATTGGTCTTTTATTTTGCAAAGGATGGCAGGTCAAGGTATTAGTGAACCTCCTTCCCCGGCAGGGTCTTCAGAAAATTAATGTTCTCCGGCTTTTGCTAGCACAGGGCCGTCCTAAATTTCCTTAAGAAATTTGGTTATTCTTACAATTTTATACATTACTTCTAGAGTAATTTATGAAAATTTCAGATCTTTATTTTAAGAATTGAAACAAAGTGTGTACCCCGGCTAGCATACGGAGATGTACAACAAAGGTCGTGAGCCACGCGATGCTCTAGATTATTGCTAAAGATTATTATTAAACAATCAACGATACGTTTAACGGAGGTTTATTTAACACTATTTTTACAAAATCCCACCTTAATTCAATGGTAACAAACAATAACTTACTCGTTATTAAATAAATTACAAAGACAAATTTGTTCACAAAAACTAAACGGCTTACCGCCAATCACCCGTAATGGTCCTTATGTTTCCCTTGATGTTGTTATTGGTTGTGGTACGTAGTGAGGATAACCCTCAGGTAGTAAGACAAATAATTACACTAACTAGTCGCACGATAGCATCACACTCCAATAACGGTTACGATTGCAGTACGGGTCTGATACTTAGGTTCATTTATCACTAAGAAACTTTTATTCAAAACGTGCCAAAGGCAAGGCAACGACAAGACAAATCTTCACAAAGGTACCGACAAGATAAGACCTTCACGATAAAGGTAACGAATAAAACTTACAGATACAACTGGTTTACGGGCAAAGCCAAGACAAGACTGCCTTCTTTTTCCAAAAAACACCGCTTATATTGCTTTCTCCGACAGCCAGGTGCTGCCATCCTTGTGTTCGATAATATGGGGCTTTTCCCAAAGCAAAAGATAAGCTGGGTTTTTTGGAAAAAGAAGTTCAAAGAAAGTTTAGGGTAAATTCCCAGAACCAATTAACAGCTGGCTAGACAGGCCTAATGTGGTTACGCGCCGCATTGACTTGAACAATACCTAGTACTTTGCGCAACAGGGCAGTACTAGGTAAATTTAGGAATTTCGGTTACACGTTTTAATAGCGTGCAACGAGTTTCGTTACAGAATTGTAGAAATGGTAGAGCGCTTAGCGATTTTATCGGATATCTCCGTATGTTCGAACTATATACATTTACTACTTTTATATACATTCATTTTTATATTAAAAAATATAATAGTCCAATAGCTACATGTTTCTTCTTTTATTTGAGCTTTTGAATGCTCAATTTCATTAATTAGTTTAAAAGTTACAACAAATTTAGTGCAACGCGATCGATGCCGGACGCATACTTACGTATTACTAAATCTCAGTTTTTGACAAAATTAGAAAAAATCATCGTTTTTTGGCCGTAGTTTTCGACCATACTACTTGACCAAATTATTAAATTATGGTACTTGTTCGACGCAGAATTTAACGCTCTTTAATTTGTTATACCACAAATGTTTTGATAGGATCCACGGTTTAGGAGTTATATGCAAAAAACTAAAAAAAGTCCTAAAATTTTGAAGTTCTTTGGCTGCCAAAAGTTCTCCCGAGGTCGCCCGTGTTAGCATTTTTGTTTTTCACATGCTTGTACCTATTTATACAAGATAAAAAAATAAAATCTTCTACACCACCGTTTGCAACATACCACCTTATTTCGATTCTCTATTGACTGGCCTATTATTTGTGTACTAAGTTTCTAAAATGTAGCTTCATGTTCACTGTCAATGGAGTGTAGAGAACCACCCAAGTTTGAGTGAGCACCATATTAAAGTTTATTATAATTTCTATGTCTAATATTAGGTAGAAGATCATTCTGTACGAACAGTAAGTTTATTATACAAAAGAGGTATTGGTAGATATAAATTGAGAGAGCATCCCCACTCCTCGGAATTTTCTACTCAATCTTCGCCTGTGAGTTCAGCAGCATTTTCCTCAACGGTCTTGATAATGCGTAATAAACCCGAAACGTCGGAAAATTTATAAATTATTTATAAATACCCTCAATACACCAATTATTAATTTTAAAAATTATTAAAATTCAATATCAGTAATTATAATAAAGTAATAAATAAATAAATCAATATAACTGTTAGAATTAATAATACCTCAGGATATCAACATCAGGATCCAATATCAACAAGAGGTTATAAACAATTCACTTACAAATTATACTTACGTTAAATATTTATTGGCGATGGTAGGTAGTATGTAACTAGGTATCAGTGTAAATATAATTTTTATACAAAATAAAATCAAATAGATTTATAAATAAAAATCTCAATACATTTAAAATTCTAAATTAAAATTGGGAAATATAAAATAAAATTTTCAATTATTAAAGGAATTTTTGGAAATATAAGGTATACGGACGTTTTTATAAACAAAATTTGTTATATTTCAAATAATGCAGTGGTAAATCTTCGAAATTATCATATCTGTCAAATAACACATGCGGTACTAGGTAAATAATTAAACACTGTAATTTTTGAGTATTTATTGACTTAACAGGAATCTAGAACACACAAGTAATGTTTACTATATAAAATACTAATATAATAAAAAAAAGTAATATGTAATTTTCAATGTTTTTATTCGCCCTTTTCCCGCTACACGTCCTAAAGTATTATTTCGGCGTCAGTTTTATCGGGTACTAGTTTGCTGGTGAAACAATGAAATTTCAAAATTGCATACCATGTGCTGTAGGTACAGCAGTACTTTTTACATCTGTTTTAGGACTTCCATGTGTAAAATACTGTTGCGAACATATTGATAATATTGATCAATTTAAAGTAACTCTTCGTCCAAGCAAAGCTAAGTTTTGCACGAGTTTCTGCATCTTACTCTTGTTAATCATAACTTTTGGTATTTGTTTAATTAATTTTAAAAATTTGTTTCAAAACGAAAACCCCTATTATTATGGTATGATCTACACCTTTGACCTAATGTGCTGTTGCAACTCTATAATATGCATAGCCGTGTCGATGCTCAACTTAAATATAATGCTTAATATTATAAGCACATTTCAAGGAACACTGGACAAATGGCAGGAACACACCTCAAAAATTTTATTATCAAAAAGAGATACTTTAAAAATCAGGAAACATGTTTATATTAATTTGTTTCTCATACACTTATTTACGGGTGGATACATAGTGGTTTTATTTTTGACGCAAAGCGTTTCTAATTATTGGACTTTATTTGAAAAAGCTGGAACGGTGATTTCTTTTTATATTAATTTAATGGTGGTATTTATTCTTACTGTCATGATACAAGTATACATTCAGGTTACCATCAGTTACCAAAATTATTTAAAAGATGAATTAATGGAAATATTTTTTATTGAAAAAAATTTAACAAATATCTTGGTATCCTATGCTCAATTACACATTCGATTAAGAAAGATAATTACGCTAACCAATGATTACTTGCATCCTTCGTTACTGTTGTATGTAGTGACTGGTATTATAATCCTAATCTCGAGTACGTTCGTATCAATGCTGAGTTTTTATGACAATGAAGCAAATCCCAACACAGCACGAGTATTATTAATGCAAGTTCAATTTTGTGTTTATGCATTTGCTGTTGGACATTTTGTACTCGATCAAGTGTCATAGCAACCTTGGTATGTAGCATATTGGATAATATTGATTTATATGAATTTTAACCAAATTAACGTTCAATAAAGGGAAGTTGAATAAAATCATAAAAAAGTCAAAACAGTGATATCTGCATTGAATTAATTTTAAAGGCAGCGTGAAGAATGTAATTTGGCACTATTTCGTAATTATTAGTAGTCACTTTTAATTTATTCAAAATAAGAAAAGTTATTGTAAGAAATTTCAAAAATCAAAACACAAATTAGTACAAACGGAATGGTGGAAATTAAATTGCCTTTCCAGTTACAAGATTGAATTGGGGTAGAAGCATCTTAACCCGCACTGTATTTGATATTTTAACATAATTTTTGTAAATATATACTACCAAATTTTGAGTAGGTAACCAGAAATGCAATAATTTTGCAGAATATTATAATGCATTCTTATCTGATTTCACTATATTAATATTTTAGTAAAGTAATCTTGAAGGTTAAATAAATAATCCTGGTACAGGCAATGCTGCTATCACTTTCCTTAACCATTTAATACGTCAAAATGTCAGTTCTCTTTGACTTTGTTTCAATTATTAACGTGCTTTGGTTATAACTTAATATTTTCATTAGAACTCGTTCAACTGTTTTTCATATATAGTATGTGTATTTTAGGAAGCAATATCTTGAAATTTTGTATAAATTTCCAATAAACGTATTAAACTCTGATGAAGCTGAAAAGGTCAGTAATATTCTTAATTAATTAGCTTATATCTGTTGCTTAAAAATTGCAACTAGACTGGATCAATTTTCAACATATTTTTGCAAAAAAAAACAAATCAATATAACAATTACATTGTAGGAAACAAATTACACTACTTACAGTAAAGCTACGAACATCATAGATATATTTTAAAATTGTTAGTGTTTTTCATCGTAACTGCCAGCCCCATTTACAATAAAATTAAAATTGATCCGAGTTATTTTTTATTACTCGTTAACATACTTAAAGAAAAGCAATAAAAAGTCGTCATTGCCAGGTCAACTTGACATGAAATGCTGAATATATAAACTCAGTTTATAATAATTAAAAGTCTTAATAGAATTTTAATATTTTTAATCACTTTAATGTTTTAGTTCGAAGTACTCACAAGTTTCTTCATCAAACTAAACCCACAAGTGATGATTTCAGATATGTTTCCTATGGATATCCAATTAGCAGGATCGGTAAGTAGATGACCATAACTTTGTCATAGTAAAGGCAATTCATTTGTAAACCTAACCTAACCTAAAGGTAAATTAAAATTTGTAATTGTAATCAAATGTCAGATAGTATGGTTCATATTGTTTGTAACAAACATGATTGATTTTACACTGCCTATATCAAAAAATGTTTTTACTACACAAAAAGAGAAAATAAGAAAGTACGAAGCATCCAACTGGTTATCATTCTAAAGATTCTGTTAAAATATAGTTCTCACCTCGCTCGGTGTCAAACCTGGCTAAGTGAGCACACTTGGGCATTTCTCGATTGTTTAGTCTCATTTTAATTTTGGTTACCAACTAGCAAAAAGCTACTATTTAATAAATAAAAATAACTCTCAAGTATTTCAAAATATTAATAATCAATTTTTTAATTGCAGGTGTGTGGAACAGTAATTACCTATTTAGTTGTTGTTATCCAATTTTACATTGCATGGATTAAAAATAGAAGTTACAATGATTAAGATATTTTAACCCCACCACCGATTATTGATTTGCACCATGTTTGCGCCAATAATAAAACTGGCGGTGTAATATTTTAATATAATAACAGGTCACATTAGTTTAAAGTTATTTAAATAATCAACTAGATTAGTTGTTGTTGTGTATAGTATTTAGTAGTGTTATACAATCAGCATTTAACAATAAATATATTTCACTGCATTTGATATTAATTATTTATAATGTATAAGTTTCAATTCAACCATGCACTAAATGTTAGATGGTGAGATCATTGCTGTTAGTAAATATAATATCCTATAAGAGAGGCACTAATAGCTTCTTTTGCTAAAAACCTTTTTCCATAATCTTCAGGCTTAAAAAAAGAACGTACTCAAGTGTTTGAACTCTAAAACTCGTTGGTTGCTTTTGGATTAAAAAATTCAACTAGTTATTTTATAGTCCATTTGCTAAGAATACTTCTGTGTGTCCTTCATTTACCAGAGATTCACCCATTTGGATATTGTTGGTAATTATCCAGTGATCGAAAAAAATTCGGGTGATAGTCTGTGCGAGCGGTGATTTTGGAGAATCGACGCCATCTTTAATTCTTATTGAAAATATACTGTATAGGCATGTGAGGTGTCATTTTACATGTTTTTTTAGAGTTCTAAACACGTTTCCGATATTATAAATATTAAAAAGTAATCAAATTGGTTAGTAATCATTATTTAGTAAGGCAGATACGAATCAACATCTTTGAAACTATCCAAAAATAAGTAAGACATTTTTGGTTTTTTATATTTTTTAAGAACATATTTATTTTGTTCTATAAAACACAAGTAAAATTAAATGAATAAGTCTATATGACATCACTAGTTTTAGTACATAATATAAAATGACATGACTATTATAGTAAGTCAAGGAAAAGTTTGTGGAGTTTTTCCGATAGATGACATAAATTGCAAATAACTCAGGAAACACAGATAGCAGCGACACCACCAAACGCTAGTTGGAAAGGTAACACTTCGAATGTTATTTAAGTAAAACCATCTAAATTAGTGCAGGGTTGGAAAGTTGTTAGCGTTTGAAAATAGAGAAAAGCAATGAAAAATTACGCTATATTTTGCAATATTATTACGACAAAGGAAAGAACGCTGCACAGACCTGTGAAAAATTTGTGCTGTATACGGTGAAGGTACTTTATCAAAATCTGCTGCGCAGAAATAGTTCGCTTGCTTTCTGCTGGAAGGGACTGGAAGTATTATAGAAAATGCAGTAAGAATTGACTTCATACTTCGAGAGTTTCGAACAAATTCGTTGTGGAACATGTGGATCAATTAACCTTCACTACGTTAAAATCATGCACAGGGCTACTAAGAAGCTAAGCTCGATGGTTCAAATCCTGCATGCGTTATATGCACTGCCGTGATCAAAAGTTCAATATCGATCTGTGGACTAAGGGAAGGTAACGAAACCATCCCATAAATTTTAATTACTCTTGGCTTTGGCCAAGTTGAATCGCCAACGTTGCATCGAGGGACCGGATATAGGACATGAAGAAGAAAGATAATTCCTGTACAAAGTCGAACTTCAAGATTGTTTCAAAATCGTATTTGCTAGAAAAATGTAACAATACATGGCCAAATATGCAGGTATTCTCTAATGCAACATCTTTTCCTAACCCAACTACATCATGTTTATACAACAAATCAATTTAAGACAATCCCACTAAGAACTACTTTTCTTCTTCAGGTGCCTATCCGTTACCGGATATTAGCATCATAAACTTGGCGAAGCCAAGATTACTTTTCTTGGGAGTGTAATTCATGGTGTGGTTTCCGTTGCCTTCCATAGTCCACAGATCGATATTGGACTTTTTGATCACAGCAGTGTATCTAGCGCCAGAGTTTTGAACCGCGAGCTTACCGTTCGTAGTCGACCTGTATGCTTCCTAATTGGTTATAATATACTAAGAACTACAATTTTCCATATTAGATGAAGATTTCCGTATTATGCATTACACATGCAAGAAACAGAGAGTCAGAAGTGATGGTTATTTCGAATGATACCGATGTTTTGGTTCTTCGTTACATCATTAGACTATAGTCAAAATCTTAGTTTAAAAAATTGTGATTGACTAGATATTAGAGCTACGACGCGACAATTTCAACGTTCATAGGACTAATTTTAGATATAAAGAGTCATAAAATTGTTTTGTTTAATATTGACATGTGACCTTCAATTTCAAAATTATTAAAATTAGAAGTAAAATTAAATTAAAAATAAATAATCTTGCCGATCTTCATATTCACAAAATTTCAATTCGAATCTTCAGTTACGATACAAAGGTCGACCATCCAACGAATTTTCTAATTATTCTAATCATGATTAAACCTAAAAGCAAAATTTAATTAATAATAAATTACACAAATATGACAAGAAAAATAAAACTTTTGAGAACCATGGTAAATTTCAACTTTTATAAACCACTGTTGTAAGTAGGTACAGTTGAAAATGAATTTAGATTTAATTTTGTTAACTTATAGTTTTAATTTTGTAAATTAGTTAGTAAGGTAAAATCAGTGATAAACAATAAAAGTGCAGGTGACAAAATAACAATTACCAGTTTGAAAACATTAAAATATGATAATTTAAAATAAACAGTTTAAATAAAGTGTAATAAAATTTGACTTACCCTGTATTTGTAGATAAAACTATTTGTTTAAATTAAGTAGCCAATGGCAAATTTTTATAAAAAGTAGGAAATGATAAGAAAAACCTACGAAAGACTTCCTCTTTGGTTTAACATCTTGAGCAACATGGAGTAAAATTTTGAAGTGCTAAAATTTTGCACTTTGTGTGAATTAATCTGAAATAATTTGATTAAACAATTGAAAGTATAAAGTGCAACTTACTTACTAGTAAAATTAGAATATTTGGAATCGACAAATGAGGTCGATGACAAAGAAAATTGTTTCCAACAAAGAAGTGTGGAATCTGCCACAATTCCATCAATTGTCAAAGATAAAGAGAAAATACAATAATAAACCATCAAATAAAGGTAATAAAACAAAGTTTTATATTAATAATTCATCGATGGGCGATATTTCGATGGATAAACAATTTTAACCATGTGCAAAGCGCAACATCAAAGTAAACCACGAGATGAATCTTCCCGCGTCAAGTAAGAACAATTACTACACGTATAGGCGTGACTAAATGCTGATTAATTAGCAAATTTTTTAGTGCGCGAGATATAAAACTTGAATTTTAAAAAATTAAGATAATAAAAACAATTAATTAATTTTAAGATTTATTTGATGAATTATTATGAACAATTATATTATAGGTTTTGTTTTATGTTAGGTATAAATTTTGTTTTTATGTACTACAGGGTATTGCAAAAGTTTTCTTTTATAGTAAATAATTTCATAAGTTTCATTTTTGAAGTTTAATTTAAAATGAGAACCCAAGCTCTGGGAAAAGAGAAAGCCGAATTTTGTGAGCCACCAAAATAAAAATTAGTTTGCTGACAGGTAAGTGCCGTACCCGAGGAATTTCACATTCCGAGGGGAAATTTAAAGCTTATCCGATTTTTAGAAATCAAATAAAAAAAATCACAGCAACTAAATTGGCGCCCAACGTGGGGCTCACAAAACAACAAAACGGCACAAAGTAAATTTTCAAAATAAAATTTTTTAAAAAAATATTTTTTCAATTTTAAAAATAAAAATTTTACAAATTCAAAGAAATTAAAGGTCACAACAAAGCTGGGTATTCGTTTTCAAAGGAAAAGGCAGATTCAAATTTATATCAAAACGTTGTTTGCGATTTTAAAATTTTAAAACTTAAATTAAAATGGAAAAACAAGGAGAATGGAATGTTTCGAACGAATCATCAAGTAATGGTGAAAACATGGAAGAAAAACCACAGTTAAGCCAGCTGGACCTAATACTGTTTCACCTACAAGAAGGCAGGAAAGAAATGCAAGAGTTCGGAAGAGAGGTAAAAGAGTATGTCAATGAATTAAAAGAGTTCAGAAGAGAGCTACAAGAAAGTAGAAAGGGAAGTTAAATAAGAAAACTGATAAGGGACAACAGGGAGAAAAAGTTGAGTTAAATATTAAAGTCGAAGAAGTTGAGATTAAAAGGCAAAGATAGCAGGTGAAATTGAGGAAGGTCAGAATAATAACGATAGATTAGGGGTAACAAGATGATTCAGGTAGAATTGAAAGAACTAAAAGGAGTTTGCATTATATTAGATAGGAAAGTAGTTGTAATAGAAAAGTGTTCAATTTTCTTAACGGAAGAAAATTCAATATACACAAAAGGCAACGAGAGGGGTACGAAATAAAAATAATGAATCAGAATTTGAAATTTGAGTTAGTTGATGAAGGTTATGAGAACGAGGGAAGAATTAATGTAGGTAGTAAGGGGGTTAAAATAACTGAAATTTTGAAAAAATTGCTAGAGCAAAAAGAAACGGTAGAAGAGAATTTAAAGAAAGAAAGGGGGTATAAAGATTACGATGATCATAGAAACATTGCTTGGTATGAGAAATTAGTTAAAATTTATAAAGGGTAGGAAAAGCGTACCGACAATGTAGCTCGAGTAAGAGGAAGAAACGAGAAGAACTTAAATGGAGTCAATACGGAGAGCAATTAAACATTAGTAATCGGAAGTAAGAATTAATAATTAGCAGTAATTAGTAGAAATAAGATATAATTTAGTTAGATATTTAAAATAGGATAAGTGTGAATTTGATAAAACTGGATAAAAGGATCAAAATGGGAGAGTACTTTGAAAGTAGATCCAGTTAATAACTTAGAAAGATTTGGAAGGAATTTGTAAACGAAGGTTTAAAATTTCATGGAACGAGTAAAAGGTTTTGATGTTTGAAAGAGTTGTGAATCGAAAGGTTTTGAAAGGTGGTTAAACATTAGTAATCGGAAGTAAGAAAAATTTGTAGAATTGAAAGAAAAATTAAAGCGGAAATAATTTTAGCAAATTGAGTTATGCATGGGGGGAGGTAATCAAAGTTAGGATAGATCAGTAACTGTAGAATGAGTGATTGAAATTATGATTAGAAGTTGTACTGGGTTAAGAGAACGAAATAGGAGGAAGTAGTAAGGGCAAATAAGTGCCGAAGTAATAGAATAAAGGGCCAAGTAAGAGCCGAAGTTAAGAAAGAATAGTATAAAGGGCTAAATGAGCCGAAAGTAAGATGAAGTTGTTATTATGTAGATGAAGATGAAAGAAGAGGCGATACAGGCCGAATAATAGTGTAGAAGTAGGGAAAGGCAATAAGCCAGAATTATAGTAGATGTAAAGGAAGTTAAAGTAACGAGGGTAGTTTGAAACTCAGGATAGCATTATTTGAATAAATAAAGAACTTACGAGACAGTGAAACGACTAAGATTTAAAGTTAGGTGACCATGTATTAATGTGATTAGTGTAGAAATGGAAGAAGTCACGCTGATAAATTTTTGAAATTCATATAAAAAAGTAGAGAGAAAGTGAAGTAAGTTGAGGTTTAAATAAATTTGAGAAGTTAGGAATGAGGTAACCAGAGGTTGCGGTAAATGAAAAATATTGAAGGAAAGAATTGCAAGAGAGGATGAAGAAAAGCCAGGAAGGTATCAAGAAGGTGGAAAAAGATTTGAAGAAAACGAACGAAGAGATGGAAAAGGCACACGAAAAGATTGATACAATAAATGTACCAAACCAAAAAGTTAATATGCAACAGGAAGAAGTGAAATGGTTGAAAGAAGATAAAGAAGTTATTGATGATGAGATTGATGCGGAATGCACAATCATAAATAATATTATTAATAATAAAGAAGAAATAAATGAAAGTTTAATAAATTGTGAAGTACAATATGTTGAAGAAGTTATAAAAATGTTGCAAGTTAATAAAAGGTTGGTGAATTTAGAACCTCGATTCGCTAGAGAGTATGTGCATGAATTAATTGTTTTAAAAAAAAATCGTTCAAGTCAAAAAACTACCCGATACCACATCCCGAAGGAAAATATATCTCGTAAAGATTTGCTCTCAAATTTGACAAGAAGCCGACAAGGGCTGAACATTTCAGTGAAAATTACAAGAAGTATGGAAATCTAAATTACGGTAAAGAACGGATAATAAAATCAAAAATTATCAAAGACCGAACAATATTAGAACGTTGCGAGGATTTCGAAGTAACGAATTATTATAAGAAATTTATACCGGATCATAGCAATCGGACTGTGTCATTGGTTGAGTTATTAAAGAAAACCGTAAGATGGAAATGAAAATTTAAAGAAGAAACAATTTAACGGAATGCTCGAAAGTACAGTTTTAGAAATTTTGGTTGCAAATAAAGATTTAAAGTCAGAATATGAATGTCAGAATTTAAATTTCAAATTAATAAGCTATGAGGTAATTTAAAAATCTCAAATTTAAGAGAATGCCTTTTCTTTTTAAAAAGAAACCGAATTTCATTCTTTCATTTTAAAACAAAAAAGTCAGAGGGGATGTTGACATGTGACCTTCAATTTCAAAAATATTAAAATTAAATTAAAATTAAATTAAAAATAAATAATCTTGCCGATCTTCATATTCACAAAATTTCAATTCGAATCTTCAGTTACGATACAAAGGTCGACCATCCAACGAATTTTCTAATTATTCTAATCATGATTAAACCTAAAAAGCAAAATTTAATTAATAATAAATTACACAAATATGACAAGAAAAATAAAACTTTTGAGAACCACGGTAAATTTCAACTTTTTATAAACCACTGTTGTAAGTAGGTACAGTTGAAAAATGAATTTAGATTTAATGTTGTTAACTTATAGTTTTAATTTTTGTAAATTAGTTAGTAAGGTAAAAATCAGTGATAAACAATAAAAGTGCAGGTGACAAAATAACAATTACCAGTTTGAAAACATTAAAATATGATAATTTAAAAATAAACAGTTTAAATAAAGTGTAATGAAATTCTGACTTACCCTGTATTTGTAGATAAAACTATTTGTTTAAATTAAGTAGCCAATGGCAAATTTTTTTATAAAAAAGTAGGAAATGATAAGAAAAACGAAGGAAATGATTCTTTCTCTTTGGTTTAACATCTTGAGCAACATGGAGTAAAAATTTTGGAAGTGCTAAAATTTTTGCACTTTTGTGTGTAATTAATCTGAAATAATTTGATTAAACAATTGAAAGTATAAAGTGCAACTTACCTACTAGTAAAAGTAGAATATTTTGGAATCGACAAATGAGGTCGATGACAAAGAAAAACGTGATCCAACAAAGAAGTGTGGAATCTGCCACAATTCCATCAATTGTCAAAGATAAAGAGAAAATACACTAATAAACCATCAAATAAAGGTAATAAAACAAAGTTTTATATTAATTATTCATCGATGGGCGATATTTCGATGGATAAACAATTTTAACCATGTGCAAAGCGCAACATCAAAGTAAACCACGAGATGAATCTTCCCGCGTCAAGTAAGAACAATTACTACACGTATAGGCGTGACTAAATGCTGATTAATTAGCAAATTTTTTAGTGCGCGAGATATAAAACTTGAATTTTAAAAAATTAAGATAATAAAAACAATTAATTAATTTTAAGATTTATTTGATGAATTATTATGAACAATTATATTATAGGTTTTGTTTTATGTTAGGTATAAATTTTGTTTTTATGTACTACAGGGTATTGCAAAAGTTTTCTTTTATAGTAAATAATTTCATAAGTTTCATTTTTGAAGTTTAATTTAAAATGAGAACCCAAGCTCTGGGAAAAGAGAAAGCCGAATTTTGTGAGCCACCAAAATAAAAATTAGTTTGCTGACAGGTAAGTGCTGACCCGAGGAATTTCACATTCGAGGGAAATTTAAAGCTTATCCGATTTTTAGAAATCAAATAGTAAAAAATCACAGCAATATATTAGGCATGTGTACTTAAACTAGTGGTGTCAGTGATCTCTTTCATTTTATGTTACTTCGTGTTTTACAAAACAAAATAAATCTGTTCTTAAAAATATAAAACCCGAGGGGTTAACCGCTGGTGAAGTTTTTTGTACACATCTTATGAAGTACATGAAGTACTTCACGTGGAACATCCTCCAGTGCCTCTGCAACGGAAGATCTTCAATTTACTTCTGATAAAAATAAACTACTCGATCCGGAGGGTCTGGGGAGCGTGGAACACCCTCCAGTGCCTCTGCAACGGGAGACCTTCAGTTTACTTCTGATAAAAATAAACTATTCAATCCGGGGGTCTGGGGTGTGGAACACCCTCCAGTGCACAAATTTTGGAATGAAAAACATTCCAGAACATGCAGAACCCCCAGACCAAGTAGTTTACTTTCTATCAGAAGTAAACCGAAGATCTCCCGTTGCAGAGGCACTGGAGGGTGTTCCACACCCCCCAGACTCCCCGGTTTAGATAATTTATTATTATTAAAAGTGAATTAAATATTTAAACATATCTCAAGTTTATTAAAATTAGCTATGGTCAAGTAAATGTGTTTAATTCTTAATTTGACAATTAATTATAAATTCCGTACCCTTTGGGAGGCAGATCTCTGCAAAAAAAAAAAATAAACTACTTAATCCGGGGGGGGGTCTAGAGGTGTGGAACACCTTCTAGTGCCTCTGCAACGGAAAATTTTCAGTTTACTAATGATAAAAAATAAACTACTTGATCCGGGGGGTGTGGACCCTCCATTGCTCAAATTTTGGAATCCCGTGAATTACTGCTGAATTATATGAAGTACGAAGAAGTATGCAGAATTATCATGAATTACGTTAAGTGTGAAGTCAATTGTACACGATTTCCTCTAGCGGTTGACCCTCGAAAAACAAAATGTCTTACTTATTTTTGGATAGTTTCAAAGATGTTGATTCGTATCTGCCTTACTAAATAATGATTACTAACCAATTTGATTACTTTTTAATATTTATAATATCGGAAACGTGTTTAGAACTCTAAAAAACATGTAAAATGACACCTCACATGCCTATACAATATATTTTCAATAAGAATTAAAGATGGCGTCGATTCTCCAAAATGGCCGCTTGCACAGACTATCATCCGAATTTTTTCGATCACTGGATAATTACCAACAATATTCAAATGGGTGAATCTCTGGTAAATGAAGGACATACAGAAGTATGCTCAGCAATTGTATTAATAAGGAATTAATAAAATTAAATACATTATTTGTTACGGAAATATTACTCAATTAATTCAAAAATTTGAAATTTTTTCGAAAACACATGTGTTTGTCGAACCAGAATTTGAAATCGAGGTGCGCAGTTGAAGTTGGTAGTACTGCTTTAGTGAGATCTGAACTGAAACATTAGTTGTTTCATTTATCGCCGACAGTAGACCACGTTTATTTGGTGATCTCTTTTTAATAAGTCGCCGAATTAATAACAAACCTTTAACCACGATCAACGCTCAAACATTTTCGGAGCACGAGGTTCTCCTGATCGCCGGGTTTCGTCTCTACCTTCAACGCCATCCGCTCTGATCGCAGCGACAGCCGTTTTGGTTCTCATCAATTAGTGCAGTGGAACTTCCGCTTTTAGTGCTATGTATTACTACTGGTCTAGCTGCTAAAGATAACCTGTATAAGGAGTATATTTGTAACTTCCTTCCTGACCAGAGGGGTAAGAGATTTAACACATTTTTAGTAGTTGACGTGACCAACCTTGTTTTAAAACAATATCATTTGAGCTTAATAGTATCTTTTCCATGGTTTTTACTGGAAAGATTGAGTAATAGTTTCACTGCGTTACTTAAGAGTGATGTCAACCTATTTGTTGTACCACTTTCGTAATTTTAATAATGATAACCATAAGTTTGCAAATTTATTTATTACAGTTTGAGTGTACCTGGGGGGTGCTCCACACCCCCCAGACCCCCCGGTTTTGACAACTTTTATTTATAATTTGGACTAATTGAAATATTAGTTACTTGAGTGTGACTTGTTAAAGTTAGGATTAGTTAATATTTCTAGAGATTTTTTCTAGATCGGTTATGCTGATATCTTCAAATAAGCTGCAAAGCCGGGGGTCTGGGGAGTGGAGCACCCTCCAGTGCCTCACTGCTGAAAAGTAAGACATTCAATATTTACAGATTATGAGTATGGTTTATTATAGCGCTATGGTTTTCTTGAGAACGATGACATAAATTATACTGGCGGAATTAATAATCAAATAAATAAGAAAAACAAATTGGCAGAAGCTGGAGGACTTTTCGCATATGTTTTTTGCAATCTAGCAATTTCACTAACAACTTACCAAATTTATGTTAATTTTATGCAGTTCATCAGTAATATATAATTATTTAAATTCAATTTTCTCAAAATTGTCAAAGAAGCGTGCCCTTATACATACTTACACCTGTTGAAGTCCAATGAAAAACCTAGACGCACAATGAAAATAAATCAATTCAGTGAGGTAAAGTTGCCGGTCTCCCTTGTAAGATATAAATAACGTATTGGTTAAGTTTTTCCTATTTAATAAGTTCTGATGACAGCAGTAACCGTTGCTGAAAGCTCACAAATAATTTCGCTTTATTGTTTATTTAACCATTTAATTTTAAAACTTTAATCTAATATAAGGAATTAATAATGACATTGATGAATTTGATTTACATACGTTTTATGATAGAAGGAACAGAATAAATTTCGGTTCAAAGTATAACCAAATCAAAAAGACAAATTTTTCAAAAAAATGGTAAAAATACTAAAAGTCATAAACAGTTGGGTTTGCAACTGCGCTGTTATAAAAATTTTATTTATTTTAAAAACTTAAACTTCTAAAATTTCAAATCAGCAGTTTTTTTATTACCTTAATCAAAAAGAAATTCAATTTTTCAAAAATAAAACTATCATTAAATTGCTTTTTTCGATTTTTAGGAAATCGTTCGCAATTTTAAATTGAAACGAGTGCAATGTTCACCACAAATTGCATAATTTATCAAAAACAATAAAATTTTTTTTTGCGGATATTAAACACTGAATAGCATAAGGCTAAGCTTCCATCGTGAATCTAACCTAAGTATAGGCAAAAATATTATAATTAATAAATATATTTCTTGAAAAATATCAACATTTAAAAATTTTAAATTAAAATTGGGTAATATAAAGCGAAATAAAAGGAATTCAATGACATTTTCAGTCATCAAAGGAATTTTAACGATTTTGTTGCAAATATAAAAGAAAAACGTTATTTTCAAATAATGCCATGTCCAACACCTCGAAATTATCATACCCGTCAGTTTATATACGAGCTACATACATAAATAATTAAATAATATAATTATTGCTTATTATTGACTTAACAGGAATCTAGAACACACTGGTAATGTTTGCTTATAAAATACTGATTGATATAACAAAGATATTATTATATATAATTTTTATTGTTTTTATGCACCCTTTCCTATTAAATCTATACATATTGAAGTATTATTTCGACAGCATTATCGGGTATAAGTTTGCTGACGAAACAATGAAATTTCAAAATTGCATACCATGTGCTGTAGGTACAGCAGTACTTTTTACATCTGTTTTAGGATTTCCATGTGCAAAATACTGTTGCGAACATATTGATAATATTGATCGATTTAAAGTAACTCTTCATAGAAGCAAAGCTAAGTTTTGCATGAGTTTGTGCATCCTACTCTTGTTAATCATAACTTGCGGTATTTCCTTTATCAATTTCAAGAATTCGTTTCAAAAAGAAAATCCCTATTATTATGTTACGATCCACACTTTTGATTTGATGTGCCACTGCAACTCTATAATATGCATGACAGTGTCGATGTGGAACGTAAATATCATGATTGATATCATAAATACTTTTCAAGAAACACTGAACAAATGGCAGGAACACACATCAAAAATTTTATTATCCGTAGCAGATACCTTCAAAATTAGAAAAGCAGTTTATATTAATTTATTTCTCATACATTTCTTTACTTGTGGATGCACAATGGTTTTATTTTTCGCACAAAGTGATCCTAATTGGAGTTTCATCGAAAAAGCTGGAACGGCGATTTCTTTTTATGTTAATTTAATGGTAGTATTTATTCTTAATATAATTTTACAAGTATATATTCAGGTTACCATCAGTTACCAAAATCATTTAGAAGATGAGTTAATGGAAATCTTTTTTATTGAGAAAAATTTAACCAATATCTTGATAACCTATGCTCAATTACACTTTCGGCTAAGAAAGATAATTACGCTGACCAGTGATTTCCTAAATCCTTCGACATTGATGTGGATAATCGGTGGTATAATAATTCTAATTTCGAGTATTTTCGTATCAATGTTGTGCATTTTTGATAATAAAACATATCCAATCACCACACGAATAACTTTAATACAAGTGCAATTTGGAATTTATGCATTTATTATTGGATATTTCTGTATTCGAACGACTCTTCTAGCAGCTTTGGTACGTAGAATGTTAGATAATGTTAATTTATATGAATTTTAAACAAATGTTCATGGTATTATAATTGGAAGCTGTTTATAAATCATAAAAAAGTAAAATACTTTATTAAATTAATTTTAACACAACGTAAATACTCACTTTTTAATTTATTTAAAAATAAAAATTTGCAAAACTGAATTGTAAGCAAGTTTTTGGTTGGCACTTTCCCTTAGCCATTTAATGCGTCAACAGAGGTTAATTCTCTTTTCTTAGTTTTGACGTGTTGATTCAACTATTAACTCACTTAGGTTGTAACTTAATATTTTCCTTAGGACTTGTTTAACTGTTTTTCTTATATGTATATGAATTTTAGGGAAGGAATATCTTGAAATTTTTATATAAATTTCCAATAAACGTACTAAGCTCTGAAGAAGCTGAAAAGGTCAGTAGCTTATATTTGTTGCTTAAAATTTTTAACTGGACTGGACCAATTTTTAACATAAATATTTATGCGGTGGTTTTGAATCGTCTACTTTAGAATTCCAAATTTTTACAGACAAACAAATCAATATAACGGTTTCATTACAACATTGTAGTTACAATTTAAAAATTGTTAGTGTATTTAATTGTAACTGCTACACCAATTTACAACAAAATTGAAAATTGATCCGAGTTAATTTTTATTACTCGTTAACATACCTAACGTAAGGCAAAAAAAAAAGTCGTCATGGCCAGGTCGACTAAACTTAAAATGCTCTGGTATATATCAACTCAGTTTAAAACTGAAAGCCTTAACAAAATTCTGAAGTATACTTAACATTTTTGATCATTCTAAATGTTTTAGCTTGAAGTACTCAAAACTTTCTTCATCAAACTAAATCCACAAGTGATGGTTTCAGAGATGTTTCCTTTGGATATCCAATTAGCAGGATCGGTAAGTAGATGGTCATAATTTTGTGATGGAAAAGCCAATTCATTTGTAAACTTAACCTAACCTAAAAGTAATATTAATAATAATAGTGTGTGTTAAGCCAGATATTGTTGTTTCTATTGTTCATAACATCAAAGATTATTCTAGTATGTGCTGCGTACTGCTTACCATTATGAAGATACGCATAGCAGTCAACTCACTTGACCACTCCTCAATTGTTTAGTCTCATTTTAACTCTAGCTACCAGCTAGCGAACACTACTTAATAACTAAAAATAGCTGACAAGATATCTCGAAATATTAATTAATAATCAATATTTTTAATTGCAGGTGTGTGGAACGGTAATTACCTATCTTGTTGTTGTTATCCAATTTTACATTGCATGGATTAAAAATAGAAGTTACAATGATTAAGATTTCAAAACCCCACGACTGATTATTGATTTGCACCATGTTTGCGCCAATAATAAAACTGGCGTTGTAATATTTTAATACTCACAAAAAAAACTATATTTAAAATGTACCCATTATTTCTACACAATTTATGTCTAGATTGGCGCTAAACCCAACATTGTGTAAAAAAAATGCAAACATTTATGTCAAGGATTTTGTTCAGGTAAACAACCCAATTGTACAAGTTCAGGTACCAGATTTGTATTTAAAATTATCCCAAAATTGCATTTAAATTATGCACAAGATTGTGCATTTTTGGAGTGGACAGATTGTGCTCTTTTTCAGAAATAAAATTATGTCTATTGCTAGATCAACATTAGGTAATTTTTAACTGCACCATTGCACAGAAGATTAATTCAAGTTAATCTTCATTTTTACAACAAAATTATTTACTATTACTATTAGTTTATTCACTAATCACAAAATCACAAATAGGCTAAACATTTAAAATAGGTTAGAAGCAATTAATTAAAATTAATAAAAACATGTTAGAAATTTCTGCCAAATGTACGACAATTTTATTCCTGATTTGAATATAATAGAAAATTTCCAAAATTGAACAGATTCTTTGGGATTCTAAGTAAGCTTAAATTTTAAACACAATTTTGTAGGCATAACAATTTGCATTTTTTCCACAACCGATGGAGTAAAAAGAACCCAATTTGAGTTTAAAAAATGTATGTATAATTTTAAGTGCACAACGTTGGGTGGAAATATCGCAAGCAATTTTTTCTGTGTATAACAGGTCACATTAGTTTAGAAATTATTTTCAGCTTACATATTTTTCAGAAATTAACGTTTAAAATTATTTAAATAATCTATGAGATTAGTTGTTGTGTATAGTATTTAGAAGTGTTATATAATCAGAATTTAACAATAAATATATTTCACTGCATTAGATATTAATTATTTTTAATATCTAAGTTTTAAATCAACCATGCACCAAATGTTAGATGATGAGATCATTTCTGTTAGTGAATGTAAGTATGTATAATATCCTATAAGAGAGGCGCAAATAGCTTCTTCTGCTAAAAACCTTTTTTTTTAATTTGTTACCTTCTGGATTAAGCCATTTGTCACCCGGGTACCCAACATACTCGCCCACGGACAGAAAAAAACAGATATCCTAGACATCTTAATTATAAAAGGAATTACACAAAACTACTTGAGGGCAAAACCATGCCTTGACCTTTCGTCGGATCATTTGCCGGTCATCGTCGAGTTATCCACAAGTGCTTATCATTAGACCGCTATCATTGTGTAATAGGTGCACCAACCGAGATTCGTTCAAAACATTGACGAACAATAAACTAGATCTATCGATGCCACTCAAATCGGAAATGGACCGTTTTGGAAAGCCTAACAACTGCTATCCAGAGTTGCATGGCTGTCTACTCCCATACACAACACTTCAAAAGACGAAAATTGTTTACCCACCGTAAAGGAAGCTGTCGCAGAAAAAAGAAACTCAGAAGAACTTGGCAAATTGCTAGACACCCTAGTGACAAAATAAAATTAAACCAATCAACTGAAAAACTTAAACATTTTCTAAATGACAGTTTTTAGACCACAGTCAGAAGCGACAGATTACGCAATATGGAAAGCCATCAGGAAAATACAAAGGTCAACAGCATTTGTACAACCAATTAAAAGAACAGACGGCACTCGGGCAAGAAATGACCAAGAAAAACGGATATTTTTGCCGAACACCTAACAGAGACATCTTGCAGCCTTTTAAACCAGAAATTCAAGAAGAAGTCGAAATGAGTACCAATGAATAGATAGAAGAGCCCCGCTGTTAACAGAAGATAAATAAACTATTCAAATTAAATATTTTACAAGCTGTTAAGCTTCAACTAAATCAAAAAAAGGCACCAGAGTATGACCTCATTACCGGAAAGGTCATGAAAGAACTACCTGAAAACCTTCTTTGTTGCCAATGTCAAAAAACATGACATTCGGCTCCTTCAATCTCTTGAATGCAGTTCTTTACACAATCCTTGACTAAATTCAAAATACTAATCATCAAAAATTTAAAGAAATTATTTTTTCATATTCTTCTCTTCTTCTAACCATTGCTTTGTTTGGTCAATATATTGTAATTTAACTTATTCTTCTTCGAGTGCCATACACGATCAACTTAACAGAAACCAAGCTGACTTTACTCAAGAATATAATTAATGGGGTGGTTTCCCGTTGCCTTCCCCACGCTCCAAAGATTGATATCGAACTTTTGATCACAACAGCAAATCCGACGCGACCAGGACTTAGAAAAGTCTTAAGCGAGCCCATACATAAAATCCTGGATTTGCATGTTCTGCGAAGACGATCGAAAGATAATAAATGATATAAAATTTTGGTAATTTGTGGTGAAAGGAAACGAAATCATAATAATATGAATATTTTACTATATTGGCTTGGTGTATTGATAATATTAAAACAATCGAAAGATTGTTGCATCTCACAAGATGCTTGCAACATCTTTGAGATATTAATTGCTAGAGTACCCTCTTGAGGGGATGGGTATACGACCTTGGTTGTATCCTTACACAAGGAAGCCCGAAATATATATAATACTAGCTGGATACCCGGCTTCGCCCGGGGTCTCATTAAAAAGGTGGAACTCTGCCTTTGTCTGAATGATTGAATAGCTGGATACCCGGCTTCGCCCGGGGTCTCCCTATAATTAAAATACTTTGCTTTTGTGTGAAGTATTTAGATTTTTCCGAGTATCCTGCTTCGCTTAAGGTTTTCTTCTCGACGGGAAATCTTGCTTCCCGTTGCTAGAGCGTTTCAGAATGATTTTTAGTGTTCCCGTTGTCGAGTGTTTCAGAACGGTTTATATAGTCATTAAAATAACTCATTAAAAAGGTGGAACTCTGCTTTCTTTCAAATCACTTATAATAGTGTAGGTACTGAATGTGAATATACCAACGTAAAATTACCATATACAGGTATTGGCGATGGGAATCTCGTTAATCCATTCATGCTCGTCCGCAATTTTTCACTTTTTTTTTAAATTAAGCTTTTCGGTCTCAGTTTTTAGCGGAAAACCTCTTTAGGGTCCTAGAGAGTAACTGTGCTAAATTTGGTTGGGATCGGTCGAACGGTTTAGGAGTTATTAAAGACGAACAAACAAACAAACATTTAATTTTATATAATAGATAAAACAATCGAAAGCAGAGAGACAGAACAAATTTACGTTTTTGTTACAGCTACATAATGATATTTTAATGTATTTTTATAATCTGTTTTATACAAATTCCTTAATGTGTGTATATTTATTATCTATAATCTGTATGTATTAGTAGATGTTTATTATCTAAATTTCATTTGAGTCTCATAGATATCATATTATGTATTAGCATTTCGAAGTTAGCTTGTGAAACAATGAAATTTGAAAATTGTATACCATGTGCTGTTGGTACAGTGGTACTTTTTACATCTGTTTTAGGATTTCCAAGTATAAAATTCTGTTGCGAACATATTAACAATACTGACCAATTTACAGTAACTCTTCATAAAAGCAAAGCTAAGATTGCCACCAGTTTGTGTATCCTACTCTTCTTAATCATAACTTGCGGTATCTCTTTTATTAATTTAAAAAATTCCTTTCAAAAGGAAAACCCCTACTTTTACGTTATGATGTACACTTTTGACCTGGTATTCCACTCCAGCTCTATATCGTGTATAATAATATCGATATTAAACGTCAATAACATAATTGATGCCATAAACACTTTTCAAGGAGCACTGGACAAATGGCAAGAATACACAACGCAACTTTTATTATCCGAAGCAGACACCTTAAAAGTCCGAAAAAACATTTACATTCATTTGCTTTTCATATATTTATTTACAAGTGAATTCGCAATGGTTTCATTTTGGACTGATACCGATCCTAATTGGAGTTTAATTGAAAAAGCTGGAGCAGCGGTTTCTTTGTATATTGTTTTAATGTTGGTACTTATTCTGAATGCCATTATGGATTTATATATTCGTGTTGTCATCCGTTACCAAAATCTTTTAGAAAATGAATTAATGGAAATATTCTTTATTGAAAAAGATTTAACGAATACCTTGGTATCCTACGCTCAATTACACCTTCGACTAAGAAAAATAATTACGTTGACTAATGATTTCTTGAATCCTTCGCTATTGCTGTGGTTGGTGGCTTGTGTTATAATGCTAATCTCGAGTAGTTTCGTATCAATGCTGTGCTTTTTTGACAATGATTCAAATCCAATCACAACAAGAATAATTTTATTGCAAGTGCAGTTTTGCATTTATGCATTCGCTCTTAGACATCTTTGTATTCGAGCAAGTGTTATAGGAACCTTGGTATGTAGAATGTTCGATATTATTGATTTATATGAATTTTAACGAGATACGCATGGTAGGAACATGTGGCCATGCCCATGACTTTATCATACTTAAATTAAATATTAAAAAAATAATTTTTATTAACAAACAGAAAAAAAATGATTTCCATTAACGAATTTAACCCGAAATCTAATCAGCTCTAAGTCTCAATACAAAGATACAAAATACCAAATTTAATTTTCTTCTTCTTCTTACGTGAGGACCTGTGTTTTCGCTACCTAGATTAATATTAAGTCAAATAACCAAGAACTTAAGAAACTAAGTTTGGTACGGCCATTGGACCTATCACATTAAACGTAATGATGTTAGTTTTGTTTTAGCTTTGCTTCAATTATTGGCTCACTTTGATTATAAATTAAATTTTCATTAGAAATCGTTCAACTGTTCTTAATATGTGTATTTTAGGGAAGCCGTAGGTTAAAATTTTTATACAAATTTCCAATAAACGTATTAACCTCTGAAGAAGCTGAAAAGGTCAGTATTGCTCAGAATTATTAATTAGCTTATATTTGTTGCTTAAAAATTGCCACTGAACTGGATCAATTTTTAACATATTTAGTTATGCTGTGGTTGAAATTCGTTTACCCCAGAATTCCTTTTTTTTACAAAGCAACCAAATCAATATAACAAAATCATTAACAAGTTTACTGTACTGAAAGTAAATCTATGGAGGAAAAATTGAGAAAGTCGTTAGTGTTTTAAATCGTAACTATTTGATGAATTTACAAAAAAATTGAAAATTGATCTGAGTTATTTTTATTGCTCATCAGCATGTTTAAAAAAAGCAAAAACGGAAAAGTCTTCAGTTTATGATTGAAAAAAAGATTTAACAAAATTTTTAAGCATTTTTAACATTTATTATCATGTTATAGATGGATGTACTCATAAGTATATTTATTAAGCTAAATCCACAAGTGATTGTTTCGAAGATGTTTCCTGTAGATATCCAATTAGTAGGATCGGTAAGTTACAAAATTACAATGTTAATGAGTGAGTAAACCTAAAGTAGAAAACCATAACTTCGTCATGGATTCATATGAACACTCAATCATATTAGATAAATAATTATAAATATTTGTGTTATAATATTATTTTGTTTTCAGCGTTTTCACGCGCTTCCTATTCAGTATAGCAGTCAACACACTTGACTTTCTCTCAATTCATTAGTTTCGTTTTAATCCTCAGGAATTTTAACTTGTATCGATCAAAAATCATTTTTAACTAGATTAAGCTGCCAAGTCATCCCTATATATTAATAATCGATATTTTTAATTGTAGATGTGTGGAACGGTAATTACCTACGTTGTTGTTGTTATCCAATTTTATATCGCATGGATTAAAAGTAGAAGTTACAATGAATAAGATTGTTTTCACCTCACGAATAACTGATTAATTGTTATTGATTTGCACCATGTTTGCGCTAATAATAAAACTGACTTTATAATATTTCAAAAATTAGTATAGAAATTTATTATATGCAGCTTACATATTTTTCAAAAATTAACATTTGATATTATTCAAATAGTCCATGAGATTATTTAAATTATAATTATCATTAAGTTAATATTAATTGAATTGTTTATGTATATTGTGTGTAGTAAATAGTAGTATTATATTATATAATATTCAACATTCAACAATAAATGTATTTTGCTCTATTAAATCATGCTTATTTATACAGGGTGTCCTGGACAACTGGACAAATGGCAGGAACACACAACAAAACTTTTACTATCCGAAACAGACACGTTAAAAATCAGGAAAAACATTTACATTCATTTGATTTTCATATATTTATTCGCAGCGGTTTTATTTTTAACGGAAACCGATCCTAATTAGAGTTTTATTGAAAAAGCTGGAACGGCGCTTTCTTTGTATACTATTTTAATGTTGGTATTTATTCTTAATACAATTATAGACTTATACATTCGTGTTGTCATCTGTTACGAAAATGACTTAGAAGATGAATTAATGGAAATAGTTTTTATTGAAAAAGATTTATCGAATATCGATTATTTATACCATTTAATTTAATACGTCAAGATGTTAGCTTTGCTTTAATTATTGGCTCACTTTGGTTATTAATCAAATTTTCATTAAAAGTCGTTCAACTGTTCAAATATTTTGTGTATCTTAGGGAAGCCGTAGGTTGAAATTTTTATACAAATTTCCAATCAGCGTATTAACCCCTGAAGAAGCTGAAAAGGTCAGTAATGTTCTTAATTAATAATAATTAGCTTACATATGTTGCTTAAAAACTCCCACTGAACTGTATCAATTTTCAATGTATTTATGCGGTGGTTGGGAATCATTTAATCGAGAATTCTCTTTTTCAAAATATATCGAAAATTGATCTGAGTTATCTGTTTATTTCTCGTTAACATGCTTAAATAAAAGCAAAAACGAAAAAGTTTTCACAGCCAGGTCGACTTGACATGCAGTTAATGATTTAAAGAAAGCTTTAACAGAATTCTGAAGTATTTTTAATCATCGTTATGTTATAGTTTGATGTACTCATTAGAATTTTTGTCAAGCTAAATCCACAAGTAATTGTTTCCAAGATGTTTCCTGTAGATATACAATTAGCAGGATCGGTAAGTTACAAAATTATAATGTCAACGTACGAATGAATAAAACTGAAGTAGATGACCATAACTTTGTCATGGATTCATACATTATGTAAACCTAACTGCAGTACATGTAATTTTTTTTTAAGAATTTTGAGTACACAAATAGAAAAAATTAAAAAGTACTAGGCATCTGACTGTTGACCATTAAAACAAATAAAATATTCAGTATATTTTCACAATTTCTTAGTTTGGTATTCTGTAACTAATCCCTTATGAAAGGATTCCTTTACGAAAGAAAAAGCTTGGATTCCATGTAAAATTATGTCAAAAATGTGTCAAAATTTTGGGTATAAACTAGTTTTAGCATTGTTTAAAGGATCCTTACATAAAAGACAAGTTAGAGAATACTGACCTTTTAAGTTTCATTTTAATCCTATTGAATTTTAATTTGTATCGATCATGAACCTTTTCCAGCTAAATTTATCTGTCAAAGCTTTCCCAAATATTAATAATCATTATTTTTAATTGCAGATGTGTGAAACGATAATTACCTATCTTGCTGTTGTTCTCCAATTTTACATTATATGGGTTAAATGCAGAAGTTACAATGAATAAGATAGTTTTGACCTCATGATTGTTGGTTATTAATTCGCACCATGTTTGCGCTAATAATAAAACTAGCTTTTAATATTTTAAAAATTAGTATAGAAATTATTTAAATAATCCATTAGATTATTTAATTATATTTAATATATTTAATTATTTAATTAGATTAAAAAGTGAAGGTCCCAAACGTGAACCTTAACCCTTGTTAAATGATACATAAAAAAACTTAGGGAAAATAAAAATATAAATTTTGTCGGAATTAATATTTAAATATTTGCGTTATGTACATTTTCTTTAATCTGTTATATAAAATATATAATCATTATATTTTATTGTATCAGCAGAAGTCATTTCCTTTTTTAATGATGTAATTGTTTGAATATCTTATGTAAGTAAACTTAAATTACAACTTGCATCGTACATGTAAAATCTTATTGTAATGTTAGTTAACTGTAAGATTCCAAAAGCAAAACTTCAAGTGAAAATAAACGCAATTTGTCTTTATCAAACTTGGTTTAATATTTCGACGATTAAAAAATTTTATAAATTTAGAAACACCAAAATCCCAGTTTATTTAAATAATCAGTGATTCTAGGTACATATGTATGTATACGGTGAGTAAAAAAACAAGTTGGACAACTAAGAAAATTTCAGTAAATCCGTTGTACTTTGAATATTTCTGCAGAAAATCAATTCATTCTATTCATATACTTGGTCCGAACATAAATTTTTTTGTTAAAATTCCATACAAAATAAACTTACTTGGAGGAATTACTTGATTTTACACCCTGTTTACTAGCAAAAAAAATAGTTGGACCCTAAGCAATATTTTAAATTACATATATGCATTTAAAGAATATAATTTAGTACCTTGTTGGTTAACCTTTTTGTTTTAACACACTGTAAACGTTTTGACATATTAAAAATAATTTGCGGATTCCGCATAGGTGAATCATTAACAAAGCAACAAAGCTAAGATGCTACTTTTGTGCTACTTTCCAGCGTTTGCGACAGCTCCGGGAGTATTTTCTGGGCTCTACACGTTCCAGGCCGTCGATTTATGCAATAAAACGGACATAACAAAATTTGAAGATTTTTGAGAAAAACGAAAGGTTAATCCCTTTGAAATTTTCATGCTTTTTTGTAGGCCAAAAAATAAATGTTGGAATATTCTCAAGATTTCTATTGCTGCTAATGTATTTCGACGTTGCAAGTACAATTGCATAGAAATAATTCACGGTAAAAAGCGTTTTAACGAATTATAAGGCTTTAAAGTGAAAGTATTCGATTTGCCAATTGAAAAGCTAAGATGCTACTTTTGTGCTACTTTCCAGCGTTTGCGACAGCTCCGGGAGCATTTTCTGGGCTCTACACGTTCCAGGCCGTCGATTTATGCAATAAAACAGGCATAAAAAATTTGAGATTTTTGAAAAACGAAAGTTAACTTTGAAATTTTCATGCTTTTTTGGCCAAAAAAAAAGTTGGAAAATTTCAAATTTCTATTGGCTATGTTTTTGTTTTAATCATTGCGAAAAATTTCCCGGTAAAACATTTAAAATTTAAGGGTTTAAAGTAAAATTCGATTTCCATTAAAAACAAATTATTTTGCATTTTCCCTTTGGGAATCCGGGGCTTTTTGGGCCAATTCCCGGCCTGATTTTTAATAAAAGGCTAAAAAATTTGAAGATTTTGAAAAAACAAAAGGTTAACCCTTTGAAATTTTCATGCTTTTTGTAGGCCAAAAATAAATGTTGGAATATTCTCAAGATTTCTATTGCTGCTAATGTATTTCGATGTTAATGCATTGCATAGAAATAATTCACGGTAAAAGCGATTTAACGAATTATAAGGCTTTAAAGTGAAAGTATTCGATTTGCCTATTGAAAAGCTAAGATGCTACTTTTGTGCTACTTTCCAGCGTTTGCGACAGCTCCAGGAGCATTTTCTGGCTCTACACGTTCCAGGCGTCGATTTATGTAATAAAACGGGCATAAAAAATTTGAAGATTTTGAAAAAACCAAAGGTTAACCCTTTGAAATTTTCATGCTTTTTGTAGGCCAAAAATAAATGTTGAATATTCTCAAGATTTCTATTGCTGCTAATGTATTTCGATGTTAAGTGCAATTGGCATAGAAATAATTCACGGTAAAAGCGATTTTAACGAATTATAAGGCTTTAAAGTGAAAGTATTCGATTTCCATTGAAAAGCTAAGATGCTACTTTGTGCTACTTTCCAGCGTTTGCGACAGCTCCAGGAGCATTTTCTGAGCTCTACACGTTCCAGGCCGTCGATTTATGTAATAAAACGGGCATAAAAAATTTGAAGATTTTGAAAAAACAAAGGTTAACCCTTTGAAATTTTCATGCTTTTTGTAGGGCCAAAAATAAATGTTGAATATTCTCAAGATTTCTATTGCTGCTAATGTATTTCGATGGTTAAGTGCAATTGCATAGAAATAATTCACGGTAAAAGCGATTTTAACGAATTAAAGGCTTTAAAGTGAAAGTATTCGATTTGCCATTGAAAGCTAAGATGCACTTTTGTGCTACTTTCCAGCGTTTGCGACAGCTCCAGGAGCATTTTCTGGCTCTACACGTTCCAGGCCGTCGATTTATGTAATAAAACGCATAAAAAATTTGAAGATTTTGAAAAAACCAAAGGTTAACCCTTTGAAATTTTCATGCTTTTTGTAGCAAAAATAAAAGTTGAAAAATTCTCAAAATTTCTATTGCTGCTAAGTATTTCGATGGATAAGTGCAATTGGGATAGAAATAATTCACGGTAAAAAGCGATTTAACAATTTAGGCTTTAAAGTGAAAGTATTCTTTTTTAAAAACTAAGATCACTTTTGTATTTCCAGGGTTTTGGCAGTCCAGGGGATTTTCGGCCAACGTTCCCGGCCCGATTTATAATAAAAAATAAAAATTTGAAGTTTTTTAAAAAAAAAAGGTTAACCCCTTTTAAATTTTTAGCTTTTTTTAGGCCAAAAAAAAAAGTTGAAATTCCAATTTCATTTGTAAATTTTTTGTTTTAATGATTGAAAAAAATTACGGTAAAAAATTTTAAAATTTAAGGGTTTAAAGTGAAATATTCGATTTCCATTAAAGCAGATCATTTGGGCATTTCCAGGGTTTCACGTCCCGGGGCTTTTCGGTTAAGTTCCCGCGTCGATTTTTAATAAAAGGCAAAAAAAATTTAGTTTTGAAAAAACCCAAAAGGGTTTAACCCTTTTAAATTTTTGCTTTTTTTGCCAAAAAAAAGTTTAAAAATTTAAATTTTTTTGTAATTTTGAGGTAATGATTGCATAGAAAAATTGTAAAAAGTTTTAATTTAGGGGTTTAAAGGAAATTTCGATTTACATTAAGCATGCATTTTTGCCCCTTTCCCGGTTTAAGTCCCGGGGATTTTTGGCTTAAGTTCCCGGCTCTTTTGAATAAAACGGGGAAAAAAATTTTAGATTTTGAAAAAAAAAAGGTTAACCTTTGAAATTTTATGCTTTTTTAGCAAAAAAAATTGAAAAATTTAAATTTCTTTTGATATTTTTAGGTTAAAAGAAAGGCAAAAAAACGTAAAAGATTTTAAATTTAGGGGTTTTAAAATAAATATTTTCTAAAAGCGATCACTTTGCATTTCAGGTTTAAGTCGAGATTTTTGGCTTAAGTTCAGCTCATTTTAATAAAAGCAAAAAATTGAGATTTTGAAAACAAAGGTTAACCTTTGAAATTTTCATGCTTTTTGTAGCCAAAAAAAATGTTGAATATTCTCAAATTTCTATTGCTGCTAATGTATTTCGATGGAATGCATTGGCATAGAAATAATTCACGGTAAAAGCGATTTAACGAATTATAAGGCTTTAAAGTGAAAGTATTCGATTTCCATTGAAAAGCTAAGATGCTACTTTTGCTACTTTCCAGCGTTTGCGACAGCTCCAGGAGCATTTTCTGGCTCTACACGTTCCAGGCCGTCGATTTATTAATAAAACGGCATAAAAAATTTGAAGATTTTGAAAAAACAAAGGTTAACCCTTTGAAATTTTCATGCTTTTTTTAGCCAAAAATAAATGTTGAATATTCTCAAATTTCTATTGCTGCTAATGTATTTCGATGGTAAGTGCAGTGGCATAGAAATAATTCACGGTAAAAGCGATTTAACGAATTTAAGGCTTTAAAGTGAAAGTATTCGATTTCCTATTGAAAAGCTAAGATGCTACTTTGTGCTACTTTCCAGCGTTTGCGACAGCTCCAGGAGCATTTTCTGAGCTCTACACGTTCCAGGCGTCGATTTATGCAATAAAACGGCATAAAAATTTGAAGATTTTGAAAAAACCAAAGGTTAACCCTTTGAAATTTTCATGCTTTTTGTAGCCAAAAATAAAGTTGAATATTCTCAAAATTTCTATTGCTGCTAAGTATTTCGATGTTAAGTGCATTGGCATAGAAATAATTCACGGTAAAAAGCGATTTAACAATTATAAGGCTTTAAAGTGAAAGTATTCGATTTGCCTATTGAAAAGCTAAGATGCACTTTTGGCTACTTTCCAGCGTTTGCGACAGCTCCAGGAGCATTTTCTGAGCTCTACACGTTCCAGGCGTCGATTTATGAATAAAAGGCATAAAAATTTGAAGATTTTGAAAAAACCAAAGGTTAACCCTTTGAAATTTTATGCTTTTTGTAGCCAAAAATAAAAGTTGGAATATTCTAAGATTTCTATTGCTGCTAATGTATTTCGATGTTAATGCATTGCATAGAAATAATTCACGGTAAAAGCGATTTTAACGAATTTAGGCTTTAAAGTGAAAGTATTCGATTTCCATTTGAAAAGCTAAGATGCTACTTTTGTGCTACTTTCCAGCGTTTGCGACAGCTCCAGGAGCATTTTCTGAGCTCTACACGTTCCAGGCGTCGATTTATGCAATAAAACGGGCATAAAAAATTTGAAGATTTTGAAAAAACCAAAGGTTAACCCTTTGAAATTTTATGCTTTTTGTAGGCCAAAAATAAAAGTTGAAAAATTCTCAAAATTTCTATTGCTGCTAAGTATTTCGATGTTAATGCAATTGCATAGAAATAATTCACGGTAAAAGCGATTTTAACGAATTTAAGGCTTTAAAGTGAAAGTATTCGATTTGCCTATTGAAAAGCTAAGATGCTACTTTTGGCTACTTTCCAGCGTTTGCGACAGCTCCAGGAGCATTTTCTGAGCTCTACACGTTCCGGGGGGGATTTTTAAAAAAGGCCTAAAAATTTAGGTTTTTGAAAAAACCAAAGGGTTTAACCCCTTTTAAATTTTTAGTTTTTGTGCAAAAAATAAAAAATTGAAAAATTCTAAAATTTTATTCGTAAATTTTTCATGGTTAAAGCTGGATGAAATAATTCCCGGTAAAACGTTTTAGATTTTAGGGTTTAAAGTAAAGATTTATTTCCCTTAAAGCAGGCATTTTGGGGATTTCCCCGTTTTCAAGTCCGGAGATTTTTGGCCAAGTTCCCGGGGGTGATTTATTTAAAAAAAGGGCAAAAAAATTTGAGGGTTTTTAAAAAAAAAAGGGTTTAACCCCTTTTAAATTTTATGTTTTTGTAGCCAAAAAAAAAATTGAAAATTTTAAAAATTTTTATTGCTGCTAAGTATTTCGATGGTTTAAGTGCATTGCATAGAAATAATTCACGGTAAAAGCGATTTACGAATTTAAGGCTTTAAAGTGAAAGTATTCGATTTCCATTGAAAAGCTAAGATGCTACTTTGGCTACTTTCCAGCGTTTGCGACAGCTCCAGGAGCATTTTCTGAGCTCTACACGTTCCAGGCGTCGATTTATGTAATAAAACGGGCATAAAAATTTGAAGATTTTGAAAAACAAAGGTTAACCCTTTGAAATTTTCATGCTTTTTGTAGCCAAAAATAAAGTTGAATATTCTCAAGATTTCTATTGCTGCTAATAGTATTTCGATGGATAAGTGCATTGGCATAGAAATAATTCACGGTAAAAGCGATTTTAAGAATTTAGGCTTTAAAGTGAAAGTATTCGATTTCCATTGAAAAGCTAAGATGCACTTTTGCTACTTTCCAGCGTTTGCGACAGCTCCAGGAGCATTTTCTGAGCTCTACACGTTCCAGGCCGTCGATTTATGCAATAAAACGGGCATAAAAAATTTGAAGATTTTGAAAAACCAAAGGTTAACCCTTTGAAATTTTCATGCTTTTTGTAGCCAAAAATAAAAGTTGAATATTCTCAAGATTTCTATTGCTGCTAATGTTTTCGATGGTATAAGTGCAATTGGCATAGAAATAATTCACGGTAAAAGCGATTTTAACGAATTTAGGCTTTAAAGTGAAAGTATTCGATTTCCATTGAAAAGCTAAGATGCTACTTTTGCTACTTTCCAGCGTTTGCGACAGCTCCAGGAGCATTTTCTGAGCTCTACACGTTCCAGGCCGTCGATTTATGCAATAAAACGGGCAAAAAATTTGAAGATTTTTTAAAAACGAAAGGTTAACCCTTTGAAATTTTCATGCTTTTTGTAGCCAAAAATAAATGTTGGAATATTCTCAGATTTCTATTGCTGCTATATTTCGATGTTGCAAGTGCATTGCATAGAAATAATTCACGGTAAAAGCGATTTTAACGAATTATAAGGCTTTAAAGTGAAAGCAGTCCTTTGATTTCCAGCTTTGAGCCAGAATTTTGTCTCAGTTCAGGCGTGATTTATAATAAAAGCATAAAAATTTAGTTTAAAACAAGTTAACCTTGAAATTTTAGCTTTTTAGGCAAAATAAAGTTGAAATCTAATTTCTTTGTGCTATGTTTCGAGTCAGGCATTGCTGAATATTCACGGTAAAAAGTTTTAGAATTTAGCTTTAAATGAAAGATTTTCTAAAGACTTTGCTTCTTCGTTTGTCGCTTAAAAGGCAAAATTAGTTTTAAAACAAGTACCTTAATTTTTTTGCAAAAAATGATTAATTTTATTGTAATGAAATGAAATTTAATTAGTTAAAATTTCTAAATTTGTTCTTCGTTTGTCGCTTAAAAGGAAAATTATTTAAAACAAGTACCTTAATTTTTTGCAAAAAAATGATAATTTATTTGTAATAAATGAAATTTAATAGTTAAAATTTCTAAAGACTTTTCTTCGTTTGTCGGCTTAAAAGGAAAAATTATTTAAAACAAGTACCTTAATTTTTTTGCAAAAAATGATAATTTATTTGTAATGAAATGAAATTAATTAGTTAAAATTTCTAAAGATTGTTCGTTCGTTTGTCGCTTAAAAGGAAAAATTATTTAAAACAAGTACCTTAATTTTTTTGCAAAAAAATGATAATTTTATTGTAATGAAATGAAAATTTAATTAGTTAAAATTTCTAAACTTTGTTCTTCGTTTTCGCTTAAAAGAAAAAATTAGTTTAAAACAAGTACCTTAATTTTTTGCAAAAAATGATAATTTAATTTAATGAAATGAAATTTAATAGTTAAAATTTCTAAAACTTTGTTCTTCGTTTTCGCTTAAAAGCAAAATTAGTTTAAAAACAAGTACCTTAATTTTTTTGCAAAAAATGATTAATTTATTGTATGAAATGAAAATTAATTAGTTAAAATTTCTAAACACTTGTTCTTCGTTTGTCGCTTAAAAGGAAAAATTAGTTTAAAAACAAGTACCTTAATTTTTTTGCAAAAAATGATAATTTATTGTAATGAAATGTAAATTAATTAGTTAAAATTTCTAAAACTTCTTCTTCGTTTGTCGCTTAAAAGAAAATTATTTAAAACAAGTACCTTAATTTTTTTGCAAAAAATATAATTTATTTGAATGAAATGTAAATTAATTAGTTAAAATTTCTAAAATTGTTCTTCGTTTGTCGCTTAAAAGGAAAATTAGTTTAAAACAAGTACCTTAATTTTTTTGCAAAAAAATGATAATTTTATTTGTAATGAAATGTAAATTTAATTAGTTAAAATTTCTAAAATTGTTCTTCGTTTGTCGCTTAAAAGCAAAAATTAGTTTTAAAAAAAGTACCTTAATTTTTTTGCAAAAAATGATAATTTATTGTAATGAAATGAAATTAATTAGTTAAAATTTCTAAATTTTTCTTCGTTTTCGGCTTAAAAGGAAAATTAGTTTTAAAAAGTACCTTAATTTTTTTGCAAAAAAAATGATAATTTATTTGAATGAAATGAAATTAATTAGTTAAAATTTCTAAAACTTTGCTTCTTCGTTTGTCGCTTAAAAGAAAATTAGTTTAAACAAGTACCTTAATTTTTTTGCAAAAAATGATTAATTTATTGAATGAAATGTAAATTAATTAGTTAAAATTTCTAAAACTTTGTTCTTCGTTTTCGCTTAAAAGGAAAATTATTTAAAACAAGTACCTTAATTTTTTTGCAAAAAATGATAATTTATTTGTAATGAAATGAAATTAATTAGTTAAAATTTCTAAAACTTTTCTTCGTTTTCGGCTTAAAAGGAAAATTAGTTTAAAAACAAGTACCTTAATTTTTTTGCAAAAAATGATAATTTATTTGTAATGAAATGTAAATTTAATTAGTTAAAATTTCTAAAACTTGCTTCTTCGTTTGTCGCTTAAAAGGAAAATTAGTTTAAAACAAGTACCTTAATTTTTTTGCAAAAAATGATAATTTATTTGTAATGAAATGAAAATTTAATTAGTTAAAATTTCTAAAATTTTTCTTCGTTTGTCGCTTAAAAGCAAAATTAGTTTAAAACAAGTACCTTAATTTTTTTGCAAAAAAATGATAATTTATTTGTATGAAATGAAAATTAATTAGTTAAAATTTCTAAATTGTTCTTCGTTTTCGCTTAAAAGGAAAATTAGTTTAAAACAAGTACCTTAATTTTTTTGCAAAAAATGATAATTTATTGAATGAAATGAAATTTAATAGTTAAAATTTCTAAGACTTTGTTCATTGACGTTTTTCGTTCAAAAGCAAAAATTAGTTTAAACAAGTACCTTAATTTCTTAAAATTTTAAAATTAATTTAATATTTAATATTTAATTAAATAATAAGTAACTTAACGATATAAAAAAAATATTGTCGATATTTATTTTATGTTTTAATTTTATATAAAATTTTCTTATATTATGATGAATTTTAAGGTATTGTTAATTTAGTAAAAATAAATAACTCATCGTATAAACATGTAATTATGTAAGTAAAAACAATGAATAAAATGTTCAGTAATTCTCGTTTCAGCTTAAGTATTTCGTAAGGATTGCAAAAATAATTATAAAACTTTAACGAATATAACTTTAAATGAAAATTCATTTATTAAAAGTAAGATGCTACTTGTGCTACTTTCCAGCGTTTGGACACTCCAGAGCATTTTCTGGGCTCTACAGTTCCAGGCCGTCGATTTATGAATAAAAGTGGCATAAAAAATTTGAAGATTTTGAAAACAAGTTAACTTTGAAATTTTCATGCTTTTTGTAGCAAAAATAAAGTTGGAATATTCTCAAATTTCTATTGCTGCTATGTATTTCGATATCAATGCAATTGCATAGAAATAATTCACGGTAAAAAGCTTTAACGAATTATAAGGAGGAATTACTTTATTATTCACCTGTTTACATAAAGAAAAAAAATTGGACCTCAAGCAAATACTTTAAATTACTATATGCATTTAAAGAATATAATTTAGACTTGTTGGTTAACCCTTTTTGTTTAAACAATGTAAATATTTTACTATTAAAAAATTTCGGATTCCGCATAGGTGAAATCATTAACAATAGCAAAAAGCTAAGATGCTACTTTTGTGCTACTTTCCAGCGTTTGCGACAGCTCCAGAGTATTTTCTGGGCTCTACACGTTCCAGGCCGTCGATTTATGCAATAAAACGGGCATAAAAAAATTTGAAGATTTTTGAGAAAAACGAAAGGTTAACCCCTTTAAAATTTTCATGCTTTTTTGTAGGCCAAAAAATAAATGTTGGAATATTCTCAAGATTTCTATTGCTGCTAACGTATTTCGACGTTGCAAGTGCAATTGCATAGAAATAATTGACGGTAAAAAGCGTTTTAACGAATTATAAGGCTTTAAAGTGAAAGTATTCGATTTGCCTATTGAAAAGCTAAGATGCTACTATTGTGCTACTTTCCAGCGTTTGCGACAGCTCCAGGAGCATTTTCTGGGCTCTACACGTTCCAGGCCGTCGATTTATGCAATAAAACGGCATAAAAAATTTGAAGATTTTGAAAAACGAAAGGTTAACCCTTTGAAATTTTCATGCTTTTTGTAGGCCAAAAATAAATGTTGAATATTCTCAAGATTTCTATTGCTGCTAATGTATTTCGATGTTAAGTGCAATTGCATAGAAATAATTCACGGTAAAAGCGATTTAACGAATTATAAGGCTTTAAAGTGAAAGTATTCGATTTGCCTTTTGAAAAGCTAAGAATTTACTTTTGTGCTACTTTCCAGCGTTTGCGACAGCTCCAGGAGCATTTTCTGGCTCTACACGTTCCAGGCCGTCGATTTATGTAATAAAACGGGCATAAAAAATTTGAAGATTTTGAAAAAACGAAAGGTTAACCCTTTGAAATTTTCATGCTTTTTGTAGGCCAAAAATAAATGTTGAATATTCTCAAGATTTCTATTGCTGCTAATGTATTTCGATGTTGCAAGTGCAATTGCATAGAAATAATTCACGGTAAAAGCGATTTTAACGAATTATAAGGCTTTAAAGTGAAAGTATTCGATTTGCCTATTGAAAAGCTAAGATGCTACTTTGTGCTACTTTCCAGCGTTTGCGACAGCTCCAGGAGCATTTTCTGGCTCTACACGTTCCAGGCCGTCGATTTATGCAATAAAACGGGCATAAAAATTTGAAGATTTTGAAAAAACGAAAGGTTAACCCTTTGAAATTTTCATGCTTTTTGTAGGCCAAAAATAAATGTTGAATATTCTCAAGATTTCTATTGCTGCTAATGTATTTCGATGTTAAGTGCAATTGCATAGAAATAATTCACGGTAAAAGCGTTTTAACGAATTATAAGGCTTTAAAGTGAAAGTATTCGATTTGCCATTGAAAAGCTAAGATGCTACTTTTGTGCTACTTTCCAGCGTTTGCGACAGCTCCAGGAGCATTTTCTGGCTCTACACGTTCCAGGCCGTCGATTTATGCAATAAAACGGGCATAAAAAATTTGAAGATTTTGAAAAAACGAAAGGTTAACCCTTTGAAATTTTCATGCTTTTTGTAGGCCAAAAATAAATGTTGAATATTCTCAAGATTTCTATTGCTGCTATAGTATTTCGATGTTAAGTGCATTGCATAGAAATAATTCACGGTAAAAGCGATTTAACGAATTATAAGGCTTTAAAGTGAAAGTATTCGATTTGCCTATTGAAAAGCTAAGATGCTACTTTGTGCTACTTTCCAGCGTTTGCGACAGCTCCAGGAGCATTTTCTGAGCTCTACACGTTCCAGGCCGTCGATTTATGCAATAAAACGGGCATAAAAATTTGAAGATTTTGAAAAAACCAAAGGTTAACCCTTTGAAATTTTCATGCTTTTTGTAGCCAAAAATAAAGTTGAAATATTCTCAAAATTTCTATTGCTGCTAATGTATTTCGATGGTTAAGTGCAATTGCATAGAAATAATTCACGGTAAAAGCGATTTTTAAAGAATTATAAGGCTTTAAAGTGAAAGTATTCGATTTGCCTATTGAAAAGCTAAGATGCTACTTTTGTGCTACTTTCCAGCGTTTGCGACAGCTCCAGGAGCATTTTCTGAGCTCTACACGTTCCAGGCCCTCGATTTATGTAATAAAACGGCATAAAAAATTTGAAGATTTTGAAAAAACCAAAGGTTAACCCTTTGAAATTTTCATGCTTTTTGTAGCCAAAAATAAAAGTTGAATATTCTCAAGATTTCTATTGCTGCTAATGTATTTCGATGTTAAGTGCATGGCATAGAAATAATTCACGGTAAAAGCGATTTTAACGAATTATAAGGCTTTAAAGTGAAAGTATTCGATTTGCCATTGAAAAGCTAAGATGCTACTTTTGTGCTACTTTCCAGCGTTTGCGACAGCTCCAGGAGCATTTTCTGAGCTCTACACGTTCCAGGCCCTCGATTTATGCAATAAAACGGGCATAAAAATTTGAAGATTTTGAAAAAACCAAAGGTTAACCCTTTGAAATTTTCATGCTTTTTGTAGGGCCAAAAATAAAAGTTGAATATTCTCAAGATTTCTATTGCTGCTAATGTATTTCGATGTTAAGTGCATTGCATAGAAATAATTCACGGTAAAAGCGATTTTAACGAATTATAAGGCTTTAAAGTGAAAGTATTCGATTTGCCATTGAAAAGCTAAGATGCTACTTTGTGCTACTTTCCAGCGTTTGCGACAGCTCCAGGAGCATTTTCTGAGGGTCTACACGTTCCAGGCCGTCGATTTATGCAATAAAACGGGCATAAAAAATTTGAAGATTTTGAAAAAACCAAAGGTTAACCCTTTGAAATTTTCATGCTTTTTGTAGGCCAAAAATAAAGTTGGAATATTCTCAAGATTTCTATTGCTGCTAATGTATTTCGATGTTGCAAGTGCAATTGCATAGAAATAATTCACGGTAAAAGCGTTTTAACGAATTATAAGGCTTTAAAGTGAAAGTATTCGATTTGCCTATTGAAAAGCTAAGATGCTACTTTGTGCTACTTTCCAGCGTTTGCGACAGCTCCAGGAGCATTTTCTGAGCTCTACACGTTCCAGGCCGTCGATTTATGCAATAAAACGGGCATAAAAAATTTGAAGATTTTTGAAAAAACGAAAGGTTAACCCTTTGAAATTTTCATGCTTTTTGTAGGCCAAAAATAAATGTTGAATATTCTCAAGATTTCTATTGCTGCTATGTATTTCGATGTTTAAGTGCATTGCATAGAAATAATTCACGGTAAAAAGCGATTTTAACGAATTATAAGGCTTTAAAGTGAAAGTATTCGATTTGCCTATTGAAAAGCTAAGATGCTACTTTGTGCTACTTTCCAGCGTTTGCGACAGCTCCAGGAGCATTTTCTGGCTCTACACGTTCCAGGCCGTCGATTTATGCAATAAAACGGGCATAAAAAATTTGAAGATTTTGAAAAACGAAAGGTTAACCCTTTGAAATTTTCATGCTTTTTGTAGGCCAAAAATAAATGTTGGAATATTCTCGAGATTTCTATTGCTGCTAATGTATTTCGATGTTGCAAGTGCAATTGCATAGAAATAATTCACGGTAAAAGCGATTTTAACGAATTATAAGGCTTTAAAGTGAAAGTATTCGATTTGCCTATTGAAAAGCTAAGATGCTACTTTGTGCTACTTTCCAGCGTTTGCGACAGCTCCAGGAGCATTTTCTGGCTCTACACGTTCCAGGCCGTCGATTTATGCAATAAAACGGGCATAAAAAATTTGAAGATTTTTGAAAAAAACGAAAGGTTAACCCCTTTGAAATTTTCATGCTTTTTTGTAGGCCAAAATATAAATGTTGGAATATTCTCGAGATTTCTATTGCTGCTATTGTATTTCGATGTTGCAAGTGCAATTGCATAGAAATAATTCAGGGTAGAAAGCGTTTTAACGAATTATAAGGCTTTAAAGTGAAAGTATTCGATTTGCCTATTGAAAAGCTAAGATGCTACTATTGTGCTACTTTCCAGCGTTTGCGACAGCTCCAGGAGCATTTTCTGGGCTCTTCACGTTCCAGGCCGTCGATTTATGCAATAAAACGGGCATAAAAAAATTTGAAGATTTTTGAAAAAAACGAAAGGTTAACCCCTTTGAAATTTTCATGCTTTTTTGTAGGCCAAAAAATAAATGTTGGAATATTCTCAAGATTTCTATTGCTGCTATAGTATTTCCATGTTTTAAGTGCATTGCATAGAAATAATTACGGTAAAAGCGATTTTAACGAATTATAAGGCTTTAAAGTGAAAGTATTCGATTTGCCTATTGAAAAGCTAAGATGCTACTATTGTGCTACTTTCCAGCGTTTGCGACAGCTCCAGGAGCATTTTCTGGGCTCTACACGTTCCCAGCCGTCGATTTATGCAATAAAACGGGCATAAAAAGATTTGAAGATTTTTGGAAAAAACGAAAGGTTTTTGAAACAACCCTTTTGAAATTTTCATGCTTTTTTGTAGGCCAAAAATAAATGTTGGAATATTCTCGAGATTTCTATTGCTGCTATTGTATTTCGATGTTGTAAGTGCAATTGCATAGAAATAATTCACGGTAAAAGCGATTTTAACGAATTATAAGGCTTTAAAGTGAAAGTATTCGATTTGCCTATTGAAAAGCTAAGATGCTACTTTGTGCTACTTTCCAGCGTTTGCGACAGCTCCAGGAGCATTTTCTGGGCTCTACACGTTCCAGGCCGTCGATTTATGCAATAAAACGGGCATAAAAATTTGAAGATTTTGAAAAACGAAAGGTTAACCCTTTGAAATTTTCATGCTTTTTGTAGGCCAAAAATAAATGTTGGAATATTCTCGAGATTTCTATTGCTGCTATAGTATTTCGATGTTAAGTGCAATTGCATAGAAATAATTCACGGTAAAAGCGTTTTAACGAATTATAAGGCTTTAAAGTGAAAGTATTCGATTTGCCTATTGAAAAGCTAAGATGCTACTATTGTGCTACTTTCCAGCGTTTGCGACAGCTCCAGGAGCATTTTCTGGGCTCTTCACGTTCCAGGCCGTCGATTTATGCAATAAAACGGGCATAAAAAATTTGAAGATTTTTGGAAAAAACGAAAGCTTAACCCCTTTGAAATTTTCATGCTTTTTTGTAGGCCAAAAATAAATGTTGGAATATTCTCGAGATTTCTATTGCTGCTATAGTATTTCCATGTTTTAAGTGCAGTTGCATAGAAATAATTCACGGTAAAAAGCGATTTAACGAATTATAAGGCTTTAAAGTGAAAGTATTCGATTTGCCTATTGAAAAGCTAAGATGCTACTTTTGTGCTACTTTCCAGCGTTTGCGACAGCTCCAGGAGCATTTTCTGGGCTCTACACGTTCCAGGCCGTCGATTTATGCAATAAAACGGGCATAAAAAATTTGAAGATTTTTGAAAAAAACGAAAGGTTAACCCCTTTGAAATTTTCATGCTTTTTTGTAGGCCAAAAAATAAATGTTGGAATATTCTCAAGATTTCTATTGCTGCTATAGTATTTCCATGTTTTAAGTGCAGTTGCATAGAAATAATTCACGGTAAAAAGCGATTTAACGAATTATAAGGCTTTAAAGTGAAAGTATTCGATTTGCCTATTGAAAAGCTAAGATGCTACTATTGTGCTACTTTCCAGCGTTTGCGACAGCTCCAGGAGCATTTTCTGGGCTCTTCACGTTCCAGGCCTTCGATTTATGCAATAAAACGGGCATAAAAAAATTTGAAGATTTTTGGAAAAAACGAAAGGTTAACCCCTTTAAAATTTTCATGCTTTTTTGTAGGCCAAAAAATAAATGTTGGAATATTCTCAAGATTTCTATTGCTGCTAACGTATTTCGACGTTGCAAGTGCAATTGCATAGAAATAATTCACGGTAAAAAGCGATTTAACGAATTATAAAGCTTTAAAGTGAAAGTATTCGATTTGCCTATTGAAAAGCTAAGATGCTACTATTGTGCTACTTTCCAGCGTTTGCGACAGCTCCAGGAGCATTTTCTGGGCTCTTCACGTTCCAGGCCTTCGATTTATGCAATAAAACGGGCATAAAAAGATTTGAAGATTTTTGAAAAAAAAGAAAGGTTAACCCTTTGAAATTTTCATGCTTTTTGTAGGCCAAAAATAAATGTTGGAATATTCTCAGATTTCTATTGCTGCTATGTATTTCGATGTTAAGTGCAATTGCATAGAAATAATTCACGGTAAAAGCGATTTAACGAATTATAAAGCTTTAAAGTGAAAGTATTCGATTTGCCTATTGAAAAGCTAAGATGCTACTATTGTGCTACTTTCCAGCGTTTGCGACAGCTCCAGGAGCATTTTTTGGCTCTACACGTTCCAGGCCGTCGATTTATGCAATAAAACGGGCATAAAAAAATTTGAAGATTTTTGAAAAAAACGAAAGGTTTTTGAAACCCTTTTGAAATTTTCATGCTTTTTTGTAGGCCAAAATATAAATGTTGGAATATTCTCGAGATTTCTATTGCTGCTATGTATTTCGATGTTTAAGTGCAATTGCATAGAAATAATTCACGGTAAAAGCGTTTTAACGAATTATAAGGCTTTAAAGTGAAAGTATTCGATTTGCCTATTGAAAAGCTAAGATGCTACTATTGTGCTACTTTCCAGCGTTTGCGACAGCTCCAGGAGCATTTTCTGGGCTCTACACGTTCCAGGCCGTCGATTTATGCAATAAAACGGGCATAAAAAAATTTGAAGATTTTTGAGAAAAACGAAAGGTTAACCCCTTTGAAATTTTCATGCTTTTTTGTAGGCCAAAAATAAATGTTGGAATATTCTCGAGATTTCTATTGCTGCTATTGTATTTCGATGTTGCAAGTGCAATTGCATAGAAATAATTCACGGTAAAAAGCGATTTAACGAATTATAAGGCTTTAAAGTGAAAGTATTCGATTTGCCTATTGAAAAGCTAAGAAGCTACTTTTGTGCTACTTTCCAGCGTTTGCGACAGCTCCGGGAGCATTTTCTGGGCTCTACACGTTCCAGGCCGTCGATTTATGCAATAAAACGGGCATAAGAAAATTTGAAGATTTTTGAGAAAAACGAAAGGTTAACCCCTTTGAAATTTTCATGCTTTTTGTAGGCCAAAAAAAAAATGTTGAATATTCTCAAGATTTCTATTGCTGCTATATGTATTTCGATGTTGAAGTGCAATTGCATAGAAATAATTCACGGTAAAAGCGATTTAACGAATTATAAGGCTTTAAAGTGAAAGTATTCGATTTGCCTATTGAAAAGCTAAGATGCTACTTTGTGCTACTTTCCAGCGTTTGCGACAGCTCCAGGAGCATTTTCTGGGCTCTACACGTTCCAGGCCGTCGATTTATGCAATAAAACGGGCATAAAAAATTTGAAGATTTTGAAAAAACCAAAGGTTAACCCTTTGAAATTTTCATGCTTTTTGTAGGCCAAAAATAAAGTTGAAATATTCTCAAAATTTCTATTGCTGCTAATGTATTTCGATGTTAAGTGCAGTTGCATAGAAATAATTCACGGTAAAAGCGATTTTAACGAATTATAAGGCTTTAAAGTGAAAGTATTCGATTTGCCTATTGAAAAGCTAAGATGCTACTTTTGGCTACTTTCCAGCGTTTGCGACAGCTCCAGGAGCATTTTCTGAGCTCTACACGTTCCAGGCGTCGATTTATGCAATAAAACGGGCATAAAAAATTTGAAGATTTTGAAAAGAACCAAAAGTTAACCTCTTTGAAATTTTAATGCTTTTTGTAGGCCAAAAAATAAAGTTGAAATATTCTCAAAATTTCTATTGCTGCAAATGTATTTCGATGGTATAAGTGCAATTCCATAGAAATAATTCACGGTAAAAAGCGATTTTAACGAATTATAAGGCTTTAAAGTGAAAGTATTCGATTTGCCTATTGAAAAGCTAAGATGCTACTTTTGTGCTACTTTCCAGCGTTTGCGACAGCTCCAGGAGCATTTTCTGAGCTCTACACGTTCCAGGCCGTCGATTTATGCAATAAAACGGGCATAAAAAATTTGAGATTTTGAAAAAACAAAGGTTAACCCTTTGAAATTTTCATGCTTTTTGTAGCCAAAAATAAAAGTTGAAATATTCTCAAAATTTCTATTGCTGCTAATGTATTTCGATGGTTAAGTGCAATTGCATAGAAATAATTCACGGTAAAAAGCGATTTTAACGAATTATAAGGCTTTAAAGTGAAAGTATTCGATTTGCCTATTGAAAAGCTAAGATGCTACTTTGTGCTACTTTCCAGCGTTTGCGACAGCTCCAGGAGCATTTTCTGAGCTCTACACGTTCCAGGCCGTCGATTTATGCAATAAAACGGGCATAAAAAATTTGAAGATTTTGAAAAAACGAAAGGTTAACCCTTTGAAATTTTCATGCTTTTTGTAGGCCAAAAATAAATGTTGGAATATTCTCAAAATTTCTATTGCTGCTAATGTATTTCGATGTTAAGTGCAATTGCATAGAAATAATTCACGGTAAAAGCGATTTTAACGAATTATAAGGCTTTAAAGTGAAAGTATTCGATTTGCCTATTGAAAAGCTAAGATGCTACTTTGTGCTACTTTCCAGCGTTTGCGACAGCTCCAGGAGCATTTTCTGAGCTCTACACGTTCCAGGCCGTCGATTTATGCAATAAAACGGGCATAAAAAATTTGAAGATTTTTTAAAAAACGAAAGGTTAACCCTTTGAAATTTTCATGCTTTTTGTAGGCCAAAAATAAATGTTGGGAAAAATTCTCAAAATTTCTATTGCTGCTAATGTATTTCGATGTTAAGTGCAATTGCATAGAAATAATTCACGGTAAAAAGCGATTTAACGAATTATAAGGCTTTAAAGTGAAAGTATTCGATTTGCCTTTTGAAAAGCTAAGAAGCTACTTTTGTGCTACTTTCCAGCGTTTGCGACAGCTCCGGGAGCATTTTCTGGGCTCTACACGTTCCAGGCCGTCGATTTATGCAATAAAACGGGCATAAAAAAATTTGAAGATTTTTGTAAAAAACGAAATGTTGAAATTTTCATGCTTTTTCGTAGGCCAAAAAATAAATGTTGAAATATTCTCAAGATTTCTATTGCTGCTAATGTATTTCGATTATGTAATTGAAATTGCATAGAAATAATTCACGGTTAAAAGCGATTTAACGAATTATAAAGCTTTAAAGTGAAAGTATTCGATTTGCCTTTTGAAAAGCTAAGAAGCTACTTTTGTGCTACTTTCCAGCGTTTGCGACAGCTCCGGGAGCATTTTCTGAGCTCTACACGTTCCAGGCCGTCGATTTATGCAATAAAACGGGCATAAAAAATTTGAAGATTTTGAAAAACGAAAGGTTAACCCTTTGAAATTTTCATGCTTTTTGTAGGCCAAAAATAAATGTTGAAAAATTCTCAAGAAATTTTTATTGCTGCTAATGTATTTCGATGTTAAGTGCAATTGCATAGAAATAATTCACGGTAAAATGCGATTTAACGAATTATAAGGCTTTAAAGTGAAAGTATTCGATTTGCCTTTTGAAAAGCTAAGAAGCTACTTTTGTGCTACTTTCCAGCGTTTGCGACAGCTCCGGGAGCATTTTCTGGGCTCTACACGTTCCAGGCCGTCGATTTATGCAATAAAACGGGCATAAAAAATTTGAAGATTTTGAAAAAACCAAAGGTTAACCCCTTTGAAATTTTCATGCTTTTTTGTAGGCCAAAAATAAATGTTGGAATATTCTCAAGATTTCTATTGCTGCTATTGTATTTCGATGTTGCAAGTGCAATTGCATAGAAATAATTCACGGTAAAAGCGATTTTAACGAATTATAAGGCTTTAAAGTGAAAGTATTCGATTTGCCTATTGAAAAGCTAAGATGCTACTATTGTGCTACTTTCCAGCGTTTGCGACAGCTCCAGGAGCATTTTCTGGGCTCTTCACGTTCCAGGCCTTCGATTTATGCAATAAAACGGGCATAAAAAATTTGAAGATTTTGAAAAACGAAAGGTTAACCCTTTGAAATTTTCATGCTTTTTGTAGGCCAAAAATAAATGTTGGAATATTCTCAAGATTTCTATTGCTGCTAATTGTATTTCGATGTTGCAAGTGCAATTGCATAGAAATAATTCACGGTAAAAGCGTTTTAACGAATTATAAGGCTTTAAAGTGAAAGTATTCGATTTGCCTATTGAAAAGCTAAGATGCTACTATTGTGCTACTTTCCAGCGTTTGCGACAGCTCCAGGAGCATTTTCTGGCTCTACACGTTCCAGGCCGTCGATTTATGCAATAAAACGGGCATAAAAAATTTGAAGATTTTTGAAAAACGAAAGGTTAACCCTTTGAAATTTTCATGCTTTTTGTAGGCCAAAAATAAATGTTGAATATTCTCAAGATTTCTATTGCTGCTAAATGTATTTCGATGTTGAAGTGCAATTGCATAGAAATAATTGACGGTAAAAAACGATTTTTAAAGAATTATAAGGCTTTAAAGTGAAAGTATTCGATTTGCCTATTGAAAAGCTAAGATGCTACTTTTGTGCTACTTTCCAGCGTTTGCGACAGCTCCAGGAGCATTTTCTGAGCTCTACACGTTCCAGGCCGTCGATTTATGCAATAAAACGGGCATAAAAAATTTGAAGATTTTTGAAAAACGAAAGGTTAACCCTTTGAAATTTTCATGCTTTTTGTAGGCCAAAAATAAATGTTGGGAAAATTCTCAAGATTTCTATTGCTGCTAATGTATTTCGATGTTGCAAGTGCAATTGCATAGAAATAATTCACGGTAAAAAGCGATTTTAACGAATTATAAGGCTTTAAAGTGAAAGTATTCGATTTGCCTATTGAAAAGCTAAGATGCTACTATTGTGCTACTTTCCAGCGTTTGCGACAGCTCCAGGAGCATTTTCTGGGCTCTTCACGTTCCAGGCCTTCGATTTATGCAATAAAACGGGCATAAAAAAATTTGAAGATTTTTGAAAAAAACGAAAGGTTAACCCCTTTAAAATTTTCATGCTTTTTTGTAGGCCAAAAAATAAATGTTGGAATATTCTCAAGATTTCTATTGCTGCTAACGTATTTCGACGTTGCAAGTGCAATTGCATAGAAATAATTGACGGTAAAAAGCGTTTTAACGAATTATAAGGCTTTAAAGTGAAAGTATTCGATTTGCCTATTGAAAAGCTAAGATGCTACTTTTGTGCTACTTTCCAGCGTTTGCGACAGCTCCAGGAGCATTTTCTGGGCTCTACACGTTCCAGGCCGTCGATTTATGCAATAAAACGGGCATAAAAAAATTTGAAGATTTTTGATAAAAACGAAAGGTTAACCCCTTTGAAATTTTCATGCTTTTTTGTAGGCCAAAAAATAAATGTTGGAATATTCTCAAGATTTCTATTGCTGCTATTGTATTTCGATGTTGTAAGTGCAATTGCATAGAAATAATTCACGGTAAAATGCGATTTAACGAATTATAAGGCTTTAAAGTGAAAGTATTCGATTTGCCTTTTGAAAAGCTAAGATGCTACTATTTTTGCTACTTTCCAGCGTTTGCGACAGCTCCAGGAGCATTTTCTGGGCTCTACACGTTCCAGGCCGTCGATTTATGCAATAAAACGGGCATAAAAGATTTGAAGATTTTTGAAAAAACGAAAGGTTAACCCCCTTTTAAATTTTCATGCTTTTTGTAGGCCAAAAATAAATGTTGGAATATTCTCAAGATTTCTATTGCTGCTATTGTATTTCGATGTTGCAAGTGCAGTTGCATAGAAATAATTGACGGTAAAAGCGGTTTAACGAATTATAAGGCTTTAAAGTGAAAGTATTCGATTTGCCTTTTGAAAAGCTAAGAAGCTACTTTTGTGCTACTTTCCAGCGTTTGCGACAGCTCCGGGAGCATTTTCTGGGCTCTACACGTTCCGGGCCGTCGATTTATGCAATAAAACGGGCATAAAAAATTTGAAGATTTTTGAAAAAAACGAAAGGTTAACCCCTTTGAAAATTTCATGCTTTTTTGTAGGCCAAAAAATAAATGTTGGAATATTCTCGAGATTTCTATTGCTGCTATTGTATTTCGATGTTGCAAGTGCAATTGCATAGAAATAATTCACGGTAAAATGCGATTTAACGAATTATAAGGCTTTAAAGTGAAAGTATTCGATTTGCCTTTTGAAAAGCTAAGATGCTACTATTGTGCTACTTTCCAGCGTTTGCGACAGCTCCGGGAGCATTTTCTGGGCTCTACACGTTCCAGGCCGTCGATTTATGCAATAAAACGGGCATAAAAAAATTTGAAGATTTTTGAAAAAAACGAAAGGTTAACCCCTTTGAAATTTTCATGCTTTTTTGTAGGCCAAAAATAAATGTTGGAATATTCTCAAGATTTCTATTGCTGCTATTGTATTTCGATGTTGTAAGTGCAATTGCATAGAAATAATTCACGGTAAAATGCGATTTAACGAATTATAAGGCTTTAAAGTGAAAGTATTCGATTTGCCTATTGAAAAGCTAAGATGCTACTATTGTGCTACTTTCCAGCGTTTGCGACAGCTCCAGGAGCATTTTCTGGGCTCTACACGTTCCAGGCCGTCGATTTATGCAATAAAACGGGCATAAAAAGATTTGAAGATTTTGAAAAAACGAAAGGTTAACCCCTTTGAAATTTTCATGCTTTTTTGTAGGCCAAAAATAAATGTTGGAATATTCTCGAGATTTCTATTGCTGCTATTGTATTTCGATGTTGCAAGTGCAATTGCATAGAAATAATTCACGGTAAAAAGCGTTTTAACGAATTATAAGGCTTTAAAGTGAAAGTATTCGATTTGCCTATTGAAAAGCTAAGATGCTACTTTTGTGCTACTTTCCAGCGTTTGCGACAGCTCCGGGAGCATTTTCTGGGCTCTACACGTTCCAGGCCGTCGATTTATGCAATAAAACGGGCATAAAAAATTTGAAGTTTTTGAAAAAACGAAAGGTTAACAACCCGTTTGAAATTTTCATGCTTTTTTGTAGCCAAAAGATAAATGTTGGAATATTCTCAAGATTTCTATTGCTGCTATTGTATTTCGATGTTGTAAGTGCAATTGCATAGAAATAATTCACGGTAAAAAGCGATTTAACGAATTATAAGGCTTTAAAGTGAAAGTATTCGATTTGCCTATTGAAAAGCTAAGATGCTACTTTTGTGCTACTTTCCAGCGTTTGCGACAGCTCCGGGAGCATTTTCTGGGCTCTACACGTTCCAGGCCGTCGATTTATGCAATAAAACGGGCATAAAAAAATTTGAAGATTTTTGGAAAAAACGAAAGGTTAACCCCTTTGAAATTTTCATGCTTTTTTGTAGGCCAAAAATAAATGTTGGAATATTCTCGAGATTTCTATTGCTGCTATTGTATTTCGATGTTGCAAGTGCAATTGCATAGAAATAATTCAGGGTAAAAAGCGTTTTAACGAATTATAAGGCTTTAAAGTGAAAGTATTCGATTTGCCTATTGAAAAGCTAAGATGCTACTATTGTGCTACTTTCCAGCGTTTGCGACAGCTCCAGGAGCATTTTCTGGGCTCTACACGTTCCCAGCCGTCGATTTATGCAATAAAACGGGCATAAAAAGATTTGAAGATTTTTGAAAAAAACGAAAGGTTAACCCCTTTGAAATTTTCATGCTTTTTTGTAGGCCAAAAAATAAATGTTGGAATATTCTCAAGATTTCTATTGCTGCTATTGTATTTCGATGTTGTAAGTGCAATTGCATAGAAATAATTCACGGTAAAATGCGATTTAACGAATTATAAGGCTTTAAAGTGAAAGTATTCGATTTGCCTTTTGAAAAGCTAAGAAGCTACTTTTGTGCTACTTTCCAGCGTTTGCGACAGCTCCGGGAGCATTTTCTGGGCTCTACACGTTCCGGCCGTCGATTTATGCAATAAAACGGGCATAAAAAAATTTGAAGATTTTTGAAAAAAACGAAAGGTTAACCCCTTTGAAATTTTCATGCTTTTTTGTAGGCCAAAAATAAATGTTGGAATATTCTCGAGATTTCTATTGCTGCTATTGTATTTCCATGTTGTAAGTGCAATTGCATAGAAATAATTCACGGTAAAATGCGATTTAACGAATTATAAGGCTTTAAAGTGAAAGTATTCGATTTGCCTTTTGAAAAGCTAAGAAGCTACTTTTGTGCTACTTTCCAGCGTTTGCGACAGCTCCGGGAGCATTTTCTGGGCTCTACACGTTCCAGGCCGTCGATTTATGCAATAAAACGGGCATAAAAATTTGAAGTTCTTTGAAAATAACGAAAGGTTAACAACCCGTTTGAAATTTTCATGCTTTTTTGTAGCCAAAAAATAAATGTTGGAATATTCTCAAGATTTCTATTGCTGCTATTGTATTTCGATTATTGCATGAAAAAATTCCGGAAAAGCATTTTAAAGAATTATAGTTAAATCAAATTTAATTTGATCAATATATTACTAATTATAATTGTGAAAGTAAATTAATTTAATGATAATTTGATGTCATGATTATGAGATATTTGTCTATATATTTAAAATTAATAATTATTATAATCATAAATATTTAAATACTTAATTATTTAATATATTTAATATAATTATAAATATTAATATATTAATATTTAAATTCATAATTTTTAATATTAATCACTTTAAATTAATCAAATTGAAAATAGTATAATGTAAATTTTGTGAACTATAATATGTTAAATCAGTTATTTGTAAATTTACTTTAATGTTAAATATAATAATATTATAATTGATTATATTTTTTAAGTATATTTAAATATTTGATATCAATTTTCTAACTTTTAAATTGATTAATTTAATATATTATTGTAATTTAATACAGTCAAAGTATCATAGTAAAACTTAATATAAAATTGTCGTTACAATTAAATGTTCAAAGTCAAACTTAAATTATAACAAATTGCAAACTTTAGAATAACAATTGGTTTATTTGACTGTTAATATTTATAAAAATGTAAAACATTCAAATTCAAGAATTTGCATAAATACATGATTGATAGTAGAAAATCAAGTTGACATCTATTATATATATTAATTAATTATTTAAATCAATTTCAAAAATTTATAAATTGCCAATGAATTATTGTATTAAGTGAAATAATTTTAAAATCATTATAAATAGTTTATCTAAAGTAACTGAATTTAGAACTTACTTAGATAATATGATTAAAATTACAGTTTATAGTTAACTATTTTAATAATATTGTAAATCGATTATTTAAAATTAATTAATATGATTTACATAGTAAAATAACTACTACAAAGTGATTTAACATTTGCTTAGCATAGTTGATTTCAGTTGCAAATACGGCTAATTTTGCTCAGCTTTAGCAGTTGATTTCAATTAAAAGATAAAGAAATTTGAGACTTTAGAACATTTGAATTTGAAATTGTTGTGAAAAAATTATAAGTTTATCAAATCAGTTTTAGCTAATATGTTATCAATTAAGATGACTAATCAATCATGAAAGTCAGTTTATGTATTAAGTTTACGTTTAATGAAAATCGAATTGATAAGAACTAAAGATGCTTGACTTTGTACATTTCAGGTTTGCGACAGCTCAGGAGCATTTTTGGGTCTCACGTTCCAGCGTTGCGTTACGAGCATAAAGGCATTAAAACATTTGAGATTTTGAAAAAGCAAAAATTACCTTTGGGGCTTTTATAATTTACTTTGCAAATAAATTGATTTTTCTCAGATTTTAACAAAAATTTGTTAAATCAAAATTTTTAGTTAATTTAAAATTTCTTTTGAAAATTATTGCAAAAAAAATTTTTCTTTAATAATTGTCAAAGCAAGCTTTTGGCTAAAAATTTTATTGTGGAATTCGGAAATTTCATTTAGTCATTCTAAACGTTAAAAAATTAGGGTTGAATTTTAAACAGGGAATTATGATTTACTGTTTAAAGGGACCCGTCTAGAATTCTATGCTAATGTAAGTTATGTAGATTTCATGAAATAAATACGATTAATGAAAGTTTTGCTATTATTTAGCAGTTTGAAAGTAAAGATTGAATTGAAACGATAGTCACTTTTCTATTAAATGGAATTTCAATCGATATTTCGAGTAGTAAATAATAGGGTGTTAAAATTAAACTTTAAGCATTTGAAAAAGAGTACACTTTTGTGCTTTGCATCAGACTTTCAGTCTATCTTTTAATGCAAAATTTGAAAGTTCCTAATATTTTTGTAAAAGTATTAAATTTCAGCGTTTACGATTTATGATTAATAAAAGCATAATTTTCAAATGTTTAAGGAAAATAATTTAATTGCTTTTTGACTCAGTTCGAGCTTTGGATCTCTAGCAACTACATGAACTGAATTTTAATGAGTTTAATAGTTGAAATTAATTTGAAATTAATACTCAAATTTATTTGATTGATTAAAGTAAAATTAGTAATTACGATTTTAAAATAGATTCTATGTAAATTTCGTTGAAAAGTTAGCTACATTCTCGTTAGCAAAGTAATTAGCTAAATAGTTTTGATATTAACTTGAGTCATTTAATCTAAATATTTGCAAGCAGTTAACATTATAGATCATTAGGGCTTAAGAAAATTCGATATATTGAAAACTAAAGTCATTTGCTATCATTTGACATAGATTCGCTAGATTTGTCGAAGTTTAAGAAAAAAGTACCTTAAATTAGTTTGAACGATACAAAATCTCAAATTTGGTCTCAAAATTCTTATTAGTTTTTGCTGTAGAGCGCACACAAAATTTGACCACAGCCACGCATGTACATACACAGACATTGTTTGGAAATCGTCTTATTTTACTCAGGAACGTCAAAAAGTGTAAATTCATCAAAATCTCAATTTTTTTTCTGAACGAAAACAATACTTTCTGATAATTATTACATATGATAAAGTAAAAATGACGTGTTGGAGGATTTTTTGGATGAATGTTCACGTTTCCGCCGCTGAACTCGTTACACATCAGATTTGTAACAGAAATTTGTTAAAAACAATTTTCTCCATTCATTAACTATTCTCTTTTGAAACGTTCTTGAAAATTATTCGTTTTAAGTGAAACGTTAACAGCAAGGTAAAGGCAAATTCTGATTGTGGTGAGTCGGCAAGTGCGTTTTGTTAGTGTAACACGTTAAATAATATGGTTAGCGTTTAATTCCGATGGAATTAATTATTTAATGGTTCAACTACATTTTGGATGCTGGTTAATTTGTCCGTGTGGTGGCTTCAAATGGTTGCAGTCGCTGTATCGTTTTTGAATTGGAAAGTGTTAACCGGCGAGTTATAACGCCATGTGTGGCGTTCTTGTTATTGTTTCCGTTTTTATTAACGGTTGGCTGGTCAACCAAAACTTTTGGAATATGCCAAAGTTAGAAGGATTCCCAATGACAAAAGATTTTTTGACGATATGAATACGATCTCTTGTGCGGAGCTTGGTGAGTTTTTAAAGCTTTAAGGATGTGCAATGCTTGTTATTCAATGATGAAATTTTGTAGAAAAATTCTGAAGAATTATTCAAAAAAAACTAATTTTCGTATCTTCAATCCAAGATGGCGGACCGCATTGACCTCCCACCCCAAGGTCGGACACTCGGATTTTTTTATCGGAGCCTGGAATTAAATAACATAATATATCAAAATCGTTTTACCCCACCTTCTGTAGGGCAAAAACCCCTATTGACTGAACTATATATGTATACATAGATACAAACATACATAAGTATCGACGTAATAGAAATCCAGAGTAAGTATATACTCATTATGTTTGCTACATTATAATACATAATTGTATTTTAATGTACTTTTTATTATATTTATTCAAAATTGGTCAGTATACCAGTTTTTCCTCGTTTGAATGGAATTAGTATATTTAATAAATTTGTTAGCGACACAATGAAGTTTGAAAATTGCATGCACTGTGCTGTTGGTCCTGCTGTACTTTTTACATCTGTTTTAGGTTTTCCATTTATAAAATTCGGTTGCGAACATGTAAACAGAGATTCAGTAAAAACAATTCTTCGCCCATCCAAAGTTAAGCTTTGTATCAGTTTGTGCGTCTTACTATTTCTGATTATAGTATTTGGTAAATGTTCGATTAATTTAAAGAACTCCTTTCAAAAAGAAAACCCTTATTTTTATGTTATGATGTACACTTTTGATATGATGTTCCACTGCTCATCTATAACGACCATAGCGATATCAATGTTAAACATAAATGTAATAATTAAACTCATAAATACAGCTCAAGGAACACTAGACAAATGGCAGGAACACACATTACAGATTTTATTAACAGAAATCGACACTTTAAGAGTTAGACGGAAGATTTATATTCATTTATTTTTCATGATTCTTATTATGATTGGATGCACAGCAACTTTATTTTTTATGGAAAGGGATCCTAATTGGAGTATCTTGGAGAAGGTCGGAACGATTACTTCTTTTTATATTAATTTAATGATAATATTTATTCTTACTGCCATTTCACAAGCATACGCCTATATATACAGGACTTACCAAACTTATGTAGAACATGAATTAATCGAAATATTTTTTATCGACAAAAATGTAACAAATGCCTTGATAAGCTATGCTCGATTACACATTCAACTAAAGAAGATAATAACGCTGTTTAATGATTTTGGTAATCCTTCAATATTGATGTGGATTGTCGCTTGCGTAATAACTCTAATCGCAAGCACTGCCGTATCTATTTTGTGCTTTCTTGATAATGAAGCAAATCCAATCACAGCAAGAATAATTTTAATGCAAGTACAATTTGCTATATATGCTTTTGCTGTTGGATATTTGGGTACTCTGGTAAATGATACAGAAGCCTTGGTATGTGAAATATCTATATTTTAATAAATTACAGTTGTTTTTATTTTAACCATCTCATTAACTTTTTGTGTAAATATTTTTTTATTTATAATTTTATTTAAATTTAACTTAATTTTTTTATACAAATTGTGCAATTATTCTTATCAATCAAATCAAATTGGATATTCCATTATCTACTTCCAACTTGGAATTGGTCAACTTAACCAAGTTGACCAAAATTCACGATCCTTCATACTTGCACTCGTCAACACTTAACAGTACTCGTTGGCACCCTTTGCCACTTTGCGAGTACTTTGCGAGAAGATAGCAATTTTGCGTCACGTTGGTCTCTTCTTTCCTAAAAATGAATTTTTTGTAACTAAAAAGGCAATAAATTCAGAACTTGTAAAATAAATTACAGAATCCGTCAGCACTTCGCGATCACTTGCAAATGAAAGTAAAAATTCTAAAATCCAAAACGAAGAGGTCAACTTGATGAACCACCGGTACTTTTCTTTATAATTATTTGTTTTAGGGACGCAATGGTTTGAAATTTTTTTAATAAATTTCCAATAAGCAAATTATGCAATGACGAAGCAGCAAAGGTCAGTAATATTCTTAATCAAAATGAAATATGACCTGTTATATTGAAATATTTGAATTGCCATTGACCCACAGAAGATTCGAGGTTCTTTCAGAAAAATGCCAGTTGGATTAACAATTATTTATTAAATTAACAATTACATGATTTTGTTTGCTTACAACTTACTACTTCAACTTAATGCCTTTGCAAAATACGTCGGTTTATTATTATCAATCGAAAACAACGTGATCAGCGTTTTTAAGGTTGTTATCTATTAAACATCCGTTTTAATAATATGGGTGTGGCGTACCCCATTAGCAAATACTTTGGTTGCAATTAAATGTAACTGCTTAAGGCACGTTCCACACTATGTTATATTAAAATATGATTTACATTAGTTTTGATTTATACTACAAAAAATTTACTTTAATCTTTGATTTAAAAATTGTAATAAGTAAAAGCTCCTTATTCGCGGGGTATACGTTCCAAAATTATGCCGCGAATAAGGAAACCGTGAATATGGAATAGTGATTTGTATGGAAATGCAAGGGTTGGGTTCCAAGGTACGAAAATAAAATAAAATAGATAAAAATAAAATCAGTTTAATCACATACCTATCATTATTATTAATTATTATTGTTTGAATTATTTGGTTTAAAATATTTAGTAATTTTTCTTGCTTTGCCGTCTTTAAAATGCCTTTTAATTCCGCATGGTATTCAGCTGTGGCAACTTCAATTTTCCTTTTAAAAGGAAGGTTTCTTTCCAAAACGGGTCAATTTTAATGAAGTGATCTCACAGTTCATTTGCCATTTGAAACCTGCGGTCTGGTTTTTAAGGTGATTGTCATCGTATCATTGTAAGATGTTGAAGCTTGAAGGGTTTTAACATTTCCTGCAAGTCGGCTTCACTTAAATCTTCATCGTGTGATTGAAGCAGCTCTTGAACGTCACTCGAATCTATCTGTTCAAAACCATCATGTCCTATTCCATTAGCAATTTGTACAATTGTGTCAGTTAATGTTTTAATTTGTTTAAATCCTCACTTTCACAGACTGTTAGATCAACCTATAGTTTTTCCAATATGATTGCAATGTGTATGCAATGCTTGAGCTCTTGTAACGATTCCTTTATGTTAACAATGCACATTGCTATGTTAAATTTTTCCAGAATTCCATAAAACTCACGTCAGAATCACATTCCATGATATCCAGAATGATTTTAAAGGTTCGCCTAATGTAAAAGAACTTCAAAGCTTGAATTATTCCCTGGTTCATTGGTTGAAGTAAAGTCGTCGTGTTCGGAGGCAAAATATCACCTTAATATTCGGATGCATAGTTTCAAGCTCACAAGGGTGACCCGGAGCATTGTCCAAAACAAGAACCTCCTTGAAGTCTAAATTTTTTCGTTTAAATATTATTATTTAATTTTGAGTTTTGAATATAAATTATAATATTCAAAATCGTAAATTATTAATCCGCGAATAATGAAATTTTCGGCCGCGAATACAGAAAGTGGTCTCAATTTTTCTTCCGCGAATACTGAAACCGCAAATAACGGAACCGCGGATAAGGAGCTTTTACTGTATTTTAAAATTTCGGTTTTTTTTTATTTAGGTACACGAAGTTAGGAGTAATCTAAAGTATCATTAACCCTGAAAAACGCCGATCACGTTATTTTTGGTTGACGTCGATAAACATACGTACGTATTTTTGCAAATGCAGTTAGCTGCCAGTTGTAATTCTTAGTTTTAGTTTGTTCACGGACGGTATAACTATATGCCCCCCGATCATGTAATTGTTACTTAATAAATAGTTATCAACCCATCTGGGAGAACCAACAAATCTTCTGGTAATCAATGGCAATCCAAATAAATCAGGTCATATTTCAGCTGTAGATTTTTTGTAACTAACCGTTGATTCTTTAAAGTATTTATGGAAGTATTTGACATGCACCGTCAAAGTGTTTGAAAAAAACTTTCTGTTTTAGTTTGAGGTACTCAAAAGCTTTTGCATCAAAATGAATCCACGTATCGAGGTCTCAAATATGTTTCCTGTAGGAATTCAGTTAGCCGGATCGGTAAGGTAACATAATTATGTATAATTGTTTTATTAACTTGTAAAATGAATTTAACAATTTCAAGTTAAGTGAATTTTTAATTCATAACAATGTCGCTCAAACGTCAAACTCTACAATACCTTTTGACATTAAAACAAATGCTAGTATAAATCAAATTGAGATTTCTAGAAATTTTGTGAATTTATTTTTTTACCTACACCTTGTTTATTATTTTCAGAATTTCTGTGAAAACGATTGGTTTTCCAAAAATATTTATTTGACCAAAGTTGTAGCGCATTAAATTCCCCATCCGATTTCGGTTTTTAGTTTTTTTCTAAAACGTTTCGTTTAAGAGATACGGGAATGGTAAGAAAAGTAAAAAAATAGAACTTGAATTTTTTTTATTTTTCTCTTAATTTAATTTATAACTCGAAATTCGTTGATTCTAGATGATAAGAGATTATAACCTAATTTGTAGATAGGCGAGTGATATTTAAGAAGATTTTAATCCATTAAGTCTAAAAAATCAATAATATCGGAGCTATGGCCGTTTGAAATCATAAATTCAAAAAATTGCTTTAAAGGGAGGTACCCCCAAGGGTTTGGACTTGGACAAAGCTTTTATTTAAAAATTTGTCTTAGAAAAGTGTCCTTTATCGCCACCTCAAAAGTTCTCTACGGTCACGCAGACACCCTGTATATATCGTTTAAACTATGCAAACCAAAAAATTTAATTTAAAATAAATAAGTGGGAAAGAGTTATATTCGATTAAAAATTTTAAATCATTAAATTTATCCTTAAAACAAATTTTTTTACAAGTTAATAAAACCATTATATATTTATTAATTAATTTCTGATAATCAATTTTTAAATTGTAGATGTGTGGAACTGTAATTACGTACGTTGTTGTTGTATTTCAATTTTACGTCGCATGGGTTAAAAGTAAAAATTACCATGAATAAGATTGTTTTCCCCACGTGATTAATGATTTGCACCTTGTTTGGGCTAAGAGGAAAACTGGCTTTTTAATATTTTAAAAATTAGTATAGAAATTATTTGCAAGATTTTGTACCTCACAGATGATTTTTAATTTACACCAAGGGCATGGGTTGCTTTTAAAAACATTTGTAATATATTATTAGAATTTGTAGTATTTTGTAGTAATAATAAATATATTTCACCGTTTTGCGTAAAATTTATTATAATTTTTTAATCTATGGAATCTATGGTTAATGGAAAATATTTTTTTCCTTTTATTATTAAAATATTTTTTTAATATTTAATTAAATGTATGATAAAGTCATGGGCACGGTCACATCCGATTTTTTAATCAAAAGATTTGTGTTTTTGAAAAATAATATTAAAATTAACTCCAAAATTTTGTTTTAACATAAAACGAGTAAACCAAAAACCTATTTTTTCACATGTAAAAATTTTTCGACTAAACTAAATTTTGCCTTATAAAGTTCTCGTTCTATTAGGTTCTCCTAAATAATTATTATATCAGAAAATATTTATTGACCGATAATGCAATTATTGCATTATCAGTCAAGTGTTCACGCATTAAATTTCAAAATAGATGTGACCGACTTATTATTTGTGTGAAGTGGTTTACGCATTATTTATCAAAAATTTAATTTTTGACCTATTTTAGTAAACATATAAATAACGCCAAAATTTTTAATTTAAAACCAACAGCAATCATGAAACCACAATATTTCTTAACCTTCTGCATATTATTTGCATCGGTGGTGACGATTTTGGCGGCACCTGGTGGTGAGTATTTTATGTGACGCCTTTGAAATACGTTTGCTAAAATTTTTACTTTTAGCCCAAAATCAACCATGCACAATAGCTGGAATTAGCCTTATTGGAACGATTTGCAAAGAGGAATGCCAAATTGGACCAGCTTTGGGAAGTTGCGCAAAGGGCTTTGTTTGTTGCTTTGGTGCTCTAAATAAAAAAACTGTACTTTGAGTTAACAAAAATTAAAATGATATAAAAATATTATTAAGGTTTTTGTTTTTATTATTTTGCAGTTTCTATTTATCATACAATAAATTGTAAAAAATAGTGCGCGACAACCTTACATTGAAAACGCTGCAATAATCATAAAAAAATACTTTTGACATCTACGACTTTGTCTTACAAATCTGAACTATTGATAGTTTGGTGTAATTTCAAGATCAAACCGATAGCTCAGATTTCATTTTTTTCATAAGTTTTCACCTAAAATGTCAGATATCACGTTGAATCGCTAAGATTTCCTCGATATTGAAATGTTCACATCACCAATTTATGATTAGTAGTCAGCGATTTACATTTGTTTCGTCATTCCAAAAGCTTGTCTTGTTATAAAAGGATTCCCACATTAAAGACGCCCACAGGTATTTCCTCCTAAGCCTAAACCGCTGAAAATTTATTTATTAGAATAAATTTAAATTGGGCAACAATGACTTGGAAAAAATTAAACACAAACTTAACAACAACATTATTGGTGTTCATGTCATTTTTCTATCAGCCATGACATGAATTTAAGAATAATCTTAACTGTCAAAAGGTATTTGTTTATTATAAATAAAATGGAACAACTGGAAAAGTTAAACTGGAACACCATTGAAGATTAGATTGAGAGAAATATTTTAATATAATGACAGAGTAATTGAGGATTTAGCCAAGTTGAAGGTTGGGGATTGGAGAAGCTGGTATTTGAACAGAGATGTAAAAAAATAGAGAATATTGATATTTCCGTCTACGTCTTATTTTTACCCAAAAGATCCAGTTTTTTTAATGTGATTTCCAAATAAATTTTTATAAATTCTAACGAGTATTTGTTTAAATATGGATAACTTATCAGTTATCAGGTTTTCTATTTATTCGTCCAATTATTTCACAAAATTTGTAAACACTTTGGAAAATTTTGTAAATCTAATCAATTTTTGAAGCCTATGCATTGTTACCAGATCTGATTGTTACGCTTCTTCAAAATGCCATATAAGCTTGAAAAAATTGTATTGCAGTCATAATACGTTCGTCATGCATCTGAATCATTTCCTCACTTTTTGTTGCTTTTTCGGCACGCTGGCAGTAATATTAGCTGCACCTGGAAGTGAGTATTTTTCATTAAACAGTATCGATCCAGCGCTTAATGTTTTCTTTTTAGCTGAAAATCTACCATGTACCATAGCTGGGGTTAATATTATCGGTACCGTCTGCAAAGACGAGTGCCAAATTGGACCTGCAATAGGAAGTTGCGTAAAGGGTTTTGTATGCTGTTTTGGAGCCTTGAAAAGCTAATTGCGTTTAGAAATATTTTCATTTCTATAATTATTTTTACATAAAAAATGTTTGAATAAAGTAAACATTTACAATGTTATTTTTATTTTTGGAAACCTTTATTATAGGTACAAATAAGATTCAGGAAAATCTTTCAAAAGAATTAATTTTTTAATTATTTAAATTTAGATTAATTTTTGTAAAATAATAATGATTTCATTCAAAAATCAAGATCGACATCATTCCGAGAAGAAAAACTACACTATTTACGCACGATCGGAATGTTTAGTTCCAAGAACGTAACCCAGATGTGTTTCGCGAAATTGTAGTAAACATTCCGACACGTAGTAGAATTCTTCATTCGAAAAGCGACTATAGCTTCCATTACTGTCCTGTCATTGGCAGATGAATATTACACGCAAAATTACAAAATACAAAAGTAAGTAGGTTTCAAAAAACTCTATTTTTTAGAAATATTTCAAACTATTTAAATCCCTAAATTCGTCCCAGTATTATATTTTTGGAACGAAGACTTATTGTTGCGATCCAATTTATACATTAGAACAGTTATAATAATAATCAACCCATTTTGCCCCTGACCATGGATTTATAAGGTTCTGCGATAAAAATAAGACTGCAGTGGCACAAGAGATCTTCTAATGTTTTGTTAAGAGCAGCATACTTAGATATTTTCGGCTTAACCGATCTTGGAATTACATTTGAAAGGTTCCCTTGTAAGCAGTAATACTTTGACAGTCAGACTCGCTGTTTTCATAATTTTAAAATTTACCAGTAACGGTAACAAATTTTGTAATTTTAATTTATTCATCCAAGATTTACAAAGTGTTTTTCTTGGGGCTGCAATACAACAAGAGCGGAGGGAACTCAAACCCCCCTCTCACTAGTTCCCACTTGAGCACGCCACTGTATGAAATCAGATACGCCACTTGGTCATTATTCCCAGCACCTGTAAATTTCATTCGTTTGTTTCAAAATATGCAAATATCAACCAAGTCGAAATTTGTTCTGGCGTTCTTTTCTAATTTTTAGCTTATTTTGCATTACAACACAACTATAACAACTTTGAAAAGATCAAGTTCTAAAAAAAAACACTTAAGTTTACTGATGAAAAATAATTACAATATAATAATTAATTAACATAAATACAAGCAAAAAACAATTAAAAGTAGGCATTTTCATAAATAGATAAATATAATACAATCTTTTTTTTTCTTCTCAATCTTCAAACAATTAATTCTTCCGTTTCAAAAATACTATTCTTTTGAATAACATACATAAAAATTAATAACCAACTTTAAAGCAGCACATTCAAGTGTCTTCGGATCCTTCCACAACGAAATAACGCAATAATAATTATTTAAATATTTTGTTACAAAAAACTTAAATATAGAATATATTTGCACATTTAAAGATTAATCTCATTATATAAAATCACAATTTTATTCCTATTTTACATTTAATAAAAAAGTTAGGACTACGCCCATTTTGGAAGATTTAAAATAAAAAATTTAATGGTTTTCAAAAGCAAAAGACATTTCTTCGCGCGACTTGGTAAAACTAAACTTGTTTTGTTTAGTTCCCAAGTGTAATCTAGGAAGTACCAAAAAGTACTTTTGTAAAATTTCAAAAATTGATTAATTGGTAAAACGATCAAATCAGATGATATGTGCAAAACAAAAGTGTTTGAAAAAAACTTATTGTCACCTTGCAATGACATAACCTTTTTCGGTACTGAGCTCACAACACAAACGAAATTCCAATTTCCCTTTTCTAAATTAACTTACAAAAAATAATATCCAATTCGTTGTCATATTTCGTGGGTAATAAACGTTTAAAAATATTGCAACAATTAAAATTCAAGCTAAAAGGGCAAAACTCTTCCTGAATCTTCAAAAAAATTTTGTACCACCCTGTATAGCATCACAACGCGACGTCGTCGATTACCCACGATAAAATTTGGCATGATTTTTTAATAGTAAAAATGAGCGTTTAATTTTGAACAACCAAAAAGAAATCACAACTTAATGAAGAAGTCGATTTTTCCAAGCGTTTCGAGCTGGACTTAGTTGGCATGGACTCGGCGTTGGTGGGCTGAAACCTTCGTCGGCCGATAATGTCAAATCATCTTCCTCTTCCGAGCTGATCAAGTGCTCCAAAGCCGCAGTTCCGTGAAAACTCTAAGAAAATATTTTAAGTTGAAAGTGCATAATGACGGGCGAGGTGATTAGGTGATTAATACAAACACAAGACGGGAAATTTTAAAGCGGTTAGTGTTAAGAGGGGAGTGTAGAAGAAATCTATGCGGCAGATGTCGTGACACGTGATTGAAATCTCACTCAACTTTGGTTAGGTATTACCTTTTCCAAATATTGATGTTTCTCTACACGTAATCGTTTGACTTTGCGTCATCTACCGTACAGGTTTAATCTGAACTTCTCTCTCAAAAAAGGGCCTGTCAAAATAACAAAATAGGCTGAGTGTTTAAAAGCATAAACAAGGTTCCGTTTTCTATTTGCAATTAATTCTATTAGAGCTGAACTGGGCAAGTTACTTTAGTTAGAAAAAATCCAATCCCCTTACTGCCCCGTTGTATGTACAACCCTTAATATTGTCCCTTGTTTAGGGGCGGATCCAGAAGGTGTAAATAAAATAACTACCGTTATTTTAGCAAAACAGATTTTGGTTACATTTGATTATCTGATTGCTGGGTTTACCCTTGGTTTCACCAGTAGGGGTAAAGAAGCAAATTATATAAAACGGAACCTTGACGGTTAGAAAGAACATAAAAATCAAAGTGTTAAATTATTAACGTGAGGGTGACCCTGACGCATCACAAGCAATCCCATTGCCAAACATTTTACCGACAACTTTCTACAAATTTAAAAGCGGCAAAATTTTTGGCTCAAGACCAGAACATCATCGGTCACCACAACTCGAATTGATTTAAAAAAAAAGCACACAACAAACCAAAAATGTTCTTACTATTTTGAATTGAGAGAATTAAAAATACCACCCATGAGGCTAGAAAATATATAATTGCATGTTACTCCTAAAACAGCTAAGCATAAAAAAACAGTTCTCACCTGAGATCTATGCACGGAGCTCGAATGCGACGGTGAACTATCACAGTCTTGATTGTGATTATTTGACGTGTACGATTGCGTCATCACATTGTGTTTTTTCGCCATTTCTGCCTTCTTCTTACCTTCTGCTGCAGCCTTCATGGGATCGTAACTTTTTCTCCGTTTCCAATTTTGAAATTCAACTTCACGACTGGACAAAGACGAATTGCTCCGAGCGCCTGACTGCTTTTTACCTTCCCTTCTTACATTTTTTTGCGAGTTCAAAACGGTCGACTTTGGAGCGCGTGCACTAAATCGTCCAGAATCCGTGCGCGAAAATGTTTGCGGTTTGCTAGGAAACGTCTTAACCACCACACTTTTTGGCACACTTTTAGACACTTCTATTTTTTCTACTGGTGGATTTTTATTTTTCGTAATTTGTAGATAACGACTTGAAATTTCGTTTTTCATTGGTCGTCTGTCTACTGATATCGCACGTTCCGAACGATCGGTGGGTTGAAATTTTCGTCTCATTTCCGGTGTGTTGGGACATTTTGGCTGTTGCTCTGTATCTAAACGTGCGCGTCTTAAACTAAACGCTCTATTATACCGCGTGCTCGTTAAATTCGAAAAGTCTTTCTTTTTGAACAAATTTTTTTCGAAATCATCTTCAGAACTTGATTCGTCGCCAAATTGACTCCTATCAATCTTCGTGTGTTCTGAAGTAATACTTGAGCGGCGTAGCTGCATTGCACTTGGTTTGATGTTAGCTGTCGATGCAGATCGTTGTATAGATCCATTTTGGTTTAAATTTGGAGAATTTCTAAAAAAAACAACAATTCAATCAGACTCAAAATCAAAAACAATTACAATTCAGAAAAGTTATTCACCTTAGGTTCGAGTTCTTAGGAATTCCGCTGTTTAAGTTGGTAACCTTTGGTTGAACATTGATGATGTGATTCTTATTAGAAAAGCTGCTCGAACGTCGTATGGGACTGTTGTTGGGCGAATTTTGTATTTTATGCATCTTCGAGTATTGATTAAACTTATTCGTATAAGTTTGATCAATACCTTGCAAGTTTTTGTTCTGAAAATGTTCCAACTTGTTGGATATTTTCAAATTGCGGTCGTCGAAGGAGTTGTGCCTGACGTGCATCGATTTTTGCGATTCGTTATTTAATCGTATATTATTAAATTTCGTGTCGCAGTCGCTGTCTGGATCACTGTCCAACGACAGACGTTTTTGTAACGAGTTTATGTAATTTTGCGTGGGTTTCAAGTACGACTCTGTATCTAAGCTGCTGTCTGATAAATCAATGTTTAAAGAACTAAGACTATTTCGGCTGCGAGGACGTGTTAATTGAGCATGCACTGGTGACGGAATTTTAGTGGGCGTAGTTTTTCCAGAGACCCCGTCAACTGGAGGAGGTAAATTAGTGACTTTTTCGAATTCGGCGGGTTCGTCTTTATTAGCGTCGTCTTCGACGTCGATTTTTTCGATTTTCGGTTCTACATACGTTAAAATTTGAATTTCCGATTTCGTTAAACTAGGCTGCCTGGTGTGGCCATTTTTTTTCGTCTCGCTCTTTCTACTAAAAGCGCCGCTGGCCGTGACGGATGTAAAGCTACCTTGATCTGATTGATCTCCATTTATTCCGGTTTTTGATTTTGGACTCGGATATAAAATTTTCGCACTCTTGCCAACGGATTCGTCGTCTTTGGTTGGTTTGTGTTTAGAAGTGTCGTCGATTATGGATAAATTTTGGGTGGGTGATAAAATTGGCGACAGTTTAGGTTTAGGTTCGTCATAATTTTTTTGTTTGGTTTGAAGAAGTACATGCGGAATGATCGGTAATTTTGGTAGCAAAGGGGTGGGGGTTTTGAATTTTTGGACTTTCTTTCGTGCGTGCTTGACCGGCACTATTTGACCTTGGCGGTAAATTTTTCGCAAGTATTTCTTTATTGCCTAAACTTTGAACATATTCTTCAGTCTTCTTCACGACGGATATCTGTAAAGAGAAAAAACAAATTAATTTTTAGTCACTATTATGGTAGGATCTATAAATAATAGAAAATCTTATAGTTTTGGAAATTATGCAATCAGCAAATCGAAGCTACGCTACTACGTATTAATTTCAAATGACTCCGAAGTGGGAATAATAATCCAAGAAACGTGTAGCTCAAAGTTATCCAAATCGAAGGGTTTGGGGGTACGGAATAACCTCCAGGCAGATATAATCGATGCACTATTGAAACTGAATAAAATTTTCATAAGTAGTTGCACGAGCATTTTGTGTAGCAACCAACTTCCTATAGACTAAACCTGTGACGTGGACATTCTATTTCAACTCATAGGAAATTGGGTATTGGTACATACAGTAGAACCTCGATTATCCGGGCCAACGGGACCGTGCTCAACACGGATAATTGAGAAACACGGATAATAATAATTGACGTTTTTGTTAAATTATTACAAAAAAATACACAAACAGCTTTGTATGTAATCCAAGTGCAGCTCTGAAGTAAGCATAAATTCTATACATTTGATTTCACATAGTATACTACTAAAGTTGCGAATGTCCACGGATAAACCGCTGGCACCGCACGGATAAGCCGCCGCACGCATAATAATCTGACGGTAATTGATGTATAATGGCCCCACGGATAAACCGCTTCACGGATAATCCGCGCACGGATAATCGGGGTTCTACTGTATTTATTTTCTCAGGGTAAAGAAAGAAAATCCTTTGTAAACCCACGTAAAAAATCTTGGCTACGGTACTGGAATATTACGAACCACGGCACAGAGATAATCATATTGAAGTTACTGGGATTTGAATCCGGGATGCCATTTTGCATTTTAAAATTTGTACAAAATATTTGAATTCAGCCAAGAACAGCGTTTATGCATTAATTTTCCAAAGTTGAAGGTCAAAGTCCGTTTAAACCCTGAACGGAGTCAGAATTTTCTGGAAGACCTAAGCGACTAGAAAGAAGTAGTCGGGTAGCGTAGTGACCGTAGCTGTTAAAAATGCTTAACTTACATAATAAAATAAATAAACATATTCTTTATATTTAATAGATGAAAAATTAATCATTTTTCATTGCACTCGGGAGGGGGGGGGATCATACATTGTTAACAATATTCTTCCAATCTTAAAAATATTTATTTTCAAATTATTGAATTTTTGGCAAATGTATTTTTAAAATAACTCCAGAAGTACTTGTCGGATAAATAATTAAAACTTCAATCTCTTAAACTAAATTTAAACAAAAAAGAAATGTTTAACATCGATAACAACACAAGGGACATAACAATTGCAAATATGATGTCTTCAAATAAAATAAAACACAAATAAAAGTAAACCATGTTTTATTTTCAAATGTGGTTTGGTGTATTTTCTTAAAAATTTCTTAAATTGACAACTTTTCCCTGCTATCATTACGAACAATCATCAAGGTACCCACAAAAACCTGTATAAACCGGGGGTCTGGGGGGTATGGAATACCCTCCAGCGCTCTGATATTGTTAAGCAGAATATTAACTATTTTTAAAATTATACAGAAGCTTAATATGTAATAATATTTTGGTATTATGGGGCCTGACAATATATACGAGAGGAAGTAACCTATACTCCCCAGTCCCCCGGTCTGTACAAGTTTTAGCTGCGAGCTTTTTCTAATTATTTTCTATTGTTCATTTATTCTACCACAATGGTAACTAATTTATATTTGCAAATATGCTGCAATCTTCAATTCAGGTCTGATAAAGATAAACTGTATAAACCGGGGGTCTGGGGGGTATGGAATACCCTCCAGTGCCCTGGTATCTTTAAGCAGAATATTAAATTAATATTTAAAAATTATACAGAAGCTTAATATTTTAGTATTTTGGGGCCTGATAACCTATTCGGGAAGAAGTAATCCATAATTACGAACAATCATCAAGGTAGCCATAAAATAAATGAAAATTTTTAATGTAAAACCTTTTTTTTGTATTAATAATCATCTTAATTTTTTTTTTAATTACATTTAAAACATTAATATTTCAAACTCAAATAAATAATTATTTTGTGTTTATGTCTGTAAAAAAAATAAAGTTAGGTCAAGATAAAATTCAACATTCTTTAAAAACAAAATTCCTCAGCGCTTACTTAGCTTCATTCTGATCGGAGACATCATATTTGCAATTATGACCTCGTCTAGTATCGCACCTTTGTCAAAATTTTGCCCTATAACCTAAGATGTTACCATTCCCGCTAGTAGGCGTACATCTTTTAAATTAAGATTATACCTTGCAATTTATAAAAAATGTGTTTTAAAATAACAGCTGCACTTGGAAATATCCCTACTATTAAACACTTTAAAAATTTCATCAAAATCGGTCTGGTAGTTTTTGAGAGTGGTTCGATAATTGAAAGATTGGTTATTAAAAGTTTGGCTTCGAGAAATCAATGCACACACTGTCTTCCTAAATACCTCAACTCGTCACGTCTCTGGGGCTGTTATATGGGATTGCAAAATTCTAAAAGCCGTCTAATTTTTTCTAGCACCTTCTTAATAACTGATTGTTCCACTTCATATACTTTTTGAAACTTTGGAAGTAACCTCTTCAAGATTGACATTTTCCTACTCAGAAAAATGCACTCTATCCAAATCCGTAAAGAAAAATAATTTAATAATTAATTGCCATTTAATAAAAATTGTGACGTCAGCTCAAAAACCAAAAAATGATAAAAAAATATCAATAGCGGAAAAAGTAAGATTTTATCAAATTTGATGTAAACCTTGTCACCTCAGTGTATATAATTATTCACTATGTTTTCACCTTTGAGAACTCACATAGCCAGACCCATTCGGTGATCAGGAGGGGAGGGCAGGGTACATCATGGACTATGTGAACAATTATGCTTTAATATGTATTTGCAAAAATCAGGATTAATTTATAATAAATCAATCAATGAGCTTCAATCAACTGTCAAATTAACAGTTTACAGTAGTCAATGGTAGAACGTTTGAACGAGTAACCTAATCGACTAGTGAAATATTTGAATAACTATCATGCTTGATTGTGCTTACATAGTATCAGATAAGCAAACTTGATGGAAGTTTTAAAAACACGTGATGAAACAAATGCCACCACTAAATCGAAAGAAAGCCACTGTACGAGAGATCACCAAGCATTGTTTGAGAAGCACTGTAATAAAAATGAATTTCTCTTACTTGTTCGATGTTGAATTCCCTATCTATACTCATACGGGCCTTTTGTTCTTCGGTATAATTATCTGCTTCCAAGGTATAAGTACCAGCATCACTAACGCTGTCCGATTTATCCAGGTCAATAACTACATCTTCCTTATCACCTTTTTCGTTATCACTGTTAACACTTGGTGTAGAAACTTCACTCGAAAATTTCTTCTTGCTCGGTAGAGGACTGGGTGTTAGAAGTTTAGGACTGAACGGACTATCCAATTCAGGACTAGAGATGTCTTGCAATTCAATATCCGGACTAGAAATAACATCGAGGAAGCTTCCGTTGGGAAACGATTGGGTCATCATTTTATCACTAGTTATATCCTTGAGAGGCAAAGTAAACTCGCTCTTAAGTCTTACACTGGAAGCAGCCTGACGCACATTTTTGCTGTTACTCTTCTCGTCTGAAGAGTAATAACCGCCTTCCGATTGAAAACTATTCTTGCGTGGTAAGTTTCCAGTCGAAGGATGCTTTTTACCACTTGCACTGATAGACGGATCGTCGATTTTGGTCAGTGATTGACCCCTACGGTGTCGATTTTGAAATTTCTCCACCAGTGCTTTGTGTCTCTGTTGATCTACACTTTTACCCCCATCAAATTCGATAGTGAACGCCAATGGTTTAGGCGATTCGGGGACGGCCTCCTCTCCGTTCTCTTTTTTATCCATGACTCAACAAGCAATTTTTTCACAACCTAAAAATACAAACATAAAAAACAACAATGAAAAATTAAACTGCTTAACCTAAAATATTTGACAGATTAACTAAGGATTTGCTTACTAAAACTAATGGCGACGATAAAACAACTCAACTACACATCACATTTAACGCTAAAATTGTAAAAAACACAAAAAACTCAAAAATCTGACACTTCTTCACATAATTAAGTTGTAGGAGGCGCGGACGACGAACAAGTGAACGCGCTGTCATTACTTGATCGCCTTTTTTTTGTTACGTAGGTCACGACATATTAATCGTAAATTTTAAAAAAATTAAGAAAGCCCCGAACTAATTCAAACTCGTTCATTAATTAGGCAAACGGTTAAAATTGGCACCATCGACATTCCTATTATATAAATTATGAGCGTAAAATTAGGACGTTCAGGTGAATTAACGTTATATTGTGCAGGACCGGATTCCACGCTGTCACGATATTTTTGCATTATTTCCGGAGTACCCACCGACGTATTATGAAGTTGAAGAGAAACAGGAAATCTTTTACAAAGAACGATGTCAAGTACGGTCAAATGGGGTGAAATTGATATTTTCTTTTTTATTAATTTATGCTAAATTACAATATTGCGGTTTTAGCACTGTTGGATAATCATGAATTATTATTTTTGTTCAAAATGATGACATTATCAAAAAATTTGATTTTTTTAAATTGAATTAAAATTCTATTCTAAATTTTTTTTTATATTTTTTTGAATTATTAGAAACGGTTGATATTAATTTGTTAAAATTTGTATTTTGTTAATTATAACATAAATATTATAGACCTCGCAATCATCAATTTGGCAAGTTAATGTACTTCAAAAAAATTGATATTAATTGCACAACAAATCTCTCATAAAAAGTTTAAGCAAAGTAGTTTTTTAGTTTTGATCTTGAAGTGACTTTGGCCTTATATTGTAAAGCTACGACAAAATGATATCCAAACTTTCTCCAAATGAAGTGTATTACACTTCTCGTGGTTTGAATCCCACGTTAAACAGTGGGTCCCCTATTTATCTGATAAACGACACCACCGACATAGGAGAGAAAATCGTCAACTCACGATAATAGTGCATGACACCCGAAGACAATAAAGTCATCTCACCATAGCAACAGTCAAGCGGATATTCTGAAATGTTCAATTGTTCACTTCTGATAAAAATAAACTGGATATACCGGAGGTCGGATGGTGTACAATAACCCCAAATATCCCAATATCTCAGGGCAGAACATTAAATGTTTACAAATCGTTCAGATGCTTTATATCATCACTTTAGTTTTCTTATGCTCGAGATATCTCTTAGATAATCTATCTATAAGATAAATTATCGAAGTAGCCAATCATATTTCTGATTGTTTTGTTTTGCTGCCCCTGATTGGTTGGCAGTTGGATTATGGATATCTCTAGGTGAAGAAATCGGTCATTAGACGTAGGCATATACTAGGGATAGTTTATCAGTCAGTCAAAATTGGTTCGATTAGTACCATCTAAAAGAAATCGACTTGTAAGTTGCCCTTTCGCCCCATCTGTTGGTAAAAAACTGATTTTTTCATTTCTTTCTGCATTGCATCTTTTTTACTTTTATTATTAAAGCTTAAGCGCCACTAAATGATAGTGACGCGCATGAATAGATCAACTAAATTTTTTTATTTTGTCAAAAATTTCATTTCGAGCCTTAAAAATAAAGCGAATGTACAATAAAAATATTAAATTAAATAAAACACTCAAAAAGCGGCCTCGCTATTTTTTAAATTCGATCCTGTACTCCACAATCAATTTTTAATAACTGTATCTAATACAAATAATTGTAAACGTAACAGTAGAAATCAATGAAATGTTCCGTGCACAGTTAGTCTAATTACGAACAAATTCGATTAAACGAAATTGGAAACAAGTAAAAGTTTTCTAAATTTAAAATGTTAATCATAGTCCATCGTTGCTATTATTATTGTTACGAATCAGGTGCGTACTTAGTGATTATTAGTCATGATATGAGTGGGTACCTTTTAGTTGTTGTTGTATTTTCAAAAATAACAACTAAAAATCAGAAATTGACTAGAGGAATTAGCAAAACCGAAGGACGCGGGCGCCAATGCGCGTCGTTACGTCCCTGCGGTCGATGCCGAGTGAATACAGCGTTACGGTTCGTCGAACTGAAACCGCAATTTTTGTATAAATAAATTATTACGATGATGTGTTGCTCAATAATTAACTAGAAATGCTAGTGCAAGTGTAGAAATTTCGATGTCGATTTCTATTTTTAATTTTTCACGATTCATGTGATACGAGCACACACTCAAGTGTTAATTGTTCTTTGTTTAAAATCTTTCTTAGATAATATTCATACAACACCTTTGTATTAAAATGTTGAAAACATCAGTTCTTATTTTATTATTCAAAACTAGAAATTAAAATTTAACAGGGCCGGAGCAAGTGCCTATAGTGCATTTTTGAAATGTAGCTTTTTTGAGTTTCCGGCTCTATGACATGTTGATATTATAATCGATGCTGCTTTGTTTATGTAATTTTGCATTCTAAATTTTGTAATATGAACAGCACGACTACATTTTTTAGACCATGAAAGGAGAAAGTCTAACTGCATCTTGATTTATGGATGCTCAAATTTTAAGACAATTTCAAACGCTTTCTTGTTTTGAAAAACTGTTCAAGAGTTGGAGATATAATGCTCGAAAAAAACAATTTCTCGGATTCGAACCCTGACTTACGCTGATCTGCACCGCTACAGAGAAAGAAGGGATGGGGTTTTACAGTGCCGTGGCCTGGTTTCCTTTTAGGGTGAACACTGACTTATTTTTACTTTCTCATAGGATGAAAATGCATAGATCAGCGATATAATATAGGTGCATTTCAAATGTGATTAATTTCAAAGAAGAGGAGGACACGTGTTCTGGCTTCAGGGATACAGTTTTACGTCCTGCCCAGGTCACCAAGGTCAGTTTTTTTTCAGTACGCCACTGAAGAGACACCTTTTATTTTCGATAGGATGCTATCTTCTGTTAACTTTGGATTCTATTGAATCCCGATATTTTTTATTAATTTCTAAAAATACCCCCCGTCGCTCCCAGAGATTAGATATATTTTACTTTTCTTGAGTAGAATTCTAAATTTCGTAAGCTACTATTACTGTTTTTTGGAGGACGATTCGTCGTTACCGCTACAACTTACTGGATAAAGGAAAACAATAACAGTACGCGCACAATTCAATCCAACCAGACAAAATGTTATTGGGAAGCTATAAAATGAAAGAGGTTTAAAAACGAACTTGTTTAAATTATTGTGAAATTTGCATTGTACCCAAAGTCAAAATAAATAAAAATATCGGTAACGCCTACGAATGTTGCTCGGAGATGACTTGTTTCTTGTCTCACAACATGTAATCCTAATCCTTTCCTTCAATATTTTAAGCGACGACGGTGATGACGATGTTCTTGTTACACCATTCGACCTTGCCGAATCAGGAATGAGCGTTGGGTTTTTCGCCAACTACAAACCGTCGTTTGTCATTTCAAAATAATTGCATTATATCCCTAGGGCTGTTACATACAAATTACACTATAAAAATTTTCAAATTTGGGATCCGTCCGTCGATCACCCAACCAATGTCGACGCAACTGCAGCCTACCTTTGCATCAAACTCTGCAAATTGTGATTCGGCAAAGAGAATTTGAAAGAGGTGCGAACATACCACATATTTTGTAACTGACATCAATTTTTGTTATGAAATATTATTAAATAGTATCTATCTTCCATCAGGAACACAGAAGGCGGAAAAACTATTATGGTGATTTCTTAAATTAGGTAATCCAAGATTTTAAATTTTTGTTGGATGTAAATTAAAAAAGACTTTTGAGAGAGAAAAGAATTTTGTTGGAGTGTTTCATAAATGGAAGAAAAATTATTTTTAAAAAACAATATTTTACAAAATTATGATTCAAAAATGCACCTGAAAGGTAGGCAACCCATAGCATCGTCTTATTTTAAATTGTCGTGAAGTACAAGTCGCCAGCCAACAAAATTTATTCATTTAATTGGGAGCACATAAATTACATGGAACTTAAAAACTTTAATTATTATTAGAAAAGAGAAGAATCTAGATGATATTTAAAAATGTTCTTAGAAGGGGGGGGGACTGGAGACAAGCTATTTTTTCTCAATGATGAATTTTTAATTCAATGTACTTCTTTTCCCGATCTCTAATCTCTAAACTCTCACTAATTTTCATATTTTTTTGCAAATTACACTGGCAATTCCGATCAAAACCTTGTTTTTTTTTCAATTTACACAATAAATTCATTGATAAAAAACAAAATTTTCGAGACAGAAAACAGACAGAAGAAAAAAAAATAACATAAATTGAATTTTAAATTTAAATATTATTGGTAAGTGCCTGTTAGTTTTTGCATAATTTTAATATAAAATTCGGCCATTTTAAAACTTCCATTTTGTATTTTTTGCTTTTTTATAAACTTCTTATAAATTTTGCTGATTTATAAACTTCATTAGCAATATTTTCGAAGCTATTCTTTGGATTACTTTTTTTTTGTCAGCCAGAGAATCGGGTTTTCTCGACGGTGATTTATCGTGTCGTCATCGCTATACAACACACTGGATAAGCACATAACAGCCAAACAGTACGCACACCTTTCAATCAAACTAGACAAAATATTATTAGGAAACTATAATACGAAAGAGATTGAAAAAGCAAACTTGTTCAATGTGATTATTGCAATTTGTAAATCCAAAATTATATTATGTAAAAATATAAATAACGCCCACGAATGTTGCTCGAAGATGGATTTTTATGCAGCAACACGTCTTCCTGCAAATAATGGCAAAATTTTACAAAAATTTAATTTTCCATCGTTTCTTTTCTTACATGTAATCCTAATCTTTTCATTCGATATTTTAAGCGACGACGCCGATGACGATCATCAATCTCATCAGGATCAAACCAAAATTGGATTGACGGACTGACGGACCGTACTTGCATGTAATTGGTTGTTCAGAGAATGTTAGTACGCGTAATTTTGCGTTGATAAAGTTATCATATTATCCAGGGCAGAATATCTTCTATCAAGCCGTCGTAGTCGGTAAAACTTGAGCACATTCACTACACCTTTCCATCAAACTCGACAAATTGTGATTCGGGAAAGATAATTTCGAAGAGGTGGGAACAAAAGTAACTGACAGTAAGCATAATAAAATGTTTTTGCTACGAAATATTATTAAATAGTATCTACCTACCATCAGGAACGCAGAAGGTGGGAGGACTTTCAAGATCATTACTTTCTAAATTAAACGACAAATTCAATTTTTTAATTAATACAAATTAAAAAAACACCTCAAATCTACCGAAATTTTGTTTATACGTTTCGAAAATTGAAAGAAAAACAAATTTATAAAATTTAATTAGAATGTTTAGAAACCGTTTGAGAGACACTGCTTTAGCTTTGTTGTGAAAAAAACAATGTTTTAGGTTAGGTTTGTAAATATTTCGATAAAATATCAACATGTTGATCAACAAATTCACAAAAATATGTGGAAGTGAAGTTGTACTGGTTCCTTATCGTAAAGAACATGTAGAAAAGTTAGTAGACAGATTACATGTGGTTATGGTTTAGTTTAATCGAATAAACTTTTAAGATATCACAATTGGATGCAATCGGAGGAGCTTCAAAAACCTACCGCTTCTACACCTTTAACCCTAGAAGAAGAATATGAAATGCAAGCTTCTTGGATGACGGACGAAAACAGTAGGTTTTTTATTCACTTCGGATTGCGCTTGACCATCATAATTAACACATTTCATAGCTTTTGTTTTAGAGGGTGCACTTTTTGTGCAATTGAAATATATTTCGGCTCCTATTTATTCTATTGAATTCGGATTAAAAGTAGTTCGCTTAGAAAGAAGTGTTTCAAAATTCCAATATCTGACAAATACCCCGGTCTCTTCCCAGTTTGAGCTGTCTGTTTCCTCATTTTAAACTCAATTGGACATAGGTTGACTTGCTGTTTGGTGAAAAGCTGGTCAGTCACAAGTTTCTCAAAATTGTGAAGGATTTTTTGTTATTGAATCTACCACAATGATCACTAAAAATGTCATATCACCATAGCAAAGGCCAGATATACCGAAATTTTGAGTGAAACTTGAATTCGTATGTTCGGCACAGCTTTTTCTGAATTCCTCTCTCAAAACGGAAGTTTTACCTTACATTCCGTAGGAATATGATTAACATATGGGGTGGATTTAGTTTCCATTTTCCTTACGTTTCATGTTTATAATTTATTACTCGTCTTTGCCTTCAGTAGGGCAAATAGGAGTCGATTTTGATAGATATTCGGAAAAGAGTTATTTTTTTTATTAAGAAGCAATTAATATTAATTGGCTTAAATTAGCTTTTTTGTAGAGTGTACGTTCATAATCCTCGATAAAGAAGAGTATAGCAAGAATCAAAATGAAATAGGTAAATTAAACATAAAAGTTGTTTTGTGTAATTTTGGTTTGATAATCAGCATTTTGTAGATTCAATGATAGGCGACACAAATTTATTCTTTTCCAATGAAATGGGTGGGATGGTGGCAGAGGCTGAAATAATGATTGCAGAGGAACGCGCTAGAGGACGACGTCGTGGGTCCCAAGCCATCATGTTGATGCTTCTTTATGGAATAACACATTTGGACGTGCAACAATTTGTGGTAAAGGTGTTGTTTGAAAACGTCGTCAGTATCGACATGTTTAGAAAAATGGGTTTTATCGAGACTGGCCGTACCGAAATATTTCAAGAGGTGACTATGAATAAAATTGTAGATAAAGATTGGACAAATTGGTTAAAAGTAAATGTTGGACATTATGAAATAAATACAACTAATGAGTTTTAAGTTTTTGCTTTTATATCTCAATTGGGCGATGCCAACTAGGCGCCGGTTGATTTGGGCACTCTGTGGTTGGTACACGTAGGTTTCATATATTATTTACGAGATTTGCGGCTCTCCGAGCTTTCTCAGACCCCATGCTTTTAACATCCACCGTTTCGAGTTCAGTTTTGACTCTGGGATGTTATAAAACCGCCGTTTTGTATATTTTCATAATTGATACTCGGTTTCGTAGAGATGGTATAATTTAAAAAGATATAGTCGTAGATTAGGCTATTATTGTAAAGCCAAATTTAATATTGCTGGGTACATCTACAGGTGTATAAAATCAATGTTACGAGTTTGTTAAATAAACTGACGATTATTTATTTTCAAACTTGATTACAATTATTCTATTGTTTTTACTACAAGTTCTGCTCGTACAGATAAATATTCATGTGTATTATTGCAATCACAAAGTGCATCAACACATGGTTAGGGTGTACTAAGCAACTTTTTCAACTCCGATATATTTCCACTATATTCAAACAGCGATAACGGCAAGCTTTGCAATTGTGCATGGTCAACAAATATTTGATAATATAAAATTACATAATCGTCATGAAAGTAATACTTGACAGGCGAGGTGAGTGACCGAGGCTTTAATCCACCGAGACTGTCGAGTTACTTTCATGACATATTTTGTAAGTAACTTTTTCTGAAATTGGCTGTAGATTGTTCATTAAATGAATTTGTAGAAATCCCTAGCAAGAAATGAAAAAAATAATGCTTTGAGGCGAGATAAATGTGAAACAATTTGTATTTTTATTTGTAAGATAAAACTGCCTGTGGGCAGTAAATTTTAATTTTCATACCGAAAAATACCACTAATGGACAATTTACAGTCTATTTCAGAATATGTGCTAGGCGATAGCCAAAAAGGTAAATTTTGATGCTGTGCAACCAAGCATTTTCAACAGTTGGTCTAGCTCGTGATGCTTTATAACTTTCTTCTTAAATTATTTATAATATGTTATAATTTGCATTGATGTAGTAATATACGTGATTATTGTCCCAAAAAGCTAGAACAAAACATAAGAAGTAAAAATCAAAATTGTTTTTGGACTCACCGATGCATATAGTAATGTATTCACCATTACGACATCAGACCCATTAAATATTAATTTCTGCTTTGTTAAGGTGGCCATGTAAGCCTCAATCTGCAACAACAAAAATTTATTGAAACTTTTTATTTTAAAATTGATATTTAACCTGATCAGCTTCATCTTGATCTAATTTGCTGATAGGATATTTTGATAGAAACGAAAGCATGTCGTAGTTCTAAAAATAAAGAGTTAAATATTGTTATTATCTGTTTTAAAAAATAATTTAAAACCTTTTTTAAAATATATAATTTTTAGTTAATAAATCATTTTTTATAAATATTGTTATTATCGTTACACATGATTTTATTAGATTAATACATTGATAACCGTTACAGTTATTTTTAAACAATTAGTCATAAGATATTGAATCTTGAAAATCGTGTTCTAGTAAATCAGATGCCCCGGAACCTTCACAACTCATCTACTTATTATATTGTTTTGTTAAATTACGCGTTCGATATATGTTTTGCTGCATTGTAATGACAAAAGAATTCATTTATACCAATTTTATAATTCTACGTTGTGTCCTGATGATGGTTTGAATAAAACCGAAGCAGGTCGACATTTAGCATTAGTTTGATATAATTAATAATTTGCATTTGGAGTTTAACCAATACATAAATATCTCATAGTTTTTTTTTTTAATTATTTTCTGATTGCCTATCTGAATCTCTCAAAAAAATTACAAAATCATACTCACCATTGTCTCCCAAGTAGTGGTTAACCAAGAAACGAAAAGTACAGCAACAGTAGCGCCAGATAAGGTTAAATTTGCAATAATAAGTTTCCAATTGAAGACATTGCCTGTATTATTTCCAGTTATTATTAAAATATCTTCAACAGTAATAAAAGCCAGTACAAAAGCAATACATACTGTTGACAACAAAACGGCAGGATTAAGATACATGTTATACAACCGAAAACAGCGGCTCCCACAAGAATGAAGCATATTACACGATGCAATCGAATTTGCTATATTTATTTTTACTAATTTGTTATCAATCACTGTTAGCCGTTTCTTCACGTTCCGGAAATCCGAGCAATCCATAATATCACTTAATTCCTGTCTTAAATAGAATTGATATTTCTTTAACATAATATAAAAAACTCTATGGAAATGATAGAGTGCAAAAGGAAAGGCGTTTAAGAAATAAAAGCTAGCTAGCAGCCCGATTTTTTCCAAATAGTGGAAATTTGTCATATTTATTACTTCAAAAAATATGACAAATAATCCAGTTATATTAGAGATAAGTAACATGGCTAAAATATACGTTTCGGTTCTTAAGGAGATGATTTCTTGTACCGTTAGTAGAGCAATGGATTTTAATTCTCTAAAGTCCTCTGCCATGTCTTGGGCCAGTTGCACTGCGTTAAGAAGTGTTTTTACATTACAATTCATACTAATTAATGCTATCTCCAGGCCAATATACATGAATAAATTTGGAATTAAAATCATAACTTCCTCGATATCTTTGCTTCTCAAAGTATTATTTACTTTTATGCCAGTGTAAATAATCGCTGACAGTAACGCTGAGCTAATTATAAATACGGGACAAACCATTAATTTATACTTGATGGTATGAATCCTTAATCTGCTTTCACCATGTTTACATATAGGCCATATACGGGTAAAACCAAAAAGCGTACAAAATTTCTAAAATGGACCTACACTACAAGACGCACAATTTTCACGATACATTTTTCTAATAACTGAATAATTATTATTGTAACCGTACAGAACAAATCATTATTGAATAAAGTAATTAAATATTTACATGCGCCTGTTCAAATATCAGTCGGTAATGCATTAAATCTAATTAAAGCTCTGCGGCAATAAGTATTATAAATCCCCCAGGTAAATATGTGCACAGTGCCCTTTCCGTTTTTTTAAATTGCCTAATTACCCAATTTTCTGTCATTTACCAAAGTTATTATTAACTGTACAAATTAATTAACATTATATTTATCATTACGACATTTTAATACTTTGTATAATACTAATTTTATTACAAAATTTATTTAGTTTATTTAACTAAAATATAACGGATATTTCAAGCAATTTGTCTTTTTATAATATGTATTAGTTTGAACAAATAAAATAGATGTACGAGGTATTTATTTTGCTTTTGCCAAAGAGTTGTTCGTAGACTAATCGACTGCTTGGATAGTATTGACCTAGAGAAACATTATGTAACGATCAGGAAATCTGGGCTCACGCTTATATGGACGATCTGACAAAAATAATAAGAAACTCAGCATCGCATATAAATGAGGGCCCTAAAAAGGGCCGTATCGAATGTTATGGCAGCAATATCTCCTCTCAGGTTGGGTCGAATTCTGCAGCACCACCATAAGTGTCTCTACCGTTTTGACAATATTTTATCGGCTCATCATATAAAAACTTGGTAATTATCCAAATAATTAGGTACAGATTGGACAAAAAATTATCCATAGCCCTCTTAAACAACAGGCAAGTTAAAACGTCTCCTTGCGTGATCTTCTTATTTGGTTATGCAACAAGTGGTTTTAATGGCATCGGATTTCTTGCAAAGTAGATTTTCGTGCAGGTGGGTATAAACTTCACCTAGAACAAGTAATATTAGAAACTATATAACATTATGCAGGTCAGTATCTACCTATTCGTACTATGGGGCTCGTTCGGATAATAAAAATAAAAGTTCAAAATTTTGAATCCCTTGCTTTCTAATGGCAGCATATTGTTTAAAATCTAGTCCTACGATTCACGATGACAAGTTTAATAAGAAATGCTACATAAATGCAGGTTTTTCAACAAAATAGGAAAGTAACCTAAACATTTTCAAGTAGAAAAATCGTTCAAGAGAACATAATTGATAAACAAATTTTATAATTTTTGTATCTCTAATCGAAGACTTGAGATTTCGGGGCTGCAGAATGCGATTCCTTCATAGATATCGTGTTTGAAAGAATAAATTAGGTGGAAAAGACCTATGCAGCGTGTATTTTATTAAATTTAATCATTTCTAATGCATTTCCAACGAAAATTGTCATAAAATTTTCGAGTTGGACATTTTTACTATGTAACTTATTTGTATAATTAAATGTTACAAAATAAGTGTTCCAACGTAATCGATTGGCTATTTTAAAGCAATATTTAATTCAAAATCATTCGAAATAAAACATTTGTTAGCGGTAAAATTTCTCTCGATTTTCCTAGATTTAAAATTTTATGCCAGCATTTTCTGCTCGATTGCTCTATAAGGGCGGAAATGTATTTTAGATTTTTTGAATGCGATATTTTTGATGAAGGACCGGTCAATAACCAGAGAATACAAGGTCGTTAAACCTTAAACCGAAAATTTTAATCACCCGATTATCTCTAACCGAAGGATAATAATAGTAATCGATCAGAACGAATTTTGTTAAAATGTCAATTTCATTAGTCTTTTCGCCAAGGTAAAAGTTTGTGAAAAATATTACAATATAATGAGAAAATGCTAACAAAAAAACTACGAATTTATCAAAATAACGTATCAAAATAAGATTTTAAATTTGTCCTAATGTCCTGTAAACATGAAGTTGAAAAAAACATTTACCTGAATTACAGGTATCTACTCGCATTTTTTCAATTCTGTCACAAAAATTCAAGATTTTCATTTGTTTTTTTTCGCCATTTTGCAGTTTGTTAAAATCAACACGGTGTGCTTATGAATATCGCGTTTTAAACTTTTATTTGTAAATTATTAAGTGCGGAAAATCTTTAAAGTGGACTATTTTAACTGAAAATTAACTTAGTGTAAGTTTTTCTTGGAACAATAATAGCGCGCGAAACTTCCAACAAGTTTTATAGTGAATGGGACGAGTATAATCTAATGTAAGAATTTGTCAAAACGGCACAATCAAAATTATTTAATTTCCACATGTCAACTTAATTAAAAGAAACCCTCAATTTCAACAAAATGTGTAATTAAAATTGTGACTCAAAATGGACAACTCATTCGTTTTTTCGCCATTTTGCAGTTTGTTAAAATCAACACGGCGTGCTTATGAATATCGCGTTTAAAACTTTTATTTGTAAATTATTAAGTGCGTAAAATCTTTAAAGTGGACTCTTTTAATTGAAAATTAACTTAGTGTCAAGTTTTTCTTGGGAGAACAATAATAGCGCGCGAAACTTCCAACAAGTTTATAGTGAATCGGACGAGTATAATCTAATGTAAGAATTTGTCAAAACGGCACAATCAAAATTATTTAATTTCAACATGTCAACTTAATTAAAAAGAAACCCTCAATTTCAACAAAATGTGTAATTAAAAATTGTGACTAAAAATGGACAACTCATTCTTAATGTGAAAACTATGAAATATTATAAGGTAGAATTTTATTATTTCTAATATTTTAATTATAAAATGCAGTGGTGTCGGACTATAATTAACCTCACAATTATAGCCTCTAAATCAATGTAGAAGTCTCATCAAAACGATCATATTTATTAGAACAAACTTTGGTTGGTACAAATCAAATCAGTCGGGTGTCGAAGTTTGTTATAGCCAAACACCACAGTGCAATAAAACTTACATTTCTGCGTTTTTCTAATGCACAGTCAGACAATAATCGGAATTATGTGCTCAGATCATTTTTGAATCAATCGAATAGTAACATCATGCTCCGTTGATTTGTTGTAACCTCCTATTTGCTCAACTTTGGATCTAATATCTACATTTTGTTGGACTACATTTGATGAGATTTAAATAAAACATTTGTTAACGGTAAAACTTCTCTCGATTGAAAATTTTATGCCAGCATTCTGCTCGACTCTATAAGGACGGAAATGCATTTTAGATTTTTTTAATGCGATATTTTTGCTGAAGGACCGTTCAATAATCAGAGATTAAAAGGTCTTTAAACCTTAAGCCGAATATTTTAATCACCCGATTATCTCTAACAGAAGGATAATTTCCATTTGAACAATTTATACACAAATTATTGCTATAGAACTATTCTTTGGTTAAAGATAACTGGATATTGAAGTATTATCCAACTAATTTTATTACTCACTGTACATACTTTGAATAATGGCAAAAAGTTTCACCAACTGCTCATGAAAATACAGAAACGATTCTACCTGTTTGTAATAATACCAGCAATCGATCAGAACGAATTTTGTTAAAATCTCAATTTCATTAGTTTTTTCGCCAAGGTAAAAGCTTGTGCAAAATATTACAATATAATGAGGAAATGCTAACAAAAAAACTACGAATTTATCAAAATAATGTATTAAAAATAAGATTTTAAATTTTCGTAACGTCCTGTATAGTTATCAAAACATGAAATTGAAAAAACATTTTTTAATTTCACTTAAATTACAGGTATCTACTTGCTTTTTTTTATCATCCAGCCACCTTCAAATCTGTCACAAAAATTCAAGTTTTTCATTTGTTTTTTTTTCGCCATTTTGCAGTTTGTTAAAATCAACACGGCGTGCTCATGAATATCGCGTTTTAAATTTTTTTTTGTAAATTATTAAGTGCGGAAAATCTTTAAAGTGAACTATTTTAATTGAAAATTAACTTAGTGTAAGGTTTTCTTCGCAGAACAATAATAGCGCGCGAAACTTCCAACAAGTTTATAGTGAATCGGACGAGTATAATCTAATGTAAGAATTTGTCACAACGGCACAATCAAAATCATTTACTTTCAACATGTGAACTTAATTAAAAAGAAACCCCCAATTTCAACAAAATGTGTAATTAAAAATTGTGACTCAAAAATGGACAACTCATTCGTAATGTGAAAACTATGAAATATTATAAGGTAGAATTTTATTATTTCTAATATTTTAATTATAAAATGCAGTGGTGTCGGACTATAATTAACTTCACAATTATGGCCCCTAAATCAATGTAGATGTCTCGTCAAAATGGCCATACTTATTAGAACAAACTTGGGTTGGTACAAATTACATCAATCGGTGTCGAAGTTTGTTATAGCCCAACAACACGACAGTGTAATAAAACTTACATTTCTGCGTTTTCTAATGCACAGTCAGATAATAATCGCAATTATGTGCTCGGATCATTTTTGAATCAATCTAATAGTAACATCGTACACCGTTGATTTGTTGTAACCTCATTTTGCTCAACTTTAGATAGCATAATAATATCATAAATTCTAATTTTAGGGATCTAAAATCTAATTCAATTTCAAGTACATTAATAAGGTTTTCCTAATAGCGGCATCGTAAGTGCATCATTATGACCTATATGCGAGCGGCGTAAGTGGAACTTTTGTCTTATGTACAAGTTGCCATGGACAGCGGGTAATAATTATTTACTTTTTTCCCCAGGAAAATAAGTAAATAACGAAATATATGTAATAGACAGAACATTTATTTATGCTCAATAATGGTTAAAGTAGTCTACTATAACTAATTGATTAACGCAATTGAAAATTTTATGAATTTATTTAATAAATAATTAATTTAAACATAAAGAACAAAACATTATTTGTAATTAATTTAAACATAAAGAACTGAACATTATTTATTTACATGAAAAGTGAAAGAGCAATTAGAACAATTGGAAATATTTATTAGAGAATCCTTCTTTTTCAAATTTTTTGTTAATGTGGAAGTTGAATTTGACTCTTGAACCATAATATTATTATTTGCAGTTGAAGGCTGCATTTCCGCTAAAGTGACTGATTGGTTATTATTATACAAAATAATTCAATTCCGGTATTTGCTAACAATGTCGCAGATGTTCTTCGAAAGCATGTCCAGTATAAGACATTGGATTTTTAAATTTAGAAATTTCGCGATCTGACTAGGTATTCTTGAAAACTATTTTACCATTGTCCTGCTTGATACCTCATAAAGAATCGCCGAAGATCAGTATTTTTTGGTCTGGCTTCAACATATTTTCGAAAAATTGCAAGAAAATGAATATTGTCGCCATCTTTATCGACTATAGTAAACGTACGCGGAATGTTGTTTTTTGTGTCAGGTATATTAACTATTACAATGTTATTCGTATCTTCAATATCATCTATCGTCATTTTGACCAGTTCGTCTGTTCGACAAGCTCCAGCCAATCCCATTATTGTAACCACCTGAAATTAAATAAGTTACGTATCCATTATACAGCAAATATTAAAAAGATATTACATACCTTCATCATTAGGTAGATATCATCAGATGCCTCAATTAAAAATTTATCAATTTCTTCCCTACTAAATACTTTTGATGTTTTTGGCCGATAGCCATCATTTTTTCTTTTCAGGAATGCTTTCAGTTTTGGGTACTTCGAAATATCTATATCCTCGTTGATAAATATAGTTGTCTTCAGCATCGAGTATTCGCACCACAAGCTTGCTGGGGATTTCAGTATCTCTGATCTTTTAGAAAATAAGCCAATAGTACGTTTTCAACAACACAATTAATTTTTTTCTCCATGCACCAGTTCTTAAAAACGTTGTACGTCATTTTATACCTTTTTTATTTCTCTGGGAGCAGTGTATAGCAAGCGATATTTGCTGCCTCTTCTATGTCTGCACTAACATTCGAGTTTTTATCCATATTTTTCAAATAATATTGTTAAATAAAAAATGTTGAAATATTTTTCGATTAACAACAATTTTTTGTTTGTTTATATTGCTAACACCATAGTAACAAGGCGTAATGCCAACTAATATGCAAAAATATTAATTAATTGTTTGACATTTAATACATAAGGATATTATAGTAATACATAATGTAACTATTTAATTTTAAATTTTTTGGCCGCTATTAGGAAAAACGTTGTATGAACCACGGTGCGTAAGTGCTTTTTTGCGATCTCGAATAATTTTTGTGAGCTTCGGCTCCGCCTCAGCTCACAAACATTCTCGACCGCAAAAAAGTAGCACTTACGCCCCTTGGTGCATAAATAACTATTTCCTTGTTTTTAAGCTAAAAAGGTCAGTGAAAAATAATTATTCCCCATATAATGTAGCGGCGCAGTGCAAGAATGAATTTACAAAAATTTTAGAACGGTAAAAAACTTTAAAATGATGTGATTTTGTTTTTCGATAATTAATTTTAACACTTCTTTCGTCATCAATCGCACCTGTTCAGAATTTTTAAATAGTTGATAAGAACCTTAACTAGGGACATTCAATCTCTGCTTAAATTGTTGAATTGCTTAACGTGATCACGGGATATGCAAAAAATCATAAGGAATAAAAACGAAAAGTGTAAATGAAAGAATGAAAAATTTGGCAGACGAACTGAGTACGAATTCAGTTATTCAGATGAGAGTGAAGGGGGGAGATGATCATCAAGTTGTTGGTTCCTTTTAGTCTATGAATCGCCATTAACAATAAAAAACCAAGTACAGTTTACCAAGCTCTCCTCAGATGGAAAACTACTATGCTCAATGAACTAATTGTAGTTTTGGTGCAACACCAGAATGTAAGAAGAAGAGCTAAAAGTGAATAAATAAGATAATGAGAGAGGACCAATTACTATTTCAATATTTGAATATAAAAGTTAATCATTACAAGTCACAGTTTTGAAGAAAGTGTATGCCCCTAGTTTTGTGATTTTGTATTTAAAACTAATATCTAAATTTTGTTGAACTATATTTTACATAATGTTGACAAACGTTTCAAGCAAATCAAAAATTTTGCTAACGGTAAAAAATTTTCTCTTAATTGAAAAATTTAAATACAATTTTTAACTGGTCAGGGTTACTTCCGTGATGTTTAGCATTTTAATAATACTTTTTGGTGATTTTTCCAGGAGGAACTCAAGTTAACCCTTTTTTAAATTGAACTGAGAAAGGCGAAATTTAAACACAAAAGATGTTTTTTGTTTAAATATAAATATAATTGTTAAATAAAACACAAAAGATGTTTTTGGAGTTTACTCCTTAAGAATCGATTTTCATATATAAGGCGCCCGGTATGATAAAAATATGAGGTGTAAAATCTACTGATGAATGACCTCGTTACTTTTTAGTGCGCACCTATGGTGCGCAAGAATTGCAAAAGTTATTTTTAGCATACCTACTTAAATAATTTTCATGTACTATTTATTATTGTACGTAAAGATTTAGTGACAATTATCTTTTATAACCATATTTTGTTAGTTATTAAGATAATATTATATTTTAAATAAAAATAATTATAATAGTTTTAAAAATGTTTATAAAAACATTTTTTATCAATTTTCTTCAAGTTGGTTATTTTTACTGAGTAAACTCCAGTCGTGCGTCGGAGCTGACACACACAGTTTTTTGTTTAAATAATTAAGTTTTAGTAGTATTTGTTAATTATTATTGATCATCACCTATCTGACCCTCACCTGTGATTTTTTTTCTTCAAGTATGTTTCATTACCCACATGTGTACAGTTTTAATTTAGATAATAATGCCAAATCAAGATCAAAAATAGTTATTATTGTGGGGGTGTCATTGCGTTGCCTATGGTAAAGCTACCGACATAATCCAAATTATTGTAAGTGACAGTTGCACTGTGTGCGGCTTGCTAATTTCAATAATTTTAACAGCGGATCATGTATACATAATACCATCACACATTTATAACAGATTCAATACCATTTATGTGTTGGGTATACACACGATGCGCTGTTAAAACTACTCAAGTTCGTTTTAAAAATTTGTTAGACTTTAACTTTAGCTTTGTAAAGCTCGGGTTAGGCTCTTACTATGCAACCGGCCATAAGCGTTCTGTAATTTATCCATACAAATTTGAACCATATCAAAAACGATTTCACATTAATTTATAGATTTTTTTTCAAATTATATTCAAACTATTGTATTTTTTTAAGAGTAATTTATCGATCTAGAAATTTCTTTACGCTCAACAGTAAATTATATGGTTTCTAAAAATAATAAAAAAATTCGTCTTACTTAGTTTTGAAAAAAAAACCTCCAATATACGGTTTCATGAAGTGGGCGCGAGAAAAAACCGCAATATAAATCTTTTATTCCTTGAAAGAGGAACTTTTTTCCAAAAGGAGAAAGGTTGTTAATAAATGGCGATCAATAGAAAACCAACAAAATACAAATGAATAAAAATCTGCAGATGACAATTTTTTGTCGAGACAAAATTCTGTTGTCAAAATCCAGAATTTTGTTTATTTAACTTCTATGTACAAAACTCGAAATCTGTTTCGTGAGAAATATCGATTAATTTATAATTTTTAAATGATCAGCTAAGAGGTTGCTGATGAAGAAAAATCTGAAGATGAAGAAAAATCTTCATCTGTATAATAAGTTGAACTTTCTTCTTGTCGGGTTGGCAATTCTTGGTATTGGTGCAAGTTTCCATACTCCCGGGCTCTAATTCACAAATGTATTTTTTATATTATGTATTCGCTTTTGATTTGATGAGTTAGATTAAATATAATTATTGTAATAATTAAGCTTTTAACTAAGATTTAAACTTAACTAATGCTTAAATAATTCGGTGCAATTGAACATAAGTATTGCTAACTAATGTATTTTGTAATTTTTTGCACTGCGTCAACGTTTACTTCAGTTTTAATTCTTTTTTGGAAGTTTAAGATTATTGTCATACAGATTACTGAATATTTCCCAATCGAGGATTTCATTAATTCGTATAGTTAATTCATTACTTACTAAGATGTTCAAAATATTAGATTGGTGTCTAATCGATTAGATAATCTAATTATTAATTATTGCATATTAAATATTGATTGGTGCGGTCGATTTGTAGAATTTCACGATGAGTAATGCTTGCTCTGTAAAAATTTTAATTGAATTAAGTAATTCATTTTTAAATTACAATTTTGAAGCATTGTATGTCTGCACATTTTGAGCTCTCTAACTCACGAATTAATTTGAAGTTGGTGCAGACTGAAGTTGTTCGAAGTCTTCTTCTTAGTCGTGAACGATTTCGAGTGTTGTGGCCCGTCCTTATGAGAGAGCTTTCCTGGCTAATGACTATGGTTGGCAGCCGCTGCCTTCCAAGGGAAGACGGTCAGAATAAATTTTTTACTTCGCCCGGGTATCTCGGTTTGGTAATCAACACACTCAAGTACCAGCCATGACCGTCTTTCGGTCCGAAGTGCTTCATGCCAAAAGGTCTCAATAGGGAATAAATACAAACGCAATTTTAATACAGGAATATTCGTTTCCAGAAACCATATGTCACTGTTAGAACAATCTTCCTACTTTAGTTTTATGCAGAATTTAATCTATAAATTTTTTCATGCAATATTTTTAAAACTTAAACGGATAAAACAATAATAGGCACTTCGTAAAACTTCCTTCAAAAAGAGATAATAAAATTAACATTAAAAATCCATTAAAGCTGTAAGGATTTCTTTCTACGTGAGGATTTGCAAATAATTTAGTCTGTAGTTTCATTCACCTGTGGGTCGCTTTTGTGTCAAATGAACAGGAAGAAAAGTTTACATCAAAAATTGAAAATAGTTTTAGAACAAAATCAAAAAACAATCTGGGTTTTTTGGAAGACTGCAACTTGAAAAAATATTTACTTTTTTAATTTTACAAAAAATTTCATCTAGTTTAATTTTGCTTGGATATGCTTTAGGCTACACGATTTTGGCATCAGTTCAGTTTGTCATTCCAGACTGATAAAAATTATTAAAATATTTAAATCCAGCAGTCTAGTATATCAGTCAAGTCACTACACGATTAATTTCTGACCACAATCATGGAATGAACTCATGCCAAACTGATCGTGTAACCTTCGTCTAAGAAACGAAAAGCTTGGTATTCTTTTTTTACATTTAGCAATTTCAACTGGCCTGAGCTTGATGTAAAGAACTTATGTTTTTTTGCAATACCCAATTTAAAAAACTTACATTTCCGAGTTATTTCTAAAGCTACCCCTTTATACAATGAGTAATTTCAAAAATGTTTCTCAAAATTCTTATGAAAACAAAAAAGTATCCTCCTGGTTTGCAACAATAAAAAGTAATCGATAAGAGCGAATTTTGTTAAAATGTGATTTTGTTAACTTTTCACCAAGGTAAAATTTTATGAAAAATATTACAATATAATGAGGAAATGCTAACAAAAAACTACGAATTTATCAAAATAACGTATTAAGAATAAAAAATAAAAATTAAAACATGAAGTTGAAAAAACATTCACCTAAATTACAGGTATCTACTCGCTTTTATTTCAATCTGTCACAAAATTCAATTTTTCATTTGTTTTATTTCGCCATTTTGCAGTTTGTTAAAATCAACACGGCGTGCTTATGAATATCGCGTTTTAAATTTTTATTTGTAAATTATTAAGTGCGTAAAATCTTTAAAGTGGACTATTTTAATTGAAAACTACTTTGGTGTAAGTTTTTTCTTCTCAGAACAATAATAGCGCGCGAAACTTTCAACAAGTTTATAATCTAATGTGAGAATTTGTCAAAAGGACACAATCAAAATTATTTACTTTCAACAAGTCTACTTGATTAAAAATAATCCCCCAATTTCAACAAAATGTGTAATTAAAAATTGTGACTATCAAAAATGGGGAACTCATGAAATATTATAAGGTAGAATTTTATTATTTCTAATATTTTAATTATAAAATGCAGTGGTGTCGGACTATAATTAACCTCACAATTATAGCCTCTAAATCAATGTAGAAGTCTCATCAAAACGATCATACTTATTAGAACAAACTTTGGTTGGTACAAATCACATCAATCGGGTGTCGAAGTTTGTTATAGCCAAACACCACAGTGTAATAAAACTTACATTTCTGCGTTTTTCTAATGCACAGTCAGACAATAATCGCAATTATGTGCTCGGATCATTTTTGAATCAATCGAATAGTAACATCATACTCCGTTGATTTGTTGTAACCTCCTATTTGCTCAACTTTGGATCTACATATCTTATTTGGATCTAATATCTACATTTTGTTGGACCACATTTGATGAGATATGAATAAAACATTTGTTAGCGGTAAAATTTTTCTCGATTGAAAATTTTATGACAGCATTCTGCTCGACTCTATAACGACGGAAATGTATTTTAGATTTTTTAATGCGATATTTTTGCTGAAGGACCGGTTAATAATCAGAGATTTAAAGGTCGTTAAACCTTAAGGCGAATATTTTAATCACCCGATTATCTCTAACCGAAGGATAATTTCCATTCGAACAATTTATACAATAATTATTTCTGTAGAAACTATTCTTTGGTTAAAGATAACCGGATATTGAAATATTGTCCAACTAGTTTTATTACTCACTGTACATACTTTGAATAATGGCAAAAAGTTTCACCAACTGCTCATGAAAATACAGAAACGATTCTACCTGTTTGTAATAATACTAGCAATCGATCAGAACGAATTTTGTTAAAATCTCAATTTCATTAGTTTTTCGCCAAGGTAAAAGTTTATGAAAAATATTACAATATAATGAGGAAATGCTAACAAAAAACTACGAATTTATCAAAATAACGTATTAAAAATAAGATTTTAAATTTTCCTAACGTCCTGTATAGTTATCAAAACATGAAGTTGAAAAAACATTTTTTAATTTCACCTAAATTACAGGTATCTACTTGCTTTTTTTTTATCATCCAGCCACCTTCAATTCTGTCACAAAAATTCAAGTTTTTCATTTGTTTTTTTTCGCCATTTTGCAGTTTGTTAAAATCAACACGGCGTGCTTATGAATATCGCGTTTTAAATTTTTATTTGTAAATTATTAAGTGCGTAAAATCTTTAAAGTGGACTATTTTAATTGAAAATTAACTTAATGTAAAGTTTTTCTTGGCAGAAAATAATAGCGCGAAACTTCCAACAAGTTTATAGTGAATCGGACGAGTATAATCTAATGTAAGAATTTGTCAAAACGGCACAATCAAAATTATTTACTTTCAACACGTCTACTTGATTAAAAATAATCCCCCAATTTCAATAAAATGTGTAATTTAAAATTGTGACTGTCAAAAATTGGGAACTCATTCGTAATGTGGAAACTATGAAATATTATAAGGTAGAATTTTATTACAGTAGAACCTCGATTATCCTCGCCGACAGGGACCGTGCTCTGCACGGATAATTGAAAAACACAGATAAAAAATAATTGACGTTTTTTGTTAAATTATTACAAAAAAATACACTAAACAGCTTTGTATGCAATCCAAGTACAGCTCTGAAGTGAGCATAAATTCTATATATTTGATTTCACATAGTGTACTACTAAAGTTGCGAATATCCACGGATAAACCGCTGGCGCTGCATGCATAATAATCTGACTGTAATCGATGTATAATGCGCCCACTGATAATGCGCGCACGGATAATTGGGGTTCTACTGTATTTCTAATATTTTAATTAAAAATGCAGTGGTGTCGGACTATAATTAACTTCACAATTATAACCCCTACATCAATGTAGAAGTCTCATCAAAACGATCATACTTATTAGAACAAACTTTGGTTGGTACAAATCAAATCAATCGGGTGTCGAAGTTTGTTATAGCCCAACAACACGATAGTGTAATAAAACTTACATTTCTGCGTTTTTCTAATGCACAGTCGGACCATAATCACAATTATGTGTTCGATCATTTTTGAATCAATCGAATGGTAGCATCATTGATTTGTTGTAACCTCCTATTTGCTCAACTTTTAACCGCATAACATCATAAATTCTAATTTTTAGGGACCTAAAAATCGAAATTAAATATGAATAAATAATAAAATTAATTTCACTCGAAACGTTAAAATGGAATAAATTTTAACCGTAAATTTAAATGCATGCAAAATTACTTCAAAGTTAAGTTAATTTTGTTAGTTATTAGAGCATCGACGCCTTCAACAAACACGCAAATAACTCTACTTACTTAATCTATGGTGGAGAAAAAACCAACTTATGAAACCGCTTCTTTTGATAAATATATTCTTAACTTGCTATCTCGTTACGATTTTGACTTTGGTACAATAAAAGGTTGTTTATTAGACATCCATTTAACAGGTATCACGTCCAATTATTTGTTTCATTTTAAATTACAGCTTTAACGTAACATAGTTATTGTTACAACCTGCGTGCAAATTACCGTAGTGCTACTGCTTGTACTAAAGCTCGCCTCAAACGAAGCTTGCTTTCAATGCTTGTTTTCCACCAGCGAGTGTCAGCGAGTAGGTATCGTTATGTACAAATGCGCTTGTAATCGACTGGCTGTGATGGAAAGTGACGTCACGTGCTGGGTCGCTTGCTTAGTTTCATGCTTGTTTTTGTGATAGAACGCGTGCTATTTTGCTTGCTGGGTGTTGCTAGATATTCTGAAAGGTTATAAGCGATAACAAAGTTCTTAAACACAAATACCACCGGGTACGACGATGCAAATAGTTGATTGTCTGCTCTGTCTGGTTACAAGTGTATTTGTACATAACGATACCTACTCGCTGACACTCGCTGCTGGAAAACAAGCAGCAAAAGCAAGCCTCGTGTGAGGTGGGCTTTAGATAGGCGACCATTTCGGTGCAGCACATTTGATTTTCAAAACCATCTAAGGTTAACACTCTACTTACTTGTATTATTCAAGTGCTTACATAAGCAATAATGCGAAGTGCAGACACATTTAGTATAGTTGGAGAAATAGCAGAACCAGGTCAAAAAACAAAAATCTTTGTCATATCTATCTTAGTTGGTACACTGCTACCGTCAGCTGAGTTAATGTTAACTAAAGTCCTTGTAAGACATCTTTGAAATCCTGTAGAAGGATGTTAAGCACACCAGGAAAAGATAGTCACTTTTGACATCCACAGTCATTGAATAAAAATGTTCAGTCACTCACGAAGGTACCATACCTTTTGTTACGTAATTTCTGTTGTCCTGTGTATGGTAACTTCAAGACGTACTGTAGGTATACCAAAATTCATCTGCATTGTCATTTTTTCAGTATTTAATAATCTAAAAGGAATTAACAAATTAACTTCTTCAATAATCCTTGCACGCATTTTTTAATGAAAACTTACATTGTTGCGTACGCTCCAATTTCTATGCAAATCAATAGGTATTATATTGGCATGTCTCTGCTAAAAGTAAGTTAATAATGTAACAATTTAAAATATTTGAGCTAAAACTGTTTCGTAAATTTTCATTATAACCAAAACTGTGATTGATTTGTAAACACCAAACAGGGTTGCCAACTATGGAAAATTAACAAGTAGGACTATAGATAAGTAAACTTGGCCGGAACCGGGAGTGAAAACGACCCAATGTAAAAAAGATTACAAACTTTTAGAACAGAACATAACAGCAGTTAACAAAATAAATTAATTGAATATATCAACAAAAGACATTATAAACAAAAAACCACAGAATGAAGTAAATTACATGAAGGAGCGAGCATTTTTAAAAACATTTTGGACGTTTTCAGATAGCTCGAGCCCCTCCGTGCACGTCTTCAGCTCACCCATTATAAATTTTTGATTCAAGATGGTCTAAATAGGTTGTGCATGATTGTATGTTCTTTCTTTTCGTATGTACCTCGTTGGTTTTCGAGTTATTTAAAAAATTAGTTAGGTGGGCTGAAGACTCCCCTCCCACCGCTTTATTTTGAATTGAAATAAATTTTAATCCTTTGTGTATGATTGTTCATTTTTAATTTTATATGTGAGTTTTTGTTTTCGAGTAATTTAGAATACAATTTTTAGGAGGGGTCTGGAGACATGATAGCTCGTAAACGTTTATTTTTGCTTGTATAGATATGTCAGTTTTGTTCTTCTGATACATAAATCAAATTTGCAGGAGAACCGATCTTCTCGTTGCGTCTTAGCGTTGTCAATCCAAGAGAAACATCACCACGTTCTCCAGATATCCGGAAGCTTTAGGTATGAAAATGTTTTTTTATTGCACGTTTTATTTTTTAATGCAGATACCTTTTTCCAGATAGTGGATAAACTTCGGATAGCATGGGGGACTTTGTTGTTCCTTCTCCAGGTCTTTTAGGTAAGAAGACATTAATTTGATTTTAAAATTTTGTTTTTAATTCATATAAATTATTATTCCAGATATTTAAAAAGAAGACGTAGTTAGCTCCGACTAGGAATGAAGCTGAAAGGCATTGGCGTTGTCATCCAGGAGAACCATCTCGACATCAAGTCTGAGAAAACTGGATGTAAGGAAACACCCGATTTTATTAATACTTAATTTTTAATGCAGCTAGTTTGTTCCAGAAATGTTTGACGGGACGGCGCTGTCTTGGAGCACATCAGGTCAAAGATGTCGTCGACTTCAATTACGTTGTACTTGGACGTCATCAAGGGGATTAATATCATCGGTCCACTCTGGAGATTTATCTCCGAAGTTCTTCGTACTTGGTGAATCCCCTCTCTGGCAATACGGGTCATCTTCCGTTCAATACGGATCTTCGGGGTTAGGTTTTGGAGTAGACGAGGGTGCCGATTCCTCTGAAAATATATAAAGGAGGGGTCGGCGTGTTTCTCCAAGTCCCACAACCAAGCAAGCATCGAGCCACGTTCTACAAAGTATCACAAATTCTCCTTGGAAAGCCACCCACCGGCCTGTGGTGGACAGGCTTTTCAAGGAGGATTCACGCTTTTAATTTCCACTTTCATCTTCACCTAAAAGCCACCAAAACTTTGTAGATAAAGTGCCAAAATGCTAGCAAAAACTTATATTTGTAAAACTTACCGTCATTACTAATGTCAAATAACAAAATTGTCGTATCTTTGTTTAGATTAATTAACGCTCGATTCCCATTCCTCAAATGGGAAACAACGTTTTTTCAAAAGACATTATTATGTCTCTTTAGTTTTTTTTATGTTATTGCTTCATAGTTTAATGTTATTGTTATCATAGTTTAAATTTGTAGTCTTAGCTCACAAACCAACATAAATGCAGGTTTTTCCATACCTTTTCCTGTAACAAACAAACGCTCACACACTTTTCATGCCAGACCTATACTTATATAAATATGGTAGAAAGGGTTTTACCCTATATCCATCATTGTAAAAGCCTTCAGCAAAAAAAATATGTTTGCAATATTTACTGTTCAAATAAATGATTTCAAGTTAAAGTTTCTCCAAGGGAGAGGAACTCTGTTCCTACCTTGTCGGTTGCGGGTAGATTGTACAGGTTTGGCAGACTGGAAAGATCTCTTTCCTGGGTCACCCTCGCAAACAAGACTTCGGCAATAGGTTTTCGAGAGACTCTGAGGGGCGCCGATTCCTCTGAAAATATATAAAGGAGGGGTTGGCGTGTTTCTCAAAGGGAAGGGAACTCTGTTCCCACCTTGTCAGTTGGGAGAGAGGTTGTACAAGTTTGGTAAGATTAGTACCGTCGCCGATGTTCTCTTCCGTAAGTAAATTCTCCCTCCGGCACATAAACGTGCAATACGGATTACCCTTGCAAGCAGAACTACGATGTAATAGGTGGGAACTAGTTTTTCAACTTGCCGAGGTGATGGGAAATTGCCACCACCTTGCGTAATAAGTGGGAACACAATGCTCACATCGAACAATTCGTGGAGGGGGGGGGGATCGTATTCCCGCCACGGTAAAGAATGGACGACAGGTTTCCGGCCATACACGCACAATGAGCGGGAAATCACGTTTTCCGCAGGGTGGGAAGCTGTTGACCCCCCCCCCTTTCTGAGAGGGTTAAAGAAACTGTTCTCACCTGTTTCACAGTGCAAAAAATTTTAAGTTAAAAACGGGCCTGAAATTTCAGAAAAAGGCGAGTTGGCCACCGGAACGGGCCTGAAATTTAAAAAATAAAATTAGCCATCGGAACGGGCCTGAATTTTTTTTGACGAAATAAATTAGCCACCGGAACGGGCCTGAAATTTTAAAATTAGCCACCGGAACGGGCCTGAAATTTTTAAATTAGCCACCGGAACGGGCCTGAAATTTTAAAGGATCGAATTAGCCATCGGAACGGGCCTAAAATTTTTAAATTAGCCACCGGAACGGGCCTGAAATTTTTTGACAAATTAAATTAGCCACCGGAAGGGGCCTGAAATTTTTAAATTAGCCGCCGGAACGGGCCTGAAATTTTTTGATAAATTAGCCGCCGGAACGGGCCTGAAATTTTAAAAATCGAATTAGTCGCCGGAACGGGCCTGAAATTTTCGGGAAATCGAATTAGCCACCGGAACGGGCCTGAAATTTTCGGGAGGGCGAGTTAGCCATCGAAACGGGCCTGCAAATTTTGGGAAGGGGGAGTTTGCTATCGGGAGCCCGTGATTGGCAATTTTAAACGGAGTTTTCCTCCTATGCGAGAACACTATTCCCATTACTTACCCAAAGCGAGGGCGCAACTCCACACCCATTAAAAAGCCATCGAGGATAACGCCGACTTCTCCTTTATTTTCAAAGGAATCGGCGCCCCTCAGATCCTCTCAAAGGTCTATCACCGAAGTCTTGCTTGCACGGCTGTACCGGAGAGGGCTAGATCTCCCGAGTCCACGACTGAATTGATCCCTTACCAAACCTGTAGAATCAACCCGCAACCGACAAGGTAGGAACAGAGTTCCTCTCCCTTGGAGAAACACGTCGACCCCTCCTTTATATATTTTAGAGGAATCGGCGCCCCTCGCCTACTCCCAAAACCTATTCCCCGAAGTCCTAAGATACGAAGATTACCCATTGCACGGCTATCCGGAGAGGGAACAGAGTTCCCTCTCTGAGAAATACTCCGACTCCTCCTTTATATATTATCAGAGGAATCGGCATTCCTTATGTACATATAAAATCATTACATTACAGGCATACATAGTAAATAAATAAACTTCAGAAATAGATCTCCAGAGTCGACGACGATATTAATCCTCTTGATAACATCCAAGACGAATCCAATAAGTACAACACGACAATTGACGCTATCCTTTTGCTTTATTTAGGTCCGCGACTCCTTCTTCCTGTTTATTTCTGTAATAAATTATCACCATTAAAATAGAAGTTTAATAAAATCAAATGGGTTTTACCTAAGAAATCCGGGCACCTGGAGATCGTCCTGATGGTTCTTCAGAAACGAAGAGGTTCCTTCGACGCCATTCCAGCCATTCTCGTGTCTTGCAGTTCTATTTCTGGAATAAATTATCTGCATTAAAAACATAAGTTTTAAAATCAAATATTTTCTTACCTAAAAGACCTGGAGAACGTCCTGTTTTTTCTGTCAGGAACGACGACGCTATCCCAATTCTACACCGTCTTTGTCACCTGCTGCTGCAATTTCTGGAATAAATAATTGGCATTAAAAATTATAAGTTTAAACAAAATCAAATCTTTTTACCTTAAGAATCCGGTCCAACGGAGAACATCCTGGTGCTTCTTCTGGAATGAAGAGGTTCCTTCGACGACATTCCAGCAATGTTCAAAGACGTTCCCCATTTCCAATAATTTCTGAAATTAAATGACAAAATAAAATACAAAAATGAAAGTAAAATCAAACGATGTCTTACCTGATTGTTTCCACAGACCTGGAGAAGAACACCGAGATCGAACTCCCCTGCGATCCTCCTCCATTCCCACTTCCTATAAAATCTGAAATTAAATGACACAATAACAATGCAAAAATGTCCTCGCCACTTCCCACTACCAGTTCCGGTTTACTTATTACTCTCTCATCTACGAGTCCCGATTTACTTATCTACAGTCCTACTGATTAATTTTCCAAAGTTGGCAACCCTTTTTAGTATTTACAAATTGTTATGAATTATGTTATGAATTAATTGACAAAACAATTTTGACTCAAATATTTTCAATTGCTGCATTATTAATTTAGTTTTAACAGAGGGATGCCAATATAATAACTATTGATCTTCACAGAAACCGTAGCGCATTGTGTAGGTTTTGATGCAGGTTTTCGTTAGAAAATTCATGTGAGTATTATTGAAGTAGTTATTTTTCAATTTCCTTTCAGATACAAAAATTACAATCCCACTGAACATCGGTATACCTACAGTCAGACATGAAGTCACAGTATACGGTACAACAGAAAGGGGAAAACATCATTCTAAGTTCAATGAGTACCGTTGGGTAATTCAGACAAAGGTTGTCACGATAAATATGTTACATTAAAGCTTGAAATCTGTAAAGATAAATTAAGCTCTCCTTAGTTCTTAACTTGATTTTGAATGTCATGGTCAAGGCTTATCTTGGTGGGTAACCACCGGCTTCCGAGGGAAAATGGTCAAAATACATTTTTTACTCCGCCGGGGCCAGATCACGACCATCCTCTACCTATTAAAAGGATGTCTTATAAACAGCCTTTTATTGTATCAAAGTCATAACAAGACAGCAAGTTAAGAACATTTTTATCAAGAGAAGCAGTTTCATAAATTGGTTTTTTTCTCCACCGTAATATTAGGTAAGTAGAGTTATTTACATGTTTGTTGAAGGTATCGATGCTCTAATAACTAACAAAATTAACTTAAGGGGAGATATACACCTAGCATGGTGAAAAAAATCGATTTTTGGTTTTTACATTTTCTTGAAGCTTGAGGTCTCTAGAATATCTGGTAAAAACGCCAAGTCAACATTTCGATAAATAAGCCTGGAATCGGCGGCAAAAACAAACTGACGGCAAAGTTTATAGATCAATTGAGCGTTTACTATGGCTTAGCTATTCGCAGAAACTGTAACTCCAAGGATGACATGAAACAAACTATATGGGCAACACTCTACCATTACGGGTCAACAGACAGCAACTCTTAACATCATTTCTGTCCAGAAGACCCCAAATCGTGGTGCAAGTGGCAACAAGCGAATGCTAAAAAAGAAATAAAAAATTACGATTATTCAGCATTGCCCAACAAGGTGTTAGATGTCATCAAACCAATCTACGAAGACCTTGGTAATGATAAATTGTTGAAACGCTGTTTTGGCGGATATACCCAAAACAGCAATGAGAGCTTCAATCAACTTATTTAGAAGATAGCTCCAAAAACGATGAACAAGAGGGCGAAAATTGTTAACATTGCAATATTTCTTGCAACATGCACGTTCATCAATGGTGTCACCTCATTGTTGGAAGTCATGAAAACGTGTTAGGAATATTCAGTCGAAATCGGAGCGCATTTGTACGCTGCCCAAGAAGACGAAACTCGCTTAGCAAAAACCAAGCTGCAAGTGCAAGAACAGACAAAAGAAGGTCGAATAGGTCATCGACAACAAAGTTTAGAAGTTATGAGCATTCCGTCGACCGTGGAAGATTTACACTATGGGCCTGGTATCGATGATTCCATGTAAATTAAGAAATTTCATGATTTATTCATTCTCAAATTTTTGTCTCAAACGCGTTTTACTCAAAACCACGTTTTCAAATTGGTACCCAAAATTTCAAGAAAACCAATGAACCGATTGCATTGAAATTTTTTATGGTTATTCTACACACCATTATCTAGTACTAGTCATAGGATTTTTTCTTTTCGTTATTTAGTTTAGTTTTTTTATAGGCAAAATAATTACTAATTCTTGGTCTAAAATCACTATTTATGTTCAAACGTCCCCTATTTTGTCATAAATCAATATTTTCAAAATCGGCTATGACAAGTACTAGATTATAGTATCTAATTTAATAATTTCTTTGTTTTTTTTCCCTTGATTTTTTAAGAAACGCCAGTGGTTACCGTTAACGCAAATTTTTTACGGCGCTCCAACGATCGTACAATATCCTTGTTTATTTTTGATATTTTTAAATAAAAAAAAATTATAAATATTTCTGGATGTGTATACTTATAGATAGTGAAACTCACAATCCAAAATTTCAAATAGTTTTCCTAGAAAAAATGCACAAAAATGACCTTTTTTTCCGGCTCCTAGGTGTATATCTCCCGTTAACTTTGAACTAATTTTGCATGCATTTAAATTTACAGTTAAAATTAATTACGTTTCAGCTGAAAATAATTTTTTATTTATTTATATTTAATTTCGATTTTTAGATCCCTAAAAATTGGAATTTATGATATTATTATGGTATCCAAAGTTGAGCAAATAGTAGGTTACAACAAATCAACAGTGTACGATGTTATTATTCGATTGATTCAAAAATGATCGAGCACATAATTGCGATTGTTGTCTGACTGTGCATTAGAAAAACGCAAAAATGTAAGTTTTATTACACTGTGGTCGGCTATAACAAACTTCGACACCATCGATTTGATTTGTACCAACCACAGTTTGTTCTAATAAGTACGATTGTTTTGACGAGACTTCTACATTGATTTAGGGACTATAATAGAGATGCTGCATGATTTTTTGAAGTATTTTTTTTATAAACTTAGGTGCTCGTAAATACCATTGCATAGATAAAAAGTTCAGGAGACCTTCAGTTTTCTCAAAAAAAATTTATACAAAATTATTTTTGAAATCGTGTTTTTAGCGCGAATGACGTAACAAACTATTTTTTTTAACAACTAGCAACACAGCAAATGCAGTTTGTGTTGATAATGTAACTTATAAATAGTTTGTGTAAAAATTAAAAAATAAATTTTAATAAAAACGCAGAAAACTCGGAATAAACCATTTTTCCTATAATTGTTTGTGACTAGTTTGTATTAAAATAAATATTATATTAATAAAAAATACAATTTAAATGGTAAACGTTATATTGTTTGCAACTGTCAAATACAAGTTGAATATTTAACTGTCAGGTCTTTACGACGTTGTAAAATTTCCATAAAAAACGTTCGGGATCACGCGTATGACCTCAGAGGCGTAATCGGCTGACCGATTCATTTTTGAATTTCAAATTTGATTTCCTCAGCGCAGGCCGCATTTCAAAAATTTTTATTTCGGTTATAAATTTCATTTGATATTATTTTCAAGAATTAAGGTGGTTGCAGCGCTCCATTGGCATTTTCTCAAATCCATGTCAAAAATATGAAAATTACAAAATATAAAGTTAATTGAGTTATCATAATTGTAAAACAAATTTGAAAAAGATTGACCGTGTACCTTGCGAGATAATCGGATTTGAAATTTGTAAATTTAACATGTAAAAGCATAGGGAACTCAGTAAAAGTTTCGAATTTCCGTAAAATAAAATAGTTATGTCCATGTCAAGACGCATAAAAATTAGTCTACATGTAGGATAATATCTTACAAAATGCCAAAAAAAAAAATTAAAAATTTTGACCATCTGGTTTGTCCGTAAATAATTTTTGAATATGATGCAATTTGATTTCTGAAGAACCGTATAAGTTTGGCATCGTCGCATAAATTAAAAAAGTTTCATGTCGGTGTCAATTTTGAAATTAATATAATTTCATTATATAAATGTATGGCACTCGAAGAAGATATTTTCAATGGAAAGTTTTTTATATTACTAATTTTAATAAAAAAATTAAAATGAATTTTAATAGAAAAATAAAAACTAATTTAGATAGGAAAAAAATTGGAAATCATGGGATTCGATCCAACCATCACGTGTGTATGAGGTCGGACGCTAGATAGTTACGCCATAAGCCTATTATCAATTCTTTTCTACACAAAGTATAATTATAAAAAGAATTAAGGTTTCCAAAAGCGTACTTTTTAGAATTCATTGCAAAATGTGTAGGGTTACGGTGTTGATAAAAATTTCATCTTGTAATGAATTGCCCGTTACGTGAGCGAAGAATACTATTTAAATATATTTGACGTTTGATTATTTAATTTAAGAAAGGGTGCTAGATTAATAATTTATATTATAACTTATTGCGGCGCTGCCAAATTGAAACATCGCAAATGATCCATGAGTCAAATGAGTTATTGTAAATTCTTGAATAAATCAATGTTTAAATAATACAATCGATTCTTAATCCTCACACATTCGTTTTTAATATTATAATTTGCAATACCATTATCACAATTTTTAAAGCGTTGATAATAATTTTTTATGCATTAGTCACTCAAAAACTAGACTGGATCGCTCCAACTACCTTAATTGGAGTTATCACTAAATTCGATACCATGCATCATCCCTATTGTGAGGTTAATTATAGTCCGACACCACTGCATTTTATAATTAAAATATTATAAATAATAAAATTCTACCTTATAATATTTCATAGTTTCCACGAGTTCCCCATTTTTGACAGTCACAATTTTAATTACACATTTTGTTAAAATTGAGGGTTTCTTTTTAATTAAGTTGACATGTTGAAATTAAATAATTTTGATTGTGCCGTTTTGACAAATTCTTACATTAGATTATACTCGTCCGATTCACTATAAACTTGTTGGAAGTTTCGCGCGCTATTATTGTTCTGCGAAGAATAAACTTACACCAAAGTAATTTTCAATTAAAATAGTCCACTTTAAAGATTTTACGCACTTAATAATTTACAAATAAAAATTTAAAACGCGATATTCGTAAGAACGCCGTGTTGATTTTAACAAACTGCAAAATGGCGAAAAAAAACAAATGAAAAACTTGAATTTTGTGACAGAATTGAAGGTGGCTGGATGATAAAAAAAAGCAAGTAGATACCTGTAATTTAGGTGAAATTAAAAAATGTTTTTTCAACTTCATGTTCTGATAACTATACAGGACGTTACGAAAATTTAAAATCTTATTTTTAATACGTTATTTAGATAAATTCGTAGTTTTTTGTTAGCATTTCCTCATTATATTGTAATATTTTTCACAAACTTTTACCTTGGCGAAAAATCTAATGAAATTGAGATTTTAACAAAATTCGTTCTGATCGATTGATTGCTAGTATTATTACAAACAGGTAGAATCGTTTCTGTATTTTCGTGAGCAGTTGGTTAAACTTTTTGCCATTAATCAAAGTATGTACAGTGAGTAATAAAATTAGTTGGACAATATTTCAATATCCGGTTATCTTTAACCAAAGGATAGTTTCTATAGAAATAATTATTGTATAAATTGTTTGAATGGAAATTATCCTTCGGTTAGAGATAATCGGGTGATTAAAATATTTGGCTTAAGGTTTAACGACTTTTAAATCTCTGATTATCGACCGGTCCTTCAGCAAAAATATCGCATTAAATCTAAAATACATTTCCGTCCTTATAGAGTCGAGCAGAATACTGGCATAAAATTTTCAATCGAGAGAAATTTTACTGCTAACAAATGTTTGATTCATATTTCATCAAATGTGGTCCAACAAAATGTAGATATTAGATCCAAATAAGATATGTAGATCCAAAGTTGAGCAAATAGGAGGTTACAACAAATCAACGGAGTATGATGTTACTATTCGATTGATTCAAACATGATCCGAGCACATAATTGCGATTATTGTCTGACTGTGCATTAGAAAAACGCAGAAATGTAAGTTTTATTACACTGCGGTGTTTGGCTATAACAAACTTCGACACCCAACTGATTTGATTTGTACCAACCAAAATTTGTTATATTCGGTATTTGTACCATTTACTATAATTATTGTGAGGTTAGTTATAGTCCAACACCACTGCATTTTATAATTAAAATATTAGAAATAATAAAATTCTACCTTATATTTCATATTTTTCACATTACAAATGAGTTCCCCATTTTTGACAGTCACAATTTTAATTACACATTTTGTTGAAATTGAGGGTTTCTTTTTAATCAAATAGACGTGTTGAAAGAAAATAATTTTGATTGTGCCGTTTTGACAAATTCTTACATTAGATTATACTCGTCCGATTCACTATAAACTTGTTGGAAGTTTCGCGCGCTATTATTGTTCTGCGAAGAAAAACTTACACCAAAGTAATTTTCAATTAAAATAGTCCACTTTAAAGATTTTACGCACTTAATAATTTACAAATAAAAATTTAAAACGCGATATTCATAGCACGCCGTTGATTTTAACAAACTGCAAAATGGCGAAAAAAAAACAAATGAAAAACTTGAATTTTTGTGACAGAATTGAAAAAATGCGAGTAGATACCTGTAATTAAGGTGAACGTTTTTTCAACTTCATGTTTACAGGACATTACGACAAATTTAAAATCTTATTTTTAATACGTTATTTTGATAAATTCGTAGTTTTTTGTTAGCATTTCCTCATTATATTGTAATATTTTTCACAAACTTTTACCTTGGTGAAAAAACTAATAAAATTGAGATTTTAACAAAATTCGATCTGATCGATTGCTATTATTATTACAAACAGGTAGAATCGTTTCTGTATTTTCATGAGCAGTTGGTGAAACTATTTGCCGTTATTCAAAGTATGTACAGTGAGTAATAAAATTAGTTGGACAATATTTCAATATCCGGTTATCTTTAACCAAAGGATAGTTTCTACAGAAATAATTATTGTATAAATTGTTTGAATGGAAATTATCCTTCGGTTAGAGATAATCGGGTGATTAAAAGATCTTTGTAATTTTTTCAAGTATACTTTTTTTTCATGTGATTTTCTGCGTATGCTGAGATCACGTAACCCAATCAAGCAATTTTTTATTATTAGAGTGTGAACCCCCTAATAAGGGTTCTTATCTACTATTTGAAAATTCCCAGCAGGTCCTGTTGATTACGAACGAAGTAATTTTGGAAAACAAAAATTATTCACATAATTAGGTAGCTTACCTTTACACTGTAGTTCTTTTCCCAGTTGTACTGTCGAATATAGTCCCTCCTTTCCATAAAGTCGAATCGTGAACTTCAATGGCAAATAGCATACAAACACATATTTCTTTATCGATTTCAATGAAAACTTTTTTTTAAATGAACACTTCTCACATACAAAACTGATTTATACATAACTATTAAGCTTCGAACAGGCATGTGCATAATAGATTCGTACTCGCCACTTTGTTTCAAACCGCTCGCGAAAGATTTAAGTTATTGATAACCGCGTACCCGATTTATTTGTGTCTATCTGCTAATAGTTCTGGACTGATGATTTCCTGAAAAAAAAATGTTTCTTACTGGTTATTTTTATATTATGTTATTTTATTATATAAAATTTTTGCACAAATCAACGATGAACCGTATAGTACAATGCTCTATACCAACAAGCTCACGAGTATTCATTCTATCGACAAGTTAAATTGATAAAAATTAAAAACAATTTTATTGCATTTATATTAATGTTTTAAAATTAAATGAAATTCATTTTTTGGATCGCAAAGAAAAGTCAGCAATAGTTCTTCGGCTATAAGTGTACTTTTTTCTTGTGAGTACATAGAAAATAAATGTAACTTTTCTAAAAAGGTTCAAATGTTCTAAATGAAAATACGGCAGGAAATTGACTTGAGGAAAACCCTTTTTATTGTTTTATGTAGCAAAAAAAGGAACCTACGTGAAATTACTCGAAAATCCGATTCCTTTACTTTTTGGCCAGTACTTTGTTCAGAATTGAATTGCATTTTAAATGATGGAAAACAAGAAGAGCTTCGGAACTCTAAAGCTCTGTTTGAGTGGTGATTGGTACAAACTATCAACTGTAACCATAACCATTATTGATAAGAATTTTATATTCTACCAGAAGATTGGTACAAATTTAGCCTTATCTAGCTTAGTTTTTAAGATGAAAATGCATAAAAAGTCCCATTATTTTGTTGTATAATTGCTATTTACTAATAACTTTCTAACCCGAACCAAAAGAGGTAGATCGTACTTCATAATAAATACGGAAGCATCTAATCTAAAACAATTCTTTTTTTATAATGGTGGTGACCTGTGCAAATTCATTTAAGAAAATTTTCCCTAGATTTAGCTAATTCGCTTGTACAAGTCACAAAAACAAGATCATTAATAAAGTTTTTACAAGTTGGACTGTCGGACACCTAGTGGCACATCCCAAGTTTCAGACTTCAATTTATACGTACAAAATTGTGAAGACAGCTATAGTGTGTTTGGCAACCATCTTATTGAATTTCGATAAAACTGATATAGAATTTTGATAGCCAGTGACTATCAAGTATTTGTAAAATGTAAGAAAAACGTATATTTAGTTCAAAACCGCCAAATCATCAATCCACTAAGTTCCAGTATTTCAATAGCTGGTTACTCTAACCAGGAGATAAATTTTTTAGAAGTCATTATCAGAATTGTATCTACGAAAGCTATCCGTTGGTTCAAGATAAGCTGAAGATTAAAATACTGGGTATAAATGAAATAACCTTTATACCCCAAAACGAGATCCATCTGAAGAAATCAAAACATAAGTATAAAAATTATAAATTTAAATAAAATAAACTAGGAATCATTTATTGGCTTCTTGAATATTATGATATCCAGCAATATTTCTTGGAAAAAACTCAAATTTATTCTAGTACAACAAACACAATTTAATCATTTCTCATCTAATTTTACACAAAACCAGAAGACAAAACGAATCTACCTGCAGAAACGTTTCAAGATTGTCATCAGTTCAAAAACTAGATCGAGAATTTTTACAACACAAAATACAAATAAACAGAAATATTGAATAAACTAAACGAGCATTCACATTAAGGGACTCGGGTTACGAATACCTCTAGTCACTTAACAAATCGGCTCATAATCAAAATTTTCTAACTTTTTGTATAAAATGCCTTGGTGCATTCGTACACTAAGTCATTGGATTCGGGTCAAGTCAAAATTTGTTCGAAAATTTTCATTATGAGCCGATTTGTTAGTGACTAGAGGTATTTGTAACCCGAGGGTTCACTGTATGTATATTAAACCTTCCTATTACTAAGCTAAAATTTCAATTAATAAAAGACTGCAACATTCATTATATTGTACCTATACAGCTATCAACCAATTTCACTTTCTAAGACATTATCACATTATCATCCAATATCCTATTTACAGCAACTTAACACGGCAGCACAAAATACCAACACTTTGAAAGATGTACTCGATTGTAAACAAATCCTACAATTTTTAGAAACTACGGAAAAAACTGGGATGTAACACATAATTTATTGTAATATTATGATCGTTAATAGCCATTGTGGTTAAAATGCCTATCAATATGTTAATATTAAAAGAAACAAGGTTGCAAAATAGCAACGATGTGAATTGGGCTTTTCTACGCATCTTCTAGTTTTAGCAAAACTTAAATAAATACATTCATCCAAAGAACCTTTTTTCAAAATCATCCAGCTAGTATTTTTCAGATTTTTAAATTTTACTCTTTCAATGCAAAGACTAAATGTGTCACCTTAATCTGATGGAATCTATAATGTTAATGGAACGAGAAATTTGAAAATGTATTGTAGGCTTTACATCAAGACTGGAAAAAATGTTCGTAAAAGAAAACATAACTATTTTTTCTCCAAATACAATTTTACCTAACAAATAATTAAAGTATGATCTCAGTTTACAAAACCTTGGAAAATTATTTAGACAAAGTTAAACTTGACAAGGCAAAGGCATTTCGGCAATCTCTACCCGACAACCGAAGAGATTGCAGAAACTCCATCAGCTGTGTACTCAAATTTGTTGAGGAAACAGAGCTGATGGAGTAATAAACGAACGCGGGGCACAATAAACTTAGAGTTTCAGTGCAGGTGGGCCTAGTACCACACCCATTCAGCTTAATAATAATAATTAATAATAAAACTTGACCAATGATTGTACATTGGAAAACCATCGACCATTCGTCGATGGTTTATAACAAATATGAGAAGTAACATATAACGAGAACACCAAATTGCTTTTCTGTTAACTAAATTCTGAATTATCGTAAAATATAAATGTCCTACCTTGCAACTGTTCTGTTATAATGTCCAAACATTTCAATATTTTTGACAGTCACTTTTAATATTTTGAACTCTTAACCACAATGTTTTACTCACACCAAAAATGCTAAACAGAATAATTTATTGTTACTTGCTGGCACCGATTTTAAGATATTTAACGCATTTTTTTTAATTTGAAATGCAACAAGTAGGCTCTGTTTTCTAATAATTTAGAATATCGCAAATGACATGGTGGGTAAACAATTTCACACTGTCATTTAAAAACAATTGAAATGTACTACAAACTTTTGTTTAACTGTATTCTAAAAATGAATCATTGTTTTTTATCAAACGAAAATACTTATTAAAAAACCTGCACACACGTTTTTTTTATTTTTATCTAAGGTCCTAAACATTGTCAGCACAATAAATAACTTTCGCGTAATCTAGAAATAATTTTTAATTTCGATTCTTTATGTTACATTTAACCTATAAAATACATTCGCTTTATTACGATACTATTACGGATATTAAGTATCGATAGATACTTAATCTGTATTTTATAAGTTTTTATAGCATCACACACTACTGTTTAGTTTGGTGTGCCCCCTAAGTGATATTAATGCAATTGATTCATCTGATGCAAACCGAATTAATTTGTTTACTCAATTTAACTAAAAATTTACACAATAACAAGAGCTGTCGATAGAATACATTTATGTAATTGTTGCAGGCAATACAAAATAATTATCGATCACTTACCAAAAGTTAAAGATGATGGTCGTGATTTGACAGCATTGATGTTTGACAATATAGGTGTAATCGAAGCTCTAGGAACTGCAATTCAATCTGCCCTTCAGCAATCCGTGATCTAAAGCAAAAAGGTTATGTTTTAGCAAAATGCTTCGGTAACTATCGATAGTAAGTTTTAAAAATAAAAATATTGTTTTCACAATACAGGCAGTTGCAATCAGTTCTTGGTGTGAACAAAAGTAATTTAAAACAAATCAACTGCGTTAGGAAAATTATCATAACCTCTTGAAGAGGTGAAAATTTTAAAATAATTAAAACAACTTAATTACAGGCACTTACCATTTATGTTGAAAATTCATTACAAAAGTGCTAGTCGAGGATCAACATATTTCATCAACACCATGTTAAAAATAAAGCGCAATTTTTACCTAAAACAAAACGATTTTTAGAATATAATTAATTCAGATGAGCAATTTTTCTTACAATGAGTAATTTTGAAGCGATTATGACAATAAAATCTAAATATTGAAAATTACGGAGCACAAACGGACGATCCTCACTCTAACAAGGCGGAAAGACGACTGACGCAAATTCTCAACGCCTTCGCATTGGTTACAACACTACCGAATTGCCGAATACGAAGCCGACGGCACCGTTCGGGTATTAAATTTTCAAAAACTCACAGAGCTATCTCGCTTTCTCTCATTGCATTTATGGAAATGGTAATAATTGGAAAATTTTTTCGATTTTAAATAATTTCGAATGATTTTGAATTAAATATTGCTTTAAAATACCCCAATCGATTACGTTGGGACACTTATTTTGTAACATTTAATTATACAAATGAGTTACACAGTGAAAATGTCCAACTCGAAAATTTTTATGACAATTTTCGATGGAAATGAATTAGAAATGATTAAATTTAATAAAATATACCCTACATAGGTCATTTCCACCTAATTTATTCTTTCAAACACGATATCTACGAAGGAATCGTATTCTAATGTCCCCGGAACCTCAAGTCGTCGATTAGAGATAAATGCCACAATGATGTGTTATTTTTTCAAAATATCAATAAAGAGCCTTATTTTACATTCCACACGTGTGCCCCTATACTTAAAAATGCATTTAAAGCGATTTTTTTACCAAAATTGAATTAAAAGTCGACCTAACCTCAAAATAATTAATTTTGATATTTGTTAATTAAAATTAACTTGTGCATAATTTAAAATGGACTAAAACGATTGTTAATTATGTTAACTATCCAAAAATTATTAAATTAGTTTATTAATTATGATTCCTCGAACAATTTTTTGAATCAAAATTTTTAGGTTACTTTCCTATTTTGTTGAAAAATCCTGCATTTATGCAGTATTCCTTATGAAAATCTTCATCTTGAATCGTAGGATTGAATTTCAAACAATATGCTGGCATTAGAAAGCATGGGTTTCAAGCTTTTGAACTTTTATTTGTATGATCCGAAAGAGCTCCGTAGTAAGGTACGAGTAAATAAATGTTATATAGTTTCTAATCTTATTTGTTTTAGGTGAAGGCTATTCCTACCTGCATGGAAATTTACTTTGCAAAGAAACCCGATGCCATTAAAACCACCTGTAACATAACGAAATAAGAAGATCACGCAAGGAGACCTTTTAACTTGCTCGTTGTTTTGTTGAGGTTTATTAAAGAGGGGCTATGATAATAATGATAAATTTTGTCTGATCTGTACCTACTTACTTGGATAATTAAGAAGTTTTTATATGATGAGCCGATAAAATATTATCGAGAAAGTAGCCAACCAACGATGAAGTGCTGCAAACGTCGACCCAACCTGAGAAAAAAAATAGCGAACGTAACATTTGGCCCTTTTTGGGGTCCTTATTTATATGCGATGCTGAGTTTCTTATTACTGTCTGGTCAATAAGGTGGTCATAGTAAAAATAAAAAATTTAATTAAACGCTTAAGTTAATTTATGTGAAAAGTTTGACAGGGTTTTAAGTTTTGATAAAGGGTGTCCAATATTACAAACAGGATGATCAATTTATTTATAAAACAAGACTTTCACTGTTAATCGGGATGTTTAACTTGGAAAAAAAATAAAATTTTCAGTGTTGACATTAATTTTTACTTTACAATAAAATTTTTGAATTTTTTTTTAAATTTTAGTTTTATTTCCTTTTTATTAAATTTACAATATCGCTTTTTTTTTAAAATTCATTGTTTGTTCAATGATAACAACTGTAACTTAAAATTAACAATTAATCTAATATAAAGTTCATCAATCGATCAATTTCACATCTCGTTTACTGCTAATTTTTTAAAAATCTCATATGGTGCTTTGTGTTAGTGGTTTACATTTTTATTGAAATTTTGTAATTTCGTCTAAACAGGTCAATGTGTAATTTAGAGAACATCTTTTATTGTATTAAATTCCTGTATTTAAATATACAATTTTCTATTGCACTGAATTTTTCATTTTCTTAAGGAAGTTTTAGCTGCGCAGCACCCAGACGGAGTTTTAAATAACATAACTATGGGTTTCGATATGTTGACATCCACGGCAAACAAGGGTTGGTAAGTATATTTTTGCTTACAATAGCAATTTTCCATATTTTTTATATTTTTGCAGGCTGCCGTTCTATAAGAAAAAATTATATTACCTCACAGGTCTTCTGATACTAAACCAGTTACAATCTGAGTTATTCTTGAGTTCATACTTACTCGACACAATTTTCGACTCGAATCTCTTGCATGTAATTTATGCCTAAATTAATAATAAGCATGGTAATATTATTTGCAGTAATACCAATCTTGGGCTTTAAATAATCTGACTTGGTAGCACACATATTATCACTTTCAATATCCTCTTGATTTCGATCAGATACTTCAATTGGATATCGTAAAAAATACTTTTCATAATCTGGAGTTAAAACTTTTTTTATTTCATCATCTGGGTATGATGCGACGTCTACACAAAAGTAGCTGTACTTTCCAAACAATTTGGTTCTGTAAAAAAATTTACTGTAGAAAATAAAGAAAAAAGATATAGCCTCACCGTTGTCATTCGTGGAAATTTCCCTGTAAGGTAATATCGAACTGCTGCTTTTGGATATCTTAAAAAAAATTAAGAGGATGCTTACTTTATTATTTTAGAAAAAAAACATTTATTTATATTGCTATAGTTTTGTAACGGCAGAAATTATAATAATAATAACAAAAATATTTTTATAAAATACAAAGTGAATAGGAATAAGTAAACATTTACGAATGTGTTTTAGTTCCATGACTATCGCTATTTGATCGACAATTTTCGTATTTTTTTATTTGATCTCTGCCGTTACAAGGCATGCAAAATTAATTCTTTCGGTGACCAACACCGTTGATATTCCATTTTTTAAATTATAAAATAAGTTTAAAAAGTTAGAACAACATACCATAACAGCACATCCCGTAATAAAAATTGCAAGTACACTTTTTAACATAATAAAAAAAATTAAAAACAATAAACTCAATAATTATCGATGATTTTTGTTTGATGTATCAAATTCAACTGAAGCAAATAATAAATAAATCAAAAATGTCTACGGTCAGCTGAAAAAATACACAATTTTAATAAGAACTGCATGAGATCAACGCGAATCAAGAATGAATCACATTTAACACAATTAAAAATTTTCGATGTATTTATTTACAAACAAACGGAAGGAAGTTATTAAATTTTATAATTAATTATAACGTAAACATTTCTTTAATTTTTTATCTTTACTATATTTATACGCGCACATACTTTTCTTTGTGTAGGAAGGGGGATTTCTTTTATACATTAAACCACCCTTTTATTCTGTGACAGTATTGAAAGACCCCCCCCCCTCCCCAAAAGAACTACAACATTGGGTTTGAATTATTAGTTTAATAAACAAATTGCAGTTTTTGGAGAGATGAAGGTATGTAATACTCCCCTGAACCCCCGGTCTGTGCAATTTATTTTTATCCGAGGTAAATTGAAGAAATTAAAAAAGTATTTTCTCTCTCAACAAATACACGGTTAAAGATATTTTTCTTCTCACCTACTCTGATTTGTTGATCGTCTGCTCTTCTGTCTCAAAAATCGCCTAAGGCGATTTATATTTTCAACTATAGCATCAGCGGTTAACCTGTAGATAAATTTAAAAAATTGAGAAAACCACAATTGTGGTTTGTCATCAAGAAGACAATAAAGTGAAATTCAAATGTGGGAAAATTTTCCATATCAAAACTTTAGTGCCTCTTCACTTTTGGCTTTATTGGTTTTTGCTCTTTTCATTTTTGATTGATTTCAAAACAGAACAATCGCCACTGCTTATCACACGTGGATTTTCTCTAGACGCACGAGGATGTCCGTGGACGTCAGTATTAAATCGATCAAATTTTTATATTCGTGGAGTTTCCTTTCTGTAACCACAATTTTAAATTGATTTGATAAATTACCACTAGCTATCTTGCCAATCTTCTTGGTTAAAGTTTAAATATAGCTTTTGTGCTAAAAAAAACTTTTTAAAAATATAAATCAGAAAGTGGCCGTTTGAGAGATGGTACACCTTGCAATAATAAAATTATTTAAATTTTGTTACATGTTTTCATTGGATGATCCATGGGTTCTTTCAAAACTGCCATAAGGTTTGCTCATTTGATGCTATACAATCAAAGATATTTAATTTTGAAACATCTAATTTGAAAATTATCAACATCAAAATGAGATTTTCTTGTGAATACATCACATTAAAGAATATAATAAAATAATTTTTATTTAAATTTACGATCGACAGCAAAATTTGTAGCTTTAAAATCTAACAAACTCTGATGTGTCATTAGGACGAGGGGTATTTCCGTTTCCGCACCTTGTATATAAAACGAAGCGACTTCCCATTTCTTTCATTCTAAATCGGTTGTTCTTCGTTAGTTTAAATAATTTAGTGCGATTATTTTCTGCAAATCTTTAATCTTAATTGCACATTTCTTTAATTGACCGTTTAAATATTTGCTTTATTTACTGATTTCGTTTGCAAAAACATCGGTGACATCATTATTTCACGTTATTATTATTATTTTAAAATTTTTTTTATCGCAATTATGTTAAAAAGTATAACTGCTATTTTTATAATAGGATTTCGACTATCGGTAAGTTTTTTTTTAAATATTTAAATAAATTTTCGAAATCAGCAGCTCAGTGGCGTAGCCTAGTCCGAAGGATCTTAAGGGCAAAACGCTCTTTGGACCTCACGAAGCTACGCTACGAGCTTAATAATTATTTTCTACTGAACTCCGTCCGCCATTACAGAATTTTATGTCTTAAAACTTCTTTATTCCAGGTATGCAGGACTCCACCGTAGAGATTAATAGTGAATACGATGGTAAGTGTCAGAATATACAGAATAATTTTAATTAAATTACATAAAACTAATGCCCATTCCCCATAAGAGGACGTCTCGGGGGGGTAGAAAATTTTCATTTTTCAAAAGAAAAACATCTCACGTAATTAATGGACGTCCCTGGGGTTTTTTTGCTCGGGTGGTTGTCGTACAAGTTATTGTAAAACAAATACTGGTTTTGATGGGCGCCAGGTAAAATTAATATAACAAAAAAGATTGCTAAATTAAAAGTGGATGTGTCATTTTTAATTCTATTGATTTCAGGCCTATATCTGAAAAAACCAGTATGCAAAGATAGTACTGCCATCTTATGTCTAGAAGTCGAATCCTACCCATCTGATAGATTAATAAGTCGTTTGGCAGAATTGGATACGATCTTAATGGAAGCACCTAGTGGACATGAAGAACTACGCATTGACCATGACATTTGTACCACTGCTACAAAATATGTTTATCCTAAAGCTGCACGTAATGCAGATGATATTTTCAAGTATATTGTTAATATAAAAAATGTGTACACTCAAGTAGTGAGGCAGGAAACATGTCACGGGTAAGAACAACAAATAATATTAACTCAGTAATACACGATTTCTTTATCTAGAGATATCTATTAGATAAATTAACAAAGTAACCAATCAGACAGCAGCAAAACAAAACAATCAGAAATGTGATTGGCTATTTTGTTAATTAATCGCATAGTAACCAATCATACAGCAGCAAAACAAAACAATCAGAAATGTGATTGGCTATTTCGTTAATTAATCGCATAGATAGGTTATCTAAGAGATACTTCCCTAGGTGAAAAAATCGGGCATAAATTGTAAAGCGAAGCAAATACTAAGGAAAAGCAGTGTTGGTGTGTTCTCGAAAGTCTTAATGACATTGCAATTAATAATAAACGGTCGGTTGCCGAAGAAATCTTTATAAAAGTTACAAGAACTCGGGGAGGAACTTGGAAAAACTCCCAAAAATTTTGGGGAACTTTTTTCAAAACTACGATCTTGACGTAATCTTACCCATGCAAAAAGAAGTGCAAAAATTTTGAGAAAAAACTCTTTCTCAAAAGAGAAATTTTCATTATTATTAAAAACATAATATTTTTTTTAGAAAAAACGCGACCTGCGACGTGGTGGATGCAAAAGGGTATAAATCGCACTGTCAACAAATATATACTTACCAACGCTTGTTGGCGTTCGACAGCTTTTTGATATAACTACCGACTTTTTCAAAATTCCATCTGGATGCTGTTGCATGACCAAAGAGTCAAGTGATAATAGCACCAGATCGAATTAGAATTCATGACGAAGGCAAATTTTCGGACGGAATTTCCACATCACGACAAATTACATTAAAATATTTTTTAAAAGGTTCAATCAACTATTTTATTAAATATTGTTCAGATAATTGTTAGTGTAATAGATAAAAAAAAAATTTAAGTAATAAAAATTTTAATTTAAAATATTTTTTGTGAAATTTAACTTGGTGAGACACTGCCTCTCCTGCCTACCCATGACAAGTCGCTGCTGAATAATAATCTCAGATTTCTGTAAGTTTAATAATAAAAAAATAAGCTTAAAAGAAAAACCGTCAAGTAGTCGTCGCATGTTATACCAATTGGACCTCACAAAACGTCCCAGACGCCTTGAGTTCTAACCCAATTAGTTCAACCACTCTGAACTTATTGGAATTCCTGGTGACAGTTCCAATTCCCAGATCGGGATTTATACCATTTTTAAAGTGGATTATGAAAGATGAGGTCTAATTAGCGTATAAAAAATAAAATTTGGGGTCGGTTCACAAATTTTAGAAAAAACGGCTTTAAAATTAATTTGACATGCAATTTTATCAATGGTTCTTTTGAACTGAAACCCCGTCCACCGAAATTAAACAAGGTTGTGGGGACAGTAAAGATACCAGAATCTTGTTTTTTACAACGAATTATAAAGGACGAGAGTCTAATTAACTAATAAAAAAATTAAATTTGTGATCGCACAACAAATTTTGGAAAAATTCACTTTTTGTGTAAATCCGCCTCCCTGCGCTCCGCTACGGGCACTACAAGCGGTTTTGATAAACGCTTTACTTACTAAAAACATCCCCCAAGACGATCCAACTCGACAAAGTGTAGAAGTTGACCCGACGGATGTCAGAGAGCGGCTAACTCCCTCCTAACGCTGCTCTAGTTATCCCCGCCCTGTGGTTGATTCGTGCATATCAAAGCACACGCACGAAAAATTGTAATTTTCAAAATTAAATTGTGGCATTATTACAAGTCCGACAACATTGATCCTCACCTTAAAGAGCTTGTATTTTTCTGTTCTTTCGTTTGATAAAGCCAAAAAGTGTATTTTCGAGTTTGGGATTCTTAATTCTAGCCGAGAAACCGTCAAGTACTCGTCGCATGTTATACCAATTGGACCTCACAAAATGTCCCAGACGCCTTGAGTTTTAACCCAATTAGTTCAACCGCTCTGAACTTATTGGAATTTCTTCCTATAATTTTCGTTTAGCTGATTAGCTTCTATTAAAGTTCCCTGAGCTTCCAAAATTTAGTTCAAGGTAGGCACCAAATACAATATCGTAATAATCCGATAATCCACATTAAACCGCTTAAATCCAATATGATCATAATTTAACTATATAAGAAGATTTAATTATTCTAATATCAAACATTACAAGCACATCGGAGCAAATGAATATTGGATTTTTGAATTATACAAAAAAGAGAACTCGTAAAATGGCAAATTTAATGGATTTTGATTGTTTGGGAGTTTTAGGACAAGGTAGCTTTGGAAAGGTACATAAAGTACGAAAAATTAATGGAGACGATGCCAACGAAGTGTACGCCATGAAGCAAACAAAATCAGAACATGAAGACTGTTTCACCACAGAAATAGACATTTTAAAACAAATTAGGCATCCATTTGTGGTCGAACTCTTTTACACGTTTGAGGATGAAGACTGCTACTACATGGTAATGGAGTACCTGTGTAGAGGCACTCTGTCAAATATTTTAGAACGCACGCCCATTATGTCCGAACAACAAGCATCTTTTTATATCAAAGAATTGATTTTGGCTGTAGAATATTTGCATAGCAAAAAAATTATCTACAGAGACCTAAAGGATAGTAATACCATGTTGGATGTCAGGGGACATGTAAAATTAATAGATTTTGGATTGAGCATTCAGTTGGAAGACCATTCCAGCTATGATTACTGCGGCACCATGGCGTATATGGCTCCCGAAGTTATTAGCAAAATTGGTCATGGATTTCCGGTGGATTGGTGGTCACTTGGCGTATTGCTGTATAAAATGACGGTAGGAACATTCCCTTTTCAAAAAAGTGCCACGACATCCGTTCGTGACGCCATATTGATAGGTGAATATTTTCTACCAGAATGTTTATCAGAAAATTTACAAAATCTGATAGGAAAATTATTAACCGCTAATACACGGAGAAGATTAGGTTACAATGGAGGAGAGGAGGTTAAAAATCACATTTTCTTTCGCAATACTTGCTGGAATGCTGTTATAAATTGTTTGGAGATTCCTCCATTTTTACCTCACCTACACGATGTTCTCACAGTGGAACCACCACCGGAACCAAATAATTTCAATTTTAAAATATCCTCTAATGCTTGTTGTTTGTCGAAGGTTTCAAATGATCAACCAAAATATGTGGAAGTGGCAAATGCCATAAAAAGAATATTCACCGACGTAATAACGCCCAAGAAAAAACGGAAAAACAAAAAAAAATTAGATATTGATTTAATATTTAATAATGATATATTTAATTAAATAAATTAATCAAAAAACTAAAATATATTTTAATTAAATCTTGGAACAAGAACAGCGCGAAATGGTTTGGGTGATATGGTAACACCATCGTATCCATCCAAAGAATATTTCAAGTTTTCGTCCTTCTTCAACACAAAATTATGCAACACGGCCGTAAAAAATATAAAAAGATTTGTTTGGGCCAGAGATATTCCCAAACAACTCCTTTTCCCTGAAAAGAATACAAAATAGGAAGTATTTTGAGAGATAATTGACACCAACCGTATCCAAATGGAATGAAGTAATTTTCTGGAATGATGACACTTCCATTGTTGTTTAAAAACCGTTCCGGATGGAAACTGAAGGGATCTTTCCAATATTTTTCGTCCATATGAATGCTATACAGGCTCGTTAAAACTATTGCACCTTTTGGTATTTTGTATCCGAAGAGATCGGCATCACGAGTGGCCCTATGGGAAATACCCAAAGGTGGAACGTTAACTCTTCTTTGAACTTCCAATAAAACAGCTTCGGTGTATGGTAAACTAAAACGGTACAAGAGTCACTGCAAAATTTCATCGAAATAAAATAAAATTAGATCTACTTAATTTTATCTTTCATGTGGGGCATACGATTTCGTCCAATCACGTCATCTATTTCATTTTGGACCTTCTTTTGCACTTCTGGATATTCCAGCATATACAAGATTGCGAAACTTAAAGTGTTGCTGGTTGTTTCCGATCCAGCCATTAGTAAGTCAAGACTCAAGGAAAGCAATTGCTCTTCTAAAAATTATCTTATGGTTTAACGCTTTAAAATTATTTTGATCAAAATACCATTGAAAGTGGAGTCACTCACATCGGCATCGCTCATTTTTTGCAAGAATGCGTCTATGAGGTCCCTCGAATGTGAAACACAATGACTTTGTTTATGATGTTCCAGCGTATCCTGCGTATATACAAAAATAACTTAATAAATATCAACATTGATTATAGCGTATCAGATACGACCACCTTATGGGAATTTTGAAAAAGTCCAAGCAAGCGGTTAAAATTGTTTACCTTTAAAAATTTTTGCAGCCTGGTGAGATTGACAACCAACTTGGAATATCCAGAAATCTCGGGTAAAAAGTATCGAACAGAAGGCATTTGATTTAGCAAGCCTCCCGATAAATCAAATATTCGAAACAATTCGTGAATGAGTTCCAACAAATCTTTTAGTCTAATATCGTCTAAACTGAATCTTTCTCCAGCTATCATGGTCCAAAGAACATTTAAAACGCTGATATCGAAAACGTTGTGCATTTCAACAGGCGCTCCACATTTCCTCCGCAACAATTCAAGCACTTCCAGAGATTCTTCGATAATTTTTAATTCCATCTCCCTTTTCCCGTAACCAAAACTTCGCAAATGTTGCAACGAAAATTTTCGTTGCTGTTGCCATAGTTTGCCTTCCGAAAATACTATTCCTAAAAACAAAACCATACTTAAAAAATTTTCTTTGTATATTAACAATTGGTGGATGGACTATGCCCAAACGACCTTTGGCAAAAGTGTCATTTCGGTTGGAAAGTTGTAAGGAAAATACAAAATTTTTGACCACACTGTACATCTCTAAATTTAATTTGAAACTTTCTAATTCTAACTGTAGTTTTTTTCTACGGATAGAACATGATTGTAAAAGTTCAAAATAGGATAAAGAAGTTTATCGAGACATAGGTCAGTACTTATCAATAGACAACGGCATTCCAAACTGGATTTTTGTAACAACAACAACAACCAGTTATCATTTAAAACAGGTTAATTAAAATTCAACTGGCGCAGTCAAACTTCACTTAAATTACATTTTCGATGCACCAAAAAATTACCTTAGAAAAAAAAACCGTTATTACCTAATCTTTTCCCAAACGTTCGAAATCGAAAGAAAAATCCATCCGGACGGCCGTTAAATTCGTCTCGTGTTAGAACTTCCTTGACGTTATTTACTCCAGAAACGGCGACAACAAATTCTCTGCCCATTCTTAATCCTACGACAGGACCATAGAATTTTGCAAAATTTTCCCAAACCAAATGGTGGTAGCCAAAAATAGAATACTTTTTGACGTACTGAAAATAATTTCCCACTATTGGATACCATCGAGGTCCTGTAATAAAAAGTGTACACTTTTCCTAAAACGATTTTCCGCACAGTCTTCGTCCAATTTCTTTCCAGTTTTTTTGGCAAAATATGAAAAGTAATATTGTTGAAAATTTTTTACCTGGTGGAAAATTTGGCGGCTTTCGAATATCCAAAATACACAAAATTAAAAGTAGAGTCGCGATAACGAAAAACAGTGATAATAAAGAAATCATGGCGAAGCTGGTACACTTTTTTGATTGTATCTGGATGAAGTAGAAATAAGATTTGATTTCGTACCGGTTCCACTTATATACTCTCTTAATTTGTTAGCACTCAGCAGCAAAACTCATTACAATGAAAAAAGTTTTAAAAAATACAAACTTGACCCTTCTTACCTGCCCTATCTAAAAATACAAGTAAAAAATTATAATCTAAAATTCAAATCAGTTGGTTTTGTTGTACTTACGTAAGACGCTTTTAATGTGGATGGAAATCTATTTTTAAATAAATCAAGATTGTAGATGCTTCTTCTTGGTAAATAAATAGTACGTTGTGTATTATTAAACGAAATGTTTTTCTTTAAACGAAGAAAATAATTATTATATTAATTTAAATTACTCAATTACTATAAGAGTGGTTTAAGAGAGGAGTTCACAAGAGAGTAATAACAAATTTTAGATTAGAGTCATAACAATAGTCAAGGTTCAGTGAAATTTCAATCACTTTTTTAAAAAAATTGGCTCGAGGTAAGAAACCCGTCTTCGAAAGTACACTTTTCCTTATAAAAATGGTTCAACCAAACGAAAGAGCATAAAAATACAAGCTCTTTAAGGTGAGGATCACTATTGTCGGACTTGTAATAAGGCCACAATTCAAATTTGAAAATTACAATTTTCCCATAAGAAATACAATGTAAGTAAATTATTGCGAGGTATTACGTCACTAGGCAGCCATTCTATCACCAGTCCGTGTCCCACGCCTGGGTTGACAGTGACTAGTGGTGGGGAGATACCAGTCGCTCTCTGAGATCCGTCACGTCAACATCCATACTTTTCGAGTTGGAGGTACTTGGGGGATGTTTTTAGTAAGTAAAGCGCGTGTCAAAACCGCTTGTAAAAAAGTGTGTTTTGACAGCGCAACTACATCAAGAGACGGATTTACACAAAAAGTGTTTTTTTTTCGAAATTCGTTGTCTGATCACAAATTTAATTTTTTATTAGCTAATTACGCCATTTTCTTTCATAATTCGTTGTAAAAACCGAGATTCTGATATATTTACTGTCACCACAACCTATTTTAATTTCGGTGGGCGGGGTTACAGTTCAAAAGAGCCAATGAGTAAATTGCATTGTTAATAATCTTTTAAAGCCGTTTTTTTTCAAAAATGTGTGAGGCAACCACAAATTTAAATTTTTTTATACACTAATTAGGCCTTCATCTTTCAGAATCCACTTTAAAAATGGTCAAAATCGAATGACGGGTTTCTTACTCGTCCCCAAAAAAATTAACAAATTTTGTATTTATTAATTTCTTTTATTTTAAAATAAAAATAAAGAAATTCCTTTATATTCAACTTTGGTTATTGCCCTTTCAAAGATTTATGTTTTAATCTTCAATTATTTAGTGTATGTCGCGCCATCTGTCGCACATATTTCTTCGAATTCCCCTCTTAAACTCCATAGGTTCATCTTACGCGGACGATAGCATCCTATAAAAGAAGCTGAAAACCACGTTTACTACAAATTATTTGGTCCTCCAGGTTGAGAGTTGTCGCAGCGAAGGTATCGTCGGCACTCCTACCCAATACTTTGATATTATGTTAGTTTCAATATTAACTGGAATACGACAACCCTGCCTGATTTTTGATTGAGAGGCAGCTTTAGGCGAAACAAGATCCAATGAATCGAACAAAGATGCTGTTTCTATGGAAGCTCCCCGCCAGGCAATCTAGCGGTGTGTAGTTTACGTCAAAAAGCTCGCCGATCTATCATGCCCTAGTAGTTAGAGCGATCAAGTACTGATGCAAAGGCACGGTTCGATCCCGGAGTCTAGTAAGGAAAATTTTCTTTCTGACTCTTTCTATCCGTGACCGTCTCCCGTGCTTCGGAGGGCACGTAAAACCGGCGGTCCCCTGAGTTGATGCCTGCCAACATCAACAATAATTTACAGGCAAATTCCCCAACCCGGACTTAAGCAGCCGTGGTCTTAGACCTTTCTCTTAGAGAAAGAGGCTGATGAGTTGGCGGAATGGGCTGACAAGAAGAAGACATCTATCATCGGGACTTGTTTCTGAAAAAACAGCCCACACGACGGTCGGAGAGCTGTTTCTTGTTAGAACTAGCGGGGGCCTCCCGACGCTTCCGCGCGGAAACACCCTCTCCCAATGAATCTGACTCATTTTTGGCTCTCGAGCATTTTTGGCGCTCGAGCTTTTCGTCGCGCTTGAGCGCTTTTTGTTGGCGCCGAAATGCATTTTTATCCGCCCGTTTATTCGACGCCTGCCGGTCCGCCCCAGCCGGGAGAACTCTGCCTCTGCTCGCACTTGAGCGCCGTCCGTCTTTGAAAGTGCACGTGTGCGAGTCTCTCCCTTAAGTCTATTCGGACGTTCATTCTCGCTTCCGAAGCTTTTTTCGTCGCCCTGAAGCGCATTTCGTGCTGGCTGCTTCATCCTCTCGGGTAGGCCCACCCATTCGTCGGTTTTGCACCAATCCGATGAGCCTCTACCCTTATATACACTCGCGCGTCCGTTCTCGCTTGCGAGACCTCTTCGCCGCAGGTTTTTTCCCTCGCATGCACGCTTTTTCCTCCCATGTACGCTTTTATCCTTGTCTGCATGCTTTTTTCTTCATTTGAAGGGTTTTTCCTCCTCTGCACGCTATTTTCTTCGCATGCACGATTTTTACCTCACATGGACGCCTTTCTCTCGAAAGCACCTGCGTCCACCTTCCTGGGGCTCTGTTTTCGTTACTTTTTCGCATGCTCTATATTCACTTTTACACATTATGTACTTCCGAGAAGTGCAGAGATGGTTATTGGCCTGGCCAAAATTACTAATCTATTAATACTATAAAATCAATAGTTATGGTAATATGGCAGTTTGAAGGCATAAATTAAAAAATTGCTTTAAAGAAGGGTACTCCCCAAGGGTTTCGACTTGGACAAAATTTTATTTAAAAATTTGTCTTAGAAAAGTGTCCTTTATCGCCATCTCAAAGGTTCTCTACGGTCACAGGGACACCCTGTATATAAGCTCGTGTTCGTTCTCGCTTCCGAAAGTTTCAAACAGCCGAAAATCGGGGTGTCGGCGCGCATTTTCTTCCGATGGAGCTGCCCGCCGGGCAATATTGCACTGGGCAGCTTCTAGAAAAATTTGCTTTATATTTAAATACTGCATCGCAGTGCCTCCGCCAGCATTAAATAACTTTAGTGCCGTCCGTAGATAGTAGTAAATCCCTTTTAGCCCAAAAAAAACTGAACAAAAACTTTAGATTTTTTACAAATTTTGGATTCACTTTTTAAATTTTTTATTTTTAAAAAAAGCTGGTAGTTTTTTTATTAGTCGGTTTTCGAAAAAAAAACTGTGTTTTTGAAAAATATCGGCTTTTTTAACAAGTTTCTTGTTAAAAACTAGCCTATTTGATTTCAGAGCATTGGCCTTAACTCAAAAATAAACAATCTTTACTCCAATTGTCACTTTATTAGGTTTAGGGGGTGTCAACCCCAGCGGGCGTTCCACAGTACACAATCCCTATGATGTATCCAGGGCGTGATCTTTTCAATTTTAACAGTATTTGTTATCGAAAATTTAATCACTGTACATTACAGTGCTGTACCAGAATTTTTCTGGGGGAGGGGCTTCTACCGTTTATGAAAACTTCCTTCTGTACTACCTGCAAAAAATCTCCTACATTTCAGTTAGGTCTGGAACTGTATCTCCCCCAATATCAGAAGACAGAAAATTAATCTCTACTATCTGTAGATTATAGCAGTGGTTATTAGCCTTCTGCAACGTCTCAATAAGAAGGGCTTTCACACGATTCCATGTCAAAACACCGAAAGGCAAAACGCCGAAAACACCGAAAACATCGAAAACAAAGACGCCGGTTTTTCGGCGTTTTTGTTTTCGTCATTTTGACTTCGGCGTTTTTGTTTTCGGTCTTTTGACGTGCTACTCTTTTACACTATAAGACACCCAGATGATATCGCCAAAATTTGCAAACGAACCCAAATAGCACTCCAAATATTAGAAAATTGATACATCGAGTACTTTCTCGGTCAATCCGATAAAGACAGAGCTTGTTATTTTTACAAATAAAAGAAAACTGCAGGACATGATAATGGTAGAATGATGGAAACTCCTCTAGAACTCGATGGGATCAAGTATTTGGGAATAAAACTTGACAGAAAGCTAAATTAGGAAAAAGATCTGGAAATTCAGGAAAACGGAGATAGCTTTCTGAAAATATCGAAAGATGGTCATGGAGTCTTTTTCCTACGGCCACCCTCTTCCTATAGCTGTGGAATAATATGCAAGGAACTATGGGTCATATGCAGACAGGGTCTCAATTTGCGTCGGAGATACGTTCTGTAAAAGTGCAACATAATTCAAATCGACTCAAATCTTACTTAGAGATTTACTATGCCTAAGTGCCGTTTTAGCACCTCAAACCACTGTAATGAACATAGTACAATTATTTAAGTAGTAAAAAAATCCCTACACCCAAGAAATACTGCTGGTATTAAAATTATTTATAAAAAATCAACATTAACTTTATTATAAAAATAAAATAAATTAAATAAGATCAATCTTACTTATGGCAGCCACTAGAAATTTAACACATACGCCCCCGGTCATAAAATGGATAAGCTTTAAACTCTCCAACTTTCTTTCCATCTATAAAATTGTAAGCTTTGAAGCATTGTCCACATAAAAAAGAGTTGCGATGTGGCAAACGATCTGCGCAAGTTACAACCCAGGTGGCTTGAGAACAATAACAAATCGTGCACGTTTTGCTATAAAATCTTTGAAGATCCGAATAGTAGGGGTAATCGTTCTTGTCTAAACTATCCCGACTGTTTAATAACCAAGCATCACAAAATACCACAAGGTGTTCACACTTCCCTTGATGTTGATATACGTAAGGATAACCAAATCTCGGTTTCAAGTCACCGATCTTCGTATCTTGCATGGTTGCTGTTTCGAACGGTCCAATTGATACTTTTTGAGCCCACTCACGAATAACTTCAGAATAATCAATGGAGTTTCCATGTCGAGTATCGTTGTAAAAAACGCCATCGATAAATATAAATCCTGATGGATACAGATCCTAAAATTTAAAGAAACTATATTTTAGTTTTTATGACAATTAAGCCAAATTAATTACCTTAGGATTTGTAGAAGAAATTTCTTCTGTCAAATGGTCATATTCAACACACATTCCTCTATCGCTGTGGCACAAGATTTTGTCACGCAATTCGGTCAAAATATTTGAACTCAAGACGACAATTTCGTGACTAAATTTTAATTTTTGTGCGTAAAACGCTTTACTAATTTTTCTGGATACACCAAATTCAAAAGGATGATAAATTCGAATTTTCACCACAAAATGTTTCTCTACTTCCAAATTTATCGCACTGCATTTACCTGCGTCCTTGGCCATATGAGCAACATCTTTTTTTGGAAACCTTGTGTTAAGTTTAAACAGGTTTGTATAAGTTTTGAACTTCTTTTCACTCGGATCTTTTACTTCGGACGATGCGAGGTCATCTTTCTTGACTTGTGGAGGTTCTTCTGCTATCATAGTTTTCGCCAAATTCTTTTGTACAGTTTTGTCCGTAACTCCGAGTAAATGGAAGGACGCTTGTTCCACGGTTCTGTAGCTATTGAAAATTTTCCGTTCTTCCACACTGCATTTCTCAGTAAATTTATCAAAATTTTCTTTTAATTTCATGTGGTTGCTGCATGCAAATTTTGTGGGTGAATAGATCTTTTCCATTTTGTGGTGGCTCTTCACTAATCTGCATAAAATAGTTAATTATTAAAGTTCGAGATCTCATTTCACAAAGATATTCGTGACATTTCAATTAATAACAAATTTTTGAAACTTACCAACAGTTGTGAGGTTATGTATAATGATGTACAGTGGCGGTACTTAAACTGGGGTCCGCAAGGCAGTGGCTGGTGTAAAAGAATTACCAAACGCTAAAATTTAAAAATTATATAAACAACTTTTTTGTGTTACATTTCTGTGCTTTTTAATCATGAGAGTATACCCACTTTTTAATTTGAGAAAATACCCACCAAAACTCAAATATTTCCTTGCATTTCTTCAAATTTGCTTTTTTTATTCACACCAACAAACATTTTAATTTAAAAACATATTATTAGCATTGAATTCAAATCACTATTTCTAAGAGAATTTATATTAAAACCTGTTTCTTGGAATATACATTATCCTGGGCTCAAAGAATTAAGAGTGGATTACTTACTAGGTTCTTCGATTGTATAGTAGAGCAGTTTACTTTACTGGAAACATTCTAATTAACAAAGTTTCTGTGCCTAACATTTTAAATTAAGTTACTTACCAACCATGTGCTTCTGCCACTCTAGCAATTAATTTTTTACTTATAATTCAAAACCTAAAATTTTTTGTAAATAAATTAATTTGCTACGTTTTTATATATATAATTATCTATTTACCAGTTACCAATCCAAGCAATATTCCACGAAATTAGTGGTTCCAATGATACCTGATGAAAATATTAAATACTTCAATAAATCAATGTAAAACGGTTCGGTTGTGCGATAGACACATTTTCCATAATACATATCCAAAGCTATAGTAAGGGCAATGCCTTCTGTATAAGATATAATAAATGCAGTGTTACCGAAAGAAATTCACCATCCTCAGATGTACACTGACGTTGCAAAAAGCCGCAGTAATCTGCCCTCGGCTCCACCCTGTGAAACCTTATGTATGATGGTGTACCGATCGAGACGATCAACACTCATAGTGCAGGATCGAGACACAAGAGTGGTGGAGCCTAAAGCAATAATGGTTCACTCTCGTCTCGGCCAAATAGGACTTCTCTTATTTATTTAAAGGTTCAATAATGAGAACCAGCCAATCACGGCCTCCAGTAACATTTTTGGGTTCGAAGCTCGCAATATCACCGCCAGTTAACATAATAAAGAATTATTTTAATCGTAATCGGTAAAATTTTGTGTACTTTCTACCTCAAAAACTATTTAGGAATTTTAAATCCAAATTTGGTATTTCGTTTCTGCATATTGAGACTTAGAGCTTTAGATTTTGATTCAAATTGATTCATGAAAATTTTATTTATTTAATGTTTTCTTAATTAATACAAAGTTAATAGGAATTTCCCAACCAAATTTGATATTTTGCATCCTCACATTGAGACTTACAGTTAATTTAGTGTTGAATGAAAATTAGTTCAAGGAAATTATTTTTTTGTTTAAAATTATTTTTCTTTAATATTTCCAAAACTAACACGAATTTCAAAATGAAACTGGGTATTTTGTATCGACGTATTGAGATTTAAAGCCGATTAAATTGGTTCACGGAAATTATATTTTTTTATTTAATATTTAATTTTCTCTAATATTTAAAAAGCCAATATGAGCACATTGAGGCTTAGAGCTAATTAGATTTTGGCTTAAATTAGCTCACGGGATCTATTTCTTTTAATTGTTTAAATTTTTCTTTATTTCAAAAACTAATAAGAATTTCAAGAACAAATTTGGTATGATTAATTTTTATTAATCTTAATTTGGCATGATCACATACGATTTTTACTTTTTATTCAGAATTTTACCCAATTCAATTTTGCCAAAACCCATTTGGGCATAGAAAACCAAAATATTCAACACTGTAATTTTGACAACTTTCTTGACAAATCTGCCCATGTCTGGTCATATTAGTCGGTACTTTAATAAAACACCCTGTATATTTTGAACATTTTTTTTATGGTTTATTTAATGAATTAAATAAATAACTTTTGTGGAAATGACGGAAGTTCAAGGTCAGAATTTTTTACTTGGATAGTAGAGAAAAACTGAGTTCGCTACGTGGTTGAGCTATTATACAGGGTGTATCATTTAAAATTGTGTGAGAAAACACCTGCACAATAGCCCCCTTTTGCTTTTGGCAAGGATATTTATAAGGTAGAAATTTTTGATAACAAACCTAGGCCACCTAAAATTCACAAATTACTTGTGGGAATTTGCAGGGGCCAAAAAAAATGTGCACTGATTAAATTAAATAAAAAGATAATTTATTTTATAGGTACATTATTTTACTAAAATTTATTTAACTTATTAACAACCCATATATATTGTATATATATTTAAACTAATCGTTTTTCTTCTCGTAAACAAATTATGAACAAATTGTTAGATTTTGATTTTGTTAATAAGCTGCACGTGTGTTTTTTGATTTTTTGTAATAATATGTATTTGCAATAAAATGGTAGGTAAGTATTAGGTAATTTATTTTAGGTCTCGTTTACCAGCACGTGTTCAGATGCACAGCACCTAATCACACGAAGAGACGCTCGCTGTGTGGGGTCTCTTGTACAACAAAAAGTGAAAAATGACAACAAAAAAAACATAAAAAAGGTACAACAAACAGACATATAAGAAACAATTGATGATATTATTTACCACTTTAATTATTGTAACAACAACACAAAGGTAAAGGACCACAGTACCTTGCTCTCATATACAATTAACATTTATATATATATAATATAAACATAATATATATAATATATCTACTAATAACTAAAAATAAAACTTAATAATATCTATGAATAAAATTGTTTAGGATTATCTATAATTACAGAAAATTACATCGTTAGTCCATCACCACAGTTAAGCTAATGAGGGGTCGATCGAGACAGTATGGAATTAATAGTATAGAACAATGAGACCCCAAAACATGTATGTACTAACATTATTTTTTGTTTAACGATGAGGTGCAGTACAATCTTCGCCTTGCATGCCATACTCACATCAAAAATCGCGCGCACAAGCTATGCTAATGCTCTTCTATATTTATGAATGAATGCTACACTAGGATGCCCTTGAATCCCTCCAGAGCAACAAACATCTGGAATGTGTCATCAATGGTAGTAAAAACTCAAATCGATAACGTGATAAATAAAACATTTAGAACAGGGTGCTGTGGTCAAGCGCACTGCCAGAGCCAGAACGCCAGCCTCAACTATCTTATAAAAATATTTAGGTGGCACAAGTGCACCGCCCCTGGCTTTTTGTACTTCTTAAAAGGCATCAATTGTCAACAACTAAGAGATTTCCACATTATTTCAATTAATTTTTCTATATACAAATTATGCCTGTATTGCACACAGATATGGTAACAAAAATACAGGGCGGACGTTTGTTATTTTCTTTTTGCATGCAACATTTCCATTAATAATGTTTGTGTTGGTGCGCTACCACTACAATGTTTCACATACAAATATTCTTCTCCCCTCGATGCTATTGTATGAATTTCTGGTAACAGTTGGTACATTTTGTGAAATTTGTCCTAAAACAAACACAAAGTTAATACTTATCAAATTTACTACTTTAATAATTAACTAAAAATATTTTTTACAATAATAATTAATTATACCAAAACTTTCTTAATATATTTTACGCCTTGTAATTCCCTGCCTCCGAAAATCCTCTAATTATGCAGCATCAGATAAGCAACCCTTATAGAAGTTTAGTTACAATGATTATCAACAGATGGCGCTATTAAATTATAAAGCGTACAGTGACTCCCCTTATTGGCCCCAAGTTGAGGCAAATTCAATCACGAAATACAGTCACATTAAAAGGTGTCGTCACTACCACTGTACAATCGATAAACCTAGAACTTCTACTTACTAAAACTTGAGTTTTTGATGTTTCACTTAACTTACGAAAACCCACATCTGAAATTTGATTTTAATCTGAGAAAATACCCACCAAGACTCAATTTAAGTAAAATATTTCCTTGCATTTCTTCAAATGTGCTTATTTTTATTCACGCTTAATTTTTAATAACTCGACTTACTAGGTTCTTCGATTGTACGGTATACAATGTATGCACAAACTACAAGAGGAGATCAAGGAAATATTTAATCTCATCCTGGTTATGACGCATTTCATAGACTTTGAAAAGTGATTCACCCCTCCATCTAAAAGAACAATATACCCACCCCTGAAATCAAACTCTTTCAAATTGTCAAACTTTTGCAAATGTATGACAGATTTTCTATTATTCAATCATTGCATCGTCGCAAGAGTGACTAAAAATGTCACGTCACCACAGCATTCAAGCGGATATGCTGAAATTCTCAACTAAGTTCAGATAAAAACAAACCGTTTAGACAGGGGGTCTGGGGGGTGTGGAACACCCTCCAGTGCCTAAGTATTGAGTTGCAGAACATTAAATGTTTACAAATTATGCAGATGCATAATTTCTCAGATGTGCATTTGTCACACCTAGCACACATAGAAATTTCGTTGGATATCACGTCGATTTGATAAAAAATGACAATCATTTTTTTTATGCTATTTATATCTTTTGGTTTAGCATCAATGCAATTAAATTTATAACAATAGAGCAATTTAAAACGGCTTTCAATTTAGTAGAGTCATCTGTTGAAAATCTTTTGAACTGCAGAAGATGTTTCTAAAAGTTCTATATGGTTACCCACATGCTATAATGCCGCTGTGTGACCCTAGACCTAGAGCAGCTAAAAATGTTCATGTTCAGGTTTGTAACTTTGCTAACTTGAGTGAGTGTTCCACAAAACGTGACTGTATAATAAAACTTATTTTATTATTCATTAATTATACAATTTAATGAATTAAAGCATTAGGCATTCGTATTTTATTTTGCCGTCTTCTTTTTTGGAACACTCAAGTCAGCCAAGTTACAAACCTGAACATGAACATTTAGCTGAACTAATATGGCGTCTAGTTTAGTAAAATGAATTGCATTTTAAGACTTCAAAAGAATATGTAGCGTTACATTTTCTTATAAAATTAAAACTTAACTTTTTGGTAAATAATTGCCGACCCCCACTTACCTACAGAATCGGGAGTTGGGATCCTCCCCTGCTGAAGAGTGTAAGTCTTTTATATATTTCCGATAGTTACAGATACACCCATAAATAGATAAATTTAAGCTTGAACTAAATTGCAAATGACCTGTAAACCGGAAATAATTTGAAATTCACTCTATATGCAGGTTATAGATTTATATACAAACAAATAAATGAGAAAATAAAAATTAAAAAGGGGATTTTTACAGGGAAGAAAAATGTCCATGACACAGATGGCACGATCATGGAAAAACAAAAACTACGAAGAAACCAAAATATTGTTGCTGTAATCCGGAAAATATAGAATTAAACCTTGTACTTCGTAAAGCATGAAATGACATAGTTTTGTTGAAATCTGTTAATTACTTTTGTCAAAAATTTTCGAAAATATTTATCATTTTAGACTGGAACTTCCTAATTTAATTATATAAAATAATTAATATCCTAAATAATTATAAAGCAATAAATTATGGCTTCTATGAATTCTATTTTTTGGTTGTTTTTCTCTTAATATCTAAAAAAATCCTCCTCTTAAGGATATTATGCATTATATTAACTAATATGGCTAATTTTATGCAGCACTTGGGAAATAAATTGGAGTTCACTATAATATATTTATACAGTAAAACTTCTCAATAGCGGACACCGACGGGGAACGTAAAAATGTCCCCCGTGAAACGGGAAATGTATGAACAAGAAAAATGTAGTGTTCGACACTTAGCGGAGAGATTTAATGTTGGAAAAATTCAAATATTTTTTTTAAACCATCTTTTTTTCTCGATAAGGGACATTTTCACATTCCCCGTCAGTGTCCGCTATCGAGAAGTTTTACTGTATATTAATATCCTCTCGTTGTAGAGGTTGAGTATTAACGGAGCCCCTGTCCCTCTCTTTAGTGCCATTCAAGTGTTTACGATTAAAAGGTTTTTGTGATCAAAGGTCCGACATCGATCTTTGGACTGGGGAAGGCAAGGGGAATCCACCCCATTAATTATATTTCGATGTTTTTGTTTTCGACGTTTTTGTTTTTCGATGTCTTTGTATTCGGTGTTTTTGTTTTCGGTGTTTTTGTTTTTCGGTGATTTTGACTTCGATGTTTTTGTTTTTCGATATTTTTGTTTTCGGATGATTTTATTGGCGTTTTGACGTGGAATCGTGGTGGATGACTTGGTAAAGTATCTGGTACTTCTCAAACAAGATTTCGGCGTTAAATAATTCGGAGGAAGTGATCGCAGTTCAAATGATGGACACCTTGAGCTATATGACCCATACTTATGTAGCACAACCGTTCCTAAAAAGTTTAAAGAAGTAAACGATACTTACTACTATTTGTGGGTAACATTGCAACGTATATTCTAATAGCGTCTGTTGTACTTGTTCATAGCCGTCTTGTATGTGCTTCTTATTAGTGATACCTTTCACGTCCACTAAAAAAAAAATTATTAAAGCAAAAAAATTACATTTGCAATGAATTGGAAGTTTTGATTTTGTGTGTTAAATGCAAGATTGAGCGGTGACAAATTCTCGTCCAACTCCAAAGTGAAGTTATGGATTCCAATGAGCGGCCGCCTCCTGTGCGCGATCGTTCCGTGGAAGCCATACCTTGAGAATCCGACAACGCTCAATCGTCGCATAATTTAATCAAGAGCAAAATACCTGATACTGACCTGGATTTAAAAGCATCATGAATTTAAAACATATGTAGTCGTTAATGTCAAATTTTATTTCTTGCAATTTAGCCGTCACATCGTTGAAATGGTCGGCCAACGATGGGACACCCAATAATCCTAACCCAAGAAGATCGAACTTTTGTCCATTATGCAAAGTCATTTCGTCAGGTAAATTATTGTGCATGCGTTGATGCATGTGATCTAATACGAGCATATCCGACCACGAATATTGGAGAAGTTTCATTTGGTCATCAACCTGTTAACAAAAAAAAGAAGCAATTATTACCCGAATAAGTCACAAAATTAAAAATATTTTTAATTAAATGCATCATCTTGATGTGGTTATTGACCGAATCGCCTTGTGAAAATCGTCATGGGAAAAGATTACATAATTAGGATTATAACGCATAAATTAAGTTAACAACCACCCTAACATATTTACATATTTAATAGTATGGAATTTCCTAACTAAAATCTTGGTTGGCGTTGGAGAATTCTTTGCAATAACAAAAATGTCCTGATGTGGTTTGCGAAAGGAAAACAAAACTTGGCAAATATTTATTACAATGGACAATGACGACAATCAATCAAGCTCCTTCAAGATAAACGCATGTTGCAATTTAATGCATTTGTGCAGCAAGGTTAGTTCAAGCAGATTAGAAAATCGATAAAAGTAATTTATTCCAAGTCTGACACTTATATTCCAATAAAAAATGATGGAACAAAAATAATTTCCAACAATAGAATAAATTTCTCAGCGAGATAACTGTTCGTAAGGTCGCTGTAACCGAACCTCTGGGTAAGGAGGATGTGAAGCTTACAAAATTAAGAACAAAAGCTTGATAATCAGCAGAGAAACAAAATTAAAACGGAAACAACATAAAGAAAGTTATCGCGGAGGTTAAAAGCTTTTATTTGTTCGAAGGTCCTAAAAGGAAAACTCATAGTATCAGATGCTAAATACAAAAAAAATATAAGTATAATTCAATTTGCTATGGAAAAGTCCTTGACGGCATACATTAGTTATCTTCTACAGTTTAGGCGCGGCGTACATTCAAAGTCGCAAATATCGTTGCCTACTATTTGAATTTCTTTTGACGACAAATATATAATATTTTACGAAATAGTGGGATTTTTTAAATTTTTTGTGAAGGAATATTGGGTGGAATATGATCATGAACATGATCCAAATGGCCGCCTCTGCACTTCTAGTAGCCGATTATTCGTTTGGCGTTCCATGACACATAAACTCGGCTCTATTTCGCGGAAAAGCGTCGAATATTACGTTGGAACTCGAAAATCATTGCAGAGTTATTGGCGTCAACTTTATTTTTAACAAAACTCAAAACAAAGAAGCTAACGGTGTTAAATCAAACGATCTCGGAAAACCCATTGGCGTTGTTATAACGAAAACCACGGCCGAAAACATTACAACAAATTTTCGGCAGGATTTAAACCCTGCCTTTTTGAATTATGACCGACATAAAAACTTTAACTTATTCGTAGCGTAAATCCTACTTAATTTCGGTATTGCGAGGCATGAAAAAGTATTAGATTGTAATTAATTGTACTTTGAGCTTTCCGCGATAAAAATAATGTTTACCATGCAGTTTTAAAAATTAAATAAGTATGAGTTTGAAATAAGTTTAAAATGTCTTTAATTTTTTCGATTTTTGAAATTTGTCAGTTAGCTCTTTACCACTGACGCGCATGATCGGATTAACGAGATTCTAGAAAATATCTCGTCACAGCCATTTTAAATTCGCTAAGGATGATGGAAATACGAGGATGGAAGCAGAAAGTGATGTAATGAGCAGAATAGAGAAAAGTTGTTCGTGAAGCAGGAATACACCAAGATCTATAAACACATGAGGATTAATCCACCTCAATAAATGGATTCTGTAAATCCGAAAAGGTAGCTGTAATGCTGTAAATAATAGTAATAATAAACCGATTAACTGGGCAGAAATGGAGTGTTTGATTCCCACTTATTGATGCCGCTTGATGCTGAAAAGCCATTGAGATATGTTTTTCAAAATTACTCATTGATTCTACCGTTACGTTACCATGGTAACGGCCCATGAGATATCCTGAAATCTTCGATTCATTTCCGATTCACACCCAAACCCCCAGTTGGTACAAATTTAAGTTGATTGCTTTCTTTGTTTATTATTCCCACTTTAGATTCGTTCGAAAAAAATACGTGAGCTCGAAGGTTCGATTCCCACTTGCTGTCACTTGCAGACTTCAAAATTAAGAAAAATGCTCTATTATGTGTTGGTTTTACAGAAATAGCGATTAAAAATATGAGGATGCAAAAGTAATACCTAAGCAGAAATTTTCAGTTCCCTAATAAAATTAAACTGGGTTCTCAAAAAAATCCGTTCTTATCAGTAAGAATATTGTTCTTGAAATTGACCCAATCATCCCAACGTTCTTAAATTGAAACAAAATTTAAGAATGTCGTACTTAACTATCATTGCTCATTGAGAAGTAATCAGTACCGTTGTATCGTGGTAACGCCAGGCACAACTTGAAATATTTAAAATTTATGCAGAAGCTGCAGTAGCGTATACAGGAGGAGGGGGGGGCATTTTGATTTTATTTATTTTATTATTTAAAAATAATGTTTAGCACGCGGTTTAAAAATTTAAATAAGTTTGAGTTTGAAATAAGTTTTGAATTTTTTTTTTAAATTTGTCAGTTCTTTACCATTGACGCGCATGAATGGATTAACAAAGTTCTAAAAATAATCTGGTTCCCCCCTCATAGGCATGTTTTAAATACGTCACTGAGAAGACGTATGGTATTGATTTAGTTTTCTTAAAACCACGTGCTCTGGGTACCCTCTATGGTCATCTAATTCCAATACCGAATCGATTATATCCGACTGGAGGGTATTCCATACCTCCCAGACCCAGCGGTTGGTACATAATTATTTTAATTGATTTCGTTCTCTATTACTCTCACTTTAGGCTTGTTTGAAAAAATACTCGCGAGCTCGTAGGTTCGATTCCCCTTTGTTACCGCTTGCTGAAAGTTTTTTAAAATTATGTAAAATTTTCTATTGATTATTGATTTTACCGCAATAAAGGATCGCCCTAGCCTGGGGGGGATCACAAAATTTGAGCAAATGTGACAAGGGGGAGAGGGAGTGTTAGCCAAATGTGACGTCCGCATAGAAATTTCATTTTTAGGATTTGTAGAAAAATTGTGTTTTAGTATTTTTTCTTATAATTAAAACGCGGGGGGTTGATTTATGACCATTGGACGTTCCGAAGAGGGGGAAATAAAGGATTGTGACCATAAAATTGCGGACATCCTTTATAGACGGCCCCAACGGAAAATTTATCTATCACAGTTTGAGTGTACCTGGGGTGCTCCACCCCCAGACCCCGTCTCTAAAACTTTGGTTTATAATTTGGGTTAAATTAGTTACTTGAGGTGACTTGTTCCAGTTAGAATAATTAAATTTTTCTCAAGATTTTTCCAGCTCGGTTATGCTGATATTTTCAATTTATTTCTAATAAAAAATAAACTATATAAAACGGGGGGTCTGGGGGGTGTGGAACACCCTCCAGTGCCTCACTGTTGACAGGCAAAACTATCAATGTTTACAGATTATGAGTAGGGTTTATTATAGCGCGTTGGTTTCTTTGAGCAACCAACCCTTGAGCGGAGGGGGACCGGAATACTGATAACCATAAGAGAATTTATCTGCAGCTGTTTGCATAAAACAATTGAATTGTTTTATTCGACAAAAAACAATTGAATAATTGACATAAAACAGTTGCAGTTTTAGAAAAAAACAATAGCATTTTTGATATTTGGATTTACAAGTGCTTCACTCCCCTCAAAATGAATCCTGGCTAGGAGAGTATTTAGAAGTAAATTTCTTTTGAATTTATCTATCACAGTTGATGACCTGGAACCGTTCTAAACCCTCCAGCCTTCAGAAATGAAATTCTGGTTTACAGATTATGAGTTAAGGTTTGGTTTTCTTTCGAAATTATTATACAGTATTATACTGGGGAATTCACCCCTCTCCTCACTGATTTTCGGTCACGGCTTCATATTTCTTGTGCTAAAAATTTTCACTATTAATCGCTTAATACTGGTGACCATAAGTTTGCAAATTTATCTATCACAGATTGAATATACCTGGCCACACCCCCAGACCCCCGGTCTCTAAAATTTTGGTTTATAATTTGGCTAATTGAATATTAGTTCGCAAACTTATTTATAATAAGTCTGATTATGCCCTGGGGTAACCCCCCCCCGGTCCCAGCATCTTTGTCTTCCAGTTTTGAATCGGTATTTGTTCATCAGACATTTAATGTTTAAAAATGATGCAGAAACTTTACGATAACGCTTTAATTTTCTTGAAATGATATGTATTGCCCCTAGTTAGTAGCTTTCATTTTATGTTGAAAAGTTTATTTGAACTATTTTTGGAATACTGCTAAGCCTTTTGGCCTGGAATGTAATTTTTAAGATATCAAGTAGTTACTGTCTGATTTAAAAACAATTGATTTCGCGGAAGAGGAATTTTCCTGTGTCTATAGATCATGAATGTCAAAGGGAAGCTTGCACAAAATGGCGACAAGTTTAGAACGGTCAGCTCCTATTGAAACGCAGCAAACACAAATTCTTTTTTAAATTTTAAGCTCTTAGAAAGCAATGGCAAACCGCCGAGGTAATCTACCAAGAGAACGCTTCCCAAAAGCAGCGTATTACGTTACCCATGGTTTGGAGTTAAACAAATGCACATCGCATGCACGGAAGAGAATGAGTTACGATGTCTCTGTGAAAGACGTCGTGGAGGTAGCGCAGTTGATTACTTTAGTGATCAATAAAGTAGCCCAGCGTAAGGCTTGTGTGGTAGTTCAAAATAGCGTGTTTGAAAAAATGCCGGCGGGAAATAAAGCGATGTTAAATCTCATTCATGAATCTGAAACTCTGGGTAAACTGATGGTATATCGGCTTTTCAGGTCGAGAATTACTTTTTGAATTCATATGAACGGAAGCTTATCCAACCAAGCTAAACCAACCGTTCATCAACAAACATGAAAAGTAATATGTAATTAAATTGTTTATATTTATCTCAAAATCAAATTTCCTGCAAGCCTATACAAGACATTTCTGCAAAAAGTTGAGAAATTTTCCGGCTTCTTAAAATGCTCCCTTAAATAAAATTCGATCGTGGTTTCAAATGTCTTGGAAAGAAATAGGATCGTAAAGCATAGGAAATCAGCTTTCGCCGAACAATTTTATATCGAAATTGAACTCGAAATATAATAAAACTCATTTTTTTTTAATAATCAAACAAATGAACTGACGACAGCACCAGCGCAACCCACGCTCTCGAGACTGTTTAAAAAGTGGCTTTCAAAGATGCAAATGGAGAGCGAACTACCTCGGTAGCCAAATAGCCCCGGTTTTTCCTACAATATTTATTCCGTTAATAAATTGGGATTATTGATCGAATCGAATCGTAATGTAAGTTTGTTGTTTCCCTACAGTAATGTTGTCATTTTCTCAATGAGTAATATTCTACAAGTAACATGAATATGTTAATTAAAAACCGAGAATTTCCGAAAAAAAAATTACTAGAAAAGAAAAACCAGATTATGTCAAAATTTATGTAATCAAATGCAAACAGTAGCTTTAATTAAATGTAAATTTTAATTTAATTAATTAAGTTTTAGGTAACTTTTCAACTAAATTATGTAAAACGATAGAATGAAAATGAAATTTTATGGTGATTATTTGGGCCAAGTTCACAGTGAAGTATTAGTAACTTATAATTTTTATCGCCAATAATTACGTTGATGATTCACTTCCATTATTTTCTGTTTCCATAAAATTATAATGAGAATTTTTACGTTTAAGGCAGCGATCACACGTATTTGTACCACGCCACTACGCTCTGAGAGTTTTTTAAACTGAATAGCTAGGTACCTAATGAAAACAATTTTTTATTAAATAAAAGTTAACCGAATTCTTATTGATAATAAGAACACAATTTCGAGTATACACGTTGAATCGCTTAATTGGTTCGTTGGAGATATTGTACGTCATGCTGACAAGCACAAATGACGTCTTATTATGAGCATAATGAAAAAAGACTGGTCTCGTCTAATTCTATATTAATTTAGAAGCTGGAATTGTTTATTAAGAAGAAATTTGTTTTAAAAAATGTTTTTCAAACCAGAAAAATCTGTAATAACAAATTTTTTACGTCCCACTCACACAATTAAGTTTTTGTCCCTATTCGGTCTCAGCTATCTACTATTCCAGTAGCTTTTACTAATTTCTTCTGTTACCGAAACTTCGGTACCCATGCACTTGAGATAATAACTCAGAATATCCTTCCTGCATCAATCATAATTGCAGATTTAATTTAAAATTTCCAATATTTGGAGTTTCTCCAAATCGTATAACGCAATTGATAAGTGAGATAGAGGGGAGGGTCGACATTTGACGCAATAAGTATACCTAATAATTTATTCCAAAGGTGTCTGTATTGTTTACCGTAAACAACTAAAATAATTAACGGACCTTGACAAAAACATTCAATGAAATCTTCAACCGGCTACACTAATTACCAGCATTAGGAAAAAGAAAGGATTTATTAACAATATTCCGTGCTTAGATATGTTTCCTTTTGTCAAGACCTGCGCGAAAGACGCAAACTAGTCATAACATGGAATATCCTCTTTAATCGTCATTTTCGAGATGCAAAATGAGGGGGAGAATTTATATGGGTTCAATTGAATCAGCCAGACACAGCCCAGCGCTTTTTCAGAGGTTAAAGCCTCTTAAATTGCACGTCCAACCAGTGGCGTATTTAAAATATGCCTATGGGGGGATTTTCGAATCTCGTTAATCCATTCATGCGCGTCAGTTGTAAAGATAGAACTGACAAATTCCAAAAAATAAAAGAAATTCAAAAATTATCTCAAAATCAAACTCATTTAAATTTCCGAGTAAGAGGGCTTTTACTCCGGGTGTAATTCCTAGTGCGCCAATCCGGGCGGCGAAATTAAAACTTTCCTAAATAAATTATGAAAGATAATAATCAAGTAAAATTTTCGAAAAAAAGAGCAATAAATGTTACCAATGCAATCAGAAAGTTGTTGTTGGCTTGGTTAAAGTTTTAATTAGTATTTCGCTTTGTCCGGCTAAAACATCCTCATCTCTAACCCACCAGAGCGGTTACTTCAGGAAATCGCTGAAAAATATCCGGTACAGCCGCCTAAAGGTGGATGTTGAATGCATGGGATCTAAAGATCAAATGGTCTACCGGTAAATGTCCCTACTTACGTTGAATGCACGAACAGACGACACAATGAGAAGCCCCTTACGAATCACCAGTTTCTCTGAGAGAAATGTAGCAGCTTTAAAATCGATTTTTTCCGTTATTAATTGATATAGCAAGTCAATCGACTTATTTTAATGCTATCTAACAGTGAAAGAATTTTTTAAATATCTACAAAACCTCCAATCCGGGTTGACGTACTGCTACCAAGTTTTAGTATCCTTAACCAAGACACGATGCGAAGACAACAGGACCTACAAGGAAGTTGGGTTTCTCAAGCGGATCCACGGGTTCCAGCAAAACGAGGATTATTTAGTAATTAAAAATGCTAATTAGGCAATATGAAAAAATACACATGGAGGTAAGACGGGGACGTTCCCTAGTGTCTTAAGAGGGTATTTTCAAAGTAGAAAAATGTCGTCAGCAGGTTACGAAAAACAAGTTTTTGCAGTTGGAAATCTTCTTGTAAAGATAAAATTAGAAGCCATATGATTCATATAATCAATAATTTATAAACTTTTAATCACGAATATTTTGGAAAATTTCTGACAAAAGTAATTAAGAAAACAAAAAACAAAGTTTAGTTCTAGAATTTCAGTATCACAGCAACAATATTTTGTTTTTTTTTTTAGTTTTTAATTTATCTATTGTCGCGCCATCTATTGACATCTATTTTTTCTCCTTGAAAAATATCTCCCATTTAATTTAAAAATATTGAAAAACTGAAGGGAATTGTGGTGATGTAAAAAAATCCATTCGAGAAGAAATAATTCCTTCTTCCGAACATAAGGCAAAAGAATGACGTTCCCAACACCCCCAAGGTATGTTCCCGTTTTGCCAAGTTTACACTTTTTAATTAGTAATTCTCCTTTTATTGGAATCCCAGGATCCCACTTGAAAACCCCTAGGTTCGACTTTTTTATGCCATAGTTTGGATTCCCCATAAAAAAAGACGCATAATTTCAGTGCAGTGGCTGTAGTCGCCCCGAATTCACTGTCATGGGATCTTAGGTGCAATTCCAGGTTTCTGCGATACGCCAGATGGTGGTACTCCGCAAAGCCAGGAAGACTAGGACCCCCCACCTCCTAAGTTGCGTGTATATTTATAACTTAGTATATTCGGCATCAGATGAAGAAGGTTAGGGCGGCTCTACCGCCCAATACGTCGCATTTTCACCCAGATACACTGCGTAGGCAGCAGGATACAAAAGTACAGTTGCTGTAAGTCAGACTTAAGAAAAAGAAAGAAATACCAACAGAACAAACCTTTCAAAAATAAGTCAGCTCAGTAACCTAATTATGTTCGGTAACGAAATTTCTTGGACTTCTTCTAAATTCAAATATGGGGACTTCGATGGGAATCCCACATCAAGATCACAAATAAAACAGCAACGATCGTAATAACTGCTTTAAGCTGCGTTGACATGGGTAGTGTATCACGATCGTGCCCACGTTCCTGATAATTTTCAATACCGTTTTCAATTTAGTTCACGACCGACTAAATATCAAACATGTTTGATCTTACCACGACTGCAATTTTATCAGTTCGTGATAAAATATTGCGATTAACATTTCACGATTCAGAAGTTGAGACGGGGCGTATCCTACAACAGTGTGACTCACGGTCGTAAGTCACTACCCATGTCAACGTAGCTTTACAGTCATTCCTACAGGCAAACCCTTCTAATCGTGACATACGTTCTTCTGTCGTCTTAGGCTACGCTGTCAAGTCTCACTTGAGCAAACTCCAATGATTATTGGATTTTCATGATTTTTGAAGTAAATTATGAAAGAGGACATCGTTCTCTACACATTAACAAAAAAATTTGTGGTCGGTCCACAAATTTTGGAAAAAAAACGGATTTAAAAATTAATTTGAAATGCAATTTTGACATTGGCTCTTTTGAACTGTAACCCCGCCCACCGAGATTAAAATAGGTTGTGAGGACAGTAAAAATACTAGAATCTCGTTTTTTACCACGAATTATGAAGGATGAGGGTCGAATTAACTAATAAAAAAATCAAATTTGTGTTCGGACACCAAATTTCGGAAAAATCACTTTTTGTGTGACTCCGACTCTTGAAGTAGTTGCGCCTGTCAAAACTTGCTTTACTTACTAAAAACATCCCCCAAGTACCTCCAACTCGAAAAGGTCTAGTGTTCTTTCGTTTGATCAAGCCATTTTTGAGTTCGGGTTTCTTGACTCTACAATCCATCTAAGAATTCATTCTCCAATTGTCAGTGATATGCTAGGAGAGCATTTGAAATTCTCAAACAACGTACTAATTTGAGAATTCGTAAACTATCAGCTCGATGATTCTTGGTAGCACAAGAGATCTAGGCTAATCTTGGAATTTCCCGTTTACCGCCCCCCCCCCATCGCATTTACTGCCAGATCAACCTCCAAAAGGATAATAAAACACCCGCGTGGCACAACACAAGTTCTGACACACAAATCAAAGTATGGGCTAAGAACCCGATAATCCACGACGGATGGGGTAGGAAAAAGGATTAATTGCTAAAAATTTGTATTGATCCTGATATTTTTTAATCTGACGAGGCAATTCTGGTCGTACTCACCGGGAGGAGGCACGTCCCCAAACCTGCCCATCGGGCAATTTGGCGTAAGACAGTTCCGGGAAAAACAGTACCTCCGCCGTCCTCCGAGGGGTTTGTTTTTGATGAAACAAGGCCTGAGGATAGGTCGGAGGTGCTATTTTCCCGAAACTCTACGCCAAATTGCCCGGCGAGCAATAAAACGCATCTCCGTTCGTTTCTCAAGCCTTGCACCGGAAAAAGCTGCCCTCGGGGAGATTTTCGTCGGTACAAGCCCCCCACCCCCTGGGAATTCGAACGGAGATGCTGTTTCTTCCCGCAATAAACCAGAAGACATTATTATGAATATTAGCAGTTTAAAATAGCTTAAGGAGTAGGAGAATAGTTTAAAACAAGCTGGGGTATCAGAACAACATAAAATGAAAACGAAACCGGGGGGTCATAATTTCTAAGAAAACTAAAGCGATATCATAAAGCTTCTGCATAATTTCTAAACAATTAATGTTCCATCTTCCGATACTGCAGATTATTGATTTGTTTTCTGTATATTGGACGTTGTTATAGCTAGGGCATGAAATTTTAAAAAACCTTGCGTGAGAAACCTACTTCTCTGTGTATTTTTTTCGAATGAGTCCAAAATGGGAATAATAATTACAAAAAGCAAGCGGTAGATCACGGAGTCTTGAGAACGTGGAATGCCCTGAGCCGCATATCCAAAGGGGTTTTCATGTAAACCTCTTTGTCTAGAGGAAAAATTCAGCATTAAGACCTCACGGATGCGTTTACCAGGTTGGGGAATGTGACTCTAACCTTGTGTTTTATTATTAATCGTGACAATACTTGCTTAGATCGCCAGGGTCTGGGATATCCTCTAAGTATTAGAAGTACACTGAAGGTATTCGCTTGGGTAATTCTGTATTATCTTTGTCTTCCCAGGGAGTAAAAAAAGGATTTCGAGCCTTCCCCAAAAAAAAATTAATGCAAATTTAGCGAAACTACACATTGCTCTTAGCCAGGTGCCGCGGAACAATACCTTTTTCACGTCGCAAATCGATTTTGAAAGTCGCAGAAGGGTGTTTTCTCGATGGGGTGAAGTTGTTTTCTGGAGGCTAAATGAGAAAACCTCTTGGATGAATTTGTGCGTTACATGTGTCGAGATAAAATTGAAAAGTCGTTAGCGTTTAATTATTCCGTAGATAATTGGTCGCAAAATGCCCGCATGTTAATGAATGTTTAGTTTTCAACTAATCGGTTCAATAAGCAACGCGCTGGGAAAAAATTTCAAGGTTCGTAGTTCGGGTATCGAAACTGTTTTGTATTAAAATACCTGTTCATTAAAGCGTAGGTATGCTCGAGGCAAAAAAAGGAAAACTTGTTGAAATTGAAACAACTTTCCCTCTCGAATGAATGTTATTACGTAGTTTTTATGTGGAACACTTTCCATTTTTGTGTGCATTGTTTCGTAATAATTTTAAGAATGTACTTGGCCCACTGACAATGGCCTACTTGACGGATCCGCGGATATGAAGAGGTGGGACTTCTTGTACGCGAGACAGGATACTACAATAACATTCATGATAATCAAGTAATTTACATACATGACGCGTTCTCTGCGATAAACAAAAATGACAAAAATAGCCCACCATCAATTTTATGCAACGGCGTACGGGGGGACGTTCGATAATTCGTCTTCCTCTCTCTCTTCTTTGGATTTTGGCGTTGCACCGAGCGAAATGGCGTTCGTAATAAATAAATTATAAAAGTAAATAAACCATATACTATATACCAGAATGCGAAACATTACTCAATAGCGATGTTCGGCTTCGATTATCAACTGGGTCGACTGAATTGCCGGTCGTGTTGCGTTACTTCAACGCTTTTTAAAAGACAAGAAAGGCATGCATGCACGTAGACCTATTAAGCTGGGGTCAATTACTGGCCTCATTTGCTATTGCAAGTAACTTTTTGTATCAATTAACATTTCGTTAATTAAACTCCATCGATAAATTTGGGAACACGTGCATCGAATTTCAAACCACCCCACGCCCAAAACCTGGCCGGATATAGGATGATGAGCCAAGAACCAGGTGTTTTATAGGCAAAATTACGCAACCAACAAAATTTTCTTCTTTACAAGCGATTACGTAATGCTTTGCACCTTGATGAGTAATCTTTTTTTATAACACCGAGCGAGATTTTATTTTTGGCCATTTATAACGTTACCTGAGGCCAGCAGGTAGACGTTTACCCAAATTAGTACCTGAAAAGTGCACTGTACCTTGAGATCCTTGAAGAATATTGAGTTTCTCGCCCAATCGACTTGCGAGAAAAGATTTTGATCTAACACTTTACACATAAGTTCAAATAAGTCTACTTCACATTGATTATACGTCTGATTTTGTAAAAGATTATATAAAGAGTTTTGCCACTCGCGATCGTCAATGCCTTGCACAAAGTCTCTGATGAGCGGTGAAATTTTGTTTGAGGGTGGTGCACTACCACCTGGTAACACTGTGTCAAATTGAAAAGCCTTTGGACTAAGAGAATGTGGTGATGTGGTTGTAGAATTGGCATTACTCCATAACTTACTATCTGCCCCCATGAGCATCGAAGACTGTACCCCTTGGACACCTACAATTTGTAAAGCTGGTTGATGACTTGAAGTAGGTTGAATTAGAGCGGATGCATTTACTTGTCCCAATGCTACCGCAATAGGACTAGGCGAAGAATCCGGCGAAGACGTAAGAGAAGAAACTTGTGGTATTTGGATTTCTTGTTTGATGTGAATATTACCGAAGGGCGACGAGCCCGCTTGATTATTATATACACCGCCCTCGCCCAACGATCCACGTTGAGCGAGGGTCTGCACTGCTAGTTGCCGCTGTCTCATAATTTGCAATTTCCTTGCTCTATCCCTTTTGTACATTGGACCAAATTTATTTCTACCTCCTCGCATCCGATCCGCTCGAACAGCTAAAAATCAAATAAAAACAATTAGATTTGTACAGTGGAACTTGCAATTATTTCAATCTATAAACTAATTATGTTCGGATGGTTGGACTTTTACGTTTTTAATGATATCAAAGGTTCTCGACATACACAGAAGTGAGCGATTAATTTAATCATAAATTATATAAAATGAAACTGATTCCAAATAATTACATCTAATTGTTTAATCAACCCTATAATGGCTAATCAGAACTCTTTCATGCAAATTTGCCAAGATTTCATCCACTTGTTTACATCGCAGACACATTCCAAGCCAACTGATATTTCGCACAAATTGTAATAAATGGCTCGACATTTTGCGTTTGTTCAAGTTACAAAAAAATTCTCGGTCCGTGGCTGCACAAATTCGTCTTCGCGCCGACAGACAAAATAAACTACATTTACTCCAAAAATATTAATCATACATACATATTTTTCTACGACCATCATTCGGCCAATTGAATATATTCGGTTAATGCCCTTTCGGATGTAAGAGGCTTCAGTTTCCTCAAAGTGGCAGGGATCGACCGATTATTCCTCCTCAAGAGTGAACTCACCCAGTAACCTGGCCTACCAAGAAGCAAGTCGAACAACTTCGATATATTAAATGGCCTTTGGTGCAGGCCGCACAATCACGGCAATCCGCAAGGCAATGGGGAAAGAAAGGAAAACGTAAGCAAGTAATAATATAAATCCAGAAAAAACAAATTTGAAGTAAAAGACTGCTTGAGCCAAAAACCTTCCCTTCCACGTCAAAAACATCGAAGTCAAAATACCGAAATCAAAAAAAACAAAAGCACCGACAGTACCACTATAGTACAAACAAGACGCCATTTATAGAGGAAAATGAGAAAAATACCTGAATTCCAATTTTGATTCCAAAAAGAACACAATTAGAAAGATTATAAACTGTGGATGATTTAAAAATTTTCACGTTTAGGCATTAAAAACAAAAAATTGTAATACGCTTTTATGATAGGCTAAATTCAAAGCTCAAGTCCCGCCCATTTTGAATTGTTTTTGCAATTTTACTTACAATCATGTATTTTATCACTTTTTTGATGCAGCCGTCACGTATGTGTACCACTATTTGAGTAACATATTGAACCGCGTCGATTTAAGAAGTATTTTTAAGAAAATAATTTTTTGCAGTCTTGCGGTGGTTGCGTGTGTCAAAATCTTGGAATATATAGTAAAGAAAAGAGCCTAATGCATCTAGTGCATGCTTTTTACGAGAGCCAAAGTAAGCGATACTAACTCAAGCTAGTCTATCTCTTTGACAAGCGGTGACTCATTATTATTAAATTTTAAATCGCTAGAATGATCAGTTGTGCTGTTTTTGGAACTTCTTTGACCAAGAAATTGTTAAATGTGGTGTAACAATGCAATAATAAGCACTTTAATGCATTTTAATACTTTTATTACAAAAATATAAATTTGTGAGGTTATAACCATAATCTGCCTAATTCATAGGCGTACATAATATAATTTTATTTCTGTTCATATCACGAAATAATTCAAAAATTCTATACAGGGTACGCCGTCTGTTCCTCCGGTATGTAAACATTGAATAACTTCGTGATTTGTCCACCGATTTTACACCCAAATAGTGACGATGTACATTGAAAATAGTCGTTCAATTGTGCTAACTCAACGTGCATATCGTGCAAAAAATCTCGCGGCAATATTGACTGGCCACCAAGATCCCGCGATTTCACCCCCACCCCCCCGGGAGAATTGTAAAGGATTGAACTAAATAAAAAACATTATTCTTTGCAATTTATTGTTTCTTTCGAAAGTTATTCAACATTCTCATACCAGAGGAACAGATGGTGCACCCTGTATATTTGATTGCCACATCAAAACTCCGGAAAGAAAAACGCCGAAGTCAAAACGTGTACATTGAGTATCACATATTTGAATGCTACGCCAATGGCAATTGTAACAAACAGTCGCCATACTCTACCTCTTTGACTCTCAAATTATGCTCCTTCCTCTCCTATACATTCCAAGGTCAAAACCGACTTTTTTCAGCCTTCGCGCCGCTACAAGCCGTTTTGACCAACGCTTTACTCATTAAAAATGTCCCCTAGAACGGTTCAACTCGAAGAATTGTGGATGATAGCAGAGAGCGACTGCGGTGCTCTAGTTGGCCCCGCCTTACGGTTGATTCGTGTAATTAGACGCACGTCGCGCCAACAAAATGCAGAAATTGTCCGTTTTCACGATTTTTAGCCCTATTATTGGAAATATCAAGTTCATCCATAGTACATTTCACTCGTATTAAGGTTCTCTACCTAATTCAAAAAAAAAACTTTTCTTTTGTAAAATCATCACAGACAAAGACTTCGTGTTATCGTACTTGAACCCAATTATTTTATAAGAAGTGGTATCAATGCCCGGATTTGACAGAAAAAAATTAAAACAGCAGAAGTGAGCTAAAAAAAATCATCAAATTTAATCAATGCGCAATCCAAGTGGCATAAAATAATATTTATTTTTAAATTTATTAGTTTTAAAAATCGGTAGTATTTTTGTTTTCGATGATTTTGTTTTTCGGTGTTTTTGTTTTCGGTATTTTGACTTCGATGTTTTTGTTTCCTGCGTTATTGTTTTCGGTGTTTTTGTTTTAGGCATTTCGACTTCGATGTTTTTGTTTTCTGCGTTATTGTTTACGGTTTCTTTTGTTATTCGGTGTTTTTGTTTTCTGCGTTATTGTTTTCGGTTTCTTTTGTTATTCGGTGTTTTTGTTTTCAGCATTTCGACTTCGATGTTTTTGTTTTCTGCGTTATTGTTTACGGTTTCTTTTGTTATTCGGGTTTTTGTTTTCTGCGTCATTGTTTTCGGTTTCTTTTGTTATTCGGTGTTTTTGTTTTCAGCATTTAGACTTCGATGTTTTGTTTTCTGCGTTATTGTTTTCGGTATCTTTTGTTATTTGGTGTTTTTGTTTTCAGCATTTCGACTTCGATGTTTTTGTTTTTGGCGTTTTGACTTCGGCATTTTTGTTTTCGGAGCTTTAACGTGCTACCAGCACCGAAACAATTTATTTTTTCGCGCTAATGCTAAGTACTTCTTTAAAGAGCGCGTAATTATCGATAATTACCGAATTTTTCTCCGAAGACGGTCCTCAACCATGGTTTACTAACGGGGTAATTGCTTTTATCCCCAGTATATTCCCAGTCGCGAGAAGTGATTTTATTAGCTAATTTTCCAGCTCCGAGTAACATGCGCCAGCAAAACTTGAATAAAATTACTTGATTCTTGCGGAAAATCACTAAAGAAATGCTCCGAGGAACACACAATTACTGACTAGCGACGAAGTTCGACCGAGCAAACGTGTGACTTTTGTCCCCGAGCAACTAAAAGTTGCTCGAGGAGTTTGTGAAGATACAAAGCTTGCCTTGTGCAATTGAAACTCTTTAATTGGTTAATTATAAACCAGTTTCGATTACGCGAATATGTGGCGATTTTGAGCTTCATATGATTATAATATAGATTGCAATACTTAATGTAATGCATCTACTTACTTTGTCGCTAATTTATTTATTATTATCGTGCAAAGGTTAGAGCGATTAAGGTCGTCGTTAATTTACACTACTTTCGCCGTTCTTATGATTTTTATGCTATTCATTTCATTTTTCTGTTTACCAGAAATACTCAGAAGCTAAACTATAGCTAAAAGCCTTTTAGTCCAGTCAATATTTTAAGTCCTACGTCTAAGGTACAGCTAATACTGTAATTGAGTTGTTTATCCTAGCTGGCAACCCAGAACAAAGGCGACAAAAACGCGCATGAAACTCGACTCTTGTGGTGAAGCAGAAAAGAGTTTCATCTTAGTGTTGCGTTATTATATAAGGGGACGTTCATTCATTACGTGAGGTATTCTTGGACCCCCCTTGGTGAAATTTAGTAAGATGTGGTGGGACCCCCTCCTCCTTACGTGAGATTTATCTCACAATGTTTACCACACCACAGACCAGTAATTTTTTACAGTGAATCTGTTATAATAAAGATTTTCAACGACCCCCCTTTAAATGAGATTTGATAAGATCTTGCCCCCCCCCCCCAGGTTTAACTGAGATAATTAATGAACATCTCCTATGTCATACAGTTGCTAAATTATTGTAGAAATGATTCTTTCCTTCGTGAATTCTTTCCTACCGCTATTATTCTTTCCCCGTGGAAAGTATACAAACGCGCATTACCAACCTACAATACCGAACAACCACGCATAGCATAACATATTCCCCTATTTGGGGAGTTAAAAAAGGGTAATGAGCAACTATCAATTTATTTTAGCTCCTAGAGAACTATCCGTGGAAAAACTGTCGACAGCCTATACTGCTGAGAACGGAAAGAAGTTCATAGGACGACATGTAGATGTCGGTAAGATAATATTATTTAAGACTTAAGAAAATTTCGACACAATGGGTATAAGTTGAGCGGCTAAAATTGTAGGATTACAATTTTGAAATATCATTTTTAAATCGACTCTGGAAAAGTAGAACAGTAGAAATCAAATATTAAAATATTTAGTAACCACACAAGTACCAACATTACACAATAACGGTCGTAGATAAAACGGTGCGCGCCGTCCGAAACGAAAGTTCAAATAAGACAAACGGGCAAGAGTGAAACTTAATTTTGCTTTATAATCTCGATTTCACTTTTGTTCGGAATATATTTGTGTGGGTTATTGCGACAAAAAGAGTTAGGAACGAATGCTTCAAGTACATAAAATCGACGGATACAAGTCACACCTACGGACCAAATAAATACGGACTGTACATACAAACTCAATCAGACAAAATCAACTGGCGTAGTCCGTAGTGTGTGAAGTACATTATTTATAACTAAAAGAGACCTTGAAGTCGAGTCTCAATCTATAATTAACATTTTACGATTCGCATCCTAGTTTTATATTATCTTCCATTTTGCCGAACAAAGAAAAAAAATCCATCGATCCTTCAAATACTACTACAGGCTCTGCGTCTGTCTGAAACCGCGATGGCTTCATCGTGTAACAACGCCTAATTCCAATCAACTTTCACTGACCTTGAAATTATTGCATAAGGTGCTATCGGTACAAAGAGCTGCACATTTGCCATTGAAGCTAAAAAATAGACACCCAGATCAGTGTGCCAATTATGTCTTTGGTGTGTCGCGCACAAATAAATGCGTGAATGATTTTGGAAACCTTTCATCGAACAAAGCACAATTGCAAAAAAAATCACTTCCTGTTGGCGGCCACCCCTTCCTTCTCGTTTCTCGCGCCTTTAAGCTCCAGCAGCATCTTAACAGTTAGTTAGAATATTTTAATCGCAAGTTATTAAACCCATCGTGACCATTGTATATCACTTTCAATATCCGCTGGAACATATTTTACATTCAGCTTATTATTTCCTGATTTCGTAACACGCCGTCACGTGATATTGGAAACAATACAAAGGCGACCATTAATAACGAATTTGTGTTACTGCATACTAATTTTTAAAAAACCGAACAATTCAAAATTTTTTTTAAATCCACGTGTCTCAATAATAATGAAAGGACGACCTACTTAACCGAAAGTGCACCAAAAATTAACATATTCGTAATGTGAACTTTCAACCAGATTAACTTTCGATAATAGGCCGCCCTGTATAAATTAGCAAATAAGCTATTAAACAAGGGTAAAACCCTTTTCATTAACTTCCAATTATAATAAAATTTTAAACGCATGCTTAACTCGGTGCAAAACGCATTAAAGCGTTACCAACGATTAAAATAAAAATATATAACGACAACGCCTGGTTATTAATTTAGTCCCAACAAATTAAGCATTAAAAAACTTCATTAAATTATTTTGCAATCAAAATATACAGTGATTTCACTGGAATAGAAGGAAATTTGTAACAAATTAGCTTATTGGAGGTTAGAAAGGACCCCTCAGATGTGGAAATTAATGGCTGCCATTTTGACGTTTCAATTGGCCGTATCTCAGCTCCCAGCGGTCCGATTTCAATTTTCCCTCTTTCATTAAAGAGTTCTTTTTAACAAGAAACTATTTTGTCAACATACTTTTATCTCTAAACGTAAATTTAATTTCTAAGATGTTTTTTTCTATTTGGAGCCCCCGCCCTCTCCAGCGGTGGAAGTTTTGAAAAATCTCAATAATTGCTTGGGAAAGACGAACTCGTCCCTATCTCAATTCGAGACAACGTATTTATTTCTGTATTATTATTATACACAGCGTTGTTTCCATTTTTAAAATCTCCGCAGTGGATTTTAATCAATATTCAATTATTTACAGATGAGTCTAACTGAGAAGATTTTAAAGATCAAAACAACACTTTACAAAGGTGTCTTAAAATAACTATAAGTTGGAAAAATTTAACAATTTATCGAGCGATAAACGTGTTAAGAGTGTTTTAATCCAGAGAATCAGTTTGTGTATCCAACGAGTAAGTCCGCTTAGGTGTTAGGGTCGATGCCTACGCAAGCTGTTATGGCCGAATTTTTCCCCTCTCACCGAATAGCTATTAAATATTTATTTACTTCTGTTAGTGTTATTACTGTTATCGTTGTCTTGAAATAAATATGTTAGGTTGTTTAAATTTTTTGAACATTTTTGAAAAAATTTCGAGAAAAAGTAATTAACTGATTTTAATAAAACCATGACATTCCATGCTATATAATAGCATATATGGAATATAACAATAAAAGACAGCAACCAAGATTTTTTTCGAGGGTGGGGGGCTTGTAAAAAGCCTTTCTTTGATTACATTTTTTTTTTTAAATTTTCATTACTTATTTAATTTATTCGCGTGCTACGTTACAACCTATGCTTTTCTTTTTAACATTTCGGAGGTGGGGCACGGAGAGGCCTGATTTTTGGTTTCTTATAGTTTTTTGGATTTATATTGTCGCACCATCTGTTGACAACAGTTTTCCTTTTTGAGAAAAATCTCCCTCTTAATCCTTTTTTATGTAAATCCTTCAGCCGAGGATATTACCAGGTAGTTTAAAAAGTTAAGCTTTTGATTTAGGACTAACTATTTAAGTGGATTAATTGTAAATTAATAAATTAGTGAAACTAATATGCGCACAAAAAAAGAAGAAATCATTTTTTTTTAGTTAACCTAATGCAGGATAATACAGCTTTTACTGCATATGTGCTGACGTCATATACGCCTACTTAGTCATAATCTGTAAACATTGATTGTTTTGGGTTTTAAATAGTGAGGCACTGGAGGGTGTTCCACACCCCCCCCAGACCCCCCGGTTTGTGCAGACTATTTTTTTATTAGAAATCAATTGAAGATAATTATCGGCAGAACAGATCTAGAAAAAATTTCTACAAATATTAATTAATCCTAAATTTAACAAGTCACACTCAAGTAACTAATATCCCAATTAGCCCAAATTATAAACCAAAGTTTTAGAGACCGGGGGTCTGGGGGGTGTGGAGCACCCCCAGGTACACTCATACTGTGATTGATAAATTTTCAAACTTATGATCATCAGTGTTAAGCGATTAATAGTGAAACTTCTTAGCACAAGGAATATAAAGCAGCGACCGAGAATCGGGGGGGGGGGAGCATTATGAATTCCCCCTGGATAATATGTCATCGTTCTCGAAAAATCAAAGCAAACCCTACTCATAATCTGTAAACATTGAATGGTTTGCCTTTCAACAGAGAGGCACTGGAGGGTGTTCCACACCCCCCAGACCCCCCGGTTTATACAGTTTATTTTTTATTAGAAATAAATTGAAAATATCAGCATAACCGAGCTAGAAAAAATCTCTAGAAAATTTAATTAAACATAACTTGAACAAGTCACACTCAAGTAACTAATACCTCAATTAGCCCAAATTATAAACCAATGTTTTAGAGACCGGGGGGTCTGGGGGGTGTGGAGCACCCCTCAGGTACACTCAAACTGTGATTGATAAATTTGCAAACTTATGGTCATCGGTATTAAGCGATTAATAGTAATAGCTTTTAGCGCAAAAATATAAAGCAGTGACCAAGAATCTGGGGGGGGGGGATTATGAATTCCCCCCAGTATAATATGTCATCGTTCTCAAGAAGATCAAGCGCTAATAAACCCAGTCATAATCTGTAAACATTGAATGTTTTGCCTTTCTACAGTAAGGCACTGGAGGGTGTTCCACACCCCCCAGACCCCCCGGTTTGTACAGTTTGTTTTTTATTGGAAATAAATTGAAAATATCAGCATAACCGAGCTGGAAAAAATCTCTAGAAAATTTAATTAAACATAACTTGAACAAGTCACACTCAAGTAACTAATACCTCAATTAGCCCAAATTATAAACCAATGTTTTAGAGACCGGGGGGTCTGGGGGTGTGGAGCACCCCCAGGAACACTCAAACTGTGATAGATAAATTCGCAAAATTTAGGATATCGGTATTAAGCGATTAATAGTGAAAGTTTTAAGCACAAAGAATATAAAGCAGTGACCGAGAAACTGGGGGGAGAGCGAATTATGAATTCCCCGGATAATGTCATCGTTCTCAAGAAACCAAAGTACTAATAAACCCTACTCATAATCTGTAAACATTGAATGTTTTTCCTTTCAACAGTGAGGCACTGGAAGGTGTTCCACACACCTCAGGCCCCCCGGTTTGCGCTGTTTATTTTTTATTAGAAATAAATTGAAGATATCAGCATAACCAATCTATAAATAATCTCGAGAAAAACTAATTCATCATAACTTGAACAAGTCACACTCAAGTAACTAATATCCCAATTAGCCTAAATTATAAACCAAAGTTTTAGAGACCGGGGGGTCTGGGGGGTGTGGAGCACCCCCCAGGTACACTACTCAAACTGCGATAGATAAATTTGCAAACTTATGGTTATCAGTATTCCGGTCCCCTCTGCTCCGGACCGTTTTGACAAACGTTTTACAAACTAATAATTTCCCCCTAAACTGGTCCTACTCGACAAAGTGTGGAACGCCTTCTATATATGAGGAGAAAAAATATTGTAATATTGGGCACCAATTCAATACTCAAAACAAAATCATAATTAATTAATAAAAATTCATGCGAATAATTTATTCCGTTATTTTCATTTTTCAGTGTTTTTTTGTCAAGGTTCTGCTATTTTAGTGATCTCTTTTTTCAATGTTCTGTTTTTTTATATTCTGTTCTGTCCGGTCACCTGCAGGGTTATATCATTTTCAGACGAGGGGAGCCTGAAATGCCACTCTGTGGTACCGGAAGGCAAAACATTAAATGTTTAAAAATTATCTGAAAGTTTTCTTATATTTTTTTTGTACATAATAACTTATACTAGGGGGTCTTCCACGCCCCTCAGACTCTCGATCACTATTGCCCCCCCCCCCTTCGTCGCCCATATACAACTAATCCAGTGCTACAGCATGATTTTTCCCCCTCGCCTCCGCCTATGCGGTTCCATATGAGTTATTACAAAATAACCGGTGGAAGTGTCTCTAGTTTCGGCTTAAGAAGATGCGTTGCGCGTGGAATTGACGCAACAATCAAGATCAATTTTTTAGACAATCGCTAAGTTGGTCCAATTAAGAATAATTTTGAAAAAATTTAAATGTTAATAGCCTACCACTTTCTTAATATTTTATATAAATCGAACTTGTGAAATAGAAAGTGGCTTTTGTGCAACAACACACTTCGAAATATTAAACAAAAGGTTACAAATGTGTGGTAAATGGAGTAGAAACTTTTTTCTTCATCTACCGGCTCACATTTGATAGTCTAATATTTTCTTACCACAACACGATTGATAACAATCCAAATAAAGTAAAAATTTATCGAACGAAAAGTAAAAGTTGATTTTTATTCAAAAATTGGGTTAATTTCAGTACAATCCTCGTAAAGCGCTCTATGACAATACCCAAATTACAACATGGAACAAACAATGAAAAGAGCCGCACGAAAGTTAAATGTTACGTAAATTTTTACGCACAAAATTTGTAATAATGGTTTCTATTACTGAAATTAAAATTGAGGTCTAATTCGGTGTATCTCAAACTTTTTCCCCTCGTTCCTGCGATGCCAAAACGATTTGGCACCGTTCCATCCCTCCCGGTTTAAAATAAAAATCCTACGATCCACCGATTGAGAACCTCTTGCACCAAAAGCAGGCTAGGCTTATTATATGTTAACATTTAATACAAAGAACGCCTTCTGTGTTGTATCACAAATGATGAAATACATCAGAATTAAAACTCTCATCTTCTGTATTTAATTATTTAGGTCATCATCCATCTATCTAATATAATTCGGTATTATTTTTATATGAAGCAATAGATGACTCACGATTAAATTTTTGGTGCATTTAGAAAATGCACAGGACTTTACAAAAGAGCGGCACGTGGATTTGCTTAACCAGGTCATACGAGAGATTAATTCTATACGACACCTGCATACTTCTTCGTGTGGTTTTGCAACGACGCCGGAGGCACTCTTCAACGCCTACAGGTGGCGCTTTGCTGGTTCTCACGCATCCAATCAAATTTTGATAGGTTATAAGAGAACCAGATTGCGTTAAGTAATCACGCGTAGTAATTGACGAAATTTAAAATAGTAAAAGTTATCTACTACTGTACTTGGAGAATTCGTTTGGTTGTAGAAAAGTAAAAGTAGAAATAATAATAACAAATAAATGTTAAACAAATATTTGTAATTGTTTCTGGGCCAAACGCCTTCAGCATCATGAACCACCGCAAGCATCAATTAATATTATCTAAAAGCAGAACGTCGGATTAAAAAAACCTACGCGAACCGATTGCAAAGGTTTCGATCAATTTTACAAAAACCATACCGCGCTTCCCCTACTACGCTCCCAATAACAATATTTCGTAAATCAAATATTAATGTACTAGGTAATTTTTATTATAAAACGCAAAAAGAAACCGAAACCGCTTAACGAGTGTGCCGTCACCACACGTAGTGTCCCATGAAGTAGAGTGGTGAAATCCCATATCCACAATGGTTTTGCATCCAAAATTTATGAAACAGACTGTATATCCTTAGCGAACTAGTAAAAACAGACGGTTTTTACCAGTAGAATTGACTAAAAGTTCTTTGTTTGCGTTCTTAGCTAGGGACAGCTAATGTTACGATCTGTAAACCACGCCCAGTTGGACGCCCCCTGACGAGGAACCGGAGCCCTATATCCGGATAGTGAGAACCTCGTTAATCTATTTATGCGCGTCTTACTATTCTCGCCCGCTTTTTACCACAATAAATTGGGGGAACGGAACAACTATACAACAGTTGGAATAAGAAAACTTAAGATAATTAAGGCATCATGCTGGTTTTTTGGTTGTCGTAGGAAATCCGAAAGCGGTCCTAAAGATATAGTTCATTCAAAATTACTGCTGTAAATGCAGCCTTTAGGCCGCACAACCGTGACAATCTAATGTAACTCTCTCTTTCTCACATCTGCTCTTTCTCTCTCTAAATGACCAATAGGAAATAAGTCGCTTAATATCGGGATCAAATAAATTTGCCTGTCACAGCTTAGGGACAGCTGCGTTATAGGTCGACAGGTGTACCACCCTGGTGGTACTTCATGGCTCTCCGCTTACCAGAATCGGATCGTACTGAAGCTGTAACGAAACCAAAATGTCATGTTCTCCCAAAATAGAATTTATCAGAATAATTGTAACGAATTACGAACCGAATTGATGAAAATTGAACTAAACAAATATTGCTTGATCGCAATATCCTGCGGAACCAACAAATAATGCTGAAATAGAAAACCAACAATATTTCGTTTCGTTTAAGAGAAAGCGGTACCTACTAATTATTACAGCACAGAGTATTAATTAAACATTAACGAAGACACCTGTAAAATTTAATCACACATTTCAATCTTCCAGGTGAAGTTTCGACCTTTTGATAATATCATTTACTACCTATTTTATTTTTATTGAAAATATTTTATTTTTTAATATTAGATTAAAATTAAAAAAAAAAGATAAAACGAAATTATTCGTAAGCTTTCAGCATTAATTTTCTGATGACAGCAGTAACCATTGCTGAAAGCTTACGAATAATTTCGTTTTATCGTTTTTTTTTAATTTTAATCTAATATATTATTTTTATTACAAATGTTTTTGACTTCGATACGATAAGGTATACCCGGTGAAGAACAAAGAAGTCTTCGCGTGTCCATCCAATTACAAAAAATGGTGAAACTCGGAGCTCAACGAACGATGACTTCAGATCACTACGAGTTTTGATTTGATAATACTACGTAACTTGGTTAGATTACAACAGCAATAATTTACTAAAAATAGGTCAATGTCAAGGCAATACATTGATTACACGAGTCGGAGAGAGTGGTTGAGAGAGTAAACGTAGAAAGAGCATTGACTTCGAAGGATACCTACTACATCTCGTGTTCGTCTGTCGCATAAAAAATATAATCAGAGTCGGGTTAAATAACCGAAACGCGTAATTTAGAAATTATACCGTGCGTTTCAGAAGAACAACAACACTCCCTTTCCGAAATTTTAAATTGCCATACATACATGGTGTTCCTAAACAGTCGGGATAGTTTTAAGTTTGCGGTTAATTGGTTCCCGTTGTCCTCATTCTATTGAAGAGGTTCTAGAGGATAATGTGCCAAACAATCAAAGGTAGTTTATGCATGACGGAGCTCCGGCTCATTTTAACTGGAGCCAGCCAGTCGGCAATTTAAAGGCTCTGTCCGAATCGTTGGATTGGCAGAGAGTACTCTGTCTTAGTAATTTATAGGCAAAACTCGAATTTGATATTTTCCTATGGTCCGGGTTTAATCGCCCGGTATATAATATGGTATAGTTAGTTATCAGTTAGTATCAAAATTTTTTGGAAAACTTTCCCCCATCCCAGATGGGCGCCAGGAAGAGATAATAAAACTTTTTAAATTGACCAAAATCAACCCCCTGGGTGGAAGGAATACCAATTTCAATCCACAATCTGAAGTTGGGACTGCCAGTTAATCTAGAACTACTGAAAACATTAATGATTTACGTTTTAATCGCCAGTTTATTGATTGTCAAAGAGCGGATGGACTATAAAAATGTTAACAACATAAAATTATACATTGTGTATAAATTCTTACAAAACTAATGTTCAGACTGGTTTTACTGTGACGTTACCTAATGTAAATGTTGAAAAGAGAACCATCAAAAACTGGTTTTGATGAGAGGAATTTAAAAACATCAATGAAACTAACAATTACTTTATTTTCTAGTGGAAAATAGATATTATTTTGTATAAATTTCACGATTTCGCAAATAGCAAAAAAAACAAAGGAATAATTTTTGAAAATTATTTCCAAACATTGAATTGGGGGAAGGGGGGGTCATAATTCAATTTTTATAAAACTACAGTAAACTCTCAGTTGTAGAGATAAACAAATGATACCCAAACGCTGAGTAAGTCAAGAAATAATGATGGATATGTTGATCGATGAATGAATATCGAGTTATGGAAATCAGCCAATGGAGATTCCAATATTTTTTTAACTTATATCCAATAACAGCATTACTAAAGTTCAATCAACGTTTTTTCTAAATTGAGTTAATTTGCCCACAGATAAATTCTGTAATCCAAGTTAACATTATGGATTTTTAACAATTCCGCAGTGGGAATTAATTAGCTTGAAGATGTCGAAAAAAAAGTAATAATACATTCCAATTTACTAAAGCTTGTAGATAATAATAAAAGATTTTTCTACCACCCAACAGGATTACGTTAAATCTTTATCTTATTAATTGAGAAATAACTCTAATTTTAAAATTACCACACCAATATTTTTAGTTAAGTTAACTATATTGGTGCCTGTAACCCCCTCCCTCAAATCATGACGTGCCAATTGCAGCAATTATTTTGATATTCTCTGTGCATTAAAAATTTTAAGTTGGTATTATCTGGTTAGTATTTTTAATAAATGTAGCCAATCCACAAGCACTTCGATAAAAGCAACCGTGGTAATTTAAAAACCTAGTACTTTTTGCAAAGACAAGCTTTCAAAGCATTTTATAAACCACCCTCAAGCGGAAATTTTACCAAAGTAAGCGCCCAACGTGGGGCCTAACCAATAAACCAAAATCTTAAAAGTTCAAACTACAAAATATGGCTATAAAAACCGGGGAGTCTGGCGAATATGAAGTATTACTAAAATTGTAATTCTTAGATAAATTTGGAAGCCTAAATAGCCTTCCAGTATCAGGATGGTAACCCCCCTTCTTAGCTTAGAAATGAATCAAATTAAAATAAATAAAGCTTTATTTTTATATATTGAAAGTTGAATCCCCCCCCCCCCCATCATTTCAGTTGATCCTGAATCCAATAACAATCCCGACCGCGTTTAGGATCTAAATAAACATAGCCGAATAAAAATTAAAGTTTTTTGTTTAGTGACACAATTGTTGAACCATGCAAAAAATGGCTTCAGGCTTCAACGATTGCGAAGGCGACCTGTCAACCTACATGACCAAGATCGTCAATTGCATAATGTTTTCTATTATGCTCGCACCTTAAATCTCATTTTTCTCCGTCTTTCTTGTATTCATTCCACTGACACATTAACTTTTAGTTTCGTTAAATAGCCGGTTATTTTAATATAGGATGAAATAGAAGATATTAGTAACACACCTTTGGTTGGTGCAACTAATTTATTACAAGCACAATTTTGTATCAATCAGACGTTCTCAAACAAAGGTTTAAGAAAAATCACTTTATTTTGGCCACCTTTACCGGAGCAAAATTCTATCTGGATCCGCCCCTGTTTGGTTTGCTTAAATGTAATAAAAGTGATTAGGTGTCGAAATAGGTATCTAGTTAAGAAGGAAACAACCACGCAAACAAGGTGTGGAGGTAAAGGGCGGTCGAAACTTGGGGCGGCACCACCGGACCCTGTTTCTCGATCCATATAAGTATTGGCCGAGCAACCCCAACTTGAAAAATGTAACCATTATGCAATTTCGAGCTATTGTAGTGGTACTTTTTTTTTAAACAAAAAAAATGAATTGAAATTTATGACAGAAAATTAATGAAATTGATTGCGTAAGAGTAATATTATGTTCAATGGACTGACCTACATACTCAAAATAAACAGCAGCAAACTAAGTACAGCAGCAGAAATATTATGACAATAGAGAAATTTAATACAAATTTGATGGTTTATAAGGCTTTGGATTAACAAATCGCAATTTATTTTCAATTAACCCCTATTACAATGGCTACCAACAAAAAAGGTTAGCGGCTTTACGTTATTGCATTTCTAAACATTGAAATTGTATGCATTTGCACATAGTCGCAACAATGGGGTTGGTTCTACCCCCCCCTCCCCACATTTGTTAAACAAAAATTGACTGCAGTCAAAAACGGTGGTCGATTTAAACATTAAAATTATTGCAAGTTGAATTTACGTCGAGAACAATAATTTCGAATCCGAAATACAAAAACAGGTATAAATAATTATTTAACAATGTTGCCACGTCACCTAGGATATTACAATATTATTATTCAGCGACCTCGTCCCACTTCACGGAACTTGGAGCAGAACTACACTGTAGTAGCTGATAATTACACAAAAATTCTTATTTCCGTTTCGAAATACCTGGTTGTGTTGTGTTAAAATTAATGAGAGGTTATAATGTAAAAATAATTTTTCAAATTTAGGGTTTTTGTCTTTGTCGACCTTCTCAGTGCCAGGTCTCGGCTTTCTGCGTCCTTTAGAAGAATGTTCGACTAATAATATGAGTCATTGAGCTAAATATCCGATAAATAATTGAACAAATGGCGTAACGCATACAATGACACACCGAGGAGCGCGAAGAAAACCGTGGTTATACTCCTGGTCGCGCCAGTCTGAGTTTCGACTGCAAAACTGAGTTTTCGTGCAAAAAAATTGAGATTTTGATGGATTTACATTTTTGAGGTCCCATGAGCTAAATAAGATCATTTCCAAAAATGTCTGTGTGGTCAAATTTTGAGTGCACTCTACAGCAAAAACTAATAGAAATTTTGAAACCAAATTTGGGATTTTGTAGTTTTATATTGAGACTTACAACTGATTAGATTTTGGTTAAAATTGGTTCATGGGAACTATTTTTTAAATTTTATTAATTAATATTTATTTCAAAAACTAATGGGAATTTCAGAACCAAATTTGCGATTTTAAATCTTTAAGGTAGGAATTAAAGCTGATTAAATTTTGGTTGAAATTGATTAATGGAAACAATTTTTTTAATCTATTTATTTAATGTTACTTTTAATAAATATTTGGGGCGGTCACAAAGCCCAAATTTTGATTTTCATGATTTTTGAAGTGAGTTATAAAAGAGGACATCGTTCTCTACACATTAAAAAAAATTTGGGGTCGGCCCACAAATTTTGAAAAAAACGGCTTTAAAAATTCGAAATTGACCGTGGTTTCATTAATTAAAACGGCTTGTAGCGGCTGTAGCGGAACGGAAAACGCTTTACTCATTAAAAAAAATTTCCCCTAGACCGGACCTACTCGAAAATTAGTAGGTGCAATTATGACGTAATAATGCACAACAGCAATTGTTTTAAATTTAAATTATGGACTTATTAAAAGAGCTACCGAAACCTATTTCACCTTAAAAGTTTTGTATTTTAGTGCTCTTTCGTTTGGTGAAGCAATTTTTATAGGAAAAAGTGTATTTTCGAGTTCGAGTTTTCTAACTCTACCCAAATATTTCAAAACCTAACAAGAATTTCAAAACAAATTTTGATATTTTGTATCAAGCGCTCTTAAAAATTTGGTTCTTAATTTATTGTTCACTTTTGGGAATATAATGATATCTGGAAGCCAAACAAAGATAGGCCTTTTGAGAAGTTTCTTGACAAAATACCTGTGATTTCGTTATGTACTTTGGCCTTAAGTTAGCCGAAAGATTGGAGCCCATAAACTTTGCTTTTTAAATATTTCCACATGAAAAAGTCAAGAAAAGTCATTTTGGAAAATCGACCAAACTTATTTGAAAGTAAAATTTCATTCTCTCTTTTGGTGTGTAGTACTCCATGATAAATTTTACACCTCCTATAATTTTAATATCAGGTACCACAAACAAATGCATCTTTTGACATATACTGGGGGGGAGGTATTTCATACCCTTCCACAGACTCTTAGCACTATCTTGCATTTTATGTTCTTTAAAAAGTTCTTTTTTAAAAAAAGCAGGCCACAAGTTGGCAAATTTATCCATTACAATTTAAGGGTGCCTGAAGAGAGGGGGGAGGTTGGAATTTGTTAATTTGTTTTATTTAAATATTACTTTTTTGATTTAGGATAGCAAATTTAAAGTATTTTTCTAATTTTCAATTTTGTAATATTTTTTTCAGCTTTACAATTCAACAAGTGTGCAATTGTCACACCTGGCATACAGGGAAAGCCGCCGGTCGATGGTAGTAACTCAAAGACGGTAAAAAATATCAAAAATATTTAAGAGATCGAAAACATTTATGATATCTTTTGCAGTTTTCATGCTACAGAAAATATACACTGAGTCATAGTCGAGTTCCCGTGGTCTTTTCCAGGATCAATATAAAATGGAGGTTACAGCAACATCTGAGGCAAGCTACCTTAAATGTAACACAATTAATATGGTCATAGCATTAAAATCCGGCTGAGAGAATTGTATTCTGACTGTCTTCCACGCCAACACGTTCGGCAAGCGCGGCGTGTAACTGCGAAAACTTCTCAGGAGAACCAAACCAATCCTTTAGAGAGAAATTGGGGGGGTTTATGGCCAGCAGTGGACGAATATGGACTGACTAAGACTAATAAAGGCGTTGAACACGACTAAATTTGAATGAATGAATGAATTTGGGCGTCTATAACCACTTTTTTGGAAATTTTCTCTATCCTAATTTTGAGGTGAATCACTCTTCATCTCTTGCCAGTATCACTAATTAAGATAACAAATCATCTAATTTCTTGGATTGCATTCACCAAAATTTGATATCTTTTCAAATCCACTTGTATCTTTTCATTTTCCTTGGTCTCAAAATGATTCTCACACTCCACGTCCCAAATCTCATCGTCTTCCCATCGCCTCTCAGTTTACTCTTCGTCCACTTTCCTTTCTTTCTACCTCTTTTCGCATGTCTCTCTCTTTGCGTTGATGTCTTATTTAGCTCATCCTCCAATTGTAGTCCTACTGGTTGAGCCGGTTCAGTCTCACCATCCACGTTCATTGCTAGCTTTTGATTGCGGTATTCACAAATCAAATACGTTTTCTCTTCGACATATGCCCGAACTAATAGTCACGGTTTGAAACCAGATTTACCAGCCAAACGCTATGGGTAAATCTAGTTTCAAGCTTCCAGCCGTGACCATTAGCACGGGCAATAGATTTCTGGTTCCTTCCTTCCTCTATCTCAAATTAAATTTACATCAGAGGAAGAAAGTCCGGCGAAAATCTCTTGGTGCAGAAGCTACCTTAATATGACTGATGAACTGGCGAGGTTATGCACGAGTAACCCGCTCTGTAATCCTGATCTCTTGATCACGGTGGCCATTAAAACGCTGAACATTAACGTAACCGAACAGATCGGGAAAATACGTGCTGGAAGATGGGGAAATATGATTGGGTGTCGACAATCAAAATATTACTTACAGCTGTGTATTGGGAAATTTCGCCTGACATGGTCAATTTTAGTGGCTTCCAATTATGATGGTTCGAAAAATGGTTAGCTGCCGAGATGTAGCCGGTTCCACTACTGGCGGAGCAAGAACTTTGGTTTTTACCGTCTCCCTAAAGAAGGTAATGGCAAACCACCGAGGTAACAATAACCTTAGTGCAACAGGATTCGAATCCAGATCAAGGAATCTTTTCAAACAGGATCGAGAAAGACAAATTTTACGCTTTTAACAAAACTGTTCCGCGAAATTAATTTTTAGTAGTTATTTTCCCAAATTAGATGTAAGACCGCCCCCTACGTAACCTGGGGGTAAAAAAGTATATAGAAATTAGATATATATTTTTTTTAATTACTAAGTTGTTATTTTTGCCCATTACAGCAAATAAAAAATATTATAACAATAAAACTGATAACAAAATAGAGTAAAATATGAAATACTCCACAATTTTGGTTATCCATTATTGCTATTTTACTTAAAGACTTGATAAATAAATAATGACAATATAGTACAGAGTGGGAGTTGGCAACTTTCGCAATTTATCAGCTACTACTACATACCAAGAAATGATAATATTTACGTTCAATATTACAAATTTGTAAACAATACTTTCATAAGGGCAGGGCCTAGTTATGGGTCCCCCGTTCTTTAATAAAAAATTATACCTTTCAATTTAAAAAATATTTATAAATGTTTAGTAACTTGTGAAATTATATGTTGAATAAAATATTTTAAAAATTGAACGAAATTTGAAAATTTTTCAACTTACATTTTAGTCTATGATAAGTGGTTTCGTCTTTATAAGAACTCATCAGCTAAACCATCCCTAAATGAATGAAAATCCATTTAAATTGAAAGGAGCGGGGTCCTAGACTAAAATGTAAGTTGGAAAATTTTCAAATTTCATTCAATTTTTAAAATATTTTAATCAACATTTTGAAAAAAAATGGTAGTTGCATTTCCAAAAAAAATTAACGTCGAATCTCCAAGTGCCATAAAAAAACCGGGTTATTATAATACTTAATATAAGAAACCTCCCCCTCCCGCCACTAAGAAAAAAGAAAGATATCGTATCAGAATTTAAAAAAGGGGGCTTATATGCTGAAATTTCCCTGATGTAATGGTTTTTCTATTTCTCGTATGCTAAAATTTTGTTCCAACAAAACCGATTCCGAGCACCGCATCGAAATGAAATTTGCAGATAAAAACCTGTTGCTCGGTGTAAAGTCCAACTACATACATCGTACGTTTTTTAGTAAACAAAAATTACATATTATAAAAAGCTGTAATTAGATGGCAATATAATCTTCGGCTAAATCATTAGGCAACCCCAAAAGCAAACGTAATTATTTTTCTAATATTAAAATAATTTATGGGTAATTTTCAAAAGATCGTTCCCCCGACCACCGCCTTTCCAAGTTATTTCCGGTTTAATCGACAAATACGGATTCCACCATGTAGTTTTCCAAAATTTAGCCGAAGGTCTGGATACTGCTTCCCGATTCAAGTGGTCAAAACGATATGTGGTTAAAAGTTGGATGAACAATAGGAAACTAATGATCACGAGTGTAGTGAGGCTTCTAGTTTCCTTTTGAATCACCAAAATATTCTTTATATTTCTATGAGCACGCAATGTACAAAATGAGTTTTATAACCTTCAACAAATCTAGTCGCATAAAAAAATGTAGCAAAAAAATCGAGTTAACGTTCTAAAGTTCTGGGAATTAAGAGACGTAGAAGTTTTTAGAAAGGTCAATTTTTACGTATTTCTTTATTTAAAAAAAAATTGTGAAAATATAACTCGCATGGTGTCAAATCAAAAATTTTAGCATGCGTGTAACGTCAGAATCAAAAAATTTTATTTAATGGAAGGGTTTCTCTTGACACTCCACCTCGGTGGTGACAGACGGGCAGAAAAAAAGGTTCGAACCGGAAATCTTAGCGACAGGTCGCGACCATCTTCGCGCGGCCATTTTATTTAATCTTAAGCTCCCCGTGCCACCTATCCTAATACCCAATTCAGCATTACACGTTAACGATTAGTACTAACGGTTCTTAGCCAAAACAAGAATTTGCGCATTAGAAAATCGTTCAACTGTTCGCTTCAAAACAAATGCAGATCGAGCTCCGAGCAAGTTGCGTTATTATCAATTAGTTTTAAATAATATGTAGTGTTGACGCATTGAAAATTAATTAATTTGAATTAAATTGATCGATAACCTTATCATTTAATTGAATTGCTTAAAACAACTACGATAGTTTAAATTGGATTTAACATAAAGCTCCGAGCAAGTTCCATTTTCAACAATAGTTTATGCGTGTTAATATACTACCAACGACAGTTTTTAGAAATATAAAATATATTTCAATTTTTCTATTGTATTACAGTTGCTTTAAAAACATTTTTGTGCAAACAATTGGTGAACGAAAATTTGGGGTTCGGTGGGAATGCATTGGGGTCGTAAATCCATTCGAGATGTACTTACTTTTGGGAAGAATCTCGTTAATTTAGTCATGCGCGTCAATAAAAAGATTTCCGTGCACAGGAAATTATATTACAAATTACCCAACCAAAAGTCTCTTGGACCTTTTGTGCGCAAGTTTTAAAACTTGGCGAATATCTAAATTCTGATGTCCTTAAACGGTTCTTTATTTTTAACCTTCGCAATTTTGCCGCCGGCGCCGCCATTTTGACAAGATGGCAACTAAAATTCGTATTATTGTATCGCTTTAGATGCAATTATTTCGTACAAAAAGAATAATTATATTCTATTAATTTTTAATGTAAAATTCATAATCTCGCTGTGGCGTGCAAGTACAATTAAATGAAATGCACCGACAGTGCCAGCGGCAAAGTTACGAGGTTACAAAATTAGTATATTTTTAAGGACATCTAAATTTACTAAATCACGATGCTTTAAAACTTCTGGAACTAACAAATTATGTCTATCAAGTGCGGCCTATGGGCCGCACAACTTGACAATGTAGTTATTAAAAAAAAGCATACAAATTCACTGACAATTCTCAGATAATTTTGAAACAACCGCAACCGTCATCTACCCCTACAAAGTTTCTTGGCTACTTTAGAAGGAAAATTATATTTTCTGATTTTATCACGTTATAACTTAAATTACCGAGATAGTCGAGATATTTCATAAAAATAAATTGAAATCCTCAAATCTTTGATGAGAACCGAGGAAGAATACGAGTTTCCAGCAGGAACAATTAAAAAGAAACTTACCCAAAATTTCAAATTTTTCTATTACACCTGATAGTTCTATGGGTAACTCACCTAGAAATAAAAGAAGAAATTAAAAACATACTAAATACCTACTTGAAAGTGAATTTTTACGATTTGACTAATTACGGAATAGCTAATTAATGACTTAAGCCTATTAAAATTTGGATCGTTCTTTTACTCTCAAGTAAATTAACACATACGTCATTTTGACCCAACGATTTGCCTTGCATGTGGCAACAGAAAATGAAAGCGAAGTATTTACCATTAAATGTTAAAACATTTTCTTAATACTTGGTTGCCCTAAATTTAATTTTAAGGTTGCGTTTTTAAACAAATGAATTTTATTATTGGCACGCGCTACCGACAGTGCCCGTCCGACCGACGACGGTAAGTTTGTGCTAAAAAACATTTTTTTAGTTTTGATACTGCTGGTGATGTTATGAAAATTGGATATTTAACAAAATCAGGTTAAAATTGTTATTTCGTTATAAATAAATTATTCCACGACGTACTCTCATTATGTCATAATAGTCGTTATCATTAGAAAGTAAATTCCACCGTAATTTTAACAATTCACTAGGTATTTATGAATTTAAAAAATTAAACAATGGCCCTTCGAGCTAAAAGTGGAAATCACGATTTGCGAATTTTTGATTTCGCAACAAAAAATTGCTATAAATTAGGTGTTGATGCTCAAGGCCTATGTTTACACTCATCGTATTATAAAATTATAAAACATTCCTAATTAACAATATTATTGTTTATTTATAAAGCGGTTCAATGTCTTCCTCGTTGCTAAAATTACAATCGTGAACGAATAAATAAATATAAAATTTCAATTTTGAAAAGTTGAAGGTAACGAAACTTGATTGGCTGATGATGATTACGCATCCTGTATGTGTTTAAAAACTAAACAATCGGAAAGAATCGTCGAATATTTGCAAACAGGAAAAATTACAACAATAAAAATAATCATTTCCTGTTTAATTATTTTTTCTTATGCACCAATATATTCCGCATTGGAAAACAAATCACAAATATTGCAAACTAAACAATAAAATGCAAAATTGTCAATTTATGTAACAGCATAACTGACCATTCTTACTGTAAAACTGGTTGTGAAATTTGCAAGATGCACAATGAACCTTTTGTTGCTTTCGGAATATTTTATCGAAAACGGGTTGGTTAATGGTTTTAAAAACTTGACCAAAGCCGTTCTCACGCTGACCCTTCAAAATAATAAAAAAGTAAACATTTTATTTAAAAAAAAAATGTGAAAATGTGAGAAAATGGTAAGGCGAGAATTTTACAGGAAGAGAATCGACGCGATAATTTGTTGAGAATTGCTTAAAATAACAATTATTGTTATTACAGGAAATTGTTATTATTATCCTTCATTGAAACACTTCAAGGTATTTGTTTGTTGTATACTTTTCTGTCGGAATGTAAAACTTATTTTTCCAAAACAACGGATTTCGTAAAATTTCTTTTTGTGAAGATAGCGCCAACTAAGCTTAACAGCCGCGATTTGTACTTGGATGGATGGTCGCGCCGAGAGCACCGCCTGTTTTTTACGAATACCATATTGTACCCTCCGCCCCATTCCCCAATGAAATATTGTTGATGTAACATTTTAATATTTTTCATTTTTTAACCCCCCCCCCATTTCAGTTGGTCCTAGATCCGCCACTGTGTCGCCCTGTTTTACTGCTAATGAAAGAAATTGTGATTAAAAATTTAAGTGCCCCCCAAAGTAGACTCTGTCCGGATTGAAACGGGGCACCTTAATGGCCATCTTTTTCAAATTTATGCAAAAATGCAGAGAGGTAGAACATTAAATGTTAAAAATTATGCAGAAATTTAACCTATAATATTTATGCAATAGCTTTGATACCGCTCTAGTTTTCTTGGAAACGACAGAGGGGTATTCCATACCCCCCGTCTTTACCTTTCATTTTATGTTGTTGACATATTCCCAAAACCTCAAATTATTTGAACTTTTCATGGAACATTTCTCAACCGCCAATGTAATTTAAATTTTATATTGTTCACTTGTTCTTGCAAATTCTTCCAACTAGAGAATATAAGCGATTTGCGGGAAGAAGGCATTCGCGATTAAAGAGAAGTTTCTTCTCTCTGGGAAGATAAAAATATGAAAATACTGCCTCATCAAGGGAAGCAGACATTCAAAATAAAGTTCCTACTTTGCTCAGAAGCGAACTGATACTCAGCAGAATCACTCGTTGTACTTTCTGCAATTCATAACAACACTCCAATTTACGCATCAGGGTAACTACCGCTTTCGATTTCAATATGAAGGGTAAAGCTAATTTTCGGTTCCATGATATAACAAAACATGAAAGAACAGAACAGTGAAAAAAGAGAACATCGAAATAACAGAACCTTGACAAAAGAGACCATTGAAAAATGAGAACATCGGGATGAAGTTTTGTCAATTGTTTGCATGAATTTTGAGTTTTTTGGTATAGCCTACACGTATGCGTAAGAGAATGCTGTAATTTGTATAAAATATTGAATAGTGACGGTCACCGATCGTGGTACCACTATCGTGCCATCAAAGAACCTAGTAAGTCCACTTATTAAAAATTTAATTTATGAACAATTCTGGTTGCATCATGAAAATATATCGTTAGTTTAAATAAAGCTCCGAAAATTCATAGGTAAAAACTGATATAAAATAAAAAATAATAACTCACCAACTACATTTATAGTAACTCAATTTACTAGGGTTTTCGATTGTACAGTAATCATTATTAAGAGTATTATGAATTCCCCATTGTCGTTCTCGAGAAAATCAAAGCGCTGTAAAAACCCACCCATAATCTGTAAACATTGATTGTTTTGGGTTTAAATAGTGAGGCACTGGAGGGTGTTCCACACCCCCCAGACCCCCCGGTTTGTGATGTTTATTTTTTATTAGAAATCAATTGAAGACAATTATCGGCATAACAGATCTAGAAAGAATTTCAAAAAAATTAATTAATCCTAAATTTAACAAGTCACACTAAAGTAACTAATATCCCAATTAGCCCAAATTATAAACCAAAGTTTTAGAGACCGGGGTCTGGGGGGTGTGGAGCACCCCCCAGGTACACTCAAACTGTGATTGATAAATTTGCAAACTTATGGTCATCAGTATTAAGCGATTAATAGTGAAAGTTTTTAGCACAAGGAATATAGAGCAATGATCAAAAAACTGGGGGGGGATTATGAATTCCCCCCATTATAATATAATAATCGTTCTCAAGAAAACCAACGCGCTATAATAAACCCTACTCATAATCTGTAAACATTGAATGTTTTGCCTTTTAACGGTGAGGCACTGGAGGTGTTCCACACCCCAGACCCCCCGGTTTGTACAGTTTATTTTTATTAGAAATAAATTGAAAATATCAGCATAACCGAGCTGAAAAAAATCTCTAGAAAGATTAATTAATCCTAACTTGAACAAGTCACACACACTCAAGTAACTAATATCCCAATAAGCCCAAATTATAAACTGGGGGGTGTGAAGCACCCCCCAGATACACTCAAACTGTGATAGATAATTTTGCAAACTTATGGTCATCAGTATTCTGGTCCCCTCGGCTCCGGCCCGTTTTGACAAACGCTTTAGTAACTAAAAATTTCCCCCTAAACCGGTCCTACTCCACAAAGTGCAGAATGCCTTCTATATATGTGGAGAAGAAATATTGTGATATTGAGTACCAATTAAACACTCAAAATTTTTTCTCTGTTCTGTTTTGTTTTCATGTTCGTTTCTTTCACGTTTCGGTTTTTTCGTGTTCTGTTCTGTCCGGTCACCGATCGTTGTAACGCTATCGTGCAATCGAAGAACCTAGAAAGTCGAGTTATTAAAAATTGAATTTATGAATAATTCTGGTTGCATCATCAAAATATAAATCAATAGTTTAATTAAAGATCCGAAAATTCAGAAACAGGTAAAAACTGATATAAAAAAAAATAATAACTCACCAACTACATTTTTAGGAAACCAATTTACTTGGTTTTTCGATTGTACGGTAATCATTATTAAGTGTAATTCAAATGGAGGAAACAACCTCTCCGCAAACAGAGTTTAGTAAGTGAGGCAAAAAGATGCCTCAATGTTTTTCATACAAAGTGCTTCAGAAATAAAGAAGGCACCAGCATCTAAAAAAGAGTTCCATGATCGAACAGAAAAAAACAAAACAATGAAAAAAGAGAAGAATGAAAAAACCGAACTGTGATAAAATAGAACAATGAAAAAACAAATCAGCGAAAAAACAGAACTTTCAAAACACTGAAAAATGAGAACATCGAGATGATGTTTTGTCAATTGTTTGCACGAGTTTTGTTTATTTACCAAATTAGACACCAATAATTAAATAATCAAGTCATAACAAAATAATAAAAACTCATGCGAATAATTGACAAAACTTTATTCCTTTCATTTTTCAGTGTTCCGGTCACCCTAAATAAGATATTTTAAAAAATAGAAAATGTATTTACTAATAAAACCCCAAAATGTTAGAGGTAGATATACAGCTGTTGAGAAGAAATTAAGTGTGGAAAAGGTTTTGCAACTGTTTAATTTCTTAAGAATTAATAAAACAACTGTTTTTCATCAAAACACTGGCGATTTCTATGTGTGCGAGATGTGACAATTGCACATCTATTAAAATGTAAAGTTGAAAAACTTTTGACAATTTAATAAATTTCACGAGTCAAATTTAAGTAACAAATCATGTAAGCCCAAACTATAAAACGAAGATTTAAAAACTGTGGGGTACTGGAATACGTGTTGGGTTTTCCCCCCCGGTCTATGGGGATTATTTTTATCAGATGAAGTGAATTAAAAACTATCTGATCTGTAAAAAGCAGCTCGATGAAGAATATCTACGCTATGTCTGCACTGAAAGTTTCTTAGCAGATTTTTCAAAACAAATACACCGCAGCCTTACATTAGAAGCTATGCGAAAACGGTAAGAATACTACGAAAAAGTCCAGAATAGCATACAATTTCAATTGAATAGCAAATTAGAGCATTAGAAGAAATAAAAATCAAATTTTTTCGCTTTGATTCGACTTGTGGGAGAGTTCGTTTTGTTTTTGCGGTGGATTTGATACTGAATGATTGTAATACTGTTTTTAAACATTGTTCATAATATGTGATATAATTGGTTTTGAAATATGATATTGTGTGATATTATTTTATTGAATGCAAGTGTTTCATTTATTAAAATATTGCGACATTTCATTTAATTGTATTATGTATTGCTATGATGTGTTCTTTTAATTTTTACCCTGTATTATGTTTTAAAATAAATTAAAAATAAAATATACCCCCGATCACCAGCTGTAGCGTAACCGAAAGTAGCCCCTAGCAACATTTAAAAATTCAGATGTTAAATTTTATTTTTTACAATATGTAATTCAGCCCGCCACAACCCCTTCCCCTTCAAGTGAGGCACTGATTACATCATCTCGAGTTTACTACTCCCCAGCATTCGAACACTACATGAAATATTGAAAAGTAATGTTCCAACACTCAGAATCAATTAAAAGAAATACGTAAAACTTGTGTGGGTTTTTCAACCAATTTTTTTTAAATTTTTACTTAATTTTATCCAGAACTCGAAAGCCGTTGATTTTGTCGGAAATTAAAAATTACTTCGAATTCTTTTATAAAAATATTTTCTGTCAACACCCGACACCCTGTATGAACAGGCCTAGTTTAAGGGGTCGTCGGGCAGCTAGGTGTTAAGCTTCCTCTAGAGGCGTGGTTCTGGGGGGTTGGAATCGGAATTCTTTAAAAAAACTGGTGCCTATCATGAATTAGCATTCAACAACCGAATAAATACCGATTTACGTGTGAGGGTGTAATAAAAGTATGTAACAATGAGCTGGTGGGCGAAATTTGTTAAAATTAAATGGAACAAAGACAATAATATGCTAAATTAGAGCTCGGAGAATATTTTGCATTGCAAATAAATAAAATTCCAAAGGAAAAATGCATTATTAAATTAATGTAATAAACAAAAAAAATTAGTCGATTACAAAACACCTTTAGGTTGGAAGGTTATCTAAAAATATTACAGCTAAACCAAAACCAGTTATACCTACAACACACACAGTGGTGTTGCGATTTCGTAAAGTTATCGTAAATCAATCACACGTTTCGACCAAAAGCAAAAATTCACTGCGCCACCTTCGAATAATATAAATTTCTTTTTCTAAAAGCGTTAACCGTTTTGGTTAAGCTTAAAAGGCAAAGTAGTAAAAAAAAAATTAAAATTAATTTGCGAATAAAAAAGTACAACTCATTGTTGGTGCAAAAACTTGTAGCTTTTATAAACAACTTTTTATGGTACTTTGACGAGAAACTTGCCTTGCGATTACTAACACAGTAATTATTAATCCAGCAGCGCAGCGGCAACTTAAATCGGAATGAGCGCACGCCGCTGCTTTAATTTGCTCAAAATATTAACGTTTTCGTTACGGACTAATAAATCTACATAATATCAAATAACTGAAATGGAACAGAACGAATAATGGTTTTTAAAATGAATTAATAAGTCCGAGACCCACCTTAGAACAACAAATTCACAAGAATTCGCCCATATAAAGAGCAAAACAATCTCATAGACGGTAAAGCATTCTGAGCTTGAAAGTGAAAGGAGGTAATATCAACCAACAGTTCGGTTTCGTTTTCAACACATTAAAATGACAAATCACTGAAAATTTTCTTAGGACTGCACTGTTTATTATAATAATAATTTATATAATAAAGTTCTTGCACAATGAATCTGTCCCCTGACAAGAGGTCAAACGGCCCAAGTGTTAATAATATCTCGGAACCACTTGGTAATTCTCGTCACGTTCTTCGATTTTTTCGAATTCTAAATCATATTTAATTTGCTCCTTCGATTCGAACCACGAGATCTGCCGCGGGAGCAACATTGCATTCAACTACAGCACATAATCGACGCGAAGATTATAATTTTTTTGGCACCGAGTCAGTTGCTCAACAACAATTTTTTTTAAAACAAAATCAAGGTTCGACTTCCTGTTTGTTTTAATTGTCAAAAAGTATATTTTATACGAACCGACTGGTATTGACCGTCTAGACTTCCCCCTTTACTTCTGTTAATTTTCGCTATCCGGTTATTTGCACAAAACAAGAAGTTTTCGTACCGACACAAATAGGAAGGGGACATAATGTTACGTTTGTTTGTATTCAATTTTTACCAAAAAGCTCTTTTGGGCCCTTTTCCCCGAGCGTCATCATAAGTTGTGCCTGCGTGCGCCGAAATTCGACAGCAGAAATGGATGATATATGATTTATGGTTAAATTTAAAATGCTCATTATTAAATCAGACAACAAAAACAATGTTGCCAATAAATTAATTAACTTAAAAATAAATAAATGGACGTAGTATACACAATATGTTAAGCAATTACGAACATAGTAATTATTCGAATTTAAAATGGCAATTGTGCAATTTATTCTCGCAGATTCCATCCACGTTGAATACCAGACTAACAATAATTAAATGCAAACGTGATATTAATAACAATAATTATTGTTATTGCTGATTACTTTAATTCATTACTTCATTATAGAAAAGTTCAAATAAAACCTTTTTATTAAAATTTAGCGAAGAATTCCAACGAGGAACTTAATAAATAAGGCAAATTTAACGCCACACCTTACAACTGCCAATCAAGTTAATTACACTTCATTTAATTTTGTGTTCCCTTTAACGAATCGAATCGAGCCGATACTGAAGTTCCTTATATGAAAAGCTAATACTTTACATAGACGATGTAGGTAATAGTGCGACTAATTAACTATTAATACCCACGTAATTAATTCTATTTAAGCATATAAACAATTTTGGATGAAACCATAAGCGCATAAATAACGAATAACCAATCAATAATCGAGCAAATTAGAATGTTCTGTTAAATGGCAACGAGAAACGCGCTTTCCTAGTCGGAAATTGCTCGGAGGTGGCCAAAAGGAGAAACTTACAAAATTAAAAAGAACTTTGAAATTAAATGCTCCATTTTATTGGAACGCAAAACTAAAAATAAATAGATTTAATTTACCAAAATACTTTCGGATAACCCAATTACTAAAGTACACTTCAATATAGCGAATAATCGTAAAATCACTTTTCAACATTCCAACAGTGCAAATCAAAATATGCCGAGCTAAATTTAGAGAAGAGGAAATAATGATAAGCAAAACCAAAACTAACCTCATTATTATTACATTAATTCGCATTTGTATTTCTGTTTACCTCAAATAAAACGGGGCTTTTATTGATCGCATAGTAAGAAAAAAAATCGCAGCTTAAATATATAATGAAGTTGTGGAAGAAACACGAGTCAACATTTAATATAATACATAGTTCAGTTTGACCCTAATTTCTAATATTACACTTGAGATAAGAATGTGTAACGATTTTTGGAGAAGTTTCAAAAAAAATCTGCTTTTATTTTTCCCTTCTCTGCTTTCTTTGTGATACGAGTGTGATATGAACATAGGGGACCTACAGTTTACAGTGAAACTGTAACACCGAAGTTCTTTGGCACCTCTGAACCAAAAGTTACCGAAAACTCCGTGCTACACTGCGACTTAATAACCGACGAAGGACGTGGAGAAAGAATAGTTGCTCGCGATTAACCCCGCGTATCCTCCATTGGGAAATCCCCGAAAATTAACAAATTTCAAATGAATGTAACTTGAAAACCACGAAGTTGACCAAAAACGCGTATTTTTTGTTTTTCAAAATGTTTTATTTGAAACTTTCTGTGTTTTCTATCTCCGGTGCGTAACTTTTGAACTACCCGATTATACGTAACATTAATCCTAATAAGCCATTGGCGGCTTTCTAAGTGTGCTAGGTGTAACAATTGTACACCTGTTGAAATGAAAAGCTGAAAAAATTATTACAAAATTGAAAATAAAAAATTCGAATTAAAATGATTTCCTAATAAGTGAAATTTAAGTAACAAATCTCAAAAGTACAAAATAGAAAGCACACCCCCCCCCCCGCACACTAAAACTGTAATAGAAAAATTTGCTCCGATCGTATAGTTACGCTTAGCGTAACTATGGTGACTAAAATCGTCACTATTTCGATACAATCAAGGAATAATAGAAAATCTTTTACTTCACCCTTCAGTTAGTTTCAGCAACACGTATGACTCGAATTCCACGTTGAACTGCCTGATCTGCATTGCAAAAACCGGTTCGATGAAAGACGTTTAGAATTATGCTCTTGTAGTTCATGGTGTCATGGAAATAAGACAAGATAATGTCTGCAGCGAAATGAAATGAAATTAAAAATTAAACTAAAATTAAATTTTGCTCGTTGTAGTGGAGGTGAAAACTGCTAGTGCAAATGAGTGGCACAATTACAATGACAGAACTTTTTTTTTAATAATTCAATTGATTAATTCAACATTTGAATAATTTTTGGTTTAATGCTTCAAATTATAGTTAATATTATTCACATTGCTTTTGATCGATGATTTGATAATGAAATTTTCAGTGATTCAACAATTCAACAGATTTTTCAACAATTGTAAAAATTTTCCAACTTGAAAATATCCACACCTATTTTTTTTCAAAATTCAAATTCTTTACTTTCAAAAAAAATTGTAACACGAGCCCCGCCGCGCGCCGGCTTCGGACCTGTTTGTTTATAATCTGTAAACATTGAATGTTTTGTGAGGCACTGGAGGGTGTTCCACACCCCCCAGACCCCCCGGTTTGTGTAGTTTACTTTTTTAAAGCGATCTAGAAAAATCTCTAGAGACACTAATTAATCCTAATTTTAACAAGTCACAGTCAAGTACTAAAATCCCAATTAGCCCAAATTATAAACCAAAGATTTAGAGACCGGGGTCTGGGGGTGTGGAGCACCCCCCAGGTACACTCAAACTGTGATAGATAAATTTGCACACTTATGGTCATCAGTATTGAGCAATTAATAGTGCAAGTTGTTAGCACAAAGAATATAAAACAGTGACCGAGAATCTGGGGGGAGAGAGGATTATGAATTCCCCCCATTATGATATGTCATCGTTCTCAAGAAAACCAACGCGCTATAATAAACCTACTCATAATCTGTGAATATTGAATATTTTGCCTTTCAACGGTGAGGCACTGGAGAGTGTTCCACACCCCCCAGACCCCCCGGTTTGTACAGTTTATTTTTATTTGAAATATACTGAAGATTTCGACATAACCGATCTAGAAAAAATCTTTAGAAACACTAATTATCCTAACTTTAACAAGTCACATTCAAGTAACTAATATCCCAATTAGGCCAAATTATAAACCAAAGTTTTCGTGACCGGGAAGTCTGGGGTGTGGAGCACCCCAGGTACACTCAAACTGTGATAGATAAATTTGCACACTTATGGTCATCAGTATTGAGCGATTAATAGTGCAAGTTGTTAGCACAAAGAATATAAAACAGTGACCGAGAATCTGGGGAGAGAGGATTATGAATTCCCCAGGAATTATGTCATCGTCCTCAAGAAAACCAACGAGCCATAGTAAACCTACTCATAATCTGTGAATATTGAATATTTTGCCTTTCAACGGTGAGGCACTGGAGAGTGTTCCACACCCCCCAGACCCCCCGGTTTGTACAGTTTATTTTTTATTTGAAATATACTGAAGATTTCGACATAACCGATCTAGAAAAAATCTTTAGAAACACTAATTATCCTAACTTTAACAAGTCACATTCAAGTAACTAATATCCCAATTAGGCCAAATTATAAACCAAAGTTTTAGAGACCGGGGGGTCTGGGGGGTGTGGAGCACCCCCCAGGTACACTCAAACTGTGATAGACAAATTTGCAAACTTATGGTCTTCAGTATTAAGCGATTAATAGTGAAAGTTGTTAGCACAAAGAACATCAAGCAGCGACCGAGGATCTGGGGAGAGAGAGAAAATTATGAATTCCCCCCAGGATAATATGTCATCTTTCTCAAGAAAACTAAAGCGCCATAATAAACCTTACTCACAAATCCGTAGCTAGGATTTCATTTGTGGGGGAAGGGGGTAAAAATTTTCCAACTTGAAAATACCTACACCAATTTATTTACAACATTCAAATTTTTTACATTTTAACAGAAATATCTTTTTAAATTGGGGGCGAGCCACCCTGGCTACGAGTCTGATGCTATGCAAAAATGCTATTGTTTTTTTCTAAAACTGCAACTGTTTTATTGCAATTATTCAATTGTTTTTTGTCGAATAAAACAATTCAACTATTTTATGCAAACAGCTGCCCCTTTGTTCAAAAATGCAACTGTTTGTTTCAACTGTTTTGTTTCAGTTGATTTGTTTAATAAATTCAGATATTTCGTTCAAAATTTAACATTTTAATTATTTTTAGTTGAATAATTCACTTAATTTTGGTGCAACAATTCGATTATTCTTGATTCAACAATTTAATTTTCCGTGATTCTACAATTCAACAGACATTAAAAAATTCTACTGTTTGTTTTCAAGAATTCTGCTGTGTTATGCCAAAAACCAATTGTTTAAATTTGTCTAAAATGCAATTGTTAAATAAATCAATTGTTTTTGTTTATTAAATCAATTACTTTAGGTTGAACAATTGAATTATGCATAATTCAACTTTTTTTGAAAAGAATGTGTACTTCCGGGTCTAAAGATTGATATAATCAAATCCGAAGATTCTCATAACATGAAAAGCCTTTTTCGTCGAAATTCAACGACAGTTTGTGTAAATTCGAGCTAATTTAAATGAGAGCTTTTACATAAATTATCCGATATTTTAGATATTTACAACCTCATTTTAGGCATTTCTATTGAATTGCTATTGTTAGACAACACTCGGAGTTCGACCTTAGATGAGAGATGGCGTCGCTGTCTTTCAAATTGGGAATTGAAGCGTCAGGCAACCCGGGTCCATTTCCAAATATGCTTCCCGAGCAGCGCAGGGTCAATTTGAAGATCGTTTTTAAGGAGCAAAAGTAGGACTTTTCGTGGGAATAAAACATGCTAATTTATCTTCGACCGTAAAAAGTAATTATTATAATCAATGGACGTTACTTTTTCTGCCGGTGACGAGCGGCACTAGATTATGACATTTTTGCCGTTGAAACAATTGCTGTTATTTGACAATTCAATGACGTAAGGGTAGGTTTTTTTAATTTTGTTGATAACTCGAAAACAGTGCACCGTAGAAAAACTTTAAACGGAATTTTTATGGTAAATCACTGACAAAATCGCAGTTTGAAAAAAAAATTGGTAATTCACAAAATTAATTTTTCAAAATTCTCGCACTAGAATTTTGATGCCCGATAAAACCGAAACTCTTCATTTTATCAAAAAAACCGCAAAGACAAATTTTGCAGTTCTCAAAGTGACCTTTCAAAAAAAGACGAGAAAAATTTAAATCGCATTTCTGTTGTGGGAGTTATGGGTTATTGAACGAATTAAGGCGTAAAAATATTCTTTTAACAAATGCAATGAATAGTAACAACGTTTTGATTCTTACTCACTTTTAACGTAAGATTGCGAATGACATGAGTAAACTTACGGTGAAGTGTTGTAAGAAAAGAAATTTATGTATTCAAATAAGGAGATGTAATTTTTTAATTTCGATGTTGCTTGCTTTGAAATATTATTGCCCAAGCGAAACTAGAATGTGATATGTCGTGTACGTGGTTAACTCGATAAATATGGATTTTTCAAATTTTAAAAATTATCTTCGGAAAATGCGTCCAACACGATTTTCGTATTTTAAAAATACTCTATTACACCTTTTTAGAATGAGCCTCATTGTTGAGCAACGGTGTAACGAAATCCTGCCATTTATATTTTGTGCGCTTGTACCAGAACCGATTATGAAATTGATAGGATTTCCGAATGTGACCCAAATACAGAAACTAATGGCATGCTAAGCTTCAGTTTATAAAGCACAAAAAGAAACATAAAAAGCTTTTTGGTTTTATTTTATTTGCCCTTCTTCTTTAAAAAGAAAGTTGACACGCAAGAACTTTACGTAACAGAAAAATCAACACCATTTTTAATACCCAATTTGATTTCAATTTTCGTAACCGACGCCACACTACAAGTTTCAATTATCAATCGACTTTATTTTAGAATAAAATATTAAGTGAGCCGAGATCTGAAAAAAACACTTTCTCGATCTGGATTCGAACCCTAGACCACAAGCAAAATTATTAAAAGTTCGAAAAGAAATCATCCATGGGAGTGAATTAAAAAGAACAAATAATGGAAGCCACACCGTGGCAGAAATTATATGGCTGCCTAATTCGTAAAAACCAATAAAACTTCTATCGTCGTCGGTAAATGTAACACGGTTAATATTAGTCTCCCCCTTCAAATTAAATTAACAAAACTTATTAAACCATCACCCACGCCTATCGTCCAAACAATCGCAAAATTCATGCTTCTGAAAAACTGATAAAATTAAGCAATGATTTGAAAACAATTTAAAGAGAAATTTTATTACAAAGAAGTAAATGGGGTCATTGTCTACTGTTTTTTTACAACAATTACGCAATTATGTAATATAAAATTAACGAAATTATTCATAAATTCTAGGCATTGTCATTTTTTAAAAACAAAGAGATATTTTCTAAATAAAAATGTATTTTGTTTTATTGCTTCCCATTTGGGTAATTTAAAAAAACGATTAATTCGCGCCCACTCAACTTATTGTGCAACCCCCTATAGTCTGAAGAGGATTTTCTTTCACATCCCATCATCAATAACTGAATTGTCGTTCATTTATATAAAGAAAAGGTAGATTTATTCAAAAATTGCAATAAAAGTAATATGTAGTGGTGGTCGTAACGCTGCCAGAAGAAGAAGAATTGAAGAACGAATAAATACAAGATCGTAAAAATGTAATATTCTATTTATAAAGTCGACTATTTTTTTTAAATAAAACAGCTGTTATCCTATCAGAAAAATGACAACAAACTAACTAGAGGTTAAAAACAGATAATTTTGTGGCCGATAACGGTTTAATCGTGATTAGGAGCATCTCCGTTTGAAAATAATGTGTAGCATTGTAGTAATTCTTTCTTCGTCATAACAAATTAAGTTACGACAGCAAATTTTTTATTTTGATAAAGGAATAATAAGTAGGAACTGAGCCATGTTATAAATTGTGGCTTTTGCTGAAAGAATTGATAACTGCAAGTAGGTTACATAAATATAAGCTTTGTAAAGTGAAACAACTAAGCGAGTGATCGAGAAAGTGCAAGTTCCACTTAAGAAATTAAATAATTAATATTGTGTTATCGACACTTGGATGATATAATATTTTCTCCAGCACCATGTGGGCAATCGTAAGCTACGAACCGAAGAATATTTATGTTTCGGTAGAAACTCGCGTAATTATTGAAATTTAAAAAAAAACTTGACCTAGTCCAACCAAAACTCCTATTTGGCTTACTAGCGGTATTTTGAGAATTATTTATTGTCTATAAATCACAGGAAGAGGAAGAATGAGGAAATTTTTTTGATTTATTTCGAAATAAACAAACATAGCTATAAAATAAATAAATACTGGTGTAATACTCTTTCGAGATTGGAATGTAGCAGGTTAAAATAAAATATATTTCGGGAATGATCAACAGGTGGAAAAAGTGTTCGGGCATCAAAAATAGGTAATTGCATGAAATGTGACTGAAAATATTGGAAAAACGTTAACCTTACGTTAATGCGATACAGGTTTTCGCACCGCTCCAATTTGGCAAAAATCCAAAGTACTCTAGGATAACAACCTTACGACTCATCTTGTTACGGTATCGTAAAATGTGGGAGTTTACAAGGGCTTACGTACAAGGACAGGTAATATTATCATTTTTTCTAACCAAGATTTTGTAGACATTAATTCCAAACAAAATGTTCTTTTCATTTTTAAAATCGGCAAGGATAAAACAGAAATTAATGTATTCTCCTTAACCCTTAGTCGGCATAGTGGGGTTCGAGAGGACCCCAGCCCAACTTTGAACTACTGACAATTGGCAATTTATATTTAAATCGAAAAAACTTCTGAATTTTTATGTAAAACCCGTAATTTTTTTGATTTTTCACGTTTTGAATTTTATTTTCATATTAAACAATTAAATTTACCAAAGTTGGCTGTGAAAATTATTAAAACAACTTTCAAAGATTACTTATCATTTTTTAAAGTTAAAATAATGAGTAAGTAACATTTTAATGGACGGGGTCTCCCAGTGTGTCGGCTATGTTATTTGGATAAAGTGTGCCGGCTGAGGGTTAAAACCGATTGCGCCTACTGCTTGCAAGAGATAAAAAGGAAGATTTTTCCGCATCCAAAGATATCCAACACTCTTTATTATTATTATTTAAAAACCAAACATAAATTTTTCACTCGCCTTGAAAAGAACCGCCTACAAATTTATTTTGATCTGTCAAAGTAATTTGTATGCGATTATATCTTCAAGGCAAGTCATATTTTTAAAAACTGCTACCCGTTGAATCGTATTTGTTTCAAGGGGATACAGGAACCGCCGACTATCGCTTTTTAAGCAATATTCCGTCCGTTGCTGGCGCGCATGAAGGGATTCACAAGATTAAATTCCAACCGCGCATTGAACATTCTCAAAGGGTTAGAAATACAACTTTCAGAAATTAAAAAACCTACAAAGTATATAATATACCTACATATATCAAATTAATTTAAAAACAAGCATAACAAACGGAACGCTCCCATTAGGAATGTCTGATACATTGATTGACGTTCACACTCAGGACGGCGAATAAGAATGAAATTACCCAAGCAACGCTTTTCGTAGTTATTTCTAAAATGCAAAAATTAAAGAATCTGTTACCTTAGAAACCGTGAAATTAAATTTAATTACAAAAGAGTTTTCTCGGTAAACATTTAAGTGACAACCGGATTCGAGTCAACTGACTAACTTATGATCTCATCATTTCGTAGCGGAAGACAAAGCCGCGGGGTACTTTAATTTTACGCGAAAGAGCGGATAATCGAGGTTCGGATAATCGGATTTTACTCGGCGAGTTTTTCGACGCATTTTATATTTTCAGAAAAATTCATAGAACAATTTGGTTTAACTTAACCGGTAATTCGAGCTAATCAAAATTAATTAGGTAGTTGAACCGAGTAAATGAAAAAGTCATGTGTTGTCACGTCAGATTTTTTTGATATATTAATATATCAACCATACAGGGTGTCCTCGCGAAAAATACACATCTCTTGGGTTTTTAACTTTCGGCCATAGAACCGAAACCGTTGATTTTTTGACGTTAATGCTTCAGTGATGTTTTAAAGAGGGCGAAATTATCTACAAACTAGATTATAGCTCTTTATTGTCGAAAATCAACCACCTTCGAGTTATAGAATAATTAAGCGAAAAAAAGTTGAATATTTTTGGTTTTTCTTGAAACAGAAAAATAAGCGCGTTTTTATTAAAACCAATTCATTTCTAAATTACTGTGGGTACCACGAAAATTAAAAGTTTAGTTTTATTTAAGTTTAAATTTATTTATTAGTTTTCGCAGGTTTCAAAATAAGGTGTTTTTGAGTAACATACAGTGCGACCCCTTTCAGTGTGGTCAAGAGGAGGATTTTCAAAGAAGAAAAATGTGACTATAAAAAAAACAACAAAATAGAAAATAATAAGTTTTGCAAGTGAAAATCTTTTTGTTAAAATATAATTCAATTCATAGAAACCAAGGAGCAATATTATTTACTAAATGGGATTTTTAAGCTTTCAATAATGAATTTTCAAAAATTTGTGACAAAAAGTTATATCATTTCATAATTTACTAAATACAAAGTTTAATTCTAGAAATTCAAGATTATCACGCCAATATTTTGGTTTCTTCGTAGTTTTTTTTATTGTTGCGCCATCTGTTGGCGATATTTCCCTTCTTTTGAAAAATCCTCCCCTTAACACAAAGCAATGAGACTTTTGGCGATTTTTCGTCAATATCTTAGAAACCAAGCGAAAAAGAGCAAAAACTGTATAAATCTTTTTGGTAGAGGATAAAATTCTCTACGATAACGATCCGAACAAAAAATACTCTGGGTTTCTAAAGCGTAATTTTTTTTTGTAAATGCAATTAAAATTTTGAAAAAAAAAACATAATATGTCATCTGTCGACCCAACAATTGAATTTTCTGTACTGAAATAATAATCCCCTGAGTTTCTGCGTTCTTTCAAATCATTTGGGATACCGATTTTCTTAAACTTCAGGACTACATAAAATACAGCGTTGTTTTTGCAAGAAAAAAAAAACAGTTTTCTGTCTTGAAAAGTGTTTCTTGGTGCTCACAGAGGACATGTGATTTTTTTCAAAATTTTAATGGCATTAAAATAAATTTCTGTTGAGACTTTGGCAGCCTGTACAAACTTAACTATTAACTTTATCGTTGCTTTTCTGCAGATTATTATAGAGAATTTTATGCCCTATCAAAAGACATCTTCTACTTTTGTTCTATCTCGCTTAGTTTTCGAGATATTCGCCAAAAAACAAAAAGTTCCGTTGCTATACGCACCTATAAAACAATTAAATTTTTTACAAAGGCGATCTGTTTCCACCAATCCTTTACATAGAAATCAATTGTTTTTTAATAACAAAAAAAATTGGAAAATTTTTTTGAACATCTTTTTACTTCATAATTCGAAAGTCGTTGATAAAAGGTTAAAATATAGTTTGGAAATAAGCTCTTTAAAAAGCACTTCACCTTTTTCACTAAAAAATCAATCGGTTCGGTGCTATATGGCCAATTAACCGCACAGACTGATTTATTCAGCGAAATTCAGCCCAAACTCAAATCAAAAAGCGCACAAACGGGGCAAAAATGCCAATTGAAAAAATCTAGTAAAAGGGGCGGGTGGAAGGGTAGTTCCAAAAAATCTCTGAATTTTTTGTAAAAATTTTGTAACTTCTTTACTTTTCACTTGATTGTAAAAAGCAAAAATGTAATTTGTTTGGAAATTTAAGCGCTACAAAGTATCTTGTGTCTTGACATTTTTTGATCGAATAGATAACGAGGGAGTTATTTTGAGTAAAAAATGAAAAAATTGCAATAAAATTGATAACGATAGGTACAAAGAAATTAATACGTTTTTGTACAGAACGAAATTAAAAAAATTTCCACAAAAACAAGTTCCGATGTTTGTCGAACAAGTCGACGAGTTTTCCGACTAGCAAATTTCACAGGTATGATTGTTTAATAGTAATAACAAAAATAAATCATTTTGACGCAAACTTGAAGTGGGTTTTTCCAAAAATTGACGTGCATGCTTGAAGCAATTGAATTTGAGAACTTTTTTTAAACAAAATTGACCTTGCATGTTTCAATACACCACAATTGACCCAATTTCGATGTTTTTATTTATTTTGCGAGACTTGAAGCTGTATTGACTTTTACAAGGTTATATACAAGGTATTGCGGGTAGAAACAAATTCCGAGCGGAAAAATGAGCAAAAAATAAAAATTGCTTCAAAAGAGACATTTTAAATCGGAGAGAATGAAAAATGGTAATATATTGCTGCATGCTTCAAGACGCTCAATCAATTTCAAATGTTGACATATCAGCTTTCAAAAACTGTGCCAAAATAAATGTGTCAAGGTTGCAGACATCTAAAAATTAAAAAGGTCGCTTCTACACGATATTTATAGATTCTCAAGAAATTAATTACGGTGAGAGGAAGATTTTCAAGTACTTTGAAAAATTTACTTTACGATTTTGTTGATGGGCTTTCTGATACATAGATACGAAGGCGACCGACCTAACTGTGCCGGCAATAAAGTTGGTCGGAAGGCATTAACCAATTTTTATGACGGTTGCGAAATGGAACATATTATTGGGTATGTACTACATCCTACACGGGACAATTATTGCTGCAAGTGTTTGGGTGATTTGGTAACATTTTGAGCCGAAATTTGAAATGCGTGAATAAAAGAGTAAATTTTCAATTGTTGCAGCACACGATTTATTACGCGCATTATTGTTGTTACGACTACCAAACGAATGTGCTGCGGACCATAAACGTAATAAATAATGCGCGAATGAATAGGAATTGCGGCAGAAATTTCAGACACGATCTTAGTATTACTTAACATACCAAACTTGTAAAATGACGAAAGTGTGCCAACATTATTATAAGCAGCACGTATACGTGGATTGGATGAAAGAGAGAAAGAAAAAAAAAAGACTTACCCTCAAGTTTCATGCCGACCTCCAGGCACTTTTGAAATCGACAAAACGGACACCTCTTCCTTTGAGTTTTGTCAATATGACAGCTCCTTTCGGCCACACACGTGTACACCTTCTTATTCTGTACGGTCCGCTTGAAGAAACCCTTGCAGGATTCACACGTGAGTAGACCGTAATGGTAACCGGACACTTTATCTCCACACACCGGGCACAATTCCTCGATTCCTTCCTTTGTGTCGGGTATATCGGAACCTTGTGTTACCGAATGGCTCGGCAAGGCGTACGAATGACCCATTTCCATACCCACAATCGCGGCATTTCCTGAAGAAAAGTAATAAGATGTATCCACATTATTCATGTTATAAGACATATTTTGTTGTTGATGAGCATTGAGATTGCTTTGCTGGCAACTGTTATAATTATTATTGCCTCCCGGTGAGGCGTACGAGGGAGGAGGCATTGGACTAGCAGCTTGGGTGACTGGAGTGGCAGGTGAGGTGCCGGGGCTCATGCTAAAATGATTTAGCTGTATCAAGTTGGAATGTTGATCCATTTCCAATAACATTTCACACGGACAATTACATTCAAAAAGTCACAATCATAAACAACTAACAACGTTCCCCGTTAAGGTATGGTACATAATTGAAAGGTTAAGTTATTAAGTAAACAACAATTGAGAAATTATTGTGCTATCACGAAACGATCATTTTTATTATAAAAGGTCATCCTTAAGAACAATACTACACACCACTAATTTTACACAAAAACACCTTAAATCCAATGATAATCCAAAAGTACGAAATTGGGTAATCCAAAAAAAAAACACACAACACACGCGGCTCGGAAACTCGAGGCGCGAAAATTTGAAACACCTCCACGAACGTTAAGATCGCGAAACCGACTGACCAGAGGCTCCTTGTACGGTGGCTGAAGCGACGAACCCCCTACCGACGAACAAACGTGCGGACACCACGGGGCTACAATGAAAAATGATTAGGAGTCCATGTAATAATAAGTGAAAGTAACTCGGGACTGGTGACCCACTTTCCAATGAACCAGGTCTATGTTAGTGCTGTTGTGAAGTCATACATACACACTTACAACATCGCACACACTATCTGGCAGGCGTTGGAGGGGCACCTGGTGGGATCGGGTGGGGATAACCTACTAACCCAGATGTCGACGGCGCATCGCGTGCGAATGCGCGTAGGGTTAACATTGTCCTTTACCTGCCACAACCCTTGCACATGCCAAACGCGCCCCATTTCTTACAAAACACATGCTTTCCCGACCAAACAGGTTAACTTATATGCACTTTATCCTTCGAACAGTGCAACGCTTAATCAACAAACCATGTTTTCTGTGCATATCAAAACTATTGGCACAATAATCGTTTGCAGGGACGGACTATCCGTTTCATCAATTGCAAATTTATTCAAAGAATGGTAAAAAGCAACTTTTCAAAATACGTATAAATCACATCCTTCGAAACGGCAAAAAAACCCAAGCGTGCGCGAATCACACCCACGCTTTTTGCAAACATGATATTTTCAAGGAGCGCTTTTGCATAATTATTTCTTTTGAGTTTCGATTATTTTACTTGTACTTATTTTTTTACAAAGTTCCCAACCCCAAAACCGAAGAAAATAACGATTTTATTTAATAATTTACACCTTGTATAATATTGAACGGTCTGATGCCCCGAATTTAGGCCCCACATTGGGAAAAACCTCTCGAAACAGCACATTTTATGATCGTTCGCAAAACAACTCGGTTTGGATACACTGGAAAAACAATTCACGATATTTTCATTTTGGCACCTGTAGATTTCCCAATATTTCGATAGAAATTGCAGTTCTGTAGAGGAACAGTACCCCAGTTTGAGCTTCCCCCAGTTTGAGGTCAGAAGGGGGGGGGCTTGTATTGGAAAAAACTGTCCGCGGACGCTCAATATGCTAGATTGCTCAGCGGACAATTACGGAGAGACATCACCCCCGTCAGTCCTTCGCAGCGGGGGGGGTTATTTAAACAAAAAAAACCTGACCGTCGCCCCTCCCCCAAACAGCCCACCGACTTATCATCGAGGCTTGTTTATGAAGAAACAGACCTCCAACTGTACTCAGAGGTGGGTTTCGCTTCTGCCGAAAGCTGCTCGCCGGGCAATCTCGCGTGCGGGATCTGTGCAGCTTCCGTCGTAACTGACCTCCGAATAAATCGGAGACAATGAAAACTACCCCATTTTGGGACCGTTAACTCACCCATTTTCCAATCCTCGGATCCGGCCCTCATTTTTCGCGGGAAACAGTTTGATTTTCGCGGGAAACTGTTACCACTTATCGTATGTTGCTCGGAGCAAAATCTCGGGGGAAGAAAAAACTCGGAAAACGAAAAATTTCGTAAGTTAATATGCGTATTTTGAGTCATTCCCCCCCCGATATGATTCGACCGGGGATTTTCACGTCCTCTCAGGCCGAAATCAATACCGGGGGGGGGGGATCCATGTACCTACATCACATATCGCGCATTTTATCTCACGCCCGTGGGCTATAAATATCACGGTTTACGAGACAGCGAAAATCAATTCGTGTTTAATACCGCGCCTTCGGCGCGATATTTAATCCTCTCGGGGATTTTTTACGTCCGCACGGGTCCAGAAATACCTTCGGGATCCTATCGCGCATTTTCTCTCACGCCCGCGGGAGATAACTATCCCGTTCGATTCCCGGACCTGTATAGGCATTTAATCCTGTCGAGTAAGGAACGATCGGGGATTTTTACGTCCTCTCGGGCCGAAGAAAGCGCCGTGGGCGCTTTTCTTAAAAATTTCAAGATCAAACCGGCTCAACTTGAAAATTTTTATATTGAAAAAAACAGTAACTTTATTTATTTAATTTATTTTATAAATTTTTGTTTGAAAATATAATGACATTTTTTGAATCCCGCGCAATTTTTTTCATCCCTGCCAACTTAAATTATATATTTCGTCGTTCGTAACCTGCCTGCCTACAGGTAGGCAAGCCTGATTATTGCTGTATTTTACAATCGTCGAAACGATAAAAAGAAACCATCAACTCAATTTTTAGCAACTCGATTTACTAGGTTTTTTGATTGTACGGCAGAAAAAAGTCGTACTGTAATGCACATCTGATTAGTTCGATCCTTGATTTAAGTACAATAACACGAAGTCTTTGTGATGATTTAAATTTTTTTTTTTACAATTAGTTAGAGAAGGTTAAAATGAGTCGAATGTAATATGGATGAATTCGATATTTCCAATAAGAACGCTAAAATTCGATTTTAAAAATCATGATAACGGGCGATTTTTGCATTTTGTTGGCGGGACGAGCGTCCAGATATACACGAATCAACCGTAAGGCGGGGCCAACACCGCGAGGAGGGAGTCAGTCGATCAGGTAAACATCCGCACTTTCTCGAATTAAACCGTTCTAGGGGGATAATTTTAACGAGTAAAGCGATTGCTAAAACGGTTTGTAGCGGCCGGAGCAAAGTGGAGGCTGCGGAAAGTCGGTTTTGACAAACGCAACCACCTCAAAGTGTATTTTTTCATAATTTTTTGATCCTCCCCTTCGCCTTTAGTAAGATGTGGTTTAATTCCCACTCCCCCTCACGTGAGATTTTTACCACACCAGAGGTCAGCTATGCTCCGGCCGCTTCACGCCGTTTTGACAAACGCAACTACCGCAAGACTCGCATTCACCCTAAAAATTATTTTCGTAAAATTTCTTCTTAAATCGACGCGTCACACATACTTGACTGCTGCATCAAAAAAGTGATAAAATACATGATTTTAAGACGTGAAATTGTAATAAAAAATTCAAAATGGGCGGTGCTAGAGGTTCAAATTCAGCCTATCATAGAAACATATTACAATATTTGAATTTTGAATTTTCGACTTCGTCTTTGTTACCAACTTCAAATAGAATTACCACTAGAAAATAAACGCACCTAATGGAAACAGCGCATAGGGTAGCGGTAGGATTAATTTTTAATTATCTAATTCTAATTTTATTTTATTTTGAATTTCTTACAGTGTTTCGATAGTTAAGTCACTGCTAGTTGCTTTTCCTTTTCCTGGAAAATTCCCTAAGCTCCAAGAGACAAATGGGTAGAAATTTCTTTCATTTTAAATTATGAACTATTTTTGTAATTCCCTCTAACCTCCAATACTTCTCTTTCGTTGCTGGTGTTGTAATTTTTGTTTTGCAAAACCGTGATCCCCAGTGCTCCCCTCTGGCTAGGGGAGTACTTAATAGATAAAATTGACTGAAAATGTGGCAAAAGAAAATGAGGAGTTACTAAAATCGCTGTTTTTAGTCAGCCAAGACATCAATAGAGATTGAATTAAGAAGTAAAAAAATAACAACTTTGCTTTAAGCGTGGTCTGTTCTAAAAAGCAGTTACGCGTCTTGCAAAACCATTCATGGGCGACTGTAAGTCTCTGTCACATTTACAGAATTAAAAAAGAATTCAGATAATAGTCCAGCCGCATTAGCATGAAAAAAACACGAAACCTCGACAATATTAATAATGAATTTTCTTCTTCACAGTTATAAATTACTTAAGTGGTAGGAATTAACGTCCTAAAGTTTCCCACCTCTAGCCTCTGAGCTAACGCTACCATCTTGAAAAAATGGGGCTCGGATCGGCTCCTCGCGTCGTTTTTCGCGTTTTTCTCTAAAATGGTTAGTTTTACGTCAATTTTGAGAAGGACCTTTTTAAAGAGCATGAAATTTCCAATAAGAGCACATAGCTGTTATTCCGGTCCAACGCCGCATTTTTCCAAAAAACATACAAATCAAAAACTTTTTTTTCATTTCAAGTAATTCGTTCAGATCATTAATTATTTAAAAAAAGGATCATTTTAAAGTCACAAAAATAATTAGAATTAAAAAAAAGACATAAGATGCATTTAGGTTTAAATTAAACATTTTCGTTCTATAGCCTATTTTTAGCATTTTCAACAAGCAAGAAAATTTTTTTACTTTGTAATTTGTTTTCGGATAACCCCTTGGAAATTTCATGCTCTTTAAAACAGGTCCTCCTCAAAATTGACATACAACTAACGGTTTTGGAAAAAAAACGCAAAAACAATATGCGGAGGCCATTTTTTAAGATGGCAGCGTTAGCTTAAGGTCTCGAGGTGGGGAACTACCATTTAGGTAAAATAATTGAAGAAAAAAGTTTGTTGAGCTTTTTGGCTAATTCGGCTGGACTATAACAAATCATTTTAATTCAAATTTTCCAATTTAGTACTTTTACATTGCAACAGGTGCGCAATTGTCCCATCTACCACACGTGGCAAGCCGCCAGTGTTTACTCGCAAATTAAAAATTTTAAATTGGTGATTTGGGTGAAATGCACACAGTGCAATTATAAATAATAATCTTTGTAATTATTAATAATACCAATAATTACCGATAACGACATAATTGCATACTCGAGCAATTGTTATGTTGTTTTTAGCAGTGCCGATCTTCCAAGTTTCAGCAGGGCTCATTCTGAAAGCGATTTCAAATCGGTGAACAAGATACAATCAAGGCAAGTTTAATAAAAACAATTAATAAAAGTAACGGGAAATAATCCTAATAAAATTTTATTTTACATTCGGTTCGACCCCAAAACGAAATAATTTAGAAATTTTGAAAGTTTACAACGCACAATTAGGTCCTAAAGTTAAATGTCGGTATGAATTGGTAGCTGCCGCCGTTACAAACGGAAGGTACACAGAAAACCAAACGAACTAATAAAATTTTTATTGCGTGTAATAGAAATGGGAATGCACGGACCCCCAACAAGATTTCAGTAAACAAAAATTCTGCAATTGAAACAAAGGAGATTTTGTATTACAAGTTGAAAAAAGCGCCACAATTCAAAGTGAAGAGATGGTCATAAGAAAGTTAGGACCTCTACCTCATCCCTGGAGACGGAGGGGGTAGAACATTTGAAGTTGAATATTCATCTCTCATATTATGGAAAATAAAAATCGACGATCTGGATATTTTGTCATATCTTTAAAACTAATTAAGCATAACACGCTTATGGAACGAAATATTTTATTGGTTCAATTATTTTTGTCGCAATTTTATCGTATTAAGTATAGCACAATAGATTAATTTTTTTAACTGTGCAAAGAATAACACTTCTGTTTGGCAACTAAAAAGTAGGTCACCCAATTCATTAGCGGTTTAGATTTGTTTGACCTATTTTTTGTCGACAGATTACTTCTATCTTGACCATTTAAAAATTCGTAAATATTTATTTGTGGTTTATTTTAGACTTAAATATGAATATATAATTACTTTTTTTGTCAGAGCCGTGTTTTGATTTTTTATTTCGATTGTACGATTTTAATTTTATTTATAAAACTTTTAAAAATCGACAGTTTATTAGGATGAGTTTGAGTAACACATAATACTAATTCGTGTTGCACGTTTTATTTGTGTGAATAACTCACCAACGATTACCTTTTCATTGAAATTATAGAGTAAAAATACGATCGTTTCTGTGCTTTTTCAAATTGTCATCTCTCGCTTGTGATTTTTTCTAATACCCAAAGGAAAATTTTCTGTTTTTCGAAATCCGTGACTGAAAACAATTGCAGTGGGCCATCTAGTTCGGTAGTTGCTCGGAGCACATTTATTTTGTAAACTATAAAGTTTTCGTACGATTTTAGGTTTTAAATAAAAATTGAGCGTGTCTTTTGAGTCGGAGAGACTCCTGCCTAACAATTCCCCAATAGGGGAATTACAGTACTTTTTCCTTAATTCTCGGGAGTCAAAACTGGGGCGACCACAAAAGAGACGGTTCGATAAGACTGGAGAAGATTCAAAATATCTGGGACGAAAATAGAAGAGCAACAACGTTTTAGAATAATTATTGCAACCGCTGGAAATGTGACGAAATAACATGCATGTGACAGATGACCACTTTTACCCATCAGGTGTAAGAACCAACAAACTTTCGCTACTGGGCACCTGAAATTTGCCCAGCTGCTTCACCGAGCATTTGCGTACAATTAAAAGGGACATCTTATAGGGTCAGTAAATAAATAGCGACAGAGGTGTCAAAGGGTAAGGTGGTGTGGAAGAGAAAATTTTCAAACAAGCAGATGGATTTGGAAAACAAAGGCGATGTTGAGCAAGATTTGAAAAATTATTAAAAACGGAAGGAAATAACGATGCATGTATGCTTCTCATTAGAATGGAAGATAAGTATGATTAGACGTTGCGTGGTTCCGCAATTAAATTGTATAATAAATTAATTACTTAAAAAGAGTAAAATTTAGTTATAAAATTAGGCATTTACCAACAAACGTGTCTTCAGTTTTGTAATACCAAATTGAATTAAGGTGTTCTACTTTCATTTAAATGTTAAACATTTCTTCAAATGCTGTATAATTTTAGACTAAAAAAGTGGGACCCGTAATTGTTTTAATTTAATCCTCAAAAATGGCGTGCCAAAATGTTATAATTAGGAAAAAAAGGGTAAAGTAGGCTAACGCAAAAAGTAAATTTGTTTTGTATTATGGAATCGCGGTTATAATGAAAGAGAATCTGTTGATGGTAGTAACAACTCCAATGATCAACAGACAAACCTGTTAAAAAGTGTGATGTCATACACCAATACCATGCGTGTTTTGCTTGCATAACACTCATGGCGGACTGACACCATTCTCACTTATTTGATCCCCACCAATAGTTACGAATCCCACACTGCACAACCGTACAACTGACAATGATCATAAAAAAGCACTAAAATAAAGCGAAAGCATTTTATGTACTATGTACATAGGTATTCCACTCTTTCGTTAATTCAATTATTGGAGAACGCACACCTAATTATCTACTCTTCATTTTTATGTGCATACTTCTTCCATGCAGACTCGTTTTCTAATTGCGACATGCGAGTCACTTTCGTATTCACCGCGCCATCCATGAACGAATACAAATAAACTACCAACACTCACTCTGCATGTATCAGAGTTTCGCACTTTTACCTCTGTGCGAAATGTTCCAAAAATAAAAATACACGTTTTTTAACCTTGAAAAAGTTCCAATCAATCGATTATTATCCACAATTGAAAAACGAGCCTTCAGCACCGTAACCCCCACACGCAGCTAATAGTAACGCTACTGTTGTATATCCTGACAGATATATTTTTTAAAAAAAAACAAAACAAACCAATTAATATTAAAAAAGGGATAGAATTTACCCGTTTGTGGGTCGACCCTCTAGAAATTCAAACAACCTCGAAAAGTTAGCGATTTTCTTCAGAACAATTTAAAGAAACATTAAATGAAAAATTCCAACGACGGTTGACTCTTTGGAATTTTAGAACAGTAATTTGAAATGTCGATTGCTTTGTTGACAAAATAAAATTCCAGAAAACGAATGAAAAGTCGGTCACTTTGTCCGAGACACACAAACCTTTAAAAATGTATATTTTCTAAAAAAAAAACTAAATATATCTACGTTGTTCATTGCTAATGACGAGATATCTGGTTAGATCCAGGGTGAAGCAAGAAAGAACTTTATAGGTGGCAAATTTTTATCTCAAAACAAAGAAAGGTAAACGGTAGCCCTTTATACGTTCAAATATAATTACATTTCCTTAATTTGGAGAGCAAGCTAAACTGTAGGCGGGACCGACTGTAGGTCCCCTATGTAAATCGCTCAACAGGTGGAATAACACCGGTGTTGCCACTGATGATACGGGAAATCGTAGTTTTAATCCTGTTTACGCAGGAAACCAGTAGCGAGTCCTCAACTGTTTTGAAAATCAATATAAAATGTGCAATAAACGATCCCCCCCCCCTGCGATGAGGTTCTGAAAACACGAATGAAAGGTGGAAATAATATTATTAGAAATATCTTCTCAACAGGTTATCGATTTTTTAGAAAAGTCAAGATAAAATTACTCTCCCTTCAGACACTGAAATTTTTTAATCGAATTGAATTTTTGAAAACAATTGAACCGAGAAACATACCGAAAAAAATGAATAATATTACAGACTTTGGAACCAGGCTTGGCCCGGTTTCGACCCCTAGCTCGGAGATTATGTTGTTCGTTAAAAACGTTTCGTCGTTTATTCGTGAAAAGGGGCGGTCACAAATCCCAAATTCTGATTTACATGATTTTTGAAGTGAATTATAAAAGCGAACATCGCTTTCTACACATTAAAAAAAAATTTGCAGTCGGACCACTAATTTTTGAAATCAACGGCTTTAAAGTTTATGTTTGCAGATGTTATTATTGATCGTCTCCGACCGAACCCCGCCTACCGGCACGTGGTCAGCTCCACGGATAACAAAAGCGAAAAGAACGATGGGGCGTCTCACCTGGCGGATTAAAACGGGTACGATCCCTTAAAAAAAACGCACACAGGTAAGCATATGGGGCTAGGCCCTGGTATACTAATTCAGGACACGACCTGACGACCTGAAAAATTAAAACAACTTAAGTGACATTAAAGAGCAGACCCGTAGCCAAGATTTCATTTCGAGGGGACACTTGTAAAAAATTTTCAACTTGAAAACACCTACACCTATTTAGGATTTTCAAAATTCAAATTTTTTGTTTGATTTTTTAACATTTCGGGGTACGAAACCCCCCAACTGGCTACGAGCGTGCTTACTCACAATCTGTAAACATTGAATATTTTGCCTTTCAACAATGAAGCACTCTCACTCAAGTAACTAATATTCCAATTAGCCCAAATTATAAACCAAAGTTTTAGAGACCGGGGGTCTGGGGTGTTCTATCAAACTGTGATAGATAAATTTACACACTTATGGTCATCAGTATTCCGCGAGTAATAGTGAAAGTTTTCAGCAAAAGAAATATAAAGCAGTGACCGAGATTCTGGGGGATTATGAATTCCCCCCAAGTATAAAAAAACCCTACTCATAATCTGTAAACATTGATTGTTTTGGCTTTCAACAGTGAGGCACTGAAGGGTGTTCCACACCCCAGACCCCCGGTTTGCGCAGGTTTTTTTTTTTGAAATAAATTGAAGATATCAGTATAACCAATCTAGAAAAATCTCTAGAAAAACTAATTAATTCTAACTTTAATAAGTCGCACTCAAGTAACTAATAACCCAGTTAGCCGAAACTATAAACCACAGTTTTAGAGACCGGGCGGTCTGGGGGTGTGGAGCACCCCAGGTACACTCAAACTATTATAGATAAATTTGAAACATCATCAGGTCATCAGTATTAAGCGATTAATAGTAAAATTTTTAGCATAAGGAATATAAAGCAGTAACTGAGAATCTGGGGGAGGGAAAGATTATAAATTCCCCAGTATAATGTCATCGTTTTCAAGAAAACCAAAGCTTTATAAAAACCCTACTCATAATCTGTAAACATTGATTGTTTTAGCTTTCAACGGTAAGTCACTGGAGGGTGTTCCACACCCCAGACCCCCGGTTTGTACAGGTTATTTTTTTTTTTGAAATAAATTGAAGATATCAGTAAAACCGATTTAGAAAAATCTCGAGAAAAACTAATTAATTCTAACTTTAACAAGTCGCACTCAAGTAACTAATAACCCAGTTAGCCGAAACTATAAACCACAGTTTTTGAGACCGGGGTGTGGAGCACCCCCCAGGTACACTCAAACTATTATAGATAAATTTGAAACATCATCAGGTCATCAGTATTAAGCGATTAATAGTAAAAATTTTTAGCATAAGGAATATAAAGCAGTAACTGAGAACCTGAGGGGGGGGAGAAGATTATGAATTCCCCCCAGTATAATATGTCATCGTTTTCAAGAAAATCAAAGCGCTATAATAAACCCTACTCATAATGTGTAAACATTGAATGTTTTGCCTATTAACAGTGATGCACTGGAGGGTGTTCCACACCCCCCAGACCCCCCGGTTTGTACAGTTTAGTTTTTATTAGAAATGAATTGAAGATATCAGCATAACCGATCTAGAAAAAATCTCTTGAAAAGCTAATTAATCCTAACTTTAATAAGTCACATCTAAGTAATAAATAATAACCAGCAGTGTAGCGTAAAGCATACACCGGCCGACTGGAGAGCGGTAAACCGCGGTTCGACTCTAGTCGAGTCGAATACACTGCTGTGATCAATGGTCCAATATCAATCTGTGGACCGTGGGGAAGGCAACGGAAACCACCCCCTGAATTATATTCCCATGAAAATTCATCTTGGCTTCGACCAAGCTGGGTCACGACGCTTCTGTCGAGAGGCAAAACGATGGAAAATAATAAATATCCCAATTAGCCCAAATTATAAACCACACTTTTAGAAACCGGGGGGTCTGGGGGGTGTGGAGCACCCCCCCAGGTACACGCAAAATATGATAAATAAATTTGCAAACTTATGGTCATCAGTATTAAGCGATTAAGAGTGAAAGTTTTTAGCACAAGGAATATAAAGCAGTGACCGAGAATCTGGGGGGAAGGAGGATTATGAATTCCCCCCCACGATAATATGTCATCGTTCTCAGAAAAACCAAAGTGCTAATAATAAACCTTACTCACAGACCCATGCCCAGGATTTCATTTCAGGGGGGTGGCACGTAGCTCTCTACCGCTAGTCACTGTCGATCCACCCACAGCGTACGGACTGGTGATAGAATGTATATTTGGCATGAAATTACAGGTATTTCTTTTGTGAAATTCGTGATTTTCAAATTTAAATTGTGGGCTTATTAAAGGACCTACCAAAACCCACCTCACCTTAAAAGTCTTCTATTTTAATGCTCTTTCGTTTGGTGAAGCAATTTTTATAGAGTTTTCTGACTATGTCCCGTGAAAAATATACAAAAAATGTCCCCCATAGATCTAGCACATAATCATCATCGGTCACTGACACGATTTGGTCTTGCTTCATCTTCATGGCAGCATGCCAGAACAGAGCACTGCAGAAGTTTTCGTGGTCTGGTTTCATATCTTGAGGTATTGGATTTTGTAGCTCCCAGTATCTACCCTGAAGTATGTGAAAGGAGCCTCTCTGTGGTCTCTTGTTGGCAGATCTTTTTGAAAAAAAAGAGAAAAAACTCTTCAGCTCCAAATTATATTTTTCAATACCGCGCAGAAAATAATTGATTTCTTGGTGGAATTCACCCCTCCTCCCAGTGCCCTAGTTACTACTGAGAGGCAGAACACTAATAATTTAAAAATTATAAAAATGTTTTATGACACTGCTTCAGGGTTGTTTGAAGAAAATTTAATTTTCTTATAATTTTTGGTACAATTTTAAATGGAAACTTGCGGAGGTTCATGGCTCCGCAAAGAATTATTCGATTTGAAGGAGTAATCGGTGAAGTATTTCTCGTTTCTCCAACATCTACCAAAGTAAAGGGGACGCATCGCTCGTCCCCCCATTTCTAATTGTCGTCCTAGCACCCAAGCAAATCTTGGTAAAAAAGTCAACACAGTTTTACTGGAATAATCGGAAGTTAGAAAAGGAAAATCTCGTTAACAGATGGCACGACAATAGAAAAAGCGAAACCAAAATATTGTTGATCTAATTTTGAAATCCTAAAATTGAACTTGATATTTAGTAAAAAACATGGAAAACTTTTTTTTAATTTTACAGTTTTTTTTATTGTCGCGCCACCTGTTGACGATATTTTTCCTCTTTGAATCTTTGGTCGATGTACTTCGTTACAAGCCGTACCTTTAGGATAACTATTTATTTGACCGAATTAATTGGTGTGACGATTTTGCCCGATGGTTTATTGAGTAGATTGGATTTAAATCATTATTATCTCTAACCCAATTCCGAAAGGTACATAATATTTCAAAGTCCAATTTATTTATTTGTTAACCTTGGGAATTTTTAGCACAAGCGTCATTGGTGCTGTAGAAAAAATTAGATTTAAATTAAAAAAGTGTAGGTAGATCAAGTCCGTCCCTGTTAATATTTCTCCTAGATGTAAACAAAGTTTAATCGGCTCAAGTACACTGGGTTTGTGGGTCAATGAAGAGTATAATCGTATAATTTAATCTGAATAAATTTGTTATCTTATAATAATTAATAACAATAACATTTACTTTGTTATCTAATAATAGAAAGTGATGAACTATTATCAGACGTGTGAAAATCTAAACTCGTTAATTTTATTAAACAAAAGGGATCCGACAATAAATTAATTCTTGCTCAATAAGCGCCAACAATCGTATTCTTACATTTTTTATAGTAACAACTACTACTATGCCAATTACCACACAAAATATTTTAAATTTGACGTAATTATTTTTCGACACCGCTTTTCTCTTCACAAAGAAGTGTCCATTCTTTGAAAAACCGAATAGGTGTGAGAGAATGATAAATTCGTACATGAATGGGTTACAAAAATTTCACTGTTAAATTAGTGAAAGTGTTAACGCATTGCGTCATCCTCAGACTACCCCTGCCGAACGCATCAATAGAGTTTGCAGATTCCAAGATCAATTTGCATTTAATTATCGATTGCTTCTTACTTGGAAAATTACCTCACCGCGATTAATAATAAAAATTTGTAAAAAAAATTGTGGTGCGATTTTCAAAAATTTGAAAATACGTCATTCGAAATGATATTCATCTATAAATATTACTATGAATCGTCTAAATTAACATTAGCGTTAAGCGAATATAAAATTAGTAAAAAAGTGTGTCAAGGACGCAATTAAAACTAAGCAATTAGATGCTTTTCGGAGATTTTGTTATTAACAAATAACATAATAAAAAGAATGCTAGTACGTAAACAATAATGACGGTTTCATTGATGGTAATTTTATTAAATGGTGCAATGCTGGACGAATTCAGTTCACCTGTAAATCCAAATTGTATTTGCTCCACTTCTAGGACAATTGCATTGTCCTCGACAAGGACGGGCCTGAAAGCTCTTTTTTTTTGAAAATTTGCTACCCAGCAACTTCATTAGACAATTTGACAAATATCGTTGTTTCCAGTCAGTGGAGAAGCGATTTCAAAAATGCGACAATGTGAACACACCTTTAGATGTCCATTATATTATTATAAATGCGTTATTCTCGGTTCGGCAGAGAAAAAATTTTAAGTGAAAGTATCAACTTGAATCTTTGAAAACAATTTTAGCGTACCTATTGATTTTATTATGACGATCAAGGTTAACGTGATGTTACGAAACCTTTTCCATGTGATAGTTACATATTTGTACAATAAATAAAATAAAGGAACCCACCAATTTTCAAACCAAAATACCTCAACGATGTGCATCATTTAAAACCCCTTTTAATTTTTTTTATCAAATTGGGTTATTTTAACTTCCGATACGATCGTTCCGATTATAAAAATTCTAACGAAATTTTTTTTATCAAAAGATCGATAGTCAAGTTAGTCGATTACCTACACGCTTTGACGTAAATATAACGAGCGATACTTGTTAGTGACCCAATTTTAAACTGGACGATTATTCAGTAAAAATCGAGTAATTGTCGACCTATTTACAAATTAATTAGCAAATATTGATTAAAGCTAACAATAACTACCGGTTACTTATCAAATACACGAAAGTTATTCGATAAAATTGTTCTGCATTACCAGCGCTGCTATGTCGTTAGCCGCTGATGGAGCGCTCAATTACGCGATTTTTTCTCCCGTCTGTGGTGTACGTTAGAAGTTTCATCACCTGCCGTTTGACGTGGACTCCCAACCACGAGAAGTGTAATACATTACGTTTTCGTTAGTGAAAAGATATCTATTAGTTAGATTTTCACTGACCTATCACCTCAATTATATTTTCTTTTTCAAAGTAATACACTACATTTCCAAAAAATTTACACCTCGGTGGTTTGCCACTGTCAAAGGAGAGACAGTCAGAAAATATAAAAAAAATACAAAAGAACGCTAGTTTTGTTTTGTTTGTTTACTTTACGAACTCGGTATATTTTAAACAAAATGTTTTAGCAAATTTAACGGGCTACAACTTTAGCTTTTTTGAAAAACATAATGTGGACGGGTAATAAACCTGTCCTTCGATTTTGACAATTTTTAAAGTGGATTATGAAAGATGAGGGTGTAATTGGCGTATAAAAAATAAAATCTGCGGTCGGTCTACAAATTTTGAAAATAAAACGGCTTTAAAAATTTATTTACAACGCAATTTTCTCATTGGCTCTTTTGAAGTGTAACCCCGCCCACCGAAATTAAATTAGGTTGTGGTGACGGAAAAGATACTCGAATTTCGATTTTTACAAAGAACTATGCAAGATCATGGTCTAATTAACGAATAAAAATATAAAATTTGTGGTAGGTCCACAAATTTGGAATAAATACACTTTTAGGGTGAATCCGAGTCTTGTCATAGTTGCGTTTGTCAAAACGGCTAGTAGAGCTTTTAGTTACAAAATAGGTTATACAATAAAAGTAATAATTTTCCTTGGTTAGTTTCAGAGACAGTTAATGGCATGGTAATCAACTGGTAATGCCGAAAACTTGATTCGACTCATCCGAGCTAAGAAAGAATCTTATTCTTAAAATGACGGCAATGGTGCAATTCGGCGCAGACCCGATTCGGCGACAGTACGGTTTGGGGCAGACCCAATTATATACAAAGAAGAATACACCGAGTATACACAAAAAAAAACCTGAATATTTAAATTTAATACTAATTAAAATGGCTCGAGTTAAGATTCCCTAACTCGAAAATTCACTTTTTCCTGTAGGAATGGCTTCAGCAAACGAAAAAGGTCTATTTTTGAAGTCTTTTAAGGTGAGGAGAAATTTAGCGAATCCTATAATAAGCCCACAATTTAAATTTGAAAATCACCAATTTCCCATAATAAATACATGTTAGTGTAATATTACGCCAAATATGGAATGCATTCTATCACCAGTACGTGCGCTGTAGGTAGGTCGACAGTCACAAGCGCTGGGGAGCTACCAGTCGCTCCCTGATACGTATCCGTCGGATCAACATCCAGACTTTGCTGAGTTGGACCGTTCTAGAGAAATATTTTCAATGAGTAAAAGCGCTTGTCAAACCGGCTTGTAGCGGCCGGAGCGAAGCGGAGGCTATCGAAAGTTGGTTTTGACAAGCACAACCACCTCAAATTTCGGATTCGCCTCCTTGGTAACATGTGGTGTAATCTCCACTCCCCCTCACGTGAGATTCACACCCCCAAGACCCCCCGGTCTCTACAACTTTGGCTTATTGGGATATTAGTTACTCGACGTGACTTGTTAAAATTAAACTTAATTAGTATTTCTAGAGATTTTTTCTAGATCAGTTATGTTGATATCTTTAATTTATTATTAATAAAAAATAAACTGCACAAACCGGGGGGTCTGAGGAGTGTGGAACACCCTCCAGTGCCTCACTGCTGAAAGGTAAGACATTCAATGATTACAGATTATGAGTAGAGTTTATTATAGCGCTTTGGTTTTTTTTGAGAGCAATAACATATTATCCTGGGGGAATTCATAATCTTCTCTCCCCCTCGATTCTTGGTCACCGCTTTATATTTTTTGTACTAAAAACTTTCACCGTTATGCCTTAATACTGATGACCATAAGTTTACAAATTTATCTATCACAGTTTGAGTGTTCCTGGGGGGTGCTCCACACCCCCCAGACCCCCCGGTCTCTGAAACTTTGGTTTATAATTTCGGCTAACTGGGATAGTAGTTACTCGAGTGTGACTTGTTAAAGTTAGGATTAATTAGTTTTCTAGATATTTTTCTAGATCGGATTTGCTGATATCTTCAATTTATTTTTAATAAAAATAAACTGTACAAACCGGGGGTCTGGGAGGGGAACACCCTCCAGTGCCTCACTGCTGAAAGATAAAATATTCAATGTTTACAGATTATGAATAGGGTTTATTATAGCGCTTTGGTTTTCTTGAGAACGATGACATATTATCCTGGGGAATTCATAATCTCCTCGATTCTTGGCCACTGCTTTATATTTTTGTGCTAAAACTTTTACCATTATCGCTTAATACTGATAACCATAAATTTGCAAATTTATCTATCACAGTTTGAGTATACCTGGAGGGTGCTTACACCCCAGACCCCCGGTCTCTAAAAGTTTGGTTTATAATTTCGGCTAACTGAGATATTAGTTACTTGACTGTGACTTGTTAAAGTTAGGATTAATTAGTTTTTCTAGAGATTTTTCTAGATCGGTTATGCTGATGTCTTCAATTTATTACTAATAAAAAATAAACTGCACAAACCGGGGTCTGGGGGTGGAACACCCTCCAGTGCCTCACTGCTGAAAGGTAAAACATGCAATGATTCCAGATTATGGGAAATTTTTGGAGTATTTTCTTCTTATAATTTTAAAATTTTAAAATATGATGATAAATGAAGGTGATTTGTGACCATTGAACGTTCCGGAGGGGGGGATAAAATATTGTGACCAACTGTGACAAAGGGAGAAGAGTAATACATTTGAAAAAAAATTGCGGACGTCCTTTTGTTTTCGTACTTCTACTACTACTTCTGCTGACGACGTTGCGTACGTACGAGTTAGACTGTACTGCCTGTTTTGGTCCGAAATGGGCGATGTTGCCACGCTTCCCACACCTTCCAGACCACCCGATTGCCTCTGAAAGCCTTTCAAAATTATCAACGCCCGCTTCAAGGACACACGTCCTCACCGATGAAGGAGGTTGGCAGGTGAATGACCCGGTACTCCGATTAGCCAAGAAGACTAGGTTAGTGGTTCAGATCGCTCGTTCAACAGTAGGTCCCCCCAGGAATGCGATGCAACTTCAAAAGCCACCAATGCACTGATACCGCATGGCACCCAAAGAAGAAGAAATTTGTACTCCTTTGCCACTAGAAGTTCACTTTTGTCATTATTATTATTTTTTAAGTTAAAACTAAACTGTCAAACTTGTGCGGCCTGAAGGTCGCAAAGTTTTATCACTGAGCTAATTTAATTCACACTGTCAGGTCAGATGTCTGTCATCTTGAAAAAGTCGAATTGCACTACACAATCTAATTTAGTCCAGTAGAATGTCAAATTTACATCTAACTGGATGACATGACAGTGGCGGAACAGTATGAATTAATTTAATACAATAACGGGACAGTATAACCTTTGACTGTTAAACAGTGATGGGTCTAGGGCGTGGAGAAAGAAATCCGGGCCTGGAGAGAGCACCTTATAATTTATGTTCTTTTAAAGATTTTTCCAAATTTTAGCCCCCCCTCCCTTTGTCTCAGTTGGTCACAAATCAAGGACCCCCTCATTTATTATCATATTTTAAAATTATAAGAAAAAAATACTCAAACATAATTTTTTTACAAATTCCAAAAATGAAATTTTTATGCCGACGTCACATTTGAATAAGCTCTCCTCTCCCTTGTCACACTTGATCACATTTTGTGACCCCCCCCCCCAAGGGAAGAACTGTCTTTATGAACGGCCCCTAAATACTTGAAATACCTGTACGCTCACAGTGGCGTATTTAAAAAATGCCTGATGGGGGGGGGGTAAACCTGATTATTTGTCCAAACCTCGTTAATTCATTCATGCGCGTCAGTGCTTTCAAAACAAAAATTCAAAATTTATTCAAATTTTAAAACCGTAAACATTAATATTATCACGGAGGGTTTCAGCGTTACAATTCGAGTCATCCTTTGGGGGGGAGGGGAGGCTAAATATGGCACTGTGCCCTCACCAAAAAAAAAGTTAATTTTGACAGTCTTCCCTCTGCAGGCAATAACAAACTACCAAGGTAACTTCTTACGAAACCCCTTCTTAAAATAAAGTCTACGTTAAACAGCAAAAGTAAAATATTTGCACCAGACATAGTTGTGACGTTTCTAGAAAGGATTATGGGAGAGGGGAGAAAAACTATTGAGAAGAAAATTTGGTGAAAGCAGAAAGGAGAGAAGTGCAAAGAACTATTGAATGATAAGGAAAGATCGAGATTTATGGTCGGCACTTAAAAGGTCACAAGTCCACCTAAGATCTTCTAAGTGCCGACCATAGAATTGATCTAAAATTGATTCTCCGCTGCGAGAATACGCAAAATCGATTACAACGCGATTGGCAACTAAATAAAAATGGAGATTAATAATGACCCAAATCATAAGACTAAAAGAGTTTGATTTTAAAAATTTCCCGATAAATTACAATTTAATTTCGTTCTCTCTAAATTCATCAAAGCGGAAACAAATAATGTAAGTCACCGGCGACAAGGAATTGCTTCATAAATTTCCAAACTTAATTTTTGTACAATTCACGCCTTAGTGGATGATGCAATTTCAAAGAAAACTCGAAATATTGGAAAATTATTTATTAATTCAAATTTAATTAAATTTTTTTGTAAAAATTGTAAACGCGACTACATTACAAGTTAAATTAGATCAAACCGCAACTCGAAAGCAGGCGAACGATACTCAACATATTTTTGACGTTTAAATTGTGTCACGCGTTGCAATCCGTCATGGTACACGATTGTCCTTGCAATACCACCGACAAAATAAATACAATTTCAAAATAATTCATTTTCAATAAAAATTTACTCCAACATCCGGATTAAATTACACTTATCATTTATTATTTGTCAAAAAAAGGTAAATAAATCTTCAGAGTGAGTATCTGGCTCGAAGGACCACGTAGGGATTATTGTACTAAAGAAGTTGTTTAAAATAAAATTTTATGACGAAGGCGTGACTTCCATTAAAAAATTGTAGCTTTAATTTCAAGTACCCTTATTACCGAGATCCCAACAATGGACCGCACAGGTAAGAATATAAATAAAATTGTCGCCGTTTCTTAACGCTTTCTCTTCATAATTTCGTTCCTTTGTGGTACCTTAAAGTTTTCCAAGCTTAAATCAACTGTTGACAGGTGCGCAACTAAAAATTAAATTTTGTTTGGGAAACAAACCAGCGGGTGGTTGACCTACATTTTTGATTTTTACGCCCTGTGCGCATTCACGTAATGAAGGATTTCTCAACATTAAAAAGTCATTACAGAGCAGAAAAATTAGATACACGGGAGGTTCGTGGTGTGAGGTCTGAGGCGTAAAACAAGAAGAGATAGCAAAACTATCAATTCTGCTCTAAAAGGTTTAATTTACCTATTTTTCTCCGTCCTTCTGCATGCCTGTAACATGCAAACTGATTCCTCCTGAGGATACCTGCGGTAAGCAAGAATATTTATTGACGAATTATAGAAATATCTCGTTAATCCCTTCAAGCGCGTCGGGCTAAAATTTCCACCCCAAGAAGAATTCTTATAAGTCTAGAGAACATCGTCAGAACAATGTAAATAATATGCAAATAAGCTCCGGGTGAATACAACGAAGAATAATGAAGTTTCTGGTTTGTTACTTTTTGCAACCGCGATGGCTACCCTAGCGTCACCGTCGCGTCGTCTTAAAGTGCTGGTCATTTTCCTGTCCAATGAAAAATCAAACTCGGGCAATTTGCAAACAAAGAAGACTATTAAATTTCCAATTATCGTGAAAATTGGTATTTCCTGTTGTTGCTCGAGTAATTAATAATTTAGCGCGCATCTAAACTAGGGCTTTGTGTCGGAAAACTTAATTATCCGATACTTGGGGAAGTGCATTGTTGTTGATAATCGATATTTACCTCAACACTTTCGAGACTACTGCTACAAAATTAATCAAATATCTTTGAAGTGTCAATTCCATTTAACGTATAACGCTTTTGACATTCAGAAAAGTTTCTTTGTTTGCAAATCGCGTGCAAGTCAAATTCGTTAAATGCATTTAGTTTATGCAGACAGACTTTTATGAGCGACTCGTTACGCATTTTGGCGATCCAAAATATTCTTCTGGGAAGCGGCGTGAAATTGTACACCGCATAAAGAGATCTTCCATGGCGGTGAACACGTGCATCGTTCACTTTTTCCCCTTGCCAACGTGCATCTTACACGATGGCCTCATTCTCATAGCCATTGACTTTTTGACTTTTTTCTTTTGTACTATTAAAAATTCGTTTAATATTCCACGATGGTAGTTCGGAGCTCGAATCTAACGAAAAATTGTCCCGAGTGCTTAAAAAGCAATAAAATTATTAATTTAAATTATCGTAAGGCGAAGTCGAAAGATTGGGTAAATCATAAGCTCAAGAAATAAAAATTCGGTTACGACATAACACCCACTAATGGCAGATACTACATTCTTTCGTTCCAGAGAAAGGAACGGATCGGAATGGAATTTTCAAAACCAAAATCGGAAACTGGATTTTTTGCCGATGCAGAGTGGAATCATGAACCTTTGGAGGCATATCGAATGATTGTTAAAACGGTAATAATAGTAAGCCGTTAAAACATTAAAACAATAAAAACCTTGTACGACGCTCTCACTTTCCAACTGAGTTTAGTTTTACAGAGTTGCCTAGTAATGCCTACTCAATAAATGTGTGTCAAGGACAAGACACACTGTAAATCTCAGGTAATTGCTCAAACTCATTAAAATCTCCATTTAGTAACGTCGTAAAATTTACTTCGAAAATCGAGAGTTGCTTTCTTTTTCCAAAAATTAAATTTATTACCGTTTGGTCGTAAAGGTGTACTTCCAATGGAACAAATTGGGTGTACAAATATTTTGACTTTTCTTCTGTTATATTTAGTCATTAACCTGGTAACCTGCTGCGAGTGTTGGCATAAAAGTTTTGTTAGGAAATTTAGTACACAGTTGTGCTATTTTTGCAAATTTAGCACACAAAAGAAAACGTTTCCTATATTTACCTGTCGTAAATTTACCTGTACGTTTAAAAGACTAATAAAACGGTGCACTTTCCCTTCGAAACTGCTCCAATTAACAAAAATAGAAGGCAATAAAAAAGCTACCCTTGTTAACGCAGCAGTAGCAGTCTAATGAAAGACTCGCACGAATTGATTAACGAGATTTCCACTGTACAACAAGTTTTTGAAAGAATATACGTGTGTACGTATGTAAAATAGACCTTCTCTAATATGACGAAACAAAAATAAAGAGTAAATGGAAATATAAACGAGATGAAGAGAGAAAAGCGAATGATGTCATTAGATAAATGCAGGACATGGTTGAGTGCGAACGCAAACCAACTAACAACTATCATTTCCGGCGCAACTCGTCTGAACCATTGTTAAACAATATAATTATGCGAAAGACCATAAATTCCCTTACATGCAGTCAAAATAAATGATATAACAATAAAAAACACAATCAAATAAAATAAGATATAAACCTACATAACACTACGTACCTACCTGTTGCCTCCCTCCCCAAAAAATACCAAAATAATTACTTCATCTCTTAATTATACAGTAAATTACAATATGAATAAATGTACAATTAGCCAAGTAAAGTGAAGCATGTACCGATCGTTGATTTTCAATAAATTGAAATTAACAGTCACCGCCCATCTTTTAATTATCTGTAATTGAAGTAGCAGAGGAGGTAAGAAATAAACTCGAGAAACAAATTTCTAACTAGCGCTAGTTCCAAGGATTCCTCTCCGTGCCGAACTTAAGATTTCCCGAGGTTTCAGAAATTTTCACGCCAACCCCCGCGACGTCGAAAAGGATAACTCATTGATTTTCTTTCAATAGTTTGATTTTTTTCCTTTATACGACAAAATACCTTAATACCACCAAATTGTCTACAAAAAAGTCACTATAAATTTTAAGTTATAAACCTATAATGCCAGTTTGCACCATCTTAAGTTTTGAATCTTTTTTTGTGAATTTGTCAGTTGTGATCTCTTTACCACTGACGCGCGTGAACGGATTAACGAGGTGCCAAAATATAATCTGGTTTGCCTCCACCCTCATAGGCATTTTTTAGAAGACAACCTGTAATACCTGGTTCGAGCCCGGGCAAAGTAAACAAATTTATTCTGACTGTCGTCCTCGGAAGAAAGTGGCCATTCACCGATATAAATAGCCCCCTTATAGGGAGGGGTCACGATAATCGGAATCGAGTTAACGACTAAGAAGAAGGCATATTTTAAATACGCCATTATGTGACCATCTACACTTAAAATTTAAGTGTCTCTTAAGTTTTATTCCAACCAATGGGAAAACGACTCTTACGATTTAGGTGCTACCGGGTCTAATTGTAAGTTAAAAATGCAAAAGTTAAACTCTTCTTCTTATATTGATAGCCACCACGTTGTCCCATAGCTAACCCCATCCGTGTACTTTTTGGAAACGGTTTTTTCTTATTGCCTTATATTGTCTATGGAGGTATGCTGTGTAACGGCGCAAATGTAGGTTCGTAATTTGTAAATAATCATTTGGTATTGTTGGTAAACTGATAAAATTTTGACGATAAAAATTTTATGTACGGTAATTGGCATTAATACTATCGATCAGTTGCCGTAGGTTATAAATCGTTATCAATTTTTCTAAATAAAAATACGGAAAATTTAAGCGGATTTGCTTTTAGTCGTCATTGATTCGTTTTCGTATTTGACGAAATGTTGACTGGGTGTAACAAAATTCGGTTATAATAAACCAAAGAGGTTTGCTAAGAAAATTCTCGTCCACCCAATTCTACCCGTCGCCCAGCAGGCAAAGGAAGGCACATACCACTGCTATAAAATACAATTCTCCAGAAGACAATAAGTGACGTTTTGTGGAAAGTAAAATCCATATACATGTAAGATTTGGGAAGGAAACGGAAATGTGATGTACCTACCAATTTTTGTCTCGAGAGCTATAGGGGGGATATACGGACTTCGAATATATATCGGAGGTTTCTCAGAATTCGCTAGAGAATGTAAATAGGACTGGAATGTACTATGGATGAACTCGAAATTTCCAATAATAACGCTAAAAATCGATTTTAAAAATCATGAAAATAGACGATTTCTGCATTTTGTTGGCGGGACGTGCGTGCCGATATACGCGAATCCACCGTAAGGTACGGCCAACTATCAAACTCTCAGTTCCCTGGAAAAAGTTGAAAAGGGATTTTCTCTAAAATTCCTCAAACTTCCCACCCAAAACCTCACGATGATTCCTTGGAACGACACCTCCAAATACCTAGAGCTTACCCTCGAAAAGGGACTACGGTGAAGCCCCCACATAAAAAGCAACGGGCCCAATGGCGGCGTTCCACACCTTGCTCAACCGCAATAGCAAACTATCAATCCCAAGTCGACTCATCTTTTACAAAACAATCATTCGACCCATCCTAACCTACGCGGCTCCCATCTGGGGCTACGCAGCAAATTTCCACCTTGACTCCCCCTCATCTCCACCACGTAAGGCAATCGTCGAGTTTATCCGTCATTTTAAGAAGCCTCTGGATACTCCGAAAACCCACTAATCCAAGAGGTTGGTAACTATCAACTCGAAGATTTCTTGCTGTATAAGAGACCCAAAACTATTTTACAGCCTCCAAATTAGATTTCCAAACCCTACAGCGACACCCCCAACCCCAACACAGCCACTACTTTCAAATGCTATTTTTCTCGCGAAGAGATCCTTTACAGATTACGAGTAGGGTTTATTATAGCGCTTGGTTTTCTTGAGAACGATAACATATTATTCTGGGGGGAATTCATAATCCCCTCTCCCCCCAGATTTTCGGTCATTGCTTTATATTCTTTGTGCTAAAAACTTTCTTTATTAATCGCTTAATACCGAAGACCATAAGTTTGCAAATTTATTTATCAGTTTGAGTATACCTGGGGGGTGCTCCACACCCCCCAGAAACTAAAACCTTGACTTATAATTGGGGCTAATTGGGATATTAGTTACTTGAGTGTGACTTGTCAAAGTTAGGATTAATTAGTTTTTTTAGAATTAATTTCTAGATCGGCTATGCGAATATTTTCAATTTATTTTAATAAAAATAGACTGCACAAACCGGGGTGTGGAACACCCTCCAGTGCCCCACTGTTGAAAGACAAAATATTCAATGTGTTCACACATTATGAGTAGGGTTTATTATATTATAAATTTTTATTATATATTATAAATTTATGGGCAAATTTATCAATCACAGTTTGAGTGTACCTGGGGTGCTCCACACCCCAGACCCCCGGTATCTAAAACCTTGACTTATAGTTGAGTCTAATTGGGATATTAGTTACTTGAGCGTGACTTGTCAAAGTTAGGATTATGTAATTAGTTTTTAAAAATTATTTCTAGATCGGTTATGCTGATATCTTCAATTTATTTCAAATAAAATAAACTGTACAAACCGGGGGTCTGGGGTGTGGAACACCCTCAGTGCCTCACTGTTGAAAGGCAAAATATTCAATGTTTACACATTCTGAGTAGAGATTATTATATTATATATTTTAAATTTATGGGCAAATTTATTTATCACAGTATGAGTGTACCTGGGGGTGCTCCACACCCCAGACCCCCGGTCTCTAAAACCTTGACTTATAGTTGAGTCTAATTGGGATATTAGTTACTTGAGCGTGACTTGTCAAAGTTAGGATTATGTAATTAGTTTTTTAAAAATTATTTCTAGATCGGTTATGCTGATATCTTCAATTTATTTCAAATAAAATAAACTGTACAAACCGGGGTGTGGAACACCCTCCAGTGCCTCACTGTTGAAAGGCAAAATATTCAATGTTTACACATTCTGAGTGAGATTATTATATTATATATTTTAAATTTATGGGCAAATTTATTTATCACAGTAGAGTGTACCTGGGGGTGCTCCACACCCCCAGACCCCCGGTCTCTAAAACCTTGACTTATAATTGAGTCTAATTGGGATATTAGTTACTTGAGCGTGACTTGTCAAAGTTAGGATTATGTAATTAGTTTTTAAAAATTATTTCTAGATCGGTTATGCTGATATCTTCAATTTATTTCAAATAAAAATAAACTGTACAAACCGGGGGTCTGGGGTGTGGAACACCCTCCAGTGCCTCACTGTTGAAAGGCAAAATATTCAATGTTTACACATTCTGAGTGAGATTATTATATTATATATTTTAAATTTATGGGCAAATTTATTTATCACAGTATGAGTGTACCTGGGGTGCTCCACACCCCAGACCCCCGTATCTAAAACCTTGACTTATAGTTGAGTCTAATTGGGATATTAGTTACTTGAGCGTGACTTGTCAAAGTTAGGATTATGTAATTAGTTTTTAAAAATTATTTCTAGATCGGTTATGCTGATATCTTCAATTTATTTCAAATAAAATAAACTGTACAAACCGGGGTGTGGAACACCCTCCAGTGCCTCACTGTTGAAAGGCAAAATATTCAATGTTTACACATTCTGAGTGAGATTATTATATTATATATTTTAAATTTATGGGCAAATTTATTTATCACAGTATGAGTGTACCTGGGGTGCTCCACACCCCAGACCCCCGGTATCTAAAACCTTGACTTATAGTTGAGTCTAATTGGGATATTAGTTACTTGAGCGTGACTTGTCAAAGTTAGGATTATGTAATTAGTTTTTAAAAAATTTTTTCTAGATCGGTTATGCTGATATCTTCAATTTATTTCAAATAAAAATAAACTGTACAAACCGGGGGTCTGGGGTGTGGAACACCTCCAGTGCCTCACTGTTGAAAGGCAAAATATTCAATGTTTACACATTCTGAGTGAGATTATTATATTATATATTTTAAATTTATGGGCAAATTTATTTATCACAGTATGAGTGTACCTGGGGTGCTCCACACCCCCAGACCCCCGGTCTCTAAAACCTTGACTTATAATTGAGTCTAATTGGGATATTAGTTACTTGAGCGTGACTTGTCAAAGTTAGGATTATGTAATTAGTTTTTAAAATTATTTCTAGATCGGTTATGCTGATATCTTCAATTTATTTCAAATAAAATAAACTGTACAAACCGGGGGTCTGGGGTGTGGAACACCCTCCAGTGCCTCACTGTTGAAAGGCAAAATATTCAATGTTTACACATTCTGAGTGAGATTATTATATTATATATTTTAAATTTATGGGCAAATTTATTTATCACAGTATGAGTGTACCTGGGGTGCTCCACACCCCCAGACCCCCGGTATCTAAAACCTTGACTTATAGTTGAGTCTAATTGGGATATTAGTTACTTGAGCGTGACTTGTCAAAGTTAGGATTATGTAATTAGTTTTTAAAATTATTTCTAGATCGGTTATGCTGATATCTTCAATTTATTTCAAATAAAAATAAACTGTACAAACCGGGGTGTGGAACACCCTCCAGTGCCTCACTGTTGAAAGGCAAAATATTCAATGTTTACACATTCTGAGTGAGATTATTATATTATATATTTTAAATTTATGGGCAAATTTATTTATCACAGTAGGAGTGTACCTGGGGTGCTCCACACCCCCAGACCCCCGGTCTCTAAAACCTTGACTTATAATTGAGTCTAATTGGGATATTAGTTACTTGAGCGTGACTTGTCAAAGTTAGGATTATGTAATTAGTTTTTAAAAATTATTTCTAGATCGGTTATGCTGATATCTTCAATTTATTTCAAATAAAAATAAACTGTACAAACCGGGGGTCTGGGGTGTGGAACACCCCCCAGTGCCTCACTGTTGAAAGGCAAAATATTCAATGTTTACACATTCTGAGTGAGATTATTATATTATATATTTTAAATTTATGGGCAAATTTATTTATCACAGTATGAGTGTACCTGGGGTGCTCCACACCCCAGACCCCCGGTCTCTAAAACCTTGACTTATAATTGAGTCTAATTGGGATATTAGTTACTTGAGCGTGACTTGTCAAAGTTAGGATTATGTAATTAGTTTTTAAAATTATTTCTAGATCGGTTATGCTGATATCTTCAATTTATTTCAAATAAAAATAAACTGTGCAAACCGGGGGTCTGGGGTGTGGAACACCTCCAGTGCCTCACTGTTGAAAGGCAAAATATTCAATGTTTACACATTCTGAGTGAGATTATTATATTATATATTTTAAATTTATGGGCAAATTTATTTATCACAGTATGAGTGTACCTGGGGGTGCTCCACACCCCAGACCCCGGTCTCTAAAACCTTGACTTATAATTGAGTCTAATTGGGATATTAGTTACTTGAGCGTGACTTGTCAAAGTTAGGATTATGTAATTAGTTTTTTAAAAATTATTTCTAGATCGGTTATGCTGATATCTTCAATTTATTTCAAATAAAAATAAACTGTACAAACCGGGGGTCTGGGGTGTGGAACACCTCCAGTGCCTCACTGTTGAAAGGCAAAATATTCAATGTTTACACATTCTGAGTGAGATTATTATATTATATATTTTAAATTTATGGGCAAATTTATTTATCACAGTATGAGTGTACCTGGGGGTGCTCCACACCCCAGACCCCCGGTATCTAAAACCTTGACTTATAGTTGAGTCTAATTGGGATATTAGTTACTTGAGCGTGACTTGTCAAAGTTAGGATTATGTAATTAGTTTTTAAAAATTATTTCTAGATCGGTTATGCTGATATCTTCAATTTATTTCAAATAAAAATAAACTGTACAAACCGGGGTGTGGAACACCCTCCAGTGCCTCACTGTTGAAAGGCAAAATATTCAATGTTTACACATTCTGAGTGAGATTATTATATTATATATTTTAAATTTATGGGCAAATTTATTTATCACAGTAGAGTGTACCTGGGGTGCTCCACACCCCCAGACCCCCGGTCTCTAAAACCTTGACTTATAATTGAGTCTAATTGGGATATTAGTTACTTGAGCGTGACTTGTCAAAGTTAGGATTATGTAATTAGTTTTTAAAAATTATTTCTAGATCGGTTATGCTGATATCTTCAATTTATTTCAAATAAAAATAAACTGTACAAACCGGGGGTCTGGGGTGTGGAACACCCTCCAGTGCCTCACTGTTGAAAGGCAAAATATTCAATGTTTACACATTCTGAGTGAGATTATTATATTATATATTTTAAATTTATGGGCAAATTTATTTATCACAGTATGAGTGTACCTGGGGTGCTCCACACCCCAGACCCCCGGTATCTAAAACCTTGACTTATAGTTGAGTCTAATTGGGATATTAGTTACTTGAGCGTGACTTGTCAAAGTTAGGATTATGTAATTAGTTTTTTAAAAATTATTTCTAGATCGGTTATGCTGATATCTTCAATTTATTTCAAATAAAAATAAACTGTACAAACCGGGGGTCTGGGGTGTGGAACACCCTCCAGTGCCTCACTGTTGAAAGGCAAAATATTCAATGTTTACACATTCTGAGTGAGATTATTATATTATATATTTTAAATTTATGGGCAAATTTATTTATCACAGTATGAGTGTACCTGGGGTGCTCCACACCCCAGACCCCCGGTATCTAAAACCTTGACTTATAGTTGAGTCTAATTGGGATATTAGTTACTTGAGCGTGACTTGTCAAAGTTAGGATTATGTAATTAGTTTTTAAAAATTATTTCTAGATCGGTTATGCTGATATCTTCAATTTATTTCAAATAAAAATAAACTGTACAAACCGGGGTGTGGAACACCCTCCAGTGCCTCACTGTTGAAAGGCAAAATATTCAATGTTTACACATTCTGAGTGAGATTATTATATTATATATTTTAAATTTATGGGCAAATTTATTTATCACAGTATGAGTGTACCTGGGGTGCTCACACCCCCAGACCCCCGGTATCTAAAACCTTGACTTATAGTTGAGTCTAATTGGGATATTAGTTACTTGAGCGTGACTTGTCAAAGTTAGGATTATGTAATTAGTTTTTTAAAAAATTTTTTCTAGATCGGTTATGCTGATATCTTCAATTTATTTCAAATAAAAATAAACTGTACAAACCGGGGTCTGGGGTGTGGAACACCTCCAGTGCCTCACTGTTGAAAGGCAAAATATTCAATGTTTACACATTCTGAGTGAGATTATTATATTATATATTTTAAATTTATGGGCAAATTTATTTATCACAGTATGAGTGTACCTGGGGTGCTCCACACCCCAGACCCCCGGTCTCTAAAACCTTGACTTATAATTGAGTCTAATTGGGATATTAGTTACTTGAGCGTGACTTGTCAAAGTTAGGATTATGTAATTAGTTTTTAAAAATTATTTCTAGATCGGTTATGCTGATATCTTCAATTTATTTCAAATAAAAATAAACTGTACAAACCGGGGGTCTGGGGTGTGGAACACCCTCCAGTGCCTCACTGTTGAAAGGCAAAATATTCAATGTTTACACATTCTGAGTGAGATTATTATATTATATATTTTAAATTTATGGGCAAATTTATTTATCACAGTATGAGTGTACCTGGGGTGCTCCACACCCCAGACCCCCGGTATCTAAAACCTTGACTTATAGTTGAGTCTAATTGGGATATTAGTTACTTGAGCGTGACTTGTCAAAGTTAGGATTATGTAATTAGTTTTTAAAATTATTTCTAGATCGGTTATGCTGATATCTTCAATTTATTTCAAATAAAATAAACTGTACAAACCGGGGTGTGGAACACCCTCCAGTGCCTCACTGTTGAAAGGCAAAATATTCAATGTTTACACATTCTGAGTGAGATTATTATATTATATATTTTAAATTTATGGGCAAATTTATTTATCACAGTAGGAGTGTACCTGGGGGTGCTCCACACCCCAGACCCCCGGTCTCTAAAACCTTGACTTATAATTGAGTCTAATTGGGATATTAGTTACTTGAGCGTGACTTGTCAAAGTTAGGATTATGTAATTAGTTTTTAAAATTATTTCTAGATCGGTTATGCTGATATCTTCAATTTATTTCAAATAAAAATAAACTGTACAAACCCGGGGGTCTGGGGGTGTGGAACACCCTCCAGTGCCTCACTGTTGAAAGGCAAAATATTCAATGTTTACACATTCTGAGTGAGATTATTATATTATATATTTTAAATTTATGGGCAAATTTATTTATCACAGTATGAGTGTACCTGGGGTGCTCCACACCCCAGACCCCCGGTCTCTAAAACCTTGACTTATAATTGAGTCTAATTGGGATATTAGTTACTTGAGCGTGACTTGTCAAAGTTAGGATTATGTAATTAGTTTTTTAAAATTATTTCTAGATCGGTTATGCTGATATCTTCAATTTATTTCAAATAAAAAAAAACTGTGCAAACCCGGGGTCTGGGGTGTGGAACACCCCCCAGTGCCTCACTGTTGAAAGGCAAAATATTCAATGTTTACACATTCTGAGTGAGATTATTATATTATATATTTTAAATTTATGGGCAAATTTATTTATCACAGTATGAGTGTACCTGGGGGGGCTCCACACCCCCCGACCCCCGGTCTCTAAAACCTTGACTTATAATTGAGTCTAATTGGGATATTAGTTACTTGAGCGTGACTTGTCAAAGTTAGGATTATGTAATTAGTTTTTAAAAATTATTTCTAGATCGGTTATGCTGATATCTTCAATTTATTTCAAATAAAAATAAACTGTACAAACCGGGGGTCTGGGGTGTGGAACACCCTCCAGTGCCTCACTGTTGAAAGGCAAAATATTCAATGTTTACACATTCTGAGTGAGATTATTATATTATATATTTTAAATTTATGGGCAAATTTATTTATCACAGTATGAGTGTACCTGGGGGTGCTCCACCCCCAGACCCCGGTATCTAAAACCTTGACTTATAGTTGAGTCTAATTGGGATATTAGTTACTTGAGCGTGACTTGTCAAAGTTAGGATTATGTAATTAGTTTTTAAAAATTATTTCTAGATCGGTTATGCTGATATCTTCAATTTATTTCAAATAAAAATAAACTGTACAAACCGGGGTGTGGAACACCCTCCAGTGCCTCACTGTTGAAAGGCAAAATATTCAATGTTTACACATTCTGAGTGAGATTATTATATTATATATTTTAAATTTATGGGCAAATTTATTTATCACAGTAGAGTGTACCTGGGGTGCTCCACACCCCCCGACCCCCGGTCTCTAAAACCTTGACTTATAATTGAGTCTAATTGGGATATTAGTTACTTGAGCGTGACTTGTCAAAGTTAGGATTATGTAATTAGTTTTTAAAATTATTTCTAGATCGGTTATGCTGATATCTTCAATTTATTTCAAATAAAAATAAACTGTACAAACCGGGGGTCTGGGGGGGTGGAACACCCTCCAGTGCCTCACTGTTGAAAGGCAAAATATTCAATGTTTACACATTCTGAGTGAGATTATTATATTATATATTTTAAATTTATGGGCAAATTTATTTATCACAGTATGAGTGTACCTGGGGTGCTCCACACCCCAGACCCCGGTCTCTAAAACCTTGACTTATAATTGAGTCTAATTGGGATATTAGTTACTTGAGCGTGACTTGTCAAAGTTAGGATTATGTAATTAGTTTTTTAAAAATTATTTCTAGATCGGTTATGCTGATATCTTCAATTTATTTCAAATAAAAATAAACTGTGCAAACCGGGGGTCTGGGGTGTGGAACACCCTCCAGTGCCTCACTGTTGAAAGGCAAAATATTCAATGTTTACACATTCTGAGTGAGATTATTATATTATATATTTTAAATTTATGGGCAAATTTATTTATCACAGTATGAGTGTACCTGGGGTGCTCCACACCCCAGACCCCCGGTCTCTAAAACCTTGACTTATAATTGAGTCTAATTGGGATATTAGTTACTTGAGCGTGACTTGTCAAAGTTAGGATTATGTAATTAGTTTTTAAAATTATTTCTAGATCGGTTATGCTGATATCTTCAATTTATTTCAAATAAAAATAAACTGTACAAACCGGGGGTCTGGGGGTGTGGAACACCTCCAGTGCCTCACTGTTGAAAGGCAAAATATTCAATGTTTACACATTCTGAGTGAGATTATTATATTATATATTTTAAATTTATGGGCAAATTTATTTATCACAGTATGAGTGTACCTGGGGTGCTCCACACCCCAGACCCCCGGTATCTAAAACCTTGACTTATAGTTGAGTCTAATTGGGATATTAGTTACTTGAGCGTGACTTGTCAAAGTTAGGATTATGTAATTAGTTTTTAAAATTATTTCTAGATCGGTTATGCTGATATCTTCAATTTATTTCAAATAAAAATAAACTGTACAAACCGGGGTGTGGAACACCCCCCAGTGCCTCACTGTTGAAAGGCAAAATATTCAATGTTTACACATTCTGAGTGAGATTATTATATTATATATTTTAAATTTATGGGCAAATTTATTTATCACAGTAGGAGTGTACCTGGGGTGCTCCACACCCCAGACCCCGGTCTCTAAAACCTTGACTTATAATTGAGTCTAATTGGGATATTAGTTACTTGAGCGTGACTTGTCAAAGTTAGGATTATGTAATTAGTTTTTTAAAATTATTTCTAGATCGGTTATGCTGATATCTTCAATTTATTTCAAATAAAAATAAACTGTACAAACCGGGGGTCTGGGGTGTGGAACACCCCCCAGTGCCTCACTGTTGAAAGGCAAAATATTCAATGTTTACACATTCTGAGTGAGATTATTATATTATATATTTTAAATTTATGGGCAAATTTATTTATCACAGTATGAGTGTACCTGGGGTGCTCCACACCCCAGACCCCCGGTATCTAAAACCTTGACTTATAGTTGAGTCTAATTGGGATATTAGTTACTTGAGCGTGACTTGTCAAAGTTAGGATTATGTAATTAGTTTTTAAAATTATTTCTAGATCGGTTATGCTGATATCTTCAATTTATTTCAAATAAAAATAAACTGTACAAACCGGGGTGTGGAACACCCTCCAGTGCCTCACTGTTGAAAGGCAAAATATTCAATGTTTACACATTCTGAGTGAGATTATTATATTATATATTTTAAATTTATGGGCAAATTTATTTATCACAGTAGAGTGTACCTGGGGGTGCTCCACACCCCAGACCCCCGGTCTCTAAAACCTTGACTTATAATTGAGTCTAATTGGGATATTAGTTACTTGAGCGTGACTTGTCAAAGTTAGGATTATGTAATTAGTTTTTAAAATTATTTCTAGATCGGTTATGCTGATATCTTCAATTTATTTCAAATAAAAATAAACTGTACAAACCGGGGGTCTGGGGGTGTGGAACACCCTCCAGTGCCTCACTGTTGAAAGGCAAAATATTCAATGTTTACACATTCTGAGTGAGATTATTATATTATATATTTTAAATTTATGGGCAAATTTATTTATCACAGTATGAGTGTACCTGGGGGTGCTCCACACCCCAGACCCCCGGTCTCTAAAACCTTGACTTATAATTGAGTCTAATTGGGATATTAGTTACTTGAGCGTGACTTGTCAAAGTTAGGATTATGTAATTAGTTTTTAAAATTATTTCTAGATCGGTTATGCTGATATCTTCAATTTATTTCAAATAAAAATAAACTGTACAAACCGGGGGTGTGGAACACCCTCCAGTGCCTCACTGTTGAAAGGCAAAATATTCAATGTTTACACATTCTGAGTGAGATTATTATATTATATATTTTAAATTTATGGGCAAATTTATTTATCACAGTAGAGTGTACCTGGGGGTGCTCCACACCCCCAGACCCCCGGTCTCTAAAACCTTGACTTATAATTGAGTCTAATTGGGATATTAGTTACTTGAGCGTGACTTGTCAAAGTTAGGATTATGTAATTAGTTTTTAAAAATTATTTCTAGATCGGTTATGCTGATATCTTCAATTTATTTCAAATAAAAATAAACTGTACAAACCGGGGGTCTGGGGTGTGGAACACCCTCCAGTGCCTCACTGTTGAAAGGCAAAATATTCAATGTTTACACATTCTGAGTGAGATTATTATATTATATATTTTAAATTTATGGGCAAATTTATTTATCACAGTATGAGTGTACCTGGGGGTGCTCCACACCCCAGACCCCCGGTCTCTAAAACCTTGACTTATAATTGAGTCTAATTGGGATATTAGTTACTTGAGCGTGACTTGTCAAAGTTAGGATTATGTAATTAGTTTTTAAAAATTATTTCTAGATCGGTTATGCTGATATCTTCAATTTATTTCAAATAAAATAAACTGTACAAACCGGGGGTCTGGGGGTGTGGAACACCCTCCAGTGCCTCACTGTTGAAAGGCAAAATATTCAATGTTTACACATTCTGAGTGAGATTATTATATTATATATTTTAAATTTATGGGCAAATTTATTTATCACAGTATGAGTGTACCTGGGGTGCTCCACACCCCCAGACCCCCGGTCTCTAAAACCTTGACTTATAATTGAGTCTAATTGGGATATTAGTTACTTGAGCGTGACTTGTCAAAGTTAGGATTATGTAATTAGTTTTTAAAAATTATTTCTAGATCGGTTATGCTGATATCTTCAATTTATTTCAAATAAAAATAAACTGTACAAACCGGGGGTCTGGGGTGTGGAACACCCTCCAGTGCCTCACTGTTGAAAGGCAAAATATTCAATGTTTACACATTCTGAGTGAGATTATTATATTATATATTTTAAATTTATGAGCAAATTTATTTATCACAGTAAGAGTGTACCTGGGGTGCTCCACACCCCAGACCCCGGTATCTAAAACCTTGACTTATAGTTGAGTCTAATTGGGATATTAGTTACTTGAGCGTGACTTGTCAAAGTTAGGATTATGTAATTAGTTTTTAAAATTATTTCTAGATCGGTTATGCTGATATCTTCAATTTATTTCAAATAAAAATAAACTGTACAAACCGGGGTGTGGAACACCTCCAGTGCCTCACTGTTGAAAGGCAAAATATTCAATGTTTACACATTCTGAGTGAGATTATTATATTATATATTTTAAATTTATGGGCAAATTTATTTATCACAGTATGAGTGTACCTGGGGGGGCTCCACCCCCAGACCCCCGGTCTCTAAAACCTTGACTTATAATTGAGTCTAATTGGGATATTAGTTACTTGAGCGTGACTTGTCAAAGTTAGGATTATGTAATTAGTTTTTAAAATTATTTCTAGATCGGTTATGCTGATATCTTCAATTTATTTCAAATAAAAATAAACTGTACAAACCGGGGTCTGGGGTGTGGAACACCCTCCAGTGCCTCACTGTTGAAAGGCAAAATATTCAATGTTTACACATTCTGAGTGAGATTATTATATTATATATTTTAAATTTATGGGCAAATTTATTTATCACAGTATGAGTGTACCTGGGGTGCTCCACACCCCAGACCCCCGGTCTCTAAAACCTTGACTTATAATTGAGTCTAATTGGGATATTAGTTACTTGAGCGTGACTTGTCAAAGTTAGGATTATGTAATTAGTTTTTAAAAATTATTTCTAGATCGGTTATGCTGATATCTTCAATTTATTTCAAATAAAAATAAACTGTACAAACCGGGGGTCTGGGGTGTGGAACACCCTCCAGTGCCTCACTGTTGAAAGGCAAAATATTCAATGTTTACACATTCTGAGTGAGATTATTATATTATATATTTTAAATTTATGGGCAAATTTATTTATCACAGTATGAGTGTACCTGGGGGTGCTCCACACCCCAGACCCCGGTCTCTAAAACCTTGACTTATAATTGAGTCTAATTGGGATATTAGTTACTTGAGCGTGACTTGTCAAAGTTAGGATTATGTAATTAGTTTTTTAAAAATTATTTCTAGATCGGTTATGCTGATATCTTCAATTTATTTCAAATAAAAATAAACTGTACAAACTGGGGTCTGGGGTGTGGAACACCTCCAGTGCCTCACTGTTGAAAGGCAAAATATTCAATGTTTACACATTCTGAGTGAGATTATTATATTATATATTTTAAATTTATGAGCAAATTTATTTATCACAGTAAGAGTGTACCTGGGGTGCTCCACACCCCCAGACCCCGGTCTCTAAAACCTTGACTTATAATTGAGTCTAATTGGGATATTAGTTACTTGAGCGTGACTTGTCAAAGTTAGGATTATGTAATTAGTTTTTAAAATTATTTCTAGATCGGTTATGCTGATATCTTCAATTTATTTCAAATAAAAATAAACTGTACAAACCGGGGGTCTGGGGGTGGAACACCCTCCAGTGCCTCACTGTTGAAAGGCAAAATATTCAATGTTTACACATTCTGAGTGAGATTATTATATTATATATTTTAAATTTATGAGCAAATTTATTTATCACAGTAAGAGTGTACCTGGGGGTGCTCCACACCCCAGACCCCGGTATCTAAAACCTTGACTTATAGTTGAGTCTAATTGGGATATTAGTTACTTGAGCGTGACTTGTCAAAGTTAGGATTATGTAATTAGTTTTTAAAAATTATTTCTAGATCGGTTATGCTGATATCTTCAATTTATTTCAAATAAAAATAAACTGTACAAACCGGGGTGTGGAACACCCTCCAGTGCCTCACTGTTGAAAGGCAAAATATTCAATGTTTACACATTCTGAGTGAGATTATTATATTATATATTTTAAATTTATGGGCAAATTTATTTATCACAGTATGAGTGTACCTGGGGTGCTCCACACCCCAGACCCCCGGTATCTAAAACCTTGACTTATAGTTGAGTCTAATTGGGATATTAGTTACTTGAGCGTGACTTGTCAAAGTTAGGATTATGTAATTAGTTTTTAAAATTATTTCTAGATCGGTTATGCTGATATCTTCAATTTATTTCAAATAAAAATAAACTGTACAAACCGGGGTGTGGAACACCCTCCAGTGCCTCACTGTTGAAAGGCAAAATATTCAATGTTTACACATTCTGAGTGAGATTATTATATTATATATTTTAAATTTATGGGCAAATTTATTTATCACAGTATGAGTGTACCTGGGGTGCTCCACACCCCAGACCCCCGGTCTCTAAAACCTTGACTTATAATTGAGTCTAATTGGGATATTAGTTACTTGAGCGTGACTTGTCAAAGTTAGGATTATGTAATTAGTTTTTAAAATTATTTCTAGATCGGTTATGCTGATATCTTCAATTTATTTCAAATAAAAATAAACTGTACAAACCGGGGGTCTGGGGTGTGGAACACCCCCCAGTGCCTCACTGTTGAAAGGCAAAATATTCAATGTTTACACATTCTGAGTGAGATTATTATATTATATATTTTAAATTTATGGGCAAATTTATTTATCACAGTATGAGTGTACCTGGGGTGCTCCACACCCCAGACCCCCGGTCTCTAAAACCTTGACTTATAATTGAGTCTAATTGGGATATTAGTTACTTGAGCGTGACTTGTCAAAGTTAGGATTATGTAATTAGTTTTTAAAATTATTTCTAGATCGGTTATGCTGATATCTTCAATTTATTTCAAATAAAAATAAACTGTACAAACCGGGGGTCTGGGGTGTGGAACACCTCCAGTGCCTCACTGTTGAAAGGCAAAATATTCAATGTTTACACATTCTGAGTGAGATTATTATATTATATATTTTAAATTTATGGGCAAATTTATTTATCACAGTATGAGTGTCCTGGGGTGCTCCACACCCCAGACCCCCAGGTCTCTAAAACCTTGACTTATAATTGAGTCTAATTGGGATATTAGTTACTTGAGCGTGACTTGTCAAAGTTAGGATTATGTAATTAGTTTTTAAAATTATTTCTAGATCGGTTATGCTGATATCTTCAATTTATTTCAAATAAAATAAACTGTACAAACCGGGGGTCTGGGGTGTGGAACACCCTCCAGTGCCTCACTGTTGAAAGGCAAAATATTCAATGTTTAAAATTCTGAGTGAGATTATTATATTATATATTTTAAATTTATGAGCAAATTTATTTATCACAGTAAGAGTGTACCTGGGGGTGCTCACACCCCCAGACCCCCGGTCTCTAAAACCTTGACTTATAATTGAGTCTAATTGGGATATTAGTTACTTGAGCGTGACTTGTCAAAGTTAGGATTATGTAATTAGTTTTTTAAAATTATTTCTAGATCGGTTATGCTGATATCTTCAATTTATTTCAAATAAAATAAACTGTACAAACCGGGGGTCTGGAACACCCTCCAGTGCAAAGTTGAAAGGCAATATTTTGCCTGTTGAAAGGCAAAATATTCAATGTTTACATTATGAGTAGAGTTTATTATATTATATATTTTAAATTTGTTAGCAAATTTATCTATCACAGTTTGAGTGTACCTGGGGTGCTCCACCCCCAGTCTCAAACAATTTGGTTTATAATTTGGGCTAATTAGGATATTAGTTACTTGAGTGTGACTTGTCAAAGTTAGGATTAATTACTTTTTCTAGAATTTTTCTAAATCAGTTATGCTGATATCTTTAATTTATTTTTAATAAAAATAAACTGTATAGACCGGGGGTCTGGGGTGTGAACACCCTCCAATGTCTCACTGTTAAAAGGCAAAACAATCAATGTTTCCAGATTACGAGTTGGGTTTATTATAGCGCTTTGGTTTTCTTGAGAACGATGACATATTATACTGAAATTCATAATCCCCTCTTCCCGATTAGATCTCTAAGCCTTCAAAAGGCGAGATACCACCACTACTCTCAAACACTACTTTTCTGGCAAAAGGATCCGACAAGAAGACCGTAACAGTGCACCCCAATTAGAAAACTCGCAACCCCGGCCCAGAGGTACCACTTCGGTGCGACCCGCAGCGACGCGAAACTTTCTTTTATTTCACAGTGAAAAACCAGGCAATATGCCGGCCCCGATGAAGAAGGTGTGAGACCAAACCCCGGTACTCCACAGTGTCAGGAAAACAAGGACGAGGGGGGTCAAATAGAGCACCGCGAGAAGTGAGTCAGTCGCTCCCTGCTTGCTGTCGGTTCAACATCAACACGTTTCCGAGTTGGACCGTTCCAGGTGGATATTTTTAATGCGCAAAACGCTTGTCAAAACGGCTTGTAGCGGCCGGAGCGAAGCGAGTACTGCGGATATTTTATTAAAATAACAGTACACATACGTAACAGCTGCATCAAAAAAAGATAAAATACGTGATTTTGTGTAAAATTCCAAACAAAATTCAAAATGGGCGGTGCTTGAGGGCCGAATTTAGCCTATCATAGAAACATATAACAATTTTTGATTTTTAATGCCTAAACGTCAAAATTTTTGAATCATCCATATTTCTCATTATGTTCTTTTTCATAATTTCATACCTTTTCTATAGAGAATTTTACATTTCCAACTTCGTCTTCTCGTAGTCGGCCCGCAATTCTCTCTCGGGGTCACCAATTGTAATTTCTACTGGATTTTCGTTTCACGAATATCTGAGCTGAACTTCTACCATTTTATTGTTCCTTTTGCTTATGTGTTATATTTTAATTCTTGAATAAGTAAATTCAACTAATTTTTGTGTTAACTGGTGTCCGCATTAATTTTGAACAACTATGTCTTTCAGTAAACTTTCAAATTTTCTCGCTGTTGGGGGCTATGGGGCAGAATTGTCCTAATGGCTAATTTACAAGCAATAAATAAAAATTGAAAGTCTACTAAAGCACACATGGAACGTTTCGTATCGCAGTGTTGCGAAACAAAGGAGAGATGAAATCTGCCGCTCATAAAAATGTATGTATGTATGTATGAATTAGTAAATAATGATTTATTTATAAATAAAATTATCCGTTGTATGGCATAATATACCAAAAATTAAGTAGTCTGATCTCTATTTTAAGAAATACATAAATAGCCACTTTAGCGTATAGTAGAGCACAAATAAGCCTTCTAGAGTAGTTAATAAGAGTTGGTTAACTTCTTTAAATCATGTGTGTTGAAATAGAAATACGACATAAACTTACACAATCCAACATTTTAATGACTTGTTCTCAATGCGTGAATAAGTACAGACATTTTAAATATCTTGTTCTTATTGGCAAGATGGTTAATATAAAAATACAAAGATAGCATTATTTAATATAAAAAAGTTTCAATGTAGAAATAATTCCCAGGGCTTTTTTGTTAAAATTAAATATGCATTAAGTATACATCCATCCTAAATTGGGTTACACTTAAAATGTAAAAAATTCAATTTCTTTTGTGGAAGTACGCCTCGCGCCCAAGTTAGCCTAGGTTGATCTCTCAGAAAAAAGCAATACCAGTATAATTTTTTGTTTCACCCAGACGACCCAGGCGGAAGTCGCGACCCGCAGTTTGAGAATCTCTGCACATTAACGAAGTACGTACAAATTCAAAGCCCTAAAAATAAAAGTAATTATTCACTTGTTGGCCAATTAAAGCAACCTACAACCCTACAAGTGGTTAATTATCCTGGAATTCAAAGGGGATGAAGGCTAAAAATAATTACAACAAAATCAATTCGTAATTAAATTATTATTATTATTATTAACAAAAATATTAATATGCGATCCTTGGCCTACTTGTCTTCCTGTATTTATTTTTAAAGCAAAACTACGTGGGAAAACTTTTGGAAGTTCCCAAAAAAAATCGCATAATCAATTTAGGCAGGATTAACATAATTAAAACTTAATTAATATTATTTATAATAATTTGGAAAAAATTGATAAATTATTCAAAGCGACTACGAGGTTCGCCCGAAAAATAAACACGTTGAGCTAAAAATTATCCTATTGTCAAACTGATGTTTCGTTGTACTCGGGGCAATTATTTTAGGTCGTCGAAAAAAAGGACCGATTCGGTTTGGGCAAAATTAAATCTGCTGTCCGGTCAATGAAATCCAAATATGAGCACAGTTAGAGCATTTAAAAGTAGGCGGAGAATACATAATTAAAATGCAAAAATACAAGGCTGTGCCATAATCAAAACGAGTTCAATCAAAATGTAATGAAAGCGCAGTAGTTCTGCGAGGGCCATAGCGTTCCATATACCTAGTGCACTAGACCTAGTTAAACGCCATCAACACCGGCCAGGGACGATCGACACGCTAGCGATATTTATAAATTTGTCCTAAATAGCACAGGTTTTTTTAAAGTACTCGTTTAATTTAATTAACTGCAAAATCAGGTTTCTCATTTTATTTTTTGCAAAATTGATCCAATTTTACCAGATAACCCGATTTAGCTCCAACAAAGTTACAAATTAATTCAACTTCCAAATTTACCAGCATACATATTAGTTACATATTTATTGATAATCTAACAAGAGAGTAGGTGAGCTCGTTAAATCACAAAAATTATTATTTAGATAGTGGGAGTTTCAGAAACTGTTGTTCCAACAATTTTCATATTAACCCATGATTAAATTTCACGATGCTGTGGTGGCGCCATCTAACCTTATCAAATTCAGTAGCTAGTTCAATTTAGATAACCCAAATAATTTATCGTCGAATGCACGAGTACAACAATTAAAAATTTATCTACCCATTGGATAATTAGGTTACAATTACTATGCTTAGCGGGTGCACATCACCCGGGCGACAAAGGCTCAGCAGAGAAATTCCGGGAGTATTTTCTTTCTCTACCAAGGTGTACCGTCTTCAACATAATATGTACAATCGCTTGTCAACCTGGTTCATTTAACATTTCAAATCCTTTTACTTACTCATTTCATTTGCAATTACTTGGAGACCTTGATTATAAATGCATAACTCTGCTGCGAGTTCTTTTCGACCAGAAATTAATTTCTATGTTGAATGCAATTCAAAATCATTTTTTAACATTTTTGCAGCTGCCAGACATTCCAGTACCAGATTATCAAGGTTGTGCGGCCTGTAGGCCTTGATTCGTGTCATTTATTATTATCAAACTACGTTGCTCAACCCCAGGAGAGGTAAAAAACGACGTAGCACCTCTGGAATGAGATTCGCGATTGAGTTAATATTAACTCCGACGTTTCTTTATCAAAAGTTTGTGAAGAACCAAAAACTTAAACTATGAACTATGTTATTATGGAAGCTGTACGATACCAGGCGATAGTTCGAAGGTTTCGAGTCGACTTTTCATCAAACGTTCTCCCCGGAAAGAATCTGTGCGCGTGCACATACAAAGCGAAACTCGCTGTGCTACTCTGGGAAGAAACAGTATCTCCGTTCGAGTTCTGAGGGGGTTTGTATCGGCGAAAATCTGCCGCGAGGACGCAGTCCGAAGGCAGTTTCCGGTACTAGGTTCGAGAAACGAACAGAAGTGCCGTTTTAAGTGACGCAGGGCAGTGCCGAGTAAAAACAATACCTCCGTCCGTCCTCCGAGTCGGGGTTGCTCGTAGGACGCAGTCAAGGGCAGTTTTTCGAAACAACCCCCGATGATAGAACGGAGGTCTGTTTTATCGGTTACAGTCCGCCAAAATCACGAAACATAAATACGATGACATCCGAATCTGCTTTTCGGCTCTCATCGAAACTGTATGGCAAAATCCAGAGAATCTGCTCTCGCATCTTGCTCGGAGCTATGTCTTGCTAACTAAAAATTTAGAGCAAAAATATAGTTCTACTTCGGCACCGTTTATCTCACGCCGGTGACAGTTAAGATTCCCGGATCGCGAATTTTAGAATTTTTGAAGTGGTTTATGAAAGATGAGGTCTAATTAGCATATTATAAAATAATAAATTTGGTAAATACTTCAAAATTAATTCGAAATGCAATTTTCTCGTTGGCTCTTGAACTGTAACGCCGCCGACCAAAATTAAAATAGGTTGTGGCGACAGTAAAGATGCCAGAATCTCGTTTTTTTTACAACGAATTATGAAGGATGGGGGCCTAATTAACTAATAAAAAATTAATTTTGTGATCGGAAAACAAATTTCGGAAAAACTTCACTTTTTGTGTGAATCCGACTCTTGACGTAGTTGCGTTTATCAAAACCGGTTATAGCGCCCAGAGCGGTGCGCAGGGTGAGCCGTTTAGACAAGCGCTTTACTTACTAAAAACATCCCCCAAGAGATCCTACTCGAAAAAGTGTGGAAGTTGACCCAACGGATGTCAGAGAGCGAGCGGATGTCAGCCCCGTCCTATGGTTGATTCATGCCTAAGCACACGCACCGTTAATACAATGCATGAAATTATTGCGTAATATTGCGCAATAATACATTTACATGTATTTCCTATGAGAAAATTGTAATTTTCAAAATGAAATTGTGGCCTTATTACAACTCCGATAAGGTTGATCCTCACTTGAAAGAGCTTGTATTTTTCCGTTCTTTCGTTTGGTAAAGCCATTTCTATAGGAAAAAAAGTATTTTCGATTGCGGGAATTTTAACGCCTAAAGGGGATAAATCTGGCGTCGGCAGAACTTTAAAGCGTTCAAATTGAATATGTGCGACGCGCCTCCGGCACGTATTTAATCCTCACGGATAGAACTGACCCGGCAAATCTCGGACGTCTTGGATCGGAGGACGCGCAAATTATCGACACGGCGTGGTAACCTAAGACGACGACTCCACGCGACGTGAGAAAACCGAATGTCGGATTTGTAAGGTATCTGTTTCCTCCGCATGCGTCTCGGATCGGAGGACACCCGGAAAGCCACCACGGCGTGGTAACCTAAGACGACATTCCGCCGCGACCCACGGAAATCGAATGCCTGCGAATTCGACTTTTTATGCTTTTTAATATACGCTATTGTAGAGACAGGGTTTAGCCCGTTCCCCCGAGCGCAACGGACGTTGTCGCGCGATCCGGAAGACTTTCTTGTTGGGATGTAACCGGACAATCCTCTCGAAATGGCTCCTTGCCAAAATTTTGTCTCGTAGCCATTTCTCGAGACGATTCCCATTTACGGCCCGCCAAATCATCAAAGGACCAATGAATAAAACGGAATCCGGGGATTCTGCTTCCAAATTCCGGGAATCTCCTTCCAAATCCCGCGAATCTGTTCTCGGCTTTTACCAAGACTTTGCGGCAAAATCTAGGGAATCTGCTCCCGTATGTTGCCCGGAGCAATGTAAGCAAAAGGGGCTAAATCTGGGCTCGGCAGAGCTTTGAAACGTTCGACGAGGACGTACGTGCCGCACTCGAAATGTGGTTTTAATCCTTTCGGGTAGTACTTTTACGCCGTTGATCTCACGCCTAAAAGGCGATAAATCTGGCGCCGATTGGACTTTCGAGCGTTCAAATTGAATATATTCGACGCGCCTTCGGCGCGTATTTAATCCTCTCGGTTAAGACCAACGACCCGACAAATCTCGGACGTCTCGGATCGGAGGACGCGCGGATCGTCGGTACGGCGTGATAACCTAAGACGACGACCCTACGCTACGCGTGGAAACCGAATGTCGGATTCGTAAGTTTATCTGTCTAATGCGCATGCGTCTCGGATCGGAGGACGCCTGGAGCGTTGCCATGCCGTGGTAACATAAGACAACGTTCTGGCGCAACGCATTGATTCCGAATGCCTGCGGATTCGGTCCAGCCCGTTGCTCCCCGCGCGACGAACGTTGTCACGCGATCGGGAAGTAACCGTTGGGCTGTAACCAGACAATCCCCTTTCTAAATGGCGAGGCCGAAGGCCGAGAGCTGCTTCGCCAAATGGTCGTCTCGTATCCATTTCTCGAGATGATTTCCCCGTTAACTGACCTCCGAACAAATCGGAAAAGAGAAAAAATCGCCGTAAGCGAGAAACTGTTTGATTTTAGCAGGAAACCGTTACCACTTATTGTATGTTGCTCGGAGCAAAACCTCGAAGGAAGAAAAAAACTTCGCAGACGAAAAATTTCGTAAATTAACATGCGTATTTTAAGTCATTTCTCTCACAAGATTCAACCGGAGATTTTACGTTCTCTCAGGCCGAAATCGAAACCGGGGGGTTTGTCCATGCACCTACATCACCCACCGCGCATTTTATCAAACGCTGGTGGGGGATAACTGTCGAGACGACCGAGGATTTAATCCTGTCGACCGGGAATTTTTACGTCCTCTCGGTTCGCCTACCGACCGGAGACTTTGACGTTGTCTTGGCGTCGGAAGGCGACTGCGAATTTAGTAAATTTTACGGACATTTGTACAATTGCAATCTTGCGACCAGGCTCGTGGGAGGGTAGACCGACGAGCATCATCCAGCGCGCGAAACTCTGTCGCGCCTCCGGAAGGTTTTCTCGTCGGTCTGTTACCGCTCAAACCGCTACCTCCTCGGGAATTTTTCGTCAGGCAGTTTTCCCCAGGAACTGCCCGCCGGGAAATATGGCGTAGGGGAGTTCCTATCGAAGCAGTAGTATTAAAGTAGTACGGTTTTTGCCGAGTGTCTCTGCATTCCTTCTCTTGATGGTGAGTTTTCAGTTTTATTATTTTGAACTTAACCTATTAATTCAATACTCGAACGGTTGGCGCTTAGTACCACAACTCGCGGGTTTGATTCGCTACGGGTGCAATCTCTTCAGAGTATCTTCCTCACCAAATGTCTACCCGTTAGCTCCAAGTAACCTATTCCCCGGTCTCTATTTTGTCATTCGGTTTTCAAGTTATGTAACAACTAAAGTCAAAAATGTATTTATCGTATTTTAGCAGTTTAATTTTTATTGAAAACTCTCAGATTTCTGAAATTCTTGAAAAATCGATACTTTGTAAGCATATTTAACGGGCTATAACTTTAGTCTTGTAATTCCTGTTGAAAAACCAATCTATTTCATAGGAAAACTGAAAGTAATGAAAAATAACCGTAAGGGTGGAGGAATGTTAACGATAATTACCCGTTGGGCGTCCCCGAATAGATAAATTTACACAATATATAAGCGGTAGGTATTATTATAGTACACATCATATTAAATTATCTCCGAGCAAGTTCCGAGCGCAATATTGCTATTGTAACTTGACAAGTTTCTCTTCGGGTTTCAATATTTTTTACGTGGGCGTTTGTAAAAGATCAATACGCATTTGAAAGTTTTCTAGTCAACATTACTATGCTCCAAGCGTTGTAAAACATCCACGACAAGTGTAATTTCCGATTAACTTAATTAAAAGTCAAAACATGTAGATTGGTAGTTACCACTTACTCGTATATAGCAGAATAAATGTTTTACAAGATATTTAAGGGTTTTTCTTTCCGAAACCGAAAATTGGAATATAAACAAGTTTTCTCGGTTTAGCTGTTTCGCGATTGGTTGGTTATTGGTATCGCGGTTTGATAACTTTCATTCGCGCTTCAAACGCAATATTTCGTAACAAGCAAAACAATTAAAATATAAAAATGTTTTCTTCAAGGTTGTCAATTTCTTAAACAATTAAAGCAAGAAGCCACTTTAATGGCGATAATAAAGTTAGGTAGGAACGATGCTTGACGGCAACCTGCAACTCCAAGTTAAATAATTTAATATTCACTGAACGCATGACTAATTACTATAAGTGCATAATCATGTTGGCCTAGATAAATTGCAGTAATATTTAGAAAAAAAAATATCCCTGCAGTTCAATTAAGTTCTACACTTTACATTTTGACCCTTAACACGCGAAACTGGTTCAAAACAAACCTGGGGTCCACCGAGCGGATAACTATATGATTTCACCTGGTATTTCGCAATATCCCATTAAAAATATTATTTTTACACTTTAGTAAGCTCATACTAATTGCAACAATTTTTAAAAAAGTACGATATTACAAGAAAATATAATTAAGACATAATTAACTCTTTCGCAAGTCACGTTAAATACCGGTATTTCATTAAGATACAAATAAACGTTAGCAGAAATCTCCATGATACTTTTTATTACGCAACAAACATCGTAACAACGAAAGCAAAAGTAATGTCAGTGTTAGTAGGTAAGTGTGTCGCAAATTATCTTTTCGCGGTGGCTTGTTCACTTTTACTTTTTAAATATCCGAAACGTACAATTTCCATCCAGCTCTTCTTCTTGTTGTTCAACTTTCTTCCACCCAATATTAGCATATTTGATTACGACATCCTTCCGCCGTGACAGTGTCATGGATTAGCCGTTGCCGCGGTGATAGGGAGATTCGGTTCCTTCCCGACAAATTTACACCACAATCATCCTTGATGCAAATTGACTGCGCCAATTGTTCCGGAATATTTTTAGAAAAACTACCCCATGTGCGGTGAAATTTTGAACGAATAGTACCGTTTAAAAGGCGCGAGGTATGACCGTCTATGGGGAGTTTTATTCTGCAAATGTCACGTTGTATGAAAACGGAAAATGGGTGCCATAATGTGTTGCAACATGTTTGCAGTTTGAGTGCATTTTACAATTAACGCAATTATATCATCAATTTTATAGTACAAATTAATAGCTCATTAAGCTTCCATTTTAAATTAGCGATTGCGCCATATAAGACGAAAGCAGTTGACCCAAAAAACTCAGAAGCTAATTGAAATTTAAGAAAATAAAATTAACCGGCGCTAGTTTTGGTTGTTGGTGTGATGTTAATTGTAAAAAGTGGTAACACTGAAGGAATAACTTACTTCATAGAATGGATTGGGGAATTCTAATATGGTTTGGGTGGTTTTTGATATCAGAAACCACAACGAGATCGGAGAAAAGGCTTTTGTAAAACCTTCAGTCCCCATGGGTGGATAATTTACAGCATTACAATAAAATAGAATCACATACACTTTCTTCAATTTGGCATAAGCAGCGGCGGGGTTTAAATGCTAAATCTTTCTCTAAGAGGAAGAATTCCACCTCATTTTTTTTAAATTAAAAAATGTTACTGGTGAAACCAGTATCGACCAGTATCGCTATAGTAAATACTTTTGACGTTGTCTAATTCAAATTCTTACAAACCATGTTGGATTGACCTACGTGCTTCCTCCAATAATTATCGTTCCCACTTTGATTTCATCCTAAGAAAATGGTTTGATTTGACCAACTCAATTTGCTTATCATTTAATGTAATTTTAAAATTATTCTGCGTATCCACAAGCAAAGCCATGTCCTTAACCAAAAAATAGCCTTTACTTCTTAGTTTTGTATTCAAGTATTGGACGTAATCCTCATCTTTCTTCTTCCATTCCTCCTGCTATATCTCAATTATTATCGTCTGCCCATCTTTTGGGGGGTCTTCCTCTGGAACACTTTAGCCTCCAGATTGGAGATAGTTTCAGCCATGTGAAGTGAGCAATTTCGTTTCAATTCTCTTTGTTGTCGATTTAAGGCGATTCTACTGATAGCTTTACAAAAATTGTATAAATAGTAATAAAGCAGTAGGTCAGTATGTCACTCAAGTATGGTGCGTGACAGAATTACAAAAAAAGCTTACGCAAGCGGTGCCAATGTCAACGCAAATGCATAATAGCTAATCCACACCTATCAATGAATTACATTACGAAAAATTTATGTAACGAAAGTGAAAACAATTAATCATCGACACCTACATTTTCTAAACTCAAATCTTCTCATGCAATGCAAACCCTCGAGCAGACCAAATTTTTAACACACAAATCCAATTAAAAGTAGAACGATTGCAAAATCACTTGTCAATTTTATCAAGGCTGTTTTCGAACGAAATTTTATGAGGGAATTACGAAAACTCAGCCAGTGACAGTGACTCCATCCACCGTGAAGAGATTTTGGAAACCAAAGCAGGCCAAAATGGGGAAAAAAATCGACTGCGGAATTTTAATCGAGGTGATCAAATCAATTGTGCATCGTGGATTATAGTCGATAATGTTTTGGAAATTAGTAAAAACAAGCACTCGAATAAATAGGTCAAAACACTCGATAAGATAAAATTAATCGTTAATAAAAGACCTTGTTAATACTTTTGAAGGCGTACATGATGATGATTCCCTCTCTGCGACATACTAACCTAGTGGCATTGACACACTCACTTTTGCTTTTACCTGTTGTGCATTTATTTAAATTTTATTGCTTGTAAAAAATGTAAATGTTTGCCAAATTATTTGGAATTTTGCCTGAGCACGCTAATATAAAATTTTTAAAGTTAGGTCAACCTCGATAAATTTTGTAAACATTTCACTAATTTTAAGTTAGATTATCTTGATGCTACATAATTTTTGCAAATTTTCTCTTGAAAATGTATTTTATGGGTTAGGTGGGATACCGCTTTTGGGATTAGGGAAGCTCATCGTCGCCGGCCGAAATTTTTTTTTAAATGTTGTCTATTTAAATCCAAACCACGAGCGGGTGGTCCCCTTTTTCGATTTTTATCTTAAAATTAGCAATAGCACCAAAATTACTGATTTTTGGTACGAATTGAAGAACGTGAAAAATAGGAGCTTCTGGAGATGGCTAATTTAACAGGCTACAACTCTAGTCCACTGAGAACTTAATCCATTTTCCAGAAAAACCGAAATTTAAAGTTCAACCAACCGTAATTTTATTTCAAAAAAATCAGTTTTACAATAAATATTTTTTTTATAATAATAGAAATTTATAACAATGTAAATAATATAATATTGCAATTGTTTATTTTTTAAATCTACCTTATTGTTCTCATTATTTTAGATTAATCTGTGAACAGATCAGTGGAATAGAAATAGATAAGAATCAATTTATTTTACGCATAAATATAATAATAGTTGCATTGCAGCCATTGCAATAATATTGAAATAAAATTTATGTTGTGCGGCCGTAAGGCCGCACTTACGGCCGTTTTACAGCGAAATGTTTTTAGATCCACGGAATTGCAAAATACAGCTTTATTTTTTAATATTTTCTAGCGAGTCAAAAGCCAATTTAACGAAAAGACTTCTGCGCAGCGTATTTACATATTTTTTTCATTTTTAATACACGAAAATGAGCTAGAATGTTGGACAAATATGTTACTTTTCATAATATTTTTGGGCATTTAGAAAGTTACAACATTTTTAAAACTAACTAACCACCCTAGGGGCATCTTTTAGAAAAGTATTGCTAAAAATTTCGTAGCGTTTCGGTAAATATTTAAGCAATGGCATGTCATACACTAAACTCAATTTAGTATTTCTGACTCGCATACTGTACATACAATAGATTTTCGGTTATGCGAATCTTTGGCAGCAAATATTTGATATTATGAATTTTATTCTCCATGAATTTAATTAACCAATAGAAAAGGTCTGTTAGTACTAGCAAGCCAATAGAAATCGTCGGTTTAATTCAATCCATCTCTACCTGTGCGCGTATTTGTAACGCACACCTAGAGCGAATTTAATTTTAGTAACCTATGTGCTTTTAGGTGGAAAAAGAATTTTGAAGAGGCTTATATCCAAAAGTGGATGGAATAGCTTGCAAGAAGAACCTATGTGCGGCCTGAAGGCCGCATACCCTTAACTACGTAGTTATCCAAAATTTAGATATTTTAAATATATCCTGATTCCGTGCGTGTATAGTTATTGCAACGATAATTCAGTCGCCTTGAAGATTGTTAAGACAAATCACAATCACGCCGTCGCTGTCTATTCTGATCGTGTTACTGGCGGCTTTCTATGTGCGATATTTTTAATTTTGCCATGCCACAAGACAAATTCTGAATTTCATACGAACAAAAAAATCAACAAATTCCGATACTGGGGGATATTGACCCCCCCTCCCAGGTCAATGAATTGAAGATTTCGCTTTGTTGTTGCTATGGTAACGTGACATTTTAGTTACTATTACGTCTGATGACAGCAGTAACCATTGCCGAAATCTTACGAATAATTTCGTTTTATTGTTTATTTGACCTATTAATTTTAAAAATTTTAATCTAATATTCTAAATTAACGAATCCTAAAATTCCAACCAAACTATAAAACATGGTTTTAAAAACGGAGAAGTATGGGGGTATAGAATATCTTTTCTATAATATATAAATTTCTAAACTTGTGGCCTTCACTATCAACAAAACTAAACTTTTTTGCATCCCGATACTCGGATCGAGGTGGTAATAAACCTGAACTCAAAAGTACAATTTTTCCTATAGAAATTACTTTTCCAAACGAAAGAGCACAAAAATCCAAATCATTTAAGGTGAGGATGAATTTGGTCGGATTTCTAATAAGGCCACAATTCAAATTTGAAAACTACGATTTTCCCATAAGAAATAAATGGAAGTGCATTATTGCAAGATATTACGTCATTCGAGATCACATTCTATCATCGGTCCGTGCGCTGTAGGTGGGTCGACAGTCACTAGCAGTCGCTCACTGATATCTGTCGGGTCAACACTCACACTTTTCCGAGTTGGACCGTTCTAAGGGAATGTTTTTAATGAGTAAAGCGATTCCCTCCAGCCATTTTGACAAATGCAATCACCCCTAGACTCGAATTCACCCTAAAAATATACGCTACATTATATTTTAGTTCGGAGCAGAGTTTACAATCCTTTTTGTCTTTTAATATATCAAAAATATAAAAAAGTTATTTACAATCAGTTTTAGTGCTGAAAACTTATTTTAATTGTCTACAGGGGGGCAATGCAATGAGAAAATTGCATTGCAAACAAATTTTTAAAGTCGTTTTTTCAAAATTTGTGGACCGACTGCAAATTTTATTTTTTTATGCGCTAATTAGACCCTCATCTTTCATAATCCATTTTAAAAATGGTCAAAATCGGAGTTCGGGTGATAATACCGTTGCACTGGGGAGTATTCCATACCTCCCAGGCTGTGCATTTTATTTTTATCAGAAGTGAATTGAAATAATCGAATATTCGCTTGGATGTTGCCATGGTAACGTAATGCGACTAGTTTGAAAAACTTTACCCGCCGAATTTTCACCAAATACCCTCCCCCCCCATAGCTTAGAAATAAATTAAATTCACTGAAGCATGAAAATTCTGAAATAATAATTATTATATAATATAATCGATTTTTATACACTAAGGATTGGATTTTTCAAATATTAACATTTATAATTTTACCAAGACCCCCCCCATCGAGTTCATCCTAAATTATGTTTGTAAAATTAATTTTACGTGCATATCTGTTTGTAGGAGATTAAATCAACCAGAAGATTGGAGATTTTGAAGTAATCAATAACAGAAGAGTTTTTGGTGACTGACCCCATCAACTGCTTTGTGAGAGTCGGATGGAACATACTTTTTCTAAACAATGATAGCCATAATTATTTTTGGCATATATTTTTATTTAAATCCCTGAGAAGGAACGTTTTATACGTTCATTTGTTTTTAATCAATTCTTTGATTGGGGGGGGGGAAGTTACTTGGTCCCGATTGCCTTGTTTATAGACCTTAAACTGCAAATAAACAATACTCTCCCTCCACTCCCCCCCCGAATCAACGTTAAAACGAACAATTTTTGTATGTCGAGTTTTTCAATTTTTTGTACTATGGATAAACTCGATATTTCCAATAATAACGCTAAAAATCGATTTTGAAAATCATGAAAACGGACGGATTTTTGTATTTTATTGGCGGTACGTACGTTCTAATATACGCGAATCAACCGTAAGGCGGAGCCTACTGGATCAGTGCGAGAGGGAGTCAGTCGCACTGTTGCCAAATTGGGCGACTTTTGTAGAGAGTTTGTGCTTAATTTTTCAAAAATCGTAAACCGCAATTTGGGCGTTTTCTGAGAGATTATTGCGATAAATAATCGACTTCGATGGCCGAAAATATTCTCGATGCACAATCAGTAATGCGTACAACCACTTGTAGGTGGGGCAGTAATAGATGATCAACCGATGGGTGCAGTATTTGCCGCTTCGCCCCCAAGTAAATAATAAATAACGAACTTGAGTTTTACATAATTACCACTTTGACATTTGGAGAAGATGAAATTTTAACTTTTATTTATTTTTTAATTATTTAAAATTATCTTCATTTAATGTCCGATTTCACAAAAGTTAGTAAAATTTATTTTTGGCGCCATATGATCAATCAGTTGCGCTTTTTTGGTTACGAGTTGGCGCCACAGCTTTCTAAAATCTGCCAACACTGGTCAGTCGCTCCTGCTATCTGTCGGATCAACATCCACACGTTTTCAAGTTGGACCGTTCTCAGGGGATATTTTTAATGAGTAAAACGGCTTGTAGCGGCTGTAGCAAAAGCAGCGGAAAGTCCGTTTTAACAAACGCACCCACCGCAAGACTCGGATTCACCCTAAAATTGTTTATTTTTATTATTATTTATGTCTAAAATCGACGCGGTTCAATGTTTTATTCAAATAACAGTACACATACGTGACGGCTACATAAAAAGGTGACAAAATACATAATTTTCAGTAAAATTGAAAAAAAAATTCAAAATGGGCGTGGCTTGAGATTCCAATTTAGCCTATCATACAAAAGTATTACAATTTTTGATTTTTTATTGCCTAAACGTCAAAATTCATAATATTTCTAATTATATTCTCATTCATAATTTGCTGTTATTTCTATAGGAAATTTTTGTTTCTGCACAACTTGAGAAATTATGTTTTAAAAAGGTTTAAAATTTTTTTTCAAGTTAACTGAAATTTTAATAAAAATTTCTTTTTTAAAGTAAATTTTCCACTTAATTTATTTTTAAAATAAAACTTTTTGTAATTTTTCTACATACTTTAGCTGTAAATTCAATTATATAGACGGTTATTATCATTATTCAATTATTAGGGCCAAGTTTAACTGACGAGTTTTACGAAAATCGAAACATGATTGTACAATAATGTCTTGAACTAAAAAATAAGTGAAAAAATTTACTTTTTTTTAATTTAATTTTATTGTTTCTCTTCATGCTCATTATTTTTCCCGCTGAGACAAGAATTCATAATTTGGACGGTTGACCAAAGGTTCGAGATCGAAAGCCCTCGGTGTCGATGTTGGTGGGTGAGGGGGGGGCTTGCCAATATCCCTGATCGTACCAACGCATTCATTAACAGCAGATAGCAGCTATCCTAATTTTCCTAGATGCTGAACTGCACGATTTCTCCAAAGTACCTGTCCGGGCCTGAATAACGTCACAATAAAATTCGTTTGTCGTCGAGATAAAAACACATTTCATTGTAAAAGCTTTTCACGTTGACAGGATAATGAAAATAAGCCAAGTTAATGCCGATAAAATCGATTGCCAGGCTTCTTAAGAAAACTGTCGGCAATGTCATCTTTACAAAATTATTTCATCAAAAAGTAAATGAAGTATTTTAAATTGCAAAATTGTTTTAGTCGGTGGGTTTCCCCTAAGACCCGGCGTGATTGTCCCTAAAATTCTATAAATGTTTAAAACGCAATTTAAACAGTGTACGCTTCGGTTCGTCAAATGAGATCCCTCCGAGTTCGATTCTCGAGGGAGTTAAATTTCCACTAAAATTTTATTCATTCAAATTCCATCAAATCTAAGGGCTTTTGAATATTTCACTTGAACGTAAGTAAAAATCAGAAAGTAAACAAGTGCGATAATGGTAATCGTTAGCGGGTATAATATAAGCTACGACATTATCTTAATAATTACGAAATAATGAAAATGTAAGTGATGCCAATGTCATTGGGTAAGTGTGTTAGTAGGCCAAACATGCGCAATTTATTAAAAATTATACAAGCTACTTAAAAGTAACAAAAGCCGATCGTTTTTGACCACATACTTTGGACGAAAAAAGAGGGGTGATGGAGCACGGCAACATTGTAAATTTTTTTAAATAGAATGAAATAACATTAGGTAAGGATATTACGAGATAATCAAATGTAGGCCAGGGATATAGAGGTGTGAATTTTATTAATTCTTTCTGTGTCAAAAAAACACGAAATTATTAAAAACCACGAAAAATTGATAATGTGAATTATTGGAAATGGCCGAAACTTCCTAATTTTAACAGCAAAGATTTGCAACCCGGTCTAAGATTTTTCATCTGCAGACCTGGGTCAACGCGCGGCGCCATCTTTTTTACCTTAACATAAAAGAAATATGCAAAAAGTTGTAGTAGAAAAAAATGTACTCCGACTGTAATTTGGAAGATTAATGCGAAACGCACTCGAGATCAATAAATCTGGGAAATGCTTTTCAAGAGTTCATTCCCTGAGGAAAATATATTCCAACCAAGACAAGATGGGTTTTCAGGTCAGTGTGTCAGGGATTTTGTATGACACAGAAGTGCACTTAATAAAAAGTTTGTTTACGCAACGAATGGCCACTCAAACTATATTTTGTGCATAATAATACGAGGTGGGTGTCCTCGCATAAAGTACAATTTGAATGCCCGAAGATTGTCATACCTACCTCTATTTGGGTTAAATAAATTAAAACATCTCCGAGAAAGTAAAGGTACCCCAAGAACACTACTACGGTCCAGAAAATAATTAGCTGATGTTGACAGAAAGTCGCATTAAAATTTGTGCATTCGTTATGATTAAACAAACAAATATCAATAAGACAAACACCCAGTTTTTCTCTACAAAAAATGTGATAGATTTTAAATTACATTCATTTTTCAGAAAGTTCAAAATGGCAGATCCAATATGGCGCCTATTTGACGATTTTGCCATCGTACCACAATTGGTGCAATTGAGTTTCACTTGTGTTGTAGTCGATTTTAAGTTGGGTGCTTCGCTTCCTTATTGGTCTTCTCTATCTTTCTTCTTTTCTTTCTCTTCCTAGCCGTTTGTCCTTCTCTGTTTATACTCGAAAATAGGTAACAGGTAAGGAATATCGAAGGCTAAAGGACTACTTTTCAAAGACGGATACAACGGAAATATTCCTCTTCGGGTGAGGGGGGATTTTCCAAATCGTCCGTATAGGTTCTTCTGTACGAGTTTCTTCTTTATAAGCATAAAAGAGAAAATAAATGTGTTTTATCGCTTTTTCAAGTAAGGCGCTAATATATCCACATTTCCAATTCTAACGACTGAAGAGACCTTAGAAATTACTTCCGCGTGATTGTTAATTGTTTTAATGCCGAATCCGTTATCTATTTTAACTGATAAAGGTCGCACATATTTTGTATATTTTAAAAACAGTAATCGCAGCAACATTCGTTGATATACAAGACGCAAGGTCTCTTCGGTGGCTACGTAATAGTTTACCATGGCCTACTTTTTTTTTATAGTAAATTTCGCAGCAGGTGTAATTATTTATATAATTGTTATAATAATTATTCTAGTTCTACAGTGTAATTACATTTATTAGATAAAATAAAAAACTTGAAGATGTAATGGATACTATGTAGTCTCGTTTCAAAATTCATGTCTCACCCTGTATATCTTGCCCACCACCAGAGAAAACAAAACCGTAATTTAAAAAAAAAAGTTGAAAAATTAGCATATAAAGTAATTATCCAATTAATTTAATAAGAATTTGGAGCGATAAGAATAAAGAAATAACAAAGACAGAAAACAGGAAGTAATAAACATGACCCAAATCAGGTGAGCCCGGGCCATTCGTTCAATAACAGGGTGCGTGACCCATTGACCCAATTCACAGATCTTATCAGTTCTGGCCTGGGTGCATGTCTGACGTCACTTGACCTGACCTTAAACCCCTTACTAAAACAAACCATGTATACACGTGGGGGATGGTTTCGTTTCTGTTTTATTTCAAAAAAGTTTACTACTCGATAAGCACTGTTACAGGGTGAGAAAAAATAAAGTAATCGTAAATTCCGCCAGGAGGCGACTCCAATCCGGCTTCGCGACAATGAATACGAAAATATTCAAATTCCCATAATATGAAACTTAATGGCGCCAACATCCAAAAAGTAGGAAGAAGACTTTCTAATTCAATTGAATAATAATGATAATAATAATTGTGAGCCAACAGGTGGCCATTGGAAGAACAAAGTTAATTCAAAATTGTTGCAGGAAGCGAGTTAATAACAAAAACTGACCTTTAAATATGCAAAGCTTGTTGTGCATTATATTATTTCTAATAACAATTTGAACGTATTTTTTTAAAAGAACAAAAACATTTATGACAAATAGCGCAATTATTGTTGCTCGTGCATTGTTCCAACATACTTCACTTAAAAATGAAGTGCTGATCAGCATTTTCTTTGTGCAAATATTTTACTACCGGTTACTACGTTGATATTTTTGGTTCCAAGGCAAAATCTTTAGTGCAATGCATAAAGCGAAGTCATTAAACTCCATTAAACTTTTCTGTCGCATAAAATTTAATTTTATTGCTGGGTGAAAATAATGGGTTCTTTATTTAGCCTACTCCACTCCCAACACTTAATTTCCATATCTTGATTGCGAAAAATAAATTTACTTTTTACAAACAAAATTTTGTAGAAAACAATTCGGATGTGGCCGATCTTCTATCAAATTTCAATTTGTTTAATTCCAAAATACTCGAAATTACGGATTTGAAAATATTTTGCTAGACAACACCTCATACAAGAGTGTACAACTGCGTCCCATGATAAATTTGAAAATCCACTAAAAATTCAACAATTTTTAATATTCAATATTCGAGTCATGACCTAAAATTTTTTACATAGAATACGATCACAGCCTTGGCTCACCAAGAAATGCCAAAACCAAAGTAAGTCAATGTCATCATCTGACCCAAAAAAATGACCGGAATATTTGAAACGTAAATGCAGGCAATCGCTCAATAATTTAAAATTATAATTTCCAATTTCGATTACTACGCATGAAATATTGCAAAATAATACGAATTCTTCCTTTTGGTATCAAATATTTGATTATCGATCATTAAAGCTGAAAGACTTACCGGTTCTCTTAAGATTTTCTAAGCAATTATTTGAAAATTATTATTTTAACGTAGTTAGAATCGAACATTGGAACTATTTTTAGTTCTTCAAATTAAAAGGTTTCAGAAAATGTCACTTTCAGATGAGAACGATCAGGCTACAATCCATTATCCGCTCTCCCATTTCTATTTCGCTTTAAGTAATTTATAAAAATATTACTGAAAATTTATGGAGCTCCGAGCAACAACCGCCCGAACATTTACTTCGGCACCCAGCTGCGTCGTCGATTTGACTCCGTTCTCAACAAAATATCAACCCCGATGAAGGGAAATATCAGGTCTGATCAAACATATTATACAATTTATCCAATATATTCTAAAACGAATTTCCTTCGCTGGGTCCGTATCGACAGACGTCGTGCACGTATCCTTGGTAATTGGGACAAATCCTTAGCAAACGCTGTATGTGTGCTAAGTCTTACGCTGGCCGTTTCTTATGGTAAACTACCAGGGTTTTAGAAGCTCTCCTGTAAATGAACCGTATTCATGATTCAAATTAATTTACCTGCCAGTAGGTAAGTTGGGGATCTGTATTTTTCAACTAGTACGAACTGGGTGGAAAGTGAATTTGATCACAAATTAAGTATCTAGGTAAGCTTCACATGGTTCGAATTTCACGTTAACGTTTCGTTTCCTATGTACATCAAATCATGTAATATTTTTTACTAAAATATTAAACCGGTAATAACTGATTTTTCTTCTTAGTGCATGTGATACAACCTCCTGCATGTAATTTCGTCAAACGATACTCCCTGATCAGCGGAGTAGCTCAGAAGCCCTGGTATCGCCACCGAAGAACTGTGTGGTGAGAAGTTGATCTTGATATCTGCGCTGAACTTATTGCTTTAGGTAGAATGTAAAACTGAGATTCGAACCCGAGTATTCAGGATGTGAGCTACGAAAGTAAGTGTTTAAAACCAATTTCTTGTTTTTTTAATTTAATTGATACAAATATGTCGGGTACTTGAGAGTATTTAGATTTGACTGAAAAAAACTCGTCTGTAAACCATCAATTTTTCATAACTCGACCTTGGTTCCATGAAAAACAGAACGTGAAAAACAGAACAACAACAAAACAGAACAATAAAAAACAGAATAAGGAAAAAGAGATCACTGAAATAATACAAACTTGACAAAAGAGAACATTAAAAAATGAGAACATCGGATGAAGTTTTGACAATTGTTTGCATGAGTTATGAGTTTTAAGGACGTACTACACTGAAAATAACAATTTTTTTATCCAGCCGACACGTATGTGTAAGAGAATACCGTAATTTGTACAAAATATTGAATATCGGCGTTCTAAAAACCATAAATTAAAAAAATATAATGTAGCGTATATTTTTAGGGTAAATTCGAGATCCGCAGCATCCGTTCCGGCCCATTTTGACTAACGCTTTACTACAGGCCCGTAGCCAGGATTTCATTTCGAGGGGGCAATTGTGAAAAATTTACAAATTTGAAAATATCTACACCTATCCACAGTAAGAGGGTGCTCCACACAACCCAGTTTGAACAGTTTATTTTTTATCAGAAATGAATTGAAGATATCAGAAAAAAGAAGTTATCCTAACTTTAACAAGTCATACTCAAGTAACTAATATTCCAATTAGTCCAAATTATAAACCACACTTTTGAGATCGGGGGGTCTGGGGGGTGTGGAGCACCTACCAGGTACACTCAAACTGTGATAGATAAATTTGCAAGCTTATGGTCATCAGCATTAAGCGATTAAAAGTGAAAGTTTTTAGCACAAGAAAAATAAAGCAGTGAGCGAGAATCTGGGGGGAGAGAGGATTGTGAATTCCCTCCATTACATTATGTCATCGTTCTCAAGAAAACCAAAGCGCTATAATAAACTCTACTCATAATCTGTAAACATTGAATTTTTGGCCCTTCCAAAGTGAGGCACTGGAGGGTGTTCCACACCCCCCAGACCCCCCGGTTTATACAGTGTTTTTTTTTTAGAAATAAATTGAAGATATCAGTATAACCGAGCTAGAAAAAATCTCTAGAAAAACTAGTTAATCCTAACTTTAACAAGTCACACTCAAGTAACTAATATCCCAATTACCCCAAATTATAAACCAAAGTTTTAGAGACCGGGAGGTCTGGGGGGTGTGGAGCACCCCCCAGGTACACGCAAAATATTATAGATCAATTTGCAAACTTATGGTCATCAGTATTAAGCGATTAAGAGTGAAAGTTTTTAGCACAAGGAATATAAAGCAGTGACTGAGAATCTAGGGGGAAGGAGGATTATGAATTCCCCCCAGGATAATATGTCATCGTTCTCAAGAAAACCAAAGCGCAACAATAAACCCTACTCATAATCTGTAAAACATTGAATATTTTGCCTTTCAAAAGTGAGGCACTGGAGGGTGTTCCACACCCCCCAGACCCCCCGGTTTGTGCAGTTTATTTTTTATCAGAAATGAATCGAAGATGTCAGCATAACCAACCTAGAAAAAATCTCTAGAAAAACTAATTAATCCTAACTTTAACCAGTTCAAACCCGCTCTGCTGATTTTTCTTAACAAACTTTGACACAAATAGAAGGAGAAATCTTTAATTTCCCCTTCCAAGAAAACAGTCTGAACAGCAGAAATTATTCATGCTTTCGCAAAATCTATACAGCTCTTCTAGGGTGCGATATTGGGTGTCAATTAAATAATCAAAAGTCATAACTAAATAATAAAACTCATGCGAATAATTGACAAAACTTGATTCCGTTACTCTCATTTTCAGTGTTCTCTTTTGTCAATGTTCTGTTTGTCTTTGTTCTGTTTTAGGCTTCTATACATAGTATAGAAAGAAGCCTTATGATCTGGCTTCGTGTCCGTCCGTCTGTCCGTCTGTCCGTCCGTCTGTCCGTCCGTCCGTCCGTCCGCATAATTCAAAGTCACTAAATTAGTGACAAAAAACCTTTGTCACTAAATTTTCTTTTTGTGGGTAGATGGACAAACGCGTGAATGGATTAACAAGATTCAAAATAATTAATTGAGATCAAACACACAGAGTTGTGGACGCTTTTCAATTGTTTATGAGATTATTTTATTCATCTTACACTTTTTTGGGTTGGTAATAAATGAACTAACCAATTAAAGGTGCGAAAGAGTGAAAGTAAAATTACGTAAAACGTAAAAATAACACTTACAAAATGCAAATCAATTTCTTATATAGAAAATTTTAGTTACCAATTAAAAAATTAAGATAATCTGATGATCGTGCAGATAAAGAAAAATTATAAATTTAAATTAAAAATAATTACAAAATATTATATAATTGTAAACCAAAAGGTAGCTGTATAGAAGCCTAAGAACTGCGGTCATCCGAGTTCCACCTTGTTTTCACTGTTTTGTTTTAGGCTTCTATACATAGTATAGAAAGAAGCCTTATGATCTGGCTTCGTGTCCGTCCGTCCGTCTGTCCGTCCGTCCGCATAATTCAAAGTCACTAAATTAGTAACAAAAAAAACCTTTTATGGACAAACGCGTGAATGGATTAACAAGATTCAAAATAATTAATTGAGATCAAACACACAGAGTTGTGGACGCTTTTTCAATTGTTTATGAGATTATTTTATTCATTTTACACTTTTTTTTGGGTTGGTAATAAATGAACTAACTAAAGGTGCGAAAGAGTGAAAGTAAAAATTACGTAAAACGTAAAAATAACACTTACAAAATGCAAGTCAATTTCTTATATAGAAAATTTTGTTACCAACTAAAAAATTAAGATAATCTGATGATCGTGCAGATAAAGAAAAATTATAAATTTAAATTAAAAATAATTACAAAATATTATATAATTGTAAACCAAAAGGTAGCTGTATAGAAGCCTAAGAACTGCGGTCATCCGAGTTCCACCTTGTTTAAAAAACAGATCTACCTCTACGTAACGCACATTCAGGGCAAATTTGAAATTATTCCTCCAATTCCGTACTATTAGCCAAATCAACAAATTCGAGATTTGTCAATCCTAGGATCTAGCAATCAGATTACTGAAATTTAAACCGTTACTCTGCCAAGCAATCCTAGATCAGGTTTCAAGCCTCCTCTATTAGTACAGGCGTCGGGCAGCACCAATACACCATATACGCCCCTTATTCGCCCCACGTTGAGGCAAATTCAAGCAAGAAATACGCGTTCTAATTTTCCCGCGTTTTCCATGTCGGTGAAATATACAAATCATTTAAATTCTACAACTTTCGTTTTATTTTAAACTATGATAATAAAAGTAAACATATTTCAACAATTCGGTACCACAAGAAGGAGACCAATAGATAGCTATTTACCTATAATATATCTTGGGAAGTGACGGTTGCCGTAACCAGCCAGCGCGAAGAACTGCCAATGTCAGGTGCCGGATTCAAATTCGGGGAGATTTTAATAAACTTTCTCGTCGCCGTTTGCGTGATTCGGAGGGCACGTAAAGCCGTCGGTTCCCCCGTGTTGATAAATGCCGCCATTAACAATAAAAAAAAGGTCATGGGGTCTCAATGCCGAATCTTTTCTTTAGAGAAAGATGATAACATTTTACACTGAATAGAAATAAGCTAATAACTGAGCCGGTAACTTGGGAAAAAACGTACAAATCATATAATATATGAGATAAGGTCCTAGGTTTTATTCAGCGAGATTTTTAAAAGGTTTCAAAAATATAATAGTAAACAGCAGAGCCCCCTCTAAACCAATGCCAGCGTATCCCCCTCACGATTATTTCTTTGACCGCCTGCCATGCTTCTTAATTGTTACTCAAACCAACAAAATGCCAGCCTTCCCTGAGTTACCTCCACTCTGTCCCTATTTCCAAATCTCTTAATACTCTCATTTTTCAATGTTAAAACAGTTTGATGTAGGGAAATGAGAAATAAACTGCGGATCGAATGGCTACTTTCGAACATTACTGCCGTGGTCCAGATTCCACGTTGACAAAAGTGCCCAGTGGTACACTGATTTTTTATTGTAATCTAATCTCTTAAATAAGCTTCTTTGGGTAACTCTGCAAGGTTAAAAGTGTTAGAACATAGATTAGCAACCCCTTCGCCGTCCAAAAAAATTATTATCATAATAAGGTACTTTTAAAATGTGCAACGACGTTGCACATTTCCCGTGTGCACTCGAAAGTGGGCGGCATAAAAACAACCCCCGGCCAATAGCCGCCGCCTCTGGTACCTGTCAAAGTGCAACATAACCCACATTTTGGGAAAAAGAGTTGCAGAAATGGTAAAAGATTATAAAAACTGCATATTATGTCGGAAAAATGGTTATAATAAAAATGTAGTAGATAAATATTTATAGGAATAGGAAATAGTTTGAATCGAGTGCTGTCCAGGTCACGGTATGTGATGGCGCAAGCGTACAAAAAAATTCGATCTATAACACCGACTTGCACCTGCACTTGAACCTGACCTATAATAGCAGTAGACTTCCACAAGTACCCTAGATAATCCTATTTTTATCAAAACAAAAAATAACGATAGAAAAAGGAGCGTAAAAAAGGTAAATAAAGCGAAAAAAATTGGGGCCCCCTAGATGTGTCGGGAAGTAGCGGAGTTCCCAGGCACGGGCGTAACCTACGTCAAGCGAGCAACAAAGCACTAGGACTTACAGAGTTGTCGCTTTTTGCGACCCACAAACATGATTTTAAAACTAAAAACAATTTCGCTTTTTGTCGACAAACATTCCAATTCACTTTCTCAGACAAACAAGAATTACCGTGATACGTAATAATATTAAAAGCGAATCCGTCGAGCGAGGCGGATAATGGTACGATTTTAATTAACATTCAGAACAGGTTTGTGGCATATAAATGCATAAATAACATAAAAAGGACTGGTGGCTTAACCTGTAAATTGTGCTTACATTGGCAATTGTAAGTTAAATTTACCTGTTTCGGTCGTCGTAAAAGGCACTTCCAATTCGACGTTATCATTATCTGTGGTTATGTCCATTTCGACATCTGCTGTTACGACCGAAATTGTAGCAGTTGTGCCGTTTTGTTCCTGTGTAGTAGAAGCGGCAACAGAGCACGGTACGCTCATACTCTCAGCTTCTTCGTGCATTGTTTATTCGATTATTCACAATCCCGGCAATGATAACAAAAATTAACACAACACTGAGCCACACAAAGCTTCGACCTTCAAATTCGCGCCAAGGTTTAATAAATTACCAATTTCTTTACGCGGTATAAAAATCGAATGTTGGATAAATGTAGGTCTGTAGGCCACTTCGCTTACACTTTACATTCAGACATGACCATTGATCGATTCAGCAACCACATACATGATCTAACTAAATCAGGTTTTTTAAATTAAATCATTCGGCCCAATTTTAATCAAACTAAATTCCATTTTTAAATTTACTTTCTCAATTTTTAAACGTAAAATTTTTCTAAACGCAACGATTTTGATGCAATCTCTATTATGGAGCCACTTTCACGAATTAAGTAGGTCAACACCGATAAATCACTTTTACTCTTGTAACTCTTACGTAATCCCTTACACATTATAATTATTATAAAAATAACTCACATTTAAATTATAACGCGCCAATTAACAGCCTTTTTTAAATATTTTTAAATTTCCAGTACACAACTTGACTAACACTTTACGCCTGCGCAATCCTACACTTGGCTCGTTTAAAATTAGCGCCATTCTTTTAAATATCGTCAATTTTATCTAAAAACCTATAAAACACTTCATTTGTTTAATAATATTGCATAGTTTACTCAACAAAATTTAGATTACATAAAATGGCAACAGTGTAAAAAATGTTTTTCCAATAAATTAAATTATGATAACGCGCGATTTTTAAGCTTTCAAAGCAATTGACGTTGTTTGTACAAAAATGCAGATTTATTTTTCCGATTAAATTATTTTTGAAAATTAAACATTTGCAAAATATTATAAAACTTGAATGTAAAAAAAATCTACGCATGTGCAGGGCTGGGGGGAAGTAATTTTAAGTCCGCACCTGGAAAAGGGAATCAGGGTAGGCGGTAGGGTTTTGTTTCATTTATTTTAATTAAGAAATCCACGTTCATAGGCTAACGTCAATGATGTCAATCTGTCATTCTTGGGGAGAACAGTATCGAAACAATTGGCGGCTTTCTATGGTATTAAGTGTAACAATTACACCCCGCTAAAATAAAAATCACAGAAATTATTACGAAATCGAAAACAAAATGCGAACTAACTGATTAAAAGTCAAATTTAAGGAACAAATTTTAAAAGCCAAAACCATGGGTTTAGAAACCAGGGGTTCGGGGGTCTGGAATCCCTTCAATTGTAAAAAATAAATTTTCAAACTTATCTACCTGAAACTGACAAGGTTGTGCGGCCTGAAGGCCGCACTGATAGGAATGACTGAATTCACTCTGTATGCTTGTTACATAGTTAAATGGTGGCTGATTATGAGCTACGAATGAACCGAGGTGGGTTAAACCCCACCCTAATAAATGCTTCACCACCCAATAATCTCACAAAATTTTAGGTTTTTGCCGTATAAGCAATTCAACACACATGCCATGCGTTATTTTTTTCCAGGGGCGCATTCAGGTTTGGGAGAGGCTAAAAGGCTCTAATTCCCCCCTGCCTCCCCAAAGACGTCAGTTTTTAGTTTGCAACTCTGCTAAAAAGCAAATTTTTGGGAAACTGCAGTCCTCTTCCCAAAGCATTTGAAAAGTGGAAAAAATAATACGCTACAGTAATAAATAATTTAATAATATAGAGGGAAGAATAATATCTTCCCCCCCCTATGAAAATAAACTTCCAAACTTATCTACCATACAATTGAAGATTTTAGTAAGTCGAGACTGCCAAGGTTGTGCGGCCTGAAGGCCGCACTGATAGAAATGACTGTGAATTCACTCAGCATGTTTGTTACATAGCTAAATAGTGACTGATTATGAGTTATAAATGAGGTGATCCAAACCCCACTCTAATAATTGCTCCGCCACTCAATAATATCACAAAATTTTAGGTTTTGCTCTAGAAGCAAAAACCTAAAATGTAATAATTTTTGATAATTGCTTTGATTACGTGGTATCAGATGAGCAAACCTTATGAGAGTTACTATACATTCTAAACAGTGAACTGCAATAGGATTTACAATTTAGTATCCACACCGAAGTGATGATGTTTTGAACTCATTGGCGTATTTAAAAAATGCCTTTGGGAACGGCAAACCAGAGTATTTTTCAGATTCTCGTTAATCCATTCATGCGCGTCAGTATAACTGTTTTTGCGTGTAAACCAAGTTTTATCATTTTTTAAAGGATCTTTACCTAAGGGACAAGTTACAGAATACCGACCTAAAGGAACTACACACTTTCTTGTACAGTTTGCAGATGCTTTACCTCAATTTTTAATAAAATCTCCTGCGCCGCTATACAGAAAATAACAAAAGTATTTTTTAAATGAAAACTACAATTTAGGTTCTGATAAATTTTTTTCAAATTTTCAATACAACTCGAGTTGTTTCCTCAATTTCTAAGAAAATATTTATTTAAATTCTTTGTGTGAATGCTTGGTATAAATTGATCCTTTAGTACGGTGGCGACATCCTATAAGGATGAGTAATTTTCTCAAATTTATAATCGATAATGGTTTGGAACATACAGAGTAATTTAACAAAATCTGAATAGAAGGGGTTAATAAAGGCGGTTTGAATCCTGGCCTGGGTGATTTTCTCTCTTGTGCCATGATTCGGATTCCACGTAAACCTGCAGGTCCAGTGCAGTTGCTACGGCCGTGCGGAATGATTTTGGCAGAGCATAATGCATGCGGCCGTTTGCCGACATAAAATGAGTATCTTTTTATAATGCAAAAATATTTAATAAATTTATTATTGTGTTCTCTATATTATTTTATACATTCTCCCAAAATTTGAAGTAAATCCGTCAAGCCGTCTTCAAGACGAGTTTGTTCTAGTGATAAATCGTAAAACCCACCCTTAATGCATTTTTCTCATTGTAGCTCCAAGAGAATAAAGATCTTGATTATGTATTATGTTGGCTGGAAGGATTTATAGCAGAACGTCTCCATCATCTAGCGAATAGATTGATTAACGCTGAATTTGGAAGGTTCAAACCTCAAAATTAGAGCAGAGTTCTCTTCTTGAACAATTAAACAAAATATTTAAAAAAATTATATTTTAATACATTATTGTACAATAATTATAATTGTAAAAACAAATATAGAGGTTTCTAAATCAGTGGCCACTTGCGGCCTTAATAATAGTGTTTTAATTTTATAAAAAAGTTGGCCACCGTTCCAGATTCTACGTTCCACAAATTATGAAATAAAAAATTAATTTATTGCAAAATTACAATATTGCTGTTATTAATAAATACAACTTACTAAAAATTGCAAATTGTATACATTTTCGATGACGCTGCCATCTATTACTCAAAATAGTAAGTATTTCATTTATCTTCTAGTTTAGTATTTATTATGTAAGAACCACCATTTCTCAGTAAAATATTTTATTTACATAAACAGATTAAGATCAGAATTATTTAACTTGTCCGTTTTGTCAAGTTCTTTTAATAAATGGTAAAATCTAGTTTACACCCAAAATTTTATATGAAAACCAAGCTTTACCTTCATGGAAAGATCCTTCATAAACGACAAGTTACAGAATACCAACTTAAGCTTACAAAATATAGTTTTCCTCTTTTTAATAAAATTCAATAATAGGAAACACGTAAAAAGTACTTCTTCAATTAATTGTTTGCTTTAGCTTTACTAATGACTTCTCTCGAAATAATTATGCGTTGAATTTGTGCAGTTCCTTCATAAATTTGATAAATCTTTGCATCTCTCATCAATTTCTCCACTGGATATTCGGTATTAAACCCAGCTCCACCAAACACTTGAACAGCATCAGTTGCACATTTATTAGCAACATCAGCGGAGTAACATTTTGCAATTGCAGCTGAAAACGTATTTTTTCTTCCATTATCTACATCCCATGCAGATTTCATCCAGGATAGTCTTGCAGTTTCAACACCAACTGCCATATCGGCCAAAATAAATGCAACCGCTTGATGGTAAGAAAGAGGCACACCAAAGGCTTTTCTGTCGTTTGCATACTTTGAAGCTTCATCTAAGCACCTCTGAGCTAATCCAACAGCTCCGGCAGCAACCTAAAATTTCAGTTTTGACGAGACAAAAATTTAAAAAAAAATAAAATTACCGGTGGTCTGGTATTATCGAAAGTTCCCATTGCAATTTTAAATCCAGCACCCTCACCGAGAAGAACATTTTCCTTGGGTATCCTCACATCTTCAAATGTTATTCCACGTGTGTCCGATGCACGCTGTCCCATATTTTGTTCCTAGAGCAAAGAAATGGCAATAGAGAATTAAACATACAACAAAACCGCCATACCTTTCTTCCTGGAACAACTCCTTCCCAATCACGTTCAACGATAAAACCAGTAAAAGCTTTACTTGCTGGGGCTTTAGGATCTGGATTGGTACGAGCCAACACAAAATACCAATTGGCAACTCCTCCATTTGTAATCCACATTTTCTGTCCGTTCAATATCCACTCATCACCTTTCTTCACTGCCTTAGTTTTGACTCCATTTACATCTGAACCAGCACCGGGTTCGGTTACTGCATAAGCCTAATACAAGATTAAATTATTACAAAATATTGTTTAAAAATAAAAAAAGCGAAAAAGACAGTAAAAATTGTGAAAGTTCGACGTGACCTAACATTGGAAACGCTACAAACTCATTTTTGTAATTTCCTACAAAAAATCCGATCTAATATATATTAATTTAGAGCTTTGCAGATTTTTCCCATTGTGGGATCAACTGTAATTATGATAAAACATTAAATTATAAAAGAAGTGCAGGGGATGTGAGTTTTGATGACGATGTAAATTGATTTTTAGTTTGGGGTAAAACGGAGCTAATAAAAAATAAATTTTGTTTTGAATTTCTGCGTTTTTGGCTCTTAGAATACACGGAAAATAGTAAAAAAAATTCTAAGCAGTCAGTAGGTTTTTAAAAGGGCGGACGGAGATAAAAGTAAATTTTTAAAAATTAAAAAAGTATCCTCACGGTGGTCAGGATAACTCACAATAGCTTTATCGGAAATCAAAATAAATTCTGTTAATATAGTTCGTGATTAAACAAAAAATTTTAAAAAAAAATTAAAATTTGAATTTTTGACCGAGACGATAAAATCCACACCACGTTTACCTTTTAAAATAACCTGTGATGAAAAAAACCTTCGTTCAATCACTAGACAATCCTATCTAGAAGTGTGCAAAATTTCAATAAGATCGGAGCAATAGTTTTTGAGAAATCGTGTCCACCGACTTCAAAAACAGAGTTTTGTTTTAATCCTAATGATTAATTAAAGTAATTTCCAAAAGCTATCTCTCCTCAAGTTTTATTCCGATTGACACTTTGGAAAAATGTTCTTGCTATGCTATATATACTATTAGTTAAAAAAGTAAAAAATAAATGGAATTTTAAAAATTGACAGGGAAAAGCTAATAAAAAATTATGCATATAAATTTGCATGACTTTTTCCATCTTTACAGTTCTTATATCTTCTTCTTCTTAAATTAGGACTAGGTCCTGTAATATCCAACAGTAACATCGACAAAGATCCGAAGCTACTACTGGTTCTGTGAGCATATTATTTGTTTTACATCTGACCACCGGCTTTACATGCCTTCGAAGCATGGGGACGGTCATAGATAGAAAGAGAGTCAGAAAGAAAATTTTCCTTTGTAGACTCCTCCCGGGTTCGAACCGGTGCCTTAGCATTAGTAGTGGATCGCTCTAACTACTAGGCCAGTGACCGTCTCCAGTTCTTATATAGATATATATATGCTTTACGTCTAAATTAAAAAAAATATGTTCATGCTTACAGCAACCAACGGTTCTTCCACCAATCGTCCCAAATATTTCTTCTGTTGTTCTTTAGTACCAGCGATAAGCACAGGAGTTTGCTGTTGGATAAAGAAACAGTTAAATAAGTTAAAAAAAATATTCTCTGCGTACTAACCCCGAGACCGCTAGCTTCAATGGCTGTCATAATTCCAGTGCAACCGTAAGCTAGTTCTTCGGCAACAATGCACCCATCAAATACGTTTAATCCCAGTCCACCTTTAAAAAGAAGGTTAAGCAGTGATAACATAGAGGTTACAATAATTTGACTGGTATTTACCTAATTCTTGTGGAATGTGAGTATTGGCTAACCCCAACTCCCAAGTTTTTTTAATAATTTCATGTGGATATTTTCCCGTTCGGTCATACTCAGCAGCAACGGGTATAATCTCTTCTCTGGCAAATTTACGTGCCACTTCTTGAAATTCCCTCTGAGTTTCGCTTAATGCTACAACAACAAAACTAAAAATGCTATCTACCGTTTACTAATCGAAAGCCTTACCAAAACAATAACCCCAGATGTTTGACTCCCGGCACCGGCTGCTTCAGGCTTAGCCGAGCTAGAATAACATCGTAGAGCTCTAAGAGATGTTCTGAAAACCTTGAGAAAGACAAAATAAAATCGGTTGGCCAAAACAAAAAATTTATAACCTTATTTAAGTGCGCCATTCTTTTGTTTTATTAACAGAATTTAACTCAGTGAATATGCACTTTTCGTGAAGACCGCTTAAATACTATCGCAAATGATAAAAATAATTTTTTTGAGCTTTGGAATTTGGACCGTTAAATTTGGAGCTCCTTTCACTTGCACTTTGACCACATGTTTGGCGGTAAAATTTGAATTTCTGCCAGTTCAAAAAAAAATAGTATTACATGAAGTTATCTAATTCTTGAATCTTTAATTTATAGATTAGACAATACCACCTATTGCATTTTATTTTTGTAAGGCAAAAATGTGAAGGTTACAAAAGCATGGGCGTCAATAGCATTTTTTCCATTAAGGGCAAAATTAAAATATCTTCTTCGCTTCATGGTGCAGACAGTGCTGTCTATTCGATGGCATTGTATATCAGAATCAACATAAGAAATTGGTAAAAATATTTTTCAAGTTTCTAAGATGGCCAAATTTTTATGCAGAGCTAGCATTTTCCCTTAGTGGACCACCTGGGACAATTAAGTATAAATTATCGTAAGATGTTCACCCCTAAGCGCCCGCCACTGTCGACGTCTGACGCAGATGCAATCAATGTTTTTCATTTTCTTCCTTTGCGGTTGACGCAAGCGTCAGTCAGTCGCTTGTTAAGAAGTTAACTAAACGCACGTGCGTTTGAAGAAATAACATTCTCCTCAAAATTTGAAAATGACTTACAGATTTCAATTTAGTGTCGAAGAAGATGAAAAATTGATTGAATGTATAGCAAATTGTCCTGCCCTGTATGACACTGGTCATGAACTTTACAAAAATCGATTAATGCGGGAAACTATTTGGACACAAATATCAGAAGAAGTGCAAAGATCGAGTATGTAATTTATATATCAAATTTTACTGGTATCTCTATTTCAGAGCTATGTTTGAAATTTGCACGTTAGTTACCAGTGGTGGCTCACGGTATTTTTACAAAACGGGCTCATTTAGAAGCAATGACAAACAAATCGGGTAAAAAATATTCTTACTATGAGATTTTAATAGTTCTCACATATTGAGAGTGATCTGCCCTGTGTAGGAGGGTAATGGGATTTCATGCTACGGGTTGTCGTTTCCGAGAAAAAGCTTGCAGATTTCAGCCTATCAGTTATCACAGAAATGCAAATGATCTGAATGTTTCGCCAGTAATACAGAACTTGCTACATTCTGTTGTTTCAGCTTCTCATTGCAGAAAAAGATGGCGCAACATCAAAGACACATATGTGAAGCACAGACGCAATAAACTTCCTACCGACTCGACTGCCCAGCAGAAATCAAAGTGGGCGTTATTAGCGCATCTATCGTTTCTCGACGACATTTTTGACGAACAGAGGTAAACGTTTATACTTATTTTTAAAAATTCGATATTTTAAATTGCATTATTCTTCAGCACTCCAAGTACCATAAGTGCACAAAACCCCGTGGTAGAAAACAAGGTACGAAATGACGAGGATATCTCTGGCGATATCCGATTCCTTGACGATTCCAATGATTCTATGCAAACATCTGCACAAGGAGTAATCCAAGATGTAGCGAAAAATATTCCTGGTACGACATCAAAACGAATAAGGAAAAGGAAATATGTTGACGTAAAAGTATTGGAGATGCTACAGCAAAGATCTTGTGAACTAAAAAATATTCTACAGTGCATGAACAAGTCCAATGACACAGACCCATTATTATTGTTTTTCAAAAGTATGACGATGACAGTCAAATCTTTCGAACCACAATTAATTGTAGAAGCCAAATCTCGCATTTTTTAAGATAGTAAACGAACTCGAAGTTCGAGCGCTTCAAAGTCAACAAGGCTTTGTTCCCCCAAAATGTGATATTTGATTTACAAACGAGACAAAGAATTAATCATTGCAGATGAATTATTCTTCTGTAAGTTAAACGATGTTATATTGTTAATAAGAGAATTATTGTCAGATACACTCACGTATTGCGTGTTGCATTTATTCCAATGTAATTATGTAAAACCACAGAATATCTTAAAACTTTATTTTGAAATAAAATCATTTCTGATTCCTTTCAGTTACGCTTTGTACCTACCAATTTCAAAAGTTACGACTTTGTTAAAAAGTGCAGCCGTTTTGTTCAGCAATTCAACTATTTTGTTTAATAATTCATTTGTTTTCTTTTCAACAATTCAATTATAGCTTCCATGTTTATTCTATAATTTAACTGATTTGTTCAACAATTCAATTTTCTTTGATTCAGTAATTCAACTGTTTCTTTCACAATTCAACAGGTTTTTCAACTAATAGACTTTTTTTTAAACAATTCAACTGTTTTATGAAAAAATCTGATATTAAAATATCAAAAGTGCAACTGTTAGTTAAACAATTCAGCTGTTTTGTTCAACAATTTAACAGAGTTGTTAACAATTCAATTGTTTTATGCAAAAAAATTACTACGTTGTTCAAAAATGCAACTATTCTGTTAAACAATACAATTAAAAAATCAAACAAATTCAGCTGTTTTGTTCAACGATTCAACTGAGTTTTTAACAATTCAATTGTTTTACGCGAAAAAGTTACTACTTTGTTCAAAAATGCAACTGTTCTGTTAAACAATTCAGCTGTTTTGTTCAATAATTCAACAGTTTTTAACAATTCAATTGTTTTATGCAAAAAAATTTACTAAGTTGTTCAAAAATGCAACTGTTTCGTTAAACAATTCAGCTGTATTGTCTATCAATTCAACAGTTCAATTATTTTATGCAAAAAAGTTACTGCTTTGTTCAAAAATGTAACTGTTTTGTTAAAAAATAATTCAGCTGTTTGTGTAATAAATTCAGTTGTTTTGTTCAACGATTCAACAGAGTTTTTAACAATTCAAATGTTTTATGCAAAAAAGTTACTACGTTGTTCAAAAATGCAACTGTTCTGTTAAACAATTCAGCTGTTTTGTGTAATAAATTGAGCTGTTTTGTGTAATAAATTCAGCAGTTTTGTTCAATAATTCAACAGAGTTTTTAACAATTCAATTGTTTTTTGCAAAAAAGTTACTACTTTGTTCAAAAATACAACTGTTTCTTTAAACAATTCAGCTGTTTTGTGCAACGATTCAACCGAGTTTTTAACTATTCAATTGTTTTATGCAAAAAAGAGTTACTACGTTGTTTAAAAATGTAACTGTTCTGTTAGACAATTCAACGGTTTTTAACAATTCAATTGTTTTATGCAAAAAAGTTACTACTCTGTTCAAAAATGCAATTGTTTCGTTAAACAATTCGGCTGTTTTGTGTAATAAATTCAGCTGTTTTGTTCAACAATTCAACAGAGTTTTTAACAATTCAATTGTTTTATGCAAAAAAGTTACTACTCCGTTCAAAAATGCAATTGTTTCGTTAAACAATTCGGCTGTTTTGTGCAACGATTCAACCGAGTTTTAACTATTCAATTGTTTTATGTAAAAGAGTTACTACGTTGTTTAAAAATGTAACTGTTCTGTTAGAAAATTCAACGGTTTTAACAATTCAATTGTTTTATGCAAAAAAGTTACTACTCCGTTCAAAAATGCAATTGTTTCGTTAAACAATTCGGCTGTTTTGTGTAATAAATTTAGCTGTTTTGTTCAACAATTCAACAGGTTTTTAACAATTCAATTGTTTTATGCAAAAAAGTTACTACTTTGTTCAAAAATGCAATTGTTTCGTTAAATAATTTTATTGTTTTGGTAAAATAAATTAATTAGTTTGTTTAACAATTCAACTATTTTTGGTATAATAATTGATTCATATTTAATTTTTGTTTAGCAAGTTTCAAAAAGTCAGTGAAAATTATCAATTTCAACCAGGGAAAACCTAAAAGTCAGCAAATTTGTTTTAAAAAATTTGGTGAGAACCCTGTTATGGTTTGTTAATACATTCAATAGACATGTTGTCTTTTCTACTTATAATGAATATTTTTTTTCGAAAATACAAGAATGCAATTATGCAATAATTATGACAAAATTAATTAACAACGATCAATGATTTAACGGATCTTTTCATGAGCTAAAAAAATAAAATTGAAAGAAGTTATAACAAAAATTAATATTATAATTTACTTAAAATCGTCGAAATTGTTTTTTGAATTTTTCATAATGGTAATCATCAGTCGCCTTTTCACCTTTCTTTAACTTTGTTTTATCTTCAACTTTGCTATCAAGTTTCTGCTTCTTTCTAGCACTTTCACGGTGATCCACATTAACTAAAAAAAATCCAATTTAAATTATAACATACTGGCACGTGAACAAACAAAAAACTTACATCTGCTGTGTTGCACAAAATTAACTGCCATATTTGTGGGTACAAACTGCGAAGGTGTATCTTTCTTATTATTTTGTTCATCCAGCAACTTCAATTTTGCCTCCTCTGTAGCTTCTATATTTTTAATTTTAGCTTCAATTCCTAAATCTACTTCAGGTATTCCACTTAACATCTGATTGGACAGCATCTCCTCGTTTTTGCGCGTCGAAGACTCACGTAAATGATTGGGCACGGCATGCAAAGCCGCCTCTTCTGGAGTTAAATAATTCTTTGATTCCTGAATATCAGATGATACCTCCGCTTTGTTGCCCTTCCGTGTGGCCAATTGCTCCTCAATAAATTTCATCATTTCTTCGTCTTCATCCCGTTTGTTTGTTTCAACAGAAAATTGTGTACCGATACCTGTATCATAAGCATCATCCACTTGCATCAGCTTTCCTGTTTTTAAAGCTTGCATGTTCACCATTCCGCCAGATTTAACATTAAATGGATCTTTCTGTAATAAAAACAATAAATTTACAAAAATCTGAACCGTCGAGGAAGATCTCACCGCCGAGTTTTCATGTTCGTTGGATCCCCTTTTCCCAAACCTAAACTGATTATGTTAATGCCATGGGGCCTGCGCCTTAGATTTTGTAACTCCTTTGTTTCTTCTAATTTTGAACTAAAAAGAATTCTTTTGCATAAAATTGTCTTGGTAAACTGAACGGTTGCTTACAGTAACTCATCATCGTTGTCGGAATTAACGGCATCGTCCTCCGATAGTTTCCTCTGCCGAATATTCTTTCGTTTAGTCTTCTTAAATGTTACCTTTTCGTTCGCTTCTTGTTGACATTCCTGTTCGTCAACTTGACTTGACATTTTCAAGATTTTTGAGGTTAGAATTCTGTTGTTTTTGGTTAACTTTATACAGGGGTGGATTATATAAAAGTGTACATTTTATACAGGTTGATGATGCATAACCGTTTTGACTATCAACTACATGAATTTTTAATAGACGTTTCAACAGGATTATTGGGCCACTTGTATGTTGCTAGCTTAGTCTTTTAGCTCGCTTTTTAGAATACAGTCCCGAGAGCTGAGATAGTTAAAACATTTTTGGATTTTTAAATCATTCAGATAATTCAGTAAGATCGCTAGGTCAAACAGGTATTCTTAGATTGATAGACATCGGGGGTTAATATTACGATAAAATTGAAAAACTGGAAAATATAAATAAGGCAAGAAACATTATAAAAGTGAATTCAAAAGTAGAAAATAAACCATTTTTTTGTAAATTTCCTTATTTATAAGAGTTTTCTTTAAAGCCGTTTTAAGATTACAGGTTCCTACTTCTATTTAATCGAAGCTTTTTCCCCTTTTGAGTTCACTTTTATAAAGCTTTTAACGGGAAAAACTGGTTTTTGTTTGGTTTCAATTTAAACTTGAAAATAATGGAATTTATATTAAAATTAATGGTGTCAGTTCAAATTTTATATTGAACCAACCCTGTAAATGCATATTTACAAATACTTTCACTTATCTATACATACTAATTTTAGTTACATCACCATGACGATTCGCGTTTTTTTTTGGACTTTGATTCATAACAGTACCTCATAATGTTGATTCTAAAAAATGTAAGTTCTAAATTTAATTTAATATTTTACCAATTAATTGCGTTCACAGCAAATAAATTTTTCAACCATACGAAAATTTTCCACCAGTTTATCGCGGATACAAAAAAAAAGTGAAGGTTATAGTTTTGGTAATTTTTATTCTTTTATGTTTTAACATTTTGTTATGTACTATGTATTTTTTATAATTTAAGAATTAAGCGAAACTCAAAGAGAAATTCAGGAATTGGCACGAAAATTTTCTAGAGAAGATATTTTACCAAAAGCTGATTATTATGATAAAACCGGTGAATATCCGTGGGATCTTTTCAAAAAAGCATGGTCGCTGGGTATCACCAATGCCGCAATTCCTGCGCATTGTGGTAAGTTTTTGAATACAAGGCCAAATAAAAAGGTCTTTGCATAGGATTGTTTGTAAACCATCCAAAGTGATGGTATACCGCTGCAGGGACATAGTTTAAGTAATGGAAAGGGGGCGTGTCAAGAGGCGTGGTTAGTAAATTACAGGTGAGGACGTAAATTAAGTTTTGGGGAGGCTTAGAGCCAAGAAGGCGCTGTACTAGGACGGTTGAGCTTAGGAAGATTTTTCAAGAGAGCGGGAATGCAGGGACAGATTTGTAGTATGCCGTTTCAGATCGTCAAATCTTTTATTGTTTTAATGTACGCATTTAACAGCTGCGTGCAGAGGCTGAAAAGGCATATAAGATGTTCTTGGGGCCGTGTGTCAAAAGGGCGTGGCTTAAATGGTGGGAGGAAGGGCGTGTCAAGGACAAACTGAAATCTGAGAAGTTCAAACGTTGTTATATTTGCAGGTGGAATCGATCAATCCGTTTTTGACGGTTGTTTGGTGAAAGAAGAAATGGCGTATGCATGCTCAGGTATTCAAGTAGCTATCGAGAGTTCAAAATTAGGGGTAATTTCTTGAACGTTTATTGAAAAATTAAAGTAAAAGTTATGCTTTAGCAAATACCCGTAATTATCGCTGGGACCAAAGAGCAACAAAAGAAGTATTTGGGTCGCCTCGTAGATGAACCCTTGCTAAGTGTAGGTATTATTTTTCCCAAAACCTTGTTAGATTAACTTGCAATTTTAGGCTTACTGCGTAACCGAACCAGGTGCTGGATCCGATGTAAATGGGGTTAAAACCAAAGCCGTCAAAGTTGGAGACGAGTGGATACTTAACGGAGAAAAAATGTGGATTACTAGTGGAGGATTAGCGAATTGGTGATAAACAATCTTTGGTCAATTTTCCATTTACTATATTTTTGATTTTCCAGGTACTTTGTTTTGGCACGTACAAATCCAGATCCAAAAGCTCCAGCTAGCAAAGCGTTTACTGGATTCATTGTCGAACGCGATTGGCCTGGAGTGACTCCAGGTAAAAAGGTACGAATTGTTTTGGTTTGTAAGAGGACCAATTATGATTGATTGGTTGGTTTTAGGAAATAAATATGGGGCAACGAGCTTCGGACACTCGCGGCGTATCATTTGAGGATGTGAGAATACCGAAAGAAAATGTGTTGGTGGGAGAGGGGTCTGGATTTAAAGTAGCAATGAATTTTTTTGATAAAACAAGACCTGGTGTGGCCTCGGCTGCGACTGGTTTGGCTCAAAGATGTTTGGACGAGGCATCCAAGTATGCGACTCAACGTCAAACATTTGGAGTTCCAATATCTAACCACCAGGCTGTTGCTTTTATGTTAGCGGATATGGCGGTAGGAGTGGAAGTGTCTCGTTTAGGGTGGATGAAATCAGCATGGCAAGTTGATAATAACCAGAGCAACACTTATATGGCGTCTATTGCAAAATGCTTAGCTGGCGATGTTGCCAATAAGTGTGCTACTGATGCTGTCCAAATATTTGGGGGAAATGGTTTTAACAGCGAGTATCCAGTTGAAAAATTATTCAGAGATGCCAAAATATTCCAAGTTTATGAAGGGACTGCTCAAATTCAAAGGGTTATTATATCGCGGTATATAATTAATCAAGCAAAAGTGTCTTCATAATTTTCTGTAACCTTGAAACGCTATGGGTTTTCTTGTTTAAGTATTCGGGAAATGAAATTGTTTTGTATTTTAAACTTTTAATAAAAAATGTTTTTGCTTATTCTCAAATCACATTTTTCCAACTTTCCAATATCAATTTTTATTAAAAGCAGACACACAGCCTTTATCCATCGGTTTTTTATTGACCACGCCTCCTTGACACGCCCCCGATTAAAAGCATTTAAACCACACCTTTTTGATATTTATGTCTTTTCTGGCCATTTAATCTACGTTTGAAAGGAATTCCACAATTTAAGACGGCGTACTACAAAATCATCAGTATATAATAAATGTTTTTTTTCTATCGAAGCCCCACAATATTAATACCACACCTTCTTGACACGCCCCTTCCTCATAATTTAATCTACGTCCATGCTGGTAATTTATTGACCACGCTCCCTTGACAAATATTTTACTCCAACCACACCTTCTTGACACGCCCCCTTTCCATTTTTAAAACTACAATTTCTCCTCAGTTAACTGTAATTAAAACGTTTATCCAGTTTATTTTTTATCTGAAGTGAATTAAAGATTTCAGCACATCCGATTGGCTGTTCCTATGGTAATGTGACATTTTCAATAACAGAAAACAACGTCACCTCCATTGAGAATAATAGTAAAATGACGTATGCCGCTTCACTTGAGGGTTAATTATAGGTAATTCGAGAAGTGCAAATAAAGTAAAAAATTACAGCCAGATGCGCCGATTAAGTTATGGGGAGAAGGCGTGTCAAGAAGGTGTGGTATTAGAACGGTTGAGCATAAGAATATTTTTAAAAGCGTAGAAACATTTAATTATATGCTTTGTAAATTTCGTTTCGGATAGTGGTTCCTAATTGGGGCGTGGTTTAAATAGTAGATGTAAGGGGCGTGGTCAGTAACTACACAAGACCGGTTAACAAGCTAATGCAGATTTTTTATTTTAATTTAAATTTTGTTTTAATTTATATTAGTTCATTAACCACGCCCACGTTTTAATTTATCAGTAAAATTAATTTTATAAATAGAAACGCCAAAAGGTGAGATTACAGCGGTTGTTTCTTAGTTTATCACAGTTTCCCAAATTAGAATGCACAACAAAAGGTGATTGAAAAATGTTTGGTTTAACCATAAAAATTTGGCTTAATCTAAATATTTTAGTGTATTAAGCCACGCCCACACTGAACAACTGCTTTCTAAAAATCGAAAATTTTCTCGGGCTTAACCGTCCGAATATATAAAAACGACTATAAAATTTTAATTTATTGGTTCACATTAGACAATAAAATTTTTTGAATTTCCGTATTTTTTAGAGAAAAAGCTTATAATGCGATTAATAGGACTCAATGCAATTTTATCAGGGTTTCCCCAAACCTCCTTTTCTACGTCATGTTACCAGGTTGGCCTCAGATCTGCCTGTGAACCTATTTATTTACTTATGTTAATCGACATAGAACACAAGTACAGCACGGACTTTACGGCGTGTATTTTAAAGCACGGAGACACTCACAAGAAAGTTATACCCTTCCCAGATTCAAATTTCGAACCTTCTCTGTTGGAATCTGATTTGGAACCTTATCTGTTTGTGGGAGTAAAAGCCACATGTGGCTTGTACCCCCCCCCCCTAGACCCCCCAGTTTCTAAAAGTGTGGTTTATAATTTGGGCTAATTGGGTTATTAGTACTTGAGTGTGACTTGTTAAAGTTAGGATTAATTATTTTTCTAGAATTTTTTTTTTGATCTGTTATGCTGATATCTTCAATTTATTTCTAATAAAAAATAAACTGTACAAACCGGGGTCTGGGGGGTGTGGAACACCCTCCAGTGCCTCACTATTGAAAGACAAAACATTCAATGTTTACAGATTATGAGTAGGGTTTATTATAGCACTTTGATTTTCTTGAAAACGATAACGCATTATAATGGGGGGAATTCATAATCCCCCCTCCTCAGATTCTCGGTCTCTGCTTTATATTTCTTGTGCTAAAAACTTTCACTATTAGTCGCCTAATACTGAAGAACATAAGTTTACAAATTTATCTATCACAGTTTGAGTGTACGGGCGATTGTAAGTTCCACCGGTGGGTCAAATCCTTTTTAATCTGACATGTAAGTTCCACCGATCAGTTTTTGGTCCCCTTTTTCTGACATGTAAGTTCCACCGATGGTCAACTAAAGTTGTGGGGTCAAGGGGATAAGAGTTAAGTACGTATTTTTAATTAAGTGGAATTTATTTTTATGTTGGTATATAATATTATCTACAAATAGTATATAAGTACATCAACCAACATAATATTAAGTAAAATAATATTACAAGAAAATATACGAACAAGAAATTTATCGATACTCGCTCCTACAGATAACGAACAAAAAAACAAGCTCTTTAAGGTGAGGATCAATCTTGTCGGAGTTGTAATAAGGCCACAATTTACGCAATAATTTTATGCATTTTGATGACCGTCCGTGCAGATTTACCCTAGCGGATCTACCTTGGGGCGGGGCCAACTAGAGCAGTGTTAGTAGGAGGCAGTCGCTCCCAGAGATCTGCCGCGTCAACTTTCAAACTTTTCGAGTTGGAGCCGCTTAAGGGATGTTTTTAATGAGTTTAGCACGTGTCAAAACCGCTCGGAGCTCCGTCAGCGCCCGGGACGGGCGCGGGCGTGTGCTCCACACCCCAGACCCCGGTCTCTAAAAGTGTGGTATATAATTTGAGCTAATTGGAATATTAGTTACTTGAGTGTGATTTCTTAAAGTTAAGATTAACAAGTTTTTCTAGAGATTTTTTCTAAATCGGTTATGCTTATATCTTCGATTTATTTTTAATAAAAACTAAACTGTACAAACCTGGGGGTCTGGAACACCCTCCAGTGCCTCGTAATTGAAAGACAAAACCTTCAATGTTTACAGATTATGAGTAGGGTTTATTATAGCGCGTTGGTTTTCTTGAAAACGATTATTACATTATAATGAATTCATAATCCCCCAAGTTTTGGTCATCGCTTTATATTCCTTGTGCTAAAACTTTCACTATTAATCGCGACCATAAGTTAGCAAATTTATCTAACACAGTTTGAGTGTACCTGGGGTGCTCCACACCCCAGACCCCGGTCACTAAACCTCTAAGTTTATAATTTTGGCTAATTGGAATATTAATTATGTACTTGAGTGCGACTTGTTAAAGTTAGGATTAATTAGATTTTATAGTAATTTTTCTAGATCGGTTATGTTGATATCTTCAATATATTTCTAATAAAAATAAACTACACAAACCGGGGGTGTGGAACACCCTCCAGTGCCTCACTGTTAATAGGCAAAACATTCATGTTTACACATTATGAGTAGGGTTTATTATAGCTCTTTGATTTTCTTGAGAACGATGACATATTATAATGGGGAAAATTTATAATCTCCCCAGGATTCTCGGTCATTGCTTTATATTTCTTGTGCTAAAACTTTCACTATTAATCGCTTCATACTGAAGACCATAAATTTGCAAATTTATCTAACACAGTTTGAGTGTACCTGGGGTGCTCACACCCCCAGACCCCGGTCACTAAACCTCTAAGTTTATAATTTTGGCTAATTGGAATATTAATTATGTACTTGAGTGCGACTTGTTAAAGTTAGGATTAATTAGATTTTATAGTAATTTTTTTTAGATCGGTTATGTTGATATCTTCAATATATTTCTAATAAAAATAAACTACACAAACCGGGGGTCTGGGGTGTGGAACACCCTCCAGTGCCTCACTGTTAATAGGCAAAACATTCATGTTTACACATTATGAGTAGGGTTTATTATAGCTCTTTGATTTTCTTGAGAACGATGACATATTATAATGGGGAAAATTTATAATCTCCCCCAGGATTCTCGGTCATTGCTTTATATTTCTTGTGCTAAAACTTTCACTATTAATCGCTTCATACTGAAGACCATAAATTTGCAAATTTATCTAACACAGTTTGAGTCTACCTGGGGTGCTCCACACCCCCAGGCCCCCGGTCTCTAAAACTTTGGTTTATAATTTGGGCTAATTGGGATATTAATTACTTGAGTGTGACTCGTTAAAATTAGGGTTAATTAGTTTTCTAGAGACTTTTCTAGATCGGTTATTCTTATATCTTCAGTTTATTTGTAATAAAAGAAACTGCACAAACCCGGGAGTCTGAGGGGGTGTGGATCACCCACCAGTACCCACTGTTGATAGGCAAAACAATCAAGGTTTACAAATTAGAAGTAATCAAGCCCGTAGCCAGGGGGGGGCACGTGCTCCTCTTAATGTTAAAAAAAATTTCTTTTGTAAGTAAAAAATTTGAATTTTTTAAATTTGGAATTTTCAAGTTGAAAAATTAATTAATTATCGACTTCGTACCTTGCCCCACTATTTATATTTTTAATAAAAAATTAATTAAGTTCTAGTTTTATTTCAAATTTTTCTTTCAATATCATCCCCCTGTAGTGCGGCCTATAGGCCGCACAATCTTGCCGATCTTATTTATTGGCCCACCCAAAGTGAAAAGTGTGGCGACGCCACTGAATGAATTGGTAAGCGCTAAACGTGATACCGGTACCTAACATTGAACTTGACCAGCCTATAAATAATTGTTTTTAATAATTATTAACAATAAAATTGTACAAATACAACAGTTTGAGATAAATCATCCTAGGTCACGTGTTTAAGCACTTATGTATAAGTTAAGCATGCATGTGATTAGATGCGCATAGTCATTACCATACTTTAATAGTAGCAGCATAATGTATCAGTCTTTGTTACTCATTGTGGTTTCGCTGTTGAATGCAATGTGTTCGGATTACCTAGAGACGAGAAATAAAATAATTGAAGCTGAAAGACGGATGGCGATCGGTGGCAATATCGTATTAAGCAGCAAAGAAAAAATTGCCAATCAAATTTTATTGGCCATCTAAAGTGCGGAATTCGAATCGTCTTTGCTTAACCAATCAAAATTTCTCGCGTCCCAAGATTTTCTCAGGGTAAGAAGCGAAATAGAAAAGTCTTCAGTGTTTTCTATAATCAAAAAATTACCTAAATGGGGTTCGTTGCATACGCATTTAACCGCATCAGTTTCGGTCGATCACCTTTTTGAAATAATTTTAAAATACGAAAATATTTACGGATGTATCATCAACGATCGATTAAAATTAAAAGTTTTCGATTTCGGAAATGTAAGTACATTTTGCGAGTGGAAATTGTTACGAGATATGCGGAAAAATAATGATTGGAGCGACGAATGGATAAAAAGCCAGCTGCGTATTACAAAGCAGGGGAATCCCCCGGACGTCATATGGTCTCAATTCCGGTCAATTTTTACTACTATAATTGACATGTTGATCTATAAACCTATTTTTAAAGATTATTTATTTCAATCTTTAAACGAATTATATTTAGACAACGTATTTTACTCGGAATACAGAACAAATTTTTAACTTGTACGATTTGGACGGAACAACCTACGACTTTAAAGATTTTTTGGAAACGTTTAACCAAGTGGTCGAAAATTTCAAAATGGGGCATCCAAATTTTATTGGAGCTAAATTAATTTATTCGATTTATAGAAAATCCCTTCCGAGTCAGTTGGACGAAGCGCTGAGAACCTATGCCGAATTGAAAGAACTATTTCCTGAAGTATTGGTTGGATTTGATTTATTGGGATCGGAAAATGATGGAAATAATTTAGTGGAATATTCTGAACAGCTTCAAAATGCCAAAAATGTAAATTTCTTTTTTCACGCAGGCGAAACCAACTGGTATGGTTTGGACGTCGATTACAATCTCTTGGATGCGGTTTTATTGCAAACTAAACGTATCGGTCATGGATTCGCGTTACCAAAACATCCCAAAATTTTGGAAATGGTAAAAGAAAATGATATTGCGATCGAAGTGTGTCCAATTTCCAATCAAGTTTTGATGCTCGTCGAAGATTTGCGAAATCATCCTGCAAGTTATTTGGTAGCAAACGGATTTCCGGTAGTGGTTTGTAATGACGATCCAGGGATTTGGGATGCCACCGGTCTCAGTTTCGATTGGTACGTCTTTTTTATGGGGATTGCAAGGGAAGACTCTGGATTGGAAATATTAAAACAACTCGCAATAAATTCAATTACATACAGCGCCCTAACTCCGGTAGAAAAATCCCAGTCGCTGTCCAATTGGAACAAGCAGTGGGATTCGTTCATTGATTTTTTGATTGAAAATTATTCTCAACATAATTACCATGGCGTAACAAATGTTTAATATTTTTACTTGTACATTACATAAATAAAATGGCATATAATATTTTAGTTTATTTTATTAAATTAAGATTGTAAATCAGAGTAATGTTTTGGCTCTGTTAATAACTTCTCGTGAAATAATAAGGCGTTGAATTTGGGCCGTTCCTTCGTAGATCTGGTAAATTTTCGCGTCTCTCATTAGTTTTTCCACCGGATATTCGGTATTAAATCCTGCACCCCCGAATATTTGTACAGCGTCGCTGGCGCATTTGTTTGCTATATCGCCACCGTAACATTTGGCAATGGACGCTGTGTAAGTGTTACGTTTTCCGTTATCAATTTCCCATGCTCCTTTCATCCAACCCAAACGTGATAATTCAACACTGATTGCCATATCTGCCAACATAAATGCAACTGCTTGGTGATTAGCTATTTGCGTACCAAATGTTTTCCGTTCTAAAGAATACTTTGAAGCTTCGTCGAGACATCTCTGGGCAATTCCCGTAGCAGCTGTACCAACCTACAATAAATGAGAAATTATTAAAAGATATTTTTTTTCTCTCCAGACTTACCGGAGGTCTCGTTTTATCGAATGTCGACATGGCAATTTTAAAACCTGCTCCTTCTCCCAAAATAACATTCTCTTTTGGTATTCTGACGTCCTCGAAGTTTACTGCACGAGTGTCAGATGCGCGTTGACCCAGGTTTATTTCCTAACACAGAACGAGTTACAATAATTATGATTTTTAGGGCAACAAACTTACTTTTCTTCCAACCGATACTCCGGGCCAATCACGTTCCACAATAAAACCGGTGAAAGCTTTACTTGCTGGTGCTTTGGGATCAGGATCCGTCCGCGCCAAAACGTAATACCTAAACAGAAGTAGATTACTAGATTTGAACAAAGTAAAAAGTTTTTAAGCCTTACCAATTAGCAACCCCTCCTCCGGTAATCCACATTTTCTGACCATTAAGAATCCATTCGTCTCCTTTCTTTACGGCCCTTGATTTGACTCCATTTACGTCAGATCCAGCTCCGGGTTCCGTTACACAGTAAGCCTTACGATCAAAATCGAATTAATACAGGAAAATTACAAAAGTAAGAAAATCCTTACAGCAATTAAAGGTTCTTCGATTAAACGTCCAAGATATTTTTTTTTCTGTTCCGGATTTGCAAACCCATTCACTGGTGCTTGCTAAAAATTAGCTAAAGTTAAGCTGTGTACTTCTTTCATCTATAACCGTGGTTCTAGCTTACAATAACATAATATAATATTCGTTTTAAACGCGCACCTAGTGGGCGAGTAAAAAAATATAAAACAAAGGACAACAACGCCAAATAAGGCCAATAAAGCTAAGCTATTATGCAGTATTGCAAATCATGGCAGATGGCAACGATACAAATTAAATTTTTTCGCGTTTTCAAAAATGTTGATTAAAATATGTAGTTCTATAATAGTATTGACAGAAATTCATCAAATATCGAACATAAAGTACGGTATTAAGCCTTACCCCTAATCCTGACCCTAATATAGCAACTTGGATACCACTACAGGCATAGGAAAATTCTTCGGTTATCAAACACTGATCAAATGTGTTATACTCCAATCCACCTAAAAAGTATTCGATTAAATTAAATGCACTCAAAATCAATTGCGGAGCAAACTCAACCATATTCGGCAGGGATCCCTGTATTTAAAAGACCCAACGACCATGCTTTTTTGAAAATCGGCCAAGGAAATTCTCCAGTTTTGTCGTAATGGCTAGCGAGAGGCAAAATTTCTTCTCGTGCAAATTTTCGTGCCAAGTTTTGAATTTCGATTTGGGTATCACTTAATTCTGAAATATACAAAAAAGTCAGAAACAAATCAAAAAGTAAAGTTTTACAACCTATTGGCGCTAGTTCTTCCTTTGATTTTACGTAATATTTTCAAGCACCTTGTATGACATGACACACTTTTATTGACGTAATAATATAAATAGTACTAACCAAACGAATATCCCTTCGATGATTCGGTATTTTGAGATGTACTTGGAGAAGTTGAAAAAGGTCTCAAAATGTTTGGTTTTGAAAACGCTCGCAAAGTCTGAAAAAATTGTTTTAGTTGGTTATAAACAAAAATTTGTGGATGTATACCTGTCCTAATTTATTCATTTTAAATGAAGTGTAATGTGAAAGTAAACGTAAGCGGTTATATATAAAACTGATAGAATTTTATCTCAAAACACAATTTTAAGTGGGAACGTAAATATTTAATGTTATTTCAAATTTTGAACTTTGAACTATGACCACTTCACAATATCGACCACAAAAAATTGATTAAAATTTCAGAAAACCATTGGACCTAGACAATAAATTAAAATAATTGCTGATATTATATAGGTCCAACCGGTTGTACACTACAAAAAATTTGCTATAAATTATATGATTTATTCATTAAATTTAGTTTCACAAAAATTTACATTGTAATGTTTATCACGGTGCTTAATTTGGTTGCCTACGTATCATTCTACTTGAAATACTTTTCTAGTTTTTGGAGAGCTGGATTTTTCGATTTCTGCGTTTTCCATGCTGCACTATTCTACAATATAAAATTGATAATTTTGTCTTATATTAAGTAGCATTGCAAGAACCAATCACATTAAAGTAAAAGAGACCTTAATTTGAATGGTCGAATGCTATTTTACTACATCAAGACTTACCAATCTTTGTAAATGCTTTAAAAATCTGGATTTTTCAGAAACTGGCTTTTCGTACAAGCTCTCCAAGCTTTCAACATTTTCATGAAATTGCGTTATTCGTTTAATCAATTGGGAGTTAATCATTTGCTCTGGAGATTCCTTGCTGTCGGATGGTTTAGAAATGCTTTTTGTGCTTTCGGACGTCGGAATTGAACTATAACGTCTACATGAGGAATCGGACTGTTTTGAGCTAATCGAACTGGTACGTTGTACTTTGTTTTTTGAACAGATCGAGGAAACCGACTTGGTTTCGCTTTTCTCGTTTGATTGATCCGATGGCAATGTGGATAAACGAATTTTTAACTGTTTACGAGCGATGGACTCCAGTTTCAAATATTCTGCATGCACTCTTTCGAAATCCGCCTCCGATTCATAGAATTTTTCTCTAGTGCGAAATAAGTCAAGCGCAAGAGGATTAGTTTCGGCTGAATTTTCCATAATCTGATAAAAGAAATTCATTTTATGATTTTTAAACTCTAAAATAAAACTAAATCAATACAGATAGGATGTTTATAAAATATCTACTTCACATTGTTTTATTATTAGGTGTATCTACTGCACAAACACAAAAAAATTGTTACTTTAGAAGCAAAGGCTTCAATAAATTTATCAAAAAATAATAATTTAATAACCGAACTATGTCCATCCTGTAGAAAGCAGCGGCACATTAAAATACATCAAAATTTGTGATAATTTATTGAAAAATTTGAACAAATGAACCTTAAAATTAACATGTAATCAAATAAAATACATAAATTAAAAGACAGATTCTTATATCAAAACAGAGATTAACTTTTTTCTACTTTTAGGTATGAAAATTAAGAAAAACCGTTTTGAGATATTAACGATTTCAAATTTTCAGTCATTTAAATTCCATTTGTAGAAAACTGTCTTAGATATTAGATAATAATAAATTCATAAATTTTAGTCAGTGGTATCACTAATGGGTAACCCATGTATTTAACAAAAACCTTCAACAGGACTTCCGCATAACAAATTAGTGTGTTCACATTTTGTCAACTCGATTGACGAATCAATTCCTTTAAAATTTACGTTTTGGTACTTGACTCACAAGGGCAAGTTCAGGCTTGTTCATCACAGTCAACATCAAATGTTGACAATTATTTTTGAAAAACAATAAAATTTCAAAAGAACAATAAAATAAGTAAATTATAACTTGAATCCATGGTATTACGAAAACTTACTATACGTATACGTCTTTATCTAGCGCGTTACAAATAATACAAAAAGTCGTTTAAATCTGACGATTTAGGTACAACGCCCAATTTTTCAATTAGAATGCAGAGTTTTCTAGCGTAGGATAGAGGTGCAGGAATTTCGCATATTTCTGGAAGTGCATAATCGAGATGACACATTTTGTACGTCATCGTTAGCAAATCCGGACAGGCTAGTTTACATGTATTGTGCACGATATTGTAGTGCGTGGGTCGAACCACTTCTGTAGAAGAAGAGTGCTGGGAAGTCAAATAGAAATTGTTGCCATCGGTTGACAATGGATCGTTTATAACCGTTCCCGAAGGTACATTTAAAGCAATGCCATTTGATGTTCGAAAAAATAAGGCTTCAGAGTTGGTTCGAACCAAAATTACCATAACCTCGATATTATCATATGAAGTTAAACTCAAGTGCTGCTTGTAAAACGAACGAAGTACGTCATAATTGTGATATTCGGCGCGTTGATAAATAACGATCCGTTTAGGAAGCCGACCGTTTATATAGCAATATTTTTTCATGGCATCTTCCATGGATACGCCTAAATAAGATAAAATATTGCCATATATGATTTCGGAATAACTGTGCCAAGAAAAACCGTCGTCGCTTAAATTTGCAACCAAACTGCAGACTTTCGGTTTCGTCGCATCCTTGGGCGAATAGAAGTCGTTACCACAAAACATGGTGTCCTTGAATTGGGAGATGTCTATGCTCCACGGGCTTCCTCCCAATATGGTGTTGATTTTTAAAAGTACATCGTGCACCTGGTTCGAGCTGACAATTTCCGCGCTGCGGAGTATTAAAAACGGAATGGAGTTTCTAACGCTGCACAAATATTTAATAAGTCGCTCAGGTTTGTTTTTAGTGTTTGGAATGAAGACGATTACAATTTGAAGATTTTTGCTGGCAATGGAATTAATCGATTCGACGTAACCAGAAATACTATCGCTTATTTGCAAATAAAGAGGCTCTCCAATTAAAACGCCGGTGTCTTCTGGAAGTTTTCGCATTCTAGCGACCAATAGGCGCGCGTCCAAAAAATCGGATTCGGTGTATACGATACACCAGCTCCATAATTCGATAGGATTAAAAAATTCGTTTTCTCTTAATTCAGATACCCAGTTACCATTTTTAGGAATACACCCAATACCGTTACCAAATTTGACTTTTTCAGGCGGCAAAATTCGAGCTTTAACCTTTAAATTTTCGTTAAAATGTAAGTTCCAAATTTTTAGTTCTTGACATGCAAGTAGTTTCGTTATGGGAATCATAATATTGGAAGGCCCAAATAGAATCTTATCCACGCTGTCCACTTCATAACATAAATTTGGAAGCGCCGAAACGACTTGACCGCTGTTGGATTCGAGATTTAAGAGATTGTCCTCTTTGGAAAACGAACACACAGAGTAGATTTGCTTGTTGAAAAAAACGCGTGTCTTTCTGCTGTCGTATGGGCACCACGTTTTGTGGGTCCAAAGTTTTTCGTTTACGACGTAAAATAAGAAATCGATGTGCAATAGATTTTCTTTGTTTCGAATACTATTCACTACGTTTAACTCAAAAACAAGTTTTTCATTTCCAAATTCTATGGGCTCCAATTTAATGAAACGTTCGATTAAAAGTTGCAACAGCTGACGGTCATTGGTTAACTTATTTTGCATTTCGAAATAAAACACAATTTTGATTGGGATTCCCTCCCAAAACGTGTTAATGCAGTCGTACTGTATCGGGTGGGTACAATAGATGTAGCTACCGGTGATTAAGAAGAGCGTGTGAGTGGAGCTTAAAGCTTTACCCACGAGCGCTCGTTTCGCCTCCTCATGAATTTCGTCAGGTTCATAATTAATCCGATACTTATAAAATATTGTAGATGTAGATGTGAAGCGAACAATATTACTGATGGCCGTCTTTTCGATGAAGATTGGCCTGAGAGCATTCGACATCCTGCGATATTTATGCTAAACTACATGCTCATGCAACAATATCTAAAAAGTAAATAACATAAATCACACAAAACCTACAGTTATGTTATGTCGACGAAGTAAGCTTCAGATTCGAGATTCGTGTTTTATGGTCGCCCAAATATTTAATATGAATATAAAGTACCCCCGGTACTTTAAAAGCAAGAGAGGAGCTGGAAGTCACAGAACTTGTTTTGTGAAAGGGTTGAAATTTTCAAGTTCTGCCACTGGGTTGAATATTATTACAGTCGACTCGCGTTTAAACGAATTTTAAGGGACCGAGAAAAAAATTCGTTATACGAATTGAAATTCGTTAAAATTTTGTAAAAAATTTAATAAAAAGCGGAAAAGGAATTCAATTCGCATGTTAGAAAGGTCGGAGGGGGGGGGGTTGTTATGGGCGGTGCAGTTATCAACAAACATGATAATTTTTCTACGTTGTTTTTGTATAGCATTGTTGAGTGTTTCAAGCTATTCGTTCCACAGTTCGGTAGTCATCCATGATTTTTGTTGCTTCTGTGTATCATCGGGAAGGACTAGCATTTTTTAACGGATTTGTCTATCAATAAAGGCCTCAATGTCTTCGAACCATCTATATTTGGCGCAAAAAGTAGTGTGACTCGCTCCTTACTAAGTTTTGAACACTTCCACTAGTTTTGACAACTTGAACATCAAATTATGACACTTTTTAAAATTAGACAATCATAAAAATCACTGATCCATTAGTGCCATAAAAGGAATAGTTACGGTGCTATGACAGTTTGAAGACAGAAATTCAAAAATTGCTTTAAAGAAGGGTTTCGACTAGGACAAAAATTATATTTAAAAAAAAAATATCTCTTAGAAAAGTCTCTTCCGTCACCACCTCAAACCATGGTCACGGGGACACCCTGTATATATTTTGTCGTAAGGCTATTTTAGCATAAGCTATTATGTCGGAGCTATTTTGTTGGGGTTAATTTGACGGGTCACCTCGACATCAGATGCCGCTTGCTCCGATATGTCAACGGTAAATGGGAGAGGCTTATGTCCAGCAATGGACGAATATGGGCTGACTAAGAAGTACCTATGATACCTTGAACACAATACTCCGAAGGAATGTAACAATGGAAAATCTTACCGTAGGAGGTAAAATTGAAGGTGGAAGGTCAGGAGAATGGTAAAAAAGACGAGTTGACTTTAAAACAACGTAAAACGCAAGATAGTAAGTTGAGGTCTAATGGGAGGGGGAGGGGTATGAAATATTCCTCTGTAATTATCAAAATCTCTCGTATCAAATTATCATAAAATTATCTCATCAAAAATCATCAGGCAGTAAGAGTACGCAAAGGCCACAGCAACCAACTTCGCTTCTTTGTCTATTATAAACAGATCATAGCAAATCTGGTGCTAACAATAAGTAAGGAAAAAATTAGTAAAATGAAGATCTTCCTTGTGAGCCGATACTGAATTCTAATAACCTGGACCGGTGATAACATTTTTAGCCCATTTTTAAATTTGTCAAAATTTACAATAGACAAACACTGGCACACCCATCGGATTTCCTAATGAGACTATCTATCCACTCCTGGTTTGGTCAATTTATTTATTAGAACATTGAAGTGAAAAAATTAAGCATCGGTGGCATACACTAACTGAAGAAAAGGTAAGGAATATTATTATTATCATCAGGGCTACGCTAAAGTCGGAGAGCATGTCCCCTTAAGTGTCCACTGGCGGAGTCACCTCCCTAGGGGAAGTCCCCAAAATGTTACAAGCTATTTCCATTGTCCGTTTTTCTTAATAATACAGAAACGAATAGAAGTAAACTGATTACGAATTATTTTTATAATTACTTGTTTGGTAGACAGTAAAATGTGAATCTCAAATGTGCGTTTGAAGCCTAATTCCACGACGGGGTTATGTGTCACACAAAAATTTCAAATAGCGAATACGAATCTTTTTACTTACCAATTTTTGAAGTACAATTAATAATCAATTTCACACTGTTTGAAATTATTAATGAGATACATTAAGTTTGTATCGATTTTTCCAAAAGTCACAGTGCTGACTTTCCGTTAGTTTCTTATTTGCGCCTGTTCAAAACAGTGACGTTCGCAGACAGACGTACAGGTTAGATTAAAATATTATTATTACTTAAAAATGTAACACTACACAGCCAAAAATTAAAAAAAGGTTACAAAAACTAGGAATTTGTACAAGTGCAATCTGTCAGTTGATAAATAATAACAGACAAATATTTGATTAGTGGAACCCACCCTAAACTTTTCGTAACAACGAATTTTTTTGGTCTGGTGCGCGATATTTTTTGTAATATATAGTTTAAATAATTCTTTTAATAATTATTGCAATACCTGTTATGTTTAATGATAATCGATAATTGAATAATTTCTTAAATTCTAGAAGTAGTTGCTGTTTTGAACGCAGCCATATCTTCAACGGACATTTTTAAATTTTGAATTAACTGTCCGCTTGTGCTGAGGTTTTGATGTGTATAGATTGTAATACTATTTTCTGTGTGTATAGATAAGAAAAACACATGTTCTGGTGTTAGTGTCAGTTTATTCATGCTTTTAACAAAAGTAAAATTGTACGTATTATAAAATTAAGTTATAAAATGAATGCCTACAAATATAATGTGCCGGATTTTGATTTTTCTACTGATTCCGCAACGGAGGATACTAGAAATATCAGCGAATTTTTAGGTATGTCCACTGAAATTACACAAAATTGTAATGCTCACCTTTGTTCATATTTTAGATACAGACCATGAAAATGACGATGATGTGTTTGCAACACCTCGATGTTTTAATAACATTGACCCAGGGGTTAACTACAGAGACGTTTCTTCTCCAACTTTATCAACCGGTGATTATTAATGCTCTAGAATTTTTTATCTTGACTATTGGTAATCTTCCTTGTTTACAGAATCGTTAATGACATTGGAATCCCCGAATATCCCTCTTAGGAAATCTTTGAGTGTCGGAAATCTTGTTCACGATGATTTAGTTCAAAGGTTAGCGACTCTCAACGTTGCGGCTACAAATGGCAATTCGACCTGCAGGAACGGAAAGAATTATAATGATAAAAGTGAATCTCGTGTTAAACCGCAAAATGGAAATGTAAAGCTTCGTTTACGATCATCCAGTATGTCAAAGGTAAAGTGAATTCATTCTGTTAGCGAATAGGATTTGACTGTTCTTGCATCTTTTTTTTCTCTTTAGGGCTGTCTAGGAAATGATTATAGGTAAATTTTTGCATTATCTCTTTATTTTGAGTTTTGACTAATACTAAAAAAAAGGTTTTGAGGAGACCCCTGCAATATTAAAAAACGATTCCACATCATGCTCGAACCAGAACGGGGGGTAAATCGGTAAATTTTATAACTCGAACAAAATTACACTAAATGGGGTTCCGCGAATCATAGGTTAAGATCTGTTCTAAATGGTGACTTTCCAAAACGTTAGTTGCGGCTCTAAATATTTTCAGATACATAGGTAACTAGGGTTCTTGTTGCAAAAAGTCAGGCCATCCCTCTGTAAAGCTCAAGCTTTACACTTAACAATTCAACACAGTTTTTTGTAACTTTTATATTTTAGAATGAACATGTTAAAGTGAGACAAACCAGGCACACTTCTAAAGAAGATTTAAATACTAAAAAATTCGTAAGTATGGCCGAAGCCATTAAACAATTCCAACAACAAACGCCCCGCCGGTTTCGCAGCAGGTCGAGATTGGATCGTGAATTATTTGTTGGTGCCTCTAATGCGCCGATGCATCTGACCGTCCCACAATCGCCTGCACTTCAGACCAAAAAAAGAATGCGACCAGTCAGTGTAATGAGCCATGAAGAAGCAGAAATGAAAGCTTATGAGGAAGCTCAAAAGTATGAGTTTTAGTTCAATTCTCCTCCAATTATTGATTTTTAAATTTGCAGGTTTAAAATTAAAGCGAATCCATTGAATGCCAATATATTAAGCACACCACCCGCAATATTGAAGTCCAAAAAATCCGCGACTATTCCGGAACCTTTCAATCTCACAGAAGTTACGAAAGGAAAGTCAGCTTCATCTTCTATATCCTCGCCATTAGTCGAATTTCGTGCAAATCCGGTACCAAAATTTATTAAAGAACCTTTGAAACCGGTCATCAAAACCACTTTGTGTACAAATCCCAGAACGCCAACATTTTTAAAACGACCCAGCACTATAGTTTGTATCAAAGAAAAGGAGCCTGTGAAACCGGAATACAAGGGAGGCCCTACTAAAGTTGTTCCATTTAGTTTTGACGAAAAAATCGCCGAATTGAAAAATAAAAAGGAAAAAATGTACAATGAGGTAAAAACAAGTTGATTATTTGAAGTGTTTATTTCGAACAATTTTTAATTTTAAGATTTTGGAAAAAGAAAAAAAGGCGAGAGAATTTCACGCGCAGCCAATTCCAAAAATTATTAAGAAAATGAATCACGGTAGTAACCTGTCACTCAATAAATTGCACGACAGTGACCGAGTAATGACGGTAAGTTTATAACTGAAATTTTAGCAATATTTTAATCTGGCAATTTTTTTAGCATCAGAATTCTACTTTATCAGATGGAGGCTTTAAAGCAAGACCGGCCAAAGTATTAGTACAGCCGCCGTTCATACCAAAAAAATCGAACAAGCCTTTAACTGAAATTGTGTCTTATCCAAGTAACTCAGAAAATCGTGCTGCAGAGCGTGAGAAGTTTCATCAACATTTGAAAGCAAAAGAAGAAACGATAGAAAATGCTTGGAAAGAGGTGAGTAGCGGAAAAAGTTGTACTACTTGATGTAATTTGAAAGCATTTTTAGATCAAGGCTGAAAAGTTAAGGTTAGAAAACTTGGAAGTGGCAGAAATACGTAAACAAGCCGAGTATCAAGCTCAACCTATTCGACACTACAAGAAGGTTAAAAGCATCACTCCAAAAAAAATTACAGACCCAGTGAGTCCGAAATTTCATTACGTCAAAAATAAAGAAAATATTAGTAAGACAGGCAAGATGTGAATTATTTAGTTTTTTTACAAGTGTTAGTTTTGAAGATTGAATATTTAGACTTAAATGTTATTAATGTGTATATTTTAGTTACTTTATGGTAAATATTATTTAATAAACTTATAAAAGTTCCTTCTATAGTCGAATTTACTTATTATTATCGAAGGTCACACACACGGTATTCACTGCATCATTCCGTGTTCTTGAAGTTTTTGAAGTTATTCTTTTAGTTTCCAGATAAAGGAGTTTAAAGGTCATTGTCTTTTTACAGTTTAGGTGCATAGCTTCATTCTCTTCCTCATTGATTCTTCATTTATAATTAATTGTTATCAAATGAGTACTTTCTGAATTAGCAGTGTTCTGTTAAAAGTTATATCTTTCTCACGTATTGCCTAGCCAATTTGATGATATTTTCTTGGACAAATTTGTTTGGGACCCTTTAGTGCTGATTGATAAAAACGGTTCCATTCCGACCAATAGTTATAGATGTAATCCTTTTCGATTATGATTGATATAAAAACCTTTCGGTTCCGATTTTGTTTTTTAAAAAAATACATGTTTTTATTTAAAACTTAGTTTGTAAAAAGTACATATTTTGATTTAAAATAAGCGTTTTATAAAATACAAAAAATCAAATAGCTTATTCCGTTCTCTATGGTGTTTTATTAATATTCTCGCAAAAATTTTAAATTGATCCGTTCAGCCGTTTTTGAGATGAGTATTTTCTAGTGAAATCTAGCAAAAGGACAGTGGGCAAATGGGGGTATAAGATGAGTGGCATAAGGGTGTAGCATTTGTAGGTATCGAAGAAAAATTGTGATTGAAAGTAAATTAAGAATGTCTATGAGTTTTTAATTGCATTTAGTTTTATTTGAATTTTTACTTGAATTTATTGTAAACCTGTTCATCACGCTAACTAACCGTTTGTTTCTACAAAAACAAGTGTTGTTTGGGAGAGGTTAGAGATTCAAAAATTAGGTATTACACTCCTGAAGCACTGTACCAAAATGGGAGTATTTCATTGGCTAAAAATCAGTGTGGAGCAGTAATTACATTAGAGAGCACGTTTAGTTTTCATTTGTGTTTTGTCCACTGGTGGATCTATTTTTTACAATTTTTATGAAGATTAAAGAACAGTTATCTTTGTCAGAGGATTTGTTTTGAGAAGTTTGGTAGGAACCCTGCTTAATTGTTTTTGGTTCTAGTTAATTGATTATAATTTAATAATTCAATTGTTTACGGTTCAACAGCTCAATCAGCCTTTATTCAACAATTCAACTGTTTTGTTCAGTAATTCAACTGGTTTGTTTGACAATTTAATTATTTTTGGTTTCAACGATTTATTTATTTTTAGTTTAATAGTTTAATTGTTTTTTGTTTAACAATCGTTATCCTTGATTCAACAGTTCAACTGTTTTATGCAAAGAGGCTACTAACAAATTAAAAAAATATTTTGTTTTAAATAATTTAGCAACTTTATTTAATAAATTCAATTGCTTAGTTCAATAATTCAGGTACTTAACTCTATAATTCACTTTATTTATTCAATAATTCAAAATTTTTAGATTGATAATTTAATTGGTTTTGGTTTAATATTTCAATTGTTTTTGGTTTAACAGCTTGTAATCAGTTTTGATTCAACAATTTAACTGTTTTGTTCAATAATTCAACTGGTTTGTACTATAATTTAATTATTTTGGTTTAATATATTAGTTTAATTGTTTTTACTCAATAATCGTTATCCTTGATTCAACAATTCAACTATTTCTTAAACAATTTAACATATTTTTCAACTATTAGACTGCCATTTCAACAATTTAACTATTTTATGCAAAGAAGCTAGCAGTTAACAAAATATCAAAAATATAATTGTTTTTTTAAATAATTTAGCAGCTTTGTTTAATAAATTCAGTTGCTTAGTTTAATAATTCCGGTATTTGGCTCAATAATTCAGTGTATTTATTCAACAATTCAAAATTTTTGGTTTGATAATTTAATTAGTTTTGGTTTAATAATTATTTTGTTTTTGGTTCAACAGCTTGTAATTAGTTTTAATTCAACAATTCAACTGTTTTGTTAAATATAATTCAGATGTTTTGTTCAATAATTCAGCTATTGTGTTTAATTCAACTGGTTTATTCTAGAATTTAATTATTTTTGATTTCGACAATTTAATTATTTTTGGTTTAATAGTTTAATTGCTTTTTGTTCAACAATCGTTATCCTTGATTCAACAATTCAACTGTTTCTTAAACAATTTAACATATCGTCGGCTTCACATGAAAAGTGCATAAGTCCAAAATTGCTGAAAATGAGATTTTTGTGCCATCTAGTTAATAAAACATTCTCCATCGCTTGATAAAATAAAATTTGAAAAAATCAATTAGAAGTCATTAAAATAGTTAATTAAAAAATGCATAAGTCCAAGGGTATTCCACAGCAACATGAAAATGCATAAGTCCAGAATATGAATTATACATAATTCTCACTATTGTAGAAAATCGACTACAAAATTATATTTAGAGCCTCATTTTAAAACAAAAGGATCTCTATCAATTTTACAAAGATAACTGGTGCAAAGAAAAAATTAGAACCTGCAAGTCGAACCCTGTACATTTATATTTTCGAGGAGATGAACTTATCATTGTTCTCACCCAAAAGACGAATGCGACTTGTGCGTCGGATATAAAACTAAAAATATTGATGAAGCACAATACAATGAACATCGTATAAAAAAGATGAAGCTCGTAATGAAAAGAAATTGACAAAACTTCATCCAACAGGGTTTTACAATGGACATGCAATCTGTGCTTCTATGTCCAAAATCAAACGTGTCAGCTCTGTATTATAGAACGAAATTGATCGTTCATAATTTCACGATTTTGATATTCAAAGTAAAGCCGGTTATTGTTATTATTCAAAATATCTGGAAAAAGGTCATACTCAGATGGAGTGTGATTCAATGCATTCCACCATAGAAAGAAAATTAAAGGGCGAATAATTAATGTACCAGCAGATTACGTTAATTTGGCTAAAACTGCTAAACAATTACCAAATCCCTATGAAGTAAAATATTTGCAGCATGATTTTTTAAAGATTTTTCTGGATTAAACTTTTTTAATTCAATATGGCCAGGTCGTAAGGTTGGCGATCCAACTGTCCAAAATATTAGGGCCTTAAAATACAATAGTTGTGGCTCTATGGAGTATAAAATCCGTCATACCGCAGATTTTCAAACTTTGCCAGCAAGACAGAACAAAACTGCTAATATGGTACCATTCCAAGCACTACCCAAATTATATCAAAATTCTTTAAAAATAAAAAAAGACAAATTTGAGAATCTACAGTTTTTGAAGAAAACTATGCAACAGGACTATCATAATTTTTATGATACTCTCAGTCATGAATAAAGATTCTATATTATATTATTCTATATCTGTGTAATTGTATATTATTTTGTAATAATTGTTTTTTATTATCTTGTACAATTAAAATAAAGTAAAACACTTTTTTTCGCTTAAGGGTCAGTCGTTTTTTTTAAATGTAAATTGCCTAAGTCCGCCTCCAATACTAGATTGAAACATGAAATGTGCATAACTCCACTATTTATGGTTTTACGAAAAAAAATTTATTAATTATAGTAAATTTTTAAAGAACTACACTTTTAATTAACTTTTGAAAATAATTATCAAATTAGAACATAAATTAATGCTTTTAATCAGTTTTTATCACTTCCTGTAAAATTTGTCATTTGTGACTTATGCACTTTTCATATGAAGCCGACGATATTTCTCAACTATTGGACTGTCATTTCAACAATTCAACTGTTTTGTTTAATAAATTCAGCTGTTTAGTTCAATAATTCAGATATTTGGCTCGATAATTCAATTTATTTATTCAATAATTCAAAAATGTTGGTTTGATAATTTAATTGGTTTTGGTTTAATAATTCAATTGTTTTTGGTTCAACAGCTTGTAATCAGTTTCGATTCAACAATTCAACTGTTTTGTTGAATATAATTCAGATGTTTCGTTCAATAATTCAACTGGTTTGTTTGACAATTTAATTATTTTTGGTTTTGACGACTTAATTATTTTTGGTTTAATATATTAGTTTAATTGTTTTTTATTCAACAATCGTTATACTTGATTCAACAACTCAACTGTTTCTTAAAAAATTTAACATATTTTTCAAATATTAAACTGTCATTTCAACAATTTAACTGTTTTATGTAAAGAAGCTACTAACAAAATATTAAAAATATATCGTTTGTTTTTAATAATTCAACACCTTTGTTTAATAAATTCAGCTGCTTAGTTCAATAATTCAGGCATTTGGCTCAATAATTCAATTTATTTATTCAACAATTTAAAATTTTTTGTTTGATAACTTAATTGGTTTTGGTTTAATAATTCAATTGTTTTTGGTTCAACAGCTTGTAATCAGTTTTGATTCAACAATTTAACTGTTTTGTTCAATAATTCAACTGGTTTGTACTATAATTTAATTATTTTTGGTTTAATATATTAGTTTAATTGTTTTTTACTCAACAATCGTTATCCTTGATTCAACAATTCAACTATTTCTTAAACAATTTAACATATTTTTCAACTATTAGACTGCCATTTCAACAATTTAACTATTTTATGCAAAGAAGCTAGCAGTTAACAAAATATCAAAAATATAATAATTGTTTTTTAAATAATTTAGCAGCTTTGTTTAATAAATTCAGTTGCTTAGTTTAATAATTCCGGTATTTGGCTCCATAATTCAGTGTATTTATTCAACAATTCAAAATTTTTGGTTTGATAATTTAATTAGTTTTGGTTTAATAATTATTTTGTTTTTGGTTCAACAGCTTGTAATTAGTTTTAATTCAACAATTCAACTGTTTTGTTAAATATAATTCAGATGTTTCGTTTAATAATTCAGCTATTGTGTTTAATTCAACTGGTTTATTCTAGAATTTAATTATTTTTGATTTCGACAATTTAATTATTTTTGGTTTAATAGTTTAATTGCTTTTTGTTCAACAATCGTTATCTTTGATTCAACAATTCAACTGTTTCTTAAACAATTTAACATATTTCTCAACTATTGGACTGTCATTTCAACAATTCAACTGTTTTGTTTAATAAATTCAGCTGTTTAGTTCAATAATTCAGATATTTGGCTCGATAATTCAATTTATTTATTCAATAATTCAAAAATGTTGGTTTGATAATTTAATTGGTTTTGGTTTAATAATTCAATTGTTTTTGGTTCAACAGCTTGTAATCAGTTTCGATTCAACAATTCAACTGTTTTGTTGAATATAATTCAGATGTTTCGTTCAATAATTCAACTGGTTTGTTTGACAATTTAATTATTTTTGGTTTTGACGACTTAATTATTTTTGGTTTAATATATTAGTTTAATTGTTTTTTATTCAACAATCGTTATACTTAATTCAACAACTTAACTGTTTTTAAACAATTTAACATATTTTCAAATATTAAACTGTCATTTCAACAATTTAACTGTTTTATGTAAAGAAGCTACTAACAAAATATTAAAAATATATCGTTTGTTTTTAATAATTCAACACCTTTGTTTAATAAATTCAGCTGCTTAGTTCAATAATTCAGGCATTTGGCTCAATAATTCAATTTATTTATTCAACAATTTAAAATATTTTGTTTGATAACTTAATTGGTTTTGGTTTAATAATTCAATTGTTTTTGGTTCAACAGCTTGTAATCAGTTTAGATTCAACAATTCAACTGTTTTGTTTAAAATAATTCAGAAGTTTCGTTCAATAATTCTGCTATTTGTGTTCAATAATTCAACTGGTTTGATTAACAATTTAATTATTTTTGGTTTCGACGATTTAGTTACTTTTGGTTTAATAGTTTAATTATTTTTTTATTCAACAATCGGTATCCTTGATTCAACAATTCAACTGTTTCTTAAACAATTTATCATATTTTTTAACTATTACACTGTCATTTCAACAATTTAACTGTTTTATGGAAAGAAGCTACTAACCAAATATCAAAAATATAATTGCTTTTTTAAATAATTTAGCTGTTTTGTTTAATAAATTCAGCTGCTTGGTTTAATAATTCAGACGTTGATTTAATAATAATTCAATTTATTTATTTAACAATTTAAAATTTTAAGTTTAATAATTTAATTGATTTTGGTTTAATAATTCAATTGTTTGTGGTTCAACCAGCTTGTAATCAGTTTGGATTCAACAATTCAACTGTTTGTTCAGTATAATTTAGATGTTTCGTTCAATAATTTAGCTATTGTGTTCAATAATTCAAGTGGTTTGTTCTGGAATTTAATTATTTTTGGTTTAATAATAGTTCAACTGTTTTTTTGTTGAACAGTCGTTATTTTTGATTCAACAGTTCAATTGTTTCTTAAACAATTTAAGATATGGAATAATTTAATGCAAAAAAACTAGTAACAAAATATTAAAAATATAACTGTTTTTAAAATAATTCAGCTGCTTTGTTTAATAAATTCAACTGTTTAATTCAATAATTCATCAGCTGTTTAGTTCAAATAATTCAACTGATTGCTTCACAATTTAATTATTTTTGTTTAAATTATAATTGTTTTTGGTTTCATAGTTTAATTGTTTTTGTTTCACTAATCCAATTATCATTGATTCAACAATTCAACTGTTTCTTTAACAATTCAACAGGATTTTTATTAATTCCACTGTTTTTCAACAATTCAACTGTTTTAAGCAAGAAAACTATACAGTAGACGCTCGATAATGTACACACCGGATAATGAAAACATCGCGCTAATGTACACACAAAATTCACACTATGGAATCAAATGGACCGCCCTATAATGTAAACAACCTGTGCAATTCGATATTGTAAACAGTTCTTGCGAACGTGTCATCGTTAACATAAGTTAACGATTTTCAATTGTAGGTGAAAGATTTTCTAAAAAACAGAAGCTTCCAATAAAAGCGGTGTTACTCTTAGATAATGCACCAAGTCATCCTCCAGAGGAACAACTGAGGAGCAAGGATGGGTCAATTTTGTCATGTACATGCCGCCCAATGTAACTGCATTAATTCAACCCATGGACCAGAATGTAATAAGACTCACCAAACTATACTACCGGAAATTTCTAGTTTCGTCTGTCTTATCAAAGAACCCTGAAAACATATCAGAGTCTTTGAAACAGGTAACATTACGAGAGGCAATTTTAAATTTGCATATGGCCTGGAATGCACTTAATCAGCAAACAATTCAGAAATGTTGGAACAATCTCCTATGCAGTGATGAAAATGAAGACGATGTTCCTTAAGCATAATTAGGATCGATTGCGATCCGATGCTGATGTTCTTGTCAGTGCGTCATCGGATGTTGTTAATTTACTGAACATAGTGAATCCTAACATTGTTTGTACACCAGCTGATATTAATGTATGGAACGAAGATAAGCAGCTGTATGATATAAATGAAGAGGAAGACGAAGGCAGTGATGATGACATTCCATTGAAGTTAGAAGTGTAGTGACTGACGCGCAAGCTATAGAAGCTTTTAACCAAGCTTTGGATTGGGCTGAAGGAAAAGAAGTATCATACACGGATATTTTAGTTCTGCGTAAATTACGTACAAAGGCATTGGAAGACATTGCTAAGCGTAAATTTACGCAGACTAAATTATCAGCTTATTTTTCTTCTCAATAAAATGTATAATACTTATAGGAATGTTGGAATATGTTTTGTTTTTATGTATTGTGTTATTAAGCGTTTCTTTTAATAATTTTCTTATTAATAAAAATCCCGTTCGCTAATGTAAACATTTCGATAATGTAAATTCGCTTGGTTTGATATCGTTCACACTATCGAGCGTCTACTGTACTACATTCTCCAAAAAAGGAACTGTTGTGTTAAATTCTGCTGACATTGTTTAACAATTCAACTATTTTTGGTACAATAATTATAATTGATCCACATTTGATTTTTGTTTACCCAGTTTTGAAGTCATGAAAAATTTTTTTTTTAAATTCACTATTTCGAGACTCAACTGTATATGTACATATATGAAAACTCTTGAATTTTGTGACACGTTACAGAAACACGTGTCTACGTTCATCCTTGATTGTGCAAATTAAAATTTTTTTATGTAATCATAAATTTATTTTATTTATTACATTGTATTATTTTGTTTATAATTTATTAACAACTTTATTAAGGTCCTGCAGAATTTACTTCAGATTTAACTTCTATTTGAAAATAAAAAGCTCTTGACCGTTTCATTCTTCGTTTTTGACTCATTGAAACGTTAATAAATATCTATAAATTATAACTGCGATAATAAACAACACATTACCTACATTACACAATAAACAAATTAAAAAGTAGAACTGCAATATTAAAAACACAGTATAAAACCCCAAAGACAACAAGGACGAAATATATTTCAAAAATGATATCTTCGAGTTCGAAATTCATGGTTATCTAAAATATCAAAACGTACAGCTGTACATATGTAGTACATATAAATTAGGAAAAACTTACCAATAAAATAATTGTTAGGACTAACAAATTATTAATAAAAATATTTGATGATCAAAGTTTAGTGAAGAATACCGATCGTTTTTATTTGTTTGCAGATTTTCACTCTGCGCAGCAAGTGGAAATTTCTTAAAGTATTTTAAAGTGTTGATAATATCCCCCCTCCCCTAGAGGTAGAAACAATATAAGAAACAAAAGGGCTTGGTTATTGCAATAATTTTTTCTTTGTTGTTGTTTAACGAATGAATTTATGTCCTTCAGAAATAAAAACAGGGTAAAAACCCTCGTTCTTCCAAAATTCAAATACGAAATTGGACGAGACAGATTTAGATTTTGTCTCATATTTCACATTTTTATAATATGATACAGGTCAAGTGGGGAGTAAATATTTACAATATAAAAGTTGTACCAAATATCGAGTATCTGGCAACAGTAGCACAAATGATTTAAACTGTTTTGGATACAAAATTCATAATAAGAAGGGGAGGGGGCTTACAGCAACAGCAATGAGCTAAGTATTTGGAAAGGGTTTCAATTTTCATTTAACGTTTTACTACTTAAAATTTGCTAATAAAAAAAATAAAATTTGAAAATGTTCAACGCTTTTTTACTTAATTTAATTCATAACTATAAAGTCGTTAATTTTAGAGAACCAAAGGTAAGAATATAGTTTATAGATAATTTCAGGCTCTTTAAAAAGTACTAAAGTATTTACATTAAAAAGTGAATATTTTCGCTGCTATGGCCATTTGAAGGATAAATTTAAAATAATTGCAATAAACTGAGGTATTCCGTTGCGGGGACACCCTGTACATTATGTGAAGTTTTAGTTATAGTGGATACTTAACCAATAACAAAAAATTATGAAATTGATTTTATCAAGAAGGAAACAAATTAAAACATTTAAAAATTTATAAACAAATTTAATATTCTGGTAAAAGATAACGGAATAAAATTTAAATAACCTCGTGTTGCTTAATAATTACATCTAATTTGTTCGAGATAGTTTATTGTAGTTTTATAAATTAAAATATTATTAAATATTTCTTTAGTATTTCAGTTAAAAGATTTAAAAGAAATTGATAAGAAGACATTTGGTTTTGTATTGTATGTAGATTGACGGAGATAATATTAGTGAGAGTAATTACCCAACCCACATCCAATATTCTATATCTACTCGCAAATATTTTAATCTATCTTAGTCACTCACCTACAGTAACACAATCGAAGTTTTATGTTGCAGATATCATGTTCGCATACCTTCTATTGAGTGTTGTATTAGGCTGTATTAGTTTAATCTATTTTTTCACCAAGAAACCTAAAAATTATCCACCAGGTAGGTAAATATTTTTTCTTTTCAATAAAATTTTATTTAGCCCCAAAAATTTGTCATTATATGTTTGCACTAAAATTTAAATGAAATAATTCGAAATTCTCAATTAATTTTTTTTATGCTAACGTATTTTTTTCAATTTGTTTTCATTGCTTATATAACGAGTTATATCATCAGCATACACATAGTACATCTAATAGACTAACAAAAATAATTTATTATTTTTAATATACCAAAATAGCTATTTGTGCCACTAGGTAGAAATATTCACTTTTTACCGCACACGATTTTTTCTGTTACTTTTTTTGGAATAAAATTGTTTTATTATTTACTTGAAAATTTTTTGGCCCTAATAGTTCGGTTAGGAATCAGGGAAAACTACTTTTGGATATTACCTACCAAAATCGGGTGTTTTCTTTTAATCCTACGCCCATTATGCTGTTATACAAAATTGAAGATAATTAAATTATCTATAAAAAAAGTTCTATGCATTTTTTGCTCCGAGTAATACTTCATTAACAACAGCCGCACGAAATTATAACTTTGCGCGGCCACTGCTCGGAAAGTATTGATTTAACGAATAAACATACATAGTACTTTTTATAGAAAATTTAATTATCTTCAATTTTTATATCACGATTTTGGCCGTAGGATGAACACAAAGCGAGTTATAGCGCAAAACTTAGATTTTGGTAACTAATTTACTAATTAGAATTATTGCCCGGTTTCACAAACTTTTAAACTGCGATTTCAGCCTACATTTAATCCGAAATCGCAGATTAAATGTTTGTAAAACTGGGAATAAGAGTAGTTATCGACCTCGGGGAATAAATATTTTTTCTGATCTCTACCCAAACCTGTTAAAATAAAAAAAATTGTTTAGAATTGTTCGTTAATGAGCGTTAACGTTAATCCAAAATTTAGAAGTCGATTCAATGCCAAATGGCTGTGGTGTAGGTATTAAAATTATATTAAGGCACCTGGATCACACATATAATCTTTTAGGTCCACAATGGTATCCAATAGTGGGAAGCTATCCCCAATTTAGAAAATTGGGAAAATCGAGTGGAGACACAGCGGTTGTGTTTGAGAAACTTTGCAAGCAATACAAATCAAATGTGATTGGATTGAAATTAGGATTACACAACGTCGTAGTTGTATCATCCTATGAACTTATCAAAGCGATACTACTTGATGCCAATTACTTAGGACGACCGGAAACCTTTTTTTACCAGTTGCGATCCATGGGAAAAATAAGAGGTATGTTTATGTTTTATTCTGATTTAATTTTAACAAAACTTTTTGCATTAAAACCGTGCAGGAAATTATGAATTTAGAATTTTTACGGCTGACATCAATTTCGCCTCAAAAGCCTTTTAGAAAATTCTATTTAATTTGCACCAAATATATTCGGTATTTTTATGAATTTAAAATCCTTGGAAATTTGTATTAAATCTCCCCCACCAGAACCACTCATTGCCGGTTGCCTATGTGTGCTAGGTGTGACAATTCCATATCTGTTAGAATATAAAGCTGAAAACATTCTTGAAAATGAGAAAAATACATCGGCCTATGCAGTTTTCCCTTTAGTTTCTTTTTAGACCTCTTTAGTAGCTAACCGGAGAGTCTTGGAGGTAGGTTTATGAAAGATGAAGGCCTAATTAGCAGATAAAAACAATAAAATTCACTTTTGGGTGAATCCGAGTCTTGCAGTGGTTGCGTTTGTCAAAACTGACTTTCCGCAGCCTCCGCTATGCTCCGACTGCTACAAGCCGTTTTCACAAGCGATTTACTCATTAAAAATATCTCCCTAGGACGGTCCAACTCGGAAAAGTGCGGATGTTGATAGCAAAGAGCGATTGGTAGCTCTCCGCCGCTTGTGGCTTTTTAAAGGGCTGTGAGCTTTTTAAAGGACCCACCAAATTCATCCTCACCTTAAAAGATTTCTAAAATAGCTCTCCTCCGTTTGGTGAAGCCATTTCTATAAGAAAAAGTGTATTTTAGAGTTCTAACCCCGGGATGAAGAAATTCTTTTGATCACTCTCTCTTTATTTAGATCTTTTTTGTAGCTAAACGGGTGCTTGGGGATGGAAAGATATAGAGGAAAGTAAACCCTGCTAACACATCCTTTAAATTCCTTATCCTTAAAGTAAGATTTTACGGTTTTACAATTTGTAAATTTCTCAGAAGGTAAAATTCTTGATCTCACTTTCCAAAAAGTTTATTTTAAGAAAAATTTAATTAAGCTGCTTAAGCAGTAATTAACGACACTCTGCTATTATTCACTTCAATTAATATAATTTTTAATTATAATGTAACTGTCACTATTAATATACAAACCGACAAGAATTTATAACCTTCATCACCAATAACTGCATTTAATTAAGTTTAATAACCAACAAATAGGAACCATTCGGTTACCATAATATTTTTCACTGAAAAGTTATTACTAACAAGGGCACCCTACAGAAACCGCTTACCCTACTCAGTTAAAAATTTTTTTAAATTACGAACGTTTTAGAAATTAGCATACTCCCATTATGAAAATTAAAAAAAATTAATCGTATAATTAATTATTATAGGAATTACATTCACCAGTGGAGAAGTATGGCTGACACAAAGAAACTTTATCATCAAACATCTCCGCAACGTCGGATTTGGGAAAAAAGTAATGGAAACAAAAATTGAAAATGAAGTCCAGGTTATCATGAAACTTATAGATTCCAATCCATCTCAGATTGAATTTAAACATTTGTTATCTCCTTCCGTTTTAAATGTTTTGTGGACTTTGGCAGCTGGAACCAAAATTACCCGAGACGATCCCCGCATCATAAAACTTTTAAGTATTTTAGATAAACGAATAAAAGCGTTTGATATGTCTGGAGGCACTTTAAATTATTTTCCCTGGTTAAGATTCATTGCACCAGAAGAAATCGGATACAATTTGATTAAAAGTGTAAATTTGGAACTTAAAAGTCTTCTCATGGAGATCATAATGGAACACGTGAATACCTGGACGGAAGGCAGAAATGACGATGTGATTTATGCCTACATTTCAGAAATTAAAAAATATGGTGGCGCCCATTCCATCTTCACATGTGAGTTTTCATGAATTAAAATTATGTTTGTATTGCTACAGTTTTACAGATGATCAATTGCTGATAATTTGCTTGGATTTATTTATTGGAGGGGCAACAAACACAAGTTCGACGTTAGATTTTATTTTCTTAGCGATGGTGCTTTTTCCAGATGTACAAAATAAGGTTCAAAAAATTTTGGATGAAACTTTCGACACCAACAAACCATTGGAGTACAACGACAGGCACAAGTAAAAGCTTTTAATCAATTATATACCGCATAAATTTGGAATAATTTTAGAATTCCATACGTAGAAGCCGTAATAATGGAAGTAATACGGTACTATCCAATTTTACCAATTATTGGACCAAGAACACCAGTCAAAGATACATATTTGGATGGTTATGCGATTGCTAAGGTTGATAACTTTATTTTTGGAAAAAGTAAACATTTGAGTTTTATTTAATTGCAGGATACGGTAGTTTTTTGAACTTGAATTCGGTTTTTCTGATGCTAATATTTTTGATGAACCAGAAGTTTTTCGGCCAGAACGTTTTTGGACAACAATGGCAAATTAGTTCCTAACGAAGCATTCATTCCATTCGGACTAGGTGAAAAAAACGATATTATTTCTTACCAAATTTACTCTGTTCTTTTACTTTAAGGTAAAAGAAGGTGTTTGGCTGATACTTTGGGAAAAAACTGCATATTTATATTTTTTGCTGAAATTATACGTCATTACAAAATTCATCCATCAAATGGAACTACCATAAGGCAAGAAAAAATGGTACCCGGAATGAGCAGGTCGCCACAAAAATATTCAGTTCAGCTAGTAAAAAGAATTTAGAAACTTTTTTTTCTTAATATAAGGAATCGAAGTGTTAGAAAAATAGATTTCCTTTTTTTGGAAAAATTATTTTAGATTATTTTGGTGATATTCTGAAGATCTCCATAAGGGAGCTAAGCTGTACATAAAATAACGAACTTTTTACATTTTTGTGTGTAACTTTTAATCTATGACAGATGATTATTACAAAAAAAATGTTAAATAAAAAATGTAGGCAATATAAAACTACGTATTATTTAATAGCAGCGCCAAAATTTGAATTTGGAGAAATTAAAAATTTTTTTTAAAAATAATTTTGGAAATTTTTAGAAATGCAAAATAGTCAACCTGAATTATAAATTAAAAAGAAAATGTAGTTGAGGTGATAGATCAGTATAAATCTAACAAGTAGATATTCTTTCACAACATATTACCACTTAAAAACATTTAAACAGCAGGACCGCATTCAGCAACATTAAAAAAAATAGCAAACAAAAATTATAATTTCTACACAGTCTTATTGGATGACCGCGGTTTCGACCAAATCCACTACGTAGAATTAATCTCCTCAAACCCAGATTGATAAATAAAATCTAAAATCTACTTGCCACTTTTTGCAACCGACTCCGAATCTTAAACAACCCGAGTAGTAAAAACCGTTTATTTTTGCTTTTCTGGCCAACCCTGTATCTGTTGGCGCCAAAAAGAATGTTTTTGTTATTGGCGCAAACTATCGCAACTATCATAAGACCTGGACGATTAGACCAATTAATCTACATTCCATTGCCCGATGAGCAATCGCATGAATCTATCTTGAAAGCCACTTTAAGAATATCTTCGGTTGCCGATGACTTAGATACTTCGTACTTGGCTAAGACAACTCACGGTTTTTCTGGTGCCATTTTAACCGAAATCTGCCAGCGGGCTTGCAAACTTGCAATTCGACAGAGCATCGAATCAGATATGCACCGCGAACGCATGACCAATCCAAGTGCAGAAACTGAAGATGTAAGTAGAAAAACATTATTTTTATCAACAGAACATTAAAATTTTTTTTTATTTTTAGATCGAGGAAGACGATGTTCCCAAAGTAACAAAATATCACTTCGAAGAGGCCATGCGATTTGCTCGGCGATCGGTTTCAGATAACGACATTCGCAGATACGTGGTTTTGGAAACAATTTTAATATTCCCTGTGCAAACGACAATGGCGCTGTAGCCGAAGAAGATGTTCTTTATTGTTAAAATATTTTCTACATTATTTTATTAAATTATTATGTAAATTGTTTATTTTAAACTTAATTGTGGTAAGTATATGACTTTACCCCAATTATTGTAAATAAATTATATACTATAGTTATAATTTTTAACAACTCGACTTACTTCGATTGTTTTTGGATCACTAGTTTGCCTTATCATCTTGGCACTGGAGTACCGGGGCTAGATCCGGCACTTGCTTCATCGGGCTGACACATTGCCCGAAGCTATGGATGTGAAAAAATTTGTACAAAGCCCTTGGATCTCCCAGCTACTTATGTATTATTTATTATATTAATAATTTATTTTCTTTATTAATCTGGGTCTGAGGAGAACAGTTTCACGTTGTGGATAAGAACGAAACCTGGGTCACCCAGTAAGTTGTAGACATTATAATTTTTGTTTGTTATTTTTGTCATTTGATGATGTTGCTGAATGCGACCCTGCTATTTTGAATATATGCGTTGGTAATGTGTTGTGAAAAGGTATCTACTTGTTAGATTTACACTGGCCTATCAACTTTATTCAGGGGTGAGCAAAATACATGACAAAATGTACAAATTACAAAATACATTTATGTAAGTATTTAAAATACAAAATACTGTTTCTAAAATACAAAATACTGTATTTTAAATACAAGATACAATATTTTAAATATAGAATTCTGTATTTTAAATATAAAATACTGCATTTTAAATACAAAATACTGTATTTGAAATACAAAATACAAGATGGAATATTTTAAATACATATTTGATTCAAATTTTTAAAATTATAAGGTTAAATGAACAATAATACGAAACATTATTTGTGAGCTTTCAGCAATGGTTACTGCTGTCATCAGACGTTTAATAATAATGTATATAATTTCAATTATTTTAAATACAAAATCCCGTATTTGAAATACACTCAATCAAAATACAAAATACTGCATTTTAAATACAAAACACTGTATTTTAAATACAAAATACTGTATTTTAAATACTAAAACAATATTTGAATCACAAAATACAATATTTCAAATACAAAATTTAAAATGTAATTGTATTTCTAATACATTGAAATTTTTTTTGTAATTCAATATTTTAAATACAAAATACTGTATCTTAAATATAAAATGCTATATTTGAAATACAAAATACTGTATTTAAAATACAAGATACAGTATTTTAAATACAAAATACAATATTTTAAATACAAAATCCTGTATTTGAAATATAATCAATCAAAATACAAAATACTGCATTTTAAATACAAAACACTATATTTTAAATACAAAACAATATTCAAATTACAAAATACAATATAAAGCATTTAAAATACAAAATACAACATTTCAAATACAAAATTTTAGATCTACTTGTATTTCAAATATCTATTCAAAAAATACTGCATTTAAAATTCAAAATACATTTGCAATTTGTATTTGAAATACAAAATACAAGATTGTATTTAAAATACAAAATCACAATATTTTAAATACGAAATTCTGTATTTGAAATACAATCCATCAAAATACTGCATTTTAAATACATTTTAAATTAAATACATTACAAATTTGTATTTAAAATACATAATACAAGATACAGTATTTTAAATACAAAATACTGTATTTAAATACAAAATACAATTAATCAAAATACAAAATACTGCATTTTAAATACAAAATACTGTATTTTAAATACAAATTGTACAATTATACAAGATACAATATTTTAAATACATAATTCTGTATACAGAATTCAAAATACTGTACTTTAAATACAAAATACTGTATTTTAAATACAAAATACTGTATTTTAAATACAAAATCCTGTATTTGAAATACAATCAATCAAAATACAAAATACTGCATTTTAAATACAAAATAATGTATTTTAAATATAAATTGTACAATTCTACAAAATACAATATTTAAATACAGAATTCTGTATTTTAAATAAAGAATATTGTAGTTTAAATACAAAATACTATATTTTAAATACAAAATACTGTATTTTAACTACAAAATCCTGTATTTGAAATACAAAATACAAGATCCAGTATCTTAAATACCAAATATGTATTTGAATTACAAAATACAAGATAGATAATCAAAATACAAAATACTGTATTTTAATTACAAAACACTACTTTAAATACCAAAACAATATTCAAATTACAAAATACAAATTAAAGCATTTAAAATACAAAATATAGCTTTTAAAATACAACATTTCGAATACAAAATTTTAGATGTACTTGTATTTCAAATACATTTTTAAAACAAAATTTTGTAATACAGTATTTTAAATATAAAACATTTAATACTACAGTATTACAACAGTATAAATACAGTATAAACAGTATAAATAATACAAACTAGTATATTTTAAATACAAAATACAAGATACAATATTTTAAATACAAAATCCTGTATTTGAAATACAAAATACTGCATTTTAAATACAAAATACTGTATTTTAAATACAAAATACAAGATACAATATTTTAAATACAAAATACTGTATTTGAAATACAAAATACTGTATTTTAAATACAAAATACAATATTTTAAATACAAAATTTTAAATACCAAAACAATATTTGAATTACAAAATACAATATACAGATTTTAAAATACAAAATACAATATTTCAAATACAAAATTCAAAATGTACTTGTATTTCAAATACATTAAAAATTTTTTTTTGTGATTTAATATTTTAAATACAAAATACTGTATCTTAAATACAAAATGCTGTATTTGAAATACAAAATACTGTATTTGAAATACAAGATACAGTATTTTAAATACAAAATACAAGATACAATATTTTAAATACAAAATCCTGTATTTGAAATACAATCAATCAAAATATTGCATTTTAAATACAAGACACTATATTGTAAATACAAAATCTATATTCAAATTACAAAACAGAATATAAAGCATTTAAAATACAAAATATAGCTTTTAAAATACAACATTTCAAATACAAAGATTGTACAAGATTGTATTTAAAATACAAAATACTGTATTTGAAATACAAAATACTGTATTTTAAATACAAAATACTGTATTTTAAATACAAAATACAATATTTTAAATACAAAATTCTGTATTTGAAATACAATCAATCAAAATACTGCATTTTAAATACAAAATACTATATTTTAAATACACAAACAATATTTGAGTTACAAAATACAATATAAAGCATTTTAAATACAAAATATAGCCTTTAAAATACATCATCTATATATATAAAATCGATGTCTGTTTGTTTGTTTGTTTGTCCTTCATTTTTCCTGAACCATTTGACCGATTTCAACCAAATCTTGCACAATATCTTATTAGGACTCAATAGGTTTTCCGCAAAGGGACCGAAACGCTTAATTTAAAAAGAGTGAAAAATTGCGGACGCGCATGAATGGAACGAATTCATCAATCTGTAATTATATAAAATCGATGTGAACTCTTATGTATATAAATTTAGACATTTGTTATAAAATTTTTAAACCACTTTACCATTTACAATTGATCAAATTAAAATTGACAATATCTATTGCACCGATATTTTAGATTTTCGCGTTTGAACGGTTAATTTCCTAAACGTTTGATTTAAAAGTGAAACCTTTCACCAGAATAAAGATTATGAAATGAATTAATAAGGAAATTCAATAAATTTCCTATTTAGTTATTTTTAAACTTGTTTAAAAAACGGTTGCAGAATTGTAAAAAAAATAAAAGCCAACGATATTTTGAATTTTTGGGCTTAAAGTTAAGTTCTACAAATTATGTTATAACCCCTTATTTACCTAGAATTCAACAGATTACAAGTTATGAATTAAATTAAGAAAAAATGTCCAAAAATTTTCCATTTTTATTTTTTAAATTTTGTTTAAAATACGGTAAACAAACGTCTTAAAAAACTAATGGCCCAAACCGGATAATAAATTTAACGGGCTACAACGTTGGTATAATTTTTGAAACCAACCGTTTTCACATAAATTACGAAAATAATGAACAAAGTGTAGGTTAAAAAGACTAAATAAATTCACAATAAATTTCCATCGGTTTGGGCCGTTAGTTTTTTTAAAACGTTTGTTTAAAAGATACGGGGTTGCAAGAAAAGTAAAAAATAAAACTCGGAATTTTTGACATTTTTCCTTAATTTAATTCATAACTCGAAATTTGTTGAATTTAGGCGATAAGGGTTATAACATAATTTGTAGATATTCAAATGCTCTATAGAAAATCTCTAATCATTAAACCCAAAAATCAAAAATATCGGTGCAATGGCCTTGAAATCATAAATTGAAAAATTGCTTTAAAGTGAGGTACCCCAGGGTTTAGACTTGGACAAAATTTTATTTAAAATATGTCTTAGAAAAGTGTCCTCTATCACACCTAAGAGGTTCTCCCTACGACACCCTGTATATAAAATGGATATGTGGCTGAAGACAGCACCAGAATCAAATATATGAGTTTTACAGTGGACCAGACAAATAATTAAAATTTTTTAAATTTATTTATTTTAAATAACAGGTCATTAAGTAATATTTTTAGTTCTCAAGGTGATAACATGAAAGTAAAATTAATAAAAACAAAATTCAACGGTTAAATGATAAAAAGTCGGTTCCACTTACAAAATGACAAAATTCACAACTTCTCTCAAACATTTTGATACAGGCTGACATTAGTGTCAAATGATAGGTAATAGTGATAAGTACAATATAATATATTTCAGAATCAAAAAATTCAGGGGCTGAAGGGTATAACCGCCGCCCAAAATTTCAAAATTCACAACTTCTCTCAAACATTTTGATACAGGCTGACATTAGTGTCAAATGATAGACAATAGTGACAAGTACAACATATATTTCAGAATCAAAAATTCAGGGCTGAAGGGCATAACCGCCGCCCAAAATTTCAAAATTTACAACTTCTCTCAAACATTTTGATACAGGTTGAAATTAGTGTCAAGTATTTTGCAAAATCAAAATACTTCAGACAAAGGCAAAGTATTTTATTTTAATGAGACCCGGCGAAGCCGGGTATCCAGCTAGTTTCAAATACAAAATTCAAGATGAACTCGTATTTCGAATACATTTTTTTAAAAATTTCTATAAAAATTTAAAAATCAAGCATTATAAATAAAAGCCATTCCTTATTCAACAGTTTAGTGTACAGTCTAATTTTTAAATAAGTGATGTTTTTTTCGAAAATAGAAGCGTTTTAAAATTGTGGCTTAAGTTCTCCTAGTTGCAACAGGTACAGGAAAACACAAACTTGTATTAAATTAAATAAAAATGTTTTTAACATTTGGGTAATTGTCTAAAATTAAGAAGCATCGACTTTGGTCGTTCAAAAATGTTAATTCTTCTAATTCTGCATTAGAATAAGTTGCATTGGTTTTCTCCAAAATGTATTTTGTATGTATTTATTTGAAATACATAATAAAAATATAAAATACAATACAAAGATACAAAATACATTTCAATTTGTATTTGAAATTGAAAATACATGTATTTTAATTCTGCCCACCCCTGACTATATTTTCTTTTTAATCTACGAATATTACGTATAATTTTAAAAAATAAGTAATAAGCATTTTTTAAAAGTGTAAAATACTTGGTAATTGGGCCGAATTCATTAAAATTTTATTGTCGAAGCATAGCCGTACCCAAATCAAAAGTTTTATCATACATCTTCTGCAAAATTTTTGAATATTGAACGTTTTGCTCCCCGATAGGGTGGTATAGGCCCCAGACATTGCGGTCTATGCAGTTGATTTTTACCAGAAGTATATTATAATCAGTTTATCTTCATCAGAAACTTTATAATCTAAAAAAATCCATCTACTAGCTCTTCAGCAATCGGTAGCACATGGGACAGATTCACTAAATTACTAATTTGGGCTTTGCTACGTTTTGGTTAATGCTTTCCAAAAAAGTTTTGTCTTCTCAATTTGGGCCTTGTAGTGAAGAAAAATTATAAATTTTTACGCTACAAACAAAGGTACTTGGTAAGACTTCCTTCTTTTTATTACAAAACAAAATTGAGACAAAAATTTTATTTATTTTTTATTACATTTTGAACGATTACGTGCACATTAGAAATTATTCCATCTTAAAGATTTTACCAACACATAAATACAAAACTTAACACTAATAAAAATATTGATGTACTATACAAAGCAACTTCTAAATGGCAAAGCATCGATCACCGGTTTAAAGAATAATCGATTCAGCACGTGCATAATTCTTTTATTGTAATAAATCCACTTTATATCCTCAAAAACTTCGAACAAGAACCAAAGAATGGAAACGGTACCAGATAACAATATAACAACCGTCAAAAACTTGTGGACACTTTCGTGACGATCCATATTATGTGGAGGTTTTCCAGAAAAGCAATTTAATTTCTCAAAATTTTTACTTGTTTAAAAATAATTTAACGCACAAATTCTATCGTCGACGAAGTATTTAAACTGATAGCAATAGTCAAGGTCAACTTTAACCATATTTCAATCATTTGAAAATTAACTGATACGTTAAAATTAATCAACAGAAAGACCTTTACATTTTTACATTGCAACGGTTTACCCATCACGTTTTTCGAAATTATCCTAAGATATTTACATACTCAATTTTTTTAATTTGTCATATATGTACTTCAACAAAGATATTTATGATCGCAATAGTGCAGGAAAACATTTTTTCTCCCCACTGAAAATTTTAACCTATAAATACAGAGGAATATTACAATTTTCTTTTTCCGAATTCGAATTATCTTCTTCTACATTACTGGAACGTTGCCATTAGCTTTTGTACTTATTTTGTGAAGATGTCAACGAAATTCTTCGGGCCAGGTTAACAGTTGCGTTAACTCAAACAAAAACTTTTGGGAGGAGGATCGAGCACCGAAAGGAATTCTACCGCTAATGGTAGCTAATTCGTATCTCGTTTCTAAAAAGATCCAGAGGGTTCTGGCAACACGAGGATGGAAATTCTTGCCTAGTTTCTTCATAACTCCATAGAATCGCTGAATATATTGTTAATATCCTGAGTAAAAAGTAACTTAAAATGAAAAGGTGGCGAAAGAGTGGGAAATGAAAAAAATTTAGTGAGTGGAAATTCAAAACTGGTACATAGCAAAATCTTTGCCGGTGTCTTTGAACGATTTTCCCCTTTTTATGTAAAAAAAAATCTTTGTGATTTGGCATTTTTGGAATTTGAATATTTATCTTGCCAATATTTTGTATATTTCAATATTTTATATTTTCTCAACAAATTTTACATTTTAAATTTAATTAAAAATTACAAAAAACACAACAGAAAATAAGACTTTTACTAATATGAAAATGAACTGCCAAATTACAGTTCATCGTTCAGATCTATATTGCTATCTTCATAATCATCGAATCTAAGTACAGCAACTATAAGATCTATGGTAATTGTTATAATCATTAGAAATACGATACTTGCACATCGTCTTCCTCGAATTTTTTCTCTGATGTACACATCGTACACCATGCATTTCAGGTAAATCCCTATAAGTATTTTGAAACCATAAAGTACGATGTTGCGTATTATAGCTAGTAAGATATCCCAAGCATTCACTGCCATTATTTTCCAAAACGAATTGACAATTATTTCTCTATTTTATTAAAATTGTTGATCTAAAAAATAAAGAGAAAATTATGAAAATTATTTGTATAACATTTTGAGTAGGTACTTACTTGACAAAAACAGTTCGTTCACTATTGGTTAGTTAATCTGATGATGAAACCGAAACAAGCAACTTTAAACATTTTATTCGACTAAATCGTGCATCGACAATTTATTTTCATTTTATAACTAAATTGAATTTGAGTGATATCAATTTTAACAATCACACATTTACAGAAAATGCGATAACTTGCATTAAATTTAAAATTTTATTTTGAAAAAATTTTTATTATTTGTAAATTTTTTTAACCTTGTGGTGCCGGGGTTGTTCTTTTTTGTTTCTTTCATAATACAATTTTACTTAATTTTCACCGAAAAATTATTATTATCAGGAGCCTAATTAATTAATTTCTAGCAGTGTGGCAAATCTTGTTTTACATACTCTTGGACGAACTGGTGGTTAGGAAAGGTGGTAAAACCATTTTAAAATGCAAAGAAAAGTGTTATGGTTTTGCTGAGCGCTAGGTGAAATAAGTAAAACACAAGAAGGCAAACTAAACCGCATTGTTGTGATACTAAAATAACTTATTTAAAACAAAAATAAACAAATAACAATTGCATTACTCTGAGGAAGTAAATTAAACAAAACCTCAGGTACTAGATTGACTCTACAACGGGATAAGCATAACAAGGACGTAGTTAGATAATTCTACTTGCTCTCTCAAATTTACAGAAACAATACATTTGTGTAAGTTTTTTTGATGTGAGTTGAATCTTGTTGGTTATTTCAAGAATTGGTTCATTGTGATGTTGTTCATCGATAAGGAAATTTATTGTCTCCTTTTGAATTTTTGAAGTTTGCACGATTTTTTATTTAATTTTACATTTACATGCAGGCACATCATCAGGAGCCTCTTTTTCCAGAAAAAGGTAACTCACCGCTACTTAAACTCTATGTTTATTGTTGATGGTGTAGTCATTAACACAGGGTGATTGTCAGTTTTGCACGGAGACGGTCATAAGAAGGTGACATTAGCTGTAGATTTTGAATTATTTACATAAAACCATTTTGTTTTTTAGTTCCGGCGGTAAAAATTTTTTAGCGTTAAAAGAACGCAGTCGGATTTTCCATTTTGGTTTGGTTAACCGTTAGGAAAAACCGAGAGGTTAACCGCTGGTGAAGTTTTTTGTACACATCTTATGAAGTACATGACATCTCATGTGAAGTACATGAAGTACATGTCAAATACATAACATACTTGTGAAGTACATGAATGAAGTATTGGTAAAATACACAAAGTACGTATGAAGTAGACAAAATACGTGTTATGTATATTGAAGTACTTACAAGTGAAGTATCATGAAGGTCAATGTGTATCGTAGCTAAGACACGTGTATTCAATAATAATTATTTGATAGCAAATTAACTTACATCAGTAGTTTTTCTTAACATTTTTTTATCTTAAATGTTGAATAGACCTTTGGCATTCATTATTTTACTAATTAAAAGTTTTAGTAGTTGCTAGTTTAATAATAATCAATTAATTAAATTAAACTTAGATTTCTTTAGTTAATTTTGTAATTTTTTTAGTTCATTTGTTTAAATATCATGGAGGTTTGGTAGCTCAATAAAAAGCTTTGGTAATTCATTATTTTGTCGTAATTTATTAATTGCATTAAAGCGAAAATAACGCGCTTGTTCAGGTTTTACAGAGGCGGCTCTAGAATGTAATAGTATAATTAAAACTATCTTCTTATGCCCGATTTCTTCAACTATAGTTATCTATCAGTTAAAATAACTACATTAAAGTTAAATTGACGAAATTACCAATGAGATGTTTGATTTGTTTTGTTGAATGAAGAACATTGCAGAACTCCCAGACCAAGTATTACTTTTTATCAAAAGTAAACTAAAGATCTCCCTGCCAGAGGCACTGGAGGTGTTCCACACCCCAGACCCCCAGTTTAAATAACTTATTTTGGTTAAAAGTGAATTAAATATTTAAACATATCTCAAATTTGTTAAAATTAGCTATGGCCAAGCAAATGTGTTTAATTCGTAATCTGACAATTAATTATAAACTACGTAATTATTAATTCTCTACCCCTGGGAGGCAGATCTTTGCAACAAAATAAAAATAATATACTCAATCCGGGGGGTCTGGGGGGTGTGGAACAACCTCCAGTGCCTCTCCAATGGGAGATCTTCAGTTTACTTGTGATAAAAAATAAACTACTCAATCTGAGGGATCTGGGGCGGACACCCTTTACGAGAGGGCACGAGAGATCTTCAGTTTACTTTTAATAAAAAATAAACTACGCAATCGGGGGGTCTGGGGGGAGGGAAGGAACACCCTCCAGAGCACAAATTTTGGAATGAAGAACATTGCAGAACTCCCAGACCAAGTAGTTTACTTTTTATCAGAAGTAAACTGAAGATCTCCCGTGCCAGAGGCACTGGAGGTGTTCCACACCCCAGACTCCCGGTTTAAATAATTTATGTTTATTTAAAGTGAATTAAATATTTAAACATATCTTAAATTTGTTAAAATTAGCTATGGCCAAGCAAATGTGTTTAATTCGTAATCTGACAATTAATTATAAACTACGTAATTATTAATTCTTATAAACTGCCAATAATTATTAATTCTCTAACCTCTGGGAGGCAAATCTTTGGGAACCAAAATAAAAATAAATACCCAATGGGGTCTGGGGGGGGACATCCTCCAGTATCTCTGCAACGGAAGATCTTCAGTTTACTTTTAATAAAAATAAACTACGCAATCCGGGGGTCTAGGGGAGGAGGAACACCCTCCAGAGCACAAATTTTGGAATGAAAAACATTGCAGAACTCCCAGACCAAGTAGTTTAATTTTATCAGAAGTAAACTGAAGATCTTTCGTGCAGAGGCACTGGAGGTGTTTCAGACCCCCAGACCCCCGGTTTAAATAACTTATTTTTATTAAAAGTAAATTAAATATTTAATCATATCTCAAGTTTATTAAAATTTGCTATGGCCAAACAAATGTGTTTAATTCGTAATCTGACAAAGAATTATGAACTGCGTAATTATTAATTCTCTATCCCTGGGAGGCAGATCTTTGCAACAAATTAAAAAATAATATACTCAATCCGGGGGTCTGGGAGTGTGGAACATCCTCCAGTGCACAAATTTTGAGTCTTGGCAAGTCTCTGAAATACCGATGAAGTACGTGAAATACAATGAAGTATCGATGAATTAGATGAAGTACGTAAAGTACCGTGAATTACTGCTGAATTATATGAAGTACGAAGAAGTATAGAGAATTACATAAAGTGTGAAATTAATTGTACACGATTAATTTCCTCTAGCGGTTGACCCTTCGGGAAAAATATAAAAAATGTGATTATTTGCAAGATATCAGGACTTAAATAAAATATTGTATCGCCGTCGGACACTTTGCCGTCGCCGTCGGCCATTTCGCCATTGCCAAATATAGTATTTAATTGTCAACCTGCAAAGATCAAATTTCAATTCTCGAAATGTAGAGGTGCAAAATTAAAAGATATAATTTTTAATTTAATTACCTGTAATATTGTTCTATACTTACCTTTCCAGGGCAAAAATTAGCCAAGTTATAGTTTTTTGCTAATAAAAAATACGTTTTCGTAAAAATTGAAATTGTGACTTCAGATATTTATTACATTCCGGCAATATAATTTGCATTTTGAGTCTGTTTTTTTGTATTTTTAATTGTTAGGTTAGAATAATAAACGATTACTACTAAAATCCATGTGCATGTGACATTTTGAAGCCGCCATGTTGTATTTTTAATAGTAGTTTGGGCACTAATAAACATGTTTGCAAGTTTAAAGAATGAAGAATTTTTTTGAACTGGTTTTACTGGCCTAAAACTTCAGCAGAAACTTAATGACTACACGATTTCATAGTTCAGAGAAACTAATTTTTTAAAATTTTCATCGATTCTTCTTCATAAAACTTGAAAATCCTATCGGTATCATATTTTCATTTTACCAAGCGTGATTAATTACTTAATAAATTAATAATGAAATATAATTTCACATTCTCTAAAAATAAGAATTAATAGATAGCTACTTGAAAAGGTAATTATTAAAATTGGACCAATTTATTTTAAAGTAAATTATACAGTATTTCATTTAAATCTTTAAACAAAATTTGTACTACTCGATCTGTCGAAACGAGGTCTCTTAAAATGGAAGCACATAAAGGAGAAATGATCCTGTTTCCATTGTTAATATTGAATAAAATGGGATTATTAAATTCTAATCAAATTTCCATCAAACGAAGGCTATTTGTTGTGGTTATGTTATTTTTGGGTGTATATTGTATTTTTTCCGCCGCTCTTCAATATTTTTACATGAAAAAAAATATTTTTGATTTTATTGAAAATTCCGAAGCCCTAACCGGATTTGTACAGGTAATTTTTTGCATAATATTAATCACAAGGTGGCAATATCCGTATAATATATCTGGGTCAAATTCAATTTAACCTTCGACTTCAGTAGAGATGCTATAGGAGTTTTAAATTTTTTAAAGTTTTTATGCCAAATTTTGATTTCTATTAAATATAAAAAGATGTAACTTTGGTTTTAGTTAAAATTTTGGTTGATCAAATTAATTTACGGCCAATAACCGTGCAGGGAGGCTTTTCACTATTTTTCACTAAATTAAGGTTATAATAATTAAAATATATATTTTAAGGCCATTATGAAATTTTGCTGCTTTGTTTACTATAAAGAAAAGTTTAAAAAATTAAATCAACTGTCGAAGCAATTTTGGAGCTCGGAAAACTGTTCAAATCTATTAAAGGAGGAATTGGATGGCGTATCTGGAAAGATAATAATTTTTCAAAAGATTTACTTGTACGTGGTTTTGGCGTTTTCCCCTACGTTTACAATAGCAACATTTTTGGAAAAAACTGCCGGTTGGAAGTTGGAACATGGAAAATGAAGGATATTTTATAAATCCGTATATGTGGCTTGGGTGCTAGTAATCCTTACTACGTATTAGTTGTAACAACCTTCGATGGCTTATTTTTGGGTTTTGCTACGAAATTAAAGCTCAATTTATGATTTTAGGCGATAGTTTTAAAAATTTAAGTGTGAACCATATACAGAGCTGTGAAGATTTAGATGTCTATTATGCAGAGTTGCGCAATAACATCCAAAAGCATATTTTTTTGATCAAGTAAGTTCGTCGGGATTTTTAATATTTTAATATGGTAAGTTTTGTTTAGGTTTGTTAATGAAATGCAAAAGACATATTCCTTTACTTTTATGGTACAATGTTTAACTGTGGCTCCAATGATTTGTACAGAAATGTATGCTTCTACCGAGAGGTAACAATAATTAGTAATAATTAGTAAAAAACGAAGATTAGGGTCAGGGTTAGGTTAGAGCTGTCGTAAAAAAATTAGTTTCGAAATTAGTAATAATGTAATCGCTTAATTGTATTTTTATAGTTCCAGTGTACCATTGAGGATAAGGTATGGATTTATGTGTGTTGCTTTAATAGTACAGTTTGCCTTTTATTGCATCCCAGGAAGTTTTGTTGTGGACGAAGTAAGCATATAAAAGACAGCCACACTTTGGGATATCTAAGTATAAAAACGACGATAACTCCAGAAACACAACTGATGTGTATGATTTATTCCAAATATTATCCTTCAAAGATATATGGCTACTACCCAAAAATACAACGATTGGTTGTCAAAGCTGTTGTCAAATAATTATTTGTTATTTGTATTGTATTTTTAAATGTCAAATTTACTTAAATGTCAAATAATAATGACAATGATTTTTGTGTTGGAGGTGGAAAACAAGACGTCACCGGCAGTAAGTTTCTTCACATCAATTCAGCGACTTAAGTTCATGCGATTTCTGACACTTGTAAATTCAGCTGCACACAAAAAAATAAATAATATAAAGTTAAAAAATAATTCAAACTAGCATAATTGAAAGTCACTGTGAGTTAAGAATTAGAATTCTTCAGTCTCAAGATCATCAGATATGTTTGATAACCAATCGTTGTACTATATAACTTGAAGAAAATAAATGTCATGATGAAGATTAATTTTTCAGGCATCAGCAATTTCCAATGGCATCTACAATTCGGAATGGTTTTCTATATATTTTCCGAAATTGCGAATGCCAATAGTATTTTTGATCCAAGCATCTCAGAGGGAATTAAAATTTACTGCGAATAATTTAATCCCAATTAATATAGATACTTTATTAAAAGTAAGTTACCATAATGCCGATTAAACGTATGCTTATAAATTATTGCTGTTAACCATGTTATTAATATTAACTAAATTTAATTTATAAATTCCGATTTTTGATTAATGTAAACAGTTAAAAAATGAAAACATAACCTAACTTATTGTCACAATTGCAGCGTTACTGATTCTTGTAATACTGTAATCGCTGATTAATAAGTAGTATATTTTATTTTTAGGTCGTGAAAGTTGCCTTTTCTGCAAATACTGTGTTAAAAAGCTTAAAGGAATAAATTATTAAATTATACATGCACATATATATTGGAGGTACCAAATAAAAATTGTTTGACTTGCATTAATTACTGATGCGAGGGTAATCAGTTGGTAACATTATAAATGCTTACAATTTATTCATAAAAATTCTGATTTATTTGATTGTAATTGCACAAACCGTGGATTATTATTAATACATAATAATATGTATGCACATTAGTTACTTATTAAAATAAATAACTGTCCATTCTTTTATAAAAAATGATAAATTCATGAAAATTTACATAGAAATTTTAATGTTGTGTTATTCTTTAACCTCAAGACCGCAAATGTTTTGCTTTTAAGTCATCGCCGTAAACCCGGAGACGGTGGAATTGAAACTATCAAAATAAAGTCAGAAGATGTAAAAAGTCATAATCGTTGGATTGTTTTATACAGTCTTTTGTTTCTAAAGCTATTTGACGTCCACATCAATGCTGTGTCCTGCAGATCTCTGAAATATCGCTTAAATATATCCTCAAGTTGTATAAGGCCGAAAATGTACCTATAAGATATCTCCGACTAACGATCGAAAAGCCGAATCGGGTGTGGACCATGCAATAGTTTCTAGGTTGATTTCTAACTGAGTAATTAATACGACACAATAAAATAATTTAGGAATAAACGTTTTAAGTTTTAACGATTAAAACACGTTGGTTTACCGAATATTTTTCCATAATAAATTTGCCACGTCTCTACTTCACGACTGCCAAATATGAACTGTCAAGACTAATGTTTACCAAAATGGCGGCAAAACAAAGTGGGGTTTTGTAGACTGCACCGATGGTTGAAGGTCACGTTATCCAGCATGTAGATTGCACCGGGTTCGGTTATGACCCAAAATAATCTTTTAATTGTTAAGCCCATAAGTAGTTTTGAAGTCATTAAGAACCCCATTAGGCAATTGGGGTACTTAATTTAGGACTACCTATATGATTTTTGGGTAGAGTTCGAATTACCGGACTCAAAATACACTTTTCCTATAGAAATGGCTTTACCAAACGAAAGAACACAAAAAACAAGCTCTTTAAGGTGAGGATCAATCTTGTCGGAGTTGTAATAAGGCCACAATTTACGCAATAATTTTATGCATTTTGATGACCGTCCGTGCAGATTTACCTAGCGGATCTACCTTGGGGCGGGGCCAACTAGAGCAGTGTTAGTAGGAGGCAGTCGCTCCCAGAGATCTGCCGCGTCAACTTTCAAACTTTTCGAGTTGGAGCCGCTTAGAATGTTTTAATGAGTTTTGACAGTGCAACCACCTCAGAAACAAATTCACACAAAAGTGATTATTGTACAGGGTTTCATACATATTTTTAAGCTGTACATTGTACTCCCATTAGTACTCTATAATCCAGGCTTACCACCATCGGTGCAATCTGCATATGACCATCGGTCACACCCAAAAAAAAAGTTTATTTCTGACCATGGTGCAGTCTTCATACGTCCAACAAAGTAGTACCTTCCCGGCGGACACCCTGTATTTAATAATTATATTTACAAAAATTAAAACCAAAGAATAGGTAAATTATAGTTTAACTAAAAGGAGCACAGGTTCGATAATCGATTAGAGAATTTTTGAATTTTTTGAAAATTTAAAAATTAAAGTTTCCATTGCGGCAGGGCCGTAATCCGGAAATGTCTTAACTTAAAGTGATGCAAAACAAGTTTCGTTATAAAGTACGTAATAATATCTCTACAAAAGATCCGATCTAGAAGTTTACAATGGCAAAATTGAAAGGCAGGATAGTAATGAAAGCTTCTTCACTATTAAAGGCATCTTTGAATTTCTAATTCACGAACAACACTCGATTTTAGTGCATCTTGATGTTCACCTCGAAGACGGTCGATGAATCCGTTTTCACCAGGAAATTTTGCAGGTAAACACTTCTAATTTATAGTTTTTCTTTTAATTCTGCTATTATGCCATTGCAAAGTTAAAAAACTTGGTTGAACAAGCAATGTTCTGAGTGAAAATGTGCAAATTTGACAATTTTTTAATCTTTATTTCAAATTTGCTTCTTCTGAACGACCTAAAAGAAACTCCATTTTATGTGAAATGGCAATTGGTCAAAGAGAATTGGGTAGCTAACAAATAAAATAATCACAAACGTGGGAATAAGCATTTGTATCACTGAAGAAAAGGGGCATCATATTGATGAAACTGTTCATCATATTGATGAAAAAAAATCAATTTTTCTCCGATGAACATATTCATCAATATAATGAATAAGTGTTCATCAATATTCTGTTTCATAAATAATATGAACACGTTCATCAATATGATGAACCAAAAATCGATGAATCGTTTTCATCAATATGATGAACATTTTCATCAATATGTTATCACTTTTTTTGAAAATTCGTATACTGCGGATGAACATGTACATAAATACGATGAACGTGTTCATTTATATGATAAATAAATTCATTGATTTGAAGTAGTAGATCATCATATTCATGATTGAATTTATATTTATGATGAACGTGTTCATCAATATGATGAATAAAATCATCGATTTGACGTACTCGATTATTATATTGACGATTGCATTCATGTTCATCAATATGATAAATAAATTCATTGATTTGAAGTAGTAGATTATCATATTTATGATTGCATTCATATTTATGATGAATTTCATTTGATGAATAGTGCTCAACAATATGATGCACCCTTATTTTTAGTGTGTGCTAAAGATACTTTTTTTTTTAAATTTTCTCTAGTAAATTGACCAAATTTTTTGAAGAAAAAAATTTGCTGACGAACACGAATATGTTGATGCAAGGTACACGACTAAAGGCTGTTTTATAAAAGATGAGCTATTCATATAACAAAAAATATGGGATGCAAAAGTAATGGTCGATTCATGAGTGGGGGGGGGGGGGGTAAATTAAAACATCCCTCTAATCAAATACTTTATTTAGCGTTGCCGATTATTGCAATTATTTCTTCCAATATAGATCTTCCCTTGCTCAGAAAAGGCAGTCGCCCGTTGATACTGTACCTTGTTCGGATATGATCTTTGACTTATGGAGAGATGATCGAATGATCAGCCCTTAAGCAAGAAGAGCTTCGCGAACAAATTGTAAATCTTCATGTGACTTCGCCACATACATGAAGAAACTCCAAGTAATCCAAAAGAAAAACATTTCAAAGCAATTTTAATTTTCTGCACTTAGCCGTAATGAAACTAAAACAATTAAATTTAAGAATTTTATTTTTAATTATTTATTTCATATTTAATTAATTAATTTTAATTTTTTTTTAAATTGTTATTCAAACTTTTTTTATTAATTTCTGCCAAATAATGCAGATTTCATTCGAAAACAAAGCCAGGCGTAATTCGGGAAGAAATACTACAGTATTTACAAACGATCGTAATGTTTAGTTCCAGAAACGTAACCAGATGTGTTTCGTGGAATTATAGTACACATTCCTGGCGTAGTAATATTTTTCATTCAAAATGCAACCACAGTGCTTCTATTACTGTAATGTCATTGGTAGAGAGCGAGAATCCATTTTGTGCACCGACAGATGAATAATCTCAAACTGCGAAATATCACTTGGAACTTTTAGAAGTAAATTTCAGCAAATTCGAATTTAATCAATAAATTAATTGATTTTAGTTGTAATTTTTAAATTTTGACATTTGGTAACTATATTGAAATGTGGTATGAAGCTTGAATTATTTAATTAAAATTGATAGATTGTACTATTATTTTCAAGAAGATTGAAATTTTCTTCGCGGTTTTGTAAATGAATTTTAAAGTTTTTTTAAATAATATTTTCTTTGTGGAAAACGAATTTTAAATTAAACTTTCATGTTGATGATTTACATAGGTGTTTTAATTTGAATGGAACGTTTCATCCCTATCAGAATTAGGAAGTTATTAAATTATCAACAGAAATGTAAAATCATAGGTTGTAATAAAGTTGTAGGAAGACTGGTATTAATCCCCAAAGAACAAAAGATATCTTTTAGATAGCTTTGTTAAGGGGAAAAATTTAAAAAAATCCAGTTTTTTTATTTTTGATATAAACCCTGTATCTTTTAAACAAAACTACTTAGAAAAAACTAACGGTCCAATTCGGATAGAAAATTTAAAAGGCTATAACTTTAGTCTACTAAATTTTTTTAGAAAATCAACTCATTTTACGGAAATTCCCAAAATAATGAACATGGTCGGTACAAAAAATATAAAAACATAAAGGGTGTCTTCGTGGTGATAGAAAACACTTTTGTTTTAGTTCAAACCCTTGAGAGGTACCCTTTTAAAGTAATTTTTTGAATTTCTGCCTTCAAACGACTATAGCACCGTAACTATTAATTTTATGATATTAACGAATTAGTAATTTTTTAAAGATAATTTATTTATGTACAAACTGGTTTATAACTTCTTATCGTCTAGAATTAACGGATTTCGAGTTATCAATTAAATTAAGAAAAGAAATGTATAAAAATTGCAAGTTTTATTTTTTGTTATTCTTGGGAATTCTGTATTTTTTAAACAAAACTACTTGCTAAAAAACTAACAACACAATTTGGATAGCAAATTTAACGGGCTATAATTTTAGTTTAGTCACATTTTTGGAAAATCAACCCATTTACAAAAATCCCAAAATAATGAACAAGGTCGGTACAAAAAGATATTAAAAATTCAAAAAAATTTATTTTAAAATTTTCAAAATGAATATCCTTATTTTATAGCACACAAACGTGTTTTTTTTAAAGGTGTATAACATGAACAGTATTATTTATAATGGCACGTTTTTTCATTAATTTCCGCCACATCTAGCTGTCGATCAAATTCAAATTTTTATAATCTCCTGAATTTAGAAGTATATTTTTTGTACCACCTGATTCATTATTTTGGGATTTTCTGTGAATTGGGTTGATTTTAAATTTCTTTAGTAAACTAAAGTTATAGTCAGCATCTACCTGAGCAGTGGCAACATACAATACATGCAAATGGTGATTATTTTGCAGAATAAATGCGATTTAATTAAAATTTACAGACTTTGATTTAGTCTTTGTAAAATCGGACATTTCATATGTACGTAACTACCTGAACTAAATATGTACATTTTTATATCTTTGGACCAGTCTCAAGGATACTACACAAAAATTATTGACCTTCGCTTTAAAAATTTTAGAAGTATCTACTATATATTATACACAATATATTAATTTGGTGTATAGTTGTAATCGACAATAGTTAAATAACAGTGTATTTGTATTCGAATCATCTTTGTTTTTCGTACTCCTGTTTAGTTTTCTAGAAAATTACAATTGTAGGTCGATACAACAGTTTAATTATTTTTTTAAATGCTGCTTTAAGTTAAAAAATTCAAAATTTGTTCATTAATATACTTTTTGATAATAATCTTGCCAAATATTAATTTACAGATTAAAAATTAATTAATCATGATGAAATTATATTTTTACAGATATCATAAAATCATTGCCAGCTGCAGTTTATTTTTCAAGGACTATTTTAAATATTGCTGCGATGGTACGTCCGTTGTCGAAAGAATTACAAAAAATAGCTGTAGAAGAGCTGAACGAAAACCCGGAAAGACTCGAAGAAGATATACAACATATTCAAGAATGGATTAAGCAGCAGCCTCATTTAAATGCACCAACCGGTAATATTAAAATTTTTTGTCTTTTCTTCTGAAAATAATTTAATTAAAATTCTAATCGAAAAAAAGTAATTGCTTCATTACTAAAATTACAGATAAGCAATGGGTTTTGTCATTTCTACGTGGAAGCAAGTTTAGCCTACAGAGAACAAAAGAAAAACTCGATTATTTTTATACTTTCAAAAGTTTAATGCCCGAAATATTGCTCATAAGAGATATTTATTCAACAGAAATGCAAACAATTTTAAAGGCGGGGTAGTATATTTTTAAATTAAATTAAAGAATGTATTTGATAATTATTTTCAATTTAGTTTTATTGTTCAGTTTACCTGTTAATTTTTAAAATTTTAATTTAATAGTGATAACAAATGTAGGCTAAGTTAAAAATATTATTTTAGAGTGGTACTTCCTTTGCCATACACTGAAAATCATCAAGGACCAAGAATAATATTAGTACGTTTTCAAAATTTAAATAAAGACATCACAAATGTAGAAAATTTGACTGCCTTCTTTTATATGATTTTGAGTATTCTAGTCGTCGAAGATGATAATTCAATTATAGCTGGAGTTTTATTTTGGTTGGATTTGTCACATTTCCCTTACGGTTTTATATTTCAACTAACTCCAATTTATTTGAAACACTGTTTGCAATTACTGCAAAATGCGTCTCTTTTCGAGTTAAAGGAGTTCATGGGTCCGGATCTTTCTCAGTGGCTGAAAAAATAGTACTCTTAATGAAAGGATATTTAAAGCCAAAACTAAAGAACAGGGTGAGTAGTATCATTTATGTGATTATAGGTTGGAAATACAGTGATGTCCCGCTACAATGAACTTGGTTATAGAGAACCGAATTAGTCGGTCGTTGTAACCAGACACTACTGTAATTAATAATTATATTTAAGTTTTGTTATGTTACAGATTGTATATATTATATTTTTAGATATTTCTCTACAGTGAGAACAATTTCAAAAACATACACCAGTCAATACCTAAAAGCTATATGCCGAAAGAGTATGGAGGAGAAAATAGCACCTAGAAGAAATTACAGGTAACGGGAATTTTGTCATCACATATTTTACATTTCTAGGCTTTCGGGAGATTCATGGGCCTATTGGTATGAGCTTGTCGTCTGTCTTCCTGTTTCTGCCTCATTCCACTATGTCTGCCATTTCTGGTAGTCTTTTTTTTTCCAGTTCCAGTTCTGTGCTTTCGATAGTACCAAGGCTTGCATTAACCTTTGCAGTACTGCAGATGAAGTTACCTCCCAGCCGCATTTCTCAATGTTTCTTCTCCTTCATTTTTCTCTCTCCAGATTTGCTATTGGTTATTTGTGGGATTACTACTACTTGAAAAACAGATTTTAGGTGTTGTTTTCTGTCGCTTGTGGTTTTGACAAGTTTTATCCTGCCTGATGCAAATTACCATCCATCTGATTTTTGCGTAGCTGTTCTTGGTCAGGTGTTAGGATTGTTTCCTCACTATTTGAGCAAGTGTCCCAATTGTTGGTTCGTTTTGAACATTATCACCAAGTAAAGCCTCGTGAAGTTTCGTGATATTTGTAGACCAAACATGAGTTCTACAACGCGCTGCTTTCGGAAGTTGCTCCAGCTTTAAAATACTCGAAGGAGGTGTCAGTGGAATTTGCTAGCATATTGATTGCAGAACCTAACCTGACCATCCCCCTTGTGCTTTTAACAATCATGGTAATATTAAGATAAATTTCAGATTATTGGATAGAAAACGTGGAAAGTCATTCCACGTTGTTTGCAGAAATGAACCAACACATTACAAATGAAGCAATGCGACCAGAAAAATCAGCATTGTTTGATGAGTTTATAGGAATGGATGGGTCTTTTAGGAAACTGAATTTGGATTGAACGATGTTATATAGTAGTAGGTGTAATTTTGAAATTAATTAAAAAGGCGTTTTATGCATATTAAAATAATTATTGTTAAATATTATGATAGAAAATGTATATTTTGTTGATGAATAATGAATCGGCCATTTAAAAGTCTATCCATATCTCCATTGACAATTCCGATGATATTTTAAAGAATTAAAAAGTTTCAAGTTAAAGATCAAACTAAATTAAGATTTTAATTATTATATTTTGAAAATAAGTGTACAACATAATTATGAGAGTAATTATACAATGACGTTATTTATACTTGTGGTTAAGTAAAAATATAATAAAAAAAACTTGAAATATTAATTTTATGGTTTTATCTTTCGAATAGAGCAATGAATATTTATAAAATTACATGAATTTACCCATTGTTATTCCATTTTTTAAATACTGATAATAATTTTGATTGACAATTATAAAGTGTACGTTTTTTTAATTTTAATTTAATAAATTATCAATTTTATTTATTTTGTTTTTGGTTGAAAAACTGAATAAAGTGTTTTTCACAGGTTTCTTTTGAAACCAGCTTAATTCCATTGAGATAGTTCTGCAGAGATCGGAACAAGTAATACTCGGAGGGTGCTATGTCTTGACTATACGGTGGATGCATCAAAACTTCCCAACCAAGCTATCACAATTTTTGATGGGTCATCAAAGAAGTGTAAGGTCGAATGTTGTCGGAACGGAAGACAATACCTTTTCTATTAATTTTCTTTCAATAATTTCTCTAGTTGTCTACAGTAGAGTTGAGAATCAATCCTCTGACCAACTGAAAATAGCCACCAAATGAAATTTTTTTATAATTTTGGTAATTTTAAAGTACACAAAAATATTTAATCTTGGAATAAAAATGTTACAGTTATAATTTTGAAAATCCAGTTTTTTGAAATTGTATATATATACGTACATAGACATAATATGGATTGGAGACCGTGAGTCCGGCCCTGTGTAGTGTTTACAAGTAGTAAGGCGATAATTTACGTATGTAAGCCTAGAAGGAATACAGAGTTCATAACCAGATAAAATTCGTTTTCTCTAGTAAGAGGACTTGATGTAACTGTGGTAGTGTTGGAAACATCAGGAGGATCAACAAAAGAAAAACCAGGAGCGCTGTAGGTTAGTAATGTAATGCCAGTTGCCTAAGCATAGGAGTATATAATTACAATTAAATTAACTCATGAATAACAACATCCATACATACAGAAACCGCTTGAGTAGCATGGGAACACTTACAGCAAGAGAACAAGAACTGAAGAACTAGCAGAGGGAGTGGAGACATTTTAAAAAAAAACAAGATTTTAACGCGTTCTTTCCTGTAGAAAAATAAGAAGGAAACAAAAAAAAAACTGAGAACCAACCAGGATTCTCCGACAATAAGTTTGAAATAAAAGATATAAAAGCTAAGATAGAGGATAACAAAAATTAAGTAATGGGATTTACAGATGGATATACAATGGAAACGAAAAGACAAGAAATGATGAGCGAGTTTGAGGGGATGAACGAAAGAATCATAAAGCAGGAAGCAGTAACAAAGTTGGAGGAAAAAGAAAAAGAAGAAACAATGTAGTCATCACCGGGGAATTCGCAAACAAAATAGCAACAAGAGAAAAAGTCGAGAATTCCTGCAGAAAAAACTTACAGTACAAACAAAAAGCTCTAGGAAGGGAAATTGTGGTACCGAATTATTATTAATTTATTGCGAAAAATATAAGTGTTACAGTCTGTTTAAACGTGTGGAAAAACTGAACAATTTTTATAATAAAATTCATTCAGATATAAATTATTAAAACAATTTCCAAAACGCACCTGAAAAATCAAAAAAACTTGGAGGAAATAAAAATACGTGTAATACTAAAAAGATTTAAAATTAAAATTTTTATAAACGCCCTGCCCTCGTGGTGTTTTGAAATTTTTTCTAAAAGAAAGCTATACTATTGAAGTGTGAAAAATATTTACCATTAAATTATAAATTATAAAAATAAATAATTTAAATCTAAAATTAAATATCAATGACTTTTTAATCTTAAAGGTTTTATTTCAATTTTCAAGTTTTTAATCTCTTACGCCTGATATTAACGTATTTAATGAGTTTTTTAATTAACTGGCCAATAGAAAACGTGTATTTTAAATAAAATAAAGCATAATACGTATTTATTGCTCGTTTTTTTCTTCTTCTTCTCAATATTTATTGCAACTTTAATAAAGTTATTTAAAATAATTCAAAGTATAATTTTCAAGTTCCAAATCAAAATATTTTATTTATTTTAATTCAATATTAATTTTTTTAACTATGAATTGAAATTGAACTAAACTATGAACTAAATCGGTTGTTCGAAACAATAAAAAAAATACTCTAAATAAACTATATAATTTCTATTTATTTTGTCTAATATTTTTTATTAAAACCATTAAATTTAATTCGATAAACTCAAGAATGGCGTATATTTTAAAAATCAACAAATTTATTTAAATATTTCATCAAAAAAAAAAATTGGTGAAATATCTACTTTGAAATTAAATTTCTAATAATCACAGAATGTTACTGATTGAATGATTTTTTGAAATGACTATTTAAGCTGAAATTGGTTGTTTGAAACTTATAAATATTCTAATTACATAAAACTTTAAATAAAATATATAATTTCAATTTATTTAATTTATATTAGACGAAAACGCAAATTTTTTTTTTCTGTGGGGTATACCGAAAATATTTAATTCTTTTGAAGTGTTTATTTGAAATTAAAGAAAATGAGAAGAAAAAAATAAGTAAATGTTACACCTCACTTGGTATCAGATACAAATTGAGTTAAAAAAGAAGGACTGTTCTTCAATCTATTTGCATTGAAAAATAATAATAAAATGAACAGTAAAATTATGTTACGTGATATAATCAATTAAACCAAATCAATTTTAATTAATCAAACAAAAAATAAATAAGATAAAAAAGAAAATTTTTAAATAATTTTTTATGAAGCAAAATTACTTAATTTTGAGTTTCATGTGAAGCAGACGATTTCTTCTAATCACAGTATCTGTTTTATTTCGGATCTTCTTTTGTACTCCTGGATATTCCAAAATATACAAAATTTCAAAACTTGAAGTGTTGCTCGTCGTTTTATTGGAATCAATCCTTTTTGAAAAAAGCGTCTATTTGCTACATCCTGGAAAATAAGTCAAAATAGGTATATAACAAAAGTACGATTTTGATTACTTGTTGTTTTTGATTCTTCAGCCTTGTACTGTGTAGATTAACCTTTTTTAATTAAATTTTTGTTTGCCACTTAGCGTTGTCCTTCCATCAATAAGACTTTGCAAGAAAAGTTTTCTTAACTCGAGAGTGAATTTTGAGATTAGATCTGGAAGACACTGAATGGTACACAGTTTTTATAAAATATAACTTTATTTGCTATAATTTTAATCAAGTATTATTGTTAAAATTGACAAGCGTAATTTCAGTTTAATATATTATTAATTTTTGTTTAAAAAAGAGGACTTATTTTGATGGTTTTTCTCCACCTTACATTGCTTTTATCGTAAAATACTAGCTATTAACATAATAACTAATGTAGTTTTTTTTAGAACAATTTATAATTTTACAATAACAAGACGATCAAATTAATAAAAGAAGTAATCATGTACTATGTGTGTATGGTCCAGTTTCAAGGATACTACACAAAAACTATTAACCTTTGTATTAAAAATCTTAGAAAGTATCTATATATTTAATATACACAATATATTAATTTAGTACCTAGTTTTAATCGACAAAAGTTAAATAACAGTGTATTCGTATTCGAACCATCTTCATTCTTCATACTTCAGTTTCGTTTTCTTCAAAATTGCAATTGTAGGTAGATACGACAGTTCAATTATTTTTAAAATGCGCTTTAACTTAAAAAATTCAAAATTTCTTAAAAAATATACTTTTCGATAAACATCCTGCCAAATATTAATTTACAGATTAAAAATTAATCAATCATGATGAAATTATATTTTTACAGATATCAAACAAAATCATTGCCAGCTGCAGTTCACTTTTCAAGGACTATTTTAAATATTGCCACGATGGTACGCCCGTTGTCAAAAGAATTACAAAAAATAGCTGTAGAAGAGCTGAACGAAAACCCGGAAAGAATAGAAGAAGATATACAACATATTCAAGAATGGATTAAGCAGCAGCCTCATTTAAATGCACCAACCGGTAATAGTAAAATTTTTGTCCCCCTTTTATCTGAAAATAATTTAATTACAATTCTAATCGAAAAAAAGTAATTGCTTCGCTACTAAAATTACAGATAAACAATGGATTTTGTCATTTCTTCGTGGAAGCAAATTTAGCCTACAGAAAACAAAAGAAAAATTTGATAATTATTACACTTGGAAAAATTTATGGCCCGAAATAATGAAAGTAAGAGATATTTATTCAACAGAAACGCAAGCGATTTTGAAGGCAGGGTAGTATTATTGTATGTTTTTTTAAATTCAATTAACAAATTGATTTGAAAGTTTCTTTGTTTTATTGTTTAGTTAAATTTTAATTTAACATTATTTTAGGGTGATACTTCCTTTGCCATATACTGAAAATCATCAAGGACCTAGAATAATATTAATCCGTTTTCAAAATTTAAATAAAGACATCACAAATGTAGAAAATCTAACTGCCTTCGGTTACATGATGTTGAATATTCTAGTCGCCGAAGATGATAATTCAATTGTAGCTGGAGTTATATTTTGGTTTGATTTGTCAGATTTCCCTTACAGTTGGATATTTCAATTTACTCCAATTTATTTGAAACAATGTTTGCAATTACTGCAAAATGCGTCTATTTTACGAGTTAAAGGAGTTCATGGGTCCGGATCTGCGTCAGTGGCCGAAAAATCGTACTCTTAATGAAAGGATATTTAAAGCCAAAACTAAAGAACAGGGTGCGTAGTATCATTTATGTGATTATAGGTTGGAAATACAGTGGTTTCCCACTACAATGAATTTGGTTATAACAAACTGTTGTTATAGAGAACCAAATTAGTCGGTCGTTGTAACCAGACACTACTGTAATTAATAATTATATTTAAGTTTTGTTATGTTACAGATTGTAATATATTATATTTTTAGATATTTCTCTACAGTGAGAACAATTTCAAAAACATACACCAGTCTATACCAAAAAGCTATATGCCCAAAGAATATGGAGGAGAAAATAGCACCCTAGAAGAAATTACAGGTAACGGGAATTTTGTCATCACATATTTTACATTTCTAGGTTTTCGGGAGATTCATGGGTCTATTGGGTATGAGCTTGTCTTCTGTCTTCCTGTTTCTGCCTCATCCCACTATGTCTGCCATCTCAGTTAGTCTTATTTTTTCCAGTTCCAGTTCTGTGCTTTCGATAGTACCAAGTCTTGCATTAACCTCTGCAGTACTGCAGATGAAGTTACCTCCCAGCCGTTTTTTTCAATGTTTCTTCTCCTTCATTTTCTCTCTCCAGATTTTCTATTGGTTATTTGTGGAATTACATACTACTACTTGAAAAACAGATTTTGTGTGTTGTTTTTTGTCGCTTGTGGTTTTAACAAGTTTTATCCTGCCTGATGCAAATTACCACCAATCTGATCTTTGCGTAGCTGTTGTTGGTCAGGCGTTAGCATTGTTTCCTCACTATTGTTCGTTTTGAACACTATCTTCAAGTAAAGCATTGTGAAGGCCCGTGATATTTGTAGTCCAAACATGAGTTCTACAATGCGCTGCCTTAGTTCTGATCGCTGGTTTTAGAGCGCTCTTTTGTAAATTGTTCCAGCATTAAAACACTCAAAGGAAGTGTCAGTGGAATTTGCTAACATATTGATTGCAGAACCTAACTTGACTATCCGCCCTTGTGCTTTTAACAATAATGGTAATAGTAATATAAATTTCAGATTATTGGATAAAAAAAGTGGAAAGTCATTCCACGTTGTTTGCAGAAATGAACCAACACAATACAATTGAAGCAATGCGACCAGAAAAATCAGCATTGTTTGATGAGTTTATAGGAATTGATGGATCTTTTAGGAAACTGAATTTGGATTGAACGATGTTATGTTCATATATTGTTATGTTATGTTATATATTGTTAATAGTAGGTGTAATTTTGAATTTATTAAAAAAACGTTTTATGCATAATAAAATAATTATTGTTAAATATTGTTATAGAAAATGTATATGCAAATATTACGTAATGCACAAATCTTTGAGAGAAGAACCTTTTTATAACTTGAAAATTAAACATTGTGTTTAATGAGTAAATAATTTGATTACAAATCGATGTTCATAATGCAAATTAAAAATAATGATGTAATTTATATTTTCCTATCCTTTTCGTTGCAGTATTAACCAAAACAATTAAATAATTTTATGGTAAAAAGCCGACAAACAATTAACAATAAAAAATTAACCTTGACTACTTAATAAGATATACAAAAAGATCGGAAAGTTTTATCGAAAGAAAAGAAATGAGATTGAAGTTGCAACAAATTCGATAAAAAATATTAGAAATAATCTTATTATTTCTTATTTTCATTAATCTTATTTTTCTAAACGTTTTTTTCTACTATTGACTATGCTTTAAAGAAACTTTTGCAAAGATTAATTCTCATTTACTCATTTTGAAAGGGGGGTGCATTAAATTGCTCTACTGCTATTATAGGTGTAATTTAAAAAAATTTACCTGTCTGTAACTACGTCGGCAAGTAATTACGTCAAAAATTGAGCACGCAGGTAATTATCTCCTTCGTATCATGGAGAGTGAGTTTAAACATTAAAGTCAAACTATTTTTGTTTGACTTTAATGTTGAATTGTGTTTGAAACAATAAAAACCGGAGCTGAATTGCATCATAAATATTATGAACTGGAACAAATATTTTTGATTTTACTATTGAAATTTTAGATACCCTCCTTCTCCGGAACGTTCAATGGTAACAAATTAAAGACCCCCGCTCACTTATCATATTTTAAAATTATATGAAAAAATACTCGAGCACAATTTTTTTACAAATCCCAAAAATTAAATTTTTATGCGGACCCCGAAATTCTTCTTTTCTTCTTCTCAGCCGTTTTTGCCCACTGCTAGACATAGGCCTCTACTAATTTCTTCCAAGCCTCTCTATCTTTAGCCATTTGGTACCATTGTCTTCCAGTCATTTGTTTTATATCATCAAGCCATCTTTTTTGTGGTCTACCTACACTTCGTTTTGTTAGTCTTGGGCGCCACTGGGAAATGCGAATTGGCCACTCTTCGTATGATTTTCTTGCTACATGTCCCACCCAACTCCACTTCAGATTTGCTATTCTTCTGACTACGTCTGTCACTTTTGTTGTTTTCTTATTTCCGAATTTCTGATCCTATCTCTCAAGCTAACTCCTAGCATAGCCCTTTCCATCGCTCGTTGTGCAATACGTAGCCTGTTCACGCTTTTCTCTGTTAACGCCATCGTCTCAACACCATATGTCATCACTGGTAGAACACACAAGTCAAAAGTTTTTGTTTTTAAACAAGTTGGTATTTCTTTGTTCTTCAGAATCCACCCCAGCTTTCCAAATGCTGCCCATCCTATTCTAATTCTTCTTGTTACTTCGGCAGTTTGGTTTTGTTTTCCTAATTTTATGAGATGTCCTAGGTATATGTATTCTTCCACCTTTTCTATTTTTTGGTGGTTAATAGAGTATTGTTTGTTGCTTTCGGTCATAACCTTTGTCTTTTTATATTCACTTCTAAGCCGATGTTTTGTACCCCGAATACCCCGAAATTGGCTAATCCAATTAGCCATTTTCCTCTTGCCACATTTTGTGACTCTCTGATGATGATTGTGACTCTCTCCCAGAGGCAAGGAAATGCCAAGGACGTTCTTTATAGACGATTCCTTAAACGCAAGACAGTAACCAAAACGGGGTGGGGGATACCTTCAGTACCCAATAGAATTTCTACAAAAACTAATGCGGTATCATAAATCTTCTGTATAATTTTTAAAACTTTAATGTTCAGTATTTTGTTCTCCTCATACTTTCGGAGCCATTCAGCTTATTTATTTTTCATCAGAAGTAAATTCAAACCGGGGGCCTGGGAGGTGTAGAGGATGAATTCCCCATAATAATACGTCATCGTTCTCAAGAAAACCAAAGCTCTATAATAAACCCTACTCATAATATGTAAACATTGAATGTTTTTCTTTTCCACAGTGAAGCACTAGAGGGTGTTCCACACCCCCCAGACCCCCCGGAGTGTACAGTTTATTTTTTATTAGAAATAAATTAAAGATATCAGAATTCCCGATCTTGTAAAAATCGGTAGAAAAACTAATTAATCCTAACTTTAACAAGTCACACTGAAGTAACTAATGTCATAATTAGCCCATATTATAAACCAAAGTTGTTAAGACCGGGGGTCTGAAGGTGTGGAGCACCCCCCAGGTACACTCAAACTGTGTTAGATAAATTTGCAAACTTATGGTCTTTAGTATTAAGCGATTAATAGTGAAAGTTTTAGCACACGGAATATAAAGCAATGACCAAAATCTGGGAGAGGGATTATGAATTGTCCCCATTATAATATAATAATCGTTCTCAAGAAAACCAACGCGCTATAATAAACCCTACTCATAATCTGTAAACATTGAAGGTTTTGCCTTGAAACAGTAGGCACTGGAGGTGTTCCACACCCCAGACCCCCGGTTTGTACAGTTTATTTTTATTACAAATAAATTAAAGATAGCATAACCGATCTAGAAAAATCTGTAGAAAAACTAATTTATTAATCCTAACTTTAACAAGTCACACACAAGTAACTAATATCCAAAATAGTCCAAATCATAAATTAAAGTTTTAGTAACCGGGGGTCTGGGGTGTGGAGCACCCCCAGGAACACCTAAACTGTGATAGATAAATTTGTAAACTTATGGTCATCGGTATTAAGCGATTAATAGTGAATGTTTTTAGCACAAGGAATATAAAGTAGTGACCGAGATTCTGGGGAGAGAATTATGAATTCCCCATTATAATATGTCATCGTTCTCAAGAAAACCAAAGTGCTATAATAAACCCTACTCATAATCTGTAAACATTGAATGTTTTATTTTCAACAGTAAGGCACTGGAGGGTGTTCCACACCCCAGACCCCAGTTTGTACAGTTTATTTTTATTAGAAATAAATTAAAGATATCAGCATAACCGATTTTGAAAAATCTGTAGAAACATTAATTAATCTAACTTTAATAAGTCACACTCAAGTAACTAATATCCCAATTAGCCCATATTATAAACTAAAGTTGTAGAGACCGGGGGTCTGGGGTGTGGAGCACCTTCCAGGCACATTTCAAGTAAAAGATAGTGACCGGAAAGTATACATTTGATGTTGTTTTATGAAGTTTCGCTGTGAATGACATAATACTGAAGGCAACAAGTTACAAATATATTTATTACAATTTGAGTGTGGCTGGGGTGCTCCACACCTCCAGACCCCAGTCTTGACGTTGCCCTTACTGTACTTAGTCTGGATTATTGAAATTTTAATAATTTTTTATTTACAATTTTAATAATTTTTTATTATTTATTTTAAATTATATTAATAATTTAATCATGTCATACTTTCTAATCCTCTGTCACTCATTTACAGTCAAAACAATACTTATTTCTTGGGAATCTAGATTAATAAAATGATTTGCTTTCCTAAATTTGAGAGTTAAAATTTAAATAAGTAAACCCAATAGCCAAACTTATAAGCTAAGTTCTAGAGACCGGGGTTTGGGAGGTGTGGAGCACCCTCCAGATATATTTCAATGAAAATATATATATTTTAAACTTATGGCTTGAAATATTAGGTGATTCGTAGAGAAACTTTTAAACAAACATAAGAAGCAAGGATCAGGGTGAGTATAAATACTCCCCAGTATATGCCATCTATTCCAAGAAATATTATGAAACTTCAGCATAATTGATAAATATGTATTTAGAGACTTTTATCAGTATTTCATTAGAAAATACTGATCTTAAAACGACTTGACAAATTCACTTCATTTTTAAGGAAATATATAAAGCAACTTAGGGTCTCAACAAAATATTTTATATTTTTATGTTTACAGAATAGGTATGTATTTTGTGATCCATTATGTAGTTTTATCAACTTTTGTCTAAAATAGATATTTCGACGTAAAATGCATATTTCTTGAAATAACAAAATATAATACAAATATATACATAATAAACACAATAAATAATACAGGAAACACCGCCACATTGTTTTACATTATTTTAAAGGATTTGAAGTAAATCCGTCAAACTGTTTTTAAGATTAGTATTTTCTAGTGAAACATTTCAAAAGTCCACTCTTAATGTTCTGATTTTTTATTTAAGAGCACGGGGGAAGGGAGGGGTGTAAAGCCTATCCTTCTCCCAAATGCAGACTACGGTAGCAGTTGTTTTCTATAAAACAAATTTTTTGTGTACACAGGGGGGTGTTCCAGGTCTGTACAGTTAATTAAAAAAAATTGAATATATTAGTATATCTGCTTGCTAATTGACGATATCGATTTTAGTTATTTTTGCGATAGAATCAATAAATAAAAGAAAATATTTTATTGGAAATATACAACTGGGAATCGAACCTACAACCCTGCTAAATTTTTTAGAAATAGAATGCTGAGGCCGTATTATAAAGTCGAATAAATACGGAGTTACAGTGTGGTCCGATTTATCATATTTCTCTTTTAGTGTTTTATTTCAAATAATGCCAACTGATTTGAAAAATGCTACTGAATTTGCCCGAAAGGCATGAAATTTACATTTCAGGATTTCTCAAATTGTGAAATTGTGACGTTAATGAAAGGCCAACTTTTGACATCACAATTTTCATTCAATTCACATTGCAGTGAAAAATGATAATGTCACTATTAACTTGTCAATTGCTTCACCCTGGAGATGGAGTTAACCACAGTAGTTAGAGAATAGGATTGTTGTAATTAAATGAGAGAGGGCTAAGGGGTACAAGTATTAACTCGTATGAACTTTCTCACAATTTGGATTTACTAGCTACAATAATTCAGCTAGCATTTAGTTTTATTATTTGCTTATTTAAGAAATGGGGCGGGAAATTTAAAAGGCAGTTGCAATATTACATCTACGAATGTTATATTTGGTATAATAAGCAAATGATCAAACAAACTACACTACATATTTTAATAAATTATTTCTATTATTAATTTAACTATTCTCTTTGAGAATTACATGTCCGTGCAGAAAAGTAACTTCTAGGGTGACCCATTAAACCATTGGGATTCAAATACGTGCAATAACCTTTTTCTTGAGATTACAACAAAATAATTTGCAATGCTGTGGATATAAGTGTTATTGTGGCCGCTATAATCTGCAACATTTAAATATTTCAATTTATTACAAAAATTCTCAGTGAACATACCTCTGCGTATAGCGGTAAGTTTATTGTTATTATGCCATATCCATTAAGCGTCATTTTTTTAGAAATCAATATTGTAATAAAATGTTCAATCTGTATACAAAAAAAATTAAGGTTGATTTAGTTTTTTAAGAAAAAAAAAAGCTTTAAACCTGAATGGCTTCTTCTTGATTGAATTTGTTGATAGGATATTTATATAAAAACGACACCAGGTCTTCGTTCTAAAAATTAAAATTAAAAAAAAAAAGCAAGCATTTTTACACATTTAACGTTCAAATTTTGTAGCAATAAAAATGCAAGTTTGTGTTGTTCTATTATTTTTTTTAATTAGTGGATTTGCTGGAATCGACGGACGGTTTAAGCCCATTAAATGGATTAAATTTTATCGCAAAGCTTGCTGATGAAAATTATTAAAATGTGAACATGTGTTGATGTGTGTTGAAACAGCAATGCACACAGTGGGAGGGCTAAGGTGGAACTTTCTCATTTCTGAAGCAAGGTTTTTCAAGTATTTTTTCAACTACACATTTAATAAATTAAAAAACGTGAAAACTTTTACTTACTATGTTTTCTGTTTTTGTTGTTATCCAAGAAGCAGCCAATATAAATGAAAATACCAAGTGTAACTTAACAATTACAATGGCAATAGGCCAAGTAAACAAGTTGTTTATATCTTTAATTGCTATTAAAATAAGGTAAAGTATATGACACATTTGGATGAAAATGGCAAAAATTGCCCATAATAGTAAATTTGGATTCAGATATGTGTTAAACAAACCATGTAAAGCAATTATTTTAAAATGCAGCCGAGTGTAGGGGGCAATTGAATTTGATGTCCTACGTAGTTCGCGTTTCAAATGACGCTGATACTTTTTTGAAACGATATACACGAGCTTGTAAAAATGATAAAAGATTATTATAATTAATAGTGAATTAAACATAGAAATTAATATTCCAATTTTTTCTAAATAATCTATAGCTGAATTTTTAATTGAACCAAATAACAAAACAGCAAATAAGGATATACCAAGAAATAAAATCAATAAAGTATGAATTATACTGGTCCTTACTGTGGCAATCGCATTGGTAGATATTAACTCAATGAATTTAGTTTCCTTGAAATCTTCTAAAATATCTTGAAAATACTCACAGCTATTTTGTACCATTTTCAATCGAAGAAGTAAAAATACTATAGTTAATGTCAAAAGGAGACATAAAAGAAATTCTGAAATTTTATTCAAAATCACTTCAATACTTTCGGAATTTTTGAAGTAGTGATTTATTTGCACGCCACAAGAAACAGTGGAGAGAAACAAAGTTGTTACACAAAATAAAGCGGGATAAATGATACTTATGCTGTTGATTGATCGAAATTTTAATATACTTCTACCATGGTTGCAAATGGGCCAAGGAAGTGGCAAACCCATCATTGCAGAAAATTTAAACAGAAAACCGACAGCACAAGAAATACAGTTTGCACGATACATTTCTATTACTGTTTTCTGTCAATGTACATTAGCAACTACCTTCTTTATTATTACAATGCCAGGTAATATTTACACAAAAATATTAAATATATATAAAAGTATATAGGTATATTTAAGGGTGTTTAAACATCAAGCAATGTTGTTTACAATCTATCAGAGTCAATAACTAATAACATCCTTTGTATTAAATTATAAAAACCAGAAATATTAGAATATTTTCGGTATAATATTATGTTGCTGGTAAATATTACTTATCTTATGTGATTGTAGGATTAAGGCTAACCAAGGTGCACCTATTTCTATTATTTATGCTTTGTTTTTTACATTTTAAGAAGAGTTTTTATTTTTGTAAATATAATTACTAAATATATTCCTAGGTTATTTTATTGCGTCGTATTAATTACTGAATTGTAAATCAACCTAGAAACTATTGCATGGTCCACGTCCGACTAAGTTCTCCGATCGTTAGCCAGAGATATTTTGTACGCTTTCAGCTTGTTACACATGTTGTAGTCTTCTAGGTAACAGGTACCATCAAAGTATCCTGTAGAACGTTTAAAAACAACACCAAGAATAGAATTTTTGTTTGTGGAAACCTAATAATTTATTACGAGTTTAATAACGGAAAACAAACTTGAGATTTTTTTAAAGTAAAAATAATCGATACCTTTAGAGGCTATAAATTATTCCAATTGACAAAATATTTAATTTTATAAATTTAAAAGCTTTGCATAATTAATTGAATATTAATATTATTATAATATTACTATATAAATAAACTAATAACTTTTGAATCAATTTTTAATGTAAAGCATTTTCTTAAAAATAACTTTAATGTGTCGCAAACCTGCGAAAAGACAAGGCTTCTTATAATGGAAGAATATAAGAAAGAAATAATCCAGTTTCCTTTGTCAAAATTGAATAAATTGGGATTGTTGAATTCTAATACAATTTCGATTAAACAAAAATTATTTCCGGTACTTTTTGGAATGTTACTGTTATTTGCATTGTTTTCGACGTTCCTTCAATATTTCTACATGAAAAGAAATATTTTTGATTTTGTTGAAAATTCTGAAGCCTTGGGAGGAACTATTCAGGTAATTTTTTCGTAATTGTTTAACAACGCCTTGCGGTAAATTTTAAAAGTAAAATTTTAATTCATATACTTTTAGATTCTTTTAAAATTTGGGTTTTCAATTTATTATAAAAAAAAGTTTACAAACCTAATAGGACTTTTGAATAACTTTTGGGGAACGGATAAATGTTCAAAACCATTAAAGAAGGAGGTTGATGGTGTACGTCGGATGATAATAAATTTTCAAAAAATTTATTTTTACTCTGTATTGGGTTTTTCACCTGCATTTATAATAACAACATTTTTTGGAAAGAAACAGCTTGTTGGAAGTTGGACCATTGAAAATGATGGAATATTTTATAAATCAGTGTTCGGAGCTTGGGTGCTGCTTTTGCCGAGCACCTTATTTTTTCTCACAAGTTTCGATGGATTATTTTTGGGATTTTGTTATGAAATTAAAACGCAATTTATGATTTTAGGATGTAGGTTTGAAAATTTAAGCGTAAAGCATGTGAGGAGCTCTGGAGATTTGGATGTCTATAATCAGCAACTACGGAATAATATCCAACATCACATTCTTTTGATAACGTAAGATCTTATGGTTTATAAGAAGAATCTAATTTTAAAGAACACGTAAAATCAGAAAATACAGTTAGATTTATTTGTGTGCACAGGTGTCTTAAAGAAATGCAGAAAACGTATTCGTCGACTTTTATGGTACAATGCCTTTCAGTAGCTCCAATGATTTGCATAGAGATGTATGCTGCTACGGAAAGGTAAGCTCAATATTAATGGTTTAAAAATATAATATTTTTAAACTCCTCTTAAATTTATTAAAAAAAAATGATTACACTTATGTATCATTATAGTGCCGGTGTGTTCATGCTGATGAGATATAGATTATTTGTATATAATTTATATAGAAAATTGTATGATTACTTTATTTTAAATTTAATTTTGCAGATTAATTGTAGTTACAATGCATTATTGATTATTGAAATGCATTTTACAAATTGCATTAAGTGCAATTAAAAATTCAGTATTAGTTTATCAAAAATAGAGAAAACTTGAGAACTCGGTTGGATTACCTTAATTAAAAATTCATTATTATTTTTATAAATTTATCGCACTTTAATAATTATTAAATAAATAAATAACGGAATACTAATTAAAAATTCCCCCCAAAAATAAAATTATTTAATATTTTCTTTCTATTTTTCAAAATAGTTTTATGTATTTTATAGTTCCAGTGTATTACTGATGATGAGATATGGGGTTTTGGGCATTACGGGAACAGTTCAGTTAGCCTTTTATTGCATTCCAGCAAGTTTTGTTGTCGATGAAGTAAGTACCACAAACTATTATTGGTTTATTGGTTAAATTGGATTGGTTAGCATTACCTATACCATTACAAAAAGTAAATTTACAAGTCACAAGCTACAAGTATGGTCTAGTAAAATTAACAAAACTAGATGAATTAAGGTTTTTTAACTTAATCTGCATAACCATCTTCTGAAATCTTGCTTTTAACTTGTAGAAATAGAGTATATCGTAATTATATTTTGTTTTAGACCTCTGCAGTTTCTACTGGTATTTATAATTCAGATTGGTTTTCAAATTCATTTCCGCAATTACGAATGCCAATAGTATTTTTGATTCAAGCATCTCAAAGAGAATTAAAATTGACTGCGGGTAATTTAATTACAATGAACACAGACACTTTGTTAAAGGTAAGTTACCAAAAAAAAAACGATCTCAAACTGTAGGAATGTAAAACAAATTTTGACTTATTGTATTTAAAAACTTGACTGATAGATACCCATATATGGAAGTTCATAAAAAAATTCATAAACTAAAAAAATGTAATTGTACGAATTTTAAACTGTTCAGAAAGTCCTCCCAAAGTTGCAAAAAAATTTAGCATCGAAACACCAATGTTTAGTACGCTGAAGTGTTGAAATAATTAAATTAAACTATGAGTAAATGTAATATAATTCTTTATTTTAATTTTTTATTAATTATTAGTTGACTTGATCATCAATTGAATTAAGCATCAATCCAGTAGTAATACATCAATCGAATAGTGCTTCAATCAAACTAAATCCGAGCAAAACCAAGTACTTTAGCTACATAGTTCTAGATATAAATAAAAATTATATTTTATTATTCGTAATTAAAATTTAAAAGTTAACAAGTTAAGGAAATGTTATATTATTTTAATTATTTTATAATCTTTTGGTTTCCAAGCTTGCTAATTTTCAAAATTTAATATATTAATTTTTATAGACGTGTAATTTACGTATTTCAGTATTTTATTTGTAGGTCGTTAAAGTTGCCTTTTCCGCCAACACTGTATTGAAAACCTTAAAGGAATAAAATTATTAATTACAAATTATGGTATTAAATACATTAAAAATTAGGTTTTGCATTACCATTGATGATAGCACAATAAGATGGTAAAATGGGACAGCAATTTATTCACAAACAATATCAATTTTATGGAGATTATTATTAATATTATAGTAGTATTGTAATAGTAATTAGTTGTATTATTAAAAGTGAAATAATAAATTTTCTTACTCAAACCTTGCCTACGAAAAAATAAACAACGTTTTCTACAGTTACATCAAGCTAAGAACTTTGTAATATAAGAATTCCGAGATTTAAACTAAAATGATTTAAACCTAAAAAGATCAACAGAAATTGGAGATGAAATAAAATTTATTGTTAAAAAAATCAAAACAAAATAAAATTAATAAAATATATAATTACCTTGCATGGATAGAAATAAACTGTTATAAATCAATTCAACAACGTTGAAATATGATATATGATGAAATATTGTCATTGACTATCGGAAAATTCGTGGTTATTTTATAAAAATGCCGGTTGGGTTAACAATAATTATTTATTTAATCAGCAATTTCATGATTATACCGTTCTTGAATAAACTATGACTCTCAACTTACAATTCGTATCTAACTACTTTTGCCAAGTACGATCGTTTTCGATGTCAACTAAAAATAACGTGATCAGCGTTTTTTGGGTTGATTACCTCTAAACATCTGTTTTATGAGTATGTACCTGTCCCATCAGCAAATACTTTGACTGCAGCTCAATGTATTCTACTTCCAAACTTCAAGTTTGGAATCAAGTTGGAGAAGTAGTATCGAATCAAATGGGTGTCAAAAATATTCTTGTAGTGCATACCATGACACAAAATAAAAAAATATAGTAATAATTCGCGTAATAAATGTATAAAAAATAAATAAAGAAATCAACATAAAGTAACTTTAAACAAAAATGTAAGCATTGGAAACGCAAGCTCAATTTTAAAATTTTGAAAAAGATAAACAAAATTCGCGATAAATAAAGTTAAAACCACTGGATAGATAACAATTTTGACTTTTCACATTTGAACAATTACGAAAGCGACCTACTACCTTAATTCCTTAGGATAAGAATATGTTTTTTGCGAAGACAACGAAAAACTTACAAGCTTATTTACAAGTAAGTAACTTTTTATAATTTAAACTTAATTTAAACAAATTTTTAAAAATAAAAATAATTGATACTTTTAGTGGCAATAAATTATTCCAATTGATAAAAATATTTAATTTTATAAATTTAAAACTTATCGATTTATTCCAATTGAACTCACTATTAACTTTTGAGTCAATTTTTAATGTAATGTATTTTCTTAACATCCATAAAAAATAACTTCAATACGTCGCTAATCTACGACAAGACAAGGTCTCTTATAATGGAAGAATATAAGGAAGAAATAATCCAGTTTCCTTTGTCAAAATTGAATAAAATGGGATTATTGAATTCTAATATAATTTCGACAAAACAAAAATTAATTCCTGTACTTTTTGGATTTTTACTGTTCTTTGTATTATTTTCAACCTCCCTTCAATATTTCTACACGCAAAAATATTTTCAATTTTATTGAAAATTTTGAAGCTTTTTGGGGGAACTATGAAGGTAATTTTAAAGACAATACCTTTTGTAATTGTTTAACAATGCCTCGTGGTGCAAGTTAAATTCACATCTGACAAAAGGAAAATTTTGATTAATAATAACAAAAATTGTCATGAATATTTTTCTTTTATTTTAATCTACATACTTCTTTTTAGATTCTTATAAAACTGTTTTTTTTTAAAATTTTCTATAAAAAATGTTTACAAACTTAATAGGACTTGTAATTTCTATAAAATAAATACAATAAGTAAAAGATAAGTTTAAATTATAAATAAACATCTAGAGAGTATTCCATTGAACACTCTTCAAATTAATATGTATAACAATAAATCATTGTTATTTAAACTGAACGATTTTGCACAATTATATACAGTAGACCTCGCTTATCCGACCGAAACAGGACCGATTTTTTTTCGGTTAAAGCGAATAATCGGATAATCCTGAAGGTTACGGTATTTGATGCAGCGACTCGTAATTTTTCCTTAACAGTTGTCACTTTTAAGTCTTTGCTAATGGTTTGGTTAGGGACGTACCAAGAAGCATTTACAATTGTTCGCAGTACTTCATTCTGGAATCTTAGCATTATTTCCAAATGACCTTATCAAACGCTTGACTTATGTCCAGAAATGACGCAGAACAGTATCTTTTACTTTCTAGGTTGTAGTTAATCGTTTTAACTTCTTCTTCTTCTTTTGGCTTTCCATTCCGGGTGGAATATTGCCACATTTTCCAATGTTTTCAAATCCAGTTTGTTGGGGGGGATTAGTCCCCTTTAATCTCTTTACTTCGTTTTACATCCTATATCCTCCCATCAGACCTCGCACTCTCCACGACCCTCCGCCACAACCTCCTGTTCATCATCTTATCTCTCCACCCATCGACTTCCATTCGTCTTAGATCTTCGACCGCATCCTCTCTCCATCTCCTCCTCGGTCGTCCCCTCGGTCTATCTCCATCAGGAATCCATTTCATTATCTTTGAGATGGTTCTTCCCCTTGCGCTCTCTCTACATGTCCTAATCATTTTAACTATTCCGTGGATTTGCTCAATTGTTCCGTGTTCACTTCTAAACTCAAATTGGAGGTCTGGTATGAGCTTACTTTCTATCAGGATGTGCTGAAATCTTCTATGAAATAGCTTTTCGAAGACCTTTGACAAAACTGGTAGGAGGCTTATGGGCCTGTAAGTTGTGACTTCGTCTGTCTTTTTGCAGGTTTTGGTATTAGAATAATTTGTGCTACTTTCCATTGATTTAGAAAGTAAAAAAATTAGCACAATTAATATTGGCTAAGAGTCTTGAAGTATCTGTTTTATAATGACAAAAAATAATTTTTCAAAGGAAGAAATTTGAATAGCTTTTTGGTTAATTAAGAAGGTGCTACTTTGGGGTGAAAATCTTTGAGCAAAGAAATAAAATAGCTAAAATGCACTCGTTGGTTGGTCTTTTCAATAATGGCGTATATTTTATCAAAACGTTTTGTTTCACATGAAGGCCTAATGTAGCCTGAACAGTAACATAACATAAAACTAGAGAATTTAGAATTATTTGATTATTCGTTTGTGAATAAATATTTGTGAAACGATCAACCATCATTTTGAGTTACTGATTTTGACTTAAATTTTTCGATTAAACGACCAACATTTAAAACTTAAAGCCTTTACACTTTAATTTTAATTGAAATAACCAACGGAAACCACACGTCACCTTTACAATAATATTAGTGATTAAATTAATTCGTATTTAATTAATAATTAAATATCTTGTAACAAATAATATTAATTGATACCTACAATACTAATTATACAAATTCAACCTATTAATTTTAACTAAATTTTAAATATAGAGTTATAAATTTATAATTTTCACTTTCGTTAGTAAATTTCCATTAAATATTTTCATTTATAATCAATCAGCAGAAATATAAGGTTAACTAAAATGGAAGAATATAAAGAAGAAATGATACAGTTTCCTTTGTCAAAATTGAATGTAATGGGATTGTTTGATTCTAATATAATTTCGAAGAAACAAAATTAATTCCTGTACTTTTTGGATTTTTACTGTTCTTTGTATTATTTTCGACCTCCCTTCAATATTTCTACATGCAAAGAAATATTTTTGATTTTATTGAAAATTCTGAAGCTCTGGGGGGAACTATGCAGGTAACAAAATATGTTTGTAATTATTCAATTTTACCTCGTTGTGCACGCTAAATTTACAGCAATTAAAAAGTAAAATTTTGATTAATCACAAATATTTTTTTATTGTAATCTATATGCTTTTTAGGTTCTTATAAAATTAGGGCTTTCAATGTATTACAAGAAAAGGTTTACAAACTTAATAGAACTTTTGAAAAACTTTTGGGACCAGGATAAATGTTCACGGCCATTAAAGAAGGAGGTAGATGGTGTACGTCGGATGATAATAAATTTTCAAAAAATTTATTTTTACTCTGTAGTGGGTTTCTCACCTGCATTTATGATAACAACATTTTTTGGAAAGAAACAGCCTGGTGGAAATTGGACCATTGAAAATGATGGAATATTTTATAAATCAGTGTTTGGGGCTTGGGTGATGGTTTTGCCTATCAGCTTATTTTTTCTCACAAGTTTCGATGGATTATTTTTAGGATTTTGTTATGAAATTAAAACGCAATTTATGATTTTAGGATGTAGGTTTGAAAATTTAAGCGTAAAGCATGTACGGAGCTTCGGAGATTTTGATACCTTTAATCAGGAACTACGGAATAATATCCAACATCATATTCTTTTGATAACGTAAGATCTTAGGTGTATGTGGCAGGGTCTATTTGAAACAAGAATGCAGTAAAAATTGTAGCAACGAAAAATTAAAACGTAAAAAATGAACTTATTAGCGAACGTTAACTTGAAAATTTTAGTAAACCTATTATGAGAAACCAAAAAACTTAAGTTTTTGAATTTAACATTTAAAAACTTGCAAAATGCATGATTTACAATAATATCGAAAAATTAAAAGATTTATTTCGTTAATATTTGATTTTGAAATGACAATCGGAAATTAAATTTCAGCAGTGTAAACTTTATAATTTTTAACTAAGGACGTTGTAAGTTCATATTTTTAGTCTACAAATTATTACTGCATTCTTATTTCCAATAAACTATAGGACTAACGGACGTTTGGATTCGAACGAATCGCTCTCGTCAAACTGTCATATTCTCTTACAAGAAATATTACCAAAACACTTTTCAAAATAATTAAATAAAAAACAATTTTATGCATTTGAATTTATTTATGTGTTCAGGTCTCTTAAAGAAATGCAGAAAACATATTCGTCGACTTTTATGGTACAATGCCTTTCAATAGCTCCACTGATTTGCATAGAAATGTATGCTTCTACGGAAAGGTAAGCTCAGTATTATTGGTTTTAAAAATATAATTTTTGAAGTTACGTACGGTATCCTTTCAAATTTATTTAAAAAACATTTGTACTACTTATGTACCATTACAGTGCCAATGTATTTACGATGATGAGATATGGATTATTTATAATTAATTATATTTTAATTATAATTTTAGAAATTCCTCTAAAATGCATTAGTTAATAATATACCTACTTTCTTTTTTTAAAATATTTTTATGTAAATTTTTTTACAGTTCCAGCGTATTAATGATGGTGAGATATGGGGTGACTTGTATTGTGCTAATGGTTCAGTTTGCCTTTTATTGCATTCCAGCAAGTTTTGCTGTCGATGAAGTAAGTACCACGAACAATATTATATACAACGATTGGTTAACATTACCTGTAGCAACCATAAAAGTAAATCTACAAGTCACAATTTACAAATTACAAGTTACAAATATGGGCCAGTAAAATTAACAAAATTAGACGAAAAGAATTGTTAAGGTTTTTCAACTTAATCTGTGATGAATGAAATCATGCTTGCTTAGAAACTTGTAGAATACAATACATTGTAATTATGTATATTATGTTCTAGGCATCTGCAGTTTCTACTGGTATTTATAATTCAGATTGGTTTTCAAATTCTCTTCCGCAATTACGAATGCCAATAGTTCTTTTGAAATTTAAGCATCTCAAAGAGAATTAAAATTGACTGCGGGAAATTTAATTACAATGAACATAGACACTTTGTTAAAGGTAAGTTACCAAAAGAACAATTCAAACTGAAATTTAAAAGTTAAGGAAATGTAATAAAATTTTAATCATTTCATAATCTTTTGGTTTCTAAGCTTGTTAATTTTTAAAATTTAATGTATTTTATTTGTAGATTGTTAAAGTTGCATTTTCCGCCAACACTGTATTAAAACCTTAAAGGAATAAATTTTTAAATTATAGTATTAAATCAATTAAAATTTAAAATCAACATAACCACCGATACAACACAATAAGTTTAACATGCATCCGCAATATATTCACAAACAATATCAATTTTATGAAGATGATTATTATTAATATTGTAGTATCATAATGTAGTACCTATGCATTAGTTATATTATTAAAATTAAAATAATAAATTTTTTCTGAAAGCTTGGCTAGTTCGGCAACATTACAAATGTCAGACGTTCTTGTGAGACCAAATTGGGATAACTCGATAACTTGGCAGCTTAGCAATAATGCAGTCAAATTACTCTAAAATTTATGAAATAATAATGCAGCACTTTTTCCTGACGGAATCTTGTTACCTCCGTAGAGATTTTAATAAAACCGTTTATTGGGGTGGTTTAGTCCCCACTTTATTTACATTTCATTCTATAGCCTATGCTCAGATTTTGCTTTAATTTTTCATTTTCTAGTCCTCGACCCTCATCCTTCTTCTCTGTTACGGTCCTTCACTGGTTTCCATGAAACGTATGAGGAAATAATAAAATAATAAATAAACTAAAACTGGAAAGTTTCCGGGTAGAAATGGTTTGAATGCGGAATTATCCAAGCATGGAGACGAAATGTTACAAGAGAGAATATACAAATTTATGAAATAATGAACCTGATTTATAATAAGATAAACTTTGGTATGATCTTTCTTAGTAGGTCAAAATAATATCCGAAAATCCTGATTCCTCCGTGAGCTGCATCTGTTTGAAAGTAAATTTTATTAAAATTTCATTTAGTATAATCAACGTGCAGAAATATAAGAAAGACCATAGAGGAAAATGATACAGTTTTCTTTGACTATAGTGAACAAAATAACATTTCTATTAAATGCTTCAGTATTATTACATAATCAGAAATATTTTTGATTTTATTGCTAACTCTAAAGGTATAACTGGATTTTTAACTAATTTTTCTTGTTTCTGGGTTTTTGTTTATTAAATTAAAGCACTTAAAGCAATTAAAGCAAAATGTAAGTGTTTACAATATTAGGAACTGTGAAGATGGTAAAGCGTATTCTGTATCATCAAATTTGTATTTTGAGCTAATGGTCAGCAAATAAATAATAATAAAGAGCAAATAACAGTACAAATAGACCGCATTTCAACAAACTCTAACAAGCGGTTCTCTTTCAAATTCCTCAGATTCCATGTTTGGTTGCAAAATCCTTTTGGACCTCAATTACTTGAAGTCGTCTTTACTAAATTATTTTGGTAGAGCTACCATATCAAAAACATAATAACTAAAGGAAGGAATGCCTTGTCTGGTAAACAAGCAAAAATACTATTAGATAACATTTTTGACTTTATGGCAATCTATTGATTAGGTAAGAAAGAGAGAATTATTATGATATATTAACCATCGATCTTTATTAATTTTATTAAAATAAAATTCAATTTTGATAAATAATAAATTATGTGGATTGGGGATAGAATATCCACTCAGTGCATAATATCGAGAGGTAGAATAACTTAAGTGTAGCGTGAAGCATACACCGGCGACTTTAAAGCGGTACCATGGTTCGATTTAGTCGAGTCGGAATATGTAAATACACTGCTGTATCAAAGTTATCAATTGTTAGGCAAAAACCATTAATTATATTCTAGTAATGTCACGTTCATTAAGTACACATCGGATAGGATGCAGAATGAAGAAGAAGGAATATTTAAAATTATGCTTTATGGCATTTGATTATGTATGCTTGTTTTAAAAATGTTTGTTGTTTTCAGTAATCACTTTACTTAATACTGAAAACTAAAGCATGCAAATATATCTATAATATTTTATGTGTGGCTGAGGTTTTGCTAACCCTTCTAAAAACTATGTTTTTAGTATGGGTTTTGATGTTAAATACTTAAATTTGAAGCTGTGTGAAGTTGATCAAGTTTTATTATATTTATTTTTTATTAGGTTGCAAATATATCTATAACATTTGTGGGGGCTGGGGTGCTCCACCCAGACCCCCAGGTTTCACATTTATGTTTTTAGTTTAGGATTTTGAGTTTTAGTGCTTGTATTTGAACCTGGGAAAAATTTTTAAATTTTCTTCATATTATTTTCTATTAGTTGCTGATTCTACCCCAATAGTGACTGAAAATGTCATATCTGTTGTCATGGTATCGAGCAGGAAATATAGGAAAATTTTCAATCTCCTTTTGAAAAAATAAATTGCAAATAAAGCCGGGGCTCTCGGGGTATTGAAGATTGATACGGAGGAGCATTAATTTGCTAAAATAAATTTCTACAACTAAATTTATGTTTTTAATTTGGGCTTTTGATGTTTACAATATCTTAAAAAGCTGGCAACAGTTGAAATTTTATTATTATTTTCTATAAGTTTGCAAATATATCTATAGCATTTGGTTTGAGTTGATGGAGCAAAATTTCTACAATTATGTTTTTAGTTTGGGATTTTGAGTTTTAGTTGCTTGAATTTAACCTGGGAAAAGTTTTTCAAATTTTCTTCATATTATTTTCTATTAAGTTTGAACCACAATAGTGACTTAAAATGTCAGTTGTCGCATGCAACGACAGGATATGAAAATTAATCTACCGTTTAAAAATAAATTTAAATAAAGATGGTTTTGAGTATTGAGATTATTGATAAGTTTGCATAAATTTTTTAAATTTGTTAACCTGCCCAAAACTTCGTTACAAATATATTTTCATTTGACTTTGATTTATACTTTATTTAAACCCAAATTTTAAATTACTTAATATTCTATTAGTTGCTGATTTACCGCAATAGTGACTAAATGTCACGTCGCATTATGGCAACAAGAGATATGGCAATCTTAATCTACTTTAAAAATAAATTGAAATAAACAGATGGTTCTCGAGCTAATTGTAAATTAATACGTAAATACGATAAGTTTGCAAATAATTTATTAAATGTTAAGTATAGCCTCCCTCCCAAACCTCCGATCTACAAAACTATATTTTTAATTTGAACTTTGAGTTTGATACTTGAATTTGAACTGGGTAAATTTTTGAAATTTTCTTCATATTATTTCTATTAGTTGCTGGTTCTACCGCAATAGTGACTAAAATGTCACGTCTGCCATCATGGCAACGAGCAGAGATATGGCAAATCTTCAATCTACCTTTGAAAAAAAATTGAAAATAAACAGGTGGTCTCGGCTAATGTAAATTGATACTAAAAACGATAAGTTTGCAAATAATTTATTCAAATTGAATATACCTCCACTCCCTCCAAATCTCCGGTCACTAAAACTAGGTTTTCAAGTTTGGGCTTTTGAGTTTTGCTACTTGAATTTGAAGCTGGGTGAAATTTTGAAATTTTCTTCATATTTTGTATTAGTTGCTGGTTCTACGCAATAGTGACTAAAATGTCATATCTGCCTTCATGGCAACGAGCAGGAGATATGCAACATCTTCAATCTACCTTTGAAAAAAAATGTAAATAAACAGGTGGCTCTCGGCTAATGTAAATTGATAATGAAGGCGATAAGTTTGCAAATAATTTATTGAAATTCAAGTATACCTCCGGACCCCCGAAACCTCCGGTCACTAAAACTATGTTTTTAGTTTGAGATTTTAGTTTTGCTACTTGAATTTGAAACTGAGTGAAATTTTGAATTTTTTTATATTTTCTATTAGTTACTAGTTCTACCACAATAGTGACTAAAAATGTCACGTCTGCTCCATGGCAACGAGCAGGAGATATGGCAACATCTTCAATCTACCTTTGAAAAAAATTTGTAAATAAACAGGTGATAATGAAGGCGATAAGTTTACAAATAATTTATTGAAATTCAAGTATACTCTCCTGACTCCCCAAACCTCTGGTCACTAAAACTATGTTTTCTAGTTTGAATTTTAATTTGCTACTTGAATTTGAAACTGGGTGAAATTTTGAAATTTTTTTCATATTTTCTATTAGTTGATAATTCTACCGCAATAATGACTATCATTACATCGTCATGTCACATGGCAACAACCTGGACATATAATGGCAAAGCTTCAATCTACCTTTGAGAAACATAAATTGCAAATAAACCGGGGACTCTCGAGGTATTGAAAGTTGATACCAAAGGCTGTAACTTTGCAAATAATCAATTACATTTAAAGTATACTCTCAGACCCTCCAGGGGAGAAGCTGACCTCTTTTACCATTTTAGAACGTTTACCTTGATTTATTTTTTTTAAACTACACATGTGATTGATTTCATGTTTAACAAAGTAAATTAATTCAAATTTTTTAATTTGTCTGAAAAGTTGTCTGAAAAAAATATATAAACTCAGAGGGGGGGGGATCTAGAGAGTATTCTAAACTCCATATATACAGGTATACAAAATATAATTACAAATTATAAATTTTTCAATTTTTTTAATGTATGGAAGTGAATGCTGGGCAACAACCAAAGACAGGAAAGTCAGATCCAAGCGGCGGAGATGAGATTTTGAGAGCGATTAAAGGATGTTTGCGAGAAGATAGGATAAGGAACGTCAAAATTAGAAAAGAACTAGGAATCTTCAGTATTGGAGAAAAACTAAAGGAAAACAAAAACAAATGGACACAACATCTGGACAGAATGAGACAAGAAAGAATACCAGCACAAGTCAGAAGATATAAGCCAGAAGGGAAAAGAAATGTCGGACGACCTAGAAAGAGATGGGCACCGTGACAGGCCTTAGAGCCTAATGCGAAAAGTGTAGAAGAAGAAGAAGACAAAATTTTTCAATTTAAAAGAGCAAGGTTCTAGAAATGCCCATACTGCAAATAGGAAGAGACTACATTACATACATTTTTCAACTGCCGTCGCTGGCAAACACAACTATACACTGCTGAAGAAACCACTTCAATTGTCATGCCTGAAAACATAGTAGGAGAAATGGTACATATGCTCAAAAAGTTGGAAGCAAATGACCATCAGTTTAAAAAAACGTGGTTACTGTCAAAGAAAAGACCAACGTAGAAAACAAAAAAACTAGAAAGACCAGAAACAGGAAGAAAAGAAAAAATACCCGAAGGGACAAAAATTCCTACTAGAAAAATCAGACTTCCGGTGGCTATGGTCACGTTTTGGACCTGACAGCTATGATTAACGGCCATCGGTACTGCGACCTCTAAGCATCATCCATAAAACAATAAATGTCGGGAAAACATAATATTACACTGTATTTGGGTGGATTTGCGTATAGGTTTGTATCAGTGCCAAATTCAAAATTAGGGGAAGGGTAAGTCAATCTTTTTCTTGAAATAAACGGAGCAGGTACTACCTTTTTAATACTCCAGAAAGACATGTCTAATAAACTCTTATTTGGAGGGGAGGGTGTATTTAAATTTTTTTAACACTTCATGCCTATGTATTAATCTGTAAAACAGTTTATTTGGAGAGGGAAGGCAAGTTGGTAAGAGGGAAATATCACAAAATATTGCAGCAATGTAGTCTGTCAGTTAGATTGTACGTACTTCTGAATATTTTCTGTTTAAATACTACTGAGTAAATACTACTTTTTGAGATATTCAAATAAATATTATTATTTAAAAATCTTTGATATTATCATTTGCATTAAATAAATTTGTATGCACCTACACAGTCATTTTACTGCTGCACTATATTTAAATAGTTAAATAAACAAATAATTATATCCCATTTTTGGTATTTTTCCAAAAATGACATCACTTTTTCTGGTATTTTTAAATATTCAGAATAAATCTGTACTGTAATGCAAGCAATAAACAAATATTTTGTATGTGATCTTACCTGATGGTTCGTATTTTTTCTAATTAGCTTAGCGTTGAAATCGTATAATGTTTGCAATTTTCTTTTAAACTTTTTTATTGCTTTATTTTCTCAAGTATGTAATCACTTATGTTTAATTAATAATTAATGTGATAGTTTGTAAATCAAAATTTTTAAATAAAATTGAAAAACGCTCGTTTGCAAATTGCAAAATTCAAGTGTTTTTAAGTATATTCAGTACTGATGTTTTGCATTTATAATAAGCAATTACTGTGGAATATTTATATTTTTATAGTTACAAAGCAAGATTATTTGCAGCAATAATTGTTTGCACACTTTGTTTTTTAAATATCAAGTAATCGTTTGAAAAGATGGTACGATTACTGTCAAATGAACTCCAAAAGATAGCCATGGAGGAGCTTCATGAAGATCCCGAAAGAGTCGAAGAAAATATAAATCATATGCAAGAATGGATTAAGCAACAGCCGCATTTAAATGCACCAACAGGTAAATAATACTTTTATATTGTGGAAAATTTATTCCTTTCTTTGTTTAAAATTTTCAAGTCTTTTGCAAGATATAGAAAATATATCATAATAAATCCTGCACTTTGGCATAATTACAAATTAAAACTTAAGGACAATCGAGGTGAAAGCGAAAATAAACAGAAACAACGAACAAAACTCGAAGTGGAGAAGACGTGGGCCTTTATTTTATCATTTTAATTTTATTCGAATTTTAGATAAACAATGGATTTTGGGATTTTTACGTGGTTGTAAGTTCAGCCTCCAAAAAACTAAAGAAAAATTCGATACATATTACGCTCTTAAAAATGTAATGCCCGAACTGTTGAAATCAAGAGATTTTCATTCAAAGGAAATTCAAGCCCTTTTAAATGCTGGGTAATAATTTCTGTTAGTTAATAGGTGGTTAAATAATTTTATTTTAGCATGGTACTTCCTCTACCGTATACTACTGATCACAAAGGTCCTCGAGTAATATTGGTACGATTTCATAATTTGGATACAAGCATTATGAATATTGAAAGTATAACGGCGTTGTTTTATATGATTCTCAATATCTTAATTGTTGAGGATGATAATTTCATTGTATCTGGAGTTACATTATGGTTTGACATGTCACGTTTTCCACTTAGTTTTATGTTACAATATACTCCAACATATTTAAAAAACTTTTTCGAAGCTCTGAAATATGCATTTCCTATTCGAATTAAAGGAATGCACGGCTCAGGATCCTTTGTATTGGCCGAAAAATGTTAATATTAATGAAAGGATATTTTGGACGCAAGTTAAAAGATAGGGTACGTATGTAGTTTTATTTAAAAATTGATATTACTATATAACTGGTTCTTACGTTCGAGTTTGAGCAGAAGTTTATTGATTTCACTTTGATTGATTTTGCTAGTTCTTACAACACGGGCATTAAAAAGCACATTGTTTATTGTGCACATTGTAAAGCAGAATTATGTAAAAATATTAACGTTGTACTTAAATTTAATATTTTTAGGTTTTCATATACAGTGAAAATAATTTCGAAGATATATTCAAAGCAATACCTAAAAATTACATGCCGAAAGAGTATGAAGGAGCCAATAGTACCCTTGAGGAAATTAAAGGTATCTTAATAAATTTCAAAGTAGTAAATATATGAATTTTTAAAAGAAATACAGATCTATTGCAATCCATAATGGTAACAATTTTGTCAAAATTTTAGATTATTGGATAAAAAAAGTGGCAAGTTATTCTATGTGGTTTGCAGAAAGTAATCAATTTAGCACAAATGAATCCAAGCGATCAGAAAAACCAGCGTCGAATGATGAGGTCATAGGAATTGATGGATCTTTTAGGAAATTAAACATTGATTGATCGATATAACATAATATTATGTACGTACCTACTGAATTATTAAAAAACAATTCTTGGTACCTTAAATACAAGATGGCCCCCCCAGGTTAAAAACTTGAATTTTTAATCGGGACCCGGAACTAAATAACATATCAAATTGTTTTTACCCCACCTTTGTAGGGCAAAAACCTCCTAGTGACTGGAATAATTACAATTAAAAAATTTTTACACAATTTTACAATTTTAAATTGTAATAATGTAATACATTATTTGGTGAATTATTGTACTGATGACTGGACTATAGCCTAAAATTAAAAAAAATACAGAAATAGATTTCAAATTTTCATAATTTTCATAAACCTTTCATAATTTTTGAATTACCGTAATTGGTGGTTTAAAAAATGTGAACAAAGTAATAATTATTAAGGTAATATTTTTCTAAATGTACGGCACGTGATTAATTTGTAATGTAATAAAAACATTAGATCCTCTGTAAAAATAAACGTAATTGATACTCGCAACGGCAATTATTCAAATTGGATCCATAAATTTTTAAGTCAATTTTTAATAACGAAAAGTATTTTTTTGAAATCCTTAAATGATAACTTAATTTGTTGACAACCTGCGGACGTAAAACTTTACGTGAAATGGATGTGTATGCAAGAGAAATTATCGAGTTTCCTTTGTCGATGTTGAATAAAATGGGATTGTTAAATTGCAATAAAATTTCTATCAAACAAAAATTTGTTCTTGTACTGTTTGGATGTGTACTGTTGACGTGCTCTTTTACGACATTACTACAATATTTCTACATTAAAAGTAATATTTTTGATTTTATAGAAAATTCCGAAAGCTTCGGAGGAATTGTTCAGGTAATTTTAAACACAATATTTATTTGCAATTCAAAAATCATTGATTTCCCTTTCTTATATTATGTACAAAATCCAAAAAAGTCTTCAGGCACTATCGATAACTTGCTGCAATATGAATTTAATCCATTAGATGTTGCAGCAAGGTAGTCTCTAGCTCTTAGTGCGCTAGATATTTCCAAAATACAGACACGTTCATGCAGTACGTACGCGTTCAACTTGGTATAAGCCAAGATGACTTACTATGGAACTTAGTAATAATAAAGGAAGATCACTCATTCTCGGTTTAATTTATTTCAATGTATGGCGACTAATCACCATTTTTGCTACTCTAACTACATATAAAGTAACTTTACTGTAAGTTAACCGTTTTTCATTTATGATAGTTAACAATAACTATCTCTTTTCTCACTGACTATAAATAACTACTATGCCTAAAACAAAAATTTGAAAAACCTTTTTTTTAGATTTTTATAAAATTCGGATGTTGTATGTATTATAAAGAAAAGTTCATAAATTTAATCGAACTTTCAAAACAATTTTTGACCACGAAAAGATGTTGTAATTTATTGAAGAAAGAGGTAGATGGCGTACATCAGAAGATAATAATTTTTCAAAAAATTTACTTTTATGCGGTTTTGGCGTTTTCACCTGCATTTACAATAACGACATTTTTTGGAAAAAAATTGCCTGTTGGAATTTGGTTATTGGAAACTGAAGGATTATTATATAAATTAGTATATGGGGCTTGGGTGATAGTAATGCCTTTTCCATATTCTTTGTTACAAGTTTTGAAGGATTATTTTTGGGATTTTGTTATGACATTAAAACGCAGTTTATGATTTTAGGAAATATGTTTGAAAATTTAAATGTAAATCGTATACGAAACTGTGAAGATCTTGATGTCTATAATCAGCAATTTCGAGATAATGTGCAACATCATAGTCTTTTGATAATGTAAGCTCTTATGGTTTATAAGAAATATTAAATTAAAATTTTAAAAACTCACAAGCTAAGCAAAAATAATATGAAAATTAAAACCATACGAAGAATATAATGATTTATTTGTCAAAGGATTCTGAAATTTATTGTGTTTGCCTAGCTTGTTACTTTTTATATAACATGTAGTTGGTATTATAAGTAAATTTTGTTTGCTCAGGTTTGTTAAAGAATTGCAGAAAACGTATTCTTTGTGTTTTATGGTTCAATGTTTTACAATGGCCCCTATGATTTGTATTGAAATGTATGCTGTTACGGAGAGGTAAGCTGAATTATTTTAAAGGAAAACCGCATGTTCTTTCAAGATATTATGATCAATATTTATAGTAATTAAAAGATAGCATTGTATCAGAGATTGATAATTGAAAAATGCATTTAAAGGTGATCGTTTAAAAAGTGATGAAATGACAATTACGGATTTACGTACAGTGATCTCTGAAATTTGTTTTTGAAAAGTGTTTGTAAATGGTGATCCAAAAGTAATTTAATAAAAAAAAAGAAAATTTTTATAAAATTCAGTTTTGTTGGAACACATGGGAATTAGGTATAAAGTATGACCTCTACATGATTTTCTACAGATAGTTTTTTAATAAAATTTTGATTTTCAAAAACTTTCGCATAATACAGCGTTTTCAATTTATTGTTTGTTTCATTGGCTTATACTTTAAATGTAGCATGGCCCCAAAGAAAGAAATCTAATCATGTTTAAATATAGTATGTATGTAGAAATATAATTGTATTAAATCATAGGATCTCGATGGACAGTTGACATCACCACGATTTGAAATTAAACGATCTTAAAGTTTTTTAATTAAAATTTAAAAATTTTCCATCTCTTTACATAGATTTTGATATATGCCATCATCATTTTAAACTTGACATATCTCAAATGGCGAGAAATTGAAAATTGCACCTCGATTTGGATCACTCTTAGTATATGTATGTATTTATCTTTATAGTACTCGTATGGTCTTGATGATGAGGTATGGATTTATATGTTTTGCATTGATAGTGCAGTTTGCATTTTATTGCATTCCAGGAAGTTTTGTTTTCGACGAAGTAAGTATTAATAAAACGCACCACAATCACGACGATTGGTTATCAAATCTGTCTTGGAATACACTGCCGACCATATTTTCGTTTGCAACTTTTCAATTAATGTGGAGAACCAGCAAGCTTCCAGTAGGACACCCATCAATGCGTGCGGACGCAAGAGTGCGTTTATTTTGAAAATTACCACAAAGTAGTTTCGTAGAGAAGATTTATTTGAATACTTAAAGAAAATTAAATTATAGAGGCTCATACTTATGAATATTTAACAAAAATAAATAAAAAATGTTATAATTAAACAAAAACGTTCAAGTTAACGTGGATCACAAATGAAGGTTTAAAGTAGCAATGATGATTGTGAAAAAGGCGGACGTAGAACTTTACAAAAGGAACATAACAGGTTAGAAAAGACAAAAAACGTAACACAGGCGGTAAAAGTTTTGATCTAAGTACTTTAAATAATATTAAAATTTAAAAACAAACAAAAACTAAATTTAAAAACCAAAATAACAAATTTATTAAAATAATATAACAGAATATTTTTAAATTAATACTAAAAACATTAAAACTTACCCTTTTAACTAAATTTAAAAATTAAAAACGGTTTTTGTCGAACTCTCCCAGCTCCACTCATTTGGCAATCTAACAGACTAACTATAAAAATTATGTCTTTGTTCATAACAGAATTATATGGCATGTGATAAAAAATGTCTGATAACCAATATTCGTTTGATGTGGCCTAGAGAACATTTAATTCCGTTTATTTAAATTAATTAAAATTAAAAACTGTTACAGACATCAGCGATTTCTAATGGAATCTACAATTCGGATTGGTTTTCAAATTTTTTTCCACAATTACGAATGCCAATAGTGTTTCTAATTCAAGCTTCTCAACAAGAATTAAAATTTACAGCGTGCAATTTAATTGAAATTAACATAGACACTTTAGTGAAAGTAAGTTACTTTTCATTTTAGAAATTAAAAATAATAATATTATTGTCATGTGTTTTCGATTAATTGATTATGTGCCTCTATCTCCTTCTGTCCATAACCTTTAACTCCCTACACCCATCTTCTTTAAATCTTCCAGCGGGTAATCTCACCATTAAACACGTCAGCAGTTTTATCAGTATATCATATGCTATGTAAAAAGACAAAAAACTATTATACTTTTTATTTTTAGGTGGTGAAAGTTGCTTTTTCTGCAAATGCTGTATTAAAAAGCATAAAGGAGTAATACATTGAATTATCATCAAATCGAGTAGATAGATGTACGCTTAAGAGGGCACAAAATGGTTATAATATTATATCTCTGCAATTTATTCATGATTTATTGCACGAAATGTTAATTTTATTATTCGTATTATACAAAGCCTTGAAACCTTAGAAAGGTGGATATTTAAAAAAAAGAGATATACACGTAAAAGTTCAGGAAGAGTGATTTCTTTATGGGCTCATTCCTGGCTTGATAGTTGTAAAAGTTTGTAGTTGTAATTTTATTTTATAAAACTTGAAAAGCTAGCATTTACACATATTTGTCGTATTTAAAACTAAATAATTGTTATAATACTTATCTAAACTTTATTGTGTATTATGTATTAATTACTTGCTTAATAAAATAAATTAAATTAATTATGAGGATAAAATTTGAAGTTTTGATTATGAAAAGCATGAAGTGTTGCTCGGAGATAATTCAGTTGTCAGAAAGAAAAATCTTGAAAAAAATAGATACATATTAAAAAAGAGTGACTTTACTAAACCGAAAAGGAGTCGAGCAAAATTACAAAATATACGTACAAGGTAAATTAAAGGATCAGAAAAACTTGAAATTAAAAAATTGATACTTGAAAACTCTAAAGCGAAGGAAAAAGTATGCATTGAAACAGTTTAATACCAATAGAAACTTATAAATTTGTAAAATAAGGTGAAAAGAGAAAAAAATAGGAAAAATTAAAGAATTTGGTACTTTTAGTATTTTAAAAATTGGATCATTTAATCAAATTTAAAAAGTGGGATGAAAGAAATTTTAATTTGAAGTAAAAAGAGATGGATATTGGATAATGAAAATAAAAATTAAATACAAAAAAATTTCCTTTAACGTGAAATTGAAATTTGGGTTGAGTTTATTGAAGATCAGGAGAGTAAAAGCGATAAGTGGTTCCAATAAAATGCAGTACCCAACTGGCTCGTGATGAGGGAAGGGGAAATTTTAAAGCAACTGCTTTGAAGGACATTTTTGTATTTTGGTTATATTATTGAGCATTTTAGTTGATAATTATGGCAGATGAGTAGGATCCCAACCATAAGTATTATATTTTTACTAATAATTATCTTTTCTCGGAGATAAAAAATATAGGCGTAGTAATAATATTTTCTAGAATAAATTTATAATAATAGAATGAAAAATTGAGACCTTTCGAAATAAAAATAATTGCTAGGCATTACTTGCAATTATTCAAATTGGTCCCATTAATTTTTCAGTCAATTTTAATTTAAAAGTATTTTCTTTTAACCATTGAATCGAATGATACATTAATGTGTTACGAACTTGCCGAGGTAGTAGTTAACTTAAAATGGAAGAATATAAGAGCGTATTGCTCCAATTTCCTTTGTCTATAATGAGTAAAGTAGGATTTTTTAAATATTAGTAAACCCTTTATTATACAAAAATTGTTTACTGCATTTTATATATTTGCATCGGCAATGGTTTTATTTTCAACGATCCTTCAATATTTTTACATGAAAGATAATATTTTTGATTTTGTTGAAAATGGTGAAGCTCTTGGCGGAATTATGCAGGTATTTTATATTTAATGTTTTTTTTAATTTTTAGATTTAACATAAACATAAGAAATATACCCAAAGTATATGATTTTTATGACTTATATATAATTTAAATCACGTTACCGCAGTTAACGAAATATAAAGTAAATTATTTATTTTTTAGTTGATTCTCAAGTTCTGGTGTGGCATTTATTATAAAGAAAAGTTTAGAAACCTAATTAAACTTTCTAAGCACTTTTTGAGCACGGAAAATTGTTCAAAATCATTAAAGAAAGAGATAGATGACGTAAATCAGAGAATAATAATTTTTCAAAAATGTTACTTCTACACGGTTATGTTTTTTTCACCTGCATTTGTGCTAGCAACATTTTTTGGAAAAAAGCAGCCTGCTGGAACTTGGACCATTGAAAATGATGGAATATTTTTTTAAATTAGTATATGTATCTTGGGTCATAATAATACCTTCGGCCATGTTCTTTGTTGTACCTTTTGACGGATTATTTTTGGGATTTTGTTATGAAGTTAAAAATCAATTCATTATTTTAGGAAATATGTTTGAAAATTTAAGTGTAAAGCACATAAGCAGCTGCGAAGATTTTAATGTCTATAGTCGACAACTTCGGAAGAATATCCAACATCATATTCGTTTAATACGGTAAGATTTTTAATAGCTCTTAAAATATATTAAACGAGGGTCAACCTACAGGAAATCCTGTACAATTAACTTCACATACTTCGTCAAAATTCACCGTATTTCATATTCTTCATCAGTAATTCACCGTACTTCATCAATAATTCACTGTACTTCACCTACTTCATCGATATATTTCATTGTTTTTCACCTATTTTACAAGTACTTCATGTATTTCATGTATTAATTCACATGGGATTTCATGTACTTCATGAGATGTGTACAAAAAACTTCACCAGCGGTTAACCCTCGATATTAAATTAAAAATTAACAAGAAGGCAATCGCAGACCCCAGTATTTTCATCTCAAGTTAGCATACTATTAACAAGTAAAATGGGTAAAGCGTTTTTATTATAAAATTTTTTTTTGGGCAAAGTATTTCCATTACTGTAATAAAATTCTGTCATATTTATTAACTATACAATGCAACCTCACAACAGTAATGTCAGTGAAGTTGCATGCACAAAATGAAGAAGGTTTACTTATTGCTGGAAAAATTATGAGATATTTTAAATTTTACTGTTTGCTTAACTTGTTAATTTTTAAAATTGTCATTAAAATTAAATTTATAAAACAATTTCAATTTTAAATTTTCTTTGCTCAGGTTTTTTAAGGAATTGCAGAGTACATATTCGTTGTCTTTTATGGTCCAATGCTTTACAACGGCTCCGATGATTTGTGTGGAAATGTTTGCCGTCTCGGAGAGGTTAGTTTAATAATTATTCATTCTAAACCAGGAAGATCCTCAAGCACTGTCGAAATCGTTAAGTTATATTAGTCATTGCTAAGTAATTTAGGAATTTATCTGATTACAAGTTACGAGTAATTAATCATTATTAGATAAATTCCTATTTGACAATTACTGCGTTTGTAAAATGGAAGATTTTGTCAAAGAATACCAAAGCTGCACTGCACAATTAACTGTTTATGCTAATTACTTAAAAAGTATTTTTAGATTACTTGATAAGAAATGCGGAAAGATAATGTAACGACAATTTTGCCATTGCGTAGGGTATCCTCTTAAGGTTCTTTTCGCAATATATTTCTGTGTATTTTTATAGCACCAGCATATTTGTGATGGTGAGATATGGCGTTATATGTATTGGGTTAATAGTCCAGTTCGCCTTTTATTGCATTCCAGGAAGTTTTGTTGTGGAAGAAGTAAGTATTAATAAGGTGCACTATGCATATTATTTAACAAGCGGATAATTAATCAATGAACACACCTAATTATTCTCAAAAGTATTTTTATAGTCTAGAGTGGCTAACGTTATGCAGATAATGTATACTATAGTTTTTCTACAAAAAGTACATATTCATAATGATTCTGTATGTATTTTAATTGCATAATTGCAATTAAGAAATATTACAATCTATCAATAGATTACAAGTAATATTATTTATAATTCCACAAAGTGATAATTGACTCCATATAAGTTTTAAGTTAATATTTTATTTAAGAGTGCGCACATTTCTTGAAACGCGATATTCTCGATATGCCATTTTCAAAAAACGGTGATCACGATAATATATCGAAAATTCCTTCAACGGTTTGTTTCAAACTTTATTTTTTGTTCTTTTCATAACATGCGGGATTAGTTATTAATCGTCTATGTTTTTATTGGCAACATAAATTTTGTATAAATATAAGAAAATTATATTGCATTTTGTAAATATAGTTTTTACTAGATATTTCGTGCTCTCGCGTCACTGTTTGGTTCGTTCATTGATTATATCGACCCAAAAAGCTTATTTATGTAAAAAAAATTAATCGTTCAACGTTAAAAAAAAATGAAAAAGTAAAAAGTATCCAAACCATTCCCAGTCTCCTCTACTTGCTCAGATGGTACTCAGCGCATTTATAGATTATATTTTTTGCCTGTTGTCTTGGAATTGCTTCAGGTTTTATCATGGCCCCGGTTTTGAGAATTGATTTTTTACCTTTGATTTATACTACAAGATAACAGAAGGATTCTCTACCTAGTTAACGAATATAAAATAACGATTCCTTGAGTAAAATATTAAATTGTTACAGACGTCAGCAATTTCGGATGGAATCTACAATTCCGATTGGTTTTCAAAATCTTTTCCCCAATTACGAATGCCAATAGTATTTTTAATTCAAGCATCTCGACTGGAATTAAAATTTACTGCTGGTAATTTGGTTTCAATTAACATAGACACATTAGTAAAAGTAAGTTACCAAAAACAGCATCTGCAGTTGTTAATGATTTACATTAAAGGCAGCGTTTTAAAGCTTTGTTAAATTTCTGGTCAGCAAAATTAAAGTTAAACTAGTTATTCTTAACTGCTAGTTAAAATAAATTATTTCATCTCGTGTCGTAGCTTTAATCGGGTTTAAGTGAGAATTGAAAACAGCCTTCAATAATTAATTAATTGTATAAATACTAAAAATGAATTTGTTTTTAGGTTGTAAAAGTAGCTTTTTCTGCAAATGCTGTGTTGAAAAGCATAAAGGAATAAATTATTGAGTTCCTACTAAATAAATCAATTTTTTTAAGGGCACGTGCACATACAAAGCAAAAGTCAGGCGAACACACAAAATTTTAATTTTAGCGTTTGCTAGGATTCGTACAAATGTTTACGATGGCACTATAAGTACGTTTATGTAATTTATTCACGATAATATTTAATTTTTTGAATTATATCAATTTCACGAAATGTAAATCACTTTACGATTGTTATAATATTTAAAAATAATTGTTAAATAAATATATATTACTTCAAATCACTAACAAATGCATTAAATAAGTGTTCACAAACAAAATACCACACCAGTCCTACCTCTTGTTGGATTATGTACAAATTAAGGATTTCACATTTCCTCCTTTAAATGATTAAGTTCCAGTAAACAATTTTCCAGTTTAACTCTTTCTAACTGCAGGAGTTAACTTTCTCATAACCGTCCTGCTCAGAAAAGTATGTCAAGTCTTCTCTCAAAGTGGCTCTTTGTCGAAGATTGCTATCGCCAGTAATAAATCAGGGCATATTTTCCAAATTGTAATTTCGATTAAAATTAAAAGTACTTTTTAATAACAAATAGTTTAATCACAAAACTAAATTAAAGGATTTGTCCGTTAGGTGGGCTCCCAATTTTTCGCGGTGCCGATTATGCCATGGATTGGAGCTACCGATGTTCTCTTGGTTACACGGAGTGTGTTTCTTATCTGCTTCCGGAGGGTTTAATTCTCTTGGATCAACCGACACCGGATGTAACCGTCGCCATATTTTTATTTGATAAATGTTCTAGTCTGCGTGTAATAACGAATGACCCTGCGTTCAATAATTTTGATTATTAAGACCGATTATAGATATTTCTCTTTGTTTAATAAAATTTTGTGCGTTCTTTGATTTTAGAATTTACATTTAGGTAATGTGCAGTCCATGCAACAAACAGGAATATACCAAAGTAGGAAGGATCTCGATAACAAAAGATATTTTTGATGATTTGAGACGGTAACTTGTGCAGAACCGGATGAGTTTTGAAACCTTGTAAGATCGTGCGTGCTTGTTATTCAACGCTGAAATCTTGTAGGCATTTGCAGTTATTTTGTGTCGACTGTTATATGTTTAGTCTCAATTCAGTGATTTTCGCAAAAGAGAAAAACATGTTAGTTCGGGATCTTTGAGATCAGATCTTATTATCTGTATTAATTTAAAATTAAAAAGAAAATTAAAACATTACAACGTTTTAAAATTTAAAATTAAAACTTTTTAAGGATCATAAAAGATCAACAAAAATGTTGGTTACATATCAGTCGTGTTTGATCCTAAGCAATCGAAAATGTGATATTGCTGGCAGCAAGCAAAGAAACAGCTATTGAAAGTCCCAGTTGGTTTTAGCTAGAAATGCTACTTGGGTGCCGCCTTGGGGTTCGGTGCGTTCATAATTAAGTAGCTCGGTAGTTACTTCTTGGGCAGGAAACAAAAAGTGCGCATTAAAATTACCATGCTATAGATATTCTAGTGTCATTTGATGTTTCTCAAGGATCCCATTGTGCTTTGCTATTATTTTTGCTGTTTATAAATGATATTAATCAGTATATCAAAAACACTTGATATCTTTTCAAAAGTAACATTGCGAAAGTAAGTAGCAATGCCCGTCGTACACTGGGTTTTATTCGCAGACAAAGTAAGCATTTTCTGCAAACAGTCAAATTGCTTTACTTCGCTCATGTATGATCTCAATTGAATACGTTTCATGTGTTTGGTCTCCTTTTACCAAACTTACAACAGCGGATTGGAAGCGGTGGAACGTAAGTTCTTTAAATAGCTCAATTACAAATTTGGACATACCCCAGAAGACCTTTCCAGTACCATTTGTCTTAGTGTTTGTGATACTAGAGTATTGGAGCGTATAGTCATTGACTACCGATTGGATAATGGTCAAATTAACTGCGAACGCTTTCTGAAGTGTTTCTAGCCATTTGATAATACCAGACACACGAATCTATTTAAACTTTTTCAGCATTACGGTCTAAACAGTTCTATTCTTCGAACGATTCGGCTGGCAAACAGACTGGATGGAATTCAAGGTTTCGATATGTCCCAATCATTTCTTAACTTCCAAAGAAATGGGATATTGATGTCATGCTCTACAACTCAGCTTTAGACTTCTTAGTGTTTATAAAGGGTCTACCAATCAGGGGTTTGTTTTTAAATTTGGTTGAAATAGGTCAAGTAGGCAGTTCTGTTATTCAGTTTTTTATCATATGTATAATAAAAGGTCAACATTTAATATAATGCCTTTGATTTCGCTCGAAAATCGTGTTAAGATAATTCAAATCCATTATGAAAATGGTCGATCCGTGAAGACTACATTTCGCAAAATTCGCGATATTTTTATTTGTAACGATCGTCCATCTGAGACTACAATTGCGAATTTAGTGCGAAAATTTGAGTCCACCGGTTCAGTAGTAAACGTAAGCACAAAAATATGTGCTCGTCCATGTCGTTCAATCGAAAATATTGCTGCAGTACGTGAAAGTGTCACAGAGGACCCAAATTTATCGGTTTCACGACGTTCTCAACAATTAGGCCTGTCCACAATGACCACATGGCGAATTTTACGGAAGGATTTAGCTCTAAAGCCTTATAAGATACAACTGGTACAAGAATTAAAGCCAGCAGATCATTCTCAACGTCTTAGATTTGCTGATTGGATCATTGAACGTGGTGCTTGTTTTTCAGAAAAAATCATCTTTTCGGACGAAGCACATTTTCACTTAAACGGGTATGTTAACAAGCAAAATTGTCGAATTTGGGCTTCTGAAAATCCAAAAGCAGTTGTTGAACAACCACTACATCCATCTCGTGTCACTGTATGGTGTGGTTTATGGGTAGGGGCATCATTGGTCCCTATTTTTTCGAAAATGAGGCTGGTGCTTTCGTTACGTCTGCAAACGTAGTCGTGGAGGACATTTACCGGATATTGTTTTCCATTCATAAATGTTCAAGCCCCTACAACATATTTCAGTAGAGAATTAGAAAATTTTCATACAAAATATGTGTTTCTTTTAAAATTTAAAACAAACCCCTGATTGGTAGACCCTTTATTATTACTTTATATTGTAACATAATATGTATTTATGTAAATTGGTTTACCGTTAAATTAAATTAAAAGATAAAATTTGGAGTTTTGATTATGAAATGCATAAAGTGTTGCTTGGAGATAATTCAATTCTCGGAACGAAAAATCTTGTAATTCAAAAATAGATATATTTCAAGAAAGAACGAGTATAGTAAGCCAAAGAAGAGTCTAGAAAAATTAATATACAAAGTAAATTAAAAGATCAGAAAAACTTGAAATAAAAAATTGATACTTGAAAATTTTTGAAATTTTGAAAAACAGTTTAATACCAATAGGAACTTATAAATTTGTGAAATACGGTGAAATGAGGAAGAAATAGGCAAAATTAAAGAGTTTGGTACTTTTAATATTTTAAAATTGGATCATTTAATTAAATTTAAAAGTGGGATAATAGAAATTTTAATTAGAAATAAAAAAGATGTATATTGGATTATGAAAATGAAGATTAAATACAAAAAATGTTCTTTTAACGTGAAATTGAATTTTGGATTGGCTTTATTGAAGATCGGGAGAGTAAAAGCGATAAATGAAGCTTGATTTGCCCTAAGGTTTATTTGGTCGCGGAAGAGCATCCGATGGAAGTGGCCACTTTTATTGAAAAAATTGAGAATCAATAAAGAGAATCAATAATGGTATATCGATAATATTAGGAAATGTAAATAATAAAAGATTGGTGTTTGATTTGATCATGAAGTTCATTTTTCTACATATGTAAATTTAATTTATGGCTTTAGTGATATTTGATTTGAATAGAAAAGACAATGAGTAAGATCTAAAATTAAGTTTATTTAAAATATTAGTTTATTTAATAATTTAGGTGGTAAATATTTTTTAGTTTTGTATTGAAGCACAGTAGAAGTTTGGATAGCATTAGCTTGGGAAATCTTAAAATTTGCTTGATGTCAAAATTTTATTAACAAATTGTATAATTTACAATTTGGTAAAATTATTACCAGAAATGATCCTTACGAAATCTCAATAAGTTTGTAATATTTACGTTTCTGTAATTTATCCATAATAGTGTTAATTTATTTTTTCTTTTATGTCAATTGCACGAAATGCAAATTACTTGATGATTGTTATTATCATCAATATTATTTGTATTATATTCACTTAATTATGTAATATTAAAATATTCATATTTCAATTAATACTTTAAGGTCGCCAACACTTTCCAGAACTAAAGTGCAAAAATAAAATGCAGTACCATTACAGGCTCGTGATGAGAAAAGGAAAATTTTACAGCAACTGCTTTGAAGGAAATTTTTGTTTTGGTTGTATTATTGAGCAGAAGGTAAATTTCAAATTAGTTTGATATTTTAGTTGATAATTATGTCAGATGAGTAAGATCCTAACCAGTATTATGTTTATTACTAATAATTACATTTTCTCGAAGATAAAAATATGAACGTGGTAATAATTACTCTAATATTTTCTAAATTTACCGCACGTGATTAATTATAGAATAAATTTGTAATAGAAAAGAGAATTGAGAACTTCTTTAAAATAAAAATAATTGCTAGGCAATACTTGCAATTATTCAAATTGGGACCATTAATTTTCAGTCATTTTAATTTTAAAGTATTTTCTTTTAACCATTGAATTGAATGATACCTTATAAAGTGTTGCGATCTTGCCGAAGTACAAGTTAACTTAAAATGGAAGAATTTAATAGCGTGTTGTTCCAATTTCCTTTTCTATGATGAGTAAAGTAGGATTTTAAATATTAGTAAACCCTTCATTATACAAAAATTATTTACTATATTTTATATATTTGCATCGACAATTGTCTTGTTTTCAACGATCCTTCAATATTTTACATGAAAAATAATATTTTTGATTTTGTTAAAATGGCGAAGCTCTTGGAGGAATTATGCAGGTATTTTATATATAATGTTTATATTAAGCTTAAATTTAAATAATAATGAGCATTAATTACCAATACTCACCATATCACGGTATTTTAAATTAAAATTTTCAATTCTGTGTAGAATTATTAAACTGAATTAAATAGCAACTAATGTTTTCTGAGATAATAAGAACTAAAATTGAAAATTAAAAGTATACAGTTGTTAAAAAGACGACGTCCTGTGATATCCTAACACAAACCAAGCTTCTTAAAATGAAAATATTGTATTTTTTCTGGTTCTGACACCAAAGACAGACAAAGTTTTATTAAAATAACTATTGGTTATTTTTATTGGTAAAACTTGTTATTTAAACATCTGATTCACCTTACCCCAGTTAATGAAATATAAAACTAAAAAGTAAATTATTTATTTTTAGTTAATTCTTAAATTTTGTGTGGTCTTTACTCTAAAGAAAAGTTTCGAAATCTAATTTAATTCTCTAAGCACTTTTGGAGCACGAAAATTGTTCAACATCATTAAAAAGATATAGATACCGTAAATCAGAGAATAATAATTTTTCAAAATTGTTACTTCTACACGGTCATGATTTTTCACCCACATTTGTGCTAACAACATTTTTGGAAAAGCTGCCTGCTGGAACTTGGACCATTGAAAATGATGGAATATGGTTTAAATTAGTATATGTATCTTGGGTCATATATACCTTCCTCCATGTTCTATATTATACCTTTTGACGGATTATTTTGGGATTTTGTTATGAAGTTAAAAATCAATTCTCATTTTAGGAAATATGTTTGAAAACTTAAGTATGAAGCATATAAGTAGCTGCGAAGATTTTGATGTCTATAGTCGACAACTTCGCAAGAATATCCAACATCATATTCGTTTAATACAGTAAGATTTTTAATAGCTCATAAAATATATCAAATTAAAATTAACAAGAAGGCAATCACCGACCCCAGTATTTCCATTTCAAGTTGACAAACTATTAATACTGCACTAGAGTCCTCGGTAAAGTGGTAAAGCGTTTCAACTATTCAATGCAACCTCAAAACATCAATGTCAATGGAGTTCCATACGTAAAAAAAACTTATGAGATATTTTATATTTTACTGCTTGGTTAATTTTAAAATTTTAGAATTACAGAACACGTATTCGTTGTCTTTTATGGTCCAATGCTTTACAACGGCTCCGATGATTTGTGTGGAAATGTTTGCTGTTTCGGAGAGGTTAGTTCAATAATTATTGGTTCTAAAAGAGGAACCCCACGCATTGTAGAAATGGTTAGTTGCTAAGTAAATAAATTTCTTTTTAAATTTACCTTGATATATAAAGAACTCAAATTAATCTAATTACAAGTTACAAGTAATTAAGTATTATTACATAAAATTCTATTTGAGAATTGTCTTTTGCCACGCTTGTAAAATCAAACATTTGCCAATAAATACCAAAGCTGCACTTCACATTAAACTGTAATGCTAATTATTTTAAAAGTATTTTAAATTACTTGTGATTTATAACTTTTGAATTATTAATCTAATAGCAATAAGCATTGTGCCCTAGTGACAATTTCGCAGTTGCCTAGGTATGCTCTTAAAGCTCTTTTGAAAAATATTTCTATATACTTTTATAGCACCAGTGTGTTGGTGATGGTGAGATATGGCGTTATATGTATTGCGTTAACAGTCCAATTGACCTTTATTGCATTCCAGGAAGTTTTGTTGTTGAAGAAGTAAGGATTAATACTTACAATCTAACAGTAGGTAACAAGAAAATATAAATATTGACATGTGACCTTCAATTTCAAAAATATTAAAATTAAATTAAAATTAAATTAAAATAAATAATCTTGCCGATCTTCATATTCACAAAATTTCAATTCGAATCTTCAGTTACGATACAAAGGTCGACCATCCAACGAATTTTCTAATTATTCTAATCATGATTAAACCTAAAAAGCAAAATTTAATTAATAATAAATTACACAAATATGACAAGAAAAATAAAACTTTTGAGAACCACGGTAAATTTCAACTTTTTATAAACCACTGTTGTAAGTAGGTACAGTTGAAAAATGAATTTAGATTTAATTTTGTTAACTTATAGTTTTAATTTTTGTAAATTAGTTAGTAAGGTAAAAATCAGTGATAAACAATAAAAGTGCAGGTGACAAAATAACAATTACCAGTTTGAAAACATTAAAATATGATAATTTAAAAATAAACAGTTTAAATAAAGTGTAATAAATTCTGACTTACCCTGTATTTGTAGATAAAACTATTTGTTTAAATTAAGTAGCCAATGGCAAATTTTTATAAAAAGTAGGAAATGATAAGAGAAAACCACAAAACGACTTCCTCTTTGGTTTAACATCTTGAGCAACATGGAGTAAAATTTTGAAGTGCTAAAATTTTGCACTTTTAACGGATGTGCAATTAATCTGAAATAATTTGATTAAATAATTGAAAGTATAAAGTGCGATTTACTACTTGTAAAAGAAATATTTTGGAATCGACAAATGAGGTCGATGACAAAGAAAACGTGATCCAACAAGAAGTGTGGAATCTGCCACAATTCCATCAATTATCAAAATGAGAGAAAACACATTAATAAACGACAAATCAAAGGTAACAAACAAAATTTATTTAATTAATTTATCGATGGGCGATATATCGATGGATAAACAATTCAACCATGTGCCTAGGGCAATATCAAAGTAAATCACGAGATGAATCTTCCGCGCAAGTAAAACAATTACTACACGTGGGAGGCGTGACTAAACTAATTAATTAGCAATTTTACTGTGCGCGAGATATAAAACTTGAATTTAAAAAATAAGATAATAAAAACAATTAATTAATTTTAAGATTTATTTGATGAATTATTATGAACAATTATATTATAGGTTTTGTTTTATGTTAGGTATAAATTTTGTTTTTATGTACTACAGGGTATTGCAAAAGTTTTCTTTTATAGTAAATAATTTCATAAGTTTCATTTTGAAGTTTAATTTAAAATGAGAACCCAAGCTCTGGGAAAGAGAAAGCCGAATTTTGTGAGCCACCAAAATAAAAATTAGTTTGCTGACAGGTAAGTGCTGTACCGAGGAATTTCACATTCCGAGGGAAATTTAAAGCTTATCCGATTTTTAGAAATCAAATAAAAAAAAACACAGCAATATATATATTATTTACTTATATAAATATAAGTCTTCGAAGCGAGAACGCAATCTGGACGATTGTCGCTTGGAGCAGTAAAACTTGCGGTTAATGGCCACACCTATGTAGGTCCGTTCAATCTAAAACTCGGATTATCTCAGAACAAAACCCGGGTAATCTGATTTAATATACCTACAGAAATTTTAGAACATGAATCTGGTTATTAATTGACCAAGTTTCAAGTTAATATTTTATTTAAACGCAATATACTCGATATGACATTTTTAAAATTGGCGACCACGATATATCGAAATTTTTTTTATTGGTTTCATTTAAACCTTGTGTTCTTTCTGGCTTTTCATAACCATAACCGCAAGGTTTATTTTACTTTTGATTAATGGTTTATGATTTGCAAAGGGGTTCTCTCTGCAGTTAACGAATATAAAATAATGTTTCTTTGTGTAAAATATTAAATTGTTACAGACATCAGCAATTTCTAATGGAATTTACAATTCGGATTGGTTTTCAAATTATTTTCCCCAATTACGAATGCCAATAGTGTTTTTAATTCAAGCATCTCGACAGGAATGAAAAATTACTGCTGGTAATTTGGTTTCAATTAACATCGATACTTTAGTAAAAGTAAGTTATTAAAAACAGTAATCTACAGTTGAAGACCACGAAACTACAAATTAAGGGCAGTGTTTTCAAAGCTCCGTTAAATTAACTACTAACTAGTGGAGTAGTTTTAACCGAGTTTTAAGTCAGAGTTGAAAAAGCAGCCCTGAATAATTAATTAATAATTGAAGAAATACTAAAGAAATGAATTTGTTTTTAGGTTGTTAAAGTAGCGTTTTCTGCAAATGCTGTGTTGAAAAGCATGAAGGAATGAATTATTAAATTATACAGCGTTCCTACAAAATAAATCAATTTTTGTAATGGCACGTGCACATACAAAGCAAAAATCAGGCACTAGTACTGTACGAAATAACGTAGTATAAGTACATTATTTATGTAATTTATTCGTGATAGTATTTAATTTTTGAATTATATCAATTATTCTAAATGTAAATGACTTTACGATGGTTATTATAATTATTAAATATTATTAAATATAAATTTAATATTATTATTATTAATTATTATATATTTAAAATACTTGAAATCACTAAAAATGTACTGAACAAGTGTTTACAAATAAAGGACAACACTAGAACCATTTGTTGTTGGGCTATGTACTAAATAAGGATGCCACCCCTTCTTTTGTAAATGGTTAGGTTCCAGTAAATTGGACTTAACTCTTTCTAACTGAAGGAGTTAACTTGTTCCTAACCGCCGGACTTAGAAGAGTATGTCAAGTTTTACCTCTAAAGCGGTTGTCCTTAGTCGACGATTGCTACCAGGCTACCAACAGCAATAAAATAGAGCAATTGGCATATTTTCCAATTTGTTGTGGCAAGCATGATTGTGTTCTAAACTAACAATTTTGATTTTTATAAAGACGTACTTCCTTAATAACAAATAGCTTAATTACAAAAAAATAAATTAAAGTTAATTCATTTGCAATTGTAAACAACAAATCCATGCAAAAGAATTAGGTCGGTTGAGATTCAAAGCAAAAATCCAGTTGTGCTCAACCGTAAATTTGGTAAAAGCTGCCTGATTTTATTATTGTTGTTAGAAAAACACTTTTTTCAATTTAAGTTGATGATCTATGAACGTCAAGAGTATCTTCGTGATTTTGCAAAAGTATTTCATGTTTCAAAATATGTAAATACTTTTGGTATACTCGTTTTATCTTGATATCGTAATTTTAAGGCTAATTTTAATATTTTTTTTCTAAAAGTACAGATCGCAGTTTTTCTACAAGGATAAACTATAGTTTATCTTAAACACATACATTGGAAGGGTCTTGTGTTACGCATTTCTCGGCATTTGTTTCCAATTCTAACCTAAAACTTCAGAATAAAGACTAGTCAATTTGAAATTTTTTTCTAAACTCTTTTATTAACGTTTTAACCGCCCTGTATCACTCGATGTTGCACCCGTAGAAAAAAATGGAAGTAAGAGTTACACCTGCGCTGACTATGGCTATGTTGCTCTAGAGCAATAGCAGATAGCGACGAAGAACGAGAACCAATTTTACCTGATACACATAGCAACTGACTGGCGATGGCGTGGGAAAAACAAAGTGATGTCTTATTCTTGCCTTAAACATTAATTAAACAGTATTAATTAGTGGTAGCTGTGAAAGACAGGGCGGATTACTTTATTTTTAAACAATATTTGTTGATGATAACAGATAATAATTAGAGTCGAGGGTTCGACACGCGATTGATATGACGAATATTGTTTATTATCTTGAATTTACCGCACGTAATTACTTAATAATTAATAATGACTTATTAATTTTTAAGTAAATTTTAACAGCTCTAAAGTATTTTCTTTACACCGTCAAAATCAAATTATACGTTAATGTATTGCCAACTTGTAGAGGTACAAGTTTACTAAAAATGGAAGTACATAAAAGAGAAATGGTCCAATTTCCTTTCTCAATGTTAAATAGAATTGGAATGTTAAACTCTAACAAGATTTCTATTATACAAAAATTTGTTCGCCAAGTTCAGGGAACTTCACTGTTAATTTGTTTCTTTTCGTCGTGTCTTCAATATTTTTACATGAAAAATAATATATTTGATGTCATTGAAAATTCCGAAGCCTTTATAGGACTGACACAGGTACTATTATACATATGTATTATTTAATTTAAAGCTTAACATTCATAAGAATAATATTATCAAATTGTTTGCCGGAGAAGATTATAACCCTCATAAATATAATTTAACTTAAACCAATGCGTTTCTCCCGATTTTTTCTTACAAGGTTTTCCATTCTTTATGTGTGTCCCCAAATAGATAAATTTCCCAATTTCTTTAAACTCTGCTATTTATCTATTAACAGCACGCTTTTCAAACAAAATTTTTCACCAAGTCTAAACTCTTGGGAGGTACCTCCCTTTAAAGCGGTTTAGTAACTTTCTGATTTCAAACGGCCATAGCTCCAATATTATTGATTTTTTAGACTTAACGGATTAGAACTTTTTTAAAGATCATTCGTTTATCTAGAATCTAGAAGATTACAACCCCTTATTGTCGAGTTATAAATTAAATTAAGCGAAAAAGCGTGTAGGTAAAAAAAAATAAATTCACAAAATTTACTTTAATAATAAATTTTCAAAATGGTCCCCCTCATTTTCAGCACGGTATTATTTATAACGGCGCTTCTTTCTTCAAGTTCTGTCACATCTATCTGTATTCTTTCCATTGATTTCTCTCTGGTCTCGGACTTTCTTCTATCGCTGTAAACTATAGCTTTAAGGGCACCCCATAAAAAATAATCGAGAGGTGATCGTGCCGGGCCACTTTTTTAGGTAATTGAGTGATTAGGTAATTTTTTAGGTGATTGTAAAATTCTGGTGCTGCGTATATTACAAACAAAAATTTGAAAATTTAATCAAACTTTCCGAACAATTTTGGAGCACAGAAAAATGTTCAAAGTTATTACAGAAGGAGGTAGATGGAGTATGCAGAAAAATTGTAGTTTTCCAAAAACTATTTTGCTACGTGGTTATGATCTTTTCACCTGCGTTTGTGATATCAACATTTTTTGGAAAAAAACAGCCTATTGGAAGTTGGACCATTGAAAATGATGGAATATTTTACAAATTAGTATACGTATCTTGGATGGTACTAATTCCTTTTAGCTTGATCTTTGTTACAAGTTTGGACGGATTATTTTTGGGATTTTGTTATGAACTTAAAACGCAATTTATGATTTTAGGAAATAGGTTTGAAAATTTAAGTGTAAAACATATACGCAGTCGCGAAGATTTTGATGTCTTTAATCAACAATTACGAAAGAATATCCAACATCATGTTTTTCTGATAACGTAAGATTTGTAACGACTCCTAAATGATATAAAATTAAAAAATTAATAAGGCAATTTGTCTTTTATTGGCAATTGTATGCCAATAAAAGGTCGTACGATTTACTGCTGCTGAAAGTTTAAAAAATAATTTGAGTTTTACTAACTTATTAATTTTAGAAAGTTTATTTAAACTTGCATTTATGTGCTTTTGTTTCCTAGGTTTTTTAAAGAATTGCAAAATGGTTTTAATTTAATTTTTATGGTTGAATACTTGACAATGGGCCCAATGATTTGTGTGGAAATGTATGCTGTTACGGAGAGGTAGGTTTTCAATAAATATTGGTTTTACAGGAGAAACCAGTGAGTAAATTAATGTTTCGGACACCTAATAAAATTTGCAATAATTTCCATGTAATTTAATTATTTAAAAAGAAAATAGTAAAACCAAATTACAATTAGATAGATTATTGTTTATTAAGGTCAGGAGAATACCTAAAACGGTGTTGAATAAATCTAGTCAACACCAAAATTAACGGACATTTAATCATTTTATACGTAAAGTTAGAGTCAATAAATAATTCGGACAGTATACTCTGTATTACTTTACTGCTTTCTTAGAATGCATGCACCTATAAGAGGAACCAAAACATTAACACTTTCAAACTCCAAAACAGTGGTTTTGTATAATTTTCAAAAATTTAATGTCCTGGTTCGCTTTACTGGTGCACTAGACGGTGTTCCACACCTCCAGACCTCCCAGATTCCAAATCTATGTTTTCTACTGTTTTAAGCTGAAAGCCGAAGTTTTGAAATCTGCGAAATATATTCAGTTATTAAAATGTTACATCAACATAACAACGGCCAAATAAATATTTTGAAACTTTAAATTTTGGTTCTGATAAAACCAAAATGTATAATCCGGTGTCTGGGGGGGTGGAATACCCTCCAGTGCATCTATAAGGAAAACCAAAACGATAAGACCTTCCAGACTCCACAACTGTGGTTTTGTATAATTTTCAAACATTTAATGTCTTAGTTCTCCTCACTGGTGCACTGGAGGGTGTTCCACACCTCAGACCTCCCAGATTCCAAATCTATGTTTTCTACTGTTTTAAGCTGAAAGCCGAAGTTTTGAAATCTGCGAAATATATTCAGTTATTAAAATGTTACATCAACATAACAACGGCCAAATAAATATTTTGAAACTTTAAATTTTGGTTCTGATAAAACCAAAATGTATAATCCAGGGTGTCTGGGGTGTGGAACACCCTCCAGTGCATCTATAAGGAAACCAAAACGATAAGACCTTCCAGACTCCACAACTGTGGTTTTGTATAATTTTCAAACATTTAATGTCTTAGTTCTCCTCACTGGTGCACTGGAGGGTGTTCCACACCTCCAGACCTCCCAGATTCCAAATCTATGTTTTCTACTGTTTTAAGCTGAAAGCCGAAGTTTTGAAATCTGCGAAATATATTCAGTTATTAAAATGTTACATCAACATAACAACGGCCAAATAAATATTTTGAAACCTTAAATTTTGCTTTTGATAAAACTAAAGTGTATAATCCGGGGTCTGGGGGGTGTGGAACACCCTCCAGTGCATCTATAAGGAAACCAAAACATTAAAACCTTCCAGACTCCGAAACAGTGGTTTTGTATAATTTTCAAACATTTAATGTCCTGGTTCCTCACTAGTGCACTGGAGAGTGTTCCACACCCCCCAGACCCCCCGGATTTAAATCTATGTTTTCTACTGTTTAAAGCTGAAAGCCGAAATTTTAAAGTCTGCGAAATATACTCTATTATTAAAAATGTCACATCAACATAACAACGGCCAAATAGAAACTTCCTCTTCTTAAACTAGGACTAGGCCTGTAATATCCAACAGTAACATCGACAAAGATCCGAATCTACTGCTGGTTCTGTGAGCATATTATTTGGGCGTTTAGTGGCACGTAAAAACCATTTGTTAGATGAACAAACCAGAAGAAATGCCAAAAAGTTTCTATAATTTGTTTGCTCAAATGAACGCAGTATGGTATGGCGTAAAACCAATACTGAACTAAATACATAAAATTTACATGGTACAGTAAAGTATAATAGAGATGGTGTGCTTTTATGGGGTTGAATATCTAGTGCAGGGGAGGGAAAGTTAGTGTTTGATTAGATCAAATTTTGTATAAATATAAATACGTGAATCCTTTAGATTAAAATTTCTTGCAAAGTGCTGAACAGATTGGTATTTTTAAAAACAAATCCAAATTATACCAAGATAATAACACCTCTAACACAACTCCCATTTAGTATAAGAATACTCCTTGTGTAAATTACCAAAATTATAATATCCTCCCCTACGGTCTTTCAATCTAAATTTCATACAAAAATCCATGGAATAAATTACACAGAAAAGTAAGCACTACCTCTATAAATTCAAAACATAGATTAATCCAAGACAGAATCAGAAATTATTGGTGATTTGGTGGTCTTAATAAACCATTTGTCTTATGATCAGTTGACATTGTATTTTATTTTTAAATAATTGAATTGCATTGTAAGTACACTCAAAAATCCGTTCTTACCATTTAGTTAAATTGAAACAAAATTTAAGAATGTCGTACTTAACTATCAAAGCAATCAGTAATTTGATATCCTAAGTTAAGAATGCTTTGTTTGAATTTAAGAATGTTGTCGTGATTGGGTCCACTTCAAGAACGGTAAGAATGCATTTCTTTGCGCGTATTACAAATTTTATTAGATACGATTCTTTAGTTTAGTGTCTGAAACATTAATTTACATTCTGTATTATAATAAATCGGTGAGTAGTTTTAAATTATTGTTTTGGTGTAAATAATATCATACATTTAAAAAAGACCCATAAAAAGGTTATAAGTAATCGATCACTATTAATTACAAATATTTATATTATTTTATAGCGCTAGTGTATTCATGATGATGCGATATGGATTTATATGCATAGCGCTAATAGTGCAGTTAGCCATTTATTGCATTCCAGGTAGTTTTGTTGCCGAGGAAGTAAGTATTAATAAAGTGCACCATGAACACGACAATAATTGTCAAATTTATATTTGACAAACATATTTACAGCTTTAATAAAATAAAGCAGTGACGCTTTACGGTTTACCTGTTAAGTGTGTAAACCAAACATAATGGTCCAACCGATTTGTCATTACGATGGAGGATGATTATGGCAAACCAAGTTTTAAACCTTAATGAATAAATAATCCAAATTATTAATAGATTTGTTGATTGATAAAAAATGTATTATAGTTTGTCTTTTGTGATAACTAACAATAAATGAAAGTTTTTCAGTAGCTTTAAATTTAAAAATATATTTAAAATTAAAATTTCTAAATTGTTATAGACATCAGCACTTTCGAATGGTATCTATAATTCGGATTGGTTTTCAAAATCTTTTCCCCAATTACGAATGCCAATAGTGCTTTTGATTCAAGTATCTCAACAGGAATTAAAATTTACTGCTGGTAATTTGGTTTCAATTAACGTAGACACTTTGGTAAAAGTAAGTTACCAAAAACAGCACCTTATAATAAATACTAAAGAAATAAATATGTTTTTAGGTTGTGAAAGTAGCTTTTTCAGCAAATGCTGTGTTGAAAAGCATAAAGGAATAAACAATTAAATTATACAGGGTACCAACTAAATAAATCAATTTTTGTAATGGCACGTGCACATACAAAGTGAAAATCAGGCGAACACCAACACGAAATTGTAATGGGATGCATCTTAAAATTTTTGTTTTTGCCAGACTTGTACGAATGTTCGTACAATATGTAGCACCATAAGTATACGTTGTTTATGTAATTTACTCATGATAGTATTTAATTTTTCGAATTATATAACTGTAACACAATAACATAACACAAAATCACTAAGAAATGTATTAAACAACTGTTCACAAATAAAAGACAACATCATAACCCCCTTCTGTTGGGCTATGTACGAATTAAGGATTTCACCCCTCCCCTTCAAAAGAGTTAAGTCTCCGTAAATTGGACTTAACCCTTCCTAACTGTAGGAGTTAACTTAGGAGGAAATGTAAAGTTTTGGATAAAGTTTTGGATAACAATTAACAACAACCTTATATACATCATAAATTATAAAATTTCAAAGTGGCTTTGTTCTGCGTGGATACCGACCTTTAAACGTCGAATGAAATTTTCGGCTGTTTTTGTACCTCTTCTAGAGATATTTTGTCCCATTCCTGACGCAAAGATTGTTTTAGTGATTCCAAACTTTTGTGAAGTTTTGCACAGGCTATGGTTTCTAAAATTGACCGTATAGCGTAATCTAGTGGGTTGAGATCTGGTGAGTATGGAGGCCATTCAGCGGAACTGATAAAATCAGGAAAATTGATTCAGCACCACTCTGCGTAGTTTTCGCCTTGTGGGCAGGTGCAGAGTCTTGTTGAAAAGTTCAATGTTGGTCACCAAAGTGCTGTTAGACCCACGAAAGAACTATAGCCTCTAAAATGTCCCGGTAGTAGATTTACTTGTTAATTTTACCCTTTATTCCACAAAAACTAAAGGTGTTTTAAGGTAGCACAAATATCGCCCCAAACCATGACAGACTTGAGGTATTGGCGATTAACAACAATGGCAATGAACAACTATCATTTTGACGACTGTGAAATTGTTTAATAGTAAAATTTTTTTCATCAGTAAAAACGAAATTTTCTTATTTTTGAGCAAAGGTGCGATGTAGAAGAGCACGGTATCGTTAAAGTTGTACTTGCTTGTTTTTATTAGTTAGCATTTGGGCTTTCCGCAGATTATAAAGATTCTTCTTAAGTTTATTTTAACTATTCGTCGAGTGAGAGTACTTTTCGCATCGACAGTCTCGGAATTTTTGAATCCGATGTTTGATGATATTGCGATTTTGGCGAATGTTGGCAGAACATTTTTTCCTCTTCCGGGTCAGTTTACATAGTACCAAGTTTTCTAATCGTTTGATGGCATCGGAAACAGTTTGTCGAGGAATTTTAAGCATTCGAACTATTTCACATTGACGATTTCAGCTTCAAATAACGATAAAATTGCGGCCGACTTTTGACATTTTGTAACTCACAAACTGATTGTTTATTTTTTTTGCTCTTTTGTTTTGCTGATCTCCATAGTTCTTAGAATCGGATTACTAGATTATTTTTTAGAAAAATTCAATGATTTTCGCAAAAAGTGAAAAACATATTTGTCCGGGGTCTTGTGAACTACGCTGTATATTTGTATTTATTTTCTGGTCATTGCTGTTATTGTCGCTTGATTTCTAAATTTAAACAACGCAATATCCAATCAACCATGGTAAGACTTGATAGTAGACAATTTATTAAAAGAATGTAAAACAAAAATTGCTATACCGTCAACAAAGAATGGAAAATCAAGCATAGTTCTGAAAAACAGAATTTCCAGTTTGAAGTATTCCAAAATTTTCAAAACCAACTTTGAGATTTCATGTCTTTATAGTAGGAATTAGAGCTAATTGAATTTTGGTTAAAATTAATTCATGGCAAGTTTTTTATTTTTAAATCTTATTATTTAATATTAGTCTTTATTTAGTATTTTAAAAGCTAATAGAATTTCAAAACGAAATTTGAGATTTCGTATATTTTATGGTAGGAAATAAAGGTGATTACATTTTGGTTAAAATTGGTTTATGGAAACAATTTTTTTTAATCTATTTATTAAATATTAGATTTTATTAAAAATTTCAAAAACTAATTAGAATATCAAAACTGAATTTGGTATTGTGCATCTTTGTATTGAGACTTAGTCCTGATTAGATTTAAGCTCAAATTGGTTAACGGAAAATATTTTTTTCTCTTTATTTTTTTATAGTTTTGCAAAACGATATTGAGCTTCGGTGTATCTTTGCTACCGGTCACAATTTTTAGTTTTTGGATTTTGTTGGTGAATTTTGAAAACGCAAGAGCAAACCTATTATTTCATTGTTTTTGAAATATAAAACATTTTTTTGAATAATTTTTTGTTTACTTGGTGACATTCAGTTTTAAAATAAAGTAATGGGTTTGTCAAAACACATGTAAATTAATTTTAATAAAAAAATTTTCCAATAAAGTTTTTGATTTCAATATTAATGGATTTTAATCCATTTAGGAATAGTTGGACTAACGAGTTCTTGAAAAAACGAAACCACTTATGCGCAATGGGATCTTAGACTAAAATGTAAGTTGTAAAATTTTCAAATTTCACCAAACTTGTAATTTTTAAAATATTTTATTCAACATATAATTTCATAAGTTAATAATTATTTTACTTTATCATAATATGCAATATGAAAAAAGTATTGTTTTCGAACAGAAAAAAAATTGAGATTTGATGGCTTTACACTTTTTGAAGTCCCATAAGCTAAATAAGACATTTTCTAAAAAATGTGTGTGTGTTTGTGGTCAAATTTTGTGTGCCCTCTACAACAAAAAGTAATAGAAATTTTAAAACAAAATTTGAGATTTTGCATTCTTATATTAAGACTTCGAACTGATTAGATTTTGGTTAAAATTGGTTCATGGAAACTATTTTTTAAATCTATTTATTTAATATTAGTTTTTCTTAAATATTTCAAAAACGAATAAGAATTTCAAAAGTAAATTTGGTATTTTGTATCTTTGTATTGAGACTTAAAGCTGATTAGTTTTTGACTCAAAATGGTCGATGGAAAATATTGTTTTCTTTTTATTATTAAAAATAATGAAAATAAAGTCATGGGCATGACCACATCCGATTTTTTTTTAAATAATTTGATGAATATTCAAATGGCTATTTTAAACGTTGCAGTTGAGATAAATTACCAAACTTATTCTTTTTGAAATATAATTAACGTTTTCTTTAAATTTAAAGAAAAATAGACATATTTATAAATAAACAAGCTTATATTCACATTATAAATTATTTTTAATAAACATAATACATGCCACTTTATTAATGATTTTAAAAACTACAAGAAAGACTTTTTAGCATAATAGAATTTAAATAATAAACTAAGAAGACGTTTTTAATAACAAATAGCTTAATCACCAAAAACTAATTTACAGTTAATTAAATTACCCTATAGTATGGTATTTAAAAGTTTTTGTAGGATCTCCTTACCTTTTGGGCAAATCTTTAGAAACGCAAATTGAAATTTTGCAAGTGGGTGATAGATCGATCATTAGAAATTGGAAGCTTTTTTTGTAAAAGAAAGGTGAAGGTTGCTTGAAGCTGTAAATTTAAAATTTTATTTGAAAATAACGCAATTTTGCAGTTTTATTGTTAAATAAATACTTGAGAAAACAATGGATTTGGGAAACTTTTCATTTGCAATCCTAAAGAACAAATTCTTGCAAAAAATAAGTCGGATGAGATTTGAAGCACAAAAAGTTTTTTTCAATTTAAGTTGATGATCTATGAACACTTCGAGAGTATCTTCGTGATTTTGGAAAAGAATTTTTGGTGTCAAAATATACACTTTTAACATACACGTTTCATCTTGATAACGTAATTTTAAGGTTAATTGTAATATTATTTTTCCAAAAACACAAATCGTAGATTTTCGACAAGAATATGATGTTTTATATCAATTTAAAATTTGTATGTGCAGCACAAGTTTCTTCTAAAGTCTTCTCAATGCCCTAACCGCCCTGTAACACAACAATATTTCTCTAGAGCAATATCAGATAGCAACGAAGAACAAGGACCAATTTTGTCTAATACACATAGCAACTGACTGGGGATGGCGTGGGAAAAACAAAGTGATGTCTTATTCTTGCCTTAAACATTAATTAAGCAGTATTAATTAGTGGTAACTCTCAAAAACAGGGCGGATTACTTTATTTTTAAACAATATTTGTTGATAATAACAGATAATTAGAGTTGAGGGTTCGACACGCGATTGATATGATGTATATTGTTTATTATCTTTAATTTACCGCACGTAATTACTTAATAATTAATAATTATTATTATTACTGAATTAATATCTTTATGTATAAGAGAGTAAAATGATACCGCCTGTAATAAAATTATTCAAATTAGACTTATTAATTTTTAAGTAAATTTTAACTGTAAAGTATTTTATTTACTCCATCAAAATCAAATTATACGTTCAAGTATTACCAACTTGTAGAGGTACAAGTTTACTTAAAATGGAAGAACATAAAAGAGAAATGATCCAGTTTCCTTTCTCAATGTTACATAAAATGGGAATGTTAAACTCTAACAAGATTTCTATTATACAAAAATTATTTCGCCAACTTCTGGTAACTTCAGTGTTAATTTGCTTCTTTTCGTCGTTTCTTCAATATTTTTACATGAAAAATAATATATTTGATGTCATTGAAAATTCCGAAGCCTTTATAGGACTGGCACAGGTACTATTATATGTATTATTTAATTTAAAGCTTAACATTCATAAGAATAATACTATCAAATCGTCTGCCGGGGAAGATTATAATCATCATAAATAGTTATAATTCCCCTTTTCCATTTTTGAACTAAAGGAAATCGTACGAGTCTTCTCTTTTTACATAAACAGTAATAATATATTTCAGCCAATATAAACAGATTTGGTCAGTGGATAATTATCACTGGTAAATCACTTTTAAATCATAAAGCGCGGTGACTTAATTCAACTTTTGCATTAACACGTAAATACAAACTCCAAGTAATCAGAGTTTTGTGTTGTACAAGTCTTTATTTCAAATTAATTTATTTCAAAAGAAGCTTTGACTTCTTATCTTATTTCTTAATATTTTTACTATGTTTTAGTTGATAATAAAATTGTGGTGCTGCGCATATTATAAAGGAAAATTTGATAATTTAATCAAACTTTCCGAACAATTTTGGAGCACAGAAAAATGTTCAAAGTTATTACAGAATGAGGTAGATGGAGTATGTAGAAAAATTGTAGTTCTTCAAAAACTATTTTGCTACGTGGTTACAATCTTTTCACCAGCTTTTACAATATCAACATTTTTTGGAAAAAAACAGCCTGCTGGAAGTTGGATGATTGAAAATGATGGAATATTTTATAAATTAGTATACGTATCTTGGGTGGTACTAATTTCTTTTGGCATAATCTTTGTTACAAGTTTCGACGGATTATTTTTGGGATTTTGTTATGAACTTAAAACGCAATTTATGATTTTAGGAAATATGTTTGAAAATTTAAGTGTAGGACACATACGCAATTGCGAAGATTTTGATGTCTATAACCAAAAATTACGAAAGAATGTTCAACATCATATTTTTTTGATAACGTAAGATCATTAATCGGTCATAAAAATATTAAATTAAAAATTAATAAGGCAGTTCTGTACAAAATTTGAGTTTTACTGTTTGCTTAACTTATTAATTTTTAAAAGTTTACTTAAACTTGCATTTATGTGCTTTTGTTTCCTAGGTTTTTTAAAGAATTGCAAAATACTTTTTCTTTAATTTTTATTGTTGAATACTTGACAATGGGCCCGATGATTTGTGTGGAAATGTATGCTGTTACGGAGAGGTAGGTTTACAATAAATATTGGTTTTACAGGAGAAACTTGGCGAAAGTTGCCAGTGAGTAAATTAATGTTTCGGAAACCTATGTATAATAAAATTTGCAATAATTTCTATGTAATTTAATAAGAAAACGGCAATGACAAATGCCATTAGATACATTATTGTTTATTAAGGTCAGGAAAACACCAAAACTGATAACATGTTTCTGATAACAGTAAAGTATATAATCCGGGGTCTGGGGGTGTGGAACACCCTGGGTGTTCCACACTCTCTGGGGTGTGGATTTGGTGGCCTTATAAACCATTTGTCTAATGATTGTTGACATTGTAATTTAATTTTGAAATACTTGAATTGCATGGTAAGTACACTCAAAAAAACCGTTCTTACCAGTTAGAACATCGTTCTTGAAATTGACCCAATCATGCAAAGTTTTTAAATAGAAACAAAATTTAAAAATGTCGTACTTAACATTCAAAGCAATCACTAATTTTATATTCTAAGTTAAGAATGATTTGTTTGAATTTAAGAATGCTGTCATGATTGGGTCGCTTTCAAGAACAGTAAGAATCGATTTCTTTGCGTGTATTACAAATTTTATCAAGTGTCTGAAACATTAATGTACCACTATATTAGAAATAGCTGAGTAATTTTAAATTATTATTTTGATCTAAATAATATTATACATATAAAAAAGATCCATAAAAAAAGTTATAAGTAATCGATTATTATTAATTGAAAATATTTATATTATTATTTTATAGCGCTAATGTATTCATGAGGTTGAGATTTGGATTTATATGTATTGCGTTAACAGTGCAGTTAGCCATTTATTGCATTCCAGGAAGTTTTGTTGCCGAGGAAGTAAGTATTAATAAAGTAGATCACGATTATTAAGATTATTTTCAAAATCTCCAGCCTCCTCCCCCAACTAATTTTTTAAATAATTCAAAAACAAAAGAGATTCAAACGAAAATAAAGGATGCACAACACAGGCCAACAAAAAATTATTTTTTTTGTGGTGAATAGGGTTTTGAAACTGATTTAAGGCATATTTGGGTCGCTGAATCTAAAACTTTTTTCAGTTTTCTTTATCAGGTCTAATTTTTTAGATAAGTCGTTTTTTAGAAAAAAATTTTTTTTGCTGATAAATTTATGATTATTATTAAAAACCCGTTTAATACTTTACATGTTAAGGATATAGTGCTATTAATCCGCCGTATTAATATTATATATAAGTAAAATTACTTCACATGTTGAATAAAAATAAAATGAGCCAAAATAGAAGAAGTTGAGTTAATCATCCTGATGTGTTTTGCTACGTATGCGGAGAATGCGTGTTAAGAAAAACAGAAGAAATATTACTAACTTTGTAAAGAGAGTTTATCTTGGATGCTTTGATGTTAAGCTTGGTGATCAGGATAAAATCTGGGCACTTCAACGTTTCACCAGCTACCACAACTCTGTGAGAGGAAGTATTGTCCCTCTGATACTGATGAAGGTTACAATGATTCTTGTGAGGGGATGTCATCAATTCCAAAACGATTCAAGAAGACAGTCTTGTATATTGTCACGATATTAAAAGACTCCTGAAAAAATTGGGTCTTCCGGAATATTTTCCAGATGATTGGCGTTTATTTATTGACAGCTCAACGCAAAGTTTAAAATGTGTCCTTCTAGACAATGGAAACAAATATGGTTCAATACCAATTGCTCACTCAACAAAAATGAAAGAAGAATATAACAATATAGATTTGGTCTTAGAGAAGATAAAGCATCATGAACATAAATATGTGATTTGTGGGACTTAAAATGGTAAACTTTCTCCTTGGACAGAAAGTGGATACACCAAATATCCTCTGGGATAGCAGAGACAAAACACAGCACTGGGTTAGAAAAGAGTGGCCCAACAGAGAAAACATGGAAAGTTGGGGAAAAGAATGTCGTTAACGACCCTTAGTTGAACAGAGAAAATCATCTTTCTTCCACTGCGTATCAAGCTAGGGCTTATGAAACAGTTCGTAAAGGCTCTTGATAGGAGTGGTTCATGCTTTGCATATATAGGGGCGAAATGCCTAAGTTGAGTACCGAAAAATTAAAGCAGGAATATTTGACGGCCCACAAATAAGACAATTTATTAAGGATTTTGCCTTTGTAAATTCGATGAATGAAACTGAGCGAAAAGCTTGGACTTGATTTGTTGAAGTTGTCAGAAATTTTCTGGGCAAACGCAAAGCTCCAAACTATGTTCAACTGGTAAACGAGATGCTTAACAGTTTCAAATCCTTGGGTGTAACATGAGTATTAAGGTGCACTATTTACACAGCCACTTAGACCGTTTTCCTGAAAATTTAGGAAACATGAGTGAAGAACAAGGTGAAAGATTTCACCAGGATATTAAAACTATGGAGGACCGCTACCAAGGAAGATGGGATAAGCACATGTTGGCAGATTACTGCTGGAGTTTAAAAGGAAATGTTTAAAATACATTCAAGAATGTCACCGAAAAGAACCTTCCAAAGTGTTCAGTAATATTTGATAGTAATAATTAATATACAGTAGAATCCGGATATAACGACCTTCAAAGGACCGGCGATACTATGTCGTACTAACCGGATAACGTACAAAACGGATTATTTCTTAAGTACATACCTAACTATGAAACCTAACTTGAGTAAACATTTTCGTCGTTAAAACCGGTTAGTCGTTATAAGCGAAGTCGCTATATATGAACTCTACTGTAATAATAAAATTTTTAGTTTTAGTTGTTCAGTTTTTTATTTTACCCATGGATTTTACTTAAAATAGTGTAATTTCATGTCATTAAAGTGTTATATCTCAGAAATTTCACCTGATAGGCAAAACTGAAGCCATATTAGAATTCGGGCATCAAATCCATACGGAATTAGCTTCAAATACCCATTCAACAAAATGGGTGTTGGTCTGTTAATAGATTTAGACTTTATTGAGTTATAATTTCGCAATGGAGGGGCTGAGCACATGAACCTTATCCAAGCCGACACAATCAGACCAAAACAAAATAACCAAACACAGAATAAAACAAAACCGATCAACCAGCTGATTGGTTATTTCTTTAATTTAACTTTAATATATTTTAACTAGTAGATAACTATAGTTGAAGAAATCTGGAAAAAACGATGGCTTAAATTGTGTTATCACATTCTGGAGCCGTCTCTGTAAAACCGGGGCAAACGCGTTATTTTCGCTTCAATGTAATTAATTAGTCACGACGAAACAATGAATTACCAAAGCTTTCTATTGAACTTCCAAACCTCTATGATATTCAAACAAATCATGATGCTTCACTTGTACTTCAATATATTTCATGAACTTCACACGTATTTAACTCACATCACAAGTACTTCATGTATGTCACAAGTACTTCCCATGTGATTTCACGTACTTTATGGCATGTGTACAAAAACTTCAAACAGCGCTTAACCCCTCGGCTGAAAGTTTTTCAGTAGCTTTATATTTAAAAATATATATAAAATTAAAATTCCTAAATTGTTACAGACATCAGCACTTTTGAATGGTATCTATAATTCGGATTGGTTTTCAAAATCTTTTCCCCAATTACGAATGCCAATAGTGCTTTTGATTCAAGCATCTCAACAAGAATTAAAATTTACTGCTGGTAAATTGGTTTCAATTAACATAGACACTTTAGTAAAAGTAAGTTACCAAAAACAACAACTTATAATAAATACTAAAGAAACGAATTTGCTTTTAGGTTGTGAAAGTAGCTTTTTCTGCAAATGCTGTGTTGAAAAGCATAAAAGAATAAATAATTAAATTATACAGGGTTCCAACTAAATAAATCAATTTTTGCAATGGCAAGTGCACATAATTATAAAGCGAAAATCAGGTGAACACCAACACGAAATTTTAATAGGATGCAGGTTAAAATTTTAACGTGCGCCAAACTCGTACAAAATAATGCTCGTACGATAGCACTTATAAGTACGTTATTTATGTAATTTATTCATGAAAATATTTAATTTTTTGAATTATATCACTATAAAACAATAACATAACATAAAATCACTAAGAAATGTATTAAACAACTGTTTACAAATAAAAGACAACATCAAAGTCACCTCCTGTTGGACTATGTACGAATTAAGGATTTCACTTCGCCCCTTCTAATGAGTGAAGTCTCAGTAAATTTAACTTAACCCTTCCTAACTGTAGGAGTTAACTTAGGAGAGAATGTAAAGTTTTATCTCTAAAGCGGTTTCCCTTTAGTCGACGATTACCACCACCATTAATGTTAACTGGCAAAAGTTAAATATATCTTTATATCTTAATGTAAATAAATACGTTTTTAAAACAAAATTTAACTGGTTTGCTGATTGGTATGGTCAAAGAGGGTAACAAAAGCAGGTTTGTATAATTCTACAGCGTGACCCACAAGAACTCGAACAAACGCTTAAGAAAAAATTTATTCAAACGCAACAATTCCAAAATTAAAAATTAGATAACAATTAACAACAACCTTATGTAGTACATCATAAATTATAAAATGTCAAAGGGGCTTCCTTCTGCATGGATACAGAGCTTTAAACGTCGAATGAAATTTTCGGCTGTGTATCCTACCTCTTCTAGAGATATTTTGTCCCATTTGTGACGCTAAGATTGGTTTAGAGATTCCAAACTTTCGTGGGGTTTTGCACAGGCTCTGACCTCTAAAATTGACCATATGGCGTAATCCATTGGGTTGAGATCTAATGACTACGAAGGCCATTCAGTGGAACTGATAAAATCAGAAAATTGATTCGGCACCACTCTTGCGTAAGTTTTCGCCTTGTGGACAGGTGCAGAGTCTTGTTGAAAGTTCAATGTTGGTCACCAAAGTGCTGTTAGACCCACGGAAGAACTACAGGCTCTAAAATATCCCGGTGGTAGATTTACCTTGTTAATTTTACTCTTCTTCCACAAAACTAAGGTGGTTTTACCTTTAGGTAGTACAAATATCGCCCCAAACCATAACAGACTTGGGGTATTGGATGAACAACGATGACAGAAGGTCCGGGTGCTTCTTCTGACCAATATCTATTATTTTGACAATTGTGAAATTGTTCAATAGTAAAATTTTTTTCATCAGTAAAAACAAAATTTTCTAATTTTTGACAAGGGGTGCGATGTAGAAGAGCACGGCATCGTTGAAGTCGTACTCGCTTGTTTTTATTAGTTAACATTTGAGCTTTTCGCAGATTATAAGGATTCTTCTTAAGTTCATTTTTAGCTATTTGACAAAGCGATTCTCACATGATTCCGGTTTTACAAGCTACTTTTCGCATCAGCAGTCTCGGAATTCTTCGAATCCGAAGTTTGATGATATTGCGATTCCGGCGAGTGTTGGCAGAATATATTTTTCCTCTTCCGAGTCGGTCTTTTATATTATCAAGTTCTTTGAATGATTTGATGGCGTCGGAAACGGTTTGTCAAGGAATTTTAAGCATTCGAACTATTTCACATTGACGATTTCCAGCTTCAAATAACGATAAAATTGTGGCGCGACTTTTGACATTTTGTAACTCACAAACTGATTGTTTAATTTTTTGTTCTTTTGTGTTTTTGATCTTCATAGTTCTTAGAACCCGATTACTGGATTATTTTTCAGAAATATTCAGTGATTTTCGCAAAAAGTGAAAAACATATTTGTCCGGGGTCTTGTGAGTCACGCTGTATATTTGTATTTATTTTCTGGTCACTGCTGTTAGTGTCGCTTGATTTCTAAATTTAAACAACGGAATATCTAATCAACTATGGTAAGACTTGATAGTAGACAATTTATTAAAAGAATGCAAAACAAAATTGCTATACCATCAACAAAGAATGGAAAATCAAGCATAGTTCTGAAAAACAGAATTTCTAGTTGGAAGTATTTGAAAATTTTCAAAACCAACTTTGAGATTTCGTGTTTTATAGTTGAATTAGAGCTAATCAAATTTTGGTTAAAATTGATTCACGGCAAGTTTTTATGTATTTTTAAATCTTATTATTTAATATTAGTTTTTAATTAATACTTCAAAACTATTAAGAATTGCAAAACTAAATTTAGGATTTCACATACTTATATGGAAATTTAAAACTGATTAAATTTTAGTTAAAATTAGGGTATGAAAACTATTTTTAAAATTTTATTATTTAATATTAGTCTTTATTTAGTATTTTAAAACTAATAGAAATTTCAAAACTAAATTCGGATTTCGTATATTTTATGGTAGGAAATAATGGTGATTAAATTTTGGTTAAAATTGGTTTATAGAAACAATTTTTTATTTTATTTATTAAATATTAGGTTTTATTAAAATTTCAAAACTAAATTAGAATATTAAAACTGAATTTGGTATTGTGCATCTTTGTATTGAGACTTAGTCCTGATTAGATTTAGGCTCAAATTGGTTAACGGAAAATTTTTTCTCTTTATTTTTATTGTTTTGCAAAACGATATTGAACTTCGGTGTATCTTTGCTACCGGTCACAATTTTTAGTTTTTGGATTTTGTTGATGAATTTTGAAAAACAAAAGAGCAAACCTATTATTTCATTGTTTTTGAAAAATAAACCATTTTTTCAATAATTTTTGTTTACTTAGTGACATTCAGTTTTAGAATCTAGTATGGCGATATGGGTTTGTCAATACACATGTTAATTAATTTTATTAAAAAATTTTCCAATATAGTTTTGATTTAAATTTTAATGGATTTTAATTCACTTTTATTCATTTAGGGATAGTTTGACTGAAAAAGACGAAACCACTTATGCGCAACGGGGCCTTAGACTAAAATGTAAGTTGGAAAATTTTAAATTTCACCAAACTTAATTTTTAAAATATTTAATTCAACACATATATATTTTCATAAGTGAATAATCATTTACAATAATTATTACTTTATCAAAATAATTGTAAATGTTTATTATTACTTGTTGAAAATATATGTTGAATAAAATATTTTAAAAGTACACTTTGAGGTCCCATGAGCTAAATAAGACAATTTCAAAAATGTGTGCGTGTCTGTGGTCAAATTTTGTGTGCGCTCTACAGTGAAAACTAATAGGAATTTCAGAAGTAAATTTAGGACTTCGCATTCTTATGTTAGGATCTAAAACTGATTAAATTTTAGTTAAAATTGGTTTATGAAATCTATTGTGTTTTATTTTTTTAAATTTTATTATTTAATATTAGTCTTTATTAAATATTTTCAAAACCAATAACAGTTTCAAAATCAAATTTGAAATTTCGTACCTTTATGATAGGAATTAGAGCTAATTAAATTTTGGTTAAAATTGGTTCATGGAAACAATTTTTTTAAATCTATTTATTTAATATTAGTTTTTCTTAAATATTTCAAAAACGAATAAGAATTTCAAAAGTAAATTTGGTATTTTGTATCTTTGTATTGAGACTTAAAGCTGATTAGTTTTTGACTCAAAATGGTCGATGGAAAATATTGTTTTCTTTTTATTATTAAAAATAATGAAAATAAAGTCATGGGCATGACCACATCCGATTTTTTTTTAAATAATTTGATGAATATTCAAATGGCTATTTTAAACGTTGCAATTGAGATAAATTACCAAACTTATTCTTTTTGAAATATAATTAACGTTTTTTTAAATTTAAAGAAAAATAGACATATTTATAAATAAACAAGCTTATATTCACATTATCAATTATTTTTAATAATAGTTATTTGTACAACTCGTGTTAGAAGTGATACAGACACTTCTAGCACGAATTGTACACACTATTTTATACTTTTATTAAAAAGACTTAAATTATATGCATAATTTAAAAATTAATTTTATTTAAAGGTATGTACTTAAAGTTAAATATTAATAAGTTGGCTAATTTTAAGTAACCAAGGAAAAGTGTTTATTTACGAAATTTGTCATTCTATAAGTTCAATTGTGTAAAATGAGTAATACCGACAGTGAAGATTCAGAAATTGCAGAAGAGGCTAGTTTGGCTATTGACAGTTTGTTACCAGTAAAGTCTAAAAGCAATATGAGTACGCATACTTTCTATTCAACGAATGGTGTACGAAAAAAGAAGTGCTGGAAAAATTTCTGAAAAGATACTGCTAGCGTATTTATCCGAAAAATCTAAATTGGTAAAATCGTCAACATTATGGTCAACGTATTCCATGTTAAAAGTACCATTAATGTAAAGCACAATATTGACATAACCAAATTTAGTAAACTGGTACCATTTTGAAAAGAAAATCAGAAAATTATCGTCCAAAAAATCAAAACATTTACCAAAGAACAAGTTGATAGATTCCTAATAAACGCTGAAGACGAAACTTATTTACTAATGAAAGTAAGTTAAAATTCCACATTAATTATCAATTGAAATTCACACATTTTTATGATTAGGTGATCTTAGTAATGGGCATATCAGGGCATGCAGACGGGATGAATTGATGAAAATGACCATTGACAACATACAAGAACTTCAAAATTTATTAATAGTACAAGTTCCAGATACAAAAACAAAACGGACAGAACTTTTGTAATAAATAATCAACAATTTCTTAAAATTTATCAAAATATAATGCACTTCGTCCACCGAATATTGAAACTCGTCGATTTTTATAAATTATCAAAAGGAAAATGTACTAAACAAAATGTTGGAATTAATAAAATTGAGAGACACCATCGTTAATTGCTAAATATCTTAATTTACCTGATGTAAAATGTTACACTGGACATAGCTTTCGAAGAACATCAGCTACCATACTTGTGAATGCCGGAGCTGATATCACTAACCTCAAACGGCATGGAGGATGGAAGAGTACAAGTGTAGCTGAAGGGTATATTGCTGATTCAATTGAGAATAAAGTACAAATCGCAAATTTAATTTCACCGAATGAAATTTCAACCAGCTCGTGTAATTTACCAAGTACTTCTACCGAAAGCGGCATGGACAGTTTTACCCAAAATGGTAATGTTGTAGAGGAAACTAATTTCAAGGCAGTTTCTGAATCATCGACGATAAATATATCAAATTGTACAAATTGTTTATTCAAATTTCAAGTTGTTCCCAAATAATTCTAATATTAATTTTATGTGCAATGAAAAAAAGTTACTTTTTTTCATTGTTTATTACTTTTTTTCACTGTGTCATGACAACGCATAAAAATAAAAAAAAGTGACACTTCTAACACCAATTTTGATCTTAAAAACCTAACTTTTTTTAATGAAAGTATAAAAATAATACATGCCACTTTATTAATATTTTTAAAAACTACAAGAAAAACTTTTTAACATAATAGAATTTAAATAATAAACTAAATAAGAAGACGTTTTAATAACACATAGCTTAATCACCAAAAACAAAGTTACAGTTAATTAAATTACCTTTTATACAAACGTCAAAAAAGACGACATTTATGCATCACTATCGATACGCGAAGTGTATCTTTTTTTAATATAACAAAAAAAGTGGTGGAAATCATTTTTTCACCGTGAAAAAAATATTTTTCACGCGTTAAAAAACTTGACGATTCAGATACGAAAATAGGAATCTAATATTGTATTCAAAATTTAATCAAATTTAATAAAATCTTACAAATAAAAATTAATCGAACAATTGGAACAATCTTGTATATTAATTCTAGAGTGTCCCAGAGAAGTATTTATAGATGATTGGTTGCCGTAGGTTTTCTCACACACCTCATCACACACGTTTTCTTCTCCCCAGAAGTGCAGATCTTGTTGTCAAGAACTTCGTCAGTGGCGTTCCTTTGAGAAGTGGAGGGTTGACAGTTTGCAATCTTATTCGAAATGCTAATTTTGTTGTTCAAACTGTCTTCTAAATAACTCTCGGCTACAGCAGTACTTTTCCACCCTCCGTGGCGCTTAATAGATGTCATATTACCTCCCGCATTGGCCAAAAGAGTGGCAGAGGTTCGCCTAAAACAATGGCCAGTGTATTGCTTAAACAATTCCTTTCCAAGCCATTTAGCGATCAAACTGGGAATTTCTCCAATTGTATTGATTCCAACATGTTGATTAACACACTTGCCGTTATTATATTTCAAGAATAATCGATGACTTGAAGTATGAGTCGGTCGCAAAGCCCTGTACTTCCGATATATCTCAATATGTTGTCCATTTGATACGGTAAAAGTACGTTCAGAATGAGTTTTGTATCTGGAATTTTCACAATTAACACAGAGCCTACATCTTCTATGTCATCGATTGTTAATTTTACTAACTCTTCTCGACGACAAGCCCCACTTATGCCCAAAATAAGCACAACCTGCAATACATTAAATTTAGCTTCATATAAAATGAATATAATTAAATACCAGTACCTTCTTAAATAAATTTGTTTCATCGTCGGCTTCTACTATAAATTTAGCAATATCTTCTTCTGTTAAAACTCTTGATTTCTTCCTCTATAACCAACTGATTTATTTTTGAGATAAGGCACCAATTTTGGAAATTTTCGGACGTCGATGTTTTCCTTTACATTCAGTGTTGCTTTCAGCATTGAAAAAGTAGACCACAATGTGGGCGGTTTCATTTTTGTAGACTTTTCTTCTAAATAAGCTAAAAGCACTTTCTCCGATATCTTTACCACATTCTTTGTTGCACACCATTCGCGAAATTTAATATACGTATTCTCATACTGCACTTTTGATTTGGCAGGTAACAGATTTGAAATTGCGGCATTTGCAGTTTCTATTACCTCTGGCGGAGTATCGCTTTCACTGCTATAGTCCATCACTTCGAAAAGTGTGAATTATGTAAATTATGTAATGCGTGGAATTATTACAAAATTATAAATTGTAACTGAATTAATAACAAACAATTGCGCGTTTCCTAAGTTACAATGTTATCATAAAAACCGATAATTTGATTTTATTTTATAATAATAATCGAAATTATTTATATTATTAACCTTGAAATTAATATTAATTCAAATTTTTTAAAATTATAAGGTTAAATGAACAATATGATGACAGCAGTAACCATTGCTGAAAGCTTACAAATAATGTTTCGTTTTATTGTTCATTTAACCTTATAATTTTAAAAATTTGAATTAATATAATAATAATCAAAATTTACTTCAATTAAATCAATTCAATTAATTAATTTTTGACGTTGTATAAAAATATTGTTTGTATTTCGGGCGCAAAATAAGTGTTTAAACTTACGAGATAACTTTCACAACCAACAGAACCGATAAAAATCAGCAAAACACAGCAAAATACCTAGGCATAACACTGGACAGCTACCTCACCTGGAACGACCATACAACAAATCTAATGAGCTCACTAGGCACAGCTCTATATGCAATACGTAGAATAAAGGCAACCATTGGAAAAGAAGCTGCAAAACTTGTATATTTCTCGATGTTTCATGCCAAAATGGTGTACGGTCTTCAGATTTGGGGCACTCACACCTGAACCGAATCTTTATAATGCAAAAAAAAGCCATACGAGAATTAGAAGGATCGCCTTGCAGAACACACTGCAAACCATTGTTTAAGTCTCTCAAAATCATGACCTTGCCCTCCGCATACGTATACGCCTCCATAGTGCATATTAAGACTGACAGTACAACACATACCACAGCTACTCATTCCTACGAAACAAGACGAAGGAACCAATTGCAGACAAAACGACTTCGACTCAAATGTAGCGAAGGCGACAACCTAGGCATTAAGTTGTATAACAAGCTGCCAGAAGAAATCAAGAGCCTTCCCTTAGTGCAGTTCAAACGGAAAACAAAAGAATTCCTGACGGAAAAGGCACTATACGAAGTCTCCGAATTTCTGTGTCAATAAGTTGAGATGAAAACCAGCACATGCTGATCTCCACTTTTTAAGTTATTTTATTATTCCGAATTTATTGTAATGCTAACTATAACTTAATAAAGATTATTATTATTATTATTATTATTAATGGCACTTTCGAATGAATTTTTTGTCTCGACCTGACGGTCTCGCCAAAAATTTACATTCTCAAGTGCCATTCAAAACACTAATTTTGCGCCCTAAATACAAAAATAACTATTTAGCATTGTATTTAAAAGTTTTGAAGGATCTCCTTACCTTTTGAGCAAATCTTAAGAAACGCAAATTAAAATTTTGCAAGTGGGTGATAGATCGATCATTAGAAATTGAAAGCTTTTTTTGTAAAAGAAGGGTGAAGGTTGCTTGAAGCTGTAAATTTAAAATTTTATTTGAAAATTACGCAATTTTGCAGTTTTACTGTTAAATAAATACTTGAGAGAACAATGGATTTGGGTAACTTTTCATTTACAATCCATGCAAAAATAAATCGGATGAGATTTGAAGCACAAAAGTTGTTTTAAATTTAAATTGGTGATCTGTAAACTTCGAGAGTATCTTCGTGATTTTGGAAAAGAATTTTTGGTGTCAAAATATACACTTTTAACATACACGTTTCATCTTGATAACGTAATTTTAAGGTTAATTGTAATATTATTTTTCCAAAAACACAAATCGTAGATTTTCGACAAGAATATGATATTTTATATCTGGTATGATATAGTAGTTCATCTTGAAGAAACAATAATGAAATTTTTCGCATTTTTCTATTTTTGCCCATTTCTACATTTGCTTTCAATTGTAATCTAGAACTTGATAATGTTGGATGCAGTCAATTTAAAATTTGTATGTGCAGCACAAGTTTCTTCTCAAGTCTTCTCAATGTTCTAACTGCCCTGTAACACAACAATATTGCTCTAGAGCAATATCAGATAGCAACGAAGAACAAGGACCAATTTTGTCTGATACACATAGCAACTGACTGACGTTGGCGTGGGAAAAACAAAGTGATGACTTATTCTTGCCTTAAACATTAATTAAGCAGTATTAATTAGTGGTAACTCTCAAAAACAGGGCGGATTACTTTATTTTTAAACAATATTTGTTGATGATAATAGATAATTAGAGTCGAAGGTTCGACAAGCGATTGATGTATATTGTTTATTACCTTTAATTTACCGCACGTAATTACTTAATAATTAATAATAATTATTATTACGGAATAAATATGTTTATATTGGAATAGAAATAATACTACTTGTAGTGAAAATTATTCAAATTGGATTGATTAATTTTTTAAGTAAATTCGAACAACTGTAAAGTATTTTATTTTAACTGTTAAAATCCAATTACACGTTAAGGTGTTGCCAACTTGTAGAGGTACAATTTTACTGAAAATGGAAGAATATAAAAATAAAATGGTTCAGTTTCCTTTCTCAATGTTAAATAAAATGGGCCTGTTAAATTATAACAAGATTTCCATTATCCGCAAAATTTTTCGCCTAGTTTATGCATCTTCAATGGTAATTTGTTGTTTTTCGACGTTCCTTCAATATTTTTACATGAAAAATGACATCTTTGATATCATTGAAAATTCTGAAGCCTTTCTAGGACTGATACAGGTATTATTATGTTTATTTATTTATTTATTTCAAGCGTATAACATTATGTTGTATAAAATATTTTAAAAAGTTTAAAACTTGAAATCTAATATTTTATTTTAAATGAGATAGAATATTTTAAAAGGTTTCAAACTTGTACGGTGGACTTGGCTGTCTTCTTACTTCTCTGAAATATTAAAAATTCTTTGGGGTATCTTTTTCCGTTCCTTTTCTATTCGCTTCTTCTTCTATTTTTCTCTTGATATATTCAGCATTAGAAGGGTAAGTATCTGATCTTTCTCTATATTTTCTGTTCATTTCTTCGATTCTCCTTCTTGGTCTTGCCATTATGAATAGGTACATTATGTCGTCTGCATAAGCAATTATCTGTACCGCTCTAATCGTAACTGAAAATCTGGCATCCTTTCCCTTAGTTGACATTGGAAGTTGAAATAAGAATCCGCATCGATATTTTCCTATTACTTCTCTCGTGAATTCTTTTAATCTTCGTATATCAGTATTCCATTTTATGACAAGTTGCAGTTTTGTAATATACAAGGCTCTATTTCAAATAAATTAATTTAAAAAGAAGCTTTTTTTTTTAACTTACTTATTAATACTGTTACTATTTTTTAGCTGGTTGCAAAATTCTGCTGCTGCGCATATTATAAAGGAAGATTTCAAAATTTAATTGAACTTTCCAAACAATTTTGGAGCACGGAACAATGTTCCAAGTTATTACAGAAGGAGGTAGATGGAGTATGTCGAAAAATTGTTATTTTTCAAAAAGTTTTCTGTTACTCGGTTTTGTTCTTTTCACCTGCATTTATGTTATCAACATTTTTTGTGGAAAAAAACAACCCGCTGGCAGTTGGACAATTGAAAATGATGGAATATTTTACAAATTAGTATTTGTATCTTGGGTGGTACTAATGCCTAACTGCACACTCTTAATTACAAATTTTGACGGATTATTTTTGGGATTTTGTTATGAACTTAAAACGCAATTTATGATTTTAGGAAATAGATTTGAAAATTTAAGTGTAAAACACATACGCAGTCGCGAAGATTTTGATGTCTTTAATCAACAATTACGAAAGAATATTCAACATCATGTTTTTTTGATAACGTAAGATTTGTAACGGCTCATAAAATTAAAAATTATTAAGGCAATTCTCTACGAAACAAGCAATGCAACCTCAATTCACGAGTGCAAATAAAATGGCCGTAGTGATTTAGTGTTGCTGTAAATTTAAACTTAAAATTATTAATTTTAAAATTTTACATTTATAAGGTGCAAATTTTGTGTTTATAGGTTTTTTAAAGAAATGCAGAAAACTCTTTCTTTGATTTTTATGGTCGCATGCTTCACAATGGCCCCGTTGATTTGTGTGGAAATGTATGCTGTTACGGAGAGGTAGGTTTAATAAATATTGGTTTTCAGTGGAAACAGTTAGACGGACAAATTGCTGAGTAATTTTAGATTATTGTTTTGATATACATATAATATCGTACAATTAAAAATGACCATAAAAATCTATAATCTTAATTAAAATATTTTTTCCACTACTAGCCATAAACACTATCATTTCAACGTAAGTGATCGAACTGTGAACCACGCCTTCTATCACCTGAGGTGAATAATATTTTATTATTACTAGTAGTTAATAATGAACATAAATGCGTAGTCCGGAAACTTCGGGCCATTTTGAAAGAAAATTTATGTGTAAAACGAATTAGCATAACCAAGAAATTCTATCAATAGTGTTTAAATAATTAAAATCGGTCTATAAATAAGATTAATTTGATATTTAAAATGTTGATTAAATTGGAATTTTGTGACGTTTAGCAATTAGGCGAAATGAGAATTATGAATTATGACAGCTCATGCCAGCATGAAGTGACAACTGAAAACTTTATAAATCGATTATTAATAATTATTACAATCAATTATCGTTACAAATAGTACATTTTTCGACAAAATAATTTTCGTCAACATCTATTTACTTGCATTCCACGTTCACTAGTTTTTATTCGATATAGAATTTTTTTGTTTGGTAAGTGTTTTTGTTACATTAATATTATTAAAAATCTGTATATTTTCAATTGTAGGATAACTGGATTGTGAAGATATTAAAGAAATTAGTGGTCGAAACAGAATCATGAAAAAATTTATGCGCTTCGATGTGCAAATTTATTCTATCGTACAAGTAGTCGTTTGTTAGCAAACTTGTATAACCTTTACTCCATTAGAAAATTTACAATCTCCGTGCTATTGTAACTACAATTTAAAACATCACCGCTCAAAATTTCTTACTAGTTGGAAGTTGTTTGAAAAAAAAGGTTTTATGACGATAACTAACAACTTGATTGATTAGTATTACATAAATGATTATAATAAACACAAGATATTAAGAAAATTTATTTATAAAAAATTTTAATTGATGTTACAATTATGGCATTCCATTGATATATTTATACCTCCAACATTTAAGGAACTAGAAGAGGTAGGTACATTAATAACAGAATTATTGATAATGTGCCCCTCTTCAATTGTAGAACTGGATTGTACAGGAACTGGTGGTGTCGAGGAATCTTCAATTGTAGAACCGGATTGTACAGGAATTAGTGGTGTCGAGGAATCTTCAATTGTAGAACCAGATTGTACAGGAATTGGTGGCGTCGAGGAAGCATCGACATGTTGATTAATTGATGTTGATTGGCTTTGGACCATACGAGCTATGCTCGTTTTAACCGAGAGTGAGTCAGCTATATAGCCCTCGGCTACCGTAGATGACTTCCAACCCCCATGTTGTTTCAACTGCAGGATATTTCCACCGCTAGCAGCTAATATTGTGGCTGAAGTTCTTCGAAGCTATGACCCGTGTAAGACGCAGGGTTTTGCAAATTTAAATACATTGCAATTTTGTTTGGTACTTGCCCTATTGTATTATGACCAATATTTTGCTTTGTAGCTTTTCCATTGCGTATACTAATAAATAATTTTTGCATGTCGGAAGTTGGTCTAATTTTTAAATATGTTTTACAATTTTCATCCAAAGGGGTTCCATAACAACAAATTTTCTAGATGAACCATTTTTACTATTACGAATGTTTATAATAATCATATCATCTTTTATGATAACATCAGAAAGAAGCAAATTGCAAAGTTCATCGCATCTGCAAGCCCCAGATAAACCAATTATAAGAATTGCCTTATTTACAATATGACATTCATCGGTGCATTAATCAGAAATTTTGTAATTTCTTCTTGACTGAAAACGGAAGACTTCTTAGCACGGTAATTCACATTTTGGCGTTTTAAGAACGCAACTAATTTGAAAAACTTTGAAATGTCTATGTTGTCCTTTAAAGAAAGAGTTGATTTTAACATAGAATAATGTGCCCATAAAGTGGAAGCTTTTTTATCATTGGCATAACTTTGGAAATATGCTAACAGTACATTTTCAGATATTATAACCACACTTCGCGCAGTGCACCAATTTTAAATGTTACATAAGCTTTCATATAAAGAGTCTTGATTTTTCCGGCAGTAGCTTGTCTGCCACTGATTCAGCAATCTCTCTCATTTCGGGTGGTGTACAACTTTCACTCATTTTTAAAAACACTCGCAAAACTTATAAATATCAAAATATTTAATGTAACCTTTATGTCAAAATTAATTAAACATTTTCAAGCAAGTGTCAACATCAAAACAAAAACTATCATTTGTTTTATAATTTGAAATAAATAATTAAAACGATTTACTTTATTCATTAACAATTATTATTATAAGAGTAAACAATCCTAGTAGTGGAAAAATTGTATATAAACCACGGTAGTGAAGCGTGTTATAACCGCGCGTTAAATCCGCGGTGCTACGCACCTTGGGATTTAATCTGGCGCTAGGGTTATAACACTATGCTTCACTACCTTGGTGTATAATATACTATTATAGCTCTAGTGTATTCATGATGATAAGATATGGATTTGTATGTATTGGGTTAATAGTACAGTTAGCATTTTATTGTATTTCAGGAAGTTTTGTTGCCGATGAAGTAAGTATTAATGAAGTGCACTGCGGGCAGGACAATAATTGGTTCAAATTCAGAATTTACAAACGTATTTACCGCTTTTAATAATATACACATTATTCAACCATCAGGTGGAATCAATATATTCAATAAGATTGAAATTTAATTTTGGATAACGCTTTAACTTTCTGTAGTGGCAATGGTGAGACCTGCAGCTTTTATCCAATCAGATTTTGTAATTTAAGTTCGCCACATGATCATTAATGCTAAATTATAATAAATTAATGGATGATGATTATGACATATCAAGTTTCAAACCTTAATGAACAATCCCATATTTGGGTTTTGAGAAAACGAGTTTTGGCTTTTGCAATAACCAATAATCGTCTGATATGCCAGCTTTAAATTTAAAAATATATTAAAATCAAAATTTTTAAAATGTTACAGACATCAGCATTTTCGATTGGTATCTATAATTCGGATTGGTTTTCAAATTTTTTTCCCCAATTACGAATGCCAATAGTGTTTTTGATTCAAGCATCCCGAAAAGAGTTACAATTTACTGCGTGTAATTTTATTGCAATTAACATAGACACTTTGGTGAAAGTAAGTTGACAATGGCACCAGCAAGGCTACAAAACAAAAAATTATTTACATTAAAGGCAGTGATAAAAGATCCCGAATTGTTTCGGTTTTGTTTATTTCTTTTATGTATTTAAATTAAATAATTCGATTCAATTTATTTTTAAAGTTGGAAGGTTAAATGAACAATAAAACGAAACATTATTTGTAAGCTTTCAGCAATGGTACTGCTGTCATCAAACGTTAAATATTTGTTTTGTTTTATTGTTCATTTAACCTTCTAATTTAAAAAAAATTTGAATCAAATATTAATTTCAAAGGTTAATAATATATATAATTTTAAATAATAATATGCTCGTAGTGCAGAAAATAAATATACAAATAGATCATTTGAACTCACTAGCTGCAAAAAAAAAATTTTGAGGACGTACCTAAAAGTCCCCATGAATTGGAGCAGTGCTACTCTCGTGGTAGCCCATTAAAGAAAAATATGGAATATTCTGCTGCGGAATAAGTCTAAAGTTTTAGGCAGCTGTAGCTATGTTGCCGCATTGCATGGAATATTTATATTTGGGTTTTGACGTATCGTTATTTTCTGTACTAAATATCATTAAAAACAAAATTGACACGATTACTGCGATAGATAATGAAAGCAAACTAAATGAGTTATTTTGTTTTTAGATACTGAAAGTAGCTTTTTCTTCAAATACTTTGTTAAAAAGCATAAAAGAGTAAATTATTAAACTATACTGGGCAATTAATAAACAAATCAATAAGATCAATACCAACACCAAAAATTAATGGAAATGTACTCGTAGCGAACGTAGCGAAGCGAGGCAAAGCGGATCGTTTATGGATATTCGTTTCTAGTTTGGCTTTGCATATGCACGTGCACCAGGACTCGTAATAAGTTTATAATACTTCTCTGTAATTTATTTACGATAGTGTTGATTTATACACCTATTGAACAAAATGTGCATCACTTAATTAATGTTATTACTATCAATAATATTCGTATTGTGTTCACTTAATTATGTAATATTGAAATAAATTTATTTTATGATAACAGACGAATGCATTAAACCCTTTTAGAACTAAAATACCGCAAGTGTTCATAAAAAGTACTGTACTAGTTATGAGTTCGTTCTTCTTAGACTTAAAAAAACACACAAACTTTGAATTTTAATTTATTTTTCATTATTATTGTTTGATTCGTGTCTAACGAAATCTAACTGATTTTACATTAGTAATTACAAGTTCATATTATCTTCAATTTTGCATTGCTCATAATGAAAGTAAAACTATCTACATTTTACATGGATACAGAGAATGTGATGATGGCATCTACGCATTTTTCGTTTTGAATTCTCCTCAAGATATTGTCCACAATTCTTTGAAAGGTAGCCGGTGCGTTTTTAAACCATTCGTGGTGGTCGTTTTCAATCAAAGAAGCTGTCTTGGGAATATCGATTTGGTAAAACCCTGAGGTTAAATCTAGAGTGGTAAAATATTGACATTTACCTAACTTATCGAGAATGTTAGTAATGTTGGGGATGGGGTATTTATCATCAATCGTTTGCTAATTTTATTTCTAATAATCAATTATAACTCTTAATTTCTTTTCCCACTAGCATCAATTTTTTAGGTACAATTTAAACTAGAAAAAGAAATTTAATTCCTGGATTATGCCTTATTCTAAAATTTTAACTATTTGAGTTTTAATTTTGTTCTTATATATTTCTGGGTATCTATAGGATTTTATATAAATTGGGAATTCGTATTTTAATTTGATTTTATGCCGAACTCGGTTTCTAAAAGTCAGTGGAAGTTTTTGCAATAGAAGATGTCCCTATATTCAAAACATAATTTCGGATTAAATTATTTTCTTCCTTATTCGTATGACTTAGACTTAGATTTTTAAAATTTTTTTCAAAATGTTGCCATGAATTTGGCTCAAATTTTCATCGGTTTCCATTTTTCCATTTAATTTCGGCTGTGTTTAAAATTTCAATATCTAAAGATTTTTAAATTTATTGTAATAGGATTATCGTTCAATTTTCTGACAGTAGTAATGGCAAAATTATCGATTACATTAACTACTGCTTTGTGCGTTTGATATTTCTTTCAAATTTTAAAATTGTAAAATTCCTGTTCCATTATTTTGATTTACCGATTTTAACGACTTGTTCGATTCTAGAGTTAACGATTAAACTAAAATTAAGATTTTATTTCTTTCGGACTTTCGTGTAAAATCTTTACCGTTATTTGCTTGAAGTATGGGAAGAGTTCCTAATGGGGTTGAAAGAATTTTATTTTGTGTATCGATATTATAGCTTGCAGTCGAGTTACTAGATCAAATCCTAAAAGCCATCAAATTTTGAAGAACATTTAAAAATATAAAATTTATGTTTTACATTAGTTTTGAAATTTTTGATACGGCAATATAAATAGGCGATAGGCCATGGGAGTTTGAATTTGAAAAGTTTCCAATGCTATAAAATTTTAAAATATTTATTTGCAAGTTCCGAGTTTATTAAACTCCTCTAGTGTCAATTAAAATTTACCATTAAGTTCGAAAAAAGGTGAATTTGATTTTGAATGTTATTTACTTTTATTGTTCCGTTAGGGTTATTAGATCTTGTTCCAATTAAAAATTTTACAGCTGGTTGCTCATTTTCAAAATTTTCGGTTAATTGGTTTGTAAATTTATTACAAGTAGTAGGTTGTTCAAAATGTTCGATCGTTTCTTCTATTTCAAAATTTTGATACATTTGTTCATAATTTTCAAAATTTTATTTGAAATTTGGTTCAAAAATTGTTCGTATTGTTCATGTGGATTTTCATGATTAACATTTAAATGAACGTTTAAATTTTGTTTACTAAAATTTATTTTGTTACTATCCGCATTCATAAGTGTAGGTTTTGAGTTTTAAGGACGTATTACACCAAAATAATACGTGTTAACATTTAATAACAAAAAGAAAATATTAGAGTTGCACCTACGCCATTGATGGTCTGTATTACTCTGGAGCAATAGAAGAGATAGCGACGAAGAACCATGACTAATTTTACCTGATACACATAGCAACTGACTGGCGTGGGAAATGCAAAGCGATGTTGCCTAAAACATTAATTAAACGGTATTAATTAGTGGCAGGTGTCAAAGACGGGGCGGATTATTTTATTTCTTAACCATGAATAGTTTTTAAACAATATTTGTTCATAATAGATAATTAGAACCGAGCTTCAGCACGCGATTCATATTTATTTATGAACATAATTACTTAATAATTAAAACTTGAGATCTTGTTAAAAATAATATCGAATTATATTACTTGCAGTGGTAATAATTTATTTTAAACTAATTAAAGAGAGACAAGTTTACTTAAAATGAAAGAACAAAAAGGAGAAATGATTCAGTTTCCCGTCTCAATGTTAAATAAAATGGGTTTCTTAAATTCTAACAAGATTTCTATTATACAAAAATTTGTTCGCTTACTTTATGTAACTACAATGTTATTTTGCTGCTTTTCGACGTTTCTTCAATATTTTTACATGAAAAAATATCTTGGATGCCATTGAAAATTCTGAAGCCTTTGCAGGAATTTTACAGGTAATTTTATATAATTATTATGTTGTACAAAAAAAAATTAAATATTAAATTGAAAGACATTTTAATTCCTTGTAATTTCGTGTTTTATTTTATCCTCTACGAGATAAATTATTGACCAAGTTATGGTTATTTGTTGTTAAGAAACTGCGTTTTTAATGAATTTTAAATTAGATTTTAACAGAATTAATTCATATACAATGGCTTTTGAGGAAATAAATAAAGTGGCGTTAATTATTTTTAGTAGCAAAAAATTTATAACCAAAGGAACGAGTGTTGTTTTGACGTAAAATGATAAATTATTGATACAAAATAATTAATTTTTGTTTTATGTTGTATAATTCAAACATTTTACTAGCGGTACGACTTTGTAAAACTTAACCTTTTCTAAAATAGTGCGATACAAACGGGCAAATTAATTAAAATTTTAAATTTTTATAATATTGAATTTGACGTGAGAAATTTACTTAAATTTAAGTTTTTCTTAAATAGTACGGTGCAACCGGGCATAATTGTTTAGTATAAGTAAAATTGTAGGAAAAAGTTGTTAAATTCTGCTTTTACTCTCCGAGAAAGAATTTTCCTACATTTCAATTAATTCTCAACCTCGAACAAAACAAACAATGCAACCTGAACAAACGAATATCAAGGAGGTTTTTTATTTTCTATGCAATGTGACGAAGATAATGACCCTTTGCAAACGCTTATATTATTATTATTTAGCGTTACATTCATTGCTGAATTATGCTGACCTTTCGGGCCTTACAAAATTCCTTTTGAGAGGGGATTAGTCCTCGTCAAATTACATTTCATTTATTTCATTTCACAATCTGGGATGTGTTTTCATTTCGTTAACGATCAATCTCCAAGTACTGCGAACACCATAAGCTTGTCTCCAGTTTGTCGCACCGGTTTGTCTCAAGTCCTCCATTACACTGTCCCACCATCGCAATCTCGGTCTTCCTCTGGCTCTAACTCCGTCCGGTTCCCATAACATCACCCTCCTTGTTACTTCCTCATCGTTCCTCCTCATGACGTGTCCCAGCCATTTGACTCGTTGCGCCTTTACATATTTCACCACGTTTTCCCCATTCATCTCCCGTTGGATTTCATGGTTCATTCTAGGTCTCTATTCACCGTTCTCCTGTTTTGGGCCCAGAATGGTCCTCATAATCTTTAAGGACCCTAAGGTCCTCTTCATCTCTTTGTGATAGGCTCAATGTTTCTGACGCATATGTCATTACCGGTCTTATCATAGACTTGTAAACTTGGATTTTCGTTCGGCGCGATATCTGTTTGTCTCTTAGTATTTGCCTATTTGCGCAATATGCTCGGTTAGCAGCCTGGATCTTCGCTCTGACCTCCGTTGTTCTAGTGTTATTGCTGTTCAACTGTACTCCTAGGTAATTAAAACTTGTTACTTGCTCGAAACTGCTGTCGTTTATTTTTAGCTTATGTCTGCTATTGTCGTTAGTTCGCTGACACTTCATAAATTTAGTTTTACCCTCATTCACTACGAGGCCTGCTGCCTCCGCTGGTTCTTTTATGGCGTTGTAGATCCTTTTTATTCCATTTACTGTTCGCGATATAATTACTATGTCATCCGCATATGCGACTATTTGGCTTTCTTTGTTTATTATCGTCCCACTGCATCCAGCTTTTCTAATTATTGTTTCGAGCAGAATGTTAAATAAAGTAGCCGACAGTCCGTCGCCCTGCCTAACGCCGCAGTTTACCACGAATTCCTCTGTTTCACCTGCTGGAGTTTTTATTTTAGCTGTTGTTTTCTCCAGTGTCATCTCAACCAATTTAATCATCTTGGTTGGTATTTTTAGTTTTTCATGGCTTCCAGTAGTTCTCTTCTGCTCACTCTGTCAAAAGCTTGCTTAAAATCCACGAAGAGCAGGTACATGTTCATCCCAAATTCTCTGGTCTTCTCTATTATTTGTTTCAGCACGTGTATGGCACCGACCGTGGACCTCCCTCTTCTGAAACCGAACTGATATTCGCCGATCATTTTCTCAGAGTATTCCACCAGTCTGTTTCTTATTAAAAGTCTCCTTTCTTTCTCAGCGGTATGATGATTCCGTTGCTCCATGTTTTGGCATCTTTTCCTCGTTCCATATTTTTTGTAAAAGTGAACTTATTGCATCGTGCAACGTCTCGCCACCGTACTTAATCAACTCCGCCATCATTTCATCGCTGCCTGGTGCTTTTCCGTTTTTTAGTCTTTTTATTGCTTGCTTGATTTCTTCTTTATCTGGGATTTTATTTCGTCTTCGTCCATTGTTACTGATAATTCAATTTGTTCTCGCTCTTCGACTCTTCCGCCTTGTAAAATGTTCCGCCAGATTTTCTTCACCTCTTCTGGTTCACTTTCCAGTCTGCCGTCATTATTCTTTATTCCTCTTGTCTTGACTGCGTTTGACTTCTTTTTGTTCTTAATGTTTTGGTAGAACCCCCTCATGTCTTTTTACTACTGCATTCTTCAACTTCCCTCATTCTCTCTTCCACCCATTTGTTTTTCTTGTGTTTATATAATTTTTTTACCTCATTTCTCTTCGTGCTGTACTTGTTATAGTCTTCTTCGTCTCCCGTTTCAATCCACTTTAGTCTTGCCGCTTTCTTTTCACTCATTTCTCTTCGCATTCTCTGTCGAACCATTTTTTCCATTTTCGCTTTTCTTCGTAACCTATTTCTCGCTTAGTACTCTCTGTGATACACGTTGTTATTATTTTCCACTGTTCTTCGATTTCGACTGTCGTTTCATTTAATTTCTTCTCTAACTCAGTGTGCAAACGCTTATAATATGATTTAAATGCTGAAGGCTGATTTTGTGAATTAGTTTTTAAAATTACAATTAAAGTTAGATTTATAAAAATTTTAACGGTAATCAAAGTAATCAAGTGTCTCTGCAAGCGGATACCTTCAAATTACTTCTGATAAAAATAAACTACTCAATCTGGGGTCTGGGGTGTGGAACACCCTCCAGTGCACAAATTTTGGAATGAAGAACATTGCAGAACATGCAGAACTCCCAAACCAAGTAGTTTACTTTTTATCAGAAGTATACTAACGATCTCCGTTGCAGAGGCACTGGAGGGTGTTCCACACCCCAGACTCCCGGTTTAAATAATTTATTTTATTAAAAGTGAATTAAATATTTAAGCAGATCTCTAGTTTATTAAAATTAGCTATGGCACAAATGTGTTAGTTCATAATCTGACAATTAATTATAAACTGCGTAATTATAAATTCCGTATCCCTGGGAGGCAGATCTATGCAACAAAATAAAAATAAACTACTTAATCTGGGGGTAAGGGGTTTGGAACACCTTCCAGTGCTTCTGAAACGGGAAATCTTCAGTTTACTTCTGATAAAAATAAACTACTTGATCCGGGGGTCTGAAACATTTTACCTAAACAACGGAGATAGTCAGAATACCTAAATACGCAATTTGCATAATTTTTAGAATTTTTCCAATATTTTTTATTAAATTATAATGTTCTCTATGTCATGTCACCAAGTTGGCAAATGTTTTGTAATTTTTTTCGCGGAGTTATAAAAAGTAAACAATTATTATTGCATTTTTGGGCAGGTTTCCGAAGTCATACAAATCGAGATTGATCTTTAACTAACCTTTTTAATAATCTACCAAAATAAAAAAGTTTTGGAATTATTATAATTTGATTTCTTATAATTGCTGACCGAAGGGTTAACCGCTGGTGAAGTTTTTTTACACTTTATTTTCGGTTGGACCTTTTTGTCTATAAATTATTTAGAAAACTAAGTTAGGGGGGCTAGAGACCTGCTAGCTCTACCTCCCGATTTTGAAAATAACCTTAATAATCATTTATGCATGATTCTACATCATTTATTTTGATTTATCCTTTTTTGCCCCGCCCCCAAATATGTCATGATTTTTTAGAAAACTAAAACGGTAGCGGAGAGTTTCTACTAAATTTTCAAACCTTTAATAAGTTTGCCTGCATTGTAATATTTGGGTACTGAAGGGTGTTTCACACCCCAGATCCCCGGATTGAGTAGTTTATTTTATTAAAAGTGAGTTAAATATTTAAGCATATCCGAGGTTACTGTCAAGGTTACTGTTGGATATTACAAGACCTAGTCCAAATTTAAAAGAAGAAGAATGTTTAATTCATAATCTGACAATTAATCATAAATTGCATAATTATAAATCTTAATTATAAATCTATACCCCTGGGAGGTAGATCACTGCAACAGGAGATCTTCAGTTTACTTCCCCAGAGCTCAAATTTTGGAATCTTGGGAAGTCTCTGAAATACCGATGAAGTACGTAAAATACAATGAATTATCGATGAATTAGGTAAAGTACCGTAAATTATTGATGAAGTACGGTTAATTATTTGTGAAGTACGTGAAGTCCCGTGAATTACTGGTGAATTATATGCAGTACGAAGAAGTATGGAGAATTATGATGAAGTACGTGAAGTGTGAAATAAATTGTACACAATTTCCTCTAGCGGTTGACCCCTCGGTTATTTCAAACCTGCTTCTGTTGGCCAAAACAAACACATCACTTACAAAATTATTTAAACATTAATACCATAACAGCAAAAGCGGTAAAATTTACGAATTTGTAAAAGCAAAATAAACTATTACACCGGAAAAAAATTACCCCTTAGGCCCATGGAGCTATTTCAAATCTGCTTCTGCTGGCCAAAATTACGTTTTTAGAATGTAAATCATCACGCAGCATCGACAACAAAGTCATTTAAATAAATATACATTTTTAATGTTGTTCAACTCTGGCAGTAAGTATTTAAAAATTAATAAAAAATTTTCGCACAGAAGCCAATTCTAATTATCCTCAATTATTTATTAACATGGTCAGTTAAATTAAAAAATAAGTTTAAAATTAAAACTGCCACTTAAAAGCTACGGTTAATTAACTTTGTAAAACTATTGCAGCTTTTCGTTTGATGCCATTAAATTCGTGTAAGTTGCGATTCTTTTCGTTTTATTCATTAGCATCCAGAAAATACCATACCTGTGAAGAAATAGTTTAAAATATTGTCTTTTCATTTTTGATTATAAAATTAGCATGAGAAGGCTTAAATTAAATTTAGCGCATAAGCAAAAATGTGGAACTTCAAGATGACAGAACATACAAAATGAAGTGTTATCTTCAAAATAAGCACCAAGTTCAAACTTGATTTTATATAGTGGGTAATTAGATTTGTAAATATTTAGGAATTAGGTTGTTAATTTGTTAAGTTGTAATTAGTAGACAAGGCTATAAAAAAGAGTGAGCGGTAATTTAATAAAAATAATCTTGGCATAGATTATTAAAATAATTTCGATCAAGTCCGAACATATAAATTTGAAGTAGCCATCATTATTTATTATCTACAGGATATGAGCGGCGTACAAATAACAGAATACGACAATACGACCGCTGACTGGAAAAAGAAATGTATTTCTTAACTTTTTACCAATTTACTTGATATCTCAAATATGTCCAAAAATTATACCAACAACGCATTAAAATTGAAAACATAAATCTACTATTTATTAGCGATTTCTTAGCCAATGTGTAAAATCGTATAATATAAAGAAATAAATTTGCTGTAGTTGATAAAATCAGTTTTGACACTATTACCTCTGTGGTTGTCTACAACCAATGGGAACTTCTTCTTACTATGTGAACCAATATTTCCAATCAATATTAGTTGATAATAGTTGATATAATTATATTTTCTTGTCGTTAAAAGAAAACGTGGACTTGGTAATAATTATTTCAATATTTTTCTAAATTTACCGCACGAGATTAATTATGAAATAAATTTATAATGGAATGGAAACTAGAAACCATCTATAAAAATAAAAATAATTGATAGGTGCTACATGCCATGACAATTATTACTCCAATTAAGCTTATTACTTTTTAAGTCAATTTCAATTGTCGAGTTTTTACTAATAAATTATGCTTACCTTAATGTGTTGCTAACTTGCGGGAGAACAGGTTTTATTAACAATGAAAGAATATAATAGCGAAATGATCCGATTTCCTTTGACAACTTTAAATAAAATAGGGTTTTTAAATATTACTAACTCATCTATTGCACAAAAATTATTTCCTGTGCTGTATGTATCTACAGTAGCAATTTGCTGCTTTTCGACCATCGTTCAATATTATTACATGAAAGACAACATTTTTGATTTTATTGAAAATACCGAAGCCTTTGGAGGAATTATACAGGTAATATTTTTATAAATAATATTTATTTATAATTTTTTAATTATAAATATGAAAACATACGAAATTAGAGAGAGGCGGCAGGCCCGGGTAGTACTATAAAATTATTAAACTAAATTAAATAGCAACAAATATTTCCTGAAATTATAAGAACCAAAATTTGAAAATAGCATACATATACCTTGTGATTATTTACGTTACAGCAACTTATAACTAACCAATACCACTGTAAAGGAGAACGTTTGTGTCCTGGCGATATCTGGTGATATTGCGATCCTACCCCAAGCCTGTCCTAATCAAGTACATTAAAATAACAAAATCATATTAGTACAATTGTCACACTACAAGGTTTTTCAAAGCTATATTAATTAAACAATCCAGTTGTAGTTTACCTTGGTACAATTGCCATTTTGATTTATTGAAGCAATGAAAAATAACCACCAAATCTGGTGAAAACGTAAATTACTCATGTTTTAGATGATCATCAAGATTTGGTGTTGCATTTATTACAAGAAAAAGTTCAGAAACTTAATTAAACTTTCCAAACAATTTTGGAACACGGATGAATGTTCAAAGTTACTAAAAAAGAAAGTGGATGGAGTACGTCAGAAAATTATAATTTTTCAAAAAGCTTCTTCTACTCAGTTCTTATTTTTATACCTGTATTTGTGGTAACAACATTTTTTGGAAAAAAGCAGCCTGTTGGAAGTTGGATGATTGAAAATGATGGAAAATTTTATAAATTAGTATATTTATCTTGGGTCGTAGTATTGCTTTCCACTGCGATCTATATTACCAATTTTGATGCATTATTTTTGGGATTTTGTTATGAAATTAAAACGCAATTCATGATTTTAGGAAATAGGTTTGAGAATTTAAGTGTAAAGCACATAAGTGGCTGCGAAGGTTTGGATCGCTATAGTCGACAACTTCGAAAGAATATTCAACATCATATTCGTTTGATAACGTAAGATTGTTTGTAGCTAATAATAAATAAAAATTAACAAGAAGGTAATCTAAGACTTCAGTTTTGCAATCCTCAAGATGACATACTATTAATACCGCGCTATATGATCTAAATTGAAAGTCCGGAGTAAAATGCGTAAAGCATTGCTTTATTTTAGAATTTTTAAGTCGAAATATTCCTAATGCAACTTTAACACATGTATATACTATGCATAACAAGTTAATTTTTTTGTGCAATATGAAGAAGATAATTACTTATAAGATAATTTAAATATTACTTCGCTTGTTAATTTTTAAATTTGTCATTAAAATAAATTTATTAAAAAATTTAAATTGCAAATTTTGTTTGCTCAGATATTTTAAAGAATTACAAAAAACGTATTCGTTATCTTTTATGATCCAATGCTTTACAATGGTTCCGATGATTTGTACGGAAATGTATGGTGTCACGGAGAGGTAAGTTTGATAATTATTTGTTCCACAGAGGAAACACTACGCACTATCGAAATTATTCTGTTTTGAGTTATAAATATAATAAAATATAATTTTGAATTTACCAAACCTATCTTTTACATATTTAAAATAAGGTTTCATTGTACAACAGAAATTTTACTACAAGTTGATAGTTACAAGTAGTTTATTTTATTTTAAATCGCGCATATAACATGAAATGTGTGATTAGACTAAAAGTCGTTTCGAACCAATCAGGTGCGAAAGATAGCATTACTGAGAGGACACAGAGATTTTTAATTTTTATTACATACATTATATTACTGGGATGCAATTATCTTGTAAAATACGAATACGCTTGCAAGATACATTATTGCATTAATAAATACCAAGGAGTCAGCTGATCACGCTAATAATTTTTGATGTAAGAGTATTTTAAATTACTTGTAATTCAAAACTTTTAAATTATTTGGTTAATAATCATTGTATGCCCTAGCGATAAAAAACGTAGAAAAGTAATAACAATTTCAGTTTTGCGTAGGGTACCCTCTTAAATTGGTTTGGGTAAAATATTTCTATGTATTTTTATAGCACTCGGCCAGTGGTAATGATGAGATATGGCGTTATATGTTTTGCGTTCATAGTACAGTTTGCTTTTTATTGCATTCCAGGAAGTTTTGTTGTAGACGAAGTAAGTATTAAATAAAATGAGCGGCGAGCATCTCATTTTGGTTGTCATAATCTGATTTCAAATACATCTGCAAACATATTTATCTATTTTGTAAGTCGAAAGGAGTTAGAGAAAGAGTTTGTTTCAATTGGCAGATGAGACTTGCTGCCAGTATATTTTACAGTAACTTAGACAATCGATGGTGGACGTTTAGTCGTGTAATAAAAATTTGGATTTCCAGGTAATTTCCAATGTTTCTGATCTGTTAGAAGCTATTAGGATATTTTAGAGAGTTTGAACTCATACGCCAGTGAGATATTACTTCTAAAAAGTTCTTATCAGGTTTCCGCACCATAATAATCTGTCCAATCTCTAAAGACAACATAACAGAATAATTTGTATCCTGTTTAAGGTTGTTATTGCCTCTTACTATACTGGAACTGTGAAGACATAATTATGTCGTTGAGTCATTGCAGCGTGAATGAAATTTTCTTTTAATTTTTCTGGCCAAATCAGATTATTGGATTTGAGTGGTTGTGGTTCCAGCTTGCCTCTCTTGAATTAGAGGAACCTGTTACTGCAAGCTTTATAATTGGCAAGCCGATTCTCTCAATAGTTAACGCTTATATAATTTGTATATACATTTGTTAAAAACATTAAATTGTTACAGACATCGGCAATTTCTAATGGCATCTACAATTCGGATTGGTTTTCAAATCCTTTTCCCCAATTGCGCATGCCAATAGTGTTTTTGATTCAAATATCTCAACGCGAATTAAAATTTACTGCGGGTAATTTGGTTTCAATTAACATAGACACTTTGGTGAAAGTAAGTTACTGAAAATAGTTAACTTTGTGAAACTACATAACTCAACAAATACTTAAGAAATGATTTTGTTTTTAGGTTGTAAAAGTAGCTTTTTCTGCAAATGCTGTGTTAAAAAGCATAAAGGAATAAATTATTAAATCATAATGGAATACCAATTAAATCAATATTTAAAAGACTAACATGGGTGATAATGAGATCAAAATGTGTTTATAATGTGTCTCTGCAATTTAATTATAAAACCGTTTATTCATTTCAAATTTTGCAATCAGGCCTATGGTGCTAAAGTTTCAAAATTACTCTTTGCCAGAATACATTGTTGTTCATACAAAATGAAATTTTTTTTATTGCAATAATAGGTATTTTCAGCTTTTCCGAAGGTAAAAATTAATTTTTAAATTTATTGCTAACTTGCATTGCAATAGTTTATGTTGGTCTGCATAATTTGAGATGGATACAGTTTTACATAATATTGATTAATGATTGATATTATTCTCAATTAATTTTATATTATTTAATATTGGTTTTAACAGTTTTATGATTTCCCTGCCCCCATATTAACTTATGTAAAACATCTATGTCGGAATTTGAGTTGAATTATGCATATTATGTAGTATACCTATATTTATAATATTTTAAAATCACAAAAATGCACTAAGCAATTTGTAAAACTAAAATGCACCAAATGTTCACAAATAAAATACAATGCTTAAACTAGTTCTTTTTGAATTCACTACGAGTTTATCAGCAGTATAGAGTGAAACATCGATTAAGGAGCGTAAGTCGGGGTAGAATTCTGCTCGCGTTAGATAAAGTGTTGTGAACAAAAAGTACTGTGAACTATGGGAAAGGCAACGGGAAAACACTCCATGAATTATGTTTCCTAGCAAATTAATCTTGGTTTTGACCGCGTTGAATCGCCAACGTCAATAAAAAAAAATTTTTATCGATGCTATATTTTACTGTGTGATTATAATTCATTAGCTTGTTTAATTCTAAACGAGCCAGAAGCACAAATAATTGGTATTTACTTTATGTTTGCTAGCTCCAGGTAATAATCTGATGTCAAACCAAAATTGAATGATTTTTGTTACTATGAATACACTTTTTTGCATTTAATTCGATGATTTGCAAACTTCAAGAGTACGTTTGTTAGTTTTGGAAAGGTATTTTAGGTGTAAAAGATTTTGTTGGCTTTTAATTTTAAAACTGTTTTTTTAAAAATACAGATAAAACTAAGGAAAAGCGGGATCAATAAATATACATTTGTATGTGATTCTCGTTAGGGTTAATAGTAATTTAATAGCATTTTCAATAGCGGTAATTGAAATAAGCATTAAATTTTTTTATTATTATTGCTATACTATCGACATTATTATGATTTTAGTAAAATTTAAATGTTGGTCTACTTCATGTAGGTGGTTCCTGTGAAAATTTACCCAGATTAAGACACTATGAACGAAGATAACTGTGTGGCTTGTGCAACAAAGCGTACAATTTGGTTATCATCATTTTGCGGGATTCCCCCGTTCTATATCGATTGTGTACATAGTAACAGCGGAATTAAAATAAAAATTATTGAAGATAAATTTCATAGAATGGTTTGGTTTAGTATTTTATTACTTACATTTTCGTCGATATGTTGGTATGCAAAGTTAATTGTTGATATCGATAAAAATAATTTAACACCGTGGTTTTTCAATTGGATAAGCCTCATTAATGCATTAAGAACGTTCACTGTTGTATTTGTAGGTTTTCTCAACGGAAGCTATTTTAAAGATATTCTCATAATAAGTAACGCACATTTGCAAGCTTGGAGATTAAAATTGCATACACCTATCTTGAAAAAGAAAGATTATTTAATAGATTTGGTTTTATATATTGTGGGTCTTGCATGGTTTATCTTTCTGATTATTTACCAAACCTCAAACATAATAACTACTACGACAAATGCAAAAATGATAAACAACCTTGTATTATCAAGTTTTCATGTCGATGCCATGTTTTGTTTGAACAACTTTGGTATATGTGTGACAGTAAGGAAGATTGCACAAAATTGTCAAGAGTTTGTTATGGAAAAGCTAAACACTCGGATTGCATATGCCAGATTTGGAAATAAAAATAATGCTCAGATGAAGTGCTACACTATTAAACTACTGAAGCAGTTTCGAGTAATACATAAAATGATGTGTAAATTGTGTGTATTACACAGCAAGTTTTACAATCCTTCTTTACTGATGTATGGTATACTAGGCGTCATGTTACAAATAGTTTCTGCTTTTCTTATAATTAATGAATTTGATTCAAACGATTACACGATGGGAAACATTAGGAAATACCATTAATTGCAGTAGCAGCTTTTACAGCAACAGTGGTTCTGGTTGCTGAATTTGTAAATTTACGAAACGTGGTAAGTATGTACTACATTTGCAATCATAAAAGAAGCATTATCATGACGTACATCATTATTGTTTCAGCACGATAAATTTTTAACATTTCTATTTAAATATCCAATTAGTAAATTAAATCGTGAAGAGGCACAAGAGGTTGGTTTTAAAATCATTAATCTACATTATAAGCTTGATGTACATAGTATGCGAATGAACTGTTACAGATCGAACTTACAATTAAATCCATAACACGGCAAAAGATGCAAATAAATTTTGGAGAGATTGTTACATTGAGATTAGATTACATAGCAAATGTAAGTGTTCACTAATAATAATTAATGCTATTTAATAGTTTTTAATTTTTTCATTGACTGAAAGCTTTATTGCAAAATGTTAGTTTCACTAAATATTAGAGTTTTTAATGCTACTAATAAAAGTGGATAGAAAACGTCCCCATCCTGTTAATTTGTCATATTTGGAAGAGGGTAACCCTGGCTTCGATAAAAAAATTGTTTAATTTTATATTTTTATAAATTAATAATATTTAAGTTGTAACCGATTTTTATCACCATTGCACAAACCAAACTTAAACTAATAACAATTAAAAATCGTTTTTTGTACAATTTCATAACCAGACAACCTAATCGACTTAACTGCAATATAATTATTTAATCGGTAATTTTTTTAAGTATTTTGGAATTGCTCTGACGTATATACTGGTGTTATTGCAATTTATTCAAGATGTAAAGAAGAATAAAAAATAGATGACTAATGTAAAAACTAACTTCAATACAAATTAATAATAATCGACTTAAAAAATATTTTTTGATAATAATACTAGTAAATATGCAATAATAATGTAGTTTATTTATATTTTAATTGTATAATCGAAACTTATTGTAATACCTAAAATCTAACCCACAAGGACTCGGACAAACATGTTTTTCTCTTTTCGCGAAACGCACTGAAATTTCTGAAAAATAATCCAATTCTAAAAACTATGGAGATCAGAAAACAAAAGAACAAAAAAATTAAACAATCTTCTACACTTGTTTGAAGTTTTGACACTAAAATTATCTTATTTTAAGTATTTAAGTGAATTTTTTCTACACTTACTGATTGAATTAGCACGTGATATAGATTAGCACATTTTATTTCGTTCTATTGGCACTCGTCAGCTGAATCTGAATTGATAATTAATTTTAAAATTTACATTAGGAAAAAATGTATTTGTTACCTGAGATTAATTAATTTATCATTATTAAATGTCAAAATTATTTTTGAACCAAAAGTTTATTTTAAGAGATAAAATTTTCTAATTTCATTGTGGGCCGAATAGAACATGTAAGTAGAAAGAAACGTTTCAAATGATTCTATATGATAGTTTGTATTTATTAAATTAAGATTTACAAAATTAATAGATTAAATAAACAATAAAACGAAATTATTCGTGAGCTTTCAGCAATTGTTACTGTTGTTATTCGGCTGTAGATAGAGTTGGGTTAGAGGATCGCAGATGCTGCAATTTTTTAGCTAGTCGTAGTTTATATAAGAATTCAACAGAATTATCTTTTAGGCTTTGTATAATATTTTGCGATTTATCTAAGGGTAAACTATCGGAATTAGGGGAGGGGGAGGAATTTTTGAAATTTATTGTTTATTTAACCTATTAATTTTGAAAATATTAATTTAATATTAATTTTAGAGTTTAATAATACCTAGAATTTCTATATTTTGTGTTTATGTATATTTCTCGAAATCAAAAAAAAATACTTTTGTTTACTTGTTTTGTTAAGTAAAGTTTCAAAGTTTTTTCCAGATGTTCAATAAACGACCTTATTATCTTAACGATTTCCTTCATCTTACAAGGGGAGACCGGCAACTTTCCCTCACTGAATTGATGTATTTTCATTGTGCGTGTAGGTCTTCTATTGGATTTCAACAGATGTAAGTATAAGGCCACGCTTCATTGGGAATTTTGGAAAAATTGAATTTGAATAATTATATATTACTGATGAACTGCATAAAAATTAACATAACTGGCATCGCATCCAGCTCCTGCAAAAAAAATTTTTTTTTTTTTATTTATTTGATTATTAATTCTCCCAGTATAACATATCATCGTTCTCAAGAAAACCAAAGCGCTATAATAACCCCTTCTCATAATCTGTAAACATTGAATGTTTTATCTTTCAGCAGTGAGCCACTGGAGGGTGTTTCACACCCCCCACCCCCACCGCTCACTACAACTTTGGCTTATTGGGATATTAGTTACTTGAGTGTGACTTATTAAAGTTAGGATTAATTAGTATTTCAAGAGATAATTTCTAGATTATTAATAAAAAATAAACTGCACAAACCGGTGGGTCTGGGGGGTGTGAAACACCCTCCAGTGCCTCACTGCTAAAAGGTAAAACATTCAATACTTACAGATCATGAGTTGTTATGAGTTATTATGAGTAATTATGAGATTATACTAGGGGAATTTATGATCCTTTACCCCCTCCCCCTTTGATTCTTGGTCACTGCTTTATATTTTTGTGCTAAAAACTTTCACCATTATTGCTTAATACTGATAACCATAAGTTTGCAAATTTATCTATCTCAGTTTGAGTATACCTGGGGGGTGCTCCACACCCCCCAGACCCCCCGGTCTCGACAACTTTGATTTATAATTTTGGGCTAATTGGAATATTAGTTACTTAAGTGTGACTTGTTAAAGTTAGGATTAATTAGTATTATTAGAGATTTTTCTATATTGGTAATGCTGATATCTTCAATTTATTATTAACTAAAAATAAACTGCACAAACCGGGGGGTCTGGGGGGTGTGGAACACCCTCCAGTGCCTCACTTCTGAAAGGTAAAACATTCAATACTTACAGATTATAAGTATGGTTTATTATAGCGCTTTGGTTTTCTTGAGAACGATGACATATTATACTGGGGAAAATTATAATCCTCTGCACCCCCTCGATTCTTGGTCACTGCTTTATATTTTTGTGCTAAAAACTTTCACCATTATCGCTTAATACTGATAACCATAAGTTTGCAAATTTATCTATCACAGTTTGAGTGTACTTGGGGGGTGCTCCACACCCGCAGACTCCCAGTTTCGACAACTTTGATTTATAATTTGCGCTAATTGGAATATTAGTTACTTGAGTGTGACTTGTTAAACTTAGAATTAATTAGTATTTTATTTTTAGAAATTTTTCTAGATCCGTTATGCTGATATCTTCAATTTATTATTAATAAATAATAAACTGCACAGTTGCTTACTGTGCCTCCAGTGCCTCACTGCTAAAAGGTAAAACATTCAATACCTACAGATTATGAGTATGGTTTATTATAGCGCTTTGGTTTTCTTGAGAACGATGACATATTATACTGGGGAATTTATAATTCTCTACCCCCTCGATTCTTGGTCACTGCTTTATATTTTTGTGCTAAAACTTTTACCATTATCGCTTAATACTAATAACAATAAGTTTGCAAATTTATCTATCACAGTTAGAGTGTCCCTGGGGGTGTGGAGCACCCCAGACCCCGGTCTCGACAACTTTGATTTATAATTTGGGGTAATTGGAATATTAGTTACTTAAGTGGGACTTGTTAAAGTTAGGATTAATTAGTGTTATTAGAGATTTTTCTAGATTATGGTTATGCTGATATCTTCAATTTATTATTAATAAAAATAAACTGCACAATCCGGGGGTCTGGGGTGTGAAACACCCTTCAGTGCTTCACTGCTGAAAGGTAAAACATTCAATATTTACAGATTATGAGTACGGTTTATTATTGCACTTTGGTTTTCTTGAGAGCGATGACATAAATTATACTGGGGGGTATTAATAATCAAATAAATAAAAAAAAAAACCAAATTGGCAGAAGGTGGAGTACACTTCGCATATGTTTTTAATTTTTTGCAATCTTACGTAATTCCATTAACAACTTACCAAATTTATGTTAATTTTTATGCAGTTCATCAGTAATATATAATTATTCAAATTTAATTTTCTCAAAATTGCCAAAGAAGCGTGCCCTTATACTTACACCTGTTGAAGTCCAATAGAAGACCTACACGCACAATGAAAATAAATCAATTCAGTGAGGGAAGTTGCCGGTCTCCCCTTGTTAGATACATATCGTATATAAGATGAATTGTTCCCGAATTTTTAAAATAGTTAACAATATTCATGATATAAATTAAATTGTTTTTAAAGCTTCTAATTATGCACGTAATTATAATTATTGATGTATTTTGTGTTGTAAAAAATTATATTGTGTTTTAATAGATAAGATTTCTGATTGTTGTTTTTCTGTTTATGCTAAAATATATATTGTATCTTTTTATATAGTTTTATATAATCTTAAATAGTGCATGTAAATTTTGTATAATTAATTATTTATTAAATAAAAATTTGTTTACTCAAAATTATAAATTTTTATGTTTTTAGTATATTTTAGTACTACTACTAAATATAAAAGTAATGAACAAGTTACACAATTTTATTGTGAAAATGAAACGCTTTTGTTAATCTTCTGTGTAACGGTGTAGTTAAAAATTATCTAATTTTGTTCTAGTAATAGACACAATTTTATTTCAAGAAAATCATAATTTTTGTTCTAGAAATGTGCACAATAATTTTAAACAGTTTGTGTATTATTATGCAGATATCGTAGATAAACAGTAATGTAACTCGAAAATTTTAAAAGAAACAGTAATACAGAGTTCAACAGTACTGCTGTTTTTACACAATTCAAAGGTTCAAAGAATTAGCGAAATTCCGAACACAATCTTGAAAATAGTTTCTACACCTTTTGCATATTCAAGGCTGGCAGGGCGGCGCAAAGGCCGCCTGATTTCTTAGTTTATTACATTATAATAATTATTATAATATTGACAAGTGTAAAAAGTAATAAAGTAATAAATTATTAACTATTTGATATTACTTATTTATATGTTTTAACGACAAAGCTGTTATTAAAAGATATTGATTGAGATTAGATTGAACAATAGCATTGCTTGATATTTGAACAAGCTTAAATATACAAACTAGTATACATATTGTTTTTAATGTATGATAATTATAAATTATTATAACATAGATAGTTGCTAATGTACATTAACAGAAGCAAGAAGTAGAAAAATGTATCGAGCAAATTGCGTTTCTTGTACTTTCGGCATTTTGTTTAAATTTTGTGCAATATTTATACCAATCTGGCCAATTTGCAATCACAATGCAAAGATATTGAAATTTCGTACAGCCAATACCAAATACTTTGCTTTTCCCAACCTATTTGTAATATTAGTTTTGCTTCTGTGTGTTATTTTCTGTGGTATGCAATTTAATCAGGATTTCAAAAATTCAGAAGGCATTGAAATTATATTGTGTAGATTTTCACATCTTATTCTAATTTGCAATGGGTTGGCAAGTGCGGTACTTGCACGTCTTCAATACAAAAGACTACGATGCGCATTTGAATGCGCTCAGGACTTGGTGCAAGATTTAAAAAAAACAAAATTAATTGAGTTAATATCAATAAAAACAATCATCAGAATGAGAAAAAACATAATTTATAGTTTGGTACTATTGGTTGTAATTACTTCCGTAAGTGCGTTTGCATTATTTGGCGTAAATGAATATTCAGCTTTATATTATTTTGAAAAAATTGGAATATTGAGTTTTGCTTTTATTGCAATGTTAATTGCAATAGCATTATACCAAGTTACCCTTATGTTACATATTGTAATAAAAACTTATGAACACCATTTGAAATCTGAATTGCTTGGAATTTTAAAATTTTCGGCCCGTAGTTTGAATAAACGGTTAAAAATCATCGATAACAAATTTGTTAAAATTGACATTGCAACTTCAATTGCCTCCTATATTCGTCTGCAAATGAAAATACAGTACATTATTAATTTGGTGAATGCATTTCTAAATCCAAGTATATTAATGTGGATTATTTCTGTAATTTTTATGCAAATGTCCCATATAGTTGTTCTTATTTTAATAATAATTAAAAATCAAGAGAACTTTTTTACTTGGCGTATTACAATTATAAATGTAGAGGTCTTTTCTTTATTTGCAATCCTAGGCATAGCCGCTTGGATAACAACAAATATAGAAAACATGGTAAGTAATATTTTTCGCAATTGTATCTCTTCTACAAAAAAAAAGTTGTTAATGCCGCATTATTAGGTATTGAGCAGAAAAATTAAAAACAAATTTGATTTAGAAGAGATAGAAAAAGAATGGAATAAATATGTAACTTTTAATTTTTTAGAGTCAAGATTTTCTTTCGTTTTTATATAAATACCCTATCAAGCAACTAGATCAAAATGCAGCTGATCAGGTTTAAAACTGTTTTCATAATTATTATAAAAACTTAAACCTTACTAAATTTTTTCATTGCAGATCGAAAGCTTTATGAGAATGTTGAATTCTCAAAAGTTGACAATTAATGTATCTGATGTGTTAGTAATAAATTTACCGCTATATGCTGAGGTAGGTTTAAGACAAAACTTTGCTTATACATAGCTCTTAATATGATCTTGTTGCAGATTATAGGTGCCATGATTATATTGGTATCTACGGCATTGCAATTCATTCTGTTGTAATCATCAGGAGAAGGTTTTTACGCACATTTTAATCCTGGAGGTTTTACAGATCATCCTTTAGGTTATTAGCTCATGCAATTAGTAGAGCACCTGTTTTTGTAATACCTAATAATTATTACTCTATGAAATATGTTATTGTAGTGATAAAATAGTATGCTGTAGTAATGCACATGTGAGACACAAAAATTAGATGTGATCTTGGCACATTGGTTTTACACTGTTAAATTTTTGTAGTGTAGAAATAAATAACTTGTTCAATTATTTACTGATTGTACTAAAAATTTCCTAAATAACTAAACGGAATTTTAGCCAGAATTTAACCTAATAATTCCTAAAGTATTTTCGCTTTTCTCATTTTCAAACATGTCAACTCTGTTCGTCAAGTTCTTTTCAGTCGCTAAATAGAAGTATGCAGTCTATGCAATAGAAGAAGTTCCATCAATTTCCGAAACAATCAGACTGTTCATGCAAAGGTAAGTGACAGTTTAAATTGACACGGTGCTAACCAGGTGGCTATAATCGGATGACGATTCAGCGAAAAAAATCTGACTGGCGTATGGTACATTTAAATATTTTCACATCTCCGTTGATTAAGTAAATGAAAGTTGACTACGTCAGTACTAGTGCACTTTTTAATATTGTCGCAATAAGAATTATTTAAAGGGGTTGCAGTGTAGCCGATTGGTTAAATTCGGTTAGGGTAACAATTATTATGTTAATCAATTATTCTACATAATTTCTATAAACTAATATTTACATTATAAATTTATTTATTTATTATTTATATACTCATTATCGACTGACTTATTTTTACATCATTCATTCGTTCTCAAAAATTTAGCTAATCACACATTTTCTCACGGAAATTTTCCATTTTGTCCTTACTTGATGGTACCACCTTAAGCTATTTGATGACAGTGTTCTTGTTCATTATATTATTGAGTTTACTTTAATTTATTTTATATAGAGGGTAGACATTTGTTACAATTTAAACTGAACAAGACATTTGAAGGTTAGAACTCCATAGCTAAAATTTCACCGCATGTTCAGTGGCACGCAATATTTTTCTGATCTGTTAGAAGCTTCTTGGATTCTTTAGAAAGTGTGTACTCATACGCTTATAAGATATTACTTCTAAAAAGTTCTTATCACGTTCCTGCATTATAATAATCTGTCCAACTTCTGAAGATAACAAAACAGGATAATTTGTATCCTATTTAAGCTTGTTATTGCCTCATTGATATATTGGAATTGTGAAAACATAATTATGTTGTTGAGTCATTGCAGCGTGATTGTTTTGCTTAAAGTTTTTTTTTAAATCTTTCTGACCAAACCAGATTATAAGTTTTGAATGCTAGTCGTTCCAGCTTGTCTTTCTTGGAGGGAACTGTTATGGGAGCTGATTAATAACTGCAAGCTATATAATTGGCAAGCCGATTCCCTCAATAGTTAACGCTTATATAACTTGTACATACATTTGTTTAAAACATTAAATTGTTACAGACATCGGCAATTTCTAATGGCATCTACAATTCGGATTGGTTTTCAAATTTTTTTTCCCAATTGCAAATGCCAATAGTGTTTTTTGATGAAATTTCATTTATCAAATCTTCACTAATCATTAGGTTATCCATGTTAGCGAAATCCAAATGATTCACTTGTTGACCTTGTACGCTTTGCACATTTCTAACATTTTTTATAAAATCTAACAATGTCGCCAAAGGTAAATCGTCTTCTGGTTCCCAGGTTTCATTTATTGCACAGTCACTTTTCTTGAAGCCTGCTTTATTGAAACAGTTCGCTATAGTAGTAGGGGTAATGTTGATCCATGCTGTTTTTATGAAATAAATTGCCTCCAAAATATTAATTAATTTGGAAAGTTCAGATGCAGAATGTGTCATCCATTTTAGACAAAATACATTTTAAAATTAAGCTTCTATAATAAAACTTAAAATTTTGAATAATTCCTGGATCTAACGGCTAGCACACTGATGTGGTGTTAGGTGGGAGAAAAATAATTTTTATATTTTTTAAACACATCTCACGTGTGAGGATCCTGCATTATCTAAAAAGAGCAAAATCTTTCTCTTAGCAATACCCATTTTGCGGTCGAATTGTGCCAGCCATTCACTCATTACATCTCGAGTCATCCAGGCTTTGAGTTTGATTTCCAAATGACTGGCAGATCTTCAACAGAAACATCCTTTAATGCTCAAGGTCGAGCCGCTTTTCCGATGACTAGCAGTTTCTCTTTCTCGCCTGCCATATTCGTACAAAATAATACAGTTAGTCTCTCTTTTGAAAGTTTTTCACCGGTACATTTCTCTGATTTGAAGGTCAAAGTTTTATCAGGAAGAACTCGAAAAAATAAACCACTCTCATCAGCATTATAAATATCCTCTGGCCGGTAACCAAGTAAAATCGAAGGAAGCTTTTGCATAAACTGATGCACATCCTGTTGATTTACATCGGCGGATTCACCGGAGATACACTTTGAAGCTTACATTATGACGTTTTCTCCACTTCTCAAGCCATCCAGTAGATGCACTAAAATTTCCATAGTTCAGTCTTTCAGTTACTTCTTTTGCTTTGGTCTTTACCATAGGCCCCGATATAGGTATGTTTTGACTTCTTGCACGCGAAAACCACTCAAAACATCTCTGGTCAATTTGGATAATTTCCTTTTTTAAAAGAGACTTTTTCTGATAAACATTGACGCCTGATTGCTATTTCTGACGTATGCTTTCTTTGTCTCTGGCTATTGTTGCCGCTTGGGTTTTCCCTATCTTAAACCTGTAACAAAAACTTAAATATTAGTTTTTAGTAGGTATTTTTTAAATAATTGGAAAGAAAAACACGCGCATAAATTTGTTTTTAAACTCTGATGAGCATTGTAATTTAATAGAACATGTTAAAAAATATCAAATATTTACTAACCTTTCTGCCAACCTTTCAAACAGACAAATTTTCTTCTTCGAGAACATTCACCATTTCCATTTTTTCTTTTAATGTTAATGTTTTTCGAACAGGGGCCATTATAAACAACACACTTAAAGAATATTAATCATAAAACACCATGTGATTCTTTATTAAACACAAACGACTGCCACTGTGATGCTCAGTTATGTGCATTTGGGGAATCACCGGAGAAAACCAGTAATTCGCCAAATCATTACTTTAAAAGAATACGTCATACAGAGACGCATAATAACACATAATATATCCGTCTTTTTGATATTTGTCCGTATATTAGAGTATCATGTCCGCATATGGGAGACTTTTATGCACTTTAAGAAAAAATATAGTGTCCGCGTCCGTCCAATAGAAATTCCGCTCATGGAAGACTTTTCTACATGCAAAATAATAGGCTTGTGGTTGGTTCCGAAAATGTCCGCTCAAGAGAGGTGTCTGCGTAAGAGAGGTATCCGCTAGGAGAGGTTTTCCTGTAAATTATTAAATCATAATGGAATACCAAATAAATCAACATTTAAAAGACTAACATGAATAATGATGAGATCAAAATATGTTTATAATGTGTCTCTGCAATTTAATCATTAAAGCGTTTATCCATTTCAAATCTTGCAATCAGGCCTGTGGTGCTGATGTTATTGCGATAATATATTGCGATTTTCTAAGGGTATACTATTGGAATTTGGGGGATAAATTTTAAAATTTATTGTTTATGTAACCTATTAATTTTGAAAAATTTAATTTAATATTATTTTCAGAGTTTAGTAATATGTTGAATTTCTAGATCTTGTGTAGTAAAGTAAAGTTACTAAGCTTTTTCCTGATGTTCATAAAAAGAACTGACATATACGTAGAATCTTTTTATATATTAGTTTTATGTAATCATAAATAGTGTATGTAAATTTTGTATAGTAATTAATTTTTTTTAAATAATAAATTTGGTTATTTATTCAAAATTATTAAATTTTAATTTTTTTTGTATATTTTTGTTGTGGAAATGAAACGCTTTTGCTAATCTGCTGTGTAATAGTGTAGTTAAAAATTATCTAATTTTGTTCTAGTAATAGACATAATTTTATTTATAAAAAATCATAATCTTTATGCTAGAAATGTGCTCAATTTTTGTTCTATAAATATGCATAACAATTTTAAACATTTTGTGTATTATTATGCAGGTATCGCAAATAAACGGCAAAGTCATGTTATATTTTACCTTGTTCTTATTAAACACTGCTGATATACAAAAAAATCACGATTCGGATTAATACGAACATACAGTAACGTAACTAGAATATTTTGAAATAAACAGTAATACACAGTCCAACAATTGCTGTTTTTACAAAGTTCAAAGATTGCCTTGCAAATGCACATAAACAGATTAGCGAAATTCCGAACACAATCTTGAAAATAGTTTTTAGACCTTTTACATATTTAAGGCTGTCAGGGCGGCGCATAGGCCGCCTGATCTCTTATGCCCGGTTTCACAAAACATTTAAACTGCGATTTCGGCTTAAATTTTGGCTTAAATGTCAAATGGGTTTCATAAAACATTTGGCTTATCCAAAATATTTAAACCTCGATATAAACTGCGATTATAACACATTTGGGTTTCACAAATAAATTTAAGCCATTTTTTTAAGCCGAGATGTCAGTCATTTCGCCAACTTTATAACTAAAATTTGTCATAAATTGTAAGAATAACCAAATTTCTGAAGGAAATTTAGAACGGCCCGGTGCTAGCAAAAGCCGGAGAACATTAATTTTCTGAAGACCCTGCCGGGGAAGGAGGTTCACTAATACCTTGACCTGCCATCCTTTGCAAAATAAAAGACCAATTTAAGTATTAGATTTTAATAAAAAAAATTAAAAATAAATTTAATTAATTACGTGGATAATTATTCTCTCTTGAGAGAATAACTAACCAAGTACTACGGAAACTAAAATTACCTAGCTAATAACTTACAGACTAATATTTAAAATTTACAATAATTAAATCTACTGCAATAAAAATATAATTAAACTACTTAAACTAACCCAAACAAAAATATACTGTAGTCTATAATTTAATGTGGCTTACCAATTTTGGGGGTAATCACTAGGTTTAATTGTTGTACGCACTATAAGGGCCCTTTGTTGGGGGGGGGGGGGGGTTCACTTCACTGTCTTTCACTTATTGATGAGTTGAAGAACGATGATGGGATTGCTGATTGAGGGGCGATATAGTTGGTTATGGATGAGGGTATACTAGTCACTAAATTTAACACCTTAGGACTACCCTTTAATTTAATTTTCTAATATTAGATAGCTATTATACTGTACATTCATTTAATAGCACACCAAAACAATTGTTTAATTGTTGCATCGCACTTAAATTTAATGTTCATCTTACTTTTACAATGTTGCGATTTGCGGCATCAACTTTAGTTTTACTTGAAATTTAAATTTAACTCAAATCGACCGACAGGCGAACTTAGGTAATCTATACAAATCTAACTCTTTTCACTAATTTACTTTAATCTAATATCTAAATTAATTTATCACAAAAATCTATCGAAGTTGACCACTTCGGCCTATCTACGTGACTGCCTTATTTATTTTGGAAAAGTTGTTATTAGTAAAGAAGGGGAAAATGATCAAACAATTCTCCCGACAACCACCTAACATATTAAAATTTGTTACTTTAATGTTTTAGGGCACAAATCTACTGATATATGATACCCGTGTAAATGATACAAAGGTCTTTTAGAGTTGCCGATCTATGCAATGCAGCTGTGATACTCAGAAATCTTAAGATTTAAGTTATCACGTGCACCCTAAGACCAGTTCAACTTCAAACTCAAAATAAAATTTAACACATGGGCGTATCGAATGTTTGAATGAATGCGTATGTTTAAGATTTAAAATGTTACAAAAATGAATTTTCGTAACAAAATATTAACATGAACTGTAGTAGCACGCTATATTTTTATAAAAATTAGGATTACTATAAGCTTATTCTAGTTCAGTTTGGTTTCGGTTTCACAAAAATTAAGGCGCAGTTTCTATGGTTTAAAGTAAGCCAAGATTTAAACAGTCAATTTTGTTGATTTCAATAATATAATCCGTCGGTTTTAAAAATTTTAATATTTGTTGTGCTATTCTTGGTTGGGTCGCCTGTAATGTTGAGATCTCTAGTTAAAGATCAATTTGTGAGTTATAGAAAGATAATAGAAACCACCCATTAATTAAATATTTGTAGTAGTCAACTTGGCTTTTATCACGTTATTTTCTGCGCACTTTATGTTTTTGGAACACGAAGAAAAGCAAATTTATAAAAATTAAATGTAAATTTACTTTGAAACATGTTTTGCATACTTGTGTAAATTTAAAAATTGATATGATTATATTGACAATCCACTATAACAGAAGAAATTCAAAATATACTTACACTATACATTTTAAATACCTTTTGCAATTAATTGCTTTTCAATAACTTTTCCATTTGCAAATTTTATTTAAATTTACGTAAAAGTTGTGGTGTAAATCAGGCATGTCATTTAAACTTGACACTTGCAAAAAATTTGAATTTTGTAAACCCGAAAAAATATAAGCCGTTTTTTACAAAATTTAAGCGGTGGATATCTAGATTAAAAAATTATTTGTATTTTGTCAATGCAAAATGTTATAAAAGTAATTTCTATAACAAAATTTATAAATCAATTTCAAAGGGATATTCTACTTTATCCCAAAAAACTACTAAAGAATTGTTCAATGCAGCACAAAATATTAGTTAATCATCCAATTTATTTTTCACCTTCAAAGTAAACCCATTTGATGGTACTTTAATCCACAAAACACCTCCTATAAGCAATTTTGCATGATGTCGAATCGTGATCGGCGCATTTTCTTTTATAGATTCCAAGACTTAAAACATTTTCCACGAAGTGGTATTTAAGTTGGCGAAAGGAAAGGTCGCACGAGATCATATCTAGAAATACAGTGCTTGGTGTAGAACATTAGTTGAATTTTGAACAAGAACTCCCATACAAGATGCGACCTGTGAGACGCGTAAATTTTCGTTGGGCAAAAACGACGACGTCATTCAACAATGGCAGAAAGGTTGACAAAGCGCTTCAAAGTTGCAGACACACCTAGGACACATTATTTTTGCGGTTTACCAAACACTCCTTGCGGAACCAGAAGACGACCTCCAAAGGGCAACTCAACAATGTCGCAAAAACGTATCAGCTGTGTATCTAAAAAAAAAGTCGAAAGCACTGGCATTCAGACGTTGCGACCATCTAAGAGCTAACATTGTATTAAATAATTGAGCAAGTGAAGAACTTCGGCTACCTTGGATTCAATGTATCATACCAGGACAATATTACAGATATCGAACAAAATTGAGCAGATTCCAACAGATATGTGGGTACTACCATACAAACTTTAAAAGGTACAAGTCGAGAAACTCTGCTGCGATTCTATAATGTTATGGCAATTCACTCTATGGTTGCGAGAATTGATTTATGACTCGAGACTTGACTTGTACTTGACAGAATTTAAAAATTTTAGTACTCAGTGAACGCAGAATTTGATGATCTACAAATATGTTTTATGGGGTTTTCTTTTAGAGTACTCATTTCAAGCTGCACACCTATATAATATAGTACTATATCTCAGGTTTTCACAAAGTTGCAAAAATTGTCGTGTTTTACCATGGTTTTCGTCCATACCATTAACGTGAACTTTTCGCTAAGATGCATTGATTAGGAGGTGTGGACAAAAACCAAAGTAGTTCTAAACTTTCTACATTTTTGGCTGCCAAATGGCCGGGTGACCATAACATATTTATTTATCACATGTTTGCACCCAAGTTAAAAAATAAAAGCTTCTACACCACTTTTGCATCATTTACCTTTTAGAATACCTCTACTGATTGGTGATTGCCCTATAAGACAGATGTCAAATAATAATTTTATTTCATTACAACAAAAATCAAGTTGTGATTTAATTTTTGTTCGATTTACGTAAAAATTCTTCATGTAAATCAAGTTGGGATTATATATGTTACCGGCAATCTGCGAAATTAGGCAATTTGCAGAATTCCTAGGCAATCTGCAAACCCACCAAGTGGTTAGGCACTGTGCAAATTCACTAGTACTTTAGGCAATCTGCAAAATGGCTACGGTGTTTTAGGCAATTTGCAAATTGTCTATATTGTTAGTCAATGTGCTTCTTGAAAATGTAACAGGCTCACATTGACTAGACATTGTGCAACAGTTTCACTTGCCGGATTGTAACAAATCGTAACAAATTTTCAAACCCCCTCCCCTAGGACCGTTACGTAATTTGTGAACAGTCCCCAAGACGATTCTGTATTATTTTAAATCAATTAAAAGTTATAATTTTATTATTATGATGGTAACTTTGATTTTGAGGGTACGTTGGGGTACCCTACTAACACTTTTCATTAATAATTTCATTGTGTAAATGCCCGGTTTCAGAAAGGTTCACTTTAACAATTGTTAGTTAACAATTGTTAGCGGGTAACCTCTTGTTAAATTTTGAATGGGTTGCAGAAACTACCTGAAATCTATGATTAGTTAACCTCTGATTATGTGCCGATTCGTTATGTTGGTACCGCAAAACGCTAACTTCATAGTACGAAATTGACATTTATAAACGTCAGTTACCGACAATAATAAAATTATTAAGGTTATGTACTTCGTATCTATTGTATTTCACATAATTTGTTTTGAATTTTATTGATTATGGATCATATAATTATTATTGCATTGCTAATTTAGTGTTAATGATTTGATATTATTTACGATAAAATCTATGATCGGACCCTTTTTATTTGTTTTAACTGCGATGATTACTTTGAAACAGGTTTGTTACGATAATTACTTAATTTGTGATTAATTAATTATTATTTAATATCATCAGTCAATGATATCCATTTGTTCATGAAAAAATGATGTCTTGCATGGAGGATATGGTTGTATTGCCAGGAGAATCTAGTTTCACCTATTTTATCTCGACCTCAAGAGCTTGAAGAAGAAACTGCATTTTCAAGCATCACGATGAAAGAAAATATCACCTCTATTTTTACCGACCACTAATGAATATTATCAATGTTATTCGGTGTCGATATTATTTGACAAAACTTAATCAACACAACTGGAATTAAGTTGTCACCGTAAACTATTATTAGTTAGTAGAAATTAGCAAATTAAGTCATAATTTTATTCTAATATAAATTTTCAAAAAAAACACTAGTTTATGTCAATTTATATAATTAGGTGATTTATCATAAATAAATATTTCATAAAAATCATTGTAGTATTGCTTTGTAAAACTCCTTAAAGTTGCCGAAGGGATCCCCCGTTGCATAAAATTTAAACGTTAGTAGAAACTGCAACATCTCCGACATGCTATTTATGTGTTCCCTAGTTGATTCTTTATGATTATCACATTTTCTTCATAAAACCTTCATTATATGTAATATAAAATAAATATTATTGAAACTTAAATGATATTGTAATGAATAAAGAATAAAACTACATAAGTCGTATCGCAGTTGAAATTTTGCCACCTTATAATATAAAAATCTGATGTGACATCACATGACATTCCCATTCACTCCTAGGTTTATCAAAATAACAATAATTTTAATTTTGTTTAAATTTTAAAATTTTTAATTTTAAAAACATTTGTTTGAATTTATTCGTTATTTTGTTTCTAAGGCCGCTCACATCCGAACATCGTTCCAAAATTGTCTTAAACGACTTCTATGGACTCATAAATCATGGGAAAAATGCTAACTCAAAAATTTTTTACTCGATTACAATCGCACTTTCCTTTACTACGTAAATGAGAAAGTAAAAAGGCTCTCATAACACAATGAATGATCTTGACGATGGTAATTTCTTCCACATTTGAGAAATCACAATCATACAACTCAAAAATGAAAAAAAAACGTATGAAAGTATACTGGCCGTTTAACATACCGTACTTAGGTAAACTTTTAGGTTAAAAATCGTTTGTTATGTCACTTTAATCACTGGTTTTCGGGTGATTAAATATTTTGGGTAGTTAACCTGTGTTAAGCGCTGACCATCGTTTGTGAAACCCAAATAGGCACTTAACAACAGATTTAACCTCTGATTAAACTAACCACTTGTTAACTTTTATACCTGGCTTTCTGCAACCGAAATGTGACTTAACCAATGATTATCTTTCTAATCAAAGGTTAAATTCCTTAACAATCGTTTGTGAAACCGGGCATAATGCCTAGTTGTTTTAAAGTGTACAAGTTGTTTATTATACTTTGACATGGCGATCGGCAAAAGCGAAATATTTCTTGAAAATGTGAATAAATTATCTTCCTGGTCACTTACATGTTCTTCTGTGATGTTGACTACCCCTTCATTATTATCTACATCGTATTCGGACCGCATAACTTCAATGTTATCATCAGATACTGTGTTTTGATTCTCTAAACTCGAATCTTCAAAAAGAGTTTCCAGTTCTTCTTCAGTATTAATTTTTCAAGCATTTCTTTCGGTATAGGTAATCCATTTAAACCTACTTTTAAAGGCATCCCAAAAAGACTCTCATAGTGTGAACGACGAATACCGGCATGCAGTGCTCTAGCTTAGCCCAGTTCGTAGTTTTGTAATCAGACATAGTAGCAGTTATCATATTTTCGATATCTTGATTGGCGCGCTCAACGCTCCCTTGCGACTGGCTGTGACGCGTGAATTTGAAAATTTTATTTTCAAATTCCTACCATTGTCTGTATGTAGAATACTAGGCGCTCAAGAATGCAAAAATATTATAGAGCTCCCATGCTACATCACTTGCCGTCTTGGATTTTAAAGGTCGTAACTGGACAAATTTTGTAAAATGATCTTGAAATACCAAAATAAATTTATATTCTCCATCTGGCTGAGATTGATAATCAATTAGATCAACTTGACACCTAGACATAAAGTTATTTGAACGTATAGGTTTTACTACTAATTTCTTGTTGGGCATAGATTTTTTTAATTTGCACTCTTCACATAGCGAAAGAAAAATAGAAATCACTTCTCTGGTAACAAACGCATATTTCAAATTAATTTCTTTGACCATTCGGTCTCGTCCACCGTGCCCGGTGGAAATATGGGCTTGTAATAAAACGTCGAACAGTTCTTCATTGCAGATCACAAATAAAATAGAGTCTTCTGCAGTTTTCTTAACTTAATTAATTTGAAAACGCCACCCACATTTATTACTTCATATCTACAAAGTTTAAAATTTAAAAACATGATTCAACCTAACCTAAATTTATACATACCGCTTTTGGAGTTTACTCCTTAAGAATCGATTTTCATATATAAGGCGCCCGGTATGAGAAAAATATGAGAGGTAAAATCTACTGATGAATGACCTCGTTACTTTTTTGGTGCGCACCTATAGTGCGCAACTTTCTAATTTGGTTGTGAGTGCTTGTTTGTTTCTATCAGTGTCAATGTACTTATATTGCTGTTTTTGTTATACATATCAATAATTAATATTGTTATTGTGAAGTTATAATTTTTATCATTATATTTCGCTAAAGTGAACTGAAAGTATTTTTAAATAACTATGGCAGAAAGGGGTGTAGATAATATTGCCGGAACATCTAACAACCACGTGGGTAAAATGTACGTTATAATTCATGTATTATATGCATGAGCATGTGCGATTTGTATTTATTAAATATTTAATAATTATCGGTGTAGTTCATATAAATATATATTTGAGAATAACACATAAAATTAGATATTTAATCCAATTTAGACAAAAATTAATTTTTTTTTTCGATGTCTATAAATTCCTCCAGGTTATTATGATTTATTTTATGAATAATTTTTAAATATCAATAATTCAAGTCAATAATTCGATAATATTATCTGAAAATCAACAATATTTCTTTATTATAATGATGATTATTTTTTTACTGGAGTAAACTCCAGTCGTGCGTCGGAGCTGACACACACAATTTTTTAACCTGTAGTATTTTGCTTGTCATCGAGAATATTTACACCCTTTATCATATTCATTATATTTTCTCTTTCATTAAAGACAACAATACATTATTATAATTCTTTTCATTGGATAATTTATTCACATTTTCAAGAAATATCTCGCTTTTGCCGATCGCCATGTCAAAGTATAATAAACAACTTGTACACTTTAAAACAACTAGACACAACTTTAACACAATGAAATTATTAATGAAAAGTGTTAGTAGGGTACAACGTACCCTCAAAATCAAAGTTACCATCATAATAATAAAAATTATAACTTTTAATTGATTTAAAAATAATACAGAATCGTCTTGGGGACTGTTCACAAATTACGTAACGGTCCTAGGGGAGGGGGTTTGAAAATTTGTTACGATTTGTTACAATCCGGCAAGTGAAACTGTTGCACAATGTCTAGTCAATGTGAGCCTGTTACATTTTCAAAAGCACATTGACTAACAATATAGACAATTTCAAATTGCCTAAAACACCGTAGCCATTTTGCAGATTGCCTAAAGTACTAGTGAATTTGCACAGTGCCTAACCACTTGGTGGGTTTGCAGATTGCCTAGGGAAATTTTGCAAATTGCCTAATTTTGCAGATTGCCGGTAACATATAGATGGATGCGTTTGTGAAACGCGATTTTTGGCTTAAATATAATCCGAGGTTTTGAAATCTCGGATAATAGCAACTTTTGTGAAACCGGGCATTATTAGTGTATTACATTATAATTATTATTATAATATTGATGAGTGTAAAAAACAATAAAGTAATTAACAATTTGATATTACTTATTTATTTGTTATAACAACGAAGCTGTTATTAAAAGATATTGATTGAGATTAGATTGAACAATAGCATTGATTGATATTTGAACAAGCCTAAATATACAAACTAGTATACATATTGTTTTTAATGTATGATAATTATAAATTATTATAACGTAGATAGTTGCTAATGTACATTAACAGAAACAAGAAGTAGAAAAATGTATCGTGCAAATTGCATTTCTTGTACTTTCGGCATTTTGATGAAATTTTGTGCAATATTTATACCAATCTGGCCAATTTGCAATCATAATGCAAAGATATTGAAATTTCGTACAGCCAATACCAAATACTTTGCTTGTCCCAACCTACTTGTAATATTAGTTTTGCTTCTGTGTGTTATTTTCTGTGGTATGCAATTAAATCAGGATTTCAAAATTCAGAAGGCATTGAAATTATATTGTGTAGATTTTCATCTTATTCTAATTTGCAATGGGACGGCAAGTGTGGTAATTGCATGTCTTCAATACAAGAGACTACGATGCGCATTTGAATGCGCTCAGGACTTGTGCAAGATTTCGAAAAAACAAAATCAATTGAATTGATATCAATAAATACAATCATCAGAATGAGAAAAAGGATAATTTATAGTTTAGTACTATTGGTTCTGAGTTCCTGGTATGTGCGTTTGGGTTATTTGGCGTAAATAAAAATTCAGCCTTGTATTATTTTGAAAAGATTGGAATATTGAGTTCTGTTCTTATTGCAATGTTATTTGCAATAGCGTTATATCATGTTACCAAAATATTAAAATTTTAATACGTACGTATCAGCGCCATTTGAAATGGGAATTACTTGGAATTTTAAAATTTTCGGCTCGTAGCTTGAAAAAGCGCTTGAAAATCATTGATAACAAATTTGTTAAAATTGACATTACAGCATCAATTGCCTCCTATATTCGTCTGCAATTAAAACTACAGTACATTCTTAATTTGGTGAATGCATTTCTAAATCCAAGTATATTAATCTGGATTATTTCTGTAATTTTTATGCAAATGTCCCATATAGTTGTTCTTATTTTAATAATAATTAAAAATCAAGAGAACCTTCTTACTTGGCGTATTACAATTATAAATGTAGAGGTCTTTTCTTTATTCGCAATCCTAGGCACAGCTGCTTGGATAACAACAAATATAGAAAACATGGTAAGTAATATTTTTTCGCAATTGTATCTCTTCTAAAAGAAGTTGTAAATACAATTACATAAAAATTAAAAACTAATTTGATTTCAAAGAAAAAGAAAGAGGAAATAAATATGTAACCTTTAATTTTTAGAGTCAAGATTTTCTTTCGTTTTATATAAATACCCTATCAAGAAACTAGATCAAAATGCAGCGAACCAGGTTTAAAATGTTTTCATAATTATTGTAAAAATTAAACCCAACTAAATTTTTTCCTTGTAGATCGAAAGCTTTATGAGAATTTTGAATACTCAAAAGTTGACAATTAATGTGTCTGATGTATTAATAATAAATTTACCGCTATATGCTGAGGTAGGTTTAAGACAAAACTTTGCTTATACATAGTAGCTCTTAATAATGATTTTATTGCAGATTATAGGTGCCACGATCACATTGGTATCTACGGCATTGCAATTCATTCTGTTGTAATCATCAGGAGAAGGTTTTTACGCACATTTTAATCCTGGAGGTTTTACAGATCATCCTTTAGGTTATTAGCTCATGCAATTAGTAGAGCACCCGTTTTGTAATACCTAATAATTATTATTCTATGAAATATGCATGTAGTGATAAAATAGTATGCTCTAGTAATGCACATGTGAGACACAAAAATTAGATGTGATCTTGGCACATTGGTTTTACAGTGTTAAATATTTGTAGTGTAGAAATAAATAACTTGTTCAATTATTTACTGATTGTACTAAACATGAAAGATTAAAGCAATTAAAAATCAGGTAATCTAGCTATTGGCGTAAATTTTATTTAATTTGTTTAGTTCCATACTTTTTAAGTCGGGAACGAGGGGTCAACCGCTAGAGGAAATCGCGTACAAATAACTTCCCACTTTACGTACTTATCATAATTCTCCATACTTCTTCGTACTTCATATAATTCAGCAGTAATTCACGGGACTTTAAGAACTTCATAAGTAATTAACCGTACTTCATCAATAATCTACATTCACCTATTTCTTCGATATTTCATTAGATTTTACGTACTTCATCGGTATTCCAGAACATTAACAAGATTCCAAAATTTGAGCACTGGAGGGTGTTCCACACCCCCCAGACCCCCCGGATTGAGTATATTATTTTTTAATTTGTTGCAGAGATCTACCTCCCAGGGGCACAAAATTTATAATTACGCAGTTTATAATTAATTGTCAGATTACGAATTGAACACATTTGCATGGCCATAGCTAATTTTAATAAACTCGAGATATGCCTAAATATTTAATTCACTTTTAATAAAAATAAATTATTTAAACCGGGGGGTCTGGGGGTGGGGAACACCCTCCAGTGCCTCTGCAACGGGAGATTGTTAGTTTACTTCTGATAAAAAGTAAACTACTTAGTCTGGGAGTTCTGCATGTTCTGCAATGTTTTTCATTCTAAAATTTGTGCACTGGAAGGTGTTCCACACCCCAGACTCCCTGGATTGAGTAGTTTATTTTATCAGAAGTAAACTGAAGATTTCCCGTTTCAGAAGCACTGGAAGGTGTTCCACGGTCCCCAGACCCCCGGATCAAGTAGTTTATTTTTATCAGAAGTAAACTGAAGATCTCAAATCTTGAGATTTGTTAAACCACAGAATTTTTGCTAGGATCCACGGTTTATGACTTATTTGCAAAAAAGTCAAAAAAGTTTTAAAATTTTAAAGTTCTTTGGCTGCCAAAAGTTTTTCCAAGGTCGCCCGTGTTAGTATTTTTGTTTTTCACATGTTTGTATGTACCTATTTATACAAGTTAAAAAAATAATAGCTTTTACACCACTTTAGGTGTAAAGACTATAAGGAATGGCGAGATCAATAAGTATAAATTTGTATGTGATTCTCGTGTTAGCGTTAATACTAATTTCATTTCCATACTAATAGTATTTTCGATAGCAGTAATTGAAGTAAACATTAAAATTTTTTTATTTTTATTGCTATATTATTGACACAACTACGATTTCAATAAAGTTTAAATAAAGGCCTATTTCGTGTAGGTAGTTGGTGTTAAAGTTTAGACCGATTAAGTCACTATGAGCGAAGATAACTGTGTGGTTTGTGCAATAAAGCGTTCAATTTGGTTGTCATCGTTTTGTGGGATTCCCCCGTTTTATATAGATTGTTTACACGATAAGAACGAATTTAAAATAAAAATTATTGAGGATAAATTTCATAGAACGGTTTGGTTTCTTTTTATTATTTACATTTTCTTCGATATGTTGGTACACAAAGTTAATCGTTAATATCGATAAGAATGATTTGACACCGTGGTTCTTCAATTGGATAAGCCTCATCAATGCATTAAGAACGTTCACTATTTTGTTTATAGGCTTTCTCAAGGGAAAGCATTTTAAAAATATCCTGATAATAAGTAACGCACATTTGCAGGCATGGAAATTCAAATTGCATACACCTATTTTGAAAAAGAAGGATTATTTTATAGATTTGGTTTTATACATTTTGAGTATTGCTTGGATTATCTCTTTGATTATTTACCAAAACCTAAAAATAGTAACTACTACGACATCTTCAAAAACGATAGACCATCTTGTATTATCAAGTTTTCATGTCGATGCCATGTTTTGCGCGAACCACCTTTGTACATGTGTGACATTAAGAAATATTGCACAAAATTGTCAAGAATTTGTTATGCAAAAGCTAAATACTCGAATTGCGTATGCCAGATTTGGAAATAAAAATAATGCTCAGATGAAGTGCTACACTGTTAAAGTACTTAAGCACTTTAGAGTAATACATGCAATGATGTGTAGATTGTGTGTATTATACAGCAGGTTTTATAATCCCACTTTCTTGATGTATGCCATACTAGGCGTCATGTTGCAAATAGTCTCTGCCTTTATTGTAATTAATGAATTTCATTCAAACGATTTCACGTTGGAAAACATTTGGGAAATAGTATTGATTACAGTAGCAACTTCTGCTGCAACAGTAGTTCTGATAGCTGAATTTGTGAATTTACATAACGTGGTAGGTACTGCATTATGAATCATAAAGAAACGCATTATTTTTAATTTATCAAATCATGATTTATTCAATTTTGTATACCTCTATCAAAGGTAACCTCTCAAACTTCTTCCTTACATACAAAGGAGGTGGTCTGCGCCAGTTAAACTTTATTGAGATATTCTGGCCTTATTTGGAAGAACATAATTCTTTTGGTAATATACAATCATAATTACATTATTATTGTTTCAGCACGATGAATTTTTAACATTTCTGTTTAAATATCCGATTAGTAAATTAAATCGTGAAGAGGCACAAGAGGTTGGTTTTAAAATCTTTAATTGCATTATAAACTTGTTGTCAATGCGAATGTACTGTTGTAGATCGAATTTACAATTAAATCCATAATACGGCAAAAAATGGAAATAAATTTAGGAGAGGTTGTTACATTGGGGTTAGATTACATAGCAAATGTAAGTGTTTATTAATTAATTTCATTTGTTCATTTTTTATTTTATTTCTCAACTGAAAGCTCTACTGCAAAATGTTAGTTTCACTAAATTTTAGAGATTTTTAATGCCATCAATAAAAGTAGATAGAAAGCGTTCCCATTTTGAAAGAGCATTTTTATAATTATTACGATCATTGTACAAGTTGACGTGGCAAAACCCAAACTTAAACTAATAACTTTTAAAAATTCTCATCTACAGAATTACACTACCAGATAATCTAGTCGATTTGATTTAACTGGAATATAATTATATGATTGGTTATTTTTTTTATGCTGTATAAAAAAGTTTTTCAATTTCTACAAAGTGAAATTTAAAAATTTACCAACTTACATTTTTTAGTTTAAGGCACCGCTGTACAACGTTGTTTCACCATTTAAGGTCTTCTTAGTTAAACTTAGCCCTAAATGAATGAATGTGGATTAAAATCAATTAAAAATTGAAATTAAAAACTATATTGGAAAATTTTCTAATAATTAATTGACTTATGTTTTAACAGCACATTTAAAGTTTTAAATTTTACTTAGCTTGTTAAAATTTGAAAACTTTTTTATACAGCATATAATTATAAGTAATTTCTTTTTAGTATGTTGGAATCGCTTTCACGTATATACTGGTGTTGATGCAGGTTACTCAAGATGTAAAGAAGAATAAATAATAGATAACTAATGTCAAACTAATATAATAATACACAAATTAATAATAATCAATTTAAACGAATATTGTTTAGATAATAATAAATATACAAAAATAATGTTCGTATGTTTTAATTGTATAATCGAAACTTATGGAAATATCTGTAATCTATGTACACAATCATAGCTGTGTGTTTTTAGACACACAGAACATGAACTGTATTGCAAATTTGTAAAATTGTTAATAATTTAATAATATTCATGATTTAAATTAAACAGTATTAATAATTTTTAAAGCTTCAGACATGATTTTAATTATTGCACGATTTGTATTGTAAAAATAATATGGTGTGCTAGTTTTATAAAGGATTATGTGTATTCTGATTATTTTGTATGTTTATGCATTATTCTATTTTTGGTGTAGTTTTTCAATTTTGCAATTAATTTTAATTCAATAATAAATTTGTTTATTAAAAACTTATTAAATTTTAATTTTTTTTGATATATTCTATTACTACTACTAAATATAAAATTAGCGAATAAAAATACAATAAATTTTCTTTAGTACTAAATAAATTTAAGCATACCGCTAGCTAAACTTCAATTACAATTTGCACATTGGAAATTTCCCTGCAAATTTCTTAAATTACTAAACTAAACTTAAGTCTGAATTAATTTTTAAGTAATAATAATTCTTCTCGTATTTTAGATTTTTTCATTAATTAATAAACAATTTATAAATTATTTGTATTATATATAGATATATCCAGGTGGAAAATTAAAAAGTACAAAAAGAAATCAATAAATATAAATTTGTATGTGATTCTCGTTAACGTTTATACTAATTTAATAGCAATTTCAGTAGCAGTAATTTAAAAAAATAGATATTGAATTTTTTTATTATTATTGCTATATTACTCACATTATTATGATATCGGTCAATTTTAATCTAGGTCTACTTTATGTACTATGTATGTGGGCAGTTTGGGTTAAAGTTTACACCAATTAAGACGCTATGAGCGAAGATAACTGTGTGGCTTGTGCAATAAAGCGGTCAATTTGGTTGTCATCGTTTTGTGGGATTCCCCCGTTCTACATCGATTGTTTACATAATAAGAGCGGCTTTCAAATAAAAATTATCGAAGATAAATTTCATAAAACGGTTTGGTTTATTTTTTTATTACTTACATTTTCGTCGATATGTTGGTATACAAAGTTAATCGTAAATAATGATAAAAATGATTTAACACAGTGATTATTTAATTGGATAAGCTTCATCAATTCATTAAGAACGTTCATTGCTTTATTAATAAGTTTTTTCAACGGAAAGTATTTTAAGAATATCCTGATAACAAGTAACGCACATTTGCAAGCTTGGAAATTCAAATTGCATACACCTATTTTGAAAAAGAAGGATTATGTTATAGATTTGATTTTATATACTTTGATTATTGTATGGATTATCGCTCTGATTATTTACCAAACCTTAAGCATAATAACTACTACGACATGTTCAAAAGTGATAGACCATCTGGTATTATCTACTTTTCATGTCGATGCTATGTTTTGCATGAACATCTTGAGTGTGGTTGTGACATTAAGAAAAATTGCACAAAATTGTCAAGAATTTGTTATGGAAAAGTTAAATGCTCGAATTGCGTATGTCAGATTTGGAAATTCAAAAAATAAAGCTCAGATGAAGTGCTACACCATTAAACTATTGAAGCACTTTAGAATAATACATGAAATGTTGTGTAGATTGGGTGCATTATACAGCATGTTTTATAATCCCACTTTCCTGATATATTGTGTACTAGGCGTCATGTTGCAAATAGTTTCCACTTTTTATTTGATTAACGCATTTGTTTCAAACGATTACACGCTAGAAAACATTTGGGAAATACCATTGATTGTAGTGGCAGCTTTTACAGCAACAGTGATTCTGATGGTTGAAATTGCAAAGTTACATAAAGTGGTAAGTACTACATTTGAAATCATCAAAAGATGCAGTATTTTTAATACTTCAAATTAATTTTGTATGCCTTTAACTTCTTCCTGACATACAAAAGAGGTGGCCCGAGTCAGTAGAACTTTAACTTATGGAGATATTTTTAATTGGAAGGTCGAATTTTACAATAATTGCTGAGCACCGTAGTATCAGATAACTCAGTAGTATGAAAGATCCTATTAGAAGTATTGCATACTGGGCTGTTTGATATTATAACAGTTCGACTTGGAAATAATTCATCCTTTATGATGCAAAGAAAGTTAGAGAGAGGGTTTATTCAATAAAAGCATTTTTAAAACAAATTTATTAAAAATAAAATTTACACAACGGTTTGGATTACTTTTTTATTATTTGAATTTTAATTGCTATGCTGTTTCATTTTAGGCAAAACAGTTTTTATTTTTCAAGAGAGCCCTCTTAATATACTTTGAAGCATTATTAGGTTATGTTGATTGCAACCTGTTTGGAAATAAAAGAGGACATTTAAATTTTAATTATTGTAATATTACATTTTTAATGGTTTTACTCGCATTTGCAACTATAATAGTTCTTTTCGCAATATACATAATTACATTATTATTGTTTCAGCACGATGAATTTCTAACATTTTTGTTTAAATATCAGATTAGTAAATTAAATCGCGAAGAGGCACAAGAGGTTGGTTTTAAAATTATTAATCTACACTATAGGCTTAATACGAATATACTACTGTTGCAGATTGAACTTACAATTAAATCTATTACACGTAAAAAGATAGAAATCAATTTAGGAGAGGTTATTACATTGGGATTAGATTACATAGCAAATGTAAGTGTTCACTAATTAATTTTTATTTTATTCATCCACTGGAAGTTATATTGCAAAATGTTATTTTTACTACATGTTCGGGTGGTTAATGCTAACAATTTTTTATCATTCATGCAAAAATCTTGATAAATTTTTTTTTAAATTTTATATTTTTATAAATTAATTATATTCAAGTTTTAAGTGAAATTCACAAGAGGTGGCAAACTATTTTCATTATTATTGTCACTATTAGAGATCCTCAAGTGACAAATTATACAACCAGATAACCTAATTGATTTGATTTAATTGCAATATATAGTTATGTAATCGGTAATTTCTTTTAGTATGTTGGACTTACTTTTACGTATATACTAGTGTTAATGCAGTTTATTCAAGACTTAAAGAAGAATAAATAATGGATAACTAATGAAAACTAACTTCGATATTATAAAATAATAATAATTGATTTTCAAAAATATTTTTTAGATAATAATACTAATAGTAAACATGTAACAACAAAACATTACATAATATTATCCTATTCCACTTGTTCAGAGTTTTGGCACTAAAATTATCTTATTTAATGTATTTAATTTAATATTACAAGTTTAGTGAAATTTTAATTGAATTAGTAAATTTTTTCCACATGTTCTAATTTAATTAGCTCATGATATAAATGCACATTAATATTTCGTTCTACTGCAACTCGTCAAATCGACCTGGATTGATAATTGATCTTAAAACATAAATTATGAAAAAAATGAATTTATTACCCGAGATGTCAAGAAAATAATTATTTAAATTTTTAATTTATTAATTCATTTTAATTTTTAAGAAAAATAAAATTTTACAATTCCATTGCCCATACGGATTGTAGGCCGAATGGAAGGTATAGATTAGAAATGTTTCAAATAATTCTATATGATATATTATATTTATGAATATAATACATACATATTTATATTTTTAGAAATCGAAAAAACTTACAAAAGTTTTTCTAGATGTTCAAAAATGGTTTGTTTAACGATTTTTTTGTTTTTAGACACACGGAAGATAAACTGTAACCTAAATTTGTAAAATAGTTAGCAATTTAATAATATTCATGATTTTAAAAAAACAGTATTCTATTAATTGTTTTTGAAGCTTCGGACATGAATTTAATGAATGCACGAAATTGTAATTTATCGATGTATTTTTTTATATAGTTTTATATGTGTAATATTCAACGGTGTATGTAAATTTTGTGTAATTAATTTTATTAAAAAAATAAATTTATTTATTAAAACTAAGAAATTTTATTTTTCAATTTATTCTTGTACTTATTGATGTTAAATTGCATGTATCGGGATCAATAAATATAAATTTGTATCACATGTGATTCTCGTTAGCGTTAATAGTAATTTCATTTCTATACTAATAGTATTTTCGATAGCAGTAATTGAAGTAAACATTAAAACATTTTTAATCATTATTTTTATTTTTATATTATTGATACTGCTATGATTTCACTAAAGTTTAGGTCTACTTCATGTAGGTATGTAGTTCGTGTTAAAGTTTACACCGATTAAGACACAATGACCGAAGATAACTGTGTGGCTTGTGCAATAAAGCGTTCAATTTGGTTGTCATCGTTTTGTGGGATTCCCCCGTTCTATATAGATTGTTTGCATGATAAGAACGGATTTAAAATAAAAATTATTAAGGATAAATTACATAAAACGGTTTGGTTTATTATTTTATTACTTACATTTTCGTCGATATGTTGGTACACAAAATTAATCGTTAATATCGATAAAATGATTTGACACCGTGGTTCTTTAATTGTATAAGCCTCATCAATGCATTAAGAACGTTCACTATTTTATTTGTAGGCTTTTCCAACGGAAAGCATTAAAAATATCCTGATCATAAGTAACGCATATTTGCAGGCTTGGAAATTCAAATTGCGTACACCTACCTTGAAAAAGAAGGATTATTTTATAGATTTGGTTTTATACATTTTGAGTATTGGATGGTTTATCTCTCTGATTATTTACCAAAGCTTAAAATTACTAACTACTACGACATATTCAGAAATGATAGACCACCTTGCATTATCAAGTTTTTATATCGATGCTATGTTTTGCGTGAACCACCTTTGTACATGTGTGACATTAAGAAATATTGCACAAAATTGCCAAGAATTTGTTATGGAAAAGTTAAATACTCGAATTGCGTATGCCAGATTTGGAAATAAAAACAATGCTCAGATGAAGTGCTACACTATTAAACTACTGAAGCAGTTTAGGGCAGTACATGAAATGATGAGTAGATTGTCCGTGTTATACAGCAGGTTTTATAATCCCAGTTTTCTGATGTATGGTATACTAGGCGTCATGTTGCAAATAGTCTCTGCTTTTATTGTAATTACTGAATTTCGTTCAAAGGATTTCAGGATGGAAAACATTTGGGAAATAGTATTGATTACAGTGGCAGCTTCTACGGCAACAGTAGTTCTCGTAGCTGAATTAGTAAATTTACGAAACGTGGTAAGTGTTGCATTTGAAATCATTGAAATCCTCTTCTTTTCATAATATACTACATAATTATTTTATTATTGTTACAGCATGATAAATTTCTATCATTTCTGTTTAAATATCAGATTAGCAAATTAAATCGTGAAGAGGCACTACAGGTTGGTTTTAAAATCATTAATCTACATTATAAGTTGATGTCAATGCAAATTTTCTGTTGCAGATCGAACTTACAATTAAATCTATAATTCAGCAGAAGGTGGAAATAAATTTTGGAGAGGTTGTTACATTGGGATTAGATTACATTGCAAATGTAAGTGTTTATTAATTAATTCCACTTTTTAATTTTTATTTTATTTATCAACTGAAAGTTTCATTGGAAAATGTTAGTTTCACTAAATGTTAGAGTTGTGTAGTGCTATCAATAAAGATACATAGAAAACGTCTCCATCCTGTTTTCTTGTCTTATTTTGGCCTAATCTAACCTAACCTAACCTAATCGTTTTAATTTCACTGCAATAATAATTTATTATATAATCGGTAATTTCTTTTAGTATGTTGGAAGTACTTTAACGTATATACTGGTACTAATGCAGGTTACTCAGGATCTAAAGAAAAATAAATAGTAGATAACTAATGTAAAAACTATAATTACAATCAAATTATTAATAATCGATAATATTACTAGTAAATATACAGAAATAATGTAGTTTACTTATATTTAAATTGTATAATCAAAAATTATTGGAATATCTTCTGTAATCTATGTATTAAGTGTATTGTGTTTCTACTATAATTTATGATATTTTGTATTTATGTTATATATAATTTATATTTTAAAAAATAAAGGAAAATTACAAAGGTTTACTTGGTTAACAATTATTTATTAAATTAACAATTACATAATCGAGCGGCATAGTTATTTTGTCCCTGAATAAACTAAGAGTGACAACTTACTTTATAAATACTGTAGGAAAATGATAACATAACTGGAAAAACTCGCCGATTGACGCTACAGTGAATTGACAACGCGACTCGTGGAAAGCAAGTTGTCAATAGGTATGACGACTTAATTTTCATCAACTATAAAACTATAGAAAATTGCCATCGAATACTTGTGTAAAAGTGTTTTGAAAACAAACAATATGATTGCAAAGGATTTCCAAAATAAAACTCGTGGCCCAAAATAAGCAACAAAATAATTCCAAAATGGCTGTATCGACAAATTTTCCTCAATTGATTAAAAATCAATATTACTATTCGAAATTGTTTCTAACGAATTGTTAATACCACCAATTGTTAATTTAGAGAATATTACAAATTTGTATTAAAAACAAACGAAATATTATACTAAGATATATTTATAAATAATATTGAAAATATTACGAAGCAAAAGATAAACAAAAAATAGAATATTGTATATTTACTCTAGAAAATTGCAATTCTACCAATCAACAATATTTATTCCTTCAAGTTTTTAAACACTGCACTGGCAGAAAAACCAACTTTGATCACCTGAAACAAATACATTTTAATTACCAATTAATTTATTAAGAAAAGAAATAAATTTAATTTGTTTAAATTTAAATTTGAGACTCCCAATAAGCAAGTTATAAACTATATTAAATGCAATACGAAAGTATTTTTTCTCTCTTTGAGTGCTTTACAATCGTTTACAATATTTTAATGTTTACATTGCCACAGCACCTTTTTTGGCCATTAGATCACAATAGTGTATCCGACGCGCCCAGTATTTAATTAGTAATATTCTCGCAGGTATTTTCAATTTAAGTCATCTAGAGAATCAATGATGCAACCCAAAGAACTTTAAAATACTAAACTATTTGAAACAAAAGTTTAGTTGTGTAATTTTTACCTGACCTAGTCTTGCGATAGCTTCGGTGTTATCAACAAAATCAAAAATATTGTGTTTCAAGTAAACGTATTGAGGAATAGCTGAAACGAAGCAAAATAATATTAAAACTCCGCAAAGTACGTACAATAAATTCTGTTTGATGGAAGTTCCATGTAAACAAAAATTCCAATTTTATTCAACATCGACAGAGGAAACTTTATTAATTTTCTTTGTTGTATGTTCATTATAAGTAATTTTCATTCAGACAAATAAATGTCCAAATCAGCACAGTCGTTTTTAAGGTAAAAGCGATTAATGTTTAAAAGTAATACTTAAATATTAATAAACTTTATTTTACGAATAAGTAATAGTAAGTTTTGTCAAATAATATTAAAAACTGCTTTGATGTATTTTTTTAAAGAACGTAATACTTATGGAACTTGAAAAAGTTTTGTAAAGTTATTTTCAGGTTCTTAGAATATAGAAGCAATAATTAATTTGAATCTTCTTAATAATTTACATACATATTTATGTTTTTAGATATTTTGTACTAGCTGGATACCCGGCTTCGCCCGGGGTCTCATTAAAATGGTGGAACTCTGCCTTTGTCTGAAGTACTTTACTTTAGGCTCTTGGACTTAAAAAGAATTTAAATGGGTAGACTGAATAATTATAAAAATATAAAATTGATAAATTATTTATTTTATTTATATAATTGAATTAATAACCGGATACCCGCTTTCGCCCGGGGTTTAAATGAATGTGGAATATTAATCCAGTTACATAACGAAAAAATAGGCTCCGCATTTAATATTAATGGATATTTCAAAATGTCATAAAATGTATGCTTTGGACTCTTCAGCTCATTGCCATGCATGATTAAAATAATATAGTGCTAATCCAAATTGTACTGAAAACAAAAATACTTCTGTGGTTGGTTCACAAAACCGTATCCAAAATCATTTATTAATCGTTAATTAATTAATAACACATTTAATTTTATTGTAATGCTTTACAATATACAATATTTTTGTTTTCCTTCCTGAGCGAAAACGTATAACTCTTTGGCGTACCCACTCTCGAGCAAGCGACATATAGTTGACCGTGGGAAAAACATGGAGTTTCTAAATTAATGCCTGCTACTGCCAGTGACTGTTATTAATATTAATTAAACTTCACTTCACCTAAAAACTCAAATTTTCAACCATACCGAGTTTTATAGTTCACTTCACTTTTTACGGATGGGCAATGGCACTATCATTACATTATAATTGTTAATTATTTATTTAATAGAAATAGTTTTATTATTGATTTCTTACAAATATCAAATTGTCATCCATACGTCATTACATATCTGTCATTATACGTCAATTACATAGCTGTCATGTACGTTTTGTTATTCCAAGTCTGATTCTTTTTTGTTATACCACGTTTTATAGTGACTGACGTTTCATGTCAAGTCACACGGGAATGCTGTCGAACGGGATAAAAAGTATCCTATGTCCTTCTCCTGGCTCTAAACTACCTCCCTGCCAATTTTCAGCTAAATCGGTTCAGCCGTTCTTGAGTTATAAGTGGAGTAACTAACACGACTTTCTTTTATATATATAGATTTTAAAATTAACAACTTACATATTATGTATATGTACTACATCGACTAACAAGGCGAGACCGGAAACTTACCCTCACTGAATTGATTCATTTTTATTGTACGTGTAGGTCTTGTATTGAACTTCAACATGTGCCAGTATAAGGGCACGCATCTTTGTCAATTTTGAGAAAATTGAATTTGAATAATTATATATTACTCATGAACTGCATAAAAATTAACATAAATTTGGTAAGTTGTTAATGTAATTGCGTAAGATTGCAAAAAATAAAAACATATGCGAAGAGTACTGGGATCGCATCCAGCTTCTGCCAATTTGTTTTTTATTTATTTAATTATTAATTCCCCCCAGTATAATTTATGTCATCGTTCTCAAGAAAACCAAAGCGCTATAATAAACCATACTCATAATCTGTAAATATTGAATGTTTTACCTTTCAGCAGTGAGGCACTGGAGGGTGTTCCACACCCCCCAGACCCCCGGTTTGTGTAATTTATTTTTATCAGAACTTACTTGAAGATGTCGGCATAACCGATCTAAAAAAAGTTATCTTAACTTTAATAAGTCATAATCAACTAATAATAACAAACTAATATCCCCAGTAGCTCAAATTATAAATCAAAGTTTTAGAGACCGGGGGGTCTGGGGGGTGTGGAGCACCCCCCAGGTACACTCAAACTGCAATAGAAGATTTTTCAAACTTATGGTTTTCAGTATTAAGCTTTTAATAATGAAAGGTTTTTGCACAAGAAATATAAAACAGTAACTGAGAATCGAGGGGAATCGAGGATTATGAATTCCCCAGTCTAATATGTCATTCTTGTCAAGACAACCAAAACGCTATAATAAACCCTACTCATAATCTGTAAACATTGAATGTTTTACCTTTCAGCAGTGAGGCACTGGAGGGTGTTCCACACCCCCAGACCCCCGGTTTGTGCAATTTATTTTTTATTAGTAATAAATTGAAGATATCAGCATAACCGATCTAAAAAATCTCTAGAAATACTAATTAATCCTAACTTTAAGAAGTCACACTCAAGTAAGTAAGTAAGTTGTATGTGACCGGGGGTCTGGGGTGTGGAACACCCTCCAGTGTCCCAATGCTGAAAGGTAAAACATTCAACGTTTACAGATTATGAGTAGGGTTTATTATAGCGCTTTGGTTTTCTTGAAAACGATGACATGTTATACTGGGGGGGAATTAATAATCAAATAAATAAAAAAATTTTTTTTTGCAGGAGCTGTATGCGATTCCAGTACCCTTCGCGTATGTTTTTATTTTTTTGTAATTTTACCCAATTCCATTAACACCTTACCAAATTTATGTTAATTTTTATGCAGTTCATGAGTAATATATAATTATTCAAATTCAATTTTCTCAAAATTGCCAAAGAAGCGTGCCGTTATACTACCTGTTGAAGTCCAGTACAAGACCTACTCGCATACTGAAAATTAATCAATTCAGTGAGGGGAAGTTGCCGGTCTCCCCTTGTAAGTTATGATTAGCTCTCACATAGCAATAATTGCAGAAATTATACATTAATACATAATTAAAATTTTGAAGAAGTTCAGAAAGACAAATGTGTAACAAGTGAAGCTTTCAACAAAGGATTCTCGGTAATTAGTATAAACTAATTAATTTAATTATCAATTACTAAATTATAAATGAATTCTAGACAGGGTCAAAAGATTTTATAGGTAAAGGTAAGCGATGGATTATTCGTCATATAGGAAACGAGACAGAATTTGTAAAAAATTGACTTTTTTTTAATCGAAATTCACAAGTGTTTACCACGAGAAGATAAATGCAACTCTATTTGAAGATTGGATAAAGAAAACTTTGCTTCTTTTGGAACGAAATTGTGTTATAGTAATGGACGATGTTTCATACCATTCAAGATGGTAAGAAAAGAAACAAAAAGAAAGTACGTGTATGGTAATAGGAACCCATCATGCCAGACTCTATCAAAGGCCAGTGATACGCCAAAAAACTGACACCAATTTTTTTTTGATTTCAGAGCAGATCATATTTTGATCGCAATTCTGTGAACTTGCTCGATGGTTGAATGACCCCGTTGAAAACCAAACTGGTAATTTGGGAAGGTTTTGTTTTCAGCAAATATGGGTTGGCGTTTCTTTAGTAGGATCTTTTCAAGCACCTTAGAAAAGAGTGGGAGCAGCCTGAATGGTCTATAGGATGACACAGTATTCCCATCCTTACCTTGTTTTTAAACCACAAAAACGGAAGACGAATGAGAAGATGCCAAGTAGATGGAGGGAGGGAGTTATAATAACAATTAAAAAGAAAGGAGATGCAAGAATTTGTACTAATTGTCCCTAAATAAATGCGCAGGCAATGAACATACGGCGATTAAAACCACAAAATAATTGTAAAAAGGTGTATTCGATTGTATTTCCGATTGATCGAAAATCAATATTACTATTCGAAATTGTTGCTGACAAATATCTGCACTTTATACTCGTTAACTATTGACCCCGTAAATCACTTTCCGTTCCCACCTTTTTAAAAAGTTTTTGTGCTCTTTTGAGGGCTTTCTTGAAGGGGGACACGAGTACTTCAAGGTAATCATAGGAAGGATTTCAAGCGCTAGTCTGAGTAACCCTTCCTTAACAGGAATTAAATAACAAATTATTGTTATACTTTTTACATACTAGGCGGTCAGGGCGACGCAAAGGCCGCCTGATCTATTAGTTTATTATATTTGATTTAAATTTTTTAAAATTAGAAGGTTAAATCAACAATAAAACGAAACATTAGTTTATTATATTATAAACCACCAAAGGTTAAAAACAAAAAAGTAATTAACGATTTGATATTACTTATTCATATGTTTTAACAACGAAGCTGTTATTAGCAGATATTGGTTGTGATTACATTGAAAAAAAGTATTGCTTGATATTTGTACAAGCCTAAATACACAAACTTTTGTAACTAAATATTGCGAGTAGATTTAATGTATTGTAATTATAAATTATAATAACAGATAGTTATTATTGTACATTAACAGAAACAAGAAGTAGAAAAATGTTGCGTGCAAATTGTATTTCTTGTACTTTCGGCTTATTGTTCAAAGTTTTTGCAATTATAGGTATACCACTTTGGCCAATTTGCAATCACAATGCAAAGATATTGAAATTTCGTACAGTCAATACCAAATACTTCGCTTGTCCCAACTTATTTATAATATTAGTTTTGTTCATGTGTGTTATTTTCTCTGGCGCGCAAATAAATCAGGATTTCAAAAATTCAGAGGGCATTGAAATTATTTTGTGTAATTTTTCACATTTTATTCTATTTGCCGATGCGACGGTAACTATAGTACTCTTACGTCTTCAATTGAACAAACTACGATACGCATTTGAATGCCTTCAAGACATGTTACAAGATTTCAAAAAAAAACCAAATTAATTGAGTTAATATCAATAAAAACCATCATCAGAATGAGAAAAAGAATAATTTATAGTTTGATACTATGGGTTGTTAATACTTCCGTATGTGCGGTTATGTTATTTGGCGTAAATACAAATTTAGATTTACTTTATTTTGAAAAAATTGGAATATTGATTTCTGTTGTCATTGCAATGTTATTTGCAATAGCATTATATCATGTTACCACAATATTAAAAATTTTAATACGTACGTGTCAGCGCCATTTGAAATGTGAATTACTTGGAATTTTAAAATTTTCGGCTCACAGTGTGAATAAACGGTTGAAAATCATTGATAACAAATTTGTTAAAATTAGCATTGCAACTTCAATTACCTCCTATATTCGTCTGCAATTGAAAATAAAGTACATTCATGATTTGGTGAATGGATTTCTAAATCCATCTATACTACTATGGGTAGTTTCTATAATTTTCATCCAAATGTCCCATATAGTTGTTCTTATTTTAATAATAATTAAAAATCCAGAAAACCTTTTTTACTTGGCGTGTTGCAATTATAAACATTGAGCTGTTTTCTTTCTTCGCAATCCTAGGTATGTCTGCTCGGATTACAACAAATGTAGAAAACATGGTAAGTAAACTCTTTTCGCAATTATATCTTTTCAAATGGAGTCGTTGCTTTCGAAGAGAACGAAAACGAATGGAATATATTATTATAACCTTTAAATTTTTTAGGGTCAAGATTTGCTTTCGTTTTTATATAAATACCCTATCAAGAAACTAGATCAGGAAGCTGCCAATCAGGTTTTAAACCGTTTTCATAATTACTATAAAAAATTAAACCTAATTGAGGTTTTTCATTGTAGATTGAAAATTTTATTGCAATGTTGATTTCGCGAAAGTTGATAATTAATGTATCTGATGTATTAATAATCAATTTAACACTATATGCAGAGGTAGGTTTAATACAAATCATTGCTGATAGCTCTTAATAATGATTTTTTTGCAGATTATAGGTGCTATGATCACACTGATATCTATGGCATTGCAATTTATTCTGTTGTAATCATCAGAAAATGGTTATTTCGCACGTTTTAATCCTCAAGGTTTTATGGATCATTCTTTAGGTTATTTGCTAATGCGATAAGCGTGACACCTGTTTATGCAATATTTGATGTATTTATGAAAATGTAGTGTATTTATAAACCGTTTATTTACTTGTGAAATTGTTAAATTTTTACAACTTACATTTTTAGTTTAAGACGTTGTTGTACAGCGTTGCTTCGACTTTTCAAGTCTCCTCAGTTAAACTCAACCCTAAATGATTGAATATGGATTAATATCCGTTAAAAATTGAAATTGAAAACTATATTGCAAAATTTAATATTAATTAACTGAAAAATTTAACAATTTTACTTGGTTTGTAAAAATTTAAAAACTTAAAAAAATATTAGTTAGATGTGACCCTTGACACATGTATTTTAGGTAATCAAGATTGAGCTTTATAGCGGTATGCACTGATTTTTTTAAATATTTCTGCACATTTCCTAAATAATTAAACTAAATTTCTGTCAGAATTTAACCTAATAATTTCTAAGTATTTTTATTTCTTTTACATTAAAACATTTAAATATTCTCGTTAATACAAAACTTACAAATTTTTGTCATCGTTATTTCTTGGCAGCTTTAATTTGTGCAATTCTAGTTAGGTACATTTATATATACTATATATTTATTTACATAATAGAAGCTAAAGATAAACAAGAGGATAGAATATTGAATATTTATTTTAGATTAAAATTTTTTAAATTAAAAGGTTAAATAAACAATAAAACAAAATATTATGTATTGAATATTGTATATTTATTCAATAAAATTGCATTTCTACCAATCAATAATAATTTTGCTTTACGTGTTGGTGCATTTATATACTATAACCATAACAAAATTCATTCCTTTAAGTTTTTAAACACTGCACTGGCAGAAAAAGCAACTTTGATGACCTGAAACATAAATTTGTTTAAATTAATATTTAATTTATTACAAAAATAAATAAATTTTTTCAATTTGTTTAAATTAAATACAATCGCTTAACAATATTTTAATGTTTACATTGCCACAGGCATTTTTTGGCCACAATGATGTATCCGACGCACCCAGGATTTAAACCGCATTTATCTCCTTCCTAGATGGATAGTGTACTATACATATATATGTTTTGCGCCATAATGCGTTGTTTCTTTAAGGTTCGTCTATGCAATCCTCATTGCAGTATCGCAACTTTCCCTAGTTAATAGTTAGCAACATCCCCAAATTAGGAGTACTTACCGTAAATAGAGTATTGATATTAATTGCAATTAAACCCCCCGGCTTTGAATTTTAATTCGTTTTGAGATGCCTGAATTAATAAAATTATTGGAACTCGACATTGAGGAAAATGTTTGGAAAACCAATCTGAGTTATACATTCCATGCGAAACTATTGCAGTCTATACAAAAATTATATTTTGTGTAATCAAAAATTAAATGTTCAATTATATATATTACCTCTTCAATAACGTAATTTATTGGGATGCAGTAAAATGCAAACTGGGCAATTATACAAATACCCGAAAATCCATATCGTATCATCAACAGTAAGTCGGTACTGTAAAAATGTTTAATAAAGCTTTATTTTCTTTAATCAATAAAAGTGATATTTACCTAGTCGAACTAACAAATATTTCGGTACAAATCAATGGAGCCATTGTTAAATATTGAGCAATTAACGTAACCGAATATACTTTCTGCATTTCTTTAACAAATCTTAAAGGAAATCAAAATATATGTAACTATAAGCTATACGTCGTTTGTTATAACCAGAACCGGGTTTAGCATTAGTGGCAAATTGCTATGTAGCAAAATTAACTTAAGTTACTGAATCAATACATTGGTAAGGTTAAGTCGTCCTTGACAAACCGCTTGTTATTTTGACCACACAAAAAGCCAATGATACTGAACCTGGGCGTTATAGTATTATTATTATTAAATTGCCAAGGTTATGCAGCCTTAAAAAATAATTTTACGTTTATTCTGTGCGTGACAAATTTACAGATAAATAAATAATATGTATTGAGAAGAACGAGAATATTATGGGGCACTGCAAGTTAATTTCATTGACTGCATGTACACTGATCACAATCTTTTTAGTGATATCAATAAATAGACGTACTTTGCAAATACAGTTAGTTTTTGTTAGTTTGAGTTTATAGCCACCCGATTTAATATAGAAAAATGGAATCTTCCGGTAGTCAACGTAATTTAATTAAAATCTAATTTGTTACTATCCAGGTCTGGTTAAAACATCAGTTTACCTTAACAAAAAGATATGATGCTTAATATTACTCTTCAATTCCTGATAATATACATCAAAATCGTGATCACTCTGTATATTTCGTACGCTTAAATTTTCCAAGCTATCGCTTAAAATTTTAAATTGAATAATTATTTCGTAACAAATGCCCAGAAATAATCCTTCAAAACTTCCAAGAAAAAGTGACAAAAACGGTAGAATTGAGAGATGACTAGTAAGCAAGATTTTGTAAAAAGTCTCTTGGTTTTCCATGTTCCAACTTCCTATTGGTAGCTTTTTTCCAAAAAATAAAGGTACTAGAAATAGTGGAATTATTGAAAAAAGAGCGCAAAAGAAAATTTTTTGGAAAATGATCACTCCACGTGTAAGTCCATTTACTTCAGATTTTAATAGCTCGGAACTTTTATCTGTGTTCCAAAACTGTTTTGTTAGATTTATTAACTGGCCGAACTCTCGTTTATTATAAGCAGATAGGCATAATTTTACAAAACCTTAAAGAAAACTCACGGTTAGTTAAGAGTATTACACAAAGGAATAATAAAAATTATTTGAAACAAAAAATTTAATTATGTAATTTTTACCTGGCCAAGTCCTGCGATAGCTTCGGTATTATCAACAAAATCAAAAATATTATGTTTCATGTAAAAGTATTGAGGAATAGCCGAAACGACGCAAAATAATATTAAACCTCCGGAAAGTACGCACAATAAATTCTGTTTGATGGAAGTTCCATGTAAACAAAAAATTCCAATTTTATTCAGCATCGACAGAGGAAACTTCATTAATTTTCTTTCCTGTATGTTCATTATAAGTAATTTTCATTCAGACAAATAAATGTCCAAGTCAGCACACCGATTTTTAAGGTAAAAGCGATTAATGTTTAAAAGTAATACTTAAATATTAATAAACTTTATTTTACGAATAAGTAATAGTAAGTTTTGTCAAATAGAATTAAAAATTGCTTTTATGTATTTACTAAAGGAGGACCCAATAATTATAAAACTTTATAACTTTTATAAAGTTATTTTCTTTTTCTTTGAATTTAAAAAAAAATTAATTTGAATCTTTTTAATAATTTATAGGCTTATTTTTTTTTTAGATATTTTGTTTTTAAAACGGCCGAGTTAGATTGATTGAGATTAGCACTTTTAGCAACTTAAGCAAATTTATTTTGAGAGTAATTAGTATTTTTGGGTGTCATAAGGCTAACTATTTTATAGTAACTAAACTGGCAACTTTGATACTGGCCAGGTCTGGTTATAACATCAGTGCATGTACCAACTGTTTACCTTAACAAAAAAATATGATGCTCTATATTACTCATCAATTCCTGATAATATACATCAAAATCTTGATCACTTTGTATATTCTGTACGCTTAAATTTTCCAAACTGTCGCTTAAAATTTTAAATTGGATAATTACTTCGTAACAAACACCCAGAAATAATCCATCAAAATTTGCTAGAAAAAGTGCCAGAAACGGTAGAATTGAGAGATGGCTAGTAAGCAGGATTTTGTAGAAAGTCTCTTGGTTTTCTATGTTCCAACTTCCCAATGGTAGCTTTTTTCCAAAAAATAATGGCACTACAAATAGCGATATTCCCGCCAAAATTGCACAAAAGAAAATTTTTTGGAAAATTATCACCACACGTACAAGTCCATTTACTTCAGCTTTTAATTGCTTTGAACTTTTATCTGTGTTCCAAAACTGTTTTGTAAGATTTAATAACTGTATAAACTCTTGTTTATTATAAGCAGATAGCCATAGTTTTGCAAGGATCTTAAAAAAATGGAAATATCGATTAGAGATGCTAATATATAAAGAATATAATAAATGATGACTCGTTGAAGTTTTGTAAAAATTTGTAAAAGATTAAAAAATTGTGCTTAATAAATTTGGTTTAAATAAGAATGTTCTAGCTGATTAACTTATTTTGATAGTTTTTTTAATTTAATTTATTTATTATTAACTTGAGAACAATCTATGAGTTTCCGTATTGTCGGGTTGTTGCATTGCCGATTTCAGAAGTTATGTAAATAAATTTTGAAGTTTTTTTGGTATTATGCTGGTTTGGGATGCTAAAAATATCTATCGGAACAGATATTCAACTTCTGTTGCACTAAATTTTTTAATTTTATGAAATATTATGCACCAACAAAATTGGTTTTAAATTGTAAACTACGAAGCCAACAGTTAGGGTTGAAGTTATAACTAAATTTAGCAGTGCTTAATATATACATACATCTATGAGTACAATCAATGATTCAAGAGTTTGAAACAAAAAATTTAGTTTTAATTTTTACCTGACCAAGTCCTGCGATAGCTTCGGTATTATCAACAAAATCAAAAATATTATGTCCCATGTAAAAGTATTGAGGAATAGCCGAAACAATGCAAAATAACATTAACACTCCAGAAAATATGCACAACAAATTCTGTTTGATGGAAGTTCCATTTAAACAAAAAATTCCAATCTTATTCAGTATCGACATAGGAAACTGTATTAACTTTCTTTCTTGTATGTTCATGGTAAGTAATTTTTATTCAGACAAATAAATGATCAATGAGCACTCCGGTTTTAAGGGAAAAGTCTTAATTTACGAATAAATAATAATAAGTTTAGTCAAGTAGAATTAAAAATTCCCTTTAGGTATTTAGCTAAAAAACATAATCATTATTGTGAAACTTGATAAATTTTTTTAAAATAATTTTCACGTTGTAACAATTTAAAAGAAATAAATAATTTAAATCTTTGGAATAATTTATGTGTTTTTTGTTTCATTTTTTAAATATTTAAGTATTTTTTAGAATCAACGATTTATTCGTCGACTAAAAATAAAATATGATTAACAGTTTTAGAAATTTCAGTAATGTTACATTTAGAATTCGATTATCTATCTAAAAGTAGACATGATTTTTTACGGTCAGAAAAAACGAACTCACTGGATACGGTTCTGACTATTTATTGCTTCCTGTGATGAAACAATATATTTTTGCAGGTTGGGCCAGTCAATAAGTTAATTAAAACATTTTTAAAAATTTTAAAAGATGTATAATTAAATATTCTGATTACATGTTAAAAATCTCAGTTGTTAACAGCAGGGCTTACAACCAACAGAAATACAACAGTGTTGGGGAGTATAAGTAAGGATTTCTACCCCAATATAATTGACTTAAGATAAGACTAATGTAATTGAATATAATACTTAAATTGATTTAATTTATAATACAGTAAATAAATTGTTACTTTTTTGTCTAAATAAAATTTCATCATTATTATTTTGATATCTTGAATTGGCCTTTAAACAATTAAATTAAGTTTTCCGGCGGACATTGACTGCTCTTAAAAAAAATAATAATTATTGCCGGTTTTTGAATATTTTTGGCACACTCACTGGGCACAAGGAGCGTACATTCAGCAGGATGCTATGTCAGATTATTCTATTTTTACAAAATTTGTTAGTTGTAGTAGGCAGAAGCAGTAACGGGGCGTAAATTCCATTACGCCTCCGTATATCCATAATTAGTAATAATATAATATTAAAAACAACAGTTCAAGTTTCAATGTAAAAAAGAAATAAAAGATATAAACTTAATTTTGATATTGAAATTTATAATAAATCTATTCAACAGTAAAGTACGTAATTTCCTGCGCATATAGCAATGAAGTCAGAATTTCATCAAATAATAATCTAAAAGACAAGTAAATTCTTCGTGTTTCCAAATGCAACAAACCAAGCTCATCCAGGTCAAAATTCAAAAACGTCAGTAAGCCGTTCTGTGGCTGAATAACTATAATTAGACTAGTTAAATGGATAAATTCTTGAAATTTATCTGTTCAACACAAGTGGAGTTTTTAGCAATTGTTCGCACGAGCTTTGATCATTTAGTTTAGACAGTATTTGGTTCACAAAAATTAAGGTTTTCGCTCTAACGGAACAGATGTCGCAAAGTTTTGAGGTAAATACAGGGAATCCAAAAGTATTTTTTAAATACTATCTAAACTACTAAATGATCAAAACTCGTGCGAACAATTGACAAAACTTCATCCCGTTGTTCTCACTTTTCAGTGTTCTCTTTTGTCAATATTCTGTTTTTTCATTGTTTTGTTTTTAATTGTTTTGTTTTGTCGTTGTTCTGTTTTGGCATTGTTTTGTTTTGTCATTGTTCTGGTTTTTGTTGTTTTGTTTTTTGTTGTTTTGTTTTTTCACTGTTCTGTTCTTTCATGTTTTGTTTTATCCGGTCACTGTTTTGGTTAAACCAATGTGGTAGAGTGCAAACGATACGATACCAAGGTACACGGCGGGATACCTAAATATTTGTTTGGGAATCCATTAAATAAATAATACGACAATTTTTAAATTTTGGAAATATTTCGTTCTCCGTTGTTGCTTCATACAGAAACTAACGACACATTTTTTTAAATACATGGACACGTCACCATCGCCTTGAACATAAGCGATCCTCGCCTTTCGAGTTTTTGGCTCGCCCCACTTAAACTTTTTGATATTCCTGTAATTTACTGTTGTAAATTATAGTATATAATTATATTTTATTAATATTATATTTAGTGAAAATTTTCTCCTTCCATTACTTAGCGTCTTTAGCGTTGCTCCATCTTTTTCTCTGTATTTTTATTCCTTTCTTACACAAAAAGGTATAATCATAGAATAGAAATTTCGTATTCTCTTTGAAAACGACAAATTAATGTACCCTAATTATTATTAAAATGGACAGATAAATTTTTAAATTAAACTTGAAACTTGGAACCCTTTTTCTATAAATATTAGTTTTTACACCTCTCTTGTCATTCCGTTGGAAGATTGCAAAGTAACCAAGTGAAATGGATAAATACGGGCGAAAACTGATTCAGTTTCCATTAAAAAATTTAAATCGAATTGGTATTTTTCGGCCAAACGAAAGTCTTACCCATCAATTGTTCTGTATAGTATTGGGATTCGTGCTATCATTTAGTATTATTTCTGGTTCTCTTCAATATTTTTATATGAAAGGTAATATTTTTGATTTTGTCGATAATACTGAAGGTATGGCAGGATTATGTCAGGTAAAATCTGTTTCGATAAAAAACTTTTCATGAAGCTACAATAAGTTTTTTCAGATTCTCGGAAAAGCATTTATCTGCTTTTACCATAAAGAAAAGTTTAGAAATTTGATGCATTTATCAAAACAGTTTCGGAGCACGAAAATCTGTACCAAGTTAATAAAGCAGGATATCGATGGTTTAAAAAACAAAGTGATTGGGATACAAATAATTTTCTTTTATGCGCTGTGTGGCTGTGTTACACCTTTGTTTATACTATCAACATTTTTTGGAAAAAAAACTGCCTATAGGAAGTTGGAATCTGGAAAATCAAGAAGTGTTCTACTACAAGTTAGTGTACGCCAGTAACACATTAGTAAGTCTTGTCGCAGCATACTTCATTGCAAGTTTTGATGGATTATTTATGGGTTTTTGTTTTGATGTTATAATACAGTTCAAAATTTTATGCAATAGTTTGGAAACTTTAAGTGTGCGGTATGTACTAAACGAAGAAGATTTTAATAGATATTATCAGCAGTTGCGGAACCATCTTCAATATCACAATTTCATGTTAAGGTATGATTTTACTCATTTATTTATTAACAATAAATTTTTTAAAATTTAAATTTTTTTTCAGTTTTATCAAAGAAATGCAGGAATTCTATTCGGTTGTATTTATGGTACAATACTTAACCATAGCGCCGATTATCTGCACGGAAATGTATTTTGCTTTCGCAGGCAGGTAAGTGTCGTTGTTTCTGATCAAGGTTGGTTAGTTCTCATTGCAATTTCAAAATCCACAGCAAATTTTGATAGTTTTTATACAGCTTTGAAGCATCAGGTGCTTTTTTACAGAACCGGCGGTTTAGCACTGACAATACGATATGGTATTTCTTGTATTTGCTTTATTGCACAACTGGCAATATACTGCATCCCAACAAGTTTTTTGATTGACGAGGTAAGTTTGTATTTTCTTAAAATGTAATCTTTTACAATATAATTATGTTCCAGACATCGACAGTTTCTAATGGCATTTATAATTCGGATTGGTTTTCTAAACACTTTCGACAATTACGCACTCCGATAGTGTTTTTGATCCAGGCATCTCAAAATAATTTTAAATTTATGGCCTGTGGTTTAATCGTTATTAACATCAACACTTTATTATCAGTAAGCATTCAACAAACATTTTTAACCATTTTTAGTTATAAGTAAACTATCATCAGCAGGCTGGCAGTTAGCTTTCAGTTATTCAACAACTAAATCTCTGTTTCTGAGCAAAAATAGTAAATTTTATTTTATTTGTTATAGGTCGTAAAAGTTGCCTTTTCAGCAAGTGCTGTGCTTAGAACTTTAAGCGAATAGAATTCTTTAAAACTGAAGTAAAGCTAATTGTAAGCAAAAACTAAATTGTTAGAGTAATTTTAAAATTGTAATTTATTATAATAAATTATGTGCACGTACGACAACAAAGAAATAACAACACCAGCAGCCGGTCGGCAATTATAAGAATTCAACTGCGGACTTTGGCCATTACCTGGTTGTAGCAAAAATAAGACAAAGAGCAACAACATATGAAAAAACAACAAATAAAAGCAGAAAAATAGTAACGGAAAAAGAGAAAACGTACGAAGAACAAGTTAAAAAAAATGAATATAAGAGAAAAAGCCTATGATGCGGAACAAGAAACGAATAACATAATACTTGTGCAGAAGAAATAGTAGGTCACAGAAGAAACAAGAAAGATAAAGAATCCAAGAAATTGGAAAAAAGAGAAAAGTGGTTGCGAACTAGACGTCAAGATTACCTATGAGAATACAGAGGCAGAGTAAAGGAAGTCAATTCAATTTACGAGTTAAAGAAGAATGTATGGATAATGGAAAAAATTGAAGAAACAGAAATCAGCAGTAGGGTAAACAACACGAGAATATTCTATCAACTTTTACAAAAGCAAAAACATATCATAAAAATGTAGAAGAAACATTTCTAAGAATTACTAAATGTACAGCACAGTGACAAACAAGAAAAGAAAATAATTAACTACGACAACAAAGAAATAACAACACCAGCAGCCGATCACAAAGATAAAAAATGGTAGTTCCCCTGGAAAAGATGAAATACCTATGGAACTCGTAAAATATGGAGGAGAAGAAATGCGGAAATGTCTATGCAGCTTGGTACAGCAGGTATGGAGAGGGGAAAATATGCCAGATTGGGAACTTAAAGCTCAAGACAGGCAAACTTGGAAAAGATTGTCAAAGATGAGAATGTAGTGCTAGATGCACATACACATTATTAATCGTTTACATACAAGATACGATTATCCGATAAGTTTTACAGGCCAATAAAACGAAATTATTAGTAAGCTTTCAGCAATGGTTACTGCTGTCATCAGCCGTTTAGTGCATAAAATTTATTAAAACTAAAATTATAATATTATTAGTTTTTAAACCTTTCAGGTATGGACTGTAAGGAATAGCGGGATCAATAAATGTAAATTTGAATATGATTCGCGTGTTATCGTTAATACTAATTTCATTTCCACACTAATAGTATTTTCGATAGCGGTAATTGAAGTAAACATTAAAATTTTTATTTTTGTTGCTATATTATTGATAATACTACGATTTCACTCAAGTTTAAATAAAGTTCCACTTCATGTAGGTAGTTGGTGTTAAAGTTTAGACCGAGTAAGACACCATGAGCGAAGATAACTGTATGGGTTGTGCAATAAAGCGTTCAATTTGGTTGTCATCGTTTTGTGGGATTCCCCCGTTCCATATAGATTGTTTACATAATAAGAACGGATTATTTAAAATAAAATTTATTGAGGATAAATTTCATAGAACGGTTTGGTTTCTTTTTTTATTACTTACATTTTCGTCGATATGTTGGTACACAAAGTTAATCGTTAACATCGATAAAAATGATTTGACACCGTGGTTCTTTAATTGGATAAGCCTCATCAATTCATTAAGATCGTTCATGGTTTTAGTTACAGGTTTTCTCAACGGAAATCATTTTAAAAATATGCTGATAATAAGTAACGCACATTTGCAGACTTGGAAATTCAAATTGCACACACCTATTTTGAAAACGAAGGATTATTTAATAGATTTGGTTTTATACGTTTTGAGTATTACATGGTTTATCTCTCTGATTACTTACCAAAGCTTAAAAATACTAACTACAACGACATATTCAGAAATGATAGACTATCTTGTATTATCATGTTTTCATGTCGATATTATGTTTTGCGTGAACCACCTTTGTACATGCGTGATATTTAGATATATTGGACAAAATTGTCAAGAATTTGTTATGCAAAAGCTAAATGCTCGAATTGCATATGCCAGATTTGGAAATAAAAATAATGCTCAGATGAAGTGCTACACTGTTAAACTACTTAAGCATTTCAGAGTAATATATAATTAAATGTTACGCGACACAATTGAACTTTTAAAAAATAATTTTATTAACTTAGTAAATAATGATACAAAAGTTACAAGCTTTTAACATAAAGAACTAGTGTCGAAGACACCGAAGTTACAAGCTTCAAGCCTAAAGAACTAATGCATGTTGGTGGCTAGTTGTTCCTGCTTTTATACAAAAGTATGAGTCATCGACACGCGCGCTCTAGGTAGCAGATGTGCTCTAGGTAGCAGATGGTGCTTTATTTCTAGGAAGTATTCTTAAATTAGAATAACAATTGTGCTTTATTATTTCGAAGAAATAAAGATGAATCATCAACACGTGTGCTCGAAGGAATGTGTTTAAATTAAAAGTACAATAAAAATACAAAGTTTATGATAACATGTTGACATCAAGTGTTAATTAGATCTAACAGGTGAAGGTCTTTAAGGATTACATAACTCTTCCTTCCTTAAGATTTTTTTGCGTCCTCGTGCAATTTTTGAATGAGGTTCAGTTCTACTGCTCTTTCTTTAGAGACCTTGATGATAGTTTTCTTTTTGCAGAGTCCATCGTAAATTTGTTTCTTGAATTTTAACAAAACGCATGTGAAAGCTATAATAGTTAGTACGATAAAGAAGGTGGCGGAATAATGAATGTAGTCCACTACTGGTTGTACTGTGGATGGTTCTTCCTTTATTCTTTCGAGGTCCCGTTTAAGTTGATCTAGATTTTCCAGGTGTTCCATTTTAAGCTGTACTTCGTATTCTGCGTTGAGTTTTTCTTGGTGAACTTCAGGTATAGGTACGGTAAAATTTGAAGTTCTGAGGCTGATAATTTGTTCGTTGATTATAATATCGCAAGGTGATTGTATGAGATTGGTTCCTTGAATAGAATGTCTGGTAATTTTGTAGTTGCAATTTTCTATTATTTGTTCTCGTGGGTTGAAACTAGCGATTAAACCTGTGTTTACAACTGTGTAAACTTTATGCATCCCTGCAATTCGGGCTACTGAGCAATTTTGTAGTGTTTTTAGTTTACATGCGGTGATAATTTGGTTTTTGCAAATAATTTGATTTATTCCTTGCATGCAGTCTTTTGCCATCGTTCGTCATTTTCCATTTGAGATTGTACATTGTTGGAGGTATGAGAATTTCATTTAGTGAATCCGGGATTGGATAAATTTTTAATAACGTGTATGGGATAGGATTCAGGATTGGTATTTTAATATCATTATTATTGTGTCTTTTGCGATCATTAATGTAAATTTCGACATATCAAGTATTTCAAAAAGGTGGGTATCATCTAAAGATAATAAATGGTCTCTGTTATAAATTTTGATTAGGCGTTCGTAAATTTCTTGCAATTCTGAAAATGTTATTAATTCGATATTGGGGTTTCTAATTTAGCTAGATTAATAGTTCTTTCTAAAATTTTTATGTTTTGTGATAATTTTGAATGTTGAATAATTCTAAGTCTAACAATTGAATTATGTTGGTGGATTCTGATAATGACTTAAAAGCATTTATGGTTTCATTTTGAAATTTTCTTAATTTTTCTAAGTCTTGTTGATAACGGGTTGTAATATGTTCGGCAAAAGTGGTAAATTCGGTCATTTTGTATTTTGAATTTTCTCATTGTTAAATAACGTTTCTATGTTTTTATTAATATTTTGCAAGTCGTCATCATCTAAATTACCTGTAATGAATTTTATGGCTTTACCGAAAAAGTTTATTAATCCGCGTTTTTGTCTAAAGTGTAATAGCTTTTCTAGACTGTTTTCTGTTGATATTAATTCGGATCTTAATTGCTCGTAACGACGTCTTATTAAAATATTTTGAGTAGCTCTATGTTCTAAAATTACGGTATTTGCTATAAAATGTCTAAGACCTATTTCTAATTGAGTAAGATTATAATAAAAATAAAACTTATGATAATGTGAGAGAATTTTAGCATTTCCTAGTTCTTCGCTAAAGTATCCGTTAGTTTGAATCGGGGTTATCTGAAGTGGATACGCGACTCGTACTAGGCTCAGGGTCGTCCTGCAAAGAAAGGTTCTTTGTCAGTCTTTTAATTTTTCTAATATGGGAATTTGTTAGATTGCCTTTATTTGTTTTTCCTTCAACTGTATTATCAGTTTTGTTAGTTATTTGGATTTTACTGTATAATGGGTCTGTTTTTCCGGGTTTATTCTTTCTTATAAACACGGTATCTGTGTTTATTTGCGGGGGATCTTCTTTGTTTTGGTTTCTCTTTTCTAAGATACCTTTTTCTTTCTCGTGAGTTTTTCGATAAATTTGATCTATGAATGGTAATAATTCGTTTTTTCTTTTATTATTATATTCTTCATAGATAGTCATGTCTAGTGATAGGTCAATTTCGTGTTCATAGGGGCCGTATAAAATGGAGAAAGGAGAAAATCCGGTAGCCGAATGAATTGATTGATTGTAAATAAGGATTGCAGTTATCGTTAGATTTTGGGGAGTTTCGTTGGGTGATTTTAGTCTGAGGATTCGTAATTTTTCTATTAGGGTAGAGTGTAATCTTTCTACGGGGGAGTTTGAATTAGGATTATTTATGGTGGTAAAATGGAGTTCAATTTTGTGGAATTGACAATATTCTTTGAAAGTTTTGTTAAAGAATTCTTTGCCTTGGTCACAAACAATACGTTTGGGTAATTATGGTGACAAAAATAATGACGGAGTTTGTTTAGAACGGTGAGACCTGTTCCATCTTTAATGAAATAAGCTTGGGCGTATTTTGAAAATGAGTCGATTATAGTGAGGAACTTGCAGTTTTGAAAGGAAAATGTATCGATGAATATTGTATCAAAAGGTTTTCTTGATAGTAAGGGTCCTTGTAGTTTTAGATTATAAGGATGTCGTTCGTATTTAGATTGAAGGCATAATTCACATTTATTGATTTCATTAGTGATCATCGTTTTCATATTTGGCCAGAAATATTTTGTTTTTAAGTGGTTGTATGTTTCTACTATTCCAGTGTGGGTTTCATCGTGATATTTGGCTATTATGTCTTTTTGTTCATTTTCGTTTGTTACGTCAGTGTGGCAATGGTTTGTAAAACAAGTTTTATTGAGTTATTCATGTAATTTTGAATAATTCTGTTAGAATGATTTTAATGTTTGGTTCTTTACAATAAATTCCGTAACTAATATTAGGTCGAACAATTTCTTTAATGGCTCGAGATAAGTCTTCTTTAACGTTGTCTTTCCGGATAAAGATGGTGTAATGATTTTTTGAAAGGTTTCTTAAGGCGGATTTCGTAGTTGTCTCCTGGGAGTATTATTAATCTATTATTAAAATTGTTTATGGGGAATTCAGATATTGGAATTACTTTTCCGTCGTCGTTATTACATGTCCTAAAATGCTACTTCTTTTGATAGAAATTCAGATTTGTCTAATTGGACTTTAAGATTTACTTCTCTCAGGCATTTAAATATTAATTGAATGTGATTGAGATGTTCTTGTAGTGATTTTGAGAATATGACCACGTCGTCCATGTAAACAAAGCAAAATTTGTATAGATAATTTTTGAGGACATGGTCCATCATTTTTTGAAAAGATGCAGGTGCGTTTTTGAGGCCAAAAGGCATTCGAAGATATTCGTAGTGACCGTTGTTTACAGTAAAGGCTGTCTTCTCTATGGATTCAGGGTCCATTTCTATCTGGTGGAATCCTTGGCTAAGTCAAGTGTGGTAAAATACATACATTTGCCAAGGTTGTCTAATATTTCTTCTATTCTTGGAAGTGGATATTTATCTTCTACTGTTTTTTCATTCAATTTTCGATAGTCTATTACCATTCTGAATTTTCTTTCTCCGCTATTGTCCAATTTTTTTGGTACTATCCATACAGGTGCACTATAAGGTGAAATAGAAGGTCTAATGATTTTGTTGTCTAATAATTTTGTATTTGCCGTTGGATTTCAGTTTGCATGGCTTTAGGGTGTCGGAAGGACTTGACGAAAATTGGATTTTCATCTGAGACACGAATTTTATGTTTTACATGGTTAGTAAAACTGAGGTCAGCATTTTCGTAATAGAAAATGTCTTTGAAATTTACACATAAATTGGAAATTTTTTTCTTTTCTTCCTCATTGAGGTGATTGGTTCTAATTAATTTGTGAATTTTTTGAGGATGTTCGTAAGTCTCATTTCTAGTAGTTTGTTTGATATTGAAATATTCTGTAGGTAATACATTTATTCTTTCTGTAAAGTTGATTTCTATTGATTCGGTTCGGTTTTGGGATTTTACAAATGCCGTTTTTGCTGTGCTATACATTCAGGTATTTCTAAGGTATCATTTATTCTAGTGTAAGGTATAACGACTTCGCCTTCGTCAATTGTTACGGGTACGTCAATGTATTCCTTATTAGTAGTTTTTGTGTTGACTTGATTATTGCTGTATTCTAGAAAAATGGTACTTGGGTATCGCGTAAAGTGAGAATTTTATTTTGTAATCTACGTTTGCTTCAAATTTACTGAGGTCTTTAGATCCTATAAGAACGTCAAATTTCTTGTGCCAATCGATTATTCTAATTTTAAAAGGGTGTTTATTCCTAGTTCTGATAATAATGGAAATATAAATTTTGATCTGCATTAACTGTTTGATTAAGACTTGAAACTGAAAATGGTTGAGTAAAAAAAGTGATTTTTGAATATTAAAGCAGCGTTTGGGTTGATAATGGAATCTGTAGCTCCAGAATCTATTAAAATTTTTAAATTTAAGTTAGGTAGATAGAAAAATGGTAATTTAAGTTTAGAATAAATTGAGTTTAGGTCTATAGTTTGTTGTGGGTCTTCCGAGGCTGTTACACAAAAATTTTCTTCTTGCGTTTCTTCATTTTCGTTGTAATATTCATAAGTATTGTCTTCAAGTGATTCATTTTCGTAAATATTATTTTCGAAATATTCTTCGCTTCCTATTTCTGTATTAAATAATTCTTCCGAGATAAAATTCGGTCTACTTGTGGGTTGAGGGGGATTAAATTTTGGTTTGTTGGAATATGCCGAAGTTTGAACTGACATTGGGGTAGGTTTGTATGGGGCTCGTTGGATTTGATTTCCGGGTCTTGTTCCAAACACTTGTTTGTTAGTAGGAAATCTCCGGTTGTTGTTGGATCGGTTTGTTGATCGGTCCCAAAAATGGTCTTGGTTGAAATGATTTTGGATGGGGTTGAAATTGTGTTGGATTGGGTTGAAATTGTTTTGGTTGGAATTGAAATCGTGTTGGATTGAGTTGAAATTGTTTTGGATTTGGTTGAAATTGAAAAGATTTTGACTGAAATTGAGTTGGGTTATTGGTAGGTTGATAAGTTTGTGGGGTAGGTCTTTGAGATTTGCTGTCTTGAAGTCGGCGTACATAGTCGGTATAATTATTTTCTTGGATTTTGTTATCGTAAACCCTACATTTGTTTAGTGCGTCTTCTAGGTTAATCAAATCAAAATTCATCAAATAGGTCCTATAAGGCTCTAATAATCCCGAACAAAATATTTGCAACGATTGTTTTTGATATAATATTTTTTTTAGTGTGAACATATTACCGTCATGTTCATGCAATTGTACGTATTGCAGCAAATCGTTTTGAGCGAGTAAGATCTTATCATAATAATTAATATAATTTTCATTTTTTGATTGTATAGTGTTACGAAGGGCAGAAACGAGTAGTTCCTCATTTCTTTGGTCTCCGTACTTTCTTAATAGTGCGTTACGTATACCGGGCCATTCGGTTTCATTATGGAAATTTAGATAATCTCTAGCTTCGTTTTTTAATTTTGATAAAATAGAAACGTTAAATAAATACGTTTGAGTTGGTGTTAATTTTGATGCTAAAAAGTTTGCTAAGTTATCTACATTAGTAATAAAAGTTGATAAATTACTTCCTGGATAAAAGTCAGGTAATGAGTTAGTTAACGCGCATAATTCGTTAATTTGGAATGGAATTAATAAAGGGGTTTGAGAAACGTTTGCGTTTGCCATATTATTATTTAAGTGATATGGGGTAAATCTAATATTTAAATTATTTAAATTAAATTTCTTTGATTGATCAGGCTCTAATTCAGCTCTAATTCAAGTTCAATGTCGCTATCGATCATTAAGAACACAATAATAATAATAATAAAATAAAAGGAAAGGATTCAAAAACTTACAGAATTAGGAGAAGGATTGACATGTCCAATCTCAGGTTCTGTGTATCGTTCTAGATGAGGCCTTTTCTTATAATGGTTGTCTTCCTACAGGAACACAGTTCGTGGATAGATTCTAAGGTGTTGAAACACTCCAGGTACGATTTTCTCTTGGATTGTCCAAATAAGATGAGCTGGAACTTTTGAAACTTGAAGTCAGGTTTTCTCTTGGATTTCCAAATAAGATGATCTGATTATTTCTTGAGTCCAGTTTTTCTCTTGGTTTTCCCAAATAAGATGTATCGCACTTGTGAAAATATCCTGTTCGCAGCGCCAATTAAATGTTACGCGACACAATTGAACTTTTAAAAAATAATTTTATTAACTTAGTAAATAATGATACAAAAGTTACAAGCTTTTAACATAAAGAACTAGTGTCGAAGACACCGAAGTTACAAGCTTCAAGCCTAAAGAACTAATGCATGTTGGTGGCTAGGTTGTTCCTGCTTTTATACAAAAGTATGAGTCATCGACACGCGCGCTCTAGGTAGCAGATGTGCTCTAGGTAGCAGATGGTGCTTTATTTCTAGGAAGTATTCTTAAATTAGAATAACAATTGTGCTTTATTATTTCGAAGAAATAAAGATGAATCATCAACACGTGTGCTCGAAGGAATGTGTTTAAATTAAAAGTACAATAAAAATACAAAGTTTATGATAACATGTTGACATCAAGTGTTAATTAGATCTAACAGGTGAAGGTCTTTAATGGTTACATAACTATATGAAATGATGTGTAGATTGTGTGTATTACACAGCAAGTTTCATAATCCTTCTTTACTGATGTATAGTATACTAGGCGTCATGTTGCAAATAGTCTCTGCTTTTATTATAATTAATGAATTTGATTTCAACGATTACACTATGGGAAACATTGGGGCAATACCATTGATTGCAGTAGGAGTTTTTATAGTAACAGTGGTTCTTATTGCTCAATTTGTAAATTTACGAGACGTGGTAAGTACTACATTTGGAATCATAAAAAAACGCATGATTTTTAATAAATAAAATACATGTACATCATAATTACATCATTATTGTTTCAGCACGATGAATTTTTAACATTTCTGTTTAAATATCCGATTAGTAAATTAAGTCGTGAAGAGCCACAAGAGGTTGGTTTTAAAATCATTTATCTACATTATAAATAAGTTTGATGTAATATGCGAATTTACTGTTGCAGATCGAACTTACAATTAAATCTATAACACGGCAAAAGATGGAAATAAATTTTGGAGAGATTTTTACAGTGAGATTAGATTACATCGCAAATGTAAGTTTTTCACTAATAATTAAATTTGTTCATTAGTTTTTATTTTATTAATCAACTGAAAGCTTCATTGCGAAATTTTAGTTTCACTAAATATTAGAGTTTTTAATGCTACCAATAAAGGTGGAGCGAAAACGTCCCCATCCTGCTAATTTGTCATATTTGGAAGAGCGTAAATTGTTTAATTTTATATTTTTATAAATTAAATATATTTAAGTTTAATTCTCACTCCCAATCGCGAAAGGTGGTAACCGATTTTTCACCACCATTGTATAAATTAGAATTGCACAACTCAAACTTAAACTAATAAAAATTAAAAATCATTATCTGCACAATTTCATAACCAGACAACCTAATCGATTTGACTTAACTGCAATATAATTATTTAATCCGTAATTTTTTTAAGTATTTTGGAATTGCTTTGACGCATATACTGGTGATAATGCAGGTTATTCAAGGTTTAAAGAAGAATAAAGAATAGCTGCCAATGTAAAAACTAACTTCAATACAAATTAATTATAATCGATTTAAAAAAATATGTTTTAGATAATAATGCTAGTAAATATGCAATAATAACGTAGTTTACTTATATTTTAATTGTACACAGAAAAAAAAATTCAAGATTATTTGAGAACATATAAAGAACTTGATTAAATTTAGCCATTGTATCAAGTCGGATAATTCATTTAAACTAAATTAGATAATTTTAAGATTGAAAAATCAAACAAATCATAAAAACAAATTAGTTGAATCAATAAATTTGGTTAAGATTTGATAAAATAAATGTCTATAGTTTATTGAATCGTGATAGATAATACAAATACAAAAATTAGTTGATTGTTTGAATTCTTTGAATTAATAAATAAAATTAGATATTTATTACAGTTTATGCGATTTCCAATAAATGCAATATTGTTACAATGTAAAAAGGAAAAGAAGTAATTTTTTAATTATTTATATAATTGAGAATTATGGACAATTTCTTCAACTTATGTATTTTCAATTTTTTTTATTATTTAATTTCTTACATTATTTCAACATTTATATTTACACATTTAATTATTAATTATATACGGTGAGAAATTTATATCATTACAATTTATTATACCTACTTTTTTTCCTAACTTATCTTAGCCGGAATTCGAACCGCTGCGCGCTGCCGCATTTCCCCGCACCATCAATGCATTTGAAAACCCTACCGCTTTAACCCCTAGCCCATCAGGGTATTTGCATAATACATAGTGGTTGATTGGTATTCCAATTCAAGAATGTCATAAATTTCAAAAATTAATTATTCAATTTATTAAGAAAAATATGAGTGTTTTAGTCTGATTAAACGTGTGAAAAAACTGAACAATTTTTATAATAAAATTCATTTATAAATAAATTATTAAAACAATTTCCAAAACGCGCCTCGAAAAATTAATTATTGTTAAAATTAAAATTAATTAATAAATTATAACAAATAATAAATGCGTGTAATACTGAAAAAAGATTTAAAATTAGAAATTTTTTATAAACACCCACGTGGTGTTTTGAAAATACAAAAAAAATTTTCAAAAAGAAAACTAATTTTGAAATGTAAAAAATATAAATTATAAAAATAAATAATTTAAAATTAAATATGAAGATTTTTTAAACTTAAAGTTTAAAACTGTAATATCAACGCATTTAAAGAGTCGTTTAGTTAAATGGCCAATAGAAAAAGTGTATTTTAAATAAAATAAAGCATAACAAGTGTTTTTTGAACATTTTTCTTCTTCTCAATCTGTATTGCAACTTTAATTTAAAATAATTCAAAGTATAATTATTTTCAAGTTTCAAATCAAAATATTATTTTTATACAAACGTCAAAAAAAGACGACATTTATGCATCACTATCGATACGCGAAGTGTATCTTTTTTATTAATATAACAAAAAAAGTGGTGGAAATCATTTTTTCACCGTGAAAAAAAAATATTTTTTCGCGCGTTAAAAAAAACTTGACGATTCAGATACGAAAATAGGAATCTAATATTGTATTCAAAATTTAATCAAATTTAATAAAATCTTACAAATAAAAATTAATCGAACAATTGGAACAATCTTGTATATTAATTCTAGAGTGTCCCAGAGAAGTATTTATAGATGATTGGTTGCCGTAGGTTTTCTCACACACCTCATCACACACGTTTTTCTTCTCCCCAGAAGTGCAGATCTTGTTGTCAAGAACTTCGTCAGTGGCGTTCCTTTGAGAAGTGGAGGGTTGACAGTTTGCAATCTTATTCGAAATGCTAATTTTGTTGTTCAAACTGTCTTCTAAATAACTCTCGGCTACAGCAGTACTTTTCCACCCTCCGTGGCGCTTAATAGATGTCATATTACCTCCCGCATTGGCCAAAAGAGTGGCAGAGGTTCGCCTAAAACAATGGCCAGTGTATTGCTTAAACAATTCCTTTCCAAGCCATTTAGCGATCAAACTGGGAATTTCTCCAATTGTATTGATTCCAACATGTTGATTAACACACTTGCCGTTATTATATTTCAAGAATAATCGATGACTTGAAGTATGAGTCGGTCGCAAAGCCCTGTACTTCCGATATATCTCAATATGTTGTCCATTTGATACGGTAAAAGTACGTTCAGAATGAGTTTTGTATCTGGAATTTTCACAATTAACACAGAGCCTACATCTTCTATGTCATCGATTGTTAATTTTACTAACTCTTCTCGACGACAAGCCCCACTTATGCCCAAAATAAGCACAACCTGCAATACATTAAATTTAGCTTCATATAAAATGAATATAATTAAATACCAGTACCTTCTTAAATAAATTTGTTTCATCGTCGGCTTCTACTATAAATTTAGCAATATCTTCTTCTGTTAAAACTCTTGATTTCTTCCTCTATAACCAACTGATTTATTTTTGAGATAAGGCACCAATTTTGGAAATTTTCGGACGTCGATGTTTTCCTTTACATTCAGTGTTGCTTTCAGCATTGAAAAGTAGACCACAATGTGGGCGGTTTCATTTTGTAGACTTTTCTTCTAAATAAGCTAAAAGCACTTTCTCCGATATCTTTACCACATTCTTTGTTGCACACCATTCGCGAAATTTAATATACGTATTCTCATACTGCACTTTTGATTTGGCAGGTAACAGATTTGAAATTGCGGCATTTGCAGTTTCTATTACCTCTGGCGGAGTATCGCTTTCACTGCTATAGTCCATCACTTCGAAAAGTGTGAATTATGTAAATTATGTAATGCGTGGAATTATTACAAAATTATAAATTGTAACTGAATTAATAACAAACAATTGCGCGTTTCCTAAGTTACAATGTTATCATAAAAAACCGATAATTTGATTTTATTTTTATAATAATAATCAAAATTTACTTCAATTAAATCAATTCAATTAATTAATTTTTTGACGTTGTATAAAAAATATTGTTTGTATTTCGGGCGCAAAATAAGTGTTTAATGGCACTTTCGAATGAATTTTTTGTCTCGACCTGACGGTCTCGCCAAAAAATTTACATTCTCAAGTGCCATTCAAAAAACACTAATTTTGCGCCCTAAATACAAAAATAACTATTATTAACCGAGATGTCAACGAATTAATTTTTCAATTTTTACAAAATTTTTCTTGAACCAAAACATTATTTTTAAGAAAGATTAAATTTTCTAATTTTATTGTGGAGTTGTGGGCCGAATGAAACATATAAGTAGAAAGAAATAATTCAAATAATTTTATAATATAATATTTTGTATTATTAAATTTAAATTTTCAAAATTATTAGGGGTTAAATAGACAATAAAACGAAATTATTAGTGAGATTTCAGCGTCAGACGTTTAATAACATTAATGTTTTTCTTTTCACAATAAAATTTAAATTTAATATTAATTTCAGAGGTATATGACGTACAATTTCAATATTTTGTATTTATGTATATTTTTATATTTTTTGAAATCAAGCAAACTTACTTTGGCTTACTTGTTAAATAAAGTTACAAAGCTGTTTCCAGATGTTCAAAAACAGAATTTTTTTTTTACGATTTCTTTCCTCTTAGACGGCACATTGAAGACGAACTGTATTCCGAATTTGTAAAATAGTTAACAATTTAATAATATTCATTGTTTAAATTAAACGGTATTTTAGATAGCAGCGCCAAAATTTGAATTTGGAGAAATTAGAAAAATTAATTAAAAAATTAAAACATTTTTACAAATAATTTTGAAAATTTTGGAAATAAAACGGTATTTTATTAATGGTTTATAAATCTTCAGACATTATTTTAATTAATGAATGTATGTAATTACAATTTATTGATGTATTTTGTGTTGTAAAAAATAATATCGTGTGCTAGTTTTTGATATGATTTCTGATTGTTTTGTAAGTTCATACTAAAATAAATCTTTTTATATAATCTTAAATAGTGTATGTAAATTTTGTATAATAAATTTTATTTAAATAATAAATTTGTTTGTTCAACATTTATAAAAAAATAAATTTATAAATTTTAAAATTTTTATAAAGAATTCCTAACGTTAGGAATTCCCCAAAAACTTTTATGTCTAATTTGGTTTTCACCATAGACTATTAGAAAGAATGGACACAGCATGTCGTATTCGAATACACATAACGTTTTGATGCCATCGTTCAGCATTGATAAGAAAGGCGGGGAGGTAAACAAAGTCATGTTGTTTGTTTTGTATGCCACAGGCGTGCGCGTGGGTTCGCAGGTACTCGGATTCAATGTTTCAATTCAACCTTAAAATTAGGTTTCAATATATAAACAACGAATAAAATTTATTTTAAATAATAAAATAAAATTTTTATAATTTCATATCATAATGAAGACATTTTGATTGTCATTTGAATATCGCAATAATGCTTATATCCGCACTGGTGCGAAAATAATGTCATATTTTCGCATTGAAAAAATCATTTTATACAAACAGATTTATTTTTAAATCTGTTTAGACATGCCGATGAAATTCTTTTAACTTTGAAATGGACAAAATTTATTGTGCGCCACTGAAATAGTATACATTATAACAATTTACTTACCTACGAAAAATAACAACTTCTTCGTTAAGTTTTGACTTTTTACATACTATACACAACATATTCAGCAGTATAAATTTATAACGGAGCTATATTTTTTCAAGATAAAAATAAATTTTCTGAAATGCGGACAACCTAACCCTATTAACAGGTGTAATGTACTGTAGATCATAACAAGCATTTCAAAACAAAAACACGGTTTTGGTCACATGATCATGGTTACTCTAAAATATGTAAATAGCTGTGTCCATTCTTTCTAATAGTCTATGGTTTTCACTAAGCGCTAAGAATTCCTTAAAGCGTAAAGCAGATCAATAAGTATAAATTTGTATGTGATTCTCGTGTTAGCGTTAATACTAATTTCATTTCCATACTAATAGTATTTTCGATAGCAGTAATTGAAGTAAACATTAAAATTTTTTTATTTTTATTGCTATAATTATTGACACAACTACGATTTCAATAAAGTTTAAAATCGGTCTATTTTGTGTAGGTAGTTGGTGTTAAAGTTTAGACCGATTAAGTCACTATGAGCGAAGATAACTGTGTGGCTTGTGCAATAAAGCGTTCAATTTGGTTGTCATCGTTTTGTGGGATTCCCCCGTTCTATATAGATTGTTTGCACGATAAGAACGGATTTAAAATAAAAATTATTGAAGATAAATTTCATAAAACGGTTTGGTTTATTATTTTAGTACTTACATTTTCTTCGATGTGTTGGTACACAAAGTTAATCGTCAATATCGATAAGAATGATTTGACACCGTGGTTCTTCAATTGGATAAGCCTCATCAATGCATTAAGAACGTTCACTATTTTGTTTATAGGCTTTCTCAAGGGAAAGCATTTTAAAAATATCTTGATAATAATTAACGCATGTTTGCAGACTTGGAAATTCAATTTGCATACACCTCTTTTGAAAAAGAAGGATTATTTTATAGATTTGGTTTTATACATTTTGAGTATTGCATGGATTATCTTTTTGATTATTTACCAAAGCTTAAAAATAGTAACTACTACGACATATTCAAAAACGATAGACCATCTTGTATTATCAAGTTTTCATGTCGATGCCATGTTTTGCGCAAACCACCTTTGTGTATGTGTGACATTAAGAAAGATTGGACAGAATTGTCAAGAATTTGTTATGGAAAAGTTAAATGCTCGAATTGCGTATGCCAGATTTGGAAATACAAATAATGCTCAGATGAAGTGCTACACTGTTAAAGTACTTAAGCATTTTAGAGTAATACATGCAATGATGTGCAGATTGTGTGTATTATACAGCAGGTTTTATAATCCCACTTTATTGATGTATGCCATACTAGGCGTCATGTTGCAAATAGTCTCTGCTTTTATTGTAATTACTGAATTTCGTTCAAACGATTTCACGTTGGAAAACATTTGGGAAATAGTATTGATTACAGTGGCAACTTCTACTGCAACAGTAGGTCTGATAGCTGAATTTGTGAATTTACATAACGTGGTAGGTACTGCATTATGAATCATAATGAAACGCATTATTTTTAATATATCAAATCATGATTTATTCAATTTTGTATACCTCTATCAAAAGTAACCTCTCAAACTTTTTTTAGTCACGTTTGTTAAATTTCTCGTTTCTCGACGACATAATAAAAATAATGAAATCTGAATAGCTTTGAAATGAAATTTTATGGTTTGAATAGGTGCGGGAATTTTGAATTTGGAAGAATTGTAAGATTTTTAAAATAAGAAAAAACATTGTTACAAGTGCAATTTTCCAAATAAGCATTACGCCGTTTATTGCATAAAATGTCCTGAACACTAAAAATAATAAACCTGACATTTAAGGTTTACCCGATAGGCGTGAACATCTTATTCTGACACAAAAATGATTTGGGACAAACGAAATAGATTTGCCACAAATGTAAACATATTTGGAGTAAAATAAAAAACATACTGTTCCTGATATGTGTTTGATATCTGATCGATTTGTTTGCGAAACAAATCTTTGTTTCATTTCAGGCGAATCAGTTTTTATTTCTCTGAGGGCTGAGAGGACTTTGAAGCATTATTAGGTTATATTGATTGCTGTAGGAAAATATTTAAATTTTAATTGTAATATTACATTTTCAATGGTTTTATTCGCGTTTGCAACTGTAAATAATTCTTTTGGTAATATACAATTATAATTACATAAATATTTTTTTTAGCACGATGAATTTTTAACATTTTTGTTTAAATATCCGATTAGTAAATTAAATCGTGAAGAGGCACAAGAGGTTGGTTTTAAAATCTTTAATTGCATTATAAGCTTGGTGTCAATGCGAATGTACTGTTGCAGATCGAACTTACAATTAAATCCATAACACGGCAAAAAATAGAAATAAATTTAGGAGAGGTTGTTACAACATTGGGATTAGATTACATAGCAAATGTAAGTGTTCATTAATTAATTTCATTTATTCATTTTTTATTTTATTCCTCAACTGAAAGCTCTACTGCAAAATGTTAGTTTCACTAAATTTTAGAGAGTTTTAATGCCATCAATAAAAGTAGATAGAAAGCGTTCCCATTTTGAAAGAGCATTTTTATAATTATTACGATCATTGTACAAATTGACGTGGCACAACCCAAACTTAAACTAATAACTTTTAAAAATTCTCATCTACAAAATTACACAACCAGATAATCTAGTCGATTTGATTTTAATTATATGATCGGTACTTTAAAAAAGTTTTCCAATTTCTACAAACAAAGTGAAATTTAAAAAATTTACCAACTTACATTTTTACCGTTGTACAACATTGTTTCGCCCTTTAAGGTCTTCTTAGTTAAACTTAGCCGTAAATGAATAAATTCCATTAATCCATTAAAACTTAAAATTAAAAACTATATTGGAAAATTTTATAATAATTAATTGACATATGTTTTCACATTCAAAGTTTTAAATTTCACTTAGCTTGAAAAAATTTGAAAACTTCTTTATACAGCATATAATTTCATAAGTTAATAAACTATTTATAAGTAATTTCTTATAGTATGTTGGAATCGCTTTCACGTATATACTGGTGTTAGTGCAGGTTACTCAAGATCTAAAGAAGAATAAATAATAGATAACTAATGTAAAAACTAATATAATAATACACAAATTAATAATAATCAATTTAAAAAAATATTGTTTAGATAATAATAAATATACAAAAATAATGTTCGCATGTTTTAATTGTATTTGATTCAAATTTTTTAAAATTATAAGGTTAAATGAACAATAAAACGAAACATTATTTGTGAACTTTCAGCAATGGTTACTGCTGTCATCAGACATTTATTAAATGTTTATTAAATATGTTATTAAATGTCATTTAACCTTATAATTTTAAAAAATTTGAATTACATATTAATTTCAAAGGTTAATAATATATATTTAAAGCTTCAGACATGATTTTAATTATTGCACGTAATTAATTAATGTACTTTGTATTGTAAAAATAATATGGTGTGCTAGTTTTATATAGAATTGTTTGTATTCTGATTGTTTTGTATCTTGATGAATCATTCTATTTTTGTGTGTAGTTTTTTCAATTTTTCAATTAATTTAAATAAATAATAAATGTTTTGTTTATTAAAAACTTATTACATTTTTTTTTTGGTATTACTAAATATAAAATTAGCGAATAATAATACAATAAATTTTCTTTAGTACTAAATAAATATAAACATACCGCTAGCTAAGCTTTAAATAACCGCGATAGTCCCCAAATCAACATTAAATTTAAATTTAGTAAAATTAAGAAAAATTACCCACCCCAATGTGACGTTTCATAATTAAAAATTTATTAACAAAAAGTTTTTCTTTCCCTAATAAAATTATTTATTTTATAATTCTATAATTCTTACATTTATAAACTTTATTTTAAGTTGCAAATGTAAAGGTGAATAAATTTACATGGCACAGGCATTACAGTGTGAAATTTTCCTGCACATTTCTTAAACTACTAAACTAAATCTTAGTCTGAATTAATTTTTAAATAATAATAATAATTCCTCTAGTATTTTAGATTTTTTTTAGAAATTAATAAACAATTTATAAATTGTTTGTATTATATACATATATCCAGGTGGAAAATTTAAAAAACACAAAAAGAAATCAATAAATATAAATTTGTATGTGATTCTCGTTAACGTTTATACTAATTTAATAGCATTTTCAGTAGCAGTAATTGAAAAAATAGACATTGAATTTTTTTATTATTATTTTTATATTACTCACATTACTATGATATCAATAAAGTTTTAATCTAGGTCTACTTCATGTACTATAATATATGTAGGCAGTTTGGGTTAAATTTTACACCAATTAAGACGCTATGAGCGAAGATAACTGTGTGGCTTGTGCAATAAAACGTTCAATTTGGTTATCATCGTTTTGTGGGATTCCCCCGTTCTATATCGATTGTTTACATAATAAGAGCGGCTTTCAAATAAAAATTATCGAAGATAAATTTCATAAAACGGTTTGGTTTATTTTTTTATTATTTACATTTTCGTCGATATGTTGGTATACAAAGTTAATCGTAAATATTGATAAAAATGATTTGACACAGTGGTTATTTAATTGGATAAGCTTCATCAATTCATTAAGAACGTTCATTGCTTTAAAATACTTTAAAATACTAAAGTATTTGAAACAAAAATTTAGTTGTGTAATTTTTACCTGATCAAGTTCTGCGATAGCTTCGGTATTATCAACAATCAAAAATATTGTGTTTCAAGTAAAAGTATTGAAGAATAGCTGAAACAACGCAAAATAATATTAAAACTCCGAAAAGTACGCACAATAAATTCTGTTTGATGGAAGTTTCATGTAGTAAATAAAAAATTCCAATTTTATTCAGCATCGACAGATTAAACTTTATTAATTTTCTTTGTTGTATGTTCATTATAAGTAATTTTCATTCCGACAAATAAATGTCCAAGTCAGCACAGTCGTTTTTAAGGTAAAAGCGATTAATGTTTAAAAGTAATACTTAAATATTAATAAACTTTATTTTACGAATAAGTAATAGTTTTTGTCAAATAAAATTAAAAAGTACTTTGATGTATTGTTTTAAAGAACGTAATACTTATGGAACTTGAAAAAGTTTTGTAAAGTTATTTTCAGGTTTTTCCAATATAGAAGCAATAATTAATTTGACTCTTCTTAATAATTTACATACTTATTTACGTTCTTTAGATATTTTGTATTTTAAAATTAACAACTTACACATTATGTATATAACATCGACTAACAAGGGGAGACCGGAAACTTACCCTTACTGAATTGATTCATTTTTATTGTACTGTAGGTCTTGTACTGAACTTCAACATGTGCCAGTATAAAGGCACGCATCTTTGCAATTTTGAGAAAATTGAATTTGAATAATTATATATTACTCATGAACTGCATAAAAATTAACATAAATTTGGTAAGTTGTTAATGTAATTGGGTAAGATTGCAAAAAAATTAAAACATATGCGAAGGGTACTGGGATCGCATCCAGCTTCTGCCAGTTTGTTTTTTTATTTATTTAATTATTAATTCCCCCCAGTACAATTTATGTCATCGTTCTCAAGAAAACCGAAGCGCTATAATAAAACATATTCATAATCTGTAAATATTGAATGTTTTACCTTTCAGCAGTGAGCCACTGTTCCACACCCCCCAGACCCCCCGGTTTGTGCAGTTCATTTTTTTTTAGTAATAAATTGTAGATATCAGCATAACCGATCTAGAAAAAATCTCTAAAAATACTAATTAATTCTAACTTTAAGAAGTCACACTCAAGTAACTAATATTCCAATTAGCCCAAATTATAAACCAAATTTGTCGAGACCGGGGGGTCTGGAGGGTGTGGAGTACACCCCAGGTACCCTCAAACTGTGATAGATAAATTTGCAAAATTATGGTTATCAGCATTAAGCGATAATGGTAAGAGTTTTTAGAAAAAAAAATATAAAGTAGTGACCATGAATGGGGGGGGGGGGGAATTATGAATTCCCCCAGTATAATATGTCATCGTTTTCAAAAAAACCAAAGCGCTATAATAAACCCTACTCGTAATCTGTGAACATTGAATATTTTACCTTTCAGCAGTGAGGCACTGGAAGGTGTTCCACACCCCCCAGAGCCCCGGTTTGTACAGTTTATTTTTTATCACTACATAGTATAAAACAAAGTCGCCTTTTCTGTCCCTATGTGCGCTTAAATCTTTAAAACTACGCAACGGATTTTGATGCGGTTTTTTCCAATAGATAGAGTGATTCAAGAGGAAGGTTTATATGTATAATACATGCATCATATACTAAGGCAACATTGCTAATTTTAGAGGTTTCTAACGTGATGTCGTAATTTTTTGGGCTTATTTAGCAATTTAGCAAAAACGCTGCCTAAACCCTACGAGTTAGATCAAATTATGTACTACAGTATTGTACACCATAAAAAGGTCTACAAAAAAGTCCGCGATGGTATATGTTTATCTTTTACGGATAACCCACATTAACCATTTTTATTGTTTACTTTTTACGTGAAAAAATGGCTTATTTACGAAGCTATTTTAAGCAATACGGCATTAATCCATATCGAATTAAGTACCTTTAATACAGTGTGCAATTAATATAGATCAATATGGTTCCTTACAGCATGTAAATTAAACAAATATCTTCGGAGATATTACAAATTTAAAATTTGCTTTTGCGGCGGGCGGTACCGGTCGGACGGGGCGTTGCGAGGAGGCATGCCTATAAATAGCGCGTCGGAGGCCGCGGTTCTCTCTATAGCACTTTGAATTTAGCAGCAATCGGACGCGTTTATTATCGGAGCTCTCTAGCGAGGAAAATAACAGTACTTGATAAAACCCGTGTGTAAATGTGTAATGTAATAAAATTGTATGAATTTAGATATTCCAAAGATAGCAGGAAATCTTCATAGTAAGTATAGGGAAAGAGGAATTGTTTTACTCCAAATTTAATGCGTGCAGGCCAAGGGCAGTAATGAATGAATCAAAAATACTGGATCGATTTTAATCATGTTTTCATTGAGTGACATAGGCATATATATTTTATGCCCGTGCAAAGTCGGAGCGGGCCGCTATGTTTTTATATACATCGTTCATAGTTTTTCTGTAGTGTATTTAATTTAGTATCAGCATTGCACCCGTGCGAAGCCGGGGCGGGTCGCTAGTTAGTAATAAATTGAAGATATCAGCATAACCGATCTAGAAAAAATCTCTAGAAATACTAATTAATCCTAACTTTAAGAAGTTACACTCAAGTAACTAATATTCCAATTATCCCAAATTGTAAACGAAATTTGTCAAGACCGGAGGGTCTGGAGGGTGTGGAGTACACCCCAGGTACACTCAAACTGTGATAGATAAATTTGCAAACTTATGGTTATCAGCATTAAGCGATAATGGTAAGAGTTTTTAGCACAAAAAATATAAAGTAGTGATCATGAATGGGGGGGGGGGAAATTATAAATTCCCCCCAGTATAATATGTCATTGTTTTCAAAAAAACCAAAGCACTATAATAAACCCTACTCATAATCTGTGAACATTGAATATTTTACCTTTCAGCAGTGGGGCACTGGAAGGTGTTTCACACTCCCCAGACCCCCCGGTTTGTGCAGTTTATTTTTTATTAGTAATAAATTGAAGATATCAGCATAACCGATCTAGAAAAAATCTCTAGAAATACTAATTAATCCTAACTTTAAGAAGTCACACTCAAGTAACTAATATTCCAATTATCCCAAATTGTAAACGAAATTTGTCAAGACCGGGGGGTCTGGAAGGTGTGGAGTACACCCCAGGTACCCTCAAACTGTGATAGATAAATTTGCAAACTTATGGTTATCAGCATTAAGCGATAATGGTAAGAGTTCTTAGCACAAAAAATATAAAGTAGTGACCAAGAATTTTGAAGGCTCTTTTAAAGGGGGACACGAGTACCTCAAGGTAATCATAGGAAGGATTTCAAGCGCTAGTCTGAGTAACCCTTCCTTAACAGGAATTAAATAAAAAATTATTGTTATACTTTTTACATACTAGGCGGTTAGGGCGACGCAAAGGCCGCCTGATCTATTAGTTTATTATATTTGATTCAAATTTTTTAAAATTAGAAGGTTAAATCAACAATAAAACGAAACATTAGTTTATTGTATTAAACCACCAAAGGTTAAAAATTATAAAGTAATTAACGATTTGATATTACTTATTGATATGTTTTAACAACGAAACTGTTATTAGCAGATATTGGTTGTGATTACATTGACAAAAAGTATTGCTTGATATGTGTACAATCCTAAATACACAAACTTTTGTAACTAAATATTGCGAGTAGATTTAATGTATTGTAATTATAAATTATAATAACAGATAGTTATTATTGTACATTAACAGAAACAAGAAGTAGAAAAATGTTGCGTGCAAATTGTATTTCTTGTATTCTCGGCTTATTGTTGAAAATTTTTGCAATTATAGGTATACCACTTTGGGCAATTTGCAATCACAATGCAAAAATTTTGAAATTTTGTACAGTCAATACCAAATACTTCGCTTGTCCCAACTTATTTATAATATCAGTTTTGCTCATATGTGTTATTTTCTCTAGCGCGCAAATAAATCAGGATTTCAAAAATTCAGAAGGCATTGAAATTATTTTGTGTAATTTTTCACATTTTATTCTATTTGCCGATGCGACATAACTATAGTACTTTTACGACTTCAATTGAACAAACTACGAAACGCATTTGAATGCCTTCAAGACATGTTACAAGATTTCGAAAAAACGAAATTAGTTAAGTTAATATCTAAATACGCAATCATCAGAATGAGAAAAAGAATAATTTATAGTTTGATACTATTGGTTGTTAATACTTCCGTATGCGCGGTTATGTTATTTGGCGTAAATAAAAATTTAGATTTACATTATTTTGAAAAAATTGGAATATTGATTTCTGTTTTCATTGCAATGTTACTAGCAATATCATGTTATTATGTTACTCATATAAAGGGTCTACCAATCAGGGGTTTGTTTTTAAATTTGGTTGAAATAGGTCAAGTAGGCAGTTCTGTTATTCAGTTTTTTATCATATGTATAATAAAAGGTCAACATTTAATATAATGCCTTTGATTTCTCTCGAAAATCGTTTTAAGATAATTCAAATCCATTATGAAAATGGTCGATCCGTGAAGACTACATTTCGCAAAATTCGCGATATTTTTATTTGTAACGATCGTCCATCTGAGACTACAATGGCGAATTTAGTGCGAAAATTTGAGTCCACCGGTTCAGTAGTAAACGTAAGCACAAAAATATGTGCTCGTCCATGTCGTTCAATCGAAAATATTGCTGCAGTACGTGAAAGTGTCACAGAGGACCCAAATTTATCGGTTTCACGACGTTCTCAACAATTAGGCCTGTCCACAATGACCACATGGCGAATTTTACGGAAGGATTTAGCTCTAAAGCCTTATAAGATACAACTGGTACAAGAATTAAAGCCAGCAGATCATTCTCAACGTCTTAGATTTGCTGATTGGATCATTGAACGTGGTGCTTGTTTTCAGAAAAATCATCTTTTCGGACGAAGCACATTTTCACTTAAACGGGTATGTTAACAAGCAAAATTGTCGAATTTGGGCTTCTGAAAATCCAAAAGCAGTTGTTGAACAACCACTACATCCATCTCGTGTCACTGTATGGTGTGGTTTATGGGTAGGGGGCATCATTGGTCCCTATTTTTCGAAAATGAGGCTGGTGCTTTCGTTACTGTCAATGGAGTTCGCTATAGGGATATGGTAACCAATTTTTTATGGCCTATTTTGGATGATATGGGTGTGGAAGACTTGTGGTTTCAACAGGATGGAGCTACGTGCCATACAGCGCGAGAAACAATCCAACTATTGAAAACTAAATTTAACGGGCGTTTAATTTCGCGAAAAGGTGACGTCAACTGGCCAGCAAGATCCTGTGATTTAACGCCATTGGACTTCTTTTTGTGGGGCTATGTGAAAGATAATGTTTACGCGAATAATCCACAAACAATTTCAGAACTAAAAACAAATATCGAAGCCGTCATCCGAGAAATAAGTTCGCAATTATGCAAAAATGTATTCGAAAATTTTGTTAAAAGAATCGACGTCTGCAAACGTAGTCGTGGAGGACATTTACCGGATATTGTTTTCCATTCATAAATGTTCAAGCCCCTACAACATATTTCAGTAGAGAATTAGAAAATTTTCATACAAAATATGTGTTTCTTTTAAAATTTAAAAACAAACCCCTGATTGGTAGACCCTTTATTATATACTTTAACAAATACGTATCAGCGCCATTTTAAATGGGAATTACTTAGAATTTTAAGATTTTCGGCTGGCAGTGTAAATAAACGGTTAAAAATCATTGATAACAAATTTGTTAAAATTAGCATTGCAACTTCAATTACCTCTTATATTCGTCTGCAATTAAAAATAAAGTACATTCATGATTTGGCGAATGGCTTTCTAAATCCATCTATACTACTATGAGTAGTTTCTATAATTTTCATCCAAATGTCCCATATAGTTGTTCTTATTTTAATAATAATTAAAAATCCAGAAAACTTTTTTACTTGGCGTGTTGCAATTATAAACATTGAGCTGTTTTCTTTCTTCGCAATCCTTGGTACGGCTGCTTGGATAACAACAAATGTAGAAAACATGGTAAGTAAACTCTTTTCGCAATTATATCTCTTCTAAATGGAGTTGTTGATTCCAAAGAGAACGAAAACGAATGGAATATATTATTATAACCTTTAAATTTTTTAGGGTCAAGGTTTGCTTTCGTTTTTATATAAATACCCTATCAAGAAACTAGATCAGGAAGCTGCCAATCAGGTTTTAAACCGTTTTTTTAATTTCTATAAAAAATTAAACCTAATTGAGGTTTTCCATTGTAGATTGAAAATTTTATTGAAATGTTGATTTCGCGAAAGTTAACAGTTAATGTATCTGATGTATTAATAATCAATTTAACACTATATGCAGAGGTAGGTTTAAGACAAAACCTTGCTTGTAGCTCTTATTAATGATTTTTGTTGCAGATTATAGGTGCTATGATCACACTGATATCTATGGCATTGCAATTTATTCTGTTGTAATCATTAGAAAATGGTTATTACGCACGTTTTAATCCTCAAGGTTTTATGGATCATTCTTTATCATCGTTTATGCAAGATTTGATGTATTTATGAAAATGTAGTGTATTTATAAATCGTTTATTAACTTGTGAAATTGTTAAATTTTTTGCAAATTACATTTTTAGTTTAAGACGAAGCGTTGCTTCGACTTTTCAAGTCTCCGCAGTTAAACTCAACCCTTATTGATTGAATATGGATTAATATTCGTTAAAAATTGAAATTGAAAACTATATTGCAAAATTTAATATTAATTAATTGAAAAATTTAACAATTTTACTTGGTTTGTAAAAATTTAAAAACTTAAAAAAATATTAGTTAGATGTGACCCTTGACACATGTATTTTAGGTAATCAAGATTGAGCTTTATAGCTGTATGCACTGATTTTTTTAAATATTTCTGCACATTTCCTAAATAATTAAACTAAATTTCTGTCGGAATTTAACCTAATAATTTCTAAGTATTTTTATTTCTTTTACATTAAAACATTTAAATATTCTCGTTAATACAAAACTTACAAATTTTTGTCATCGTTATTTCTTGGCAGCTTTAATTTGTGCAATTCTAGTTTCGTACATTAAGGGGATAGAATATTGAATATAAAATTTAGATTAAAATTTTTTTAAATTAAAAGGTTAAATAAACAATAAAACAAAATATTATATATTGAATATTGTATATTTATTCAATAAAATTGCATTTCTACCAATCAATAATAATTTTGCTTTACGTGTTGGTGCATTTAGATACTATAACCATAACAAAATTCATTCCTTTAAGTTTTTAAACACTGCACTGGCAGAAAAAGCAACTTTGATGACCTGAAACATAAATTTGTTTAAATTAATAATTAATTTATTAAAAAAAGAAATAAATTTTTTCAATTGGTTTAAATTAAATACAATCGCTTGACAATATTTTAATGTTTACATTGCCACAGGCATTTTTTTGGCCATTAGATCACAATGATGTATCCGACGCACCCAGGATTTAAACCGCATTTATCTCCTTCCTAGATGGATAGTGTACTATACATATGTTTTACGATATAATGCGTAGTTTTTTAAGGTTCGTCTATGCAATCCTCATTGCAGTATCGTAACCTTCCCTAGTTAATAGTTAGCAACATTTCCAAATTAGGAGTAGTACTTACCGTAAATAGTGTATTGATATTAATTGCAATTAAACCTCCGGCTTTGAATTTTAATTTGTTTTGAGATGCCTGAATTAATAAAATTATTGGAACTCGAGATTGAGGAAAATGTTTGGAAAACCAATCTGAGTTATACATTCCATGCGAAACTATCGCAGTCTATAAAAAATATATTTTGTGCAATTAAAAATTAAATGTTTAATTGTAATTATTACCTCTTCAATAACGTAATTTATTGGGATACAGTAAAATGCAAACTGGGCAATTATACAAATACCCGAAAATCCATATCGTATCATCAACAGTAAGTCGGTACTGTAAAAATATTTAATAAAGCTTTATTTTCTTTAATCAATAAAAGTGATATTTACCTAGTCGAACTAACAAATATTTCGGTACAAATCAATGGAGCCATTGTTAAATATTGAGCAATTAACGTAACCGAATATACTTTCTGCATTTCTTTAACAAATCTTAAAGGAAATCAAATTATACGTAACTATAAGCTATACGTCTTTTGTTATAACCAGAACCGGGTTTAGCATTAGTAGCAAATTGCTATGTAGCAAAATTAACCTAAGTTACCGAATAAATACATTGGTAAGGTTAAGTCGTACTTACAAGCCACTTGTTCTTTTGACCACACAAAAAGCCAAGAATACTGAACCTGGGCGTTATAGTAATATTATTATTAAATTGCCAAGGTTATGCGGCCTTAGAAAAATAATTTTACGTTTATTCTGTGCGTGACAAATTTACAGATAAATAAATAATATGTATTGAGAAGGACGAGAGTATTATGAGACTGCAAGTTAATTTTATTGGATGTTTAATGTTAACAATCCTTAGAACACTGATCACAATCTTTTTAGTGATATCAATAAATAAACGTACTTTGCAAATACAGTTAGTTGTTGTTAGTCTGAGTTTATAGCCACCCGATTAAATAAAATAAAATTAAAACTTAATAAAAACTTTACGGTCATTTCTGGTAGTCAACGTAATTTAATTAAATTCTAATTTGTTACTATCCAGGTCTGGTTAAAACATCAGTACATAACAACCGTTTACCTTAACAAAAAGATATGATGCTTAATATTACTCTTCAATTCCTGATAATATACTTCAAAATCGTGATCGCTCTGTATATTTCGTACGCTTAAATTTTCCAAGCTATCGCTTAAAATTTTAAATTGGATAATTATTTCGTAACAAATGCCCAGAAATAATCCTTCAAAACTTCCAAGGAAAAGTGACAAAAACGGTAGAATTGAGAGATGACTAGTAAGCAAAATTTTGTAAAAAGTTTCTTGGTTTTCCATATTCCAACTTCCTATTGGTAGTTTTTTTCCAAAAAGTAAAGGTACTAGAAATAGCGGTATTATTGAAAAAAGGGCGCAGAAGAAAATTTTTTGGAAAATGATCACTGCACGTATAAGTCCATTTACTTCAGATTTTAATAGCTCGGAACTTTTATCTGTGTTCCAAAACTGTTTTGTTAGATTTATTAACTGGCCGAACTCTCGCTTATTATAAGCAGATAGGCATAATTTTACAAAGACCTTAAAGAAAACTCACGGTTAGTTAAGAGTTAGTTAGTTAAGGAATAATAAAAATTATTTGAAACAAAAAATTTAGTTATGTAATTTTTACCTGACCAAGTCCTGCGATAGCTTCGGTGTTATCAACAAAATCAAAAATATTATGTTTCATGTAAAAGTATTGAGGAATAGCTGAAACGACGCAAAATAATATTAAACCTCCAGAAAGTACGCACAATAAATTCTGTTTGATGGAAGTTCCATGTAAACAAAAAATTCCAATTTTATTCAGCATCGACAGAGGAAACTTTATTAATTTTCTTTCCTGTATGTCCATTATAAGTAATTTTCATTCAGACAAATAAATGTCCAAGTCAGCACACCGCTTTTTAAGGTAAAAGCGATTAATGTTTAAAAGTAATACTTAAATATTAATAAACTTTATTTTACGAATAAGTAATAGTAAGTTTTGTCAAATAGAATTAAAAATTGCTTTTATGTATTTACTAAAGGAAGGCCCAATAATTATGAAACTTTATAACTTTTATAAAGTTATTTTCTTTTTCTTAGAATTATAAAAAATTAATTTGAATTCTTTTAATAATTTATAGGCTTACTTTTTTTAGATATTTTGTTTTTAAACCGGCCGAGTTAGATTGATTGAGATTAGCACTTTTAGCAACTTAAGCAAATCTATTTTGAGAGTAATTAGTATTTTCGGGTGTCATAAGGCTAACTATTTTATAATAACTAAACTGGCAACTTTGATACTGGCCAGGTCTGGTTATAACATCAGTGCACATCATGCACATGTGTACATCAGTAACATCAATGTACCAACTGTTTACCTTAACAAAAAAATATGATGCTCTATATTACTCATCAATTCCTGATAATATTCATCAAAATCTTGATCACTTCCAATATTCTGTACGCTTAAATTTTCCAAACTGTCGCTTAAAATTTTAAATTGGATAATTACTTCGTAACAAACGCCCAGAAATAATCCATCAAAATTTGCTAGAAAAAGTGCCAGAAACGGTAGAATTGAGAGATGGCTAGTAAGCAGGATTTTGTAGAAAGTCTCTTGGTTTTCTATGTTCCAACTTCCCAATGGTAGCTTTTTTCCAAAAAATAATGGCACTACAAATAGTGATATTCCTGCCAAAATTGCACAAAAGAAAATTTTTTGGAAAATTATCACCACACGTACAAGTCCATTTACTTCAGCTTTTAATTGCTTTGAACTTTTGTCCGTGTTCCAAAACTGTTTTGTAAGATTTAATAACTGTATAAACTCTTGTTTATTATAAGCAGATAGCCATAGTTTTGCAAGGATCTTAAAGAAAATGGAAATATCGATTAGAGATGCTAGTATACAAAGGATATAATAAATGATGATTCGTTGAAGGTTTGTAAAAATTTGGAAAAGTTTAAAAATTGTGCTTAATAAATTTGGTTTAAATAGGAATGTTCTGGCTGACTAACTTATTTTGATAGTTTTTTAATTTAATTTATTTATTATTAACTTGAGAACAATCTATGAGTTTCCGTATTGTCGGGTTGTTGAAATTGTCAATTTCAGAAGTTATGTAAATAAATTTTGAGGTTTTTGGTATTATGCTGGTTTGGGATGCTAAAAATATCTATCGGAACAGATATTCAACTTCTGTTACACTAAATTTTTTAATTTTATGAAATATTATGCACCAACAAAATTGGTTTTAAATTGTAAACTATGAAGCCAACAGTTAGGGTTGAAGTTATAACTAAATTTAGCAGTGCTTAATATATACATATATCTATGAGTACAATCAATGATTCAAGAGTTTGAAACAAAAAATTTAGTTTTAATTTTTACCTGACCAAGTCCTGCGATAGCTTCGGTGTTATCAACAAAATCAAAAATATTATGTCCCATATAAAAGTATTGAGGAATAGCCGAAACAATGCAAAATAACATTAACACTCCAGAAAATATGCACAACAAATTCTGTTTGATGGAAGTTCCGTTTAAACAAAAAATTCCAATCTTATTCAGTATCGACATAGGAAACTGTATTAACTTTCTTTCTTGTATGTTCATGGTAAGTGATTTTCATTCAGACAAATAAATGATCAATGAGCACTCCGGTTTTAAGGAAAAATCTTAATTTACGAATAAATAATAATAAGTTTAGTCAAGTAGAATTAAAATTCCCTTTATGTATTTAGCTAAAAAACATAATCATTATTGTGAAACTTGATAAATTTTATAAAATAATTTTCACGTTGTAACAATTTAAAAGAAATAAATAATTTAAATCTTTGGAATAATTTATATGTTTTTTGTTTCTCTTTTTAAATATTTAATTATTTTTTTAGATCAACGTTTTATTCGTCGACTAAAAATAAAATATGATTAACAGTTTTAGAAATTTCAGTAATGTTACATTTAGAATTCGATTATCTATCTAAAAGTAGACATGATTTTTTACGATCAGAAAAAACGAACTCACTGGATACGGTTCTGACTATTTATTGCTTCCTGTGATGAAACAATATATTTTTGCAGGTTGGGCCAGTCAATATGTTAATTAAAACAATTAATTAATTAAAATTGTAAAAGATGTATAATTTTATATTCTGATTAAATGCTAAAAATCTCAGTTGTTAACAGCAGAGCTTACAACTAACAGAAACAGAAAAGTGTTGGGGAGTATAAGTAAAGATTTTTACTCCAATATAATTTAGACCTTGGACTTAAATTGATTTAATTTATAATACAGTTAATAAATTGTTACTTTTTTGCTCAAATAAAATTTTATTATGGCAAATAACTATTTAACGTACTTTTCTATATAAAAATATTATTTAATATCTTGAATTGTTCTTGGAAAAATTAAATTAAGTTTTCCGGCGGACATTGACTGCTCTTAAAAAATTATTGCGGGTTTTGAATATTTTTGGTCATCCGGTATTAAAACGTGCTGCAATTAATAATTATTAGACCTTGATTTACAGAGACGTATTGAGGGTGGCAGTGGTCACTAGGCACAAGGAGTATACATTCAGCAGGATGCTATGTTAGATTATTCCATTTTTAACAAAATTTGTTAGTTGTAGTAGGCAGAAGCAGTAAAGGGGCGCAAAATTTCATTACGCCTCCGTATATCCATAATTAGTAATAATATAATATTAAAAACAACAGTTCAAGTTTCAATGTAAAAAAGAAATAAAAGATATAAACTTAATTTTGATATTGAAATTTATAATAAATCTAGTCAACAGTAAAGTAAACAATTTCCTCCGCATATAGCAATGAAGTCAGAATTTCATCAAATATTAATCTAAAAAAGAAGTAAATTCTTCGTGTTTCCAAATGCAACTAACCAAGCTAATCTAGGTCAAAATTCAAAAACGTCAGTAAGCCGTTCTGTGGCTGAATCACTATAATTAAACTAGTTAAATAGATAGATTCTTGAAATTTATCTCTTCAACACAAGAGGAGTTTTTAGCAATTGTTCGCACGAGCTTTGATCATTTAGTTTAAACAGTATTTGGTTTACAAAAATTAAGATTTTTGCTCTAACGGAACAGATGTCACAAAGTGTTGAGGTAAATACAGGAAATCAAAAGTAATTTTTAAAATACTGTCTAAACTACTAAATGATCAAAACTCGTGCGAACAATTGACAAAACTTCATTCTGTTGTTCTCACTTTTCAGTGTTCTCTTTTGTCAATGTTCTGTTTTTTTATTATTTTGTTTTTTATTGTTTTGTTTTGTCATTGTTCTGTTTTGGCATTGTTTTGTTTTGTCATTGTTTTGGTTTTTCGTTGTTTTGTTTTTTTGTTGTTCTGTATTTACACTGTTCTGTTCTTTCATGTTCTGTTTTGTCCGGTCACTGCTTTGGTTAAACCAATGTGGTAGAGTGCAAACGATACGATACCAAGGTACACGGCGGGATACCTGAATATTTGTTTGAGAATCCATTAAATAAATAATACGACAATTTTTAAATTTTGGAAATATTTCCTTCTCCGTTGTTGCTTCATACAGAAACTAACGACACATTTTTTTAAATACATGGACACGTCACCATCTCCTTGAACATAAGCGATCCTCGCCTTTCGAGTTTTTGGCTCGCCCCACTTAAACTTTTTGATATTCCTGTAATTTGCTGTTGTAAATTATATATAATTATATTTTATTAATATCATATTTAGTGAAAATTTTCTCCTTCCATTACTTAGCGTCTTCCATCTTTTTTTTCGGTATTTTTATTCCTTTCTTACACAAAAAGGTATAATCATTTATTTCGTATTCTCTTTGAAAACGACAAATTAATGTACCGTAATTATTATTAATATGGACAAATAAATTTTTAAATTAAACTTGAAACTTGGAACCCATTTTCTATAAATATTAGTTTTTACACCGCTCTTGTCATTCCGTTGGAAGATTTTGCAAAGTAACCAAGTGTAACAATCCTAACGTCTTCAAGGGGTCGATGTTTTCCTCGTCGGTATCACTGCCACCACCTGATATTGTTTATACTTTGCGAGAATCAGGAAACTCGCCGGTGAGCGTATCTAGAAGCGGCCTTATCTCGGAAACGCAGGGTAAACACTTCTCTTTCAACTTACCTATCTTTTTTTAAAAAAGGGTTGGTCAAGGAATTAATTGTTTTATAAAATGCAAATTGAAATTAAGATTGTGTATTGACTTTATATTTTTTACATACGGTACTGGACACAAAGGAGATTTCCAACTAATAGAATACTAGATATTTAACTTTAATTTAGGACTTACCTTGAGTAATTCGTTTACCGGTACTACTGGTCTATCTGGACGCTGTAGAACAGAACTCTAAGTGGCGCGTTAACGTTTTTAATTTGAAAAAGAAAATATAAACTAAACTCCCGAATGATCGAATGAATTTCTCGAACTGTCGTATCTCGAATGAATGCCTAATTGTGAATGCCGAATTGTGAATGCCGAATTGTGAATGACCAAAATTTTAAAATTACATATATTTATAATATCGGCACCCACCTTCGTTTCATAAGGGTGTGACCCCGGGGTAAGTTTCCCAGAATTTCTAATTTCATATCTTTAAGCGTCCAGATGTTGTGGTGATGGATATATTATTTTTAAGGTGTGACATCCGCTTAAGTCTGGGATAGGCCAGATCTTAATGGCTTTTCCAGGCATTTCGAGACACTTATCTACTTGGTACATGCAAATGCCCAGATAAGAGTATCGAATACCTAGAATCTCGATAATTACTTAAGCAGATGTGCCTCATAAATCTTTCAAAGTTTCGTTTAGTTTATCCACTCCCAGTGAAAGCGTACCAAGTAATGTGAATTACTACACAAGTGAAATGGATAAATACGGGCGAAAACTGATTCAGTTTCCATTAAAAAATTTGAATCGAATTGGTATTTTTCGGCCAAACGAAAGTGTTATCCATCAATTGTTCTGTATAGTATTGGGATTCGTGCTATCATTTAGTATTATTTCTGGTTCTCTTCAATATTTTTATATGAAAGGTAATATTTTCGATTTTGTCGATAATACTGAAGGTATGGCAGGATTATGTCAGGTAAAATCTGTTTAGATAAAAAACTTTTCGGGAAACTACAATAAGTTTTTTTCAGATTCTCGGAAAAGCATTTATGTGCTTTTACCATAAAGAAAAGTTCAGAAATTTGATGCATTTATCAAAACAGTTTCGGAGCACGAAAATCTGTACCAAGTTAATAAAGCAGGATATCGATAGTTTAAAAAACAAAGTGATTGGGATACAAATTATTTTCTTTTATGCGCTGTGTGGCTGTGTTACACCTTTGTTTATACTATCAACATTTTTTGGAAAAAAACTGCCTATAGGAAGTTGGAATCTGGAAAATCAAGAAGTGTTCTATAAGTTAGTGTACGCCAGTAACACATTAGTAAGTCTTGTCGCGGCATACTTTATTGCAAGTTTTGATGGATTATTTATGGGTTTTTGTTTTGATGTTATAATACAGTTTAAAATTTTATGCAACAGTTTAGAAACTTTAAGTGTGCGGTATGTGCTAAACGAAGAAGATTTTAATAGATATTATCAGCAGTTGCGAAACCATCTTCAATACCACAATTTCATGTTGAGGTATGATTTTACCCATTTATTTATTAACAATAAATTTTTAAATTGGATTTTTTTTTCAGTTTTATCAAAGAAATGCAGGAATTCTATTCGGTTGTATTTATGGTACAATACTTAACCATAGCGCCGATTATCTGCACGGAAATGTATTTTGCTTTCGCAGGCAGGTAAGTGTCGTTGTTTCTGATCAAGGCTGGTTAGTTTTCATTGCAATTTCAAAATCCACAGCAAATTTAGATAGTTTTTATACAGCTTTGAAGCATCAGCTGCTTTTTTACAGAACCGGCGGTTTAGCTCTAACAATACGATATGGCATTTCTTGTATTTGCTTTATTGCACAACTGGCAATATACTGCATCCCAACAAGTTTTTGATCGATGAAGTAATATTGTATTTTCTTAAATGTAATTTTTTACAATATAATTATGTTCCAGACATCGACAGTTTCTAATGGCATTTATAATTCGGATTGGTTTTCAAAACACTTTCGACAATTACGCACTCCGATAGTGTTTTTGATCCAGGCATCTCAAAATAATTTTAAATTTAGGTATGGCCTGTGGTTTAATCGTTATTAACATCAACACTTTATTATCAGTAAGTATCCAACAAACATTTTTAACCATTTTTAGTTGTAAGTGAACTATCATCAGCAGGCTGGCAGTTAGCTTTCAGATATTCAACAGCTAAATATGTTTTAATGTATAGACTGACAACTCTGTTTCTGAGCAAAAATAGTAAATTTTATTTTATTTGTTATAGGTGGTAAAGTTGCCTTTTCAGCAAGTGCTGTGCTTAGAACCTTAAACGAATAGAACTTTTTAAAACTGAAGTAAAGCTAATTGTAAGCAAAAACTAAATTGTTAGAGTAATTTTGAAATTGTAATTTATTGTAATAAATTATATGCACGTACTTTGCAAGAATATAACAATAAATACACTGCAACTGCAAACTTCTGTTTATCAAAAATCATTCATTCTTCATTCATATCATTCTTTTTCTGGTTCTTTTCAAATCAAAAGATCACGTTTTTGATCGACAAAGCGGTTTAATGTGTGAGTTTAACATCATTTTATCCATGAGAATTTAATATCATAAGATAAACACAAATAGAGAGAAGCAGAATTAAGGAACACAATAATGCAGAACCAACAGGAATGCAGTAACAAAACAAAGAAGACGTTCAGGCAAAACATAAGAGATCTGACACACACGATGGCGGGACCTGTTGAGAACTCTATTTTCAACGCACGCTAAAGTCCAACAGTAAAAGCAAAATATAAGCAAAGCAGAAATATTCCTCTTTACATAGGATAAGGCATTCTTCTGGAAGTAATAAAAGCGGTAGTAAACAAAGATTCAAAGTTGCTACTAAAGGTATTAAACGAGTGCCTTAGAAAAGGAGTGCTCCGAGAAACATATGGTAAAGAGCCATCCTCGTCCTGTTGAAAAAAGAAAAAGAAAAATTAAATTCTTTGTTGAAAAAAATTACTTACCTTCTGACAACTTCACAACTTGAAGGACTAAACAAGAATTCGATTAAAAAATAAAAACCGATTTTTATCACAAATAATTTCGTTTTATCGTTCAGTTAAACTGTTAATTTTTAAAATTTTACTTTAAACTGTTATTTCACGTTTCATATTTTCGTTTCACAAACGATTGGTAAGGAATTTAACGAGAGGTCAACCGCTAGAGGAAATCGCGTACAATTAACTTCACACTTTACGTACTTGATCATAATTCTCCATTCTTCTTCGTACTTCATATAATTCACCAGCAATTCACGGTACTTTACGTACTTCACCAGTAATTTACCGCACTTCATCAATAATTTACGGTACTTCACTTAATTCATCGATACTTTATTGTATTTTATGTACTTCATCGGTATTTTAGAGACTTACTAAGATTCCAAAATTTGAGCACTGGAGGGTGTTTTACACCCCCCAGAGCCCCGGATCGAGTATTTTATTTTTTATTTTGTTGCAAAGATATACCTCCCAGGGGCACGGAATTTATAATTACGCAGTTTATAATTAATTGTCAGATTACTAATTAAACACATTTGCTTGGGCATAGCTATTTTAATAAATTCGAGATATGTTTAAATATTTAATTCACTTTGAATAAAAATAAATTATTTAAACCGAGGGGTCTGGGGGGTGTGGAACACCCTCCAGTGCCTCTGCAACGGGATATCTTCAGTTTACTTCTGATAAAAAGTAAACTATTTGGTCTGAGGGTTCTGTATGTTCTGCAATGTTCTTCATTCCAAAATTTGTGCACTGGAGGGTGTTCCACACCCCAGACCCCCCGGATCAGATATTTTATTTTTATTTTGTTGCTGAGATTTGCCTCTCAGGGTACGAAATTTATAATTAATTGTCAAATTACGAATTAAACACATTTGCTTGGTCATAGCTAATTTTGATAAACTTGAGGTATGTTTAAATATTTAATTCACTTTTAATAAAAATAAATTATTTAAATCGGAAGGTCTGGGGTGTGGAACACCCTCAGTACCTCTCAACGGATATCTTTAGTTTACTTCTAATAAAAAGTAAACTACTTGGTCTGGAAGTTCTGCATGTTCTGCAATGTTCTTTATTCCAAAATTTGTACACTGGAGGTGTTCCATACCTCCCAGACCCCCGGATTTAGTAGTTTATTATTATCAAAATTAATCTAAAGATCTCTCGTTGCAGAGGCACTGAAGGGTATTCCACGCCCCAGACCCTCCGGATTGAGTAGTTCATTTTTTATCAAAAGAAAACTGAAGATTTCCCGTTGCAGAGACATTGGAAGGTGTTCCACACCCCAGACCCTCCGGATTAAGTTGTTTATTTTTATTTTGTTGCAGAAATTTGCCTCCCATATGGTTCGGAATTTATAATTACGCAGTTTGTAATTAATTGTCAGATTACGAATTAAACACATTTACTTAGGCATAGCTAATTTTAATAAACTCGAGATATGTTTAACTATTTAATTCACTTTGAATAAAAATAAATTATTTAAACCGAAATCTGGGGTGTGGAACACCCTTCAGTGCCTCTGCAACGGGAAATTTTCAGTTTTCTTTTGATAAAAAGTAAACTACTTGGTATGGGTGTTCTGAATGTTCTGCAGTGTTCTTTATTTTAAAATTTGTACACTGGAGGGTGTTCCACACCCCCCAGACCCCCCGGATTAAATAGTTTATTTTTATCAGAAGTAATCTGAAGATATTCGCTTGCAGAGGCACTTGAGGGTGTTTCACGCCCTTCCAGATCTCTCGGATTGAGTAGTTTATTTTTTATTAGAAGTAAACTGAAGATCTCCCGTTGCAGAGGGACTTGAGGGTGTTCCGCACTCTCCAGACCCCTCGAATTGAGTAGTTTATTTTTTATCAGAGGTAAACTGAAGATCTCCAATTGCAGAGATCTACCTCCCAGGGGGTACGGAATTTATGATTATGCAGGTTATGTTTAATTGTCAGATTATGTATTAAACACGTTTACTTGGCCATAGCTAATTTTAAAAACTTGGAACGACTGTAACCTCGACTTTAACCTCGTCTGTAACCTCGGGACATGCTTAAATATTTTATTCACTTTCAATGAAAATAAATTACTCAATCCGGGGGGTCTGGTGGGTGTGGAACACCCTCCAGTGCCTCTGCATCTGCAACAGGAGAAATATAAACTAATTAATCCTGGGGGTCTGGGGGGTGTGAAACATCCTTCAGTAGTGTAGTAGTACAATGCAGGCTAACATATTAAATGTTTGAAAATTTAGTAGAAGCTCTCCGCTACCGTTTTAGTTTTCTAAAAAAATTATGTCATATTTGGGGGGGGGGGCTAAATAATTTAAAAATAACAAAGTCTAACCGAAAATAAAGAATGCACAATGGATTTAGACTTTTTTTGAATTAAAAATTTGCAATGAAAGGGGGGTGATGATATGCACCTTATCCAATCCCATCCAATCAGACCACAACAAAATAACCAAACACACAACAAAACAAAAACAAATCGAACACCTCATTAGTAATTTTGTCAATTTAACTTTAATGTATTTTAACTGATAGATAACTATAGTTGAAGAAATCAGACATAAGAAGATAGTTTAAATTGTATTATTACATTCTGGAGCAGACTCTTGTAAAACCGGAACAAGCGTGTTATTTTCGCTTCAATTTAATTAATTAATTTTATTTAACACGATTTTATTAACACGACAAAATAATGAATTACCAAAGATTTTTATTGAGCTACCAAACCTCCATGATATTTAAAAAATGAGCTGAAAAATATTACAAAATTTACTAAAGAAATCTAAATTTAATTTAATTAATTGCTTACTATTAAACTAGTAACTACCAAAACTTTTAATTAGTAAAATAATGACGGTCAAAAGTCTATTCAATGTTTAAGATAAAAAAAATGTTAAGAAAATCTACTGATGTAAGTTAATTTGCTATCAAATAATTATTATTGGATACACGTGCCTTAGCTATAATACACATTGATCTTCATGATACTTCACTTGTACTTCAATATACTTAACACGTATTTTACCTACTTTACACGTACTTCATGTATTTTACCAGTACTTCACAAGTACTTTATGTATTTTACAAGTACTTCATAAGATGTGTACAAAAAACTTCACCAGGGGTTAACTCCTCGGAATGTAACCATTGATTAGAAAGATTAATCATTGATTAAGTCACGTTTCGGTTGCAGAAACCCAGGTATAATATTTAATAAGAATTTAGTTTAATCAGAGGTTAAATCTGTTGTTAAGTGCTTATTTGGGTTTCAAAAACGATGGTCAGCACTTAACACAGATTAACTACCCAGAATACTTAAATACCCGAAAATAAGCGTTTGAAGTGACTTAACAAACGATTTATAACTTAACAGTGGTATATATTATAAAAATTCAGGTTACCTTTTAATGAAGGCTTATGCCTACTTTAACAGTGTTGTAAACCTATTTTAACCTTAACCTCACTTTTTGTTAAAACTAATTTTTTTTATTATTAGTACAGTAAAGCTCCTTATTCGCGGGGTATACGTTCCAAAATTATGCCGCGAATAAGGAAACCGTGAATATGGAATAGTGATTTGTATGGAAATGCAAGGGTTGGGTTCCAAGGTACGAAAATAAAATAAAATAGATAAAAATAAAATCAGTTTAATCACATACCTATCATTATTATTAATTATTATTGTTTGAATTATTTGGTTTAAAATATTTAGTAATTTTTCTTGCTTTGCCGTCTTTAAAATGCCTTTTAATTCCGCATGGTATTCAGCTGTGGCAACTTCAATTTTCCTTTTAAAAGGAAGGTTTCTTTCCAAAACGGGTCAATTTTAATGAAGTGATCTCACAGTTCATTTGCCATTTGAAACCTGCGGTCTGGTTTTTAAGGTGATTGTCATCGTATCATTGTAAGATGTTGAAGCTTGAAGGGTTTTAACATTTCCTGCAAGTCGGCTTCACTTAAATCTTCATCGTGTGATTGAAGCAGCTCTTGAACGTCACTCGAATCTATCTGTTCAAAACCATCATGTCCTATTCCATTAGCAATTTGTACAATTGTGTCAGTTAATGTTTTAATTTGTTTAAATCCTCACTTTCACAGACTGTTAGATCAACCTATAGTTTTTCCAATATGATTGCAATGTGTATGCAATGCTTGAGCTCTTGTAACGATTCCTTTATGTTAACAATGCACATTGCTATGTTAAATTTTTCCAGAATTCCATAAAACTCACGTCAGAATCACATTCCATGATATCCAGAATGATTTTAAAGGTTCGCCTAATGTAAAAGAACTTCAAAGCTTGAATTATTCCCTGGTTCATTGGTTGAAGTAAAGTCGTCGTGTTCGGAGGCAAAATATCACCTTAATATTCGGATGCATAGTTTCAAGCTCACAAGGGTGACCCGGAGCATTGTCCAAAACAAGAACCTCCTTGAAGTCTAAATTTTTTTCGTTTAAATATTATTATTTAATTTTGAGTTTTGAATATAAATTATAATATTCAAAATCGTAAATTATTAATCCGCGAATAATGAAATTTTCGGCCGCGAATACAGAAAGTGGTCTCAATTTTTCTTCCGCGAATACTGAAACCGCGAATAACGGAACCGCGGATAAGGAGCTTTTACTGTAATATGAATGCAACAATTTGTACAATAAATTTAATATTGTACATAATAGGGATGTTGCATGGTATCGAATTTAGTAATAACTCTTATTAATTCATGAAAATACTATCAAATGAAATTTATAACCAAAATAAAAATTTTTAAAATGCGGCTTGCGCTGAGAAAATCAAATTTGAAATTCAAAATGAATCGGTCAGCCGTTTACGCCTGACGTCATACGCGTGATGCCGAACGTTTTATGGAAATTTTACAACGTCGCAAAGACCTGACAGTTAAATATTTGACTTGTATTTGACAGTTGTAAATAATGTAACGTTTACCATTTAAATTGTATTTTTTATTAATATAATATTTATTTTAATACAAACTGTAGTCACAACCAATTATAGGAAAAATGGTTTATTCTGAGTTTTCTGTGCTTTTATTAAAATTCATTTTTTAATTTTTACATAAACTATTTATAGGTTACATTATCAGCACAAACTGCGTTTGCTGTGTTGTCAGTTGTTAAAAAAATAGTTTGTGACGTCATTCGCGCTAATTTGTTTTTGAGAAAACTGAAGGTCTCCTGAACTTTTTATCTATGCAGTGCTGTTTACCAGCACCTAAAGTTTATAAAAAAAATACTTCAAAAATCATGCAACATTTGAATATTATATATTATTCAATTGGGTTAGTATAATTATTGTGTTTTCACATATTAGACTTAGTTTATTATATTATAGTATTGACGAAGGTGAAAAACAATAAAGTAATTAACTATTTCATATTACTCATTTATATGTTTCAACAACAAAGCTGCTAGACGATATTTTATTGCGATTAGATTGAAAAATAGTATTGCTCGATATTTGAACAAACTTAAATATACAATGTATACATATTGTTTTTAATGTATGACATTTATATATTATAATAACGTAGATAGTTGCTAATGCACAGTAACGGAATCAAGATGTTTCGTGCAAATTGTGTTTCTTGTGCTTTCGGCGTATTCTTGAAATTTTTGCTATAATAGGCTTACCACTTTGGCCAATTTGTAATCACAGTGCAAAGATAATGAAATTTCGTACACTTAATACCAAATACTTCGTTTGTCCCAACCTATTCGTATTATTAATTTTGCTTTTGTGTGTTATGTTCTGTGGCGTGGAAATAAGTCGGGATTTCAAAAATTCAGCAGATATTGAAATTATTATGTGCAGAATTTCACATCTCATTCTATTTGTCGATGCGACGGCAACTATGGCACTTGCACGTTTTCAATTGAATACACTCCGATACATACTTGAAAACATTCAAGAGATGTTAGAAGATTTCAAAAAAACAAAATTAATTGAGTTAATACCAATAAATTCAATCATCAGAATGAGAAAAAGGACAATTTATAGTTTGATGCTGTTAGTTGTTAACGTTTCCGTATGTGCTTTTATTTTATTTGGCGTAAATAAAAATTCAGATTTACATTATTTTGAAAAGATTGGAATATTGAGTTCTGTTTTTGTTGCAATGATATTTGCATCATCATGTTATCATTTACCCATGTTACATATATGTTTACAAATACGTATCAGCGCCATTTGAAATGGGAATTACTTAAAGTTTTAAAATTTTCGGCACGTAGTTTGAATAAACGGTTCAAAATTATTCATTACAAATGTGTTAAAACTGACATTGCAAGTTCGATTGCCTCCTATATTCGTTTGCAAATCAAAACAAGGCATATTTATAATTCTTTGAATAAATTTCTAAATCCATATGTGTTAACTTGGATAATTTCAGTCATTTTCATCCAAATGTCTTATATAGTTGTTCTTACTTTAATAATAATTAAAAATTCAGAATGCTTTTTTTACTTGGCATGTTGCCATTATAATCATCGAGCTGTTTGCTTTCTTCGTAATTCTAGGCACTACTGCTTGGGTAACGACAAATATAGAAAACATGGTAAGTTAACCGTTTTTGTAATTATATCTCTTTAAAGAGGGGTATTATTAGGTTTTGATTCCAAATAAAAAATAATTTGATTCTGAAGAGAAAGAAAAGGAATGGAATAAATAACCTCTATAATTTTTTAGGGCCAAGATATGCTTTCATTTCTACATAAATACCCTATCAAGAAACTAAATAAGAAAGCAGCCGATCAGGTTATAAACCGTTTTTATAATTATTTCAAAAAATTAAACTCAACTAAATTTTTTCATTGTAGATCGAAAATCTTATTACAATGTTGATTTCACGAAAGTTGTCAGTTAATGCATCTGATGTATTAATAGTAAATTTAGCACTACATGCAGAGGTAGGTTTAAGACAAAACCTTGCTTATAGCTCTTAATAATGATTTTGGTTGCAGATTATAGGTGCTATGATCACACTGATATCTGCGGCATTGCAGTTTATTCTGTTGTAATCATCAGAAAAAGGTTACTCCCGCACATTTTAATCCTCAAGGTTTTATGGATCATTCTTTAGGTTATTTGCTAATACAATAAGTATGGCACCGGTTTATGCAATACTACTTGCTTTTATTGCGAAATAGTTTACATAGTAATGCTTGCTGTTAATTAGATGTGATTCTTAGCACAGCTATTTAAATTTATATAGTTTAGAAATAAATAATTTACTGAGTGTACTAAACATGGAAGATTTAAAAATTTAAAATTAGTTAAACAAGTTTGAGCTCTACAGCTGCAGTAATATTGCACTGACTTTTTGAAATTTGCATATTACGCATACTATTAATTATGTGTGATTCTTGGCAGAGATATTACAGTGTTAAATTTTTGTAGTGTAGAAATAAATAACTTATTAAATAATTTATTGATTGTACTAAACACGAAAGATTTAATTAAGTGAAAAATTAGGTAATCTAGATTGAGCTCTACAGCTGCAGCAATATTGCACTGACTTTTCACATTTTCCTCCATATTTCCTAAATAGCTAAACTAAACTTTAGTCAGAATTTAAGTTAATAATTCTTAAACTATTTTCATATTTTTTCTTTTACCCTATATTTAAAACATGAAAATATTAGAATATTGTTGTTGTGCAAAGGTGCTTTTAAATGATCATATTTTTCATCTTGGTTTTGTCTCTTAGTCGGATTTAATTTGTGTGTATAATTAACGTAATTATACAAAATATTTAAAAAAGATGAAATTTTAAACAAAAAATATATCGAGAGGAGCTAATGAGAAAGAAACTTGACATTGCTATTAACGTAAATTTTGTTTAGTTTCATACTTTCTGTGATATTTGAGATTTAAGATAAAATATACCCTTTGATTTGTCCACTTTGTTTATCAAGTTCTCTTAAGTCAGAAGATATTTCATCAATATCCGAAGCAATCAGACTTTTCATGCAAAGGTAAGTGACAGTTTTGGTAACCAGGTGGTTACCACGAAGTTTGACCATCTTTTATAAATCTTCAAAACACCAGGTGTTTCAAACTGCCATAACGTGTATCTATGAAAAAGCTCTAGTAAATCCATTAAGTCAAACACATAAGTGTAAAAATCAATAACTTTCTATAATTATGTCTTGGCAGCGGAGCAAACTAGTTGCTCGTTGCTCTACTAACTAAACTATGAGTTTAGGTTTAGCAAATTCGAAAAAAAAATTAAATTAAGATCGCAAAGCTTTAAGATTTCATAATTTTCCTAATGAATAATTAATGGGTCGTCTCACTCTAGTTCAAGCAATATCTTAAATTTTTGATTTACTTAACTTATTTGATCGCATACCATACGACAAGTTAATTTGTAAAACATTTTGGGCAAGGTTTTAAGTTCTGGTAAAAGGTGTTTATATTAGAAACATTTGTATAAAAAAGTTTTAAAATTTTTACAAGCTAAGTGAAATTTTAAAAACTTTCTAACTTACATTTTTAGTTTAAAACACCGTTGTACAGCTTTGTTTCGATTTTATTGAAAATAAAAATTAAAAAAATAAATACACAACTGTAGCATTAAAATCACTAATTCAAAGGTTTGCATTTTTTATATAATACGTAATTTCTTACTTCTTGGTTTTTGTGTATGTAAACAAATGTAAATTTTTGAATTATGACTAAAAAAATGACATTTTTTTAAATGAAGCGGTACGCTTTGCATTTTAAATAATTTATGATGTATAAAATTTAAAATTTCCAACATTTTGAGTTGTAATATAATGTTTTCGTAATCGTAAATAGTAAAAATATGTCTCAAAACTAAATCCACTAGAATTGAATTGTACATTTTTGTATAAACCAAAAAGAGTGTTTCTAAAAATCTAAAAAACAACATCATTAAATGGGAAAGGTTAAAAAAGCAGACTATAAGGAAAAAAATTTATTTTTGCTATGTTCAAAAAGTAAAAAGATAAATTTCAAAGTAACTTCAAAATAAAATCATAACGTCAAAACACCAAAAACAAACACACGCAAAAACAAAAATTTTAAAAACAAAACACCAAAACAAAACTGCAAAAATAAAAACACCGAAAGTCAAAACGACGAAGTCAAAATACTGAAAACAAAACACCGAAAATACCACTAATTTAAATAAGATACCTTTTATAGAGTAAAATATGTTTGAGACGTAATAAAAATATGTTCAGATTACGCTCATCACCATACAGAAGCAAACGCGAGAACTGTTCAAGGTAGGTAGGTGTACATACTACATATATCCTGCATGTAAGAGGCATGTAAGAGTAATCCTGCAGGGTAAGAGAAATAATATGATGAACATGATGTTTAATTTTTTCGCTTACGTTTACGTTCTTATGTTCACGAAAGGACAGAACATGAACATGGACCAAGCATTTATTTTGATTTTTTTGTCCGAGTTAGACAAAACTTGTCGCGATACCTCAATACAGAAGTCAACAACCAATCACAGGACATAAAAAGTATCGCGACGTTGCGACCATCAGGATTAAGTCTGTAGTACAAGCATATGGTAAGCGTACTTTGGACGACTATTTGACTGGCACAGTTTACAATTTTCAATTCTAAGGAAATTCAAGTGATATTATTTATAATCAAAAAGATACGCAAATTACGGTGAGCAAATTACGTCTTCCGACATCATCAGTACAGCAAAAAAACATGAAAAACACCGAAAATTGCAAACAATTTGCGCTATAATCTACCTCAATTCCAATATTTGGCCACTGGAGGGTGTTCCACACCCCCAGACCCCCCGGTTTGAACGGTTTCATTTATCAAAAGTGAATTAAAGATTTCAGCATATGCGCTTGCGTGTTGCTACGGAAGACGGTCTTGGCCTGGAGACGGTCTTGGCCTAGTAGTTAGAGCGATCAACTACTGATACAAAGGCACCCGGTTCGATCCCGGAAGGAGTCTAGTAAGGAAAATTTTTTTTCTGACTTTTTCTATCCGTGACCGTCTCCCGTGCTTCGGAGGGCACGTAAAACCTGCGGTTCCCCTGAGTTGATGACTGCCAACATCAACAATAATAAAGGGTTACAGGCAAATTCCCCAACCCGGACTAAGCAGCCGTGGGGTCTTAATACTAATACTGTAAACCTTTCTCTTAGAGAGAGAGGCTGATGCTCAGGAGTGGGCGGAAAGGACTGACAAAACAGTTGCTATGGTAACGTGACATTTTTAAACATTATTGCGAAACTATGCAGTTCCTTTAAATTAGAAATGGAATATATGAAAATGAATTTATTAATTTCTTATAAATGTAAACATCATAGACCAGGGGTATCTGGGGAGTATGAAAATTCTCCCGGGATATGTCATTATTCTCAAAAAAATTAAAGCGATTTCATGAAACTTGGAAGATAATTTATAAACATTTAATGCTCTGCATTCCAAAATTTGTGCACTGGAGGGTGTTCCACACCCCCAGACCCCCCGGTTTAGACAATTTATTTCTATCACAAGTGATTTGGAGATGTCAGAATTTTTTCTTGGCCGTTACTATGGTAACGTTACATTATTATAGTCATTATTGCGAAACGAAGAAGATTTTTAAAATGGAAAACAACCAAGCAATAGTATATTAAAGTATAAGTAGATATTAAGGTCTTTAAAACACGCGCAATTTTTCGAAATAGAGCAAGTGTTTAAAAATTTTTTTTTAATGATTCCAAAAAATGGAAATAAGAACTAATAATAATATATTAGTTGGTAACAATGATAAACAATGGTTGAATTTGTTGTCATAGAATTGAGAAAAATTAAAATTAATTTGCAATCTGTCACAATACCAACTGCACTTTTCACATTAATTTAAATAATTTAAATTGTTAAATATTTGAATAAAGCTTTTGAATCATTTGTTAGTAATATTTTATTTGACGTTACGAGGTACTCCTGTCAGATCAATAATTAAAAAGTTGACATTTAAATTTCACTTTTCTCGGGTTGTTGATGTTGCCATGGTAACTTTAAAACACGCGCGTTTTTAAAAGTTGGATTTATACGCGCTGAGGCGTACTATAAACAAGCAAAATAGGGTACCAATAACAAAAATAATATTCCGTACCCCCTAACTATATAGTTTATAATTAATTTTCAGATTATGAATTAAACACATTTGCTTGGCAATAGCTAATTTTAAGAAACTTTAGATATATTACGTAATATTTATTTCATTGTTAATAAAAATAAATTAGGTAAATCGGGGGATGTGGAACACTGTCCAGTGCGTCTACAATGGGAGATCTTCAGTTTACTTCTGATAAAAAATAAACTACTCAATCCGGGGGGTCAGGGGGGTGTGGAACACCCTCCAGTGCCTCTGCAACTGGAGATTTTCAGTTTACTTCTGATAAAAAATAAACTACTCAATCCGGGGGGTCAGGGGGGTGTGGAACACCCTCCAGTGCCTCTGCAACTGGAGATTTTCAGTTTACTTCTGATAAAATTTTCTTGGGAGGAAGTTATGCTATTTATCTCCTTGGCCGTTTCTAATTTTAAATAACGACTAAAAATGTTACGTTACCACAGCAACCGCCAAGTAGATGTTATATTAAAATCTTTAATATGTACATTTGTGATTAAACTGCACAAATCGGGTAGGTTGAGGGGGTGTGTAAGTCATCCAGTGCTTCAAAATTCAAAATCAAAATGCTTCAAAATTATGATGATTTTTGTCACAATTTTAATAACTATTTAAATAAAGTTTTCAAAAATTTAATTAAGGTACACGAACGCAGTTGGTTTTATTGGTAAGATATTTTAATAAACTTATGCCCGGTTTTACAAACATTTAAACTGCGATTATATTATTTAAGCCTATGATATTTAAGCCTAAATTTAAACCGAAATCGTAGTTTAAATGTTTGTGAAACCGGGCATCAGTTTCACAACAGAAATTTAAGAAATTTAATTTGCTTAAAGATCATTTTTATAACATATTCGAAAATGAAATGGACTTTTTTATAAAAAATAGATTTCTTAGAAAATTGTTCCCTGCCTGTGCCCGTTACGTTTTCGGCACATATATGTACATAGTTAGCATTATTTTTTTAAAATCGGTAATATTTTTAACATGTGAAGTCTCTGAAATACCGATCAAGTACGTGAAATACAATGAAGTATCGATGAAGTAGGTGAAGTACCGTGAATTATTGATGAAGTAAACTTTGTTTAATTAAAAATATAACTGTGAAAATAAAAAGAGTTAAATTGAAGATTAACTAATGTGGGAATTGAATACGATTACAATAAAAAAAACGGAAGTTAAAACAAGGAAAGTTTAAGGTAACAAAATTTTGAGTAAATTGATTGTTTCTATTTTACTATTATAATAATTATTAACTATAATTCCATAATACGGAGTTGAAACCACTACCATTGCCATAGCAATGGGTTATTTATTTAAATTTTACTTAAATTTTTATTTAAATTTTAACATACCATGCCACTGCTTTAAGTATTGCTTCCTCAATTGGAACAAAGGTGGTCCAGTAGAAACGACAAGATTCCAATTTACACTTTGGCAATAGTTTGAAAATCTATTAAATGATTAATATTGCAACTTTTGAATTTTGAAAGCACTTTTATTTTGCAATAGAAAATAATATATTTTGAAACAGTTCCAGTTCCGTGGAAGTTTTATGTGATGAGTTTTTTTAGTTTCATGGACACGTAAGCGTAACATTTTTCGTGTACTTTTAATTGGCCATTGTAAATTATGTATATACTTCATTAATATTATATTTATTCTAAATTTTCTTCTTCCATTACTTAGCATCCTTAAGCGTTGCTCTATCCTTTTTCCCCATATTTTTTATTTCTTTTTCACACAAAAGGTATAATCATAGACTAGAAATTTCGTATTCTCTTTGAAAATAACAAATGTAATATAGGTAATTATTATTAAAATGGACCGATAAATTTTTAAATTAAACTGGAATTTTTTATAAATATAATTCTTATATTTCTATTGTCTGTCATTCCGTTGGGAGATTCCGCACCCTAAAGTAATCGACTGAAAATGGATAAATACAAGAGAAAACTGATTCAGTTTCCATTAGAAAATTTGAATCGAATTGGTATTTTTCGGTCAAACGAAAGTTTTATTCAACAATTGTTCTGTATACTATTAGGACTTGTGCTATCATTTAGTATTGCTTCTTGTACTCTTCAATATTTTTATGAAAATAATATTTTCGATTTTGTCGATAATACTGAAGCAATGGCAGGATTATGTCAGGTAATATCTGTTTTTCTTTTCAGTTTCACAATTCACTGTTTTTTTTTCAGCTTTTTGGAAAATTATTTCTGAGCATTTATCATAAACAAAGGTTCAGAAATCTAATGCATCTATCAGAACACTTTTGGAGCTCGAAAAGCTGCTCTAAGTTGGTAAAGCAGGACATCGATAGTTTAAAAGAGAAAGTGATCGGAATTCAAAAAATTTTTTTTTATGCGCCGTGTCTATTACTTGCACCTCTGTTTATACTAGGGACACTTTTTGGAAAAAAACTGCCCGTCGGAAGTTGGAACCTGGAAAATCAAGAAGTATTATATAAGTTCGTGTTCGCGAGTTACACAATGATGACTGTTGCTGCAGGATATTTTATTACAAGTTTCGATAGCGTATTTATGGGTTTTTGTTATGAAATTATAATACAATTCAAAATTTTATGCAATAGTTTAGAAAATTTAAGTGTGCTGCAAGTACGAAATGAAGAAGACTTTGGAGTTTTTTATAATCATTTGCGTAATCATCTTCGATACCACAACTTTTTACTCGGGTAGGGTGGTATGTTTTATAAGTAATAATTTTTTAAAAGTGAATTTGTTTTATGCAGATTTATCAAGGAAATGCAAAAATTATATTCGGTTGTATTTATGATACAATACTTATCCATAGCGCCGATTATCTGCACGGAAATGTATTTTACTTTTTCAGAAAGGCAAGTATTTTTGCTGCTTTTTGACCAATGACATCGTGTACATGGTCCAATGCATGGATATGTCGGAGAATCCAACTAAAATTAAAATTGAAAATATTTCATTGTAATTAAGGTGGCAAATAGTATCAATTATTTTCAAACACTACTGGTAGATGACTCTGATATCGATTGATCACTAGATAATGCGAGCAGCAAAATTTATCGACGCCTGTATTAGTTCGTACTTTTTTTCCCCTTACCTATTCAGAAAATAGTTTTAAGCACAAAAAATGCTTACATTGACAACTTAAATTGTAAATCTTTTCGACATAAAATAAGATAATATACTGTACTATGCGCGTGCCATCTATGAAACATTTTCCAAACTGCAAATAGCATAAGCAGGATAGGGATTAGAAGAACCACGATTAATTTCGTTACTAATGAGGTTAATAACAGATTTTTAAACTGCAAACTCTCAAATAGATAATTTGTAATAACATACTGTAAATACAGCATGATTACTTTACTATTTTCACTACAATAAATAAAAGAACTGAACCGTTCCGCAGGCATGTTTTGTTTATTTATTTATTCATTAACTATAAATGTTTTTACTTGTAATTATAATATATTATCGACAAATGTTCAAATATATCATGTTGCAAATTTGAGCACGGTACGTTATATATACTCGGTTTTTAATTGTGGTTTGTTCTTATGGCCAAATAACATTGGTATTTGCCACCTTAAGATAATTTTTTTTACAGGACTGGAAGTTTAGCACTGACAATAAGATATGGTTTTGCTTGCATTTGCTTTATTGGACAACTGGCTATATACTGCATTCCAACAAGTTTCTTGATTGATGAGGTAAATTTTTTTTTTTTAATGAAATCCGTATAATATAATTACTTTTCAGACATCGACAGTTTCTAATGGAATTTATAATTCGGATTGGTTTTCAAAACACTTTCGACAATTACGAACTCCGATAGTGCTTTTGATCCAGGCATCTCAAAATAATTTTAAATTTATGGCCTGTGGTTTGATCGTTATTAACGTTAATACTTTATTATCAGTAAGTATTTATCAAAGATTTCTAATAATTATTTTGAGCTGTAAATCAACTGTCAATCTGAACAGGTAAATTTTATTTATTTATTTTAGGTCGTAAAGGTTGCTTTTTCAGCAAGTGCTGTGCTTAGAACTTTAAACGAATAGTATTTTTTAGAACTGAAGTAAAGTTAATTATTGTAAACAAAAACTAAATTGTTATAGTAGTAATATTTTTAGAATTGTAATTCATTATAATTATGTGCACGTACTTTAGAAAGTATGTTTTAATAAAATCACTTCTAATTTCTTTTACTAGTTTTATGTCCAATTATTTCTTTTGTTACCTTTACTATTGCATTCCTTATGTTTACCCATTTTTGGTTTATATTTTCTACCGGTTGGGTTTTTTGGATTTTCCTGTTCATACCTTTTCCAGTTCTTTTTGTGTGTTTCCATTATGCAGTTTATCGATATCCCATTTCATCGATTCTTTCTTTCTTTTTTTTCTATACATAGTCTTTGTTTTACAGTGGCTACTACTATGTAGGTAATGGTCTGAATCCACGTTTACGCTTCCATAACTTTTGCTTTCTGCTTTTTTTCCTGCCACATCCTTCCTATCCTTTCATTAAAATCTTGCAACACCATCATGGTATCATATTTCTGCACCTTCTCGCTTATTGTTTACAGTTATGCAAGTGCCAATTTTATTTTCCTTTTTCTTGCGGTCGTCTACTCTGTTTCCACCCGCCTATACTTTCCTAGTTTTTTGGAGTATTAATTTAAAACCAATGTTCTATCGTCCACCTGTAGCATTTTGTAACCAATTTTCTCTTTTGCTCTTTCTCTTATTTTTATCTGTATTCCTCTTTCTAATACGATTAGGTCACTTTCAATATAAGTATTTTTACCTTTCAGCTTATGTTTATTTTCCATTATTCGCCACTTGTCATTCCACTGCTCGAACTTCACCAGAAATGTTTGGATTTTTCCAATTTTGTACACATTGCTGATATTTGCAAGAAACCACAGTCTTGCTTGTATAAAGTTTTCTACCTCTTTCTTGGTGTCTTCGCCTCTTACACCCAGTCCCTTAACAAATATGTTATTCCTTCTTCTCAGACTTATATCATTTAATTTTCTCCTCCAGTACTACAATTCTTTCTATTAGGTGTTTTCTTTCTTCCACCCATTTGCCCTCTCCACGCTTATTTTCTCTTTTAAATTTATTATTTCATCATTAGTCCTTTTACTTTTTCCTTCATTTTTCCAATTCCTCGCCATTCTTTTTCAGCTTTAACGTTGTTTTCTTTCTTCATTTCCTGCTTGAGATCTCGGTTCATTTCTAATATCAATCTTCCTTCATATCTTTAGTTCGGTCTTTATTCTCAGCTTCTGGTTTATTGTCTTCCTTTGTGGGCAGTGTTCCTGGTATTATTTTGCTTTTCTTGAAGAATTCTATTTGTTTTTCGTCGTCTTCTTCTTTTTCTTCCTCCTTGCATCGATGCCTTCTGTATTTTGTGCAGTACGCGTCTCGCACCCTTCCCCAGGTCATCTCTTTGAAAGGTCAAAGTATGGTTTTTGCATCGAGTGGATATACAAAGATTATTTATCAGAACCGAAATCGATCGAATAAGAGCTTACAATATCATAATTTTATTAATTTTATAAAAACGGATTTCTGCATCTTTAATTTAGTTTGAGGAACAAACACTTTAAACATACTAGTAACCTGCGGTGACAAAAGTTTACCAACACTTAACAAATTTCACTTATGATAGTGTATTTAATGAAATAAAATTAATCGATTAATTTTTGACAATTTTATGAAAAATACTGTAATAATCTACTGTCATTTGAGCACATTTGAAACTTCATCAAGTTTCATAAAGATTGATCGCTAGTAAAGGAGGAAAATAATTTTGAAAAAATCTTATGGACGCCGATTCAACCGCATAATGAAAAAAGTACAACCGTATATCAAAATAAGAAGAATTTGCAAACCCCCTTCAAAACAATGAAATTAAGAATGAATAAACAAATAAAAAATTTAATTTGTGGTCGAACCACAAATTTTGGGGAAAAAACGGCGATAAAAGATGGGTTCATTTTATTGATGGGGCCCTCATTCTCTTTTTCACCCCCAACAAATTAAATTTTAGTGGATTTTATATTTAAAAAGTATGTACGGAAGATTAAAGCCGCCTGCGGCGGCACCCCTCATAAAAACCATCCCTGAAATGCGGTTCTACTCGAAATTGTGGGTCTTTAATGAGACGAATACTTGGGAGCAACTGGTATCTCGTCGGAGATGAGTAGGGAACCCACCCAGGACGTAAGGACCGGCAGCAGAATAAATTAAATTAATACAAAATACGAGACGGTCATTGGAGGTTGATGGATCTACCAAATTTATTTTCTGCTTAATAGTGTTATAAAAATGTTCTCTTTCGATTGGTGAAGCCAAGCTACAGGAACAAATGTACTTTCGAGTCAGAGTTAATCGACTCTTGCCAAAAATTGAAACATAGGAATATATATCTAAGAATTAAAAAATCACATTTGTAGTTTATATTCTAATACTCAGACTCTTATTTTACACTTGCTCACTTGTTCATTCAACGAAGTTTTTAAAAACAGCTCTGCATGTTTATTCTAGAGAGTATCTATTTTGCACATTAAAATATTATAACTTTTAAAAAATTCTATACATGCAGATGAAAACATCAACAGCCAAACAGCGACGGAAAATGTGGAAGGAATCTATACAAATCCTAGCGAGTATTTCAAAAGCTTGGGGGTTTACTTACAACTAAATCACAAGCTCTCTTTCAGAAAGCATACGTCTAGTACATCAGTCAAAGAATTCGCTGATGAGGCACACACTCCATATTATTAAAAAGGACGTTTAATGTTAATCAACTCTGAGAACGCTGATTGCGTTCTTTTTGTTTATATCGATGAATAAAAGTACTTTGCAAATGCAGTGAGTTGTGGTTAGTCATAGTTTTATCCACAGGTGGAAGCTATGTCACCCGATTTAATGTAATTGTTAATTCAATACATCATTGTTTATCAAAATGGCATTTTTTGAAAGAACCACGAATTTTTTGAGAGTCAATGACGATCCAAATAGTTCGATAAAACTGATCATATTACATGTTAATCAGTTGTCCCAAAAACAACAACCAAAAAACGTAAGTGTAATTTTTATTAAATAATGACGACAAAAAGTTTAACGCTAGGTTAATCGTAAAAACGAACACCGCAATCGAATGGTCAACGTCTGCGCATCCGGTGATGGTTAAATATCTTCACAGCCAGTAACCAATACAAATGTTACTATTTATTTTGGTATTAGTGAAAAGGACCATTTAATGAAAATTTAAAATATAAATAGTGAAAAATTAAAAAACAATGTGTTGAAAAATGTAAAGTAAAAATTTTTTGTTTATTATTTTTGTAAAATGGGTAATTTTAAAATGGTACTTGTTTTGCACAATGCAAAAGTTTGCATCCTGTTGAAATTTTGTAAATGCGAATATTATAACCAAAAAGCTCAAAAGTTTTATAAATCATAAGTTAGAAATTTTAAAAACAATTTAAAAATAATAGAAATTTAATATTTACAATCAAGCATACATTAAAGCAATGTTTCTAGCAATTTTTGACTTTATCATAAAAATTGCTACAATAGGAAAGATATTAAATTTACATTTTAGTGTTGTCGAAAAATTAAAATATCAAAATAATTTTAGTAAATTTCTAGTAATTGTAAACCTATCACATACTAGGCTGTCAGGGCGGCGCAGAGGCCGCCTGATCTCTTAGTTTATTAACTCTATATTATAATATTAACGAAAGTAAAAAAAAACCAAAAAGTAATTAACTATTTAACAACGAAGTTGTTATTTGAAGATATTGATTGCGATTATAATGTGAAAAAGGATTGTTTGATATTTATATACGCTTAAATACATAATACAAACTACACATTATTTTGGATGTGTGGTAATTATAAATTAGACTAACGTAGATAGTTGCTATTGTACATTAACAGAAACAAGAAGTAAAAAAATGTTGCGTGCAAATTGCATTTCTTGCACTCTCGGCTTATTGTTGAAAATTTTGGCACTAATGGGTATACCACTTTGGCCAATTTGCAATCACAGTGCAAAGATATTGAAATTTCGTATAGCCAATACCAAATACTTTGCTTGTCCCAACCTATTTATAATACTAGTTTTTCTTCTGTGTGTTATTTTCTGTGGCATGCAATTAAATGTGGATTTCAAAAATTCAGAGAGCATTGAAATTATTTTGTGTAGATTTTCACATCTTGTTTTGTTGGCCAATACGACGGCAACTGTGATACTGGCACGTCTTAAATTCAACACACTACGATACGCAATTGAATGCGTTCAAGATATGTTACACGATTTCAAAAAAACTAAATTAATTGAATTAATATCAATAAAAACAATCATCAGAATAAGAAAAAATATAATTTACAGTTTGGTCCTAATGGTTGGTAACATTTCCGTATGTGCGGTTATATTATTTAGCGTAAATACAAATTCAGTTTTACATTATTTTGAAAAAATTGGAATATTGAGTTCTGCTTTCATTGCAATGTTATTTGGAATAGCAATTTATCATGTTACCTGTATATTATATATTTTAACAAATACGTATCAGCGCCATTTGAAGTCTGAATTACTTGGAATTTTAAAATTTTCGGCCCGCAGTTTAAATAAGCGGTTCAAAATCATTAATAACAAATTTGTTAAAATTAACATTGCAACGTCAATTGCGTCCTATATTCGTCTGCAATTCAAAATAAAGTTCATATACGATATGCTGAATGCATTTCTAAATCCATGTATCTTAATCTGGATAATTTCTATAATTTGCATCCAAATGTGCCATTTGGTTTTTCTTATTTTAACAATAATTAAAAATCAAGAGAATTTTTTCTTGGCGTGTTGCCATTATAATTGTAGAGCTGGTTCTTTTATTCGCTATCCTACGAGCAGCGGCTTGGTTGACAACAACTGTAGAAAACATGGTTAGTAATGTACTGCTTCTAATTAAAATAAATTGTTAATATCATTATTAGGCTTTAACTTAAAAACGTTGATTCCGAATGTAATAAATAATTTTTGATTTTTTAGAGCCAAGATTTGCTTTCGTTTCTATATAAATACCCTATCAAGAAACTACATCAAGAAGAAGCTAATCAGGTTTAAAACCGTTTTCATACTTATTATAAAAAAAAACCTAACTAAATTTGTTCATTGTAGATCGAAAACTTGATGAGAATGTTGAATTCACAAAAGATGTTATTTAATGCATCTGATGTATTAACAGTAAATTTACCCCTATATGCAGAGGTAGGTTTGAGACAAAACTTTGCTTATAGCTTTTAATAATGATTTTGTTGCAGATTATAGGTGCTATGATCACACTGATATCTGCGGCATTACAATTTATTCTGTTGTAATCATCACAAGAAGATTATCATTCACATTTTAATCCTAAAGGTTTTATTGATTATCCTTTGGGTTATTTGCTTATGCAATAAATAATATGACACTGATTTATGCAATATCTAATTATGAAATATGTAGTTACAAAATAGAACGCAATATTAATCCAATTTTTGCACATATGACCATTGGCACACGTATTTATGGTGTGAAAATTTGTAGTGTAGAAATAAATAACTTTTTCAATAATAATTTACTGATTGTACTAAACATAAAAGATTTAAAAATTAAATTGCCTTTTTAAATTGCCCTTCACATTTCCTAAATAACTAAAGTAAATTTTATAGTTCAGTCATTATAATGCATTTGAAAACTCAAATAAACCGAGAAGGCTGATTTTTGAGTATTGTGTAGGGAGAGCTTAGCTTAACTTGAAATTGTCGACCAACATTTCCTACGAGCTTTTTCCATCTTGCAATAAGATGTAAATTTGATAAGAATTTGATCATGATAAGAAAATTGCAATTTTTTTGTTGCAATTTTTACGCTCTACATTTTAGGTTATATAGTTATCAACTACCGTTGATCGTTGTCGAAATATCGAACGAGAAAGTAAAACATTAAGAAATTGAAACTTGTTTTTTCCGTTTTCTTCTTTCTCGCGATACCTATCCAAAAATGTCTATTTATCAAACTTATAAATAATGTAATTTTTTTAGACAAAAATTAACACTTTTAGCGCGCTGTAAAGTTAGCAAGTCTGCTCGAAACGATTTCTTAACTCGCGCGGTTGTATATTAGATTTTGTTGTTATGCAAATACATATGTAGGTACATGTTTTTGTGATGATACGGGTTCAGCTGTGATGATAACCGGTTCAAGTCACATGATTTATCTTAAACCTAAAAATTCGGATTATAAAATACGTATTTTAAAATTCAGATTTTAAGGTTCGGATTTTAAGATTTGAACTTTAAGGTTCGGATTTTAAAGTTCAGATTTTAAGGTTCGGATTTTGAGCTTCGGATTTAAAGCTTTGGAATTTAAGATTCAGATGTTAAGGTTCGGATTTCAAGGTTTGGACTTTAAGGTTCAGATTTAAACTCTAAATTTTGAGATTTTGATTTTAAGGTTCGGATTGTAAGGTTCCAATTTTAAGCTTCGGATTTTATAATTCCAATTTTAAGATTCGGATTTTAAGGTTCGGATTGTAAGGTTCGAATTTTAAGATTCGGATTTTATGATTCGAATTTTAAGATTAGAATTTTAAGATTCGGATTTTAGGGTTCGATTTTTAAGATTTGGATATGAAGGTTCAAATTTAAACTTTGAATTGTAGGATTCGGTTTTTAAGATTCGGATGTTATGAATCGGATATTAAGGTTTGGATTTTGAAGTTCGGATTGTAAGGTTCAAATTTTAACCTTCGAATTTTATGATTGGGATTTTAAGATTAGGATTTTATGATTCGGATTTTAAGATTCGGATTTTAAGGTTTGGATTTTGAGCTTCGGAATTAAAGCTTTGGAATTTAAGATTCAGATGTTAAGGTTCGGATTTCAAGGTTTGGACTTTAAGGTTCAGATTTAAACTCTAAATTTTGAGATTTTGATTTTAAGGTTCGGATTGTAAGGTTCGAATTTTAAGATTCGGATTTTATGATTCGAATTTTAAGATTAGAATTTTAAGATTCGGATTTTAGGGTTCGATTTTTAAGATTTGGATATGAAGGTTCAAATTTAAACTTTGAATTGTAGGATTCGGTTTTTAAGATTCGGATGTTATGAATCGGATATTAAGGTTTGGATTTTGAAGTTCGGATTGTAAGGTTCAAATTTTAACCTTCGAATTTTATGATTGGGATTTTAAGATTAGGATTTTATGATTCGGATTTTAAGATTCGGATTTTAAGGTTTGGATTTTAAAGTTTAGATTTTAAGCTTCGGATTTTAAGATTCAGATGTTAAGGTTCGATTTTCAAGGTTTGGATTGTAAGTTTTAAATTTTAAGTTTCGGATTTTAAGATTCGGATTTTAAGATTTGAATTTTAAGGTTCGGATTTTAAGGTTCAGATTTTAAGGTTTGGATTTTAAGTTTTAGATTTTAAGACTCAGATTTAACTCTGGATTTTAAGATTTGTATTTTAAAGTACGGATTTTAATGTTCGAGTTTTAGGATTGGGTTTTTAAGATTCAGATTATTTTTAAGATTCGGATTTTATGGTTTGGATTTTCAACTTCGGATTGTAAGGTTCAAATTTTAAGCTTCGGGTTTCATGATTGGGATTTTAAGATTCGGATTTGCAGGTTTGGATTTTAAAGTTCAGATTTTGAGGTTCGGATTTTAAGCCTCGGATTTTAAGATTGGGATCTTAAGATTAGAATTTTAAGATTCGAATTTAAGGATTTGGATTTTAAGGTTTAGATTTAAACTTCCGATTTAACCTTCGGATTTTGAGATTCGGATTTTAAGGCTCGAATTTAAAGTTTGTATTTTAAGATTCAGATTTTAAGATTCGGATTTTAAGGTTTGGATTTTAAAGTTCAGATTTTAAGGTTTGGATATTAAGCTTCAGATTTTAAGAATCAGATGTTAGCTTCGATTTCAAGTTTCGGATTGTAAAGTTTTGCATTTTAAGATTCAGATTTTATGGTTCGGATTTGAACTTTGAATTTTGAGATTCGCATTTTAAGGTACGGATTTTAATGTTCGAATTTTAGGATTGGGTTTTAAGCTTCGGATTTTAAGATTCAGATGTTAAGGTTCAGATTTCAAGGTTCGGATTGTAAAGTTTAAATTTTAAGTTTTGGATTTTATGATTCAAATTTTAAGATTAGGATTTTAAGATTCAGATTTTAAGATTGGGATTGTAAGGTTTAAAATTTAAGATTAGGATTTTAAAATTCGAATTTTAAGATTTGAACTTTAAGGTTCGGATTTTAAGGCCCAGATTTTAAGGTTTGGATTTTAAGTTTTAGATTTTAAGACGCAGATTTAACTCTGGATTTTAAGATTTGGATTTTAAGATTCGGATTTTAAGGTTCGAATTTTAGGTTTCAGTTTTTAAGATTCAGATTTTAAGATTCGGATGTTATTGTTCAGATTTTAAACTTTGGATTGTTAGGTTCAAATTTTAAGCTTCGGGTTTCATGATTGGGATTTTAAGATTCGGATTTGCAGGTTTGGATTTTAAAGTTCAGATTTTGAGGTTCGGATTTTAAGCTTCGGATTTTAAGCTTCGGATTTTAAGCTTCGGATTTTAAGATTAGGATCTTAAGATTAGAATTTTAAGATTCGAATTTATTTTAAGGTTTAGATTTAAACTTCCGATTTAACCTTCGGATTTTGAGATTCGGATTTTAAGGCTCGAATTTAAAGTTTGTATTTTAAGATTCAGATTTTAAGATTTGGATTTTAAGGTTTGGATTTTAAAGTTCAGATTTTAAGATTCAGATGTTAAGCTTCAGTTTCAAGTTTCGGATTGTAAAGTTTTGCATTTTAAGATTCAGATTTTATGGTTCGGATTTGAACTTTGAATTTTGAGATTCGCATTTTAAGGTACGGATTTTAATGTTCGAATTTTAGGATTGAGTTTTTAAGATTCGGATTTTAAGATTCAGATTTTAAGGGTTGGATATCAAGGTTTGGATTGTAAAGTTTAAATTTTAAGTTCTGGATTTTATGATTCGAATTTTAAGATTCGGATTTTAAGATTCAGATTTTAAGATTCAAATTTTAAGGTTCAGATCTTAAGGTTTGGATTTTAAGTATTGCATTTTAAGATTTGGATTTTATGGTTCGGATTTAAACTTTAAATTTTGAGATTTGCATTTTAAGGTACGGATTTTAATGTTCGAATTTTAGGATTGGGTTTTTAAGATTCAGATTTTAAGATTCGGATTTTAAGGTTCGAATTTTCAGGTTCGGATTGTAAGATTCAAATTTTATGCGTCGGATTTTATGATTGGGATTTTCAGATTAGGATTTTAAGATTCGGATTTTAAGGTTTGGATTTTAAAGTTTAGATTTTAAGGAACGGATTTTAAGCTTCGGATTTTAAGCTTCGGATTTTAAGATTCAGATGTTAAGGTTCGGATTTCAAGTTTTGGATTGTAAAGTTTAAATTTTAAGTTTTGGATTTTAAGGTTCGAATTTTCAGGTTCGGATTGTAAGATTCAAATTTTATGCCTCGGATTTTATGATTGGGATTTTCAGATTAGGATTTTAAGCTTCGGATTTTAAGCTTCGGATTTTAAGATTCAGATGTTAAGGTTCGGATTTCAAGGTTCGGATTGTAAAGTTTAAATTTTAAGTTTTGGATTTTATGATTCGAATTTTAAGATTGGGATTTTAAGATTCAGATTTTAAGATTCGAATTTTAAGGTTCAGATTTTAAGATTTGGATTTGATTCGATTTTAGGAATCGAATTTTAGGATTGTAGATTTTAAGATTTGGATTTTATGGTTCGGATTGTAAGGTTCAAATTTTAATTTAAACTTAAACTTTAAACTTTAAAGAAAGGATTTAAGTAATTAAAACTAAAACCTTTAATGTTATCAATAAACCACCAATTTAAGCCTTAGAATAAGAAATATTCGATTTTAAATTTTCAATTAAAAATCACGCACAAATTAAAAATCACAAAATCAAAGTAAGAGGTGATTCAAATAGTTTAGTAATTGATTTAACGAAGAGATGGAACAGTAAAACATTTATAAATTTTTCTTACTATTTCCCGCTATATAGGACAACGATATAAGGCGGGAAATGTGATTATATCAGCCAAAGATATGAATCAACTGATAATTCTTAAGAAGGAAGGTGGAATCTTCGAATATTTTGCACACGTTCTCTCTCTGAGATGACTTTTTTCTAACTGTTTAACAAAATCCTGATTTTGATTAACTGCTTTAACTAGTAAGAAATGATTCCATTTTATATGGAATTCATAAGTAGAATTATTATGAGACTGTACGAGACAAGTAATCCTCTGCAAACAAAATTGCAACTTTCAACTTACCATACAATTTATTCAATCTGGAACGATTCAATTGGGCGTTCTACTCAAGTTTCTCATGTTCAGTTAGACATTCTCTACCAGTTAAAATCCAAAGAAAGTTAAAACTTACAATCATGATTACAGATAAAAACAAAGTCAACCACATGAAATGTTCGCTACATCTTCAAATAACCAAATGGATTGATTGCAAATAGAACTCTTCAAATACCATCATTGCAAAAGTAAAAAAAACAATCCATTTCATCGATGTGGCATTCTTTTGTGAAGATGGAATTGATTGCTAACATAAATCTCAAAGCATAATGTCATTTAGAAATAAGGAACTGCAGGATGTTACGACAAATCAACAAATGAACATTACATGCTGAAATACAATCATTTGCCAACTGCAAAATTCCAAAGCCACCAAGTTCAAATGCACAAAGCGCTGCAAAATAAATCATAGAGGTTTGTTAACAAATAGTAATGTAAGTTTAAATGCAAACCGCCCGTTCCAAAAGTGGTAGGTGTCAGAAATTTTCATGGATAAATGTAAATTAATTTTGTTTATTATTATTAGTTATATTCATATCGTACATACATATTATCATCAACCACAACAATAATTAAAGTTTCGAGTCGAATACTTAACGCATTTAAATGTCTCAAAAGTTTCTTTTACTGTGAGTGTGTAATTATTATATTTAAACTTTAAACAAGGTTTTTACATTTAATTATTTTTACAATTTTTCATTTCTTTTTTGTACTTATATAAAGTTAAATCGAATAAAAATTTTATATTCTCTTTGAAAATATAAAATTAAATATAATTATTAATAAAATGAACTCATGAATTTTTAAATTCATAGTGAAACTCAAAACTTCTTTAATTAAATATCAAAGTTTTATTTTTGTATTGACATTCTGTTGGTAGATTCAACTGAGCAAACTAAATAAAATGGAAAACTATGCGAGAAACGATTCAATTTCCATTAGCAAATTTAAATAGAATTGGCATTTTACTCTTAAATAAAACTCCGGTGATAAAAAAATTGTTTTGCACATTTTATGGATTCTTATTATTATTTTGCATTATTATGTGTTTTCTTCAGTATTTTTATATGAAAAATAATATTTTGGATTATGTGGATAGCACTGAAGCCATGGCGGGATTTTGTCAGGTAATTTCTGTTTATTAAAAGGAGCTTTTGAAAAAATACGATTACTACGTTTTCAGTTGTTTGGAAAAGTTTTTGCCTGTGTTTATCATATCAAAAAGTTCAGAAATTTAATGCGATTGACAAAAAGCTTTTGGAACAAGGACATCTGTTCAAAATTAGTAAAACAGGATATCGATGGTTTACAAAAAATCGTGATTGCGATTCAAAAATTTTACTTTTATTCCGTATTTGTGTTTCTTCTACCTTTGTTTATAGTGGTAGCTTATTTTGGAGAAAAGTTACCAACGGGAAGTTGGAACATGGAAAGACGAGATGTACTTTTTTATTTTGCATTTACAGCTAATGCATTAATACTTGGTGCAACGGCATACTTTATTACAAATTTTGATGGCGTATTTTTGGGTTTTTGTTACGAAATTATAATACAGTTCAGAATTTTGTGTAACAGCTTAGAAAATTTAAGTGTGCAGCATATACAAAACGAAGAGGATTTTGAGGCTTATTATCGGCAATTGCGTAACCATCTTCGATACCATAATTTTTTGTTGGAGTAGGATAGCACAGATTTCTTAATAACAAATTTTAAAATTACAGTTTATTTTTTATTTAGGTTTATCAAGGAAATGCAAAATTTATATTCAGTTGTATTTATGATACAATACGTTACTATAGCGCCAATTATTTGCACTGAAATGTATTTTGCTTTTTCGGAAAGGTGAGTGTTAGTTTATTTGTTAAATATTTTGACTTGGTCTTAAGGGAATGGCATGGCATTCGTCATCGCAACAGCATTATATATTTTGATACACACACACTAACACATTTACGTGGTCAGGAGTTTGCAACGAAAGGCAGGAGGAAGCTGGAATGGACGTCTCTAATTCATTGACCAAGATTTATAAAGGGGCTGTCGTTACCATTATGGAGGGAAAGATTGTAGGCGAAGAAAAACAGTGGTCAAAAAGTCTTTGAATACAATAATCGACTCCGAATAGCAAACCAGGCGGATATTATTGTTCCTTCAATATTTTGCTGATGTGGTTAAGAAGAAATTCAAAGATATACGCAATATGCTTACTGGCTTCCCAATTTTGTAGAAAGATCCGTGACCAATAGTGATGTTGAAAACAGCTCACTCACCTTCTTAGTGATCAGTGCCGGTATCATTATCAGTAGAAGTTAAAATTTAATCTTTTTGCAGGAGCGGTGGTATAGCACTAACAGTAAGATACGTTTTGGGATGTGTTTGCTTTATTGGACAACTTTCAATGTACTGCATTCCAACAAGTTTCTTGATTGATGAAGTAAGTATTAAAGTATTTTCTCTAGTTGACAGTATTGTATTAATATCTTTCAGACATCGGCAGTTGCTAATGGCATTTATAATTCGGATTGGTTTTCGAAATATTTTCGGAAATTGCAAACTCCGATATGTCTTTTGATTCACGCATCTCAAAATAATATAACATTTATGGCTTGCGGTTTAGTTGCTATTAATATAAACACTTTATTATCAGTAAGTATCCTAAAAGAGCAGTTGCTGAGCGTTGGCCAACAACAGCGATATTGATAAAATTTGTTTTAGGTCGTAAAAGTAGCATTTTCGGCAAGCGCCGTGCTTAAAAATTTAAACGAGTAGAATTTAAAAAAAATATTATTTTGCACTTTCTATACTCATTTGCTTTACAAAATTGGCTACCTTATGAGCATTCGTGGTGAAAGTGAATCACTTTCAACGCCAGTACATGAAGCATGTGTCATTGGACCATTAGTTTATTATCTAACCTAAAAAAACAATATATTATCTTATGTCCAATTACACTCTGATCACTGGACAGTGGCGAAACAGCCATTCAAAAGTTTACAAAACAGACACGTTTGTTGGAAACTTATTCGGTACAAAAATATATCACGCACTCAACATTGATGTACTCTCAGAACTCTTAGCATAAAGTACTATCTATTATATGCACGTAGAACATTAATGATTATTGAAATAAATATATGCACTGCAAACTCAATGAGTTTGTTTAATCTTTAATTTGAACTCTCTGTAAATCTAATACCTTACTGTGACATGAAGTTAAATGAAATGGGTTCCTTATACATATAGCAGCTGTATTCCACTGCAGTACCGTACAAATAAACGACACTGACTTACAATGAAAACTAGCAAGCAATTTCCCTTTCACACAATATTAATCTTTTCCATATTTCATAAATTGGTTTTGGCCTTCAGACAACAGCAGCTAATTTTCTCAGTAATCAAGTAGAAAACTGTAAAGCTCCAAAACTGGTTCACATCATCTTTGTAGTAAAAAAATACAGCTACTCACCTTTTAACCTCTAAGTCAAATTCCTCACCACAAAAATATGGAACACGATATCTAAAATTTGGATTGATATTTAAGCGTTGTCACGGAACAGCCATTGGCGAGCAGTTGCAGCAAATCGCACCGATTTTTATCTTGGATTGAGGAAAACGCCATTTTCTGGGACAATTTATTTTTAATAATTACAATGCATTTATCTAAAAGAAAAACATAGCTTCAGGTACCTACAGTTTTATCTATTTACTTTCACATTAAAATTGTATTGAACATAGAACTATCCACATTGGCACATAAATTAAAGGTTCTAATTCGTATTACTAATATTCCAACCCAGTTGAAGAATTGAATCATTTTGAGAGTTCACCGGAAGTTCTTTATAAAAATAAAGCATGTACCACAAGTACCCATACTTCTTTATGTCTACAAATGCCCGCTGTGTAATTCTTCCAGCTATCATGAACGTAACGCCAAACAAAAACCAAAAGCAAACGTCTCGTAAGTTCATAATGTGTTTATGTTGTTACAATCCGGTTCCAAAGAAGTAGAAATAAATCTAAAATGTAATATTTTAAATAATTTATTTCAAAATTTAAGCTTACCTTGTAATTGTTTCGGCGTAATAAATTTTTAAAACGAAGTGAGTGTAACTGATATTGCTTTTCAAAAACGAACAACATTATTTCCTATTGATAACGGAACTGGATATAAAAATCAGGACCGGCTTATGTTATTTCGGATTATCTTAATTCGATAAATATTTTAAATTCATAATTTTATTCTTACAGCTAATAAAAAAATTATTTTGTAAATGTGGTTCCCATGTAATTAAAATTTAATATTTAAAAAAAATCAGCCTGCTAAGTTTTCGCAGATTTTATTCAAAAACAGATCTATAGAGGAAAAGTTGGTAAGAAATGATTAAATATTTATTAATTTTAATAATGATTAAACCAGAAAGGTAGCTGTATAAAAGCATAATAATAATAACTTCGGTTCTCCAAATTTCACCTTGTTTTTAATTAAATTACTTTGGCATCTCGATTTGGATTACCCATTACCACCAGTAATTTTTTTGGTGCGCCACTGTATATAAGTTTGTTTATTTACGCTTTCAAGCAAATCAAAATTGATTAGACTGCCATTATCTTAAAGTAATGGATAAAACTTTTTCTGGTCACACATTTCAATTTTTGCTGTAATAAAACAAGCTATTCCAGAATGGTGCGGGTTACTACGACGGTACTGACGGCATTGACCATATGTTTGGCTTTATTGGCGTATAAAGTATTTTATATTTATCCCCAAGTTCCACAGATGAGAAGCATTTGGTGGGGTCCAGGAAAAGAAGGGACCGACGACCCAGAAGTTAGACCTTTCAAAGTGTCTGTACCTCCTGACGTGAGTTTGTTTTAATATTTTATAAATTTTAATTTTCCTTAAAATACTTTGATAAGAAGCGATAACACTTTAAATGTTTGTTATTTCAGTTTACACAAAAACTTATGATAAAATTCTTTTTTTAGACAATAATAGATCTCAAAATGAGATTAAACTCTTCAAGAATACTTACACCACCATTAGAAGGTATTCAACAACAATATGGAATAAATTCAAATTTAGTGAAAAAAATAGTACAATATTGGCTAACCGAATACGATTGGTCTGACCGGGAAGCATTTTTAAATCAATATCCACATTTTAAAACCCAAGTACAAGGACTCAAAATCCATTTTATTCATGTGAAGCCAAAAGTTGCGTCAAACATTAAAATTGTTCCTTGCTCATGCTTAACGGGTGGGCAAGTTCCATACGAGAATTTTATGAAGTAATTCCAATTCTCACAACTCCGCAGAAAGATAGAGATTTTGTATTTGAACTGATAATTCCATCTCTACCAGGATTTGGATTTTCTGACGCTGCGACAAAACCAGGCTGTGGAACAGCCCAAATGGCAGTTATATTTAATAATTTAATGAAACGTTTGGGATATTATTCGTATTATATACATGGGAGCGATTGGGGCGCTGCTATTACTTCTTATATGGCCCTTCTTTATCCTACCAACGTCCTGGGACTGCATTCGAATTTATGTATCGCCCAAACCAATATGGCCTGGTTTAAACTTCTCGTGGGAAGCATTTTTCCACCACTTATAGTTTCACAACAACACCGGGCTAAAATTTATCCATTATTTGACCAAATTCCTTCGTTTTTGCTAGAATCAGGATACTTGCACATCCAATCAACAAAACCAGATACGATAGGTAAAATATAATTTGTTATTAAAGGTGCAGTCGATTACGCAATTTCATTATTATCTTATTAGGTGTTGCCTTAAATGAATCACCAAGTGGACTGGCGGCTTACATTTTAGAAAAATTTATTACTTTGACAAATAGGGAATGGAAAAATAAAGAAGACGGTGGATTATCTCTTAAATATAGTTATACAGATTTATTGGACAATGTAATGATATATTGGATTACTGGATCAATAACAACTTCAATGCGGATATACGCCGAATCATTGAGCCTTGCTCAACTCAGTTTAGGACTCGATAAGTAAAACTCCAAAGCTTATTATTAAAAATTCAAAAATGAAAACTAATTAACTAATTCCAGAATACCCATAAAAGTTCCAAGTGCTTGCGCAAAATTTCCTCATGAAATTGTCTATCTACCGGATTCTATATTGAAAGAAAGATTTCACAACTTGGTCCAATCTACAGAATTTTTAACGGGAGGACACTTTGCTGCACTGGAAGAACCAAAATTGCTAGCCCATGATATTTGGTTAGCGGTTGAAAAAATGCGACGGCATGATCAAAAATGATTCTGTGGTTATGGCATTAAAGTTACAATCCAAATATAAATAAAAGCAGATGATTTTGTTGATTAAATCTTGAAATTTGTTTTAAAACAATAGAGCTTATAATAATTTATACCAACAATGTTTGTTTGGTTAGATTTTTTGAAACTACACTCTGATCTTAACTATTTGCCGTAAATGTATTCTTTGGAAGTCGCAGAATGATTCATTTTCATTGTTGATGCTGCCAGTCATCAACTCAGGGGGACCGTCGGCTTTATGTACTCTCCCAAGCACGGGAGATGGTCATAGATAGAAAGAGAGTCAGAAATTTTTTTTTCCTGTTTAGACTCTCCCGGGATCGAACCGGGTGCTTTTGTATCAATAGTTGATCGCTCTAACTACTAGGCCAAGACCGTCTCAATTGAATACTTGGCATAAATTGCGTTACGCCCCATCGGTCTGTTAATCTGTCGGTTCTGTACAGTTTATAATTTGGCAGCATCTTCCGATTTGACTTACGTACTGGGATTACTGGAGAAGTTTAGCAAATGTTTTTAAAACAATATTTTTCAGCTTATAACTAAAATGAAACGCCACTGAAACGCTAAGTAGATATAGTAGGAATAAGTTAAACTAGGCACCTACGTCATCGCGTCGAAGTACACGCATTGGTTATTATTAACCAAAATCAGCTGCCGTCATTGATTAGGTTAGTATGACGTAGGTATCAACTTAGGAAGTTTATTATATCGACAGTATTGTACCCTCTGTTAAAATTTTTTATTTAAGCGACATAATTACAAATTTTCAATTACATTTATTTGTTTCAGTTTTTCAAAATAATAAATTTCGAAATGTAATTAATTTGAGTTTTAACTACGTTCTTTCAGGGCGTTGTCGACAGTTTTAAAGGTGCAAGGAGGCTATCCAGTTTAGAAAATGTGCATCAGCTCTTAGCAGCAATACGAGGTTTAGCACGCCACGGAAAACAAAAGAAAGCCTGTGGGATAATTATCTATACTAATTTTGTTTACTCTTTTGTTTTAGGGGCGTTTTAATGGAGTTTATGTTGGAAACAATTGCGAATTTATCAGTTTTTATAATAATACCGTATGATTCTTACCTACTGTTTGTTTCGTTGGAAAACATTCACAAAACAAAAGAATGTGAAAGAAACAACAAAAGAAAATTCAGATTGCACCAGAGGCGTACTAATAATATTTGTATATTGGAAAAATTAAAATTGATAATGGGTACGAACAGAACTTGGTAACAAATTTTCTCATAATTTATGGGATAAAATTATTTTTATGTGTAGCAGAAAACAATATTATAAATCTACTATCAGAACGAAATTTACTAAATGTCATTAATTCTTCTAATTGTGGGTATTCCTTAATTTTTGTGACTTTATTTATTATTTGTACACATAACGTAAAGTATTATTTATTTGTTTTGTAAAAATTTATAAAATGTTAATTTTTATAATAGCACTCATTGATGGGGAGGTTTATATTTATTTATATTAACCAAAAAGAACAAACAACAACCAAATTAGCAACGATATCATTTTTTATTCATATTAATAAGGAAAAGATCCTCTTCGCCAATGTCCCTCTTTATTGTTGAGTATGTGATAGAGTATAATTTTTTTATCTGCTAAAACAGATTTTAGAACGTGTAATCTCTTGCCAAAATTAGGATTAGAAAACTAATTACTTTTAAATTTTTATATAGAGAAAATAACAAATATTAAAAATCTACTTGTAGCTTTCATTGATCGAATTTCCAAATAAGTTTTAATATTTAATTTGATTATTGATGTACTTGGTTCAAGGCAAACTTATGATTACATTATTTATAATTTAGAATAATAAAAATATTAATGTTTAATCTCTCATCATTATAAATCCTGTATACTGAAATCAAAAAATTGCTAGCTTTGAAGGTCAAGTCCCCTCAGAGACGCTCTTGGCCTAGTAGTTAGAGCGATCAACTACTGATGCAAAGGCACCCGGTCCGATCCCGCGAGGAGCCTAGGAAAATTTTCTTTCTGACTTTTTTTCTATCTATGACCGTCTTCCCTACTTCGGAGAGCACGTAAAGCCGGCGGTCCCACTGAGTTGATGACTGCCAGCATCAACAATAAAAAGGGTTACATTTCCCAACCCGGAATAAGCACTATTAATGTTCATTATTTTGGAATTTTTTGTAAAATGGGTTTGTTTTTCAAAAAATGTCACTAGACTAAAAGTATATCCCGTTAAATTTGCTATCTTTTGTAGATAAACAAATGATATTTAAAAAATTACTAATCCATTAATATTATAAAATCAACAGTTACGGTGATATGGCCGTTTGAAGGCAAAAATTTAAAAAATTGCTTTAAAGAGGGGTACCTCCCAAGGGTTTGAACTAGAACAAAAAATTTATTTAAAAATATATCTTAGAAAAGTGTCTTTTATTGCAACGTCAAAGGTTTACCATGGACAAGGAGACAACCTTTATGACTATTAAATTTTTTGTACCGACCTTGTTCATTATTTTGGGATTTTCTGTCAAGTGGGTTAGTTTTACAAAAGATTTGCCAAGTATTTATAATTTTTTTTTTATAAATTTATTAATTTCTTATAAATGTAAACATCATAGACCAGTGATTCTAGGCTTCATAAAGCTTCTAAGATCTGCTTCCAAAATTTGTGCACTGGAGGGTGTTCCACACCCCCCAGACCCCCCGGTTTGAGCAATTTATCTTTATCACAAGTGATTTGGAGATATCGGAATATTCTCTTTGCCGTTACCATGGTAACATTTTTATAGTCATTATTGCGATACGAAGAAGTTTTTTAAAATGGAAAACAACCATGCAAATGATATGCTGTATTCCGTACCATCCGACTATTCAGTTTATAATTAATTGTTAAATTATGAATTAAACACATTTGCTTGACCATAACAAGTTTCTTCTAAGAAACTTGAGATATGCTTAAATATTTTATTCACCTTTAATAAAAAATAAATTGGTTAAACCGGGGGGTCTAGGGGGTGTGGAACACCCTCCAGTGCCCAAGTATATGGATACAGAATATGAAATGGTGAAAAAATATGCCAAAGCTTCTATGATACCATTTTAGTGTTCTTATAAATAATGCAGACAGAAACTGGAGAGTTTTCCACACTCCCTAGACCCCCCAGTTTTTTTAAATTTTGTGTTGTTATCACTTGCCCAATTCATTTGAATTATTTTTGAAAAATCGTCAGCCAATAAATCTATTTTTAAAATCTCTCTGGATGGATTGCCTTTCTTGCTTCTGTCGTAATTTATGTTTTATAAATTAAATTGACTTGGGGGGTAACTAATAAATTTGCTTAAAATATGGGTAGAAGAAGTTGCGGTTTTGTGAAAATCGCTGAATGGATTTAGCAAACCATAAAAAATTTTAGTAATGAAATAGTTAATGAAATATTTAATTCACTTATAATAAAAAAATTAGAAAAACCGGGGGGTCTGGGGGGTGTGGAACACCCTCCAGTGCCTAAGTATTGGGATACAAATCATTCAACGTTAAAGAATTATTATACCAAATTAGTTCTTCTAGGATTACTGCATGTAAACTGGAGGTGTTTGACACCCTCAGACCCCCAGTTTTGGGTTTTGGATTTGAAGAATAAAGGCGCGAATTTCAAATTCAAATCCTTATTTTACAAATGTTCTAGTTTTCGAACATGTACGTTCTTTTATACTAAATTTTAAAAAGAATTTCTTCTATTTGTCCGTTTTCGAAAAATTACATGTTTTGGTAAAATAAATTTTCAGGTAATTATTTATGTGCAAAATGTTAGAAGACGTAAGGTTTCATTAAATTTTGGGAAATCCAGTAGCTTTATGCTTTTCATGAAGGGCGTTATGGTAACATTATGGATGTTATGGTGTGAAACTGTGCAATGTTCTTTAAAACCAGCCTATTTTGGACCCTTTTCAGTGGCCAAGAAATAATATGTATTTTGTTTATTAATAAAAAACAATAAAATATCAATTTCAATCGAACGCTTAAAAAAAGGTGTTTAGATCACTCAACACCTTACCCACAACTCTTTAGCTTTTTCGATTTCAAATTTATTCTTTTTATTTTCTGTTTTTTCTTACCTTGCTTTTACCGTAACGAGGAGTAGTGTGTCGACCAATGCCACAACCATAGATAAGAAAGAGCGGCCACAACCTGCTTGGGGATAAATGTAGAGATCAGAGGGCTCCGAGGAAGGTACAGAAAAGTTACCATAATAATTTATGTACCTTCTTTGGTGTTCCCCGATCTCTACATTTATCTCCAAACAGGTTGTGGCGTTGGTCGCCCATACACACTTTAAAGTTATCACGCAGAATCCAGGATGACAGTAGGCCCAAAAATTACCGACTGAAACTGTGATTCTTATTTTTTTAAAGAAATTTCTGAATTTTCTAATTTTAAATTGAAATTAAATTTTAAATCAATTTCTAAAGTAATATGAACGTGAACTAAGTTTAAGGAAAAGCATGCAAATACTTCCAAACGTTTATTTAATTTTATCTAATTTTATTAGTTTTTTTATATTATAAAATATATAATATAAATAATAAAAGTTTAGTATAAAAAAATATCTTTATTTGCTAAAAAAGGCAATAAATTTATAAACCTGCCAATTTTAGTTGTAAGTGGATTGTTTTAATTTTATTGCTATAAGCTCTTTGTTGGGTCTATAATAGTGTTAATCTAACAATAGAACAAATTTAACAATATCCGATTAGATAATTAGATTGTGCTTAATTTAAGTATTTCTTTTCTTTTCTTTTAATAATTTAATTCAAATAGCAACTTGAGAAAAATAATTTTTGTTTAAGATATCTTTCGGCTTGATACATTTTTAAAATTTAATAAAAACCAAAAACTATATTTTTGAGGATTTAATTGTTATAATTGTTACGACGTTTGTTGCTTTCTGACATTCATTTATAATTTGCGCTTTATAAATTGAATTTATAATTTATAAATTGCACATGTGCACGAATCACATGAAATGAGTAATCTCCACTTTATTAAAAACAAAATAAATACAGTCCACTCTATCGTCAACAGTAATATTATAATAAATTTATTGTTTCAGTATTATTTCCTAAAGAAAAAGATGAAGGGGGCTCAGAAATAAAAGTTGTACATATTTATGTAATATTAATTATTGTGATTTACTTGCTTAAATTTTTCTGCTACTTGAAATGACTTACTTTATCAGTGTTACCACACTACATTGAAGGAATTCAATTTTTAAGCTTTGTAGTTTGTAAAAAAATAACATTGCAACAGATCTATTAGATATTATTTATTACTATATCATGAACTTTTGCTCTATTGTATGCATTACATATTATAATATATTTGAAACATCAATAGTAATATAAATTACTTTGCTAGTATTATAAGACAAGTAACACGTATATCATAATTTATAACTAATTTTTAGTTCTATTTTTTTATATTAAAAACTAAGAAGGCATATTACAATTCTATGTTATTCACTTTTTGCTTTATATACGCCGAATCTTTAACAAACTGCACTATCACTAGGACATATGTTAAAACAGTTCCAAAATGCTGAAAAAATAATTTAATTATTAAAAATTATCACAAAATTAATAATTAATAGCGGTGATATTATCACCGCTATTCCAAAGGACTACGAAGATTTTGTTATCGAACATTTTAATGGGTTCCATCCTCGCCTACAATTGACTATCGAAAAAGAAGAACTTAACAAAATAACATTTCTTGACATCCAACTGATTCGCGAAGGTACTTCCTTGAAATATAAATGGACTCAAAAACCAACGTGATCAGGAAGATATTTAAACTACAATTCCTATCACCACAAAAGTCAACTAATAGGAACAGCTATAGGATTAGTCGACAGATCCTTAAAATTAACTCATGGCGATTACAGAAAAGGTACTTTAAAAACAGTGAAAGAAACCTTAAACAAGAACGGATATCCAAAGTCATTAATAAATAAAATCATAAAAGATCGTGTAAACAAATTATACAATGGAAGTATGTGCAATAAAGGTCCAACTGCTAGCTACACAGTTATGCCATACGTTCGAGGACTAAGTGAAAAGATAAAAAAAGTTTTAAAACCTCACAACATTAATATGACGTTCAAATCAACTAATAACATTGGACAACTTTATGCCAAACTAAAAGACCCTGTACCGCAAGAAAAGAAGTCAGATCTGATATACAAAGTGGAATGCCAGGATTGTAATCTTGTATATATTGGCCAAACTAACCAATGGCTTCATAAACGAATGAGTGGACATGTTTCAAGTATTCGATGTAATAAACCAGAAACCACTGCGATTGCCAAACATATTTTAATTGATGGACATAATGCTGCCTTTTCTAATGCCACGATAATCAAATCAGTCACCAATTACAAAGATCGACTTCTTCACGAAATGATTTGCATCAAGAGGGAAAAAAATGCGATGAACAGAAAAACCGACATCGAAGGTTTAAGTAATGTCTACAGCCATCTACTCATCTAAGCTACAAATAACGTATTGGGGTTAAGTTTTTCCTATTTAATGAGTTCTTATGTAGGTTGTTCCTTAACCCGCGATTATCTTTCAAATTTTATGGATCAAGAAATCGTCTCAAATGACAATACGTTATATTCGTTTCCATGTAATTGCACTATTATTATTAAATGTCTGATGACAGCAGTAACCATTGCTGAAAGCTCACAAATAATGTTTCGTTTTATTGTTTATTTAACCTTATAATCTAAAAAAATTTGAATCAAATAAAAATTATCACCTATCAAACTTCTATTGGGGACGGTCACTGGCCTAGTAGTTAGAGCGATCGACTACTAATGCTAAGGCACCGGTTCAAACCCGGGAGGAGTCTACAAAGGAAAATTTTCTTTCTGACTCTCTTTCTATCTATGACCGTCCCGTGCTTCGGCAGGCACGTAAAGCCGGTGGTCCTCCTATGTTAATGAATTGCCATCATTAACAATAATATAGGGTAACAGGCACATCTGAAGCCAGTCTAGCAAACTACTTCAGATGTAAAACTAATAATACGCTCAGAGTACTGGCAGTGACTTTGGATCTTATCCGAGGCTGTTGCTGGAAAAACACAGGTCGCAAGACCTCACGTAAGAAGAAGAAGAAGAAGAAACTTCTATTAGTTCTATTGAACCATAATACCCAATTTCTTTACTTCCACTAGAGATTTTTCACATAACTTGTCTATTAGAAATATTAAATACTAGCTGGCTACCCGGCTTCGCCGGGGTCTCATTAAAAATAAAATACTTTGCCTTTGTCTGAAGTATTTTGATTTTGCAGAGTTGCTTTACCCGAGCTTTTCTTCTCCAGTATTTCAGAACGGTTTCAGTTTTGCTTCTCATTGTCCTTTGGTTGCTATAACTTGATTTATTTTTACGGAATGAAATCACTGGTACTGAATGTGAATATACCAACGTAAAATTACCATATATCAATTACAGGTATTGGCGATGGGAATCTCGTTCCATTCGTGCAATTTTTCACTTTTTTTTAAATTAAGCTTTTCGGTCCCGGTTTTTAGCGGAAAACCTCTTTAGAGTCCTAGAGAGTAACTGTGCAAAATTTGGTTGAGATCGGTCGAACACATACATCCATTTTTATTATATAGATTAAATTTTTATAACAGATAATTGCCTGAAAAGTATGTGGAGATAAATAAATTAATTAATAAAGAATAAATGGAGTTAACTACAGTTAATTAGATAATCAGTAACACATCCGCAGTCGGTTGATGTGTTTGCTACTTCGGTAGTAAATTTAAATGACGCCCTAAGTGGACGTTTGTACAATGGATTCATTATGCGTAGATAAGCATCGTTGCCAAAACCATATTCTATAATTAGTGCAATTAGAGGATACTTACAACTGCTAATAATGGTAATCCTGGTAATAGCATATCTCCAATTGGTATTTCAAGTTTTTTTTTATTTATAAATTTTATTGTAATTTCAATCTAGAAGTTATAATAATATTTTAAGCATACAGCATAGTTCAAGTAATTACAATATTAACCTCGTTTGCTTCCTCATGGTGCAATTTACTTATGGGATATTTATACAGATAGCTTTTCAAATAATCTGGCTGAAACGTCAATTTTATTATTGCATAAACTTTAATTTAACAGTACACATAAAATAGTATCTACAATCTATATTTCTACTATTTTTATTATCCATTTTTTTATCTATATAAAAATATTCTTCCGAATACTGCAACATTATATAGAGATATTAAAAATATTAAATTAATTCAATTTTTTTTTACTTTATATAGTTTATTATGTCCAACACGGTATTTTAATAACACGGTTAATAACCGATAATCCAATTGTGAACTAGATTCTACGCATAAAAAAATTGTTGTTGAATGCACAATCAGGTGCGACCAAGATTGCAAATTACACAAAATAAGAAAATTAATTTAAGTATGTAACTATAAGTAATAAATCGAGTAATAAATAAAAATCATATAATTATTAAATAGTTAAAAATCTCCTTTAAGTAACATATTTAGATTAATAAACTAATGCTTCGCAAATTAATAGAACTAAAATTTTTTACATAAGTTTACATAATAACATACCCTTACCATATTTGTGAGTTTATGGGTCTCTCGTAAAACTATCACTACTAGCAAAATCGTTAGAAGTAGCTCAGCAGGTATTGACCATAATTCTTCTATGGTGTAGTTATCCGAATATGAACCATAAATTAAAAGTGAAGTGCTATTTATAACAACGCAAATGCTTAGTAAAAAATAAATAATCAAAGTTGGATTGTGAAACTTGGATATTTGTAGAATAAGTTTATGACTCGTGAGGTACATCAGCCGATAGCGTTTCATCAGTTTTACAATGTAAGATATCATAGCTGGATTAGCACGATTTTCTACTCGGACACATGCAATTCGCTTATTCAACTGTTTTATTACAAATTTTTGACCATTGTAAATTGTTTTACCTCCAATTATTAAGTAAGTTATCAAGTTTGCAATTAGCATTAAATCGGTTAAAGTGAATACTTTTACAAAGTGGTTCATCTTTTTTGAAAATGGCATAGATAAATTTATGCATAAAACACCATAAATTATGTACCCTGTCACGCAGGGAAGGGTTAATATAAACAACACTTTAATGAATAAGTAGTTTTCTTCTTTAAAAGAGGTTCGTGAAATTCCAATTTCCAGAAACGTAAGAAAGTACTGCTTATGATTAAGCTGTTTTTAGAATGTTTAGATTTATAGAAACTGATAGTAATGATAATGATGCATCTGAATGCATCCATTAGGGAGTGAATATTGAAAAACAAAACTGCTATATCGGAATTATTGAAATTTATTACTAACCAAGAATAGTAAAAACACAAAGCAATGGCTAAAGTTAGTATCATAAACCTGATGAAAATATGCAACTTTGATTTAATCATTTCAAATTTGAAATTTCCCGGTTCATGAGAACATATTACAATAAAGGCTGGAACTCCACAACATGAACTGAACCAAAATGTATTTGAACGCACATGCAACACAATTTTCTTCAAACATAATTTCTTTGTTTTCAATACCTTACGAAATGAACTCGAAGCACTGACTGTTTATTGATTATAAATGTGGCACTAATACTTTTTTAAATTTTTATAATTTATGGAATATTGTAGTAGAATTTTTATGAGTTTCAATTTCATATCATGAAAAAAATACATCTAGCATTAGAAACAAATAAACTAAATGTCATCAAATAGATTTCAACTGCCGATATTGCTTCTAATATACTAGGTATTTATAAATACATTAAAATATAAATTTTTGTAAAGTTAATTTTATTATACATCACTTTTCAATTATCGATTACCCATCATTAGATGGGTTGAGTACTTATTCAAGATAACCTAAGAGAATAGTCAATACCTGTTACGCGTACTTTATATCTTTTAACTTTTTCCAATTTTTTCATAAATTATTTTGTAAAATTGACTGGTATGGACTTAGCTTTACATTTTCTCCAAAATATTAATTTTCCTAAAACCCATTAATTTTTATTAGTTTTAAAATCAAAAAAATAAGTCTCAATTTTTACCTCAATTTCGTTTTAAATTTCTCACCAGTTTCTTAAAACTACAATGTAATTGAATAGTTTAATCCTAGTATAAGTCCACATATCGTCATGTGAATGCAGAACTATCCTAACTGACATTCTCAAAATTTTACAGGAAAGCACTTAATAATGTTTTAGATTCTTATAATCCCAGATAGCACGTTAGGTTTTGACAACATTGTCACATGCTTGCCAAACTTGTGACAACCGTACATGTTTCTTAAGGATCACAATGTTCTATGAAGATTTCTCACATTTTTATTAGAATTTTGAACAATATTTCATGTAAAAATCAGCTTTAAATTTCTAAAAATCGTAAAATTTCTTATTAGAACCCCTTCGTCGGCCGCACAAAAAAAATGGATATGTTTTGCAATTATTGCATTTATTTATTAAACAGGACTTTTTTAATTATTAATATAAACATCATTAGCTTACAAATACCGGTAAACAACGAAACATTTAACTGCATTGCTTTTATAATAAAATAATAGGTTCCTTTAATTATTAATGCTTAAACCTTTCCCTTAGAGAAAGAGGCCAATGCCCAAAAGTGGGCGGAGAAGGCTATAACGGATGGAATAAGCTCTTTAATTATTCTTGAATTAAGCATTTAATGTAATACCAACCAAAATAATTTTCAAATAAAATGCACTAACAAGGGAGACTGGCAACTTCCCTCACTGAATTGATTCATTTTCGTGTAGGTCTTGTATTGGACTTCAACAGGTGCAAGTGTAAGGGCACGCTTCTTTACTAATTTTGAAACAATTGAATTTGAATAATTATATATTACTGATAAATTTCATAAAATTAACATAAATTTGGTAAGTTGTTAATAGAATTGCGTAAGATTGCAAAAAAAACATATGCGAAGGGTACTGGGATCGCATTCAACTCTTGCCAATTTTTAAATTTATTTGACTATTAAATCCCCCAGCATAATTTATGTCATCGTTCTCAAGAAAACCAAAACGCTATAATAAACCCTACTCATAATCTGTAAATATTGAATGTTTTACCTTTCAGCAGTGAGGCACTGGAAGGTGTTCCACACCCCAGACCCCCCGGTTTGTTCAGTTTAGTTTTTATTAGTAATAAATTAAAAAAATCAGCATAACCGATCTAGAAAAATCTCTAGAAAACTAATTAATTCTAACTTTAACAAGCCACACTTAAGTAACTAATATTCCAATTAGCCCAAATTATAAACCAAAGTTGTAGAGACCGGGGTCTGGGGATACAGGTACACTATAATGGTTAATGGATAATGGTTAAAGGTTAATGGTTAATGGATAATGGTGAAAGTTTTAGCACAAAAATATAAAACAGTGACCAAGAATTGGGGAGAAGATTATGAATTACCCCAGTATAATATGTCATCGTTTTCAAGAAAACCAAAACGCTATAATAAACCCTACTTGTAATCTGTAAATATTGAATATTTTACCTTTCAGCAGTGAGGCACTGGAGGTGTTCCACACCCCAGACCCCCAGTTTGTGCAGTTTATTTTTAACCAATCTAGAAATAATCTCTAGAAATTCTAATTAATCCTAACCTTAACAAGTCACACTCAAGTTACTAATATCCCAATAAGCTAAAGTTGTAGAGGCCGGGGGTCTGGGGTGTGGAATCACTGCTAAAGGTAATACATTCAATCTTTACAGATTATTAGTAGAGTTTATTATAGCGCTTTGGTTTTCTTGAGAACGGTGACATTTTATACTGGGATTAATAATCAAATAAATAAAAAATGGGCAGGAGTTGGATACGATCCCAGTATCCTTCACAAATGTTTTTATTTTTTGCAATCTCACACAATGCCATTAACTTCTTCTTCTTCATGTGCAATATCCGGTCACCCGGACGTTGGCGATTCAACTTGGCCGAAGCCAAGATGAATTTACCAGGAGTATAATTCATGGGGTGGTTTTCCGTTGCCTTCCCGATAGTCCACAGATCGGTATTAGACTTTTGATCACAGCAGTGTATCTAACGCGAGCAGGATTTGAACCGCGACTTACCGCGTCGTAGTCAACCCGTGTATGCTTCGCGCTATACTACTGGTCATTAACATTAACCATTAACAGATGCCATTAACAACTTACCAAATTTATGTTAATTTTATGGAATTCATCAGTAATATATAATTATTCACATTCAATTTTCTCAAAATTTCCAAAAAGCGTGCTCCTATACTTGCACCTGTTGAAGTCCAATACAAGACCTACACACACAATGAAAATGAATCAATTCAGTGAGGGTAAGTTGCCGGTCTCCTTCTTAGTGTGTTTTGCTTGTAAGCCCACGATATGTAATTTTTATTATTATATTCTAAATATTTATTTTATAATAAAAGTGTCAACTACATTTTTTGATCGCATTCTCAAATAATTATTTTGTTTATTGCTATACGAACTTTGTTAAGGTAAGCTTATGATTTCCACTTTATTATCAATTTAGAATTATAAATATTAATGATAATTAGTTATAAGTAATAATCGAATTAGTGTTATTATTATTTTAAAAGTAGACGTGAAAAAATTGGGATACAGTTCCCGTGTAGTTAGAAATTGTAAATTTTTGAGTTGATTCTATTAATTTATGATTTATAAATCGTTTATTAACCTCTGAAATTATATATTTTTAAAATGTTTACAAGTTTTATTAAATTTTAGTAAACATAATTTTTTATTAAATTGTTAAATTTTTCTACTTACAATTTTAGTTTAATACATAGTTGTTTCGATTTATAAAATCTCCTTTGTTAAACTCTGCCCTGTATGATTGAATATGGATCAAAATCCACTATATAATTGAAATCACAAAAAAAATATAAGGAAAAATTTAATATTAATTAACTGACACATGTTTTGACAAACCCACATGTGTATTTTGTGACATTGAAAAAGAGAATCTAGTGCATCGGTGTGGATTTGTTTCAAAACTGGCTTGCTATTTAACTTTTAGATCTTCTTAAGTAGAATTCCCCCCTTTTCTGTATCTTTAAGTTTGAATTTCCGACGACTAATATTTTCCACGCATTTAATATTTTTCTAAGATGTGCCATATCGAAATTAGCCAAACTAAGTTCTATGACAACTGGATAGATCTGTAAGTCCTCTATCTTACAGTCCTTGATTTATTGACATTGTTGAACGCTTAATCTTATTGTTTGCAAAATAGTATTGCAAATTGCCTACTTTTGAACGTTTATTTGATATTATCACAGCAAATTAAAATTTTCTTTTCTTTCTTTTGGTGTGGTGTGTCAAATTGGTAATGATGTATTGCTTCATTGTAGATCGTTCGTTGGGTATAGATGTCTTGTACTCCATAATTGGTGTGGACAAGATGCAGCTAACTTTCTTTATAAAAAAAAAATTCCGTTATCCACCTTTACCTTAAATGTTTGAAGCATCAATTGCAAAATGGTTTAACGTACTCAACCTAGAATCTTTAAAATTAAAATTAAAACTAATTTAAGTTTTATTTTCTACATTGGGGTACTTTGGTATTTTTATTTGGTACATTGGTCTAGTGGAAATCTTTTTCACTTAATATTTTTATGGAACCTGAAATCAACTTCAAGTTGCCAACTTTGTTTGGAAAAAGTGCGTTTCGATAATTTAAAATTGTAGAATTCATAGCTTTTTGTTAAATTAAAAGTCTTTTTATTTGTACTTACTAATGTATACCTGTAAAGTAAGGAAAACCCAAATTTTCTTACATGAGCACACTAATTTTAAAGTTGCACATATTTCTTTTTAAATGTCAATGTGTAATCGGCAGTAGGTATTTAAAATTTAAGCAATGGTTTTATGGATTTTCTACCATAAGGCTAAAGGAAATTATTTAGTAATATTTGGATAATAGCGCCATTTTTATTTATGATGATCATTATCTCTTCATTGATTATTGTATTTTTGGCCTGATTCAACAAAACCATTAAAACTAATATGTGATTTTTATTGTCCATTTAGTACTTACTACTAGACATTGTTCAATAGTTTGGACAATATGGTATTTCTAAAAGTTCAAAATTTTGAAACTCTTTTAGCTTAAAACGACTTACTTTATCAAAGTGTAACCACAGTACATTAAAGGAATTAAAATTTAAGTTTTTTAGTTTGTAAAAGAATAACATTGCAACAGGTTTATTGGATATTATTTATTACTATTATATCATGAACTTTTATTCTATTGTAGTATACATTGCATAATATAATATATTTGTGACACCAATAGTAATATTAATTATTACTTTGCTAGTATTATAAGACAAACGACACGTGCATCATAATCTACAACTACTTTTTACTACTTTTTTTATTTCAAAAACTGAGAAAGCATATTACTATTCCATTTCATTATCTTTTTGCTTTATATACGCCGAGTCTTTAACAAACTGCACTATCACTAGTACATATGTTAAAATAGTTCCATAGTACTGAAAAAATAATTAATTATTAAAGGCAGTCATCTATCGAACCCCTATTAGTTCTATAGAACCATAATATTCAATTTATTTATTTCCACTAAAGGTTTTTCAATTAACTTATATATTAGGAATTTTAAATCTTTAATTTTTGTAACAGATAATTACCTGAAAAGTAAGTGGAGATAAATAAATTGAGATAACTACAATATTAACTAAATAAGTATCTACACTTCCGCAGTCGGTTGATGTGTTTGCTACTTCGGTAGTAAATTTGAAATGACGCTCTAAGTGGACATTTGTACAATGGATTCATTATGCGTTAATAAGATAAGCATCCTTGCCAAAACCATACTCTATAATTAGCGCAATTAGAGGATACTTACAACTGATAATAATGGTAATCCTGATATTAGCATATCTCCAATTGATACTTCAAGTTTTTTCTTATTTATAAATTTTATTGTAATTTCAATCTAAAAGTTATAATAATATTTTAAGCATAGAGCATAGTTCAAGTAATTATTATATTAACCTCGTTTGCTTCCTCACGGTGCAATTTACTTATGGGATATTTATACAGATAGCTTAGGAAATCGTTACGCTAAAATATAAAATTAATTTAACATTATAGATAAAACAGTACCAACAATCAAGAAAAGAAATTAATAACTAATATTTATGTACAGAATAAGATCCGATAAAATACCTGTGTATGTAAAAATATTCCTACGAATACTGCAATATTATATAGAAATATTCAAATTGCCGTGATATTATAATACGGTTAACAACCGATGATGCTATTGTGAAGTAGATTATACGCATTAAAAAAATTATTATAAAATAACTCGTGTTGTTGTTGAGTGCGGATTGCAACAAAGATAGCAAATTTCACAAAACAAAGAAATTAATTCAAGTAATTATAAATAATAAATTAAAATAATATAATTATTAAATAGTTAAAGTTGTTTCATTTGAAAACAATTATGTTTACAAAATGTCAACCATTTTCTGATTGATGTTATTCAAATAGAGACATTTTATTATTTAATGTTATGGCTATGTTAGTTATGGGACCCTTTCAATTAAAGTTAAGTTAAGTTAATCGAAAAATGAGATGAAACTATGCTAGGTGGAGTGAGAATAAGTCATCACGGAATTATGCTTTCTGGTGGCCTATTATTAAAGCTATTAGTTTACAGTTTTCTTGTATAAATTGATATGTTTGAATAAAACAAGCGATTGTTAGTTCTCACAAATTAGTTTTTAATATTATAATTAGCAATACCATTATCATAATTTTTAAAGCATTGATAATAATTGTTTTTCCACTACTAGCCATAAACACTATCATTTCAACGTAAGTGATCGAACTGTGAACCACGCCTTCTATCACCTGAGGTGAATAATATTTTATTATTTACTAGTAGTTAATAATGAACATAAATGCGTAGTCCGGAAACTTCGGGCCATTTTGAAAGAAAATTTATGTGTAAAACGAATTAGCATAACCAAGAAATTCTATCAATAGTGTTTAAATAATTAAAATCGGTCTATAAATAAGATTAATTTGATATTTAAAATGTTGATTAAATTGGAATTTTGTGACGTTTAGCAATTAGGCGAAATGAGAATTATGAACACAGATTATGAATTAAATATATGACAGCTGAAACTAGAAACTTTATAAATCGATTATTAATAATTATTACAATCAATTATCGTTACAAATAGTACATTTTTCGACAAAATAGTTTTTGTCAACATCTATTTACTTGCATTCCACGTTCACTAGTTTTTATTCGATATAGAATTTTTTTGTTTGGTAAGTGTTTTTGTTACATTAATATTATTAAAAATCTGTATATTTTCAATTGTAGGATAACTGGATTGTGAAGATATTAAAGAAATTAGTGGTCGAAACAGAATCATGAAAAAATTTATGCTCTTCGATGTGCAAATTTATTCTATCGTTAGAAGTAGTCGTTCGCAAACTTGTGTAACCTTTACTCCATTAGAAAATTTACAATCTCCGTGCTATTGTAACTACAGTTTAAAACACTTCAAAACGCTCAAAATTTCTTACTAGTTGGAAGTTGTTTGAAAAAAAAGGTTTTATGACGATAACTAACAACTTGATTGATTAGTATTACATAAATGATTATAATAAACACAAGATATTAAGAAAATTTATTTATAAAAATTGTAATTGATGTTACAATTATGGCATTCCATTGATATATTTATTCCTCCAACATTTAAGGAACTAGAAGAGGTAGGTACATTAATAACAGAATTATTGATAATGTGCCCCTCTTCAATTGTAGAACTGGATTGTACAGGAACTGGTGGTGTCGAGGAATCTTCAATTGTAGAACCGGATTGTACAGGAATTAGTGGTGTCGAGGAATCTTCAATTGTAGAACCAGATTGTACAGGAATTGGTGGCGTCGAGGAAGCATCGACATGTTGATTAATTGATGTTGATTGGCTTTGGACCATACGAGCTATGCTCGTTTTAACCGAGTGAGTCAGCTATATAGCCCTCGGCTACCGTAGATGACTTCCAACCCCATGTTGTTTCAACTGCAGGATATTTCCACCGCTAGCAGCTAATATTGTGGCTGAAGTTCTTCGAAGCTATGACCCGTGTAAGACGCAGGGTTTTGCAAATTTAAATACATTGCAATTTTGTTTGGTACTTGCCCTATTGTATTATGACCAATATTTTGCTTTGTAGCTTTTCCATTGCGTATACTAATAAATAATTTTTGCATGTCGGAAGTTGATCTAATTTTTAAATATGTTTTTACAATTTTCATCCAAAGGGGTTCCATAACAACAAATTTTCTAGATGAACCATTTTACTATTACGAATGTTTATAATAATCATATCATCTTTTATGATAACATCAGAAAGAAGCAAATTGCAAAGTTCATCGCATCTGCAAGCCCCAGATAAACCAATTATAAGAATTGCCTTATTTACAATATGACATTCATCGGGTGCATTAATCAGAAATTTTGTAATTTCTTCTTGACTGAAAACGGAAGACTTCTTAGCACGGTAATTCACATTTTGGCGTTTTAAGAACGCAACTAATTTGAAAAACTTTGAAATGTCTATGTTGTCCTTTAAAGAAAGAGTTGATTTTAACATAGAATAATGTGCCCATAAAGTGGAAGCTTTTTTATCATTGGCATAACTTTGGAAATATGCTAACAGTACATTTTCAGATATTATAACCACACTTCGCGCAGTGCACCAATTTTTAAATGTTACATAAGCTTTCATATAAAGAGTCTTGGATTTTTCCGGCAGTAGCTTGTCTGCCACTGATTCAGCAATCTCTCTCATTTCGGGTGGTGTACAACTTTCACTCATTTTTAAAAACACTCACAAAAACTTATAAATATCAAAATATTTAATGTAACCTTTATGTCAAAATTAATTAAACATTTTCAAGCAAGTGTCAACATCAAAACAAAAAACTATCATTTGTTTTATAATTTGAAATAAATAATTAAAACGATTTACTTTATTCATTAACAATTATTATTATAAGAGTAAACAATCCTAGTAGTGGAAAAAATTGTATATAAACCACGGTAGTGAAGCGTGTTATAACCCGCGCGCCTTAAATCCCGCGGTGCTACGCACCTTGGGATTTAATCTGGCGCTAGGGTTATAACACTATGCTTCACTACCTTGGTGTATAATATACTATTATGCATTAGTCACTCAAAAACTAAATTTTACGGAGAAAGATATTTTTTCTTGTTTACGATTTGAGTCCTGAACTTCAGGATTAAGTCCGGTTATTTAAAAGAATTTTTGCGAAGTTTGGTTATCATTTTAACACAACGTATAAGTATTTGTTTGAACATCACGAATTTTTGACATGGTAGAAAGTATAGGTTTGTGTTTAGACGTTAAGAATGAGGGTTTGATATTCAAATTCAAATCCGCATCTTACTACACCTAATTTAAAATTAAATTCTTAAAGACGATTTAAAAATAAATATTTTTTAATTTATTGTAAAACCCTTACCACATATTTGAGTTTATGGGTTTCTAGTAAAACTGTCACAATTAGCGAAAGCGCTACAAGTAGCTCAGCTGGGACATGCCATATTTCTTCTATAGTGTAGTTATCCGAATACGAAGCATAAATTACCGCTGCAGTACTATTTATAGAAACGCAAATGCCTAGCGAAAAATAAACAAGCAAAGTAGGATCGTGAAATTTGGACTTTTCTGAAATAACTTTAAGGCCCATTATGTACATCAGCCGACAGTGTTTCATTAGTTTGACAGTGTAAGACCTCATGGCTGGACTAGTCCGATTTCCTGCTCGGACACATGCAATTCGCTTATCTAACTGTTTCATTATAAATTCTTGACCATTGTAAATTGTTTTACCTCCAAGTACTACGTCTATTATCAAGTTCGCAATTAGCATTAAATCGCTAAAAGTTAATACCTTTACAAATTGGTTTATCATTTTTGAAAATGGCTTAGATGAATTTAGGCATAAAATACCAAAAATTACGTATCCTGTCACGAAGGGAAAGGCAAATATAAACAATACTTTACTGAGAAAGTAGTCTTTCTTCTTTAAAAGAGGTTCGTGAAATTCCAATTTCCAGAGACGTAAGAAAGTACTGCTTATGATTAAGCTGTTTGCAGAATGTTTAGATTTATAGAAACTGATAGTTATGATAACCAAACATCTGATTGTATCCATTAAGGAGTGAATATTAAAAAACAAAACTGCTATATCGGGATTATTGAAATTTATTACTAACCAAGAATAGTAAAAACACAAAGCAATGGCTAACGTTAGTATCATAAACCTGATGAAAATATGAAACTTTGATTTAATCATTTCAAATTTAAAATTTCCCGGTTCATGAGAACATTTTAGAATGAAGGCTGGAACTCCACAACATGAACTAAACCAAAAAATATATTTGAACGCACATGCTGGACAATTTTCTTGAAACATAATTTCTTTGTTTTCAATACCTTACCAAATGAACTCGAAGCACTGACTGTTTATTTATTATAAAATAAATCTAATATCTCTAATTTTTTATAAAATATATTTATTGTAGTGGTATGTTTATGTGCAGCAATTTCATATCATAGAAAAAAATAGATTTAGCATTAGAAGCAATTTTACTAAATGTCATAAAATAGATTTTAACTGTCGATATTTCTTCTAGTAATTCTAAATAATAACGTATTTAATTCTTGTGAATTACTTGTAGTATAATATAAAATATGTATATAGTTGCTTTGTAAATATTAATAAAAAGTTAATTTTATTGTTCATTTTTCATTGGTGGGAAAATTTGTGTTTATTCATAGTAACCTAAGAGAATTGTAAATAACGAAATTGACAATGATTTGTCATTCTTTATTTATACTAACGAGGAAGAGATCCCCTTCCCGGTGCCCCCTTTCTAATTTAAATAATTTTTTGGGGTAGTGGTAAAACATCAAGTTATTTTAGCCATTTTAGGGCTTGTAATCTCCATCCAAAATTAAAACAAAAAGTGAATCATTTTTGAATTTATACATAGTGTAAGGTTTCGATTTTAATAAATCCTTGTTCAAAACGTTCTTCCAAGTCGTCAACGATTTAATAAACAACACTAAATTAATAACTCAAAGTTAACGATCGAAACGGTAGGTTTCCAAATTGATTTATTGTATGATAAACTTTTTAAAGTGTTTTCTGATTCAGATGAAAAGCTACGTGCACGTTTGCAGGGGTTTCAGGAAACTTGCAATAAAATTAAAATTTTATTTTCACGTATTAAATTTTTTTAATGATTAACAGGTTAACTGAACAATTACAATAAATGAATAAATTATTGTCATAAGTTTTCAGCAATGATTATAATCAATGATTATACCGACCATTAGCTAAAGGAAATAAGTACGACCCCAGTTTTCTAACATGAGTACACTAATTTTAAAGTTGCAAAACATTTTTTAAAATCTTAACGTGTAATGGTTTTAAGGATTTTCTGCTCTAAGGCCTAAGGTTATTTAGTAATATTTGATTAATAGTACCATTGTGCTTTATGATTGTCATTATCTCTTTATTGATTATTGTATTTTATGCTCCGTTCAACAAGCCGTTAAAACTAATCATTATATGGATTGTATTGTCGAGTTAGTACCACTAGACATTTTCTAATCGTTTCATCAATTTAACGTAATTCTAAGAGTTTATTTTTTTTGCTTATGTTAACCATACCTTTGTGAAACCAAATTGGCTAAGTTACATTTCAGTTAAAGTCGCCTTTTTTATTATTCCCGATTGAAGATATGCCGTTTTGACAAATAATAGTAATGCCTCCTCTCTTAATGGCAATGCTGTCAACTTATTGACTTACACATCAGAACGTTCAAAAATTAATTTCTCTATGATAAAGTGTCACATTTCTTTCTCTATTACTTCAGCAAATCACCAAAACAAAAATATTTAGCAGAAAATCAAACTATCTGGTTCAATTTCGCCGGAGTTTAACTTTCCCCATGACCGCTTCTGTGCTTTGGAAGTGATATAAACACGCAATTTTATTATCAATTAAAAACATCTTGCACAAAGGTTATAAGCCACTTCAAATGTAAAACAATTAATATTATGTCCAACGTATTAATTAGTGGCTTTGAAACTACATCGAATAAATTACTGGTTAATTGACATAAATTTAAACCTGAAGTAGAGAAAAACAATTCGTTTTCAACTGCACATTTTTGTAACTTTTTATAAAGCTTAGAAAAAGGCAGTGACTTTTGTGTCAATAAAATTCAAAAAATTGAAAATGTTGACATTTTTTACATGCAAAGACTTTTAGTTTTCCAAAGTGTTATCTGAAGATTTCAAATTTTAAGTTTCGTAGTTTGGAAAAAAAATAACAGGTGCATTTGATTTTATTTCATGAACATTTATTTTATTCTATACATTATAATATATTAATAATAATAATAATAGTAATATTAATTGCGTATTGTAAGACAAACGACATGTGCATCATAAGGTTCATTATAACTAATTTCTAGTATTCTTTTATATTTCAAAAACTATGAAGGCATATTAAATTTCCATTTTATTTATGTTTTGCTTTATATACGTGGATTCTTTAACAAACTGTACTATCACTAGTACATATGTAAGAACAGTTCCAAAGTACTACAAAAAATTCATATTAAATGTTATCATCACCTATCGAAGTCCTATTAGTTCTATGGCTTAAACTAAAGACCAATTAGTTTATCTCCGCCAGAGATCTTTCACATAACTAATTTGTAACAACACCGACGCCCTCAATGGACGTCGGTACAATTGATTCATTATTCAATAATATTAAAAGATACTTACAACTGCTAATAGTGGTAATCCTGGTATCAGAATATCTCCAAGTGAGATTTCAAGTTTTTTTTTTTATTTATAATTTTTATTGTAGTTTCAATCTAGAAATTATAATATTTTAGGCGTAGTTAAATTGATTGCAATATTTATTAACCTCGCATGCTTCCTCACGATGCAATTTACTTATGGGAAACTTGTACAGATAGCTTTGAAATTCATTAGGCTGAAACGTCATTTTTATTAATGTATAAACTTTAATTTAGCATTACATAAGACAGTAACGACAATAAAAAAAACATTTATTAAGGTCAAAATTTTAATTTAAGTAAAATTTATCTTTTAAATATTTAATTCCAGTTCAAAAATGTTAAATTTGTTTACAAATTTGAATATACATAGTTTTCCGTAAAGGTTGTTTTAAAAATAAATATTTTATACTCCTATATTATTTGTTAATAATAAAACTCTTACTATATTTGTGAGTTTATGAGCTTCTCGAAAAAGTAGCACTGTTAGCGCAAGCGTCAAAACTAGCTCCATTGGTACTTGCCATATTTCTTCTATGGTGTGGTTATCCAAATATGAACCATAAATTACCACTGCAGTGCTATTTATAGAAAGGCAAATGCTTAGCAAAAAAATAAATAACCGCTGTTGGATTGTACAACTTGGACATTTCTTGAATAGCTTTAAGGTTCATTAGGTACATCATCCGATAGTGTTTCATTAGTTTTACGATGTAAAACTTTATACCTGAGTTAACTAAATTTCCTACTTGGACAGATGCAATTCGATTATCTAATTGTCTCATTATAAGTTCTTGAGAATTGTAAATTGGTTTACCTGCAATTACTAAATTGGCTATCAAATTTTCAACCAGCTGTAGATCGCTATAAGTTAGCACTTTTACAAATGCGTCTGTCATTTTTGAAAGTGGCGTAGATGAATTTATTATTACAATTACACACATTATTATGTACCCCATCGCGCAGAGCAAGGATAATATAAACACCGTTATACTGATTAAGTAGTCCTTTTTCTTTAAAAGGGTTTCGCGAAATTCCAATTTCCAGATCCGCAAGTAAGTACTGATTATGATTAAGCTATTTTCAGAATGCTTTGATTTATAAAAACTGATGGTTATGATAACCAAACATCTGATTGTATCCATTAAGGAGTGAATATTAAAAAACAAAACTGCTATATCGGGATTATTGAAATTCATTACTAACCAAGAATAGTAAGCACACCAACCAATGGCAAATGTTAGCATGATAAACCAGATGAAAATATGCAACTTCGATTTAATTATTTTAATTTTGCAATCGCCCTGATCATGAGAACATTGCAAAATGAAAGCAGGAATTCCACAACATGAACTAAAGCAATAAATATATTTGAACGCACATGCAATACAATTTTCTTCAAGCATAATTTCGTTGTTTTCAATACCTTACGAAATGAACTCGAAGAACTGACTGTTTATTGATTTATAAATGTGGCACTAATACTTTTTTAAATTTTTATAATTTATGGAATATTGTATGTATGTAGAATTTTTATGAGTTTCAATTTTATATCATGAAAAAAAATAGATCTAGCATTAGAAACTAATTTACTAAATGTCATCAAATAGATTTCAACTGCCGATATTGGTTCTAATAGGTATACTAGGTATTTATAAATACATTAAAATATAAATTTTTGTAAAGTTAATTTTATTGTACATCACTTTTCAATCATCTATTACCCATCATTAGGTGGTTTTTATACTTATTCAAGGTAACCTAAGAAAATAGTCAACACCTACCGCTCTTCGATGTTCCTCTCCGATGTCGATCATTTTTGGGTATGTGGAACAGTATCAAAAATAAAAAACTTTCATTTCTTTTAGCCGCTAGAAATAATTTTCTTTTTATATCTTTATGACAACAAAGAGATCATTAAACAAGGAACGGTACGGATGAGTAGCGAAATATGCCTGTACTTTGCCACTGAGTAGAAAATCTCATGTTTAACACGTTAAAAAATATTAAATTTTTACTTTGTATTAGTAAAATTAGTAGAATTTTTATTACCGTACCTGGACTTTACTTTTCACAATAATTCTATCATTTAAATGTTTCATCAAAAAAATTAGTAAACACACAAAAATTTCATTTTCGGTCTTTACCTTTTAGTCAGCAGTATTTTTCAAGTGGATTTGCGGCCTCCTACTTAATGAAATAGAAATTAAGGAATTAAGGAAAAATTAAGATTTACAAGACAATGATCCAACCTTATATTGACCTATGCTACAGAAACAAGGATGAAAAAAAAAAAATTAAACAACAAATGATAACAGTCGAGATGAAGGTATTAACGCCCATCTTGAGTTTGACGCCCCGAGATAGAAAAACCTAGGTTTCCATAAGAGAAAATTGAGAAATATAAGACGTAGTTAAGTGAAGCAAAACCAGGAAGAAAGAATGGAACAGCCACGTGGAACGTATGGAGGATGGAAGACTGGCAAAAGTTTGTAAAAATAAACTGCCGATGGTCAAAAAAACTACCGGGATGACCGCTTAAGAGAGGGGTTCAAAGCTGGTTTTCGTCGTCAGTAGAGTGAGAGATGCAAGACAAACAGGAGTAATCCTAGTCATAAAGAAAAGATGAAGAAGAAGCGTAACTTTTACAGAAAAAATTCTTTCTGTCTTGGAATATTTGAGAATAACAATGGCGGAAAAAGGTTGATGGGGAGAAAGTTAGTTTTGCTTCATATACATACTACGCTATATTTAAAATTTAAAATTTTTGTGGCAATAGAAATTTAAAATTTAAACTTAAACAAATGTACATGTTTTTAATTACACGTTTTTAAAATTGAAATTATTTAATATTATTAGGTAAAACTATATAAACGAAATCTATACAGGTTCATAATTTTACACAAATGAAAAAAATGTATAATTAATTATATTTTTGGTGATCATATTCAAATAATCTTCTTCACCCGAGCATATAAAATTATCTTTCCAATAAGTTTCCATTATTTTTCATCAAATGCTTCATGGAAAAATTCTTATATAGCACTGTTCTAGCAACACCCACAGATGTATTATCGGATTAAAAACATTACCTCTTTTAATAATTAAATATAAATTTTGATCATATCACAACCTGAGAGTAGTCATTTTTGTTTGAGACATCTTTCGACTCGATACATTTTTAAAATTTAATGAAAACAAAAATAAATAATTTCATGGAATTAATTGTTATAATTGTTACGGCGTTTGTTGCTATGTGACATTCAATTTTAATTTGTTATTATTTGCACGAATCACATGCAATGAGTAGTCTCCAATTTATTCAAAAACCATCATTTATTCTCAAGACAAAATAAATACAGTCCACAATAATATTATAATAAATTTATTGTTTCAGTATTATTTCCTAAAAGAAGATTAAGTGGGCTCAAAAATAAAATTTGCACATATTTATTTAATATTAATACTGATTTATTTGTTAAAAGCTTTTTAGTCCACGTATAAAATTTTCTTCTGTTACTTCTTAATAAGAATGATTAGAATGATTTATTATTTTTTACGTGTGTCCAACAATGACCGTGTGAAACTGTTTATACTTCAATAGTGTAGATATATTTTTTTATTATATACTAAATATTTATTTTTATAATAAAAAGTGTCTACTTTGTACATTTTATTGATCGCATTCTCAAATAATTATTTTGTTTATTGATATACGAACTTGGTTCAAGGTAAGCTTATGATTTTCACTTTATTAGCAATTTAAAATCATAAATGTTAATGATAATTAGTTATAGGTAATAATCGAATATGAATTATTATTATTATTTAAATTGTGTACGTATTTTTAAAATAAACGTGAAAAAATTGGGATACAGTTCCCGTGTAGTTAGAAATTACAAATTTTTTTAAGTTGATTTTATTAATTTATTATTTATAAATCGTTTATTAACTTCTAAAATTATATGTTTTTAAAATGTCTACAAGTTTATTTAAATTTTAGTAAACATAATTTTTTATTAAATTGTTAAATTTTTCCACTTATAATTTTAGTTTAATACATAGTTGTTTCGATTTATAAAATCTCCTTAGTTAAACTCTGCCCTGTATGATTGATTATGGATCAAAATCCACTATATAATTGAAATCACAAAAAAATATATGGAAAAATTTAATATTAATTAATTGACACATGTTTTGACAAACCCACATCTGTATTTTGTGACATTGAAAAGAAGAATCTAGTGTTTCGATGTGGATTTGTGTCAAAACTGGCTTGCTATTTAACTTATAGATCTTCTTAAGTAGAATTTCCCCCTTTTCTGTATCTTTAAGTTTGAATTTCCAACGACTAATATTTTTCACGCATTTTCTATTTTTCTAAGATGTGCCATATCGAAATTGGCCAAACTAAGTTCTATGACAACTGGATAGATCTGTAAGTCCTTTATCTTACAGTCCTTGATTTACTGACATTGTTGGACGCTTAATCTTATTGTTTGCAAAATAGTGTTGCAAATTGCCTACTTTTGAACGTTTATTTGATATTCTCGCAGCAAATTGAAATTTCCTTTTCTTTCTTTTGGTATGGTCTGTCAAATTGGTAATAATGTATTGCTTCATTGTAGATCGTTCGTTGGGTACATACGATGTCTCGTACTCCATAATTGGTGTGGACATGATGCAGCTAACTTTCTTTATTAAAAAAAATTCCGTTATCCACCTTCACCTTAAATGTTTGAAGCATCAATTGCGAAATGGTTTATCGTACTCAACCTACAATCCTTAAAATTAAACTAAAACTAATTTAAGTTTTATTTTCTACATTGGTATTATTATTTGGTACATTGGTCTAGTGGAAATCTTTTTCATTTAACATTTTTATGGAACCTGAAATCAACTTCAAGTTGCCAACTTTGTTCGGAAAAAGTGCGTTTCGTTAATTTAAAATTGTAGAATTCATAGCTTTTTTTTAAATAAAAAGTCTTTTTATTTGTACTTACTAATGTATACCTACCATAGGTAAAGTAAAGAAGACCCCAATTTTCTTACATGAGCACACTAATTTTAAAGTTGCATATATTTCTTTTTAAATTTCAATGAGTACTCGGCAGTAGGTATTTAAAATTTAAGCAATGGTTATATGGATATTCTACCCTAAAGCCTGATGGAATTATTTAATAATATTTGGATAACAGCACCATTTTTATTTATGATGGACATTATCTCTTCATTGATTATTGTATTTTTGGCCTGGTTCAACAAACCATTAAAACTAATATGTGATTTTCATTGTCCATTTAGTTCTTACTTACTACTAGACATTGTTCAATAGTTTGGACAATATGGTATTTCTAAAAGTTCAATATTTTGAAACCCTTTTAGCTTGAAACGACTTACTTTATCAAAGTGTGACCACAGCACATTGAAGGAATTCAAATTTTAAGTTTTTTAGTTTGTAAAAAAATAACTTTGCAACAGGTTTATTGGATATTATTTATTACTATTATATCATGAACTTTTATTCTATTGTATACATTGCATAATATAATATATTTGTGACACCAATAGTAGGTAATATTAATTATTACTTTGCTAGTATTATAAGACAAACGACACGTGAATCATAATCTACTACTACTTTTTACTACTTTTTCTATTTCAAAAACTGTGAAGGCATATTACTATTCCATTTCATTAACTTTTTGCTTTATATACGCCGAGTCTTTAACAAACTGTACTATCACTAGTACATATGTTAAAGTAGTTCCATAGTACTGAAAAAATAATTAATTATTAAAGGTTATCATCTATCGAACCCCTATTAGTTCTATTGAACTATAATCTCCAATTTCTTTATTTCTACTAAAGGTTTTTCACATAACTTATATATTAGGAATTTTAAATCTTAAATTTCCTTTAAATTTCCTAACATCCTTGCCAAAACCATATTTTATAATTAGTGCAATTAGAGGATACTTACAACTGATAATAATGGTAATCCTGATATTAGCATATCTCCAATTGACACTTCAAGTTTTTTTCTTATTTATAAATTTTATTGTAATTTCAATCTAAAAGTTAAATAATATTTTAAGCATACAGCATAGTTCAAGTAATTATTATATTAACCTCGTTTGCTTCCTCACGGTGCAATTTACTTATGGGATATTTATACAGATAGCTTAGGAAATTGTTACGCTAAAATATAAATTTAATTTAACTTTATAGATAAAGCAGTACCAACAATCAAGAAAAGAAATTGAAAAGATTTCTTGAAAGAAATCAAGAAAGAATAACCGTGGTTATGACGTTCTTATGACCAAATTACCTTGGTATTTGCCACCTTAAGTCAAGTTAACCAAAAAATGAGGTGAGACTATGCTAGGTGGGGTTTTATTATATATATCGAAACTTCACAGGTCAATTGGCGTAACCCTCAAAATTTCGAAAATCGAGTTATGCATATATTTGGGTTCCAAATGTCGTAACTCACTTTTTCTATAATTTTTTTAACCGGAATTATGAATTTAATGCGTTAAAATCATTAAATTCAAATAATATTATTATTTGTTAACTATAAAGCCCTTACCATATATGTGAGTTTGTGGGTTTCTTGTAAAATTATCACTACTAGCGAAAGCGATACAAGTAGCTCAGCTGGCACATGCCATATTTCTTCTATGGTGTAGTTATCCGAATACGAAGCATAAATTACCGCTGCAGTACTATTTATAGAAACGCAAATGCTTAGCAAAAAAATAAACTATCAAAGTTGGATCGTGAAATTTGCACTTTTCTGAAATAATTTTAAGGCTCGCTATGTACATCAGCCGGGCGTGTTTCATCAGTTTGACAAAGTAAGACCTCATGGCTGGACTAGTCCGATTTCCTGCTCGGACACATGCAATTCGCTTATCTAACTGTTTCATTATAAATTCTTGACCATTGTAAATAGATTTACCTCCCACTACTAAGTGTGTTATCAAGTTCGTAATTAGCATTAAATCGCTAAAAGTTAATACTTTTACAAATTGGTCTATTATTTTTGAAAATGGCTTAGATGAATTTAGGCATAAAATACCAAAAATGATGTATCCTGTCACGAAGGGAAAGGCTAATATAAACAACACTTTACTAAGAAAGTAGTCTTTCTTCTTTAAAAGAGGTTGGTGAAATTCCAATTTCCAGCGACGTAAGAAAGTACTGCTTATGATTAGGCTGTTTGCAGCATGTTTAGATTTATAGAAACTGATAGTTATGATAACCAAACATCTGATTGTATCCATTAAGGAGTGAATATTAAAAAAACAAAACTGCTATATCGGGATTATTGAAATTTATTACTAACCAAGAATAGTAAAAACACAGAGAAATGGCTAACGTTAGTATCATAAGCCTGATGAAAATATGAAACTTTGATTTAATAATTTCAAATTTGAAATTTCCCGGTTCATGAGAACATTTTAGAATGAAGGCTGGAACTCCACAACATGAACTAAACCAAAGAATATATTTAAACGCACATGCTGCACAATTTTCTTCAAACATAATTTCTTTGTTTTCAATACCTTACCAAATGAACTCGAAGCACTGACTGTTTATTTATTATAAAATAAATCTAATATCTCTAATTTTTTATATAATATATTTATTGTAGTGGTATTTTTATGTGCAGCAATTTCATATCTTAGAAAAAAATAGATTTAGCATTAGAACCAATTTTACTAAATGTCATAAAATAGATTTTAACTGTCGATATTTCTTCTAGTAATTCTAAATAATAACGTATTTAATTCTTGTGAATTACTTGTAGTATAATATAAAATATGTACATAGTTGCTTTGTAAATATTAATAAAAAAGTTAATTTTATTGTTCATTTTTCATTGGTGGGAAAATTTGTGTTTATTCATAGTAACCTAAGAGAATGGTAAATAACGAAATTGACAATGATTTGTCATTCTTTATTTATACTAACGAGGAAGAGACTCCCTTTCCGGTGCCCCATCCTAACTTAAATAATTTTTGGGTATGTGGTAGTACATCGAAAAATAAGAAAGTTATTTTAGTCATTTTAGGGCGTGTAATCTCCATCCAAAATTAAGATGAAAAGCGAATCTTTTTTGAATTTATACATAGAGTAAGATTTTGATTTAAATAAATTCTTGGCCAAAACGTTCTTCCTAAATCGTCAACGATTTAACAATCGATGGCTCAAAGTTAACGATCTAAGTACTTAGTATATGTACCTATGTGGAAACGGTAGGTTTTCAAATTGATTTATTATATGATAAACTTTCTAAAATGTTTTCTGATCCAGATGAAAAGCTACGTACACGTTGGCATGTGTTTCAGGAAACTTGCAATAAAATTAATATTTTATTTCCACGTGTTAAATTTTTTTATAATTAACAGGTTAATTGAACAAATACAGTAAATGAATAAATTATTGTCATAAGTTTTCAGCAATGATTATACCGACCATTAGCTAAAGTAAATAAGTAAGACCCCAATTTTCAAGCATGAGTACACTAAGTTTAAAGTTGCAAACATTTTTTTTAAATCTTAACGTGTAATGGTTTTAAGGATTTTCTATCCTAAGAGGCTGTAGCTTTTCGGTGGACCCAACAGCACTTTGTTGACCAACATTGGACCTTTCAACAAGACTCTGCACTTGCTCACAAGGCGAAAACTACGCAAGAGTGGTGGCGTTAACAATCTTTTTTTTGGAGATCTTTAATCTGTTTTAACATTTCAATTTAACTTGATCTATTCTTCTAAAAAAAATGCGTATACTCTTAAAGTTTTTTAGTATTTTAAAATATTGTAAATACACGTGAACTAACGATTATCAAAATGCATATTGTTTATGTACAATGTACATAATAATGTAAGTGCATATAACACCAAACCTCCATGCAGACGTGCTCACAAAACCGGATTTTATTGTGTAGAGCATTAAAAAGCAAATTAAAAATCATCCGTGCTTGACATCGTGGGATGTAAAACCTTATTGAATCTAGCTGGTACTTTTAACCCACGAGACATAAAATTGAAGTACAACGACAACGTAGGTAATCACCGTCCCACCCACCTGCAACAAAAATTATTGATTACAAGTAAGTAAATGCGGAATATCTAGTCAGCATGCTATTACAATTAATTCAGCCAAAATATGACAATGTGCCAAATAATATCGGTCAAACTACTTTGTTGTTAATTTCTAGTATATATTTTTAGCCATGCATATATGGATGGATTGATACCAAGCAAAATTTCATAACATTTAAATGAAGTTTGAAAATTGAGATCGTTGAACTTAATAGCATGGAAATGGTCATAAATTGAGCTTTACCTTCTTACGCATTTATATTAAAATATTTAGCTTACCGATCCTGCTAACTGGATTCCTACAGGGAACATATTTGAAGCCGTAATTTGCGAATTTAACTTGGTAAAAAAATTTGCGAGTACTTCAAACTAAAACAATAAGATAGTTTAAATAAACAAAAATATTTAAACACAATTTATTATTTAATATTTATTTGCAACCTTGAGCACTCCGTTACAAAGTCTTTCATGTGAATTATTAAGCATTTGCGCTGAAATGCTTAAGCGCAAAACTTGTATTTCATTGTCGCAAATTCAGTGCTTAGGGTGTAGGAATACTTAGCACAAGTGTTGCGTTTGGTTAACCGTTTTTAGTGTAATAGTCACGAATTTCTCTAAATTTATCTGTCGAAATTGATGCTGAATCACGACAATGAAATATTAATCATCACAGAAAACCAAAGACAATTAATAGTCATCAGAAAATTACTAATAGTACTGACCTTTGCTGCTTCATCATAACTTAATTTGCTGAGTGGATATTTATACATAAATTTTAATTGATTACATCCCTAAAATGAAATCAAATGGTTAACGGTTCTTAATAAAAAACATGAGGTACATTATTCATCTCATACAGAGAGTAAAATGATTATTAAAAGGAAAAATAAATACTGGAGCGTCTTTGAAGATTATTCAGAAATTATAATAATTTTGTGCATCATGGAGAATGGAAGTAGTATGTAATGGTAAAATTTATATATGTAAGCGTAAAATGTATAGAATAATTATTTTGAAGTTAATCTACTTGGTCAATTTCAAAAGAAGTGCTCTAAAAATATCACTATATATTGCTATGTTTCAAATTTTTTTCTATCTTTATTTGGAAAAAATAGACTAAACTTTTTTATGGACTTATAAAATTAGCTTATTTTGGTTCGGCTACTTTTAACACTAGGATGGATTTTTCAATAAGTTTGAAAAACAATTAAGTCTTGTTAAATTCTGAAATTTTCATCGAAACCTTAATTATTATGTTTTTACACGAAAACAATACTTTTTCGCATTACATTTATGATAAAGTAGAAAAAAATGGAAACGTAATAAATAAGGTATATACACAAAAACTAATCATGTTCCGTTAATATGGCTGTTGAGCTTTAATGGTCTGTTACGATTAAACAGATTTCAAAAACTATACGTCCAACATCACCAAGAAGGTTAAGTTAAATTTTCAATCTTAAAATTATGTATGCTTTTTCTATTTTAAACTTTTTTAGTAGTGAAAATGCCAGAGCAATATATTTTATATGTTATTGTACATACCAAGTTTTCTATAGAACTGCAGAGAGTTGCCACATATCCAACAGCTAATCCGTAAATACCAAATTCCGCTTGCATTAAAACTATTCGTGCCGTGATTGGATTTGTTTCACTATCAAAAAAACACAACATTGATACAAAAGTACTCGAGATTAGAATTATTACGCAAGACACCAACCACAACAATGTTGTTGGATTCATAAAATCATTGAACAACTTAAGTGCTTTTGTTAGCCGAATGTGCAATTGAGCATAAGATATCAACTTAGTTGTTATATTTTTGTCAAGAAAAAATATTTCGATCAAATCATGTTCTAAATAATTTTGATAACTCTTATACGTATAAATGTATAGTTGCAAAACGGCAGTAAGAATAAGTATTAACATTAAATTAACATAGAAAGAAATAATCGTTCCAAGTTTTTCAATAAAACTCCAATTAGGATCCCTATCGATAAAAAATAAAACCCCAATCCATCCACTCATAGATATAAACACCAGAAGTAAATTAATATAAATTTTCTTCCTAAGCTTTAAGGTATCTGTTACGGATAATAAAATTTGTGATGTGTGTTCCTTCCATTTGTCTAGTGTTGTTTGACCAACATTTATCACATCCATTATTCCATTTATGTGTAACATGGAGAACATCATAGACGTTATAGCACAGCAGTGGAACATCATATCAAAACTGTAGATCATAGCATAATAATAAGGATTTTCGTTTTGAAGCGAATTCTTCAAATTAATTGAACATACACCGCAAATTATGATTAAATAAATAAAAATGCATAAACTGATGCAAAGCTTAGTTTTGCTTGGATAGAGAGTTATTTGTAATTGATCTCCATCTGTATGTTCGCAAGAGAATTTTACAAATGGAAATCCTAAAACAGACGTAAAGAGTACCGCTGTACTAACAGCACAACATCCGCAATTTTCAAATTTCATAGTTTTGGGAAGCAAACTTCTGGATACTAACACAAATTAACTCACACTCAAATAATATTTGATACCTAGCTATATACTATGTATACCTACCTATATTTAGAAACATATTTATTAAGATAAACATAATAAAACTTGCATTATTTAGATACATACATTAAAATACAATTATCTAGCAAACTACAAAACTAGGTTTCAGATTACTAGTTCAATGTGAAAGAATTCATAAAACAGTAATAGTGAAATAGAATATAAACAAACCCGCATAAAATGAAATCCCCCCCCAGTTTCTAAAAAAAAAAAACACATAATTAATATAGAATAAAACATCTTTTTGTAAAATTTGATTTTTTTGCATATTTTGCATATTTTGCAAAAAAATCAAATTTGTCAAAAAAACATGTCTTTGGGGATATTCCATATCTAAAACTCCCCAGTTTATGTCTTTCATTAGATGATGTTTATAATTCCCCAGTTTATTTGAACTAATTTTGGAATATTCTCACCAGATTATTTTAATTTTAAGAAAATCAAAGCTTTTCTATTTATCAGTGACTTGAAACTTTTAATGTGCTTCTGATAAAAATACATTGTACAGACCGGGGAGTTTAAGGAGTATTCCATACCCCCCCCCACAATTTTGTAATACCCTCTAGTGCCTGATATGGGAAACCTCAATATTAAATTATTTAGAAACTTCATTATTTAAAATACTTCCATCAAATTATTTTAATTTTAAGAAACTCAAAGCTTTACCATTTATCACAAAACTTGAAACATTTAATTGGCTTCTGATAAAAGTAAGCCGAACAGACCGGTGAGTCTAGGGGGGTATGTTTGGGTTGAGAATTATCTGCATATTATATTGCACCACATAAATATTCGCATTCGTTAATTGTTCATTAATTTATTTTTAACATTAAAAAGTTTCGATGTTGAAATGCTGTAGAGACTACATGCTTAAATTTAAAAAAAATAATCTGAGTAGACTGGGGTGGGGGGTATGAAAATACCCTAATATCTAGAAATGTAAATATTTTTCTCCATTATCCAGATGTTTTACGATACGATTTTATTAATAATGTTGAGATAGCTTCAGGATATTTCATACCTCTCAGAACCCTTGATCTATATTTTTTAAAATACCCCAATCCCGCACTACTCGGATACAAAACATGAAATGTTTAAAAACTAAAAAGAAGTTTTGCAATTCTAAAATCTTTAATTTAGTTTCGAAAAAATAATGTGAATAAACCGGAGAGTTTGGGTATGGAACACCTACCAGTGCCCAAGTATCGAGTTTCAAAATATTAAATGAATAAAAATTATTTAGAACCTATATCCCCAGTTCTGCAATGGTTGCAGAAAACATTATATGATTTTAATGCTCTTAGCAATCAGTACGGAATGAATATCAAAAAACAAAACTGCTATTTCGGGATTATTGAAATTTATTACTAACCAAGAATAGTAAGCACACCAACCAATGGCAAACGTTAGCATAATAAACCAGATCAAAATATGCAACTTCGATTTAATTATTTTAATTTTGCAATCGTCCTGATCATGAAAACATTGCAAAAGGACGGCAGGAATTCCACAACATGAAATAAAACAATACATTTATTTGATGGCACATCCAATACAATTTTCTTCTAACATAATTTTTTTGTTTTCAATACCTTACGAAATGAACTCGAAGAACTGACTGTTTATTGATTTATAAATGTGGCACTAATACTTTTTTAAATTTTTATAATTTATGGAATATTGTAGTAGAATTTTTATGTCTTTCAATTTTATATCATGAAAAAAATAGAATAAAATAGAATAGAATGCAATAGAAAAAATTAGGAACCAATTTCCTAAACGTCATCAAATAGATTTCAACTCGCGATATTGCTTCTAATATGCGAGGTATTTATAAATACACAAAAATATAAATTTTTGTAAAGTTAATTTTATTATACATCACTTTTCAATCGTCTATTACCTATCATTAGGTAGATTTTGTACTTATTCAAGGTAACCTAAGAAAATAGTCAATACCACTTTCGATGTTCCTGTGCGATGTCGATCATTTTTGGGTATGTGGAACAGTATCAAAAATAAAAACCTTTCATTTTTTTTAGCCGCTAGAAATAATTTTCTTTTTATAACTAAATAACAAAGATATCAATAAACAAGAAACGGTACGGATGAGTAGCGAAATAGTATGCCTGTACTTTGCCACTTATTCGAAAATCTCATGTTTAACACGTTAAAAAATATTAATTTTTTTACTTTGTATTAGTAAAATTAGTAAAATGTTTACCACTGTACCTGGATTTTACTTTTCACAATAATTCTATCATTTAAATGTTTCATCAAAAAAATTTGTAAACACACAAAAATTTCATTTTCGGTCTTTATCAGTAGTAGCAGACTTTAGTCAGCAGTATTTTTCAAGTGGATTTGCGGCCACCTATTTAATAAAATAAAATTAAAGAATTAAGGAAAAATTAAGATTTACAAGACAATGATCCAACCCTATTTTGACCTATGCTACAAAAACAAAGACGGAAACAAAAAAATTAAGCAACAAATGATAACAGTCGAGATGAAGGTATTAACGCCCATCTTGAGTTTGACGCCCCGAGATAGAAAAACCTAGGTTTCCATAAGAGAAAATTGAGAAATATAAGACGTAGTTAAGTGAAGCAAAACCAGGAAGAAAGAATGGAACAGCCACGTAGAACGTATGGAGGATGGAAGACTGGCAAAAATTTGTAAAAATAAACTGTCGATGGTCAAAACTACCGGGATGACCGCTTAAGAGAGGGGTTCAAAGCTGGTTTTCGTCGTCAGTGGAGTGAGAGATGCAAGACAAACAGGAGTAATCCTAGTCATAAAGAAAAGATGAAGAAGAAGCGTAACTTTTACAGAAAAAATTCTTTCTGTCTTGGAATATTTGAGAATAACAATGGCGGAAAAAGGTTGATGGGGAGAAAGTTAGTTTTGCTTCATATCATACTACGCTATATTTAAAACTTAAAATTTTGTAAGATGTGGCAATAGAAATTTAAAATTTAAACTTAAAAAATACGTACATTTTATTACACGATTTAAAATTGAAATTATTTAATATTATTAGGTAAAACTGTATAAACTAAATCTATACAGGTTCATAATTTTACACAAATGAAAAAAATGTATAATTAATTATATTTTTGGTGATCATATTCAAATAATCTTCTTCACCCGAGCATATTATAAAATTATCTTTCCAATAAGTTTCCATTATTTTTCCATCAAATGCTTCATGGAAAAATTCTTATATAGCACTGTTCTAGCATCACGCAAAGATGTGTTATCGAATTAAAAACATTACTTTTATTAATAATTAAATACAAATTTTGATCAAATCACAACCTGAGAGGAGTCATTTTTGTTTGAGACATCTTTCGACTCGATACATTTTTAAAATTTAATGAAAACAAAAATAATTATTTTCAAGGAATTAATTGTTATAATTGTTACGGCTTTTATTGCTATGCGACATTCAATTTTAATTTGTTATTATTGTGTGCACGATTTACATGCAATGAGTAGTCTCCAAAATACCATCATTTATTATCAAGACAAAATAAATACAGTCCACAATAATATTATAATAAATTTATTGTTTCAGTATTATTTCCTAAAAAAAAATTAAGTGGGTTCAAAAATAAAATTTGCACATATTTATTTAATATTAATACTGATTTATTTGTTAAAAGCTTTTTAGTCCACTTATAAAATTTTCTTCTGTTACTTTTTAATAAGAATGATTTATTATTTTTTCGTGTGTCCTACAATGACCGTGTGAAACTGTTTATACCTCACAATAGTGTAGATATATTTTTATTATTATATACCAAATATTTATTTTATAATAAAAGTGTCTACTTTGTACATTTTATTGATCGTATTCTCAAATAATTATTTTGTTTATTGATATACTAACTTGGTTCAAGGTAAGCTTATGATTTTCACTTTATTAGCAATTTAAAATCATAAATATTAATGATAATTAGTTATAGGTAATAATCGAATTAGTATTATTATTATTTATTTAAATTTTAGTAAACATAATTTTTATTAAATTGTTAAATTTTTGCACATATAATTTTAGTTTAATACATAGTTGTTTCGATTTTTAAAATCTCCTCAGTTAAACTCTGCCCTGTATGATTGATGATGGATCAAAATCCACTATATAATTGAAATTACAAAAAAATATATGAGAAAATTTAATATTAATTAACTGACACATGTTTTGACAAACCCACATGTGTATTTTGTGACATTGAAAAAGAGAAACGTGTGCATCGGTGTAGATTTGTTTCAAAACTGGCTTGATATTTAACTTGCAGATCTTCTTAAGTAGAATTTCCCCCTTTTCTGTATCTTTAAATTTGTACTTCCGACGGCTAATATTTTCCATGCGTTTCCCATTTTTTTAAGATGTGCCATATCAAAATCAGAAACAAGTACCGAAGTCACGTATGCATTAATTTTCAATTTGGATCAAACTAAGTTCTATGAAAGATGGATAGATTTGTAAGTACTCTATCATACAATCATTGATTTATTGACCATGTTAGCGCTTATCCTTATTGTTTGCAAAATAGTGCAAAATATTTTTTTTCTATTAGTGTGCTGTGTCAAATTGGTAATGATGTAATCCTTTATTGTAGATCGTTCGTTGGGTACAGTTGTCTCGTAGTCCATAATTAGTGTGGACATAATGCAGCTAACTTTCTTTATAAAAAAATTCCGTAACCACCTTCACCTTAAATGTTTGAAGCATCAATTGCGAAATGGTTTACCGTACTCAACCTAGAATCCTTAAAATTAAACTTAGAACTAATTTAAGTTTGATTTTCTACATTGGTGGTACATTGGTATTTTTATTTGGTACATTGGTCTAGTGGAAATCTTTTCACTTAATATTTTTATGGAACCTGAAATCAACTTCAAGTTGCCAACTTTGTTTGAAAAAAGTACGTTTCGGTACTTTAAAATTGTAGAATTCACAGCTTTTTTTAAAATAAAAATTTTTTTTATTTGTACCTATTAATGTATACCTACCATAGGTAAAGCAAGGAAGACCTCAATTTTCTTATATGAGCACACTTATTTTAAAGTTGCACATATATCTTTTTAAATCTCAATGTGTAATCGGCAGTAGGTATTTAAAATTTAAGTAATGGTTTTATGGATTTTCTACCCTAAGGCGTAGGGAATTATTTAGTAATATTTGGTTAAAAGCACCATTTTTATTTATGATGGACATTATCTCTTCATTGATTATTGTATTTTTGGCCTGGTTCAACCAAACCATTAAAACTAATATGTGATTTTCATTGTCCATTTAGTAGTTACTACTAGACATTGTCCCATAGTTTGGACAATATGGTATTTCTAAAATTCAAAATTTTGAAGCTCTTTTAGCTTGAAACGACTTACTTTATCAAAGTGTGACCACAGTACATTGACGGAATTCAAATTTTAAGTTTTTTAGTTTGTAAAAGAATAAAATTGCAACGGGTTTATTGGATATTATTTATTACTATTATATCATGAACTTTTATTCTATTGTATACATTGCATAATATAATATATTTGTGACACCAATAGTAATATTAATTGTTACTTTGCTAGTATTATAAGCCAAACGACACGTGAATCATAATCTACTACTACTTTTTACTACTTTTTTATTTTAAAAACTGTGAAGGCATATTACTATTCCATTTCATTAACTTTTTGCTTTATATACGCCGAGTCTTTAACAAACTGTACTATCACTAGTACATATGTTAAAATAGTTCCATAATACTGAAAAAATAATTAATTATTAAAGGTTATCATCTATCGAACCTCTATTAGTTCTATTGAACCATAATACTCAATTTATTTATTTCCACTAAAGGTTTTTCAATTAACTTATGTATTAGGAATTTTAGATCTTAAATTTTTATAACAGATAATTACCTGAAAAGTAAGTGGAGATAAATAAATTGAGATAACTACAATATTAACTAAATAAGTAACTACACTTCCGCAGTCGGTTGATGTGTTTGCTACTTCGGTAGTAAATTTGAAATGACGCCCTAAATGGACGTTTGTACAATGGATTAATTATGCGTTAATAAGATAAGCATCCTTGTCAAAACCATATTCTATAATTAGGGCAATTAGAGGATACTTACAACTGATAATAATGGTAATCCTGGTGTTAGCATATCTCCAACTGGTACTTCAAGTTTTTTCTTATTTATAAATTTTATTGTAATTTCAATCTAAAAGTTATAATAATATTTTAAGCATACAGCATAGTTCAAGTAATTATTATATTAACCTCGTTTGCTTCCTCACGGTGCAATTTACTTATGGGATATTTATACAGATAGCTTTGGAAATCGTTACGCTAAAATATAAATTTAATTTAACGTTATAGATAAAACAATAGCAACAACCAAGAAAAGAAATTAATAACTAATATTTATGTACAGAATAGAATATAATTATTAAATAGTTAAAGTTGTTTAATTTGAAAACAAGTATGTTTACAAAATGTCAACCATTTTCTGATTGATTTTGTTCAAGTAGAGACAATTTATTATTTAATTTTATGGCTATGTAAGTTATGGGACCCTTTCATTGAAAGTTCAGTCAAGTTAATCAAAAAATGAGGTAAAACTATGCTAGGTGGGGTGAGAATAAGTCAACACGGAATTCAGCTTTCTGGTGGCCTATTATTAAAGATATTAGTTTTCAGTTTTCTTGAAGAGATTGATATGTTTAAACAAAACAAGCGATTCTTAATTCTCACAAATTCGTTTTTAATATTATAATTATCAATGCCCTTATCATAATTTTTAAAGCATTGACAATAATTATTTATGCAATAGTCACTCCAAAATTACAGTGGTTCGCTGCAACTAGCTTAATAACAAACTACCAGAGAGCACCGATTTTCTAAATTGCGCATTACACCTACAGTTCTGACCTTGGCATAATCTCACCTCATTTTAAGTAAAAAGATATTTTTCTTCTTTACGATTTGAGTCCTGAGACTTCAGGATTAAGTTCGGCTATTTAAAAGAATTTTTACATAGTTTAGTTACCACTTTTTACGCAACGTATGAGTATTTTTTGTTTGAACATCACGAATTTTTGACATGGTAGAAACTATAGGTTTGTGTATAGTAGGTATATATTAAGAATGAGGGTTCGAAATTCAAATCTACATCTTACTACACCTTGTTTAAAATTAAATTCTTAAAGACGGTTTAAAAATAAATAAAGTTAATTCATTGTAAAGCCCTTACCATATATTTGACTTTATGGGTTTCTAGTAAAATTGTCACAATTAGCGAAAGCGCTACAAGTAGCTCAGCTGGCACATGCCATATTTCTTCTATGGTGTAGTTATCCGAATACGAAGCATAAATTACCGCTGCAGTACTATTTATAGAAACGCAAATTCCGAGCAAAAAATAAACAATCAAAGTTGGATGGTGAAATTTGGACTTTTCTGAAATAACTTTAAGGCTCGCTATGTACATCAGCCGAGCGTGTTTCAACAGTTTTACAATGTAAGACCTCATGGCTGGACTAGTCCGATTTCCTGCACGGGCACATGCAATTCGCTTATCTAACTGTTTCATTATAAATTCTTGACCATTGTAAATTGATTTACCTCCCATTACTAAGTTTGTTACCAAGTTCGCAATTAGCATTAAATCGCTAAAAGTTAATACCTTTACAAATTGATCTATCATTTTTGAAAATGGCTTAGATGAATTTAGGCATAAAATACCAAAAATTATGTATACTGTCACGAAAGGAAAGGCTAATATAAACAACACTTTACTAAAAAGTAGTCTTTCTTCTTTAAAAGAGGTTCGTGAAATTCCAATTTCCAGAGACGTGAGAAAGTAGTGCTAATAATTAAGCTGTTTGCAGAATGTTTAGATTTATAGAAACTGATAGTTATGATAAGAAAACATCTGATTGTATCCATTAAGGAGTGAATATTAAAAAACAAAACTGCTATATCGGGATTATTGAAGTTTATTACTAACCAGGAATAGTAAAAGCACAAAGCAATGGCTAATGTTAGTATCATAAACCTGATGAAAATATGTAACTTTGATTTAATCATCTCAATTTTGAAATTTTCCGGTTCATGAGAACATCTTACAATAAAGGCTGGAACTCCACAACATGAACTAAACCAAAAAATATATTTGAACGCACATGCTGGACAATTTTCATGAAACATAATTTTTTTGTTTTCAATACCTTACGAAATGAACTCGAAGCACTGACTGCTTATTTATTATAAAATGAAACTAATATCCCTAATTTTTTATAGAATATATTTATTGTAGTAGTATTTTTATGTGCAGCAATTTCATATCATAGAAAAAATGGATTTAGCATTAGAAGCAATTTTACTAAATGTCATAAAATAGATTTTAACTGTCGATATTTCTTCTAGTAATTCTAAATAATAACGTATTTAATTCTTGTGAATTACTTGTAGTATAATATAAAACATGTATATAGTTGCTTTGTAAATATTAATAAAAAGTTAATTTTATTGTATCATTTTTCATTGGTGGGAAAATTTGTGTTTATTCATAGTAACCTAAGAGAATAGTAAATAACGAAATTGACAATTATTTGTCAAATTTTATTTATACTAACGAGGAAGAGATCCCCTTCCCGGTGCCCCCTTTCTAATTTAAATAATTTTTTGCGGTATGTGGTAAAACATGGAAAAATTATTTTAGCCATTTTAGGGCTTGTAATCTCCATCCAAAATTAAGATAAAAAGCGAGTCATTTTTGAATTTATACATAGAGTAATTCGATTTAAATAAATCCTTGGCCAAAACATTAATCTTAAATCGTCAACGATTTAACAAACAAACTCTAATTCGATGGCTCAAAGTTAACGATCGAAACGGTAGGTTTCCAAATTGATTTGATAAACTTTCTAAAATGTTTTCTGATTCAGATGAAAAGCTACGTACACGTTGGCATGTGTTTCAGGAAACTTGCAATAAAATTAAAATTTTATTTCCACGTATTAAAATTTTTATTTTTATTTAAAATTTTTATTATTAATTTTATTTCCACGTATTAAAATTTTTAATGATTAACAGGTTAACTGAACAATTACAATAAATGAATAAATTATTGTCATAAGTTTTCAACAATGATTATAATCAATGATTATACCGACCATTAGCTAAAGTAAATAAGTAAGAACCCAATTTTCTAACATGAGTACACTAATCTTAAAGTTGCAAACATTTTTTTTAAATCTTAACGTGTAATGGTTTTAAGGTCTAAGGTTATTTAGTAATATTTGATTAATAGTACCATTGTGCTTTATGATTGTCATTATCTCTTTATTGATTATTGTATTTTATGCTCCGTTCAACAAACCGTTAAAACTAATCATTATATGGATTGTATTGTTCAGTTAGTACTACTAGACATTTTCTAATCGATTCATCAATTTAACGTAATTCTAAAACTTTTATTGTTTTTGCTTATGTTAACCATACCTTTGTGAAACCAAATTTACTAAGTTACATTTCAGTTGAAGTCGCCATTTTTATTATTTCCGATTGATGATATGCCGTTTTGACAAATAATAGTAATGCCTCCTCTCTTAATGGCAATTCTGTCAACTTATTGACTTACACATCAGAGCGTTCAAAAATTAATTTCTCTATGATAAAGTGTCACATTTCTTTCTCTATTACTTCACCAAATCACCAAAATAAAAACATTTAGCAGGAAATCAAACTATCTGGTTCAATTTTGCTGGGAGTTTAACTTTCCTCATGACCGCTTCTGTGCTTTGGAAGGCATATAAACACGCAATTTCATGAATAATTTATATCTTCTTGCACAAAGTTTGTAAGCCGCTTCAAATGTAAAACAATTAATATTATGTCCAACGTATTAATTAGTGGCTTTGGAATTATATCGAATAAATTACTGGTTAATCGATATAAATTTTAACCTCAAGTAGAGAAAAACAATTCGTTTTCAACTGCACATTTTTGTAACTTTTTATCAACCTTAGGAAAAGGCAGTGACTTTTGTGTCAATAAAATTCAAAAATTGAAAATTTTTACACTTTTTACTTTAAAAGACTTTTACTTTTTTAAATTGTTATCTGAAGATTTCAAATTTTAAGTTTCGTAGTTTGGAAAAGAAATAACAGGTGCATTTGATTTTATTTCATGAACATTTATTTTATACTATACATTATAATATATATTAATTCAAATTTTTAAAAATTATAAGGTTAAATGAACAATAAAACGAAACATTATTTGTAAGCTTTCAGCAATGGTTACTGCTGTCATCAGACATTTAATAATAATTAATATTAATTTCAAAGGTTAATAATATAAATAATTTCTATACATTATAATATATTAATAATAATAATAATGGTAATATTAATTGCGTATTTATTTAAGAAGAGAATTGCGTATTGTAAGACAAGCGACATGAGCATCATAAGGTTTATTATAACTAATTTCCAGTATTCTTTTTTATTTCAAAAACTAAGAAGGCATATTAAATTTCCATTTTATTTATCTTTAGCTTTATATACGTGGATTCTTTAACAAACTGTACTATCACTAGTACATATGTAAGAACAGTTCCAAAGTACTACAAAAAATTCATATTAAAAGTTATCATCACCTATCGAAGTCCTATTAGTTCTATGGCTTAAACTAAAGACCAATTAGTTTATCTCCGCCAGAGATCTTTCACATAACTAATTTGTAACAACGCCGACGTCCTCAATGGACGTCGGTACAATTGATTCATTATTCAATAATATTAAAAGATACTTACAACTGCTAATAATGGTAATCCTGGTATCAGAATATCTCCAAGTGAGATTTCAAGTTTTTTTTTATTTATAAATTTTATTGTAGTTTCAATCTAAAATTATAATATTTTAGGCATAGTTAAATTGATTGCAATATGTATTAACCTCGTATGCTTCCTCACGATGCAATTTACTTATGGGAAATTTGTACAGATAGCTTTGAAAATCGTTAGGCTGAAACATCAATTTTATTATTGTATAATCTTTAATTTAGCATTACATAAGACAGTAACGATAATAAAAAAGCATTTATTATGACCAATATTTTAATTTAAGTAAAATTTATCTTATAAATATCTAATTCCAGTCCAAAAATGTTAAATTTCTTCACAAAGTTGAACATACATAATTTTCCGTGGAGGTCGTTTTAAAAAGAAATATTTTATACTCCTATATTATTTGTTAACAATAAAATCCTTACCATATTTGTGAGTTTATGAATTTCTCGAAAAAGTAGCACTGTTAGCGAAAGCGTCACAAGTAGCTCGGTTGGTGCTTGCCATATTTCTTCTATGGTGTGGTTATCCGAATATGAACCATAAATTACCAATACAGTGCTATTTATAGTAAGGCAAATGCTTAGCAAAAAATAAATAACCGCTGTTGGATTGTACAACTTTGACATTTCTTGAATAGCTTTTAGGTCCATTAGGTACATCATCCGATAGTGTTTCATTAGTTTTACGATGTAAATCTTCATAGCTGAATTAACTAAATTTCCTACTTGCACAGATGCAATTCGATTATCTAATTGTCTCATTATAAATTCTTGACAATTGTAGATTGATTTACCTGTAATTACTAAATTGGCTATCATATTTGCAACCAGCTGTAGATCGCTATAAGTTAGTACTTTCACAAATACGTCTGTCATTTTTGAAAGCGGCGTAGATGAATTTATTATTACAATTACACACAACATTATGTACACCATCAGGTAGAGAAAGGATAATACAAACACCGTTTCACTGATTAAGTAGTCCTTCTTCTTTAAAAGCGGTTCGCGAAATTCCAATTTCCAGAGCTGCAAGTAGGTACTGATTATGATTAAGCAATTTTCAGAATGCTTTGATTTATAGAAACTGATGGTTATGATAACCAAACATCTGATTGTATCCATTAAGGAGTGAATATTAAAAAACAAAACTGCTATATCGGGATTATTGAAATTCATTACTAACCAAGAATAGTAAGCACACCAACCAATAGCACACATTAGCATGATAAACCAGATGAAAATATGAAACTTCGATTTAATTATTTTAATTTTGCAATCGCCCTGATCATGAGAACATTGCAAAATGAAAGCAGGAATTCCACAACATGAACTAAACCAATAAATGTATTTGAAGGCACATGCAATACAATTTTCTTCTAACATAATTACTTTGTTTTCGATACCTTACGAAATGAAGTCTATAGATGGACTGTTTATTCATTATTAATAAAAATGTGACACTAATACTTCTCTATTTTAGTAATATAAATTTATAAAATATTATAGTAGAATTTTTATGTATTTCAATTTCATATCATGGAAAAATTAGATTTAACATTAGAAACAAATCAAATAGATCTCAACTGCCGATATTTGTTCTAATATACTATGTATTTATAAATACATTAAAATATAAATTTTTATAAAAAGTTAATCACTTTTCAACATAAAATAGTTGAATATACAGCATTACCCACAAGACCCCGGACAAATATGTTTTTCGCTTTTCGTGGAAATCATTGAATTTATCTGAAAAATAATCTAGTATTCTATATCGCACCGTTGCTCAAAATAGGAAAATTTCGTTTTTACTGGTGAAAAAAGTTTTACTACTGAACAATTTCACAATCGTCAAAATGATAGGTATTGGTCAGAAGAAGCATCCGGATCTTCTACCATCGTTGTTCATCACCAATACCCCAAGTCTGTCATGGTTTGGGGCGGTATTTGTGCTACAGGTAACACGCTTTTAGTTTTTGTAAAAAAAGGGAGTCAAAATTAACAAGGAAATGTACCACCGGGATATTTTAGAGGCTGTAGTTTTTCCGTGGGCCCAACAGCACTTTGGTGACCAACAGTGGATCTTTCAACAAAACTCTGCACTTCCTCACAAGGCGAAAACTACGCAAGAGTGGTGGCGTTAACAATTTTTTTTTGGAGATGTTTAATCTGTTTTAACATTTCAATTTAAGGTGATCTATTTTTCTAAAATAAAACTGCTTTTACTTTTAAATCTTTTTAGTATTTTAAAATATTGAAAATACACGTGAACTAACGATTATTAAAATACATATTGTTTATGTACAATGTACATAATAATGTAAGTGCATATAACACCAAACCTCCATGCAGACGTGCTCGTAAATCCAGATTTTATTGTGTAGAGCATTATAAAGTAATTATTATTAACGCATTTTTCGTGCAAATTAAAAATCATCCGTGTTTGACATCGTGGGATGTAAAACCTCATTGAATCTAACTGTTACTTTTAACCCATGAGACATAAAATTGAAGTACAACCACAACGTAGGTAATTACCGTCCCACCCACCTGCAACAAAAATTATTGATTACAAGTAAGTAAATGCTATTATAATAAATTTAGAAAAAATATGATGATGTGCCAAATAATATCGGTCAAACTACTTTGTTGTTAATTTCAGCAGATATTTTTAGCCATACATAGCTTTGAAATACCGGATAACTATCCAGCAAACTGCTCGCAGCTAGTTTACAGCTAAAACTAACTAAAACTATTTGATGGATTTATACCAAGCAAAATTACATAGGATTTCAATGAAATTTGAAAATTGAGATTGTAGAACTTAATATCAAGAGAATGATTATAAACTTGAACTTTACTTTCTTGCGCATTTATATTAACATATTTAGCTTACCGATCCTGCTAACTTGATTCCTACAGGGAACATATTTGAAGCCGTAATTTGCGAATTTAACTTGCTAAAAAAATTTGCGAGTACTTCAAACTAAAACAATAAAATAGTTTAAATAAACAAAAATACTTAAACACAATTTATTATTCAATATTTATATGCAACCTTGAGCTCTCCGTTTCAAAGTCATTCATATGTATTAAGCATTTGCGCTGAAATGCTTAAGAGCAAAACTTGTATTTCATTGTCGAAAATTCAGTACTTAGGGTGTAGGAATACTTAGCAAAAGTGGTGCGTTTGGTTAACCGTTTTTAGTGTGAAAATTGTTTTAGATCACGAATTCCTCTAAATTTACCTATTGAAACTGATGCTAAATCACGACAATGAAATATTAATCATCACAGAAAACCAAAGACAATTAATAGTCAATAGAAAATTACTAATTGTACTGACCTTTGCTGCTTCATCATAACTTAATTTGCTGACTGGATATTTATACATAAAATTTAATTGAGTACTTCCCTAAAATTGAAATCAAATAGTTAACGGTTCTTAATAAAAATACGAGGCATTACATTATTCACCTCATACAGAGAGTAAAATGATTTTTCATACAAATGAATTAAGAAAGACTGTCTTTGAAGGTTAATTAGAAATTATAATAATTTTGTGCATCTTGGAAGAATGGAAGTATAAAATGGTAAAATTTATATAAGCGTAAAATGTATAGAAAAATTGTTTCGAAGTTAATCTAGTTGGCCGATTTTAAAAGAAGTGCTCTAGAAATATCATTAATTATTGCAATGTTTTAAACTTCTTTTCTATCTTTATTTTGAAAAAATTTACTAAACTTAAAATTTATGTTGCTCCAGGTAGCCTTAACACTTGGATAAATCTTTAAATAAGTTTGAAAAACAATTAAGTTTTATTAAATTCTGAAATTTTCATCGAAATTTTAATTATATTTTTTTTACACGAAAACAATACTTTTTCGTATTACATTTATGATAAAGAATTGAAATGTAATAAATATATAAGCAAATATTTCAAAAACTGTACGTGCAAATGTGCCAACATCGTCAAGAAGATTAAGTTAAATTTTTAATTTTGATATTGTAAATGTCTTTTTTAATAGTGAAAATGCCATAGGAATATATTATAATATGTATTATTAATGTACATACCAAGTTTTCTATAGTACTGCAGAGATTTGCCACATATCCAACAACTAATGCGTAAATACCAAATTCCGCTTGCATTAAAACTATTCGTGTCGTGATTGGATTTGCTTCATAATCAAAAAAACACAGCATTGATACAAAAGTACTCGAAATTAAAATTATTACGCAAGACACCAACCACAACAATGTTGTCGGATTCATAAAATCATTATACAACTTAAGTGTTTTTGTTAGCCGAATATGCAATTGGCCGTAGGATATCAACATATTTGTTATATTTTTGTCGATGAAAAATATTTCGATCAAGTCATGTTCTAAATGATTTTGATAACTCTTATACGTATAAATGTATAGTTGCAAAACGGCAGTAAGAATAAGTATTAACATTAAATTAACATAGAAAGAAATAATCGTTCCAAGTTTTTCAATAAAACTCCAATTAGGATCCCTATCGATAAAAAATAAAATTGCTATCCATCCACTCATAGATACAAATACCAGAAGTAAATTAATATAAATTTTCTTCCTAAGCTTTAAGGTATCTGTTATGGATAATAAAATTTGTGATTTGTGTTCCTTCCATTTGTCTAGTGTTGTTTGACCAACATTTATCACATCCATTATTCCATTTATGTGTAACATGGAGAACATCATAGACGTTATAGCGCAGCAGTGGAACATCATATCAAAACTGTAGATCATAGCATAATAATAAGGGTTTTCGTTTTGAAGCGAATTCTTGAAATTAATTGAAGATATACCGCAAATTATGATTAAAAAAATAAGAATGCATAAACTGATGCAAAGCTTAGTTTTGCTTGGACGGAGAGTTATTTGTAATTGATCTCTATTTGTATGTTCGCAACAGTATTTTACAAATGGAAATCCTAAAACAGACACAAAGAGTACTGCTGTACTAATCGCACAACATGCACAATTTTCAAATTGCATAGTTTTAGTAGCAAACTTCTGGATACTAACACAAACTAACTCACACTCAAATAATACCTGATACCTGCCTATGTATATATACCTACCCTATATTTAGAAACATATTTATTAAGATAAACATAATAAAACTTGCGTTATGTAGATACATTATAGTACATTAAAATACAATTATGAAGCAAACTACAAAACTAGGTTTCAGATTACTAGTTCAATATGAAAGAATTATTCATAAAACAGTAATAGTGAAATAAGATAAAAACAAACCTGCATAAAACTACCCCTCCCCCCTACTTTCTTAAAACAAAAACATAATTAATATAGAATAAAACATTTTTTGTGAAATTTGATTTTTGCATATATTGCAAAACAATTTAATTTGACCAAGAGATCTTTTAGTTTTGTTTCATTTTTTTTATAAAAAAGGCCGAGAGGTATAGAAAACCCCTAATGCCCTATTATCTGGGAACATTAAATCATTTTACATTAATCATTAATCAGTTTACAGTCGCTCACCACCGTACGAATTATGGTTTAAACAGCCCCATCACCAGAATGTGTCGATCAGCTAACAAGTTGAATAAGTTTCCGTGTTTCGACATCATCTACAGCTCATATCGTAGCTTCAAAGATTGCCTTATGTGGAGAATAAACGCACTTCAATCCTGAAAGCTTAGTTTCAACATTTTTTACTTTTCTTTTTTGCTACTAATTGTATAATTTAAATGGTTTATCCGTATATTTGCGTAAATAAATTTTTTTATTATTTATATTATTTTTTTATTAATAATGATGAGATATCTCGAGGGTATTTTATAACCCTCAGAACCCTCGGTATATATTTCTTGAAATAATTCCAATTCCGCACTACCCAGAGACAAAACATGAAAAGTTGAAAAATTAAAAAGAAGTTTTATAATTAATAGTACCGAAAAAATAATTAGTATAAACCGGGGGTCTGGGGTGTAGAACATCCTCCAGTGCCCAAGTATCGGGATTCAGGATATTAAACGTTTAAAAATTATGCAGAACTATAACTCCAGTGCTTCAATAGTTGCAGACAAAATAAAATGGTTTTAATCTTCTTCTGTAATGGAGTAAAAACTGGAGGGTATGCCATACCTCCCAGATCCTCCGGATTAAACCTCATGAAATACCCTCAATACTGCGATATCGGAAGATAGAACATTTAAAATGTTTAAATATTAAGAAGTTGTGTAATGCTAAAACCTCTCGCTTATTATCGAAAAAATAATGAGCATAAACCGGTGGGTCTGAGGGGTGTGGAACACTCTCCAATGCCCAAGTATCAGGATTCTGAATATGAAATGTTTAAAAATTATGTAGAACCTATATCTCCAGTGCTGCAATAGCTGCAGAAAACATAATATGATTTTGATGTTCTTAGCAATGGTGGGATAACTGGGGGAGGGGGGGTATTTGATAACCCCCAGACCTCCCAGTTTATACCTCTTGAAATACCCCTTATGCCGCAGTACCAGGAAACAAAACATAAAATGTCTAAAAATTAAGAAGTTTTGTAATGTTCAAATCTTTCGTTTAGTATCAAAAAAATAATTTGCTTAAACCGGGGGTATGGGGGATGTAGAACACCCTTCAATGCCCAAGTACCGAAATTCAGAATATTAAATGTTTAAAAATTATGTAAAACCTCTATCCCCAGTGTTGTAATATCTTCAGAAAACATTATATGATTTTAATGTTTTTAGCAAGGGTGAAATAACTGGGAAGGTATTCCATGCCCTCCCAGACTCTCCAGTTTATACTTCTTGAAATACTCCTAATTCCGCAGTATCGGGAGACAAAACATGAAATGTTTAAAAATTAAAAAGTTTTGTAATGCTCAAATCTTTCATTTTGTATCAAAAAAATAATTTGGGCAAACCGGGGGGTCTGGGGGGTGTGGAACACCCTCCAGTGCCAAAGTATCGGAATACCGAATATCAATTATTGTTTAAAAATTAAGCAGAACTATAACCCCAGTGCTGCAATATCTGCAAATCACTTTAAATGCTTTTAATTATTTTAGCAATGGTGGAATAATTGGAGAGTATTCCATACCCCCCAGACCCCCGGCTTATACCTCCTGAAATACCCCTAATACCGGAGTACCGGAAAACAAAACATGAAGTGTATAGAAATAAAAAAATTTGTAATGCTTAAATCTTTCATTTCGTGTCGAAATAGCTATTTTCGTGACTAGTACTTAAATAGGTTACATTTCCAATCAACCGAGAATGGAAACAAGCCTATTGAAGTACGTGTTGCGAACAATATTTTTTTTGCAAATCTGCAATTCGGTAAATAAAGAATATTTTAACAAAGTTTTATACAAAATACAAAATATTTTAACAAAATAACTCGCCAGTAGTGCGGAAAAGTGAAGGTAAAGTCATCTCGCGAAAGATAAGATTACGAAAAATATCAAATAACATGAGTAATCTTACTTGCAGAAAACAAACCGCTTTCAATGCCATGTAATGTGTATGAAATGATAGTATTTCGCTGCAGAATTGCAAAAAAATAATTTTCGTAAACCGGGGGGTCTGGGAGTATGGAACACTCTCCAGTGTCCTAGTATTGAAATACAGAATATTAAATGTTTAAAAATTATGCAGAACTATATCTACAGTGCTGGAATAGCTGCAGACAACATTAAATGCTTTTAATGTTTTTAGCAATAGTGGGATAACTAGAGGATATTCCATACCCGTCAGACCTCCCGGATTATAACTACCTCCTGAAATACCCCCAATACCATGGTACCGGGAGACAGAACGCATAAAATGTAACATCAGATTATCAAATGTATTATCGTAAATGTTTATTATTACTTGTTAAAATTATATGTTGTATAAAATATTTTAAAAGGTTTCAAGTTTAATGAAATTTGAAAAAAAAATGTATTATTTTTTTTACAATTCTAATGAAATTTGATAACTTTCCTACTCACATTTAAGTTTAGGACCTCCTTTGCGTAAAGTGGTTTCGTCTTTTCAAGATATCATCAGCTAAAGATATCATCAGTTTAGCTGTTGATATCTTAAGCTGATAAGGAGGTCCTAAACTTAAATGTGAGTAGGAAAATTTTCAAATTTCATTGGAATTGTAAAAAAAATAATGAATTTTTTTTCAAATTGCGTTAAACTTGAAACCTTTTTTTAATAGTATATTATTTAATGAGTGTATAATGTAGGCTATATTACACGAGTGTTGTAATTATTCGAGTGTAATATGGCCCATTATACACGAATTGAATACTATACTTTATCTTCGACTGTTAAACAATAATTATTTTATCTACAACTGCATTATTTAATTATCTAAGTTTTATCGTGCTTATTAATTTTCAAATATCAAAGTTGCCATGGTTGTTAAGGAAACAAACTTGTTTATTAAAGTCAATGTGTAAACGTAAACGTGTTTTGTGCGTAAAATTTAATTTTGGTCGAGAATGTCTACAGAAGGGAGTGAAGATGATATGCAGTGTACTCCTCCAAATATTAAAAAGGCAGCAAAGGAAGCGTCTTTGAATTTGTTACCTGAAAAATCAAGGACAAATTACGAAATGGTTTACAATAGCTTCAATGAATGGCGGTTAAAGAATAAAACTTCCTCCTTTTCTGAAGATACTGTGCTTGTAAACTTTAAGGAAATATGTGCAAAATTCAAATCATCGACGTTATGGACTCGCTATTCAATGCTGAAAAGTACTCTCAAATTAAAGCATAATGTGAATATTGAATTTTGTTTTATTAAATTTACATTTAGCTGTGTCAAAATATCAATAAACAGAAATTTCCAAGAGCCGTGGAATATGAATTCATATTCCACTAGTGTAATATGAACTAAATTATGTATCTATGGTTACGCATATAATAACACTATTGTTTAACAGTCGTAGATAAAATATTTTATACAACAAATGTATTATCAGTACAACATTCTGCAGTGCAAAATTTACTAATAAATAAAACCGTACATTTTGATCTAAATTAAGTGGAATTGTTTTTGGCAAAGACATTATGAAACACATTAAGGCGCAGAGAATTGCATGGATGGGACACTTATTGCGACGTTCAAAAACAAGAGTAATTAAGCTGACAATGAATTGGAAACCAATGGGCAAGAGAGGAAGGGGAAGTCCTAGAACAATATGGACCGAAAATTTATTCACAGACTTGAAAACTATACCCGGAAAAAAAATGGAAGAAAACTGCATGCAATCAAGAGAAGTGGAGGAAGATAGTGGGAAAATCAAAAACACACAAATTACTATAGGAAAAGCAAACTGTTGCAAACAGTTGTATCATATTTCTGCACCTTTTGCTTATTGTTTGCAGTTCTCTGTAGAGCACCTTCTTTTCCTCTTCAGCCGCTTTCTCCGTCGATTTGATTTTAGTTGGTTTTGCAGGTTTTTCTAAGTGCCAATTTTATTGTCCTTTTTCTTACAGTCGTCAACTCTGTTCCTAACCGGTTATACTCTCCTAGTTATTTCCTAGTTATACTCTCATACTTTTATTTTCAAACAACGCTGAAACCCACAATGAAGAAGTTCCCACCCCAATTTGCTAAAATCAACATTTATACCACTAGCGAGAAATTTGCAATTATTAGTTTAGAGAGAAAATAAAATAGTAATAGTTATTATATCATCAAGCTTTATTTTAGCGTGTACATTAAAAATAACAATTGTAATATAAACGATTTTAATAATATTGTTAAGACACGCGATAAGTGCATCATTAGGTAATTAATTTTTAGTAGTTTCTTGAAATTGTCAAATCTTTCTAATTCTATTTTATTCATTTTTGTCTGAAGCTTTAACAAATTGTATTACCACTAATACATATGTTAAAATATTTCCAAAGTACTGAAAAAAACATATTATTGCACAACTTTATAATTAAGTTTTGATGAACGAATGACCAATTTATTAACCTCCATATAATTATTATCTGTTAGATAAATAACTAAGTATGTGACCAATCAGATCTTCGATATTACCTGTATCGCTTAATTTAACTGACATATAGTTATCTGGAGGTGAACTAACAATCCAGCAGTGGTTTAATATGGCTGCTGATTTAGTCTAAATTTGGTGTAACATTCGTTCGACAAGAAGAAGCGTTCCAGGTTTCATAATTACTAAAATAAACAATTACTTACCGATGCTGGTGATTGTAATCCTAGAGTTAGAATATTTCCAAACTTGATTTCTACCTTTTTGCAATTTATAATTTTAATTGTAGTTTCAATCTAAAAGTGATAATATGCAACATAATATTTTACTTAACTATAAAAATATTTACCTCATGTGCTTCCTCACGATGTAACTTACTTATAGGATATTTGTACAGATAAGTTAAGAAATCACGGTGCTGAAAAAACAAAAATTTAACTTTACATACAATTTAAGTAACTTTAACTTTATATAATTCTAAGTTCTAAATACCAAATAACAAAAAAAATGACGGCTTTTCCATAAAAATGGAATCATCCTGTGAAGGATAACGAACCTTCCGAAGAACGTACACGACATTTATGTAATTTTTTTATTTATTTTGGTTTAGTATGAATTCGTGAAACATCCCAAATGCAAGTTTAGTATGTTCAAATGTTTAAACTTTTGACACATTTTCATTTTCCCCAACTTTCTCACGCTCTTCTGATTAGTATGGCATTTAACTGCTAAAATATTTAAATGACTTCAAGGTAAAACGTAGTAGGTGCTTTGGAGGGTAAGTAAAGATTCTAAACTTGTGATTAATTAATGTGAGATTATCTTTAAATAAAATGTATTACCAGTAAATTCATGCAACCACAAAACAAAACTATACAATTAAATTCGAAAAGTTGATTTAAAAAAAGTAAAAATCCTTACCATGTTTGTGAATTTATGCAATTCTCGAAAAACTAACGTTGACAACAAAGCAGTCGTAGATAGCTGCATTGGTATTTCCCATAATTGAGCTATGGTATAGTTATCCGAATACGAACCGTAAATTACCGCTACAATGGAATTTATAGGAAGCCATGTGCCAAGCAAATAATAAATAACGACGGTTGGATAGTAAAATGTGCAGAATTCTTGCATGACTTGATAGAACATAATGTGCATTAGTCGATAGTGTTTCATCAGTTTTACAATGTAGCACTTCAAATTTGAATTAAAATGATTTCCTACCCGCACGAATGCAATTCGATTATCCAACTTTTTCATTACAAAAATTTGACAATTGTAAACTAATTTGCAATAGACTTTTAATACAGCTATAAAGTTTACAATGAGCATCATATCGGAATGTACTAACAATTTTACAATTTTGTCCAACATTTTTGAAAATGGCATAGAAGGATATATGTTTACAATTATAAACAATATCATAAACAGCAACCACGGACAGCACAATATGAAAATCACTGCATTCATTAAGCAGTCTTTCCTCTTTATCAGAGTTTCGCGGAACGCCAGTTTCCAGCGCCGTAAGTAAGTATTAGTTATGATTATGCAATTTTCAAAACGTTTAGATTTATAAAAGCTGATAATTATGACAACCAAACATCTTATTGTATCGAACAGAGTTAGAAAAATAAAAAATAAAACCGCTATGTCCGGATCATTAAAATTGATTACTAAAACGGCATAGTAAACGCACAAAGAAGCAGCGCCTATTAACATGATCAACCAGATTACAAAATGCAACTTTGATGTAATTTTTTTAATTTTTCCATCTTTATGAGCACATTCTAGCAAGAAGGCTGGAATTCCACAAAACGCAGTTAACCAAACCGTGTGTTTTATTGCACAAACTATACAATTTTCTTCTACCATATTCTTCAACAGTGAAGTGAACCCTAGACGTTAGCTATCAATACTAAATTTATTGAAATGCATTGTTAGTGCATTTTCAACACTCAGGACTTTTTTTATTTAAATTTAATATTGCTGTCCATAAAATTTTATGATATAAAAATATTCTAGTAGCATTTTTATATTATGTACGATAAAAATAACGATAAATTTAATATCATAGTATAAAGAATCGCAGATCTATATCTGTTTTATAAACATTGCTAGAAAATTAGGATTTGTATAAAAACACCCTTGACTTTTCTAATTTAAGTGTATAAATTATACTTATTATTAACCTGTGAAATTAATATCAAATTAAAATTTACACATTTTCTTAACATCAGATAGTCCTAACAGTCAATTTTTCTCGTAGAGGTTAAAATAAAACCAGAAATTATTGTAGAGAATTAAATGTTTATTCTGATCGTCGTCCTTCGGAACCGAGATAATTAGCCAGAAAAACCACCTGACAAGGAGGGGCCACGACATTCGAAATCAAATTAACGGCTAAAAAGAAAATACCTTTCAACTTTGTATTTAATATTTTTTTGTAGAATTTTTTGAGCAAGATGAGGGTTGAAAAAACATCAATTGTTAAAAACCTTAAGTCGGTAAATTTTAATAATAATAAAAAAGCAAAAAAACTGAAATTAAAAGTAATTTATTTATCTACCAAAATAATCGTTTGTAATTTTTCGATTAAACGAAAAGTGTTCTTAAATCCGAAGTAGACGCATCGGTTCCTGAAAGGATTCGACTACATCTGTGCCGAGCTTTGTTAATCCCCCAATTATTTCTCCTAAATGGCTGTAATCGAGTTATTTTGACTGTACTATAAAATAATTAGAGAAAGAGAAGCTATAAATCAGAAAAATCAATAATGAAAAAGCAGTTCATCGTGTTTTGATTAGCATTTGTGTACATAATATGTCACTATTTATAGTTAATCAATATATTGCTATGTATGTTTTGTCGACCTGAAAAGAAAACATCATTATAAAAATACTTGTACTTACTGATAAGCAATGCTTTAATGATTTTTCTAGCTAGCTCAATTGTATTCGTTTGTAGAAATGATTATTAATGTCAAAAGAAATGATTTTATTTGAATAGTGGAGAAGTTAATAAAATTTTAAAACTGGGCAGGGGAAAATGTGCCACAAGTACTTATCAGAACTTAAAATCACGGCAGGACCGATAACTAATACAAGTAACAATTTATAAAATAAATAAGGCGCCAACCACACCACTGAACCCGGCAAACCGAAGAAGGGGCGGCGACAGCTTAAAAGGCTAGGAGATATAAGTTCTAAGATCACGACCTCCGGTGTACAATTGAAGTTAAATAAAATAAACCTCAGTGAATGATACCACTATATTATATCTTATTTAGTTTCATGGCGTCTTCTTTGAAGTTTACGCAGTGGTGGGTTTTGATGAAATACATTTCACTGATGTTTTGTTTTAGATAATAGGATTCTAGATCCAATATCTTGACATTATCAATTTGGAACATATCGTCATAGGTCTTATTAATAATTTGTATATCTTCATCTTTGTCTCCTTTCTTAGTGTTTTGTCCTTAAGCAGTCTTTTGTTTGCATAGTATGCTCTGTTTCCTGCTTGCAGCCTACTACGCAGCTCTTCTTGTCGATTGCAATACTTATTTATGTGTATTATCAGGTATTTAATTTTTTTTTATGATTAGGCATCCTTTCTTCGCTTCACACCCGTTGCACCATAGTTGCTTGTGCATTTTTTCGCCTCCATATTTTAAGAGTTCTATTGAAATTTCATCTTTTCCTGGAGCTTTACCATTTTTCATTTTTGTGATCATTTCTTCTGCTGTTGGTGATGTTATTTTGTTGTTGTTATTGTTTATTACTTTTTTCTAGTTCATCTTCATGCTGCACATTCAGAAATTCTTGGAAATGCTTTTTTCATATTTGTTTCACATTTTCTCTGTCGTTTTGCGTTTTTCTTTCATCATCTGTTAGTACTCTTTGCTTAAACACTTCTGTTCATTTCTTTTTAACTCGCTCCTCGTACTTTTTTCTTAGTTCCCCGTTTGCTAGTTTTTCTATTTTCATTTGCTGATCTTTCATATTATGTTGTTGCTTTTTGTCTTACTGCCACCAGGTAACGGTCGGAATCCGCATTTGCTCCTCTGTACATTCTCACATCCGTTACATATCTCTCGCTCTTTTTGGATACCAGCACATGATCTATCTGATTCCCATAGTCGTTGCTTCCTTCTGGTCAGACTTATGTTACTTTATTCAGTGCTTTATGTTTAAATTTGGTGCTACCATCGTAGAAGTCGCCAAATTGCACAATCTGTCACTGTTTGCATTTGTCCTTTCATGTATGGTGTGCTTTCCAGCAATAGAGGATACGTGATTTTTTTTTCCCATTTTCGCGTTAAAATCTCCTATAATTATTAACATATCCTGCCTGGGGGCAGCTTCACACAGGTTTTCCATTTCGTTATAAAAATCGTCTTTATCGCTCTCTCCGCTGCCTTCCGTAGGCGCATATCGATTAACGATTGATATGTTTGTTCTTGTCTTAATTCTGCCGTTTATTGCTTTGAATACATTTCTGGGTATTTTCACTTTTACTATAAATCCGGTGCCATTTCTTCCTTGTCTTTCTTCACCAGAGTAAAACAATCTGTATACTTTCTTTTGCAATTCTCCTTTTCCACCCCAACTTAGTTCTAGTAACGCAACGACATCCATTCTGTATCTCATGACTTCGTTAGCAACTTCGTTTATTTTGCCAGGTTTCAGTAGCGTTCTTATGTTCCATGTTCCCACTGTGAGTATTTCTTGCTTACGCTTTCTTCTTTATTATTGAATTTTTGCTTTCGCTTTTCGACTCGATTTTCCATTTTCCTTACATTGTCATCTTATTTATCTCGTTTTCGATATGTGGAGTACTAGTCTGAAACGTTACGACCGGTAGTTAGTTTTTTTACTTTCCATCTGTTTCCGTTGCTGCAACCAACCAGTTATTTTCAGTATTCCATTACAATCAGTTTTTTGTATGCTACTCTTATTCTCTTTCTATTAGTCTTTTCTTCTTTAGCGTTTTCCCAAATTTTATCCTGTACTGACCTTTTTAGTTGTGTGAGATCGCTCTCAATGTAATACATAGTACCCTTCGGCTTACTTTTGTTTGCCATTACTGCTACTTTCTGGTCGATGCTTCTTAGCTTCGCAATTATTACCTCTTTACTTGGGTTTTTTATAACCTTAAAAGTATCAATGACGTCTACTTTTACTGCAAGCTTTTCTTATATAAATTCTTCCACTTTTTCTCTCGTTTGCAGTGCCCATGGATTTATTCCTTTAATTACTATGCTGCATCTTTTCTTTTCATGTTTTTCAACCTGTTTCTGTAACTGCCGTAATTCTTCTTCTTGTCCTACGATTCCGTCATCAAGTCTTTTAATCTCGTTTTTACTCTTGTTTATCTTGTTTCCATTCTTCTCTGAGCACTTAGAATTCTTTCTTGTTATCTGCGAAACCGGTGTTGATCGATATTGCGAGCTCGCTTATCATCTCTTTCAGTTCCTCCATTTCGTGTTCGCTTCTGTGATTTTATCTTTGTCTCCTGTATTTTCTTTTTAGTTTACTTTTGGTGGCGTTCTTGATACTATTCTGTTTCTTTTAAATATTTCTTCACTCACTTCCTGTTCTCTATCAATATCTTCTCTTCTTCTTTTACAGTACTCTTCCTGCGTTATATTGTTTCCTGTTCCGGATTTGTTATTTTTGTCTCTCTGTTTCATAAAAGCTAGTTGGTTCTGTACTTTAGTATCTATATTTCGTAGGCTCCACCACGTTTTCGGATTTCGTTAGCCGTTTATCTCAAAATGATCTTCTATTGTTCGATTTAGTATGTTTGTTATAGGCAACCCAATTGACGCCTTACAGCTGTCGATTGTCACAATTTTTGTCTCTTTAGTTTAACCCTTATCCTTCTAGTTTTAGTTTTTTTTATCGCGTATTAGTCAACACAATCGCCCGGATCGACTCCTGGGAGGCAATTATGTTATTTGTTACTATTTTAAAGGATACTATTTAGCTTAACCTAAAAATTTATGTGCTGATCACAAACAAAATGTAAACAATAATCAAAGATGAGAGTTATGGTAGAGGTTAAAGTCAGGAAAGCATACAACGTCAAAATCAATAGAGAAAACAAATACTTGGCGGTGGAGAAAAATTATCAGAAGTGAAGACAAGGAAAAGATTTGAGAATGCATTGCAGAAACAAATGGAAAACTACAGAAAAAGCAACGATTTATATAGAGTGTAAAAGAATCACAAATATTGTAAAAACATCAGCAAAGCAAGTAATAGGATACAAAGAGATAAAAAAGTATAAAGAATGGTTTGACGACGAATGTAAAGAAATTGAAAGAATAAAAAGCGAAACAAATTTAGCAATAAACTAAATAATAACAGAGTGTTTTACGAAAAACTAAAGAGGCAAAAAACAATGAGAAATAAAAAAGGAAGAATAAAAGATGATGCAGAAAAAATAAAACAGTTTGAAGAACTATTGAACGAAACTCAAGCAAACTAACTTATCTCCATAGTAAATGATAATCAAAAAACAGAAGAACTAACATACGAAGAAGTAGCTGAGATAATAAGAAGGCTAAAAAATGGAAAATCACCTGGCAAAGACGGTATAAATGCGGAGTTACTAAAATATGGAGGAGAAGAACCACTATATGAAAATGTATGTGATATTATAAAACAAGTATGGGAAGAGGAGAGAATGCCAAAAGTTGGAAAGAATAAGGAATAATAGTAACAAGCCAATGCCAAAACATTCCACTTTGTAACTAATTAAAATATAATTTTATTATTAATTATTTTAATAAAATAAAATTAACAGTAATAATCTTCTGCCTCGTTATCAATGTTTTAAGTTAAATTTAAAAAATTGGGCTTAGCCACGATCTGGAGCAGTGCTGTGGCTGCACGTGTGCCGATTTTCATCAAGATCGATTAAGTAATAGCTGATGAATGTTCAGAAAATATTTTCGTAATTACTTAAAACGTAACAAACACAAATTTGTAAGATTTAGGGAACTTGGAATATTTGGGCCAGCCACTTAATTGGGACAAAATGTCGTAACCTTTTTCGTAAAAAAAATCTGGGAAAAACGAGTTAAAATTGAAATACTATCGCTCATTCAGACTCTTGTATATTATTTGGACATAGTGCACAATTTTTATTGTTTGACATTACTTTGTGTACTTTTCATGGTGCGATTATGTATTATGGTGGAAATATCGTTTCTTCTGAGTAAAAATCACCTGGATTTTTATTATTACCTAATTAAATTACCACCACCTTTTGGTTTAAAATTGTTAAGAAAGGAAGGTGATGTTTTTTTAATTTTAATGTTCTGGGACTTTTAACTGAAGCTTTAATTAGGGAGCTTTTCTCTTTTTCGAGGAGATTAACGATTAATATCATATTAATTCTTGGATGGTATCTCGAGGGAACTTCCGATCTTTTCGCACCGCTTAGCTGCTAAAACGCAGAAAAATGTGTCTTTTTTTGTAAATAAGTAGAAATACCCCTTGAGTAACATTTACGAGTGAAGTGGAGGCGGGGGGTCACAAATCAAAATAACAGAAATAAGGGATTATCGCTTCAAGTTATCTTGCAGGTTTATTATTTATAAATGCATTGAGTTATTTAACAATTTGTATTGCAGTTTATTTAAGTTAATATTTTGTTTTTTATTATGTTACTATAAAAAGTATCAGTGTTCAAAAGGTTAGTTTTACAACATCCGTAAAAAATTCATAAATAAAAATAAATTTTCAATATAATACTAAAAATAATACACCGCCAAAATCGTTTTATTATAGAAAAGCTGACTACTGTCTCTTTAGATTAGTCTTCAAGCCATAATAACAGCAGCGTATGTTAATTTTTAAGTTTGAGTTATAGCCTGGAGGATAATAACGTTATCTCATATGCTGAAGAATGCGGTTTAAGTTTGGACAGAGTGAAAATTATATTTCCGAGAATTGTACAGCAGTTGCAATATATTTAAAAACTTACTATACCAACATTTGATCATTTAGCACACTTGTGTCAAGAGTACTCAAACGTGAATCGCGGTACTCAAAAGATTTTGGAAGCACTGATTTACCGGCTGGGTTGCTAAACAAAATATCAGATGTATTTCAGTAATTTATAATATTTAGATTCGGTTTATATAATTCCTTAATATAAAATATATACAAAATTTTCAAAAATAATGTAAATATCGCAATTACAAATCATTCTGCTTTAAATTGAGCATATAATAAGTTTTACAAAATTTAAGGTAAATGGTAAGAATTTTTCTACAATTATTGTATTTCGACTGAATACTTTGTTTTATCTGAAAATTAAATCTGTTTGGGGGGTCATTCTTCCGTATCCTTTTACGCAACTATAGGCATTATTTATAAAAATTACATAGTGCGATCAACATAACTTACACGTAACAGAAATTAAATTTTACAATAATTATTATTATTACAAAAATAATTTTATAAGCTTAACGGAAGATATTAATTATGCAATCTTATGTAGTATTAGTTTACTTCTTGTAACTTGTAATTTTGTACTTGTAGATTAGTTTTTGTTGTACAAATTAAATAAGTTTTCCCAATATCAAGAGTGCGTTGTTAATTGTAAATCAAAAATGGAAACTTTTTCGACTCCCATACAAGAATATTTTAGAAACTCTACAGTTCTTGTAGTAGGTGCTACAGGGTTACTAGGATCGTTATTGGTCGAGAAACTGTTAAGAACATGCACGGACCTAAAGAAAATATACGTTTTAATCCGGATTAAAAAGGGCATTAGCAGTAAAGAACGTTTTGAAAATTTTTTTGATATGCCTGTAAGTAACGTTTTAATTTAAAAATTTTTAAATTAACGCACTTAATTTTAGATTTTTGAAAAGTTAAAAGTTCAAAATTCCCAGTTTTTAAACAAAGTTATGATGGTATCTGGCGATTGCTCTCACCCCAACCTGGGATTAAGTGAAGACGATATAAAAATTTTATCGAATGAAGTCAATTGTATTTTTTACTGCGCAGCTGACATTAGTTTTGAAGAAAAATTCAGAATATCTGTGGCTACAAATGTTACAGCCGTTCAGGACTTGTTCAAGATTGCAAATCTAATGCCAAATTTGAAGGTAGTTTAACCACCCACAGTAATTCTTAATTAATATTGATTATAAAGTTATTGTGAAATTTTTGTTTTCTTAATTTGTTTTAGTCTATTGTTTATGTATCCACTGTTTTTTTCTATGGGCAAAAACATAGAGATGTAATATACGAAAAAGTTGATGACTCCAATAATAACTTACCGGAGCAATTACAAAGTCTTTGTAACAATTTTGATGACGAGTTATTAGAAAAATTTAAGCCAATGTAAGTATCATACAATATTTTCTGTATATTATTATTTACTGTAATTTTCACTCATTGCTTATAATTGCAGTATGAGTGATACAAATATTTATTGTACAACTAAATGGGCAGCAGAAATATTGATAAAAAAAATTGGAAAAGAATTGCCCGTGGTTATCATCAGACCTTCCATGAGTAAGTAATATTCAGCTTCCCATAAGATATTAAATTATGATACCACAGTAACACCGACACTAAGTGATCCCATACCAGGATGGATAAATAATTTCCATGGACCAATTGGTATACTTTTAGCTATGTCACTGGGAATTTTTCGGGTAGTACTATTTCAATTTTGTTATAAAATGGACATAATTCCAGCTGATTATGTAATAAATTGCATGATAGCTTCGGCGTGGGAAATCTTCAGGTGAATTCTTACAACACATTGTATTATTTCCATAATGTTCTATTATACAAAACTAGGCAAAACAACAATGAGGTCCTTAATAATGGAACACTCAAACCATCCACTGTTAAAATCTACAACTGTACATCATCTGCCCAAAATCCTATAACCTATGGTAGGTAAAATAAATTATATTTGTATGAATAAAATATATTTTTAAAAAACGATGGTCAAAAACAGAACTGTCAGTATATCAATCAAAAAGTATAAATCAGATATTTTAAATTTTCGTAAGTATATATTTGTAATACATACATTTAAATGGTCGTTTTAAATTTCTTTCAGTACCTTGTGTTTGTGGATCTGGAACTCTCACTGACCGAAAACAAATATAAATAAATATTAAAATATTTAACATTTTCACATTTCTTTCCCTTTTCTTTCTTTTTTCACACTATTAATTACAGTTTTTTTAGGACGAGCAAAAAATTTGTTTGAACATTACTATCAGAGTATGCCTTTTTCCATGCAAGTATTTTACAACAAAGTTATATCTACTTCCAACATTCAGCTCTATTATATTTTAAATTTCATTTTTTGCATTGTCCCGTTATGTATAATACAATTTGTGTCTTATTGTATTTGTAAACCAACGAAGTAAGTTAAGTTGTATTTAACATTATAAAATCAACTGATAATTTTATTTTAGAGGTATAGCAAAAATTAAAACTCAGATATACCGTTACGAGAAATATTTTCCCTTTGTACTTTCTGATTGGAATATTAGAGACGACAATGTGCAAATTCTTTGGCAAAATTTAAAAGATGAAGATAAAGTGCTCTTTAATTTTAATGTAACCGACATAGATTGGAATTTATACTTCCAGTTCTTTGTAAAAGGAGTCAGAATTTACTTATTAAAGGATCCAATGGAAACTGTTCCCAAAGCTATTAAGCGACGGTTAAAATTGAAAATAATATTTTACTTAATAACCACTTTGGTATTCTCAGGATTTGTTTGTATTCTATATTTATTAATAGTAAAGTTTAGCATATGAAGAAATAATATGTAAGGTACATTATTGGGATCATCCATCAGAATTGGTGCAAAGACTGATGGTTTTACAAATCATGATATCAAATATATAACATTTTTAAATACAGTGTGAAAAGAGCAAGTTATTGCGATAATATTTAATATTATGTACATTGTCTAACTAACTAATAAAAGGGTTAATATAAATTTTAAGACTCACTTCCGTGAAGAATAAGGTATTAATATATTTTTTGTATTATACAAAATATTTATGTTTCTTTAAGAAATTATCAGACAAAAGTTGAAAAGAGAAAGAATTTTCCAGACTTCATAAAATACCACTTTGAAAACTTGATATCTAAATAACTATAATCTAAAATACCGCAGTAAATTTATTTATAAGAACATACATAACATATAACAAATGCCTTCATAATATACGATAATTTCAATAATATTATCGATTTAATATATAATAATATACTATTACCTAAACTATTATTAAGGGTTTTTTTCAGATCTTTAAACTGTTTTAACATTTCAATTTAAATTGATCTATTTTTCTAAAAAAAAACGCTTATACTTTCAAAGTCTTTTTAGTATTTTAAAATAACTAGAATACACAATCATAAGTTCAGATAAGCTCCTTATAAGCAGACTTCACTAATACCGATTAATTAAAATACACATCACTTATGTACAATGTACATAATAAGATAATGTAATTGCATATAACACCAAACCTTTATACAGCCAATTTTACTGTGTAGAGTATTATAAAGTTCAAATTTAAAATCATCCGTGCTTGACATTGTGGGACGCAAAACCTTATTCAATCTAACTGGTACTTCTAACCCACGAGACGTAAAATTGAAGTACAACAACAACGTAGGTAATTACCGTCCCACCAACCTGCAATAAAAATTATTGATTACAAGTAAGTAAATGGGGGATATTTAGTCAGTGCACTATTACTATCTATTAGTTCAGCCAAAATATGATGACGTGTCATTTAATATTGGTCAAAATACTTTGTTGTTAATTTCCAGCAGATATTTTTAGCGATGTGTAACTTTGAAATACAAATTTCCAGTTAAAACTAGTTAAAAATATTTGAAGGATTGACATCGAGCAAAATTTCATAGTATTTAAATGAAATTAGAAAATTGAGATCGTTGAATTGACGAATTAAAAAAAATCAATACAGTAAAAGCTGTTTTATTTAACAGGAAATTGATTGGCACTATGCTGTATAAAGCGGTACTTTTCAAATGGGGTGATTTGAAGAAATCAAAGTGCATTTTGATTTGTAGAACTTAATAGCACGGAAATGATCATAAATTGAGCTTTACCTTCTTACTTTATTTATTCATAATAAAATATTTAGCTTACCGATCCTGCTAACTGGATTCCAACAGGAAACATATTTGAAGCCGTAATTTGCGAATTTAACTTGGTAAAAAAATTTACGAGTACTTCAAACTAAAACATACGATAGTTTAAATAAACAAAAATACTTAAACACAATTTATTATTCAATATTTATTTGCAACCTTGAGCACTCCGTTACAAAGTCATTCATATGAATTAAGCATTTGCACTGAAATGCTTAAGCGCAAAACTTGTATTTCATTGTCGCAAATTCAGTGCTTAGGGTGTAGGAATACTTAGCAAAAGTGTTGCGTTTGATTAACCGTTTTTAGTGTGAAAATTGTTTTACATCGCAAATTCCTCTAAATCACGACAATGAAATATTAATCACCAGAAAAAAAGCAAAGACAATTTTAGTCATCAGAAAATTACTAATTAATTGTACTGACCTTTGCTGCTTCATCGTAACTTAATTTGCTGACTGGATATTTATACATAAATTTCAACTGAATACTTCCCTAAAATAGAAATCCAATAGTTAACGGTTCTTAATAAAAATATGAAATACATTATCCACCTCATACAGAGAGTAAAATTCTAGTTTTTCATACGAATGAATCAGAAAGGACTGTCTTGGAAGATTATTCAGAAATTATAATAATTTTGTGCATCTTGGAGAAAAATGGTAAAATTTATATAAGCGTCGATTTCAAAAGAGGTGGTCTTGAAATATTATTAATTATTGCAATGTTTTAAACTTTTTTTAAATCTTTTTATTGAAAAAATTTACTTAATTTTTTTATTGCTTTATAAAATTTAATATATTTTCTCCAGGTAGCTTTAACACTTGGAAGGATCTTTAAATAAGTTTGAAAAACAATAAAGTTTTATTAAATTCTTAAATTTTCATCGAAATTTTAATTATATTTTGTTTTACACGAAAACAATACTTTTTCCGAAGGGTTAACCGCTGGAGAAGTTTTCTGTACACATCTCACGAAGTACATGACATATCATGTGAAATACATGAAGTACTGGTAATTTTGTAATTTTTGTAATTTTTTTTAGCCTTTTTGTTTGAATATTATGGAGGTTTGGTAGCTCAATAAAAAGCTTTCGTAAATCATTATTTTCTCGTGATTAATTAATTACATTGAAGAGAAAATAAAACGCTTGTCCCAGTTTTACAGAGACGGTTCCAGAATGTAATAATACAATTTAGACTATCTTCTTATGCTCGATTTCTTCAACTATAGTAATCTATCAGCTTAAATACATTAAAGTTAAATTGACGAAATTACCAATGAGGTGTTTGATTTGTTTTTTGTTTGAGTGTGTATTTGGTTATTTTGTTGTGGTCTGATTGGATGGGATTGGATAAGGTGCATATCATCAGGCCCTTTCCATTGCGAATTTTTAATTCAAAAGTTTAATGCCCGTTTTCACCAACCGATTTCTAACTTTATAAGAAACTTTTATGTCGAAGTTAGGAAGTTCCTAACGTTAGGAATTGGTTGGTGAAAACGGGCATCAATCTATTGTGCATTCTTTATTTTCGGTTGGACCTTTTTTGTTTTGAATTATTTAGAAAATTAGTTGGGGGGGGGGGCTGGAGACCTGCTAGCTCCACCTTCCCAATTTTGAAAACAATCTTAATAATCGTTTGTGCATGATTGTACATAATTTATTTTCGCTTTACCCTTTTTCGTTGCCCCCTCCCCAAATATGTAATAATTTTTTAGATAACTAAAACGGTAGCAGAGAGTTTCTACTAAATTTTCAAACCATTAATATGTTTACCTGCATTATAATATTTGGGTACTGAAGGGTGTTTCACACCCCAGACCCCCGGATTAATTAGTTTATTTTTTATCAGAAGTAAACTGTAGATCTCCCGTTGCAGAGGCACTGGAGGGTGTTCCACACCCCCCAGACCCCCCGGATTGAATAGTTTATTTTTATTAAAAGTGAATTAAATATTTAAGCATATCCCGAGGTTACTGTCAAGGTTATTGTTGGATATTATAGGACCTAGCCCTAATTTAAACAGAAGGAAAAAAAGCATATCCCAAGTTTTTAAAATTAGCTATGGCCCAAGTAAATGTGTTTAATTTATAATCTGACAATTAATCATAAACTGTATAATTATAAATTTTGTACCCCTGGGAGACAGATTTCTGCATAAAGATCTCCTTTAGTTTACTTCTGATAAAAAATAAACTACTTGATCCAGGAGGTCTGGGGGGCGTGGAACACCCATCAGTGCCCCTGCAACGGAAGATCTTCAAATTACTTCTGATAAAAATAAACTACTCAATCCGGGGGGTCTGGGGGGTGTGGAACACCCTCCAGTGCACAAATTTTGGAATGAAGAACATTGCAGAACATGCAGAACCCTCAGACCAAGTAGTTTACTTCTTACAAAAAGTAAACTGAAGATCTCCCGTTGCAGTGGCACTGGAGGGTGGTCCACACCCTTAGACCCTCCGGTTCAAATAATTTATTTTTATTAAAAGTGTCTGGGAAGTGTAATACACCTTCCAGTACTTCTGCAACGGGAGATCTTTGGATTACTTCTGATAAAAATAAACTACTCAATCCGGGGGGTCTGGGGGGTGCGGAGCACCCTCCAGTGCACAAATTTTGAAATGAAGATCATTGCAGAACCCTTAGACCAAGTAGTTTACTTTTTATCAGAAGTAAACTGAAAATCTCTCATTGCAGTGGCACTGGAAGGTGCTCCACACCCTCCCGGTTTAAATAATTTATTTTTATTAAAAGTGAATTAAATATTTAAGCATATCTCAAGTATATTAAAATTAGCTATCTGTTGCAGCAAGCAAATGTATTTAATTCGTAATCTAACAATTAATTATAAACTGTGTAATTATAAATTCCATACCTCCTAGGAGGCAGATCTCTGCAACAAAATAAAAAAAAACTATTTAATCCGGGGGGGTTCCTTCCAGTGCCACTGCAACGGGAAATCTTTAGTTTACTTCTGATAAAAATAAACTACTCGATCCGGGGGTGTGGGGGTGTAAACACCCTCCAGAGCTCAAATTTTGGAATCTTGATAAGTCTCTGAAATACCGATGAAAAAATTATTGATGAAGTACGGTGAATTACTGGTGAAGTACGTGAAGTCTCGTCAATTACTCCTGAATTATATGCAGTATGAAAAAGTATGGAGAATTATAGTGAAGTACGTAAAGTGTGAAGTTAATTGTACACGATTTTCTCTAGCAGTTGACTCTTCGACTTTTTCGTATTACATTTTTATGCTAAAGAATTGAAATGTAATAAATATATACGCAAATATTTCAAAAACTGTACGTGTAAATGTGCCAACATCGTCAAAAAGATTAAGTTAAATTTTTAATTTTGATATTGTGAATGTCTTTTTTTTTAAATTTTTTTAATATTGAAAATGCTATAGCAATATATGTATTATAATATTATGTATTATTGTACATACCAAGTTTTCTATAGAACTGCAGAGAGTTGTCACATATCCAACAGCTAATGCGTAAATACCAAATTCCGCTTGCATTAAAACTATTCGTGCCGTGATTGGATTTGCTTCATTATCAAAAAAACACAACATTGATACAAAAGTACTCGAAATTAGAATTATTACGCAAGACACCAACCACAACAATGTTGTCGGATTCATAAAATCATTAAACAACTTAAGTGTTTTTGTTAGCCGAATATGCAATTGGGCGTAAGATATCAACATATTTGTTATATTTTTGTCGAGAAAAAATATTTCGATCAATTCATGTTCTAAATAATTTTGATAACTCTTATACGTATAAATGTAAAGTTGCAAAACGGCAGTAAGAATAAGTATTAACATTAAATTAACATAGAAAGAAATTATCGTTCCAAGTTTTTCAATAAAACTCCAATTAGGATCCCTATCGATAAAAAATAAAACCGCTATCCATCCACTCATAGATACAAATACGAAAAGTAAATTAATATAAATTTTCTTCCTAAGCTTTAAGGTATCTGTTATGGATAATAAAATTTGTGATGTGTGCTCCTTCCATTTGTCTATTGTTGTTTGACCAACATTTATCACATCTATTATTCCATTTACGTGTAACATGGAGAACATCATAGACGTTATAGCGCAGCAGTGAAACATCATATCAAAACTGTAGATCATAGCATAATAATAGGGGTTTTCGTTTTGAAGCGAATTCTTCAAATTAATTAAACATATACCGCAAATTATGATTAAAAAAATAAGAATACTTAAACTGATGCAAAGCTTAGTTTTACTTGGATGGAGAGTTATTTGTAATTGATCTCGATTTGTATGTTCGCAACAGTATTTTACATATGGAAATCCTAAAACAGACGTATAGAGTACCGCTATACCAAGAGCACAACTTCCGCAATTTTCAAATGTCATAGTTTCAGCAACAAATTTCTGGGCACTAACACAAAATAACTCTCTCAACTATAATACTTGGTTCTATCGTAAGCCTATAGTATACTACGTATATCAAATTTTAGTAACATATGTATTTATTAAGAATAAACATAATAAAAATTTCACAGATACTACATTAAAATGTAATTAGCTAGCAAACTACAAAATAAGCCTTCAAATTACTATCTAAATACCCATGTTATTTATTTATTATTTATGTATAAACCGAATGTGTAACATTAGATTGTTTATGTTGTTTATGTGAGACAATTGAAAAAACAGTAATAGTAAAATAGGATGAAAACAAATCAAACAAAATTAATGTAGATGTTTTATTTACTTTCTTGCCATGAAAAAATTATTATCAAGTAGGATCAAATACAGATTAGTGTAAAATAAACTGACTTACCGTCATTTAAATATATTTGTTGTTGCAATTTCAGAGCATTTTTGGCCATCTAGTGTTACAAACACATTATTATTCAATGATTTATAACCACATTTTTATAGGGATCTTTCAACTTATTTTATAAAATAAAATAAATGAAATTTGATGTCAAATTATATAATTTTTATATAAATTTGCACGATGGTATTTACATTTACCGTGTGTGACTTAACTGTCAAATATGCGATTCTTCCATTTATTGGCTTTTCATGTCATTTCTTGCAAAGTTTTCCACACCACTTCTTCCTTGTTTCTCCTTTTAAGAGTACAGAAAGACATCTACTTCTCCATTGCCACCCCATCTTGTCTCCTGTACCACCGCTATATTGATTTTGTATTTCAATAGTTTTCTTGCCGTCTCATACATTTTTCCTTTCCTCAGCAGCATTTTAATATTCCACGTCCTGTTCTCTGTTTACTTCCTTTGTTTCGCTTTCATCTCGTAATTTTCCATTCGTCTCGTATTCGTTTCTCGCCGTTTCAAGCCGTGTGACGTCTGTATGTTATACACAGGCATCCTTGCAGGGATCCTCTTTCCCTTTCCCACTTTATTATTTTTTCCTCGCATATCAGTTTCTGGTACTCTCTTTCCAGACTTTTTTATCTGTTGCGGCTGTTTTCTTACTCCGACTTCATCTTCCTCTCTGTAACTATCGGGTCATTGTCTATGTAAATCTTCTGATTCTTCAGCTGGTTTAACTTAAATTTAGTCCTCTTCATTTCCATGTTTTACCTCGCCTTAAAAATCTTATTTTAATGTCAAAAGTGAAAGAATTTCTAAAGTAAATAATAAACTTTCAAAGTCGGGCTGACTAAAGTTAGCCCGAATTTAATTAATTAAATTTTAATTACCCACATCTATCGAATTAATTTACTCTTCGGTAAAACATTATAAATTGAATATTACTATTTAAAGATGTCTCAAATTACATTAATTCATTATTTAATATTTAAAGTAAGTATTAGCCTGAAGTTGATTTTTGCTGATAATGTTCGTTATCTTACTCGTATAATCTATAAGTCTGCAGTTTATCTTATTTATTTCTTTACGGTAGGAAAGGATATTTATTTGCACAGAGTAATTAATAAAATTTTAATGCATGCTTCGACATTTTGCGATTTTACTGGCGCCAGTTAAAGTTAATAAAACAACAAAAGGACGAAGAAATTGTTTTTAATCCATCACCAAAGGTTATTGATATAATAAAATTTAGAGAGTGGCGAATTTAAAATTGAGAAATCAAAAAATAAAGAAAAACGTAAAGAGGAAAAAGTGCTTTAACATTTTAATTATTGCGTTTAAGTTATCATTATTTCAAACTTATACTTATAAGTAACTACATAAAAAATAAGCAATAAATTAAATTAGTATGGGTGAATGCCAGGATCGTCGATTTCGTGACATCCTTTATTGGGAATGCATATTGTAATGTATGCGCTAACTTCTCCAGTTTTTAATTTTTGTTCGTGATAATGTTTATAAAGGCTAACTGAAAATGCAGGAGGCAAATTGGTAATTTCCTAAAAATAAACAACATTATTTGCTAATCGTGTTTTTTAAAACATCGGGAATGAAACAAACCTGCTGTATTTTCTTGTTGCGGGAAATATCGACTTTAGAAAGATGATATCCCAAATTAATATGATACGTCAGAAATTCATTTAATTCTGAAACAGAAAATTACATTGACACCACTGAACAATAATTTAGAAAAGTTAATCTACTCACCATCATTGGGCACCTTTTCTAAGATAGCACTTAAATCATCTTCTGCTTCAACGTTGAAAGATAAAAATGCAATGCAACCCAAAATAAACCAAATTTTCATCTTGGTTTTTGTTGGACAGTTGATAGAGTTTTTTGGACAGTCAACGAGTAACTATTTCGTTCAGAGATAACTGCTGCTTATTTATATGCCTCGATTAAAATCCAAACTGCTGAAATTGGAAAATTACAAAATCAATAAAGTTATCTTTTCCTATCAGATGAATTAAGTCCTTTACAATAGATTCGTTAATCCCTATTTATTGCGACTTGGTATTGTATTCGCAACATAATCTATTTGTAGGGTATTAACTACCACTTAGTTTTTGCGAGTAAACAATCTCCTCATGTACAAGTACATAGAATGCGAAATCACAGTTTCCAAATTGTTGGAATTACAAAAGCATTGCGTATTTTAATTTGTAAGCAAAAGCAGGAAAAGTTCAAGTATTTTTTCCTGTTTACATAATATTGCAAATTCCACAAATTTTTCGTATCTTTGTAATACACAAAATATACATATGTACCTTCTAAGTACATTATGACGTATGATTTGTTTTCGGAATACCGGTTTTAAGATACTTTTCGAAAAATGGTACAAAGAAAAAAAAAGGACCTTTGCGAAGAAAGACTACAAGTTATTCGCGAAGCTGCAGTGATTATCCGCGAGGACATTACAGGTGTCATATACGATATAAATAATTTCCCCATCAGATGAATTCGTAAAAGAAGTCGAAACCGTTCTTTCTGAGGCTTTCTAAGTTTTCTTTCTGAAATCATTGCAAAAGATAAGCGTGGTGCATTGGAAAATTATAAGAAAAAATGTGCAGCGATTGCACACGCAATAACGAGGGGTCAACCGTTAAAGGAAATCGTGTATTTACTCGTTCAACTTCACGCACTTCATCATAATTCTCCATACTTATTTGTACTTCATATAATTCAGCAGTAATTCACGGGGCTTCACGTACTTCACCAGTTATTCACCGTACTTCATCAATAATTCACGGTACTTCACCTACTTCATCGATACTTCATTGTATTTCAAGTACTTCATCGGTATTTCAGAGACTTACCGAGATTTCAAAATTTGTGCACTGGAGGGTGTTCCACACCCCCCAGACCCCCCGGATTGAACATTTTTTTTAATTACGCAGTTTATAATTAATTGTGAGATTAGGAATTAAACACATTTACTTGGCCATAGCTAATTTTAATAAACTTGAGATATTATGCTTAAATATTTAATTCACTTTTAATAAAATTAAATTATTTAAACCGGGGGGTCTGGGGTGTGGAACACCCTCCAGTGCCTCTGTAACCGGAAATCTTTAGTTTACTTCTGATAAAAAATAAACTACTCAATCCGAAGGGTCTGGGGAGTGTGGAACACCCTCTAATGCCTCTACTACGGTAGATCTTCAGTTTACTTTTGATAAAACTAAACTACTCAATCCGGGGGGTCTGGGGGTGTGGAACACCCTTCAGTGCCTCTGGGACGGGAAATCGTTAGTTTACTTCTGATAAAAAATAAACTACTCAATCCCGGAGGTTTAGGGGGTGTGGAACACCTTCCAGTGCATCTTCAACGGGAGATCTTCAGTTTACTTCTGATAAAAATTAAACTACTCTATCCGGGAGGTCTGGGGGGTGTGGAACACCCTCCAGTGCCTCTGGAACGGGAAATCTTTAGTTTACTTCTGATAAAAAATAAACTACTCAATCCCGGGGGTTTAGGGGGTGTGGAACACCCTCTAGTGCATCTTCAACGAGAGATCTTCAGTTTACTACTGATAAAAATTAACTACTCAATCCGGGGGGTCTGGGGGGTGTGGAACACCCGCCAGTGCCTCTGGAACGGAATCTTTAGTTTACTTCTGATAAAAAATAAAATAATCAATCCTGGAGGTTTAGGGGGTGTGGAACACCCTCTAGTGCGTCTTCAACGGGAAATCTTCAGTTTACTTCTGACTAAAATTAACTACTCAATCCGGGGGGTCTGGGGGGTGTGGAACACCCTCCAGTGCCTCTGGAACGGGAAATCTTTACTTTACTTCTGATAAAAAATAAACTACTCAATCCCGGGGGTTTAGGGGGTGTGGAACACCCTCTAGTGCGTCTTCAACGGGAGATCTTCAGTTTATTTCTGATAAAAATTAAACTACTTAATTCGGAGGGTCTGGGGGGTGTGGAACACCCTCCAGTGCCTCTGGAACGGGAAATCTTTAGTTTACTTCTGATGTAAAATATACTACTCAATCCCGGGGGTTTAGGGGGTGTAAAACACCGTCCAGTGCATCTTCAACGAAAGATCTTCAGTTTACTTCTGATAAAAATTAACTACTCAATCCGGGGGGTGTGGAACACCCTCCAGTGCCTCTGGAACGGGAAATCTTTAGTTTACTTCTGATAAAAATAAACTACTCAATCCTGGAGGTTTAGGGGGTGTGGAACACCCTCTAGTGCGTCTTCAACGGGAGATCTTCAGTTTACTTCTGATAAAAATTAAACTACTCAATCCGAGGGGTCTGGGGGGTGTGGAACACCCTCCAGTGCCTCTGGAACGGCAAATATTTAGTTTACTTCTAATAAAAAATAAACTACTCAATCCCGGGGGTTTATGGGGTGTGGAACACCCTCCAGTGCGTGTGCAACGGGAGATCTTCAGTTTACTTCTGATAAAAATAAACTATTCGATCGAGAGGGTTTAGGGGGGGGAGGGTGAAACACCCTTCAGTACCTAAATATTACACTGCAGGTAACCACATTAAAGGTTTGAAAATTTAGTGGAAACTCTCCGCTACCGTTTTAGTTTTCTAAAAAAATTATGATATATTTTGGGGGGGGAGGCAATAAAAAGGGTAAAGCAAAAATAAATTATGTACAATCATGAACAAACGAGTATTAAGATTATTTTCAAAATTGAAAGGGGGAAGCTAGCAGGCCTCCAGCCCCCCTCCCAACTAATTTTCTAAATAATTTAAAAATAAAAAAGGCTTTTCTATACAAAAAGTTCGGTATAAGAATCTTATCAGCATTTTATCGGCAATGGGATTCTGTGCATCGTACAAAGAAATATCGATTTTTGAGAATTCATGCATTCATCGAGCGTATTGTCGAAATTAAATCAACCTTCGGAAGTTGCACAATTAGGCATGGTTCCAGTACTCTCTAAGAGAAAACTTAAATTAGCAGGCTTACAGTCCAGAACTATCGCCAATGTCAAAGCTCTTTGTCAACTTTCGAGTGACATTGTACTTACAATACCAGATTTAATTTGGCTGTATGGTAAATGGAGTCACTTTGTCGGAATTAGTTTCCCTTCTCCCTTCGTCATATTTGATCAGCTACTATACTGGAAAGCTCGCGATATCGTGGAAACTGCTGACCCAACATCGGATTTGAAAAACGTTGTAGTGAGGCTCGGCGGATTTAATCCATTTATGTCGTTTATGGGAACAATTGGTATGATTATGTCGGGTTTAAAGAGCTGTTTAAGTTGATTTACGCAGAAAATTGCGTCGAAATAATTCTTTCCGACCATGCATAGTACGAGCTGTCCGTGCTCACATTTTGTCACACCTCAAAAATTGTACTAGACTTGTTGGAATCAATCGACAAGGAACGTGATGAACTTGATTACTACGTGAATGATCTTTTCAATCGGCCTGCCATATTGACTGGCGCAAAAAAATTAAGTAAAAGAGTAACTATGTGAGAAATTTGCAAAAGAATTAAATGTCATCGAAAACAGAAGGTTTTCGGCAAAACAATGGGTATAGTACCATCAAATGGTTTCTCGGGTAAAGAACTTCATAGAGGCAGAAAGATAAGGTAATTGGAAGCTTCACTCCCAATTGTCATCGTGTCATCGTGCAAACGAAGTTGGTTGCAACATGATTACCAAAATCATGGGAGCAAATTTCGGGTTCGGGTCGTTCAAAAAAATGGATAAAAAATAACAGTAGTCAAATTGCCCGTCACTAGTTTCGATTAATCCACTCTTACTTTTCCAAAGCATATGCATTGCGATGAACATTTTCTGGCATACACTACATTTCCATTGTCTTTATTTACCAAAGAAGGAATGCGAAAAGGAACCAATTCGTTATATAATACCTTCGAACCGGTGGAGGCAAATTTACAATCTGGTAACAGACATCTTCAGATAAATAATTGACGGTGGCTTTCTTCTGCATAAAGTTGTTTGGAGTTGTATTGAAACATTTGGTTTCATCTGCCAGAAATATGTTACGTACGTGCAACAACACTTTGGTAAAAACTTTACAATTACATTCAACGGTTCTGTGGGTTTCTATTTGTTCTACTGCAAATTATTGTGCACTCTAATGGAGCTCGAATATTGGCTGTAGTACCATCACCTTCTTACAGTCACCAAGTAGTATTCCAACCGATATGGAAGGAATTATCTCTAAGGGGCCATCAAGTTACCACCATTACTACCGATCCGATTAAAGATCCTTCCCTTACGAACTTAACTGAAATTGATTTACATTACCTCTACGATGCATCGGAAGATATGAAAACTCACGTGATGGAGGAATTAAAAAAAAGTCACTGGAAAATGTTCATCGTGGTGTATCGATTAATGACCAGTTTAAGCGACTTGGTGCTGCAGAATCCCACAGTGCAAAATTTAATCAAAGATAAGCAACAAACTTTCGATTTAGTAATGTTGGAATTTGGTTCACCAGCGATGTTCGCTTTTGGAGAAAGATTTAATTGCCCCGTTATTTCCGTAATTTCTCTAGATGGGTTTAATTCGCTGCAGAATTTAATGGGAAATCCTACGCATCCAGTATTGAACCCTTCAATCGGTTTACCGTTTATGGGAAAATTAAACTTCAAGGAACGTCTCACAAGCACTTTATTTAACATTTTCGATGAAGTAGTTTACCAATACGTAAAGCCCGAAATTCAGGCAGTGGTAAATAAACACTTTGGAGACAGTTCTTCCAGTTTGGACAACTTAATGAGTAGAATTGATATGGCATTTTTTAATACCGATCCAGTTTTACATACAGTTCGCCCTTTGGTTCCCGCAGTTGTTCAAATTGGTGCAGGTATTCACATACGTCCCCCAAAAGCGTTGCCAAAAGTAATTTCTACAAGGCAGTGAATGGCAACAATTTAATTAAACGATTATTTTTCAGAATTTACAAACATACTTAGATAGTGCCACTGACGGTGCTATATACTTTAGTTTAGGCAGTAATGCCCAAAGTATAGATCTGACAGAAAATACATTGAAAATTATTATGAAAACCTTCGGTAAACTCCCTTACAAAGTTTTGTGGAAATTTGAAGATGTATTGTTATCGGGAAAACCGGATAATGTCATGATCACAAAATGGGCTCCTCAACAAGATGTTTTGAGTGAGTAAAATATTTTTTTTAATAGCAGCACAAATTTATGTAATATTTAGGACATCCAAACATTAAATTGTTTATTTCGCAATGTGGATTACAATCCACGGATGAAAGTTTATATAGCAAAGTACCAGTATTTGGATTGCCCATGTTTGGTGATCAAGCCGCTAATGCTATGTTAATCGAATTTAAAGGATTTGGACTATCAATCAATCATGCAACTATGACTGAAGAGGAATTCACAAAAAAAATTTTGGAAATTATTCAAAATCCTAAGTAATCATTAAAAATAAAATATTTTAGAAAAATGTTAAAAATTTGTATTTTAGGTATCGCAAGCGGGTTAAGGAACTTGCTGATTTAGCTCAAGATCAACCAATGACAGGATTAGAAAAAGCATTGTGGTGGACAGAATACGTAATAAGACATAAAGGAGCAAAACACTTAAGAAGTCCTGCTCTGGATATTCCGGTGTACCAATATTACTTGTTGGATGTTATTGGCTTTTGTGCAGTACTTCTCGTCGCTGTTGTTTTTGTATTTTATAAAGCAATTTGTTTGGTTTGCAAATTAAAATGCTTATTTAAGGGTAGTAAGAAAATGAAAGTTACTTGATCGTTTTCTAAATAAATTGTTTTAAGATTGTGTAAATTCATTTTGCATAAATCATACTGAACGTTCATTTATTCTTAGTACGTTTTCACGTCAATTAAAATCTTGAATTACTTTAAAAATTCAAAATTAGGATCTTATTCTTGGTCTTGGTCACACAATAATACGCTCCCATATTATGTTTTTATAGGTAATTTCGTGAACTTCAAAATTAAATTGTAGACTCAATATCCATCAAATTATACCTCACTTTAAAAGTTTTATTTTAATGTTTTCTTTCGTTTGGTAACGCAATTTCTAAAAAAAATCATACTTTTGAGTTCGGGAATTTCAATTCTAGCCGAATTCTTGTGATTACGCCTTTTCTGGGATTTTCTATAACGACCTTGTCGCTAGAAGTTATCATTGGAGTTGGTCTGTTTTCTTATTTTGGATAGTATAATCGATGATGGATGGAAAATAAATGTTAATATCTAAAGAAATAGAAAATTAAATTAAAAAAATTGTTTTACGCGAATTCAAAATTTACTGTTAGCGTTTACAAAGGATGTACATAATATGTATGTGTAGGTGTAATAATTATTCCACATGTTACATGTTAAATTGCTATCATTAAACACTTATGAATTTAAAAAAATCGCGATTCACATAATATTAACCTGCGGCCAGCGCCGGCGTCAGGAGCCCGCTTGCTCCGCCAATTTCAAAGAGCAGCAAATAAATTAAATTAAAAAGTAAAGTGAGGTTAATTTGTAAGATGGAATATTAATGGTTTTCCTAATAAAAAAAAATAGTGACTTTAGTTTCCTTTCAAACCGAATAAATTTTTCGCCTTTTACTAAAATATTTCTGTTAAAAAAAATTTTGCTAAAAATTAAAAAAAGTGGAGAACTATACTCTCCACGGAAACATGTGCCTACTGTACTCTTTTATCTATGGGAACACTAGGAATAACGAAGAACTACAATTTGGACTTGGCGATGAAATCTTTCTAACCAACAGACAGACCCGGATTGGCCTGGCGGGAAAAAGGGCAAATTTCCCTTTGTCGAATCAGTTAAATGTATTGTAATTTACTACAAAAACTGCTAATTTGTCAAATTTTACCTAATTAATTTTTGCTTTTATAAGTTTTCAATAAATTATTAAGTACAAATTTTAGAGTAATAAAATTTTGCAATTATTAATTTACAATTAATTATATTACAATTGCATTTACTCATTATAAGAAGCATGTTTTTCTATCACATTTTTTAATTTCTGTGTAAGTTTTTTAGTTTCATCATGTTCCTCTTGCACTTCGCAAGCGCTATTATTTCCATTGAAAGAAATATTTAGTCATTTTTTGTTTCAAATAAGAAAATGCGCTCAAAATTTTACATTTTCTGAAATCTCCAATGATAAAAATGTATGTATGTCTTCAGCTCCCCCCCTCCCCAAATACTTAGTAATTATAAAAATCAGTTTTTGATTTTAAAACGATTTGCTTTTTCCAATTTTGGTGTTTTTATTTATATAAATCTTTAATAATATAATTATCTTTGTCAGTATTATTTTTGTTTTTCTAAATACTAAATTGAACAAAAATGCACAAACAAAGAACAAACAATATGCACTATTTTGGATTCAAATTTGATAAAATTTTCTAAATTTAAAATTCAAAATTAGCATATCTCTAGTCCAAAAACTTTTCCAAATTTTTCAAAAACAAAAAAGATATAAATGAAAATAGGAACAAAATTCTCAATGGGAGCTAAAAACATGCAGCTCAGTGAGAATAACAGAAACGTCGCTGTAAAGGTCAGTGACGAAAAACATTGAAAAAAAGCAAATAAAAGCTGTTGAATGAAGCAACACACCGCAACTGTTGTCATCAGCATCAGTAGAGGGGTTAACCGCTGGTGAAGTTTTTTGTACACATCTCATGAAGTACTTGTGAAATACTTGTGAAGTACATGAAATACTGGTAAAATACATGAAGTACGTGTAAAGTAGGTGAAATACGTGTGAAGTATATTGAAGTACAAGTGAAGTATCATGAAGTTAGTAAATTTTTGGTGAATTACATGAAGTTGAACCTAGCTTATGCGCATGCGCTACGGTCAATGTGTATCATAGCTAAGACATGTGTTCAATAATAATTATTTGATAGCAAATTAACTTACATCAGTGGATTTTCTTAACATTTTTTTATCTTAAACGTTGAATAGACCTTTGGCGGTCATTATTTTACTAATTAAAAGTTTTGGTAGTTGCTAGTTTAATAGTAATCAATTACTTAAATTAAACTTAGATTTCTTTAGTTAATTTTGTAATTTTTTTAGTTCATTTGCTTGAATATCATGGAGGTATGATAGCTCAATAAAAACTTTGGTAATTCATTGTTTCATCATGATTAATTAATTACATTGAAGTGAAAATAACTTGTCCCGTTTACAGTAAACTAGATTGATAATCTTTGTATTCTTTTTGTTGTTTTTTGTATTTGTCTAGATGGGTTGAATAAGGTGCAGCCTCAGCCCTCATTGAAATTTTTAATTTAAAAATCTAAATCTATTGTGCATTCTTTATTTTCGGTTGGACTTCTTTTGTTTTAATTATTTAGAAAATTAATTGGGTGCACCCCAAAACCCCCATTTAACTAATTTATTTTATTAAAAGTGAATTAAATATTTAAGCATTCTCAAGTTCTTTAAAATTAGCTATGGCCAAGTAAATGTGTTTAATTTATAATCTGACAATTAATCATAAACTGCATAATTATAAATTCCGTACCCCTGGGGTAGATCTCTGCAACGAGAAATCTTCAGTTTACTCTGATAATAAATAAACTACTCAATCTCGAGGGTCTGTGTGAAACACTCAGTGCTCTGCAACGGAGATTGTTTACTTCTGATAAATAACTACCCAAAGGGGATCTGGGTGGAACACTCCATGCACAAATTTTAGAATGAAGAACATTGCAAAACATGTAGAACCCCGGATCGAGTATTTTATTTTCTATCAAAAGTAAACTGATGAACTCCCGTTGAGAGGCACTGGAGGGTGTTCCACACCCCCCAGACCCCGTTTAACTAATTTATTTTTATTAAAAGTGAATTAAATATTTAAGCATATTTCAAGTTTTTTAAAATTAGCTATGGCCAAGTAAATGTGTTTAATTCATAATCTGACAATTAATCATAAACTGCATAATTATAAATTCCGTACCGCAGGGGGTACGGAATACAGCATATTTATCATTTGTTTGGTTGTTTTTCATTTTATGCAACTTTTTGTATCGCAATAATGACTATAAAAATGTCACGTTACCATAGAAACGGCCAAGAGAGTATTCTGACATTTCCAAATAATTATTATTAATTATTCGTCATAATAATTATCCCATTAATCGGATTCGCTACCTGTGCCCGTTACGTTTTAAAAATTGTGACGAACACAAACGACACATACAACATATAGTTAACATTACTTTTTGTAAAATCGGTAATATTTTTAACACGTAAAGTCTGTGAAATACCGATGAAGTACGTGAAATACAATGAAGTATCGATAAAGTAGGAGAAGTACCGTGAATTATTGATAAAGTACGGTGAATTACTGGTGAAGTACGTAAAGTCCCGTGAATTACTGCTGAAGTATATGAAATACGAAGAAGTATGGTGAATTATGATGAAGTACGTGAAGTGTGAGGTTAATTGTACACGATTTCCTCTAGCGGTTGACCTCTCGGCATCAGTAGACTCTGGGACAGAAAATTTATCACCTTCATAAGAGTCGGAAGATAATCTTATCAAAGTCACACCAAAGGGGCCAGAGGAAAGTTCTCCTAATGCAAAAAGACTTATAAATTATTATCCTTATTTTGAATAATTTTTTTTTGTTCTTTCGGTGCCTCTTTGTGTTAACACCCTGATGCTTAACATCACTTGTTTACTGACTTTCTCCGTCGCTGCACACCAGCAGGATCATCTACAAATTTCAATGGCTCTGCAGCTTTTTATGCAATTGGAGAATATTACGATAAAAAATTATGAAAAATAGACTGAGCAGTTCAATGCCGCAAGAAAAACTCGAAGCATTTAGTATGTTAATGTTTGGATTAGAAAAAGCAACTTTTCAGCACTTTAAAACATTCCGATATTTTTAGGGGCGTAATTAAGTAAATTTTGAAAAGTTCTTTAATAAGCCCGCAATTTTAATTTAAAATTAACATATTCTCATAAGATATACAATCATGTAAGTGTATTATTGCGCAATATTACGTTATAATTGACGGCATTCTATTACCAGTGCGTGCGTTGTAGGTGGGTCGACACATTCACTCAAAATCGGCAATCGCTTTTTGCTATCTGTCGGGTTATCATCCCCAATTTTTAAATAACACCGGTCTAGGGTATATTTTTAATGAGTGAAGCGTTTTTCAAAACGGCTTGCGAACAATCAGTTTTGATTAACGCAGCCACGGCAAATTTTAAATTTTTAAAGCCGTTTTTTTCCAAAATTTGTGATCCGGCTCCAAATTTGTCCGAATTCGGGTTTAGTGACCCGATCCCCGATGTATATTAATTTGAATCTAATTATTACTTCCAATTAAAAAAGTTTTTATTGTTCTGAAATGTGCATTTATTTTAAAAACAAATTAAAAATATTTTTAATACAAAATATTAAACTCATTTTCAATATAAGCTTTTATACTAAAAGAGAAATACTACACGAGTCTACAAACTATTCTGAGCAAATTATGGGGCAACATACATGTATGTACATAAGAGAAAGAGAAACTTTACTGGTAGAATTTATAAAAGCACAAAAATACGGACTGCAACTCCAAAGTTTCAATCAACATAAAATTGAAACCTTGTAGAAACTCTATAAAAATAAACAAAAAAAGACGATCAAGAATTAAGCAACAGTTGTAAATAATTATTACGCCACTGACCCATAAGCTGGCCTAATCAAAAATGGGTGACGACGCTGTGTTTTGTTCGTCCACTGTATGGCATTAAAATTCGATAAAGACAATAAATTTTCGGTGGTCATTCTCACATTAATTCTGTACAAACTGCGCATGCCTTATTTAAATAACATAGAACAAAATTATGTTGAAGTTGTACCCGAAATATTTTAAATGTTTTACTCGTAAGCTGTAAAAGATTATTTTATGAATTGATTGTTTTTATACATATCGATAACTCATAAACCAATGACTGTAATCCTCAAAATTTTGAAAATTGAGTTTTCTCGTCCACATAATATTCTGTTAACTCAAAAAGGTGTATTTTTGTTTTTTAAAATTACAGGCCTCAGTATCCTTTTTAATCTAACCTAAAAGTTTCATTTACATGAAAATCGATCCAAATACGATCAAGTACAGCAACTATACGAGTGAAATATACATACATAAGCGTAGAATTGTGAACCTCCTCCTCTTTAAAAAAATGAATCAAAATTATGCCCGATAATTTTTTATTTGACAACACCCAAAAGGTTTATCAGCAACTTTTAACTTTCTTTTATTTTATCTTACCTATAGCTAAATAGCACTTTAACAGAATATGAAAAAATCGAACCTTAACCTATTACTATTTTAAATAAAAATTTAATAAATTTTATTTTCTCTAAACGTCAAGAAAGCTTGAAGTTAAAAAATTTACTTCATTGCCGACGACAGGCAGCACTAAAGTACATAAATAAAGTATACTTGAGAGTATTGACGACAGACCGCCTATTATATTTTTACTCTACATTTGCTGCCACCCATCGCGGGCAGTAACGGTACTGTTGATTATATAATTCACTCCGAATGAAGTGAGTGGAAAATTATTGATCTTACTTGCAGCGGCATAAAAGCTGGCGCCGGCCCTGCATTTGGTAATGACCCTCGATTATTTATTTTTAGTCTGACGTGAACGAATCATTTTAGTGCATGCAATTGTGCAACAGTACTTCAATTTGTTTTATCGTTTCCAAAGTAAGTGATCATTGAAAACATTTCTATTTATCTTGCATTACGATTTCTTGAACGATTACAATATGTAATATTTCTAATTGTACAAAAATTCTTCCAACGCGTAGTACTATGATTTTCTGTGGGTTTATATTTATTCTGCTACAAATTATTATAAGTTGTGATGGTGCTCGAATATTGGCTGTAGCACCATCACCTTCTTACAGTCACCAAGTAGTGTTTCAACCAATATGGAAAGAATTATCCCTAAGGGGTCATCAAGTTACCACCATTACTGCCGATCCGATTAAAGATCCTTCACTTACGAACTTAACTGAAATTGATTTGCATTACCTCTACGATGCATCACAGGAAATGAAAAATGAAGTGATGGCGGAAATAAAAGAAAGTTACTGGAAAATGTTCATCACGGGGTATCGATTAATGACGAATATAACTGACTTGGTGTTGCAAAATCCTGCAGTGCAAAATTTAATCAAAGATAAGCAACAAACGTTTGATATATTAATGCTGGAATATGGTTCACCAGCGATGTTCGCTTTTGGGGAAAGATTTAGTTGTCCGATTATTTGCGTAATTTCACTAGATGGGTTTAATTCATTGCAGAGTTTAATGGGTAACCCTACGCATCCAGTATTGAACCCAACTGTTGGCTTTCCGGTTATTGGAAAATTAAACTTCAAGGAACGTCTCACAAGCTTTTTCTTTAATATTTTTGAAGAAATGGTTTTCAATTACGTAAAGCCCGAAATACAGAAAGTAGTAAATAAACACTTTGGAGATAGTGCTTCTAGTTTGGACAATTTAATGAGCAGAATTGATATGGCATTTTTTAATACAGATCCAGTTTTACATCCAGTTCGACCTTTGGTACCTGCAGTTGTTCAAATTGGTGCAGGTATTCACATACGACCACCAAAGGCGTTGCCAAAAGTAATTTCGTCAAATCAGTAAAGTAAAGACAACAATTTAATTAAATGATTACTTTGCAGAATATACAAACATACTTGGATAGTGCCACTGACGGTGCTATATACTTTAGTTTAGGCAGTAACGCTCGAAGTATTGATCTGTCAGTAAATACCATGAACGCGATATTGAAAACCCTCGGTAAGCTCCCTTACAAAGTTTTATGGAAATTTGAAGATGAGATGTTACCGGGAAAACCAGATAATGTAATGATTATAAAATGGGCTCCCCAACAAGATATTTTGAGTAAGTAAATTATTTCTTTTGGCAGGAGCCATAATTTATGCCATGTTTAAGGACATCCGAACATTAAACTGTTTATTTCGCAATGTGGATTGCAATCCACAGATGAAAGTTTATACAGCAGAGTACCAATGCTTGGAATGCCCATGTTTGGTGATCAATCTGCTAATGCTAAATTAATTGAGTTAAAAGGATTTGGACTATCAATCAATCATGGAACCATGACTGAAAAAGAATTTACAAGCAAAATTTTAGAACTTATTTAAAATCCAAAGTATGTAATCATTAAAAATCATATATTTTAGAACAGCACTAAAAATTTTTATTTTAGGTATCGCAAGCGGGTTAGGGAACTTGCTGATTTAGCTCAAGATCAACCCATGACAGGATTAGAAAAAGCTGTCTGGTGGACCGAGTACGTACTGAGACATAAAGGAGCCAAACACTTAAGAAGTCCTGCTCTAGATATTCCGGCGTATCAGTATTACTTGTTGGATGTTTTTGGCGTTTGTGCCTTAGTTCTCATGATTATTGTATTTGTATTTTACAAAGTAATTTGTTTGGTTTGCTCATTAAAATACTTTAAGGGTACCAGGAAAATTAAAGATAGTTAATCGTTTCCAGTTGCGTTATTGTGATTCAAATTATCTTAATATTCGTTTTCGTTGTGAAATTGATATTAAATTTTAAAAATTATTAGTTTTATAAACTATACAAGTAAACGAATTTTTGCAATGAGCTTTTGCAGTTGTTAATAAAACAATTGCAAATAAAGTAATTGGTTAGTTTATACCATTAAATTAATTTATAATATTAAAAATATAAATTAGTATTGGTCTGAGCGAGTCAATAATTACACAACAGTACTTCAATTATTTTTATCTTTTCAAAAATAAGCGATAACTTAAATAATTTATCTCAAATTATTAGTTTTTATAATAAATAAACTATAATATAGCAGTCTTTTTATTTGTAAAAAAAAGTTCTTGACCGAACCGTAGTACTATGCTTGTCTGTGCGCTAATATTTGTTCTACTGGAATACATCGTCGATTCTAATAGTGCTCGAATATTGGGTGTAATACCATCACCTTCCTACAGTCACCAAGTAGTGTATCAACCGATATGGAGAGAACTATCTCTAAGGGGCCATCAAGTTACCACCATCACTACCGATCCGATCAAAGACCCTTCGCTATCAAATTTAACAGAAATCGATTTACACTACATCTACGAGGAATCACAGGCCATGAAAACTAAAGTGCTGGACGAGTTAAAACAAAGTCACTGGAATATGTTCGTCATAGTACATCGATTAATGATCAATATAACTGACTTGGTATTACAGAATACTGCAGTACAAAATTTAATCAAAGATAAGCAACAAACTTTCGATTTAGTAATTCTGGAATATAGTTCAACAGCGATATTTGCTTTTGGAGAAAGATTTAATTGTCCCGTTATTGCCGTAGTTTCTGCAGATGGATTTAATTCACTACAGACCCTAATGGGTAATCCTACGCATTCAGTATTATACCCTGCTATTGGTTTACCATTTGTTGAAAAATTAAACTTCATGGAACGACTCGCAAGTAGTGTGTTTAACTTTATCTATAAAGTAGTTTACCAATACGTAAAGCCCGAAATTCAGGCAGTGATAAATAAACACTTCGGAGATAGTTCTTCCAGTTTAGACAACTTATTGACCAGAATTGATATGGCATTTTTTAATACCGATCCAGTTTTACATACAGTTCGGCCTTTGGTTCCCGCGGTTGTTCAAATTGGTGCAGGTATTCACATAAGCCCCTCAAAAGCGTTGCCAAAAGTAGTGTCTTCAAGTCAGTAAATAACAACAATTTAATTACATGATTTTTTTGCAGAATATAAAAACTTACTTAGATAGTGCCACGGACGGTGCTATATACTTTAGTTTAGGCAGTAATGCTCAAAGTATAGATCTAACAGATAATACGTTGAAGATTATAATGAAAACCCTCGGTAAACTTCCTTATAAAGTTTTATGGAAATTTGAAGATGAGATGTTACCGGGAAAACCCGATAATGTTATGATAACAAAATGGGCTCCTCAACAAGATGTTTTGAGTAGGTAAAGTATTTATTTTGACAGGAGCCATAATTTATGCAATGTTTATAAGGACATCCAAACATTAAACTGTTTATTTCGCAATGTGGATTACAATCGACGGATGAAAGTTTATACAGCAGAGTACCAATGCTTGGAATGCCGATGTTTGGTGACCAATTTGCTAATGCTAAAATAATCGAATTAAAAGGATTTGGACTATCAATTTATCATGGAACCATGACTGAAGAAGAATTCACAAGCAAAATTTTGGAACTTATTCAAAATCCTAAGTAATCATTAAAAATCAAATATTTTAGACCAACGCTAAAAATTTGTATTTTAGGTACCGTAAACGGGTTAAGGAACTTGCTGATTTAGCTCAAGATCAACCTATGACAGGATTAGAAAAAGCCGTCTGGTGGACGGAGTATGTTCTAAGACATAAAGGAGCCAAACACTTAAGAAGTCCTGCTTTGGATATTCCGGCGTATCAGTATTACCTGTTGGATGTTATTGGTTTTTGTACTGTAGTCTTCATGATAATTGTATTTGTATTTTATAAAGCAGTTTGTTTGGTTTGTAACTTAAAATGTATATTAAAAAGTAGCAAGAAAATTAAAGTTACTTGATTTCTTTTTTAAATAAATTGTTTTACATGGGTCAAATACATTTTGCATCATTGTAATTGTTACTTGATGAAGAATTTTTAAATTGTGTTAATAATGAGCAGAACACACAAAACAGCACATAATTTGTAATGAAACGCAAAAGAAGTCATAAACGAAAGAATCATCATTAAGTTTCTCCTAAAGAAATGCGCTGACAACGATTTGGTCTTTTGTAAGCAGATAAAGGAAACTCAGTGACGATATTAGAAGGATCCAAAAAGGAAGAGTTTAAAAGAGAAACTGGTCAAAAATAGGTTGGTTACCACTGCGCTTGCATCTAGAGTTAAAGACCCAGCTCTTAGTTGGAACTTTATTAACTATGTCGGGGTCTAGTAACCAAGTAAAAACTGAGTTTTAAAATTACCCAAGTAAATTAAGTAAAGCTTAGAGCTTTATTGATTAACAATAAGGCCCTTCGAAGCACGGGAGACGGTCATAGATAAAAAGAGAGTCAGAAAGAAAATTTTCCTTTCTAGACTCTTTCCGGGATCAAACCGGGTACCTGAGCATCAGTAATTGATCGCTCTAACTACTAAGCCAAGACCGACTCTGGCCTTACTGAACGGGAAACGCAATTGGAACTCCAAGACACTAGCTCACCACTGTTGTTATGGGTTTCTCGTTCACCCCTCTAAATTTTTTGAATTAGAATTTTTAGATCCCCCTTATTTCTTAATTTGGTTAGTATTACATCTTTTTTGCACATAATAACAGATTATTTCATGTTTTCGTGCTTCAGTGGAACTTAATAAAAGAGTGGTTATTCCTTCTGAAACAATATTGTTGTTCTTACTATGTTTTAATAACATGTTTGCGCAAGTTGGATAGCCGAAATAGAAGTTTAACTTCAATGGAAGTTAACGAAATTTATCAAAAGAGGGGTGAAGAGCATTAATTTTTTTCTACACAATTTGCTCATTTAGAAAAAACTTTAAATATCCTCATTTAGGAAACAACAATTTAGAAAGAAAAGAAGCAATATTTATTCTACGACAGGTGATAGAAAATCAATAGAACATGACAAACCAGCATTCATGTGTCTAGTGGATCTGCACAAAGCATTTGACAGAATACGGCTACGGGACATCCTACCAATACTTAATAAGAGAAACATGCCAACATCCATGATAGAACTTATAAGAGACGTATATACTGTAATGAACTGTTTGCCGAATAATTATCGCCCCACGTTGGGCGCCAAATTTGTAATGTATGCGTCGTTTGAAAATAATTATTTTATAAGATAAAAATTGTTGTAATAATAGATAGTAGATAAAATAGCTAATGGTAGATAAAATTGTTACCTTGCATGTACTTACTTTTACTATTCGAGCTGGAATCTTGATTAAACTTTGATCCTGTTAATATGAATAAAATTGTTTCAAAATTTCAAATAAAATACTACAAATCTTGACCTTTTTGTACTAAAACTTTGTATTGAATTGCGGTGTTTACATCAAATTACAGATGGCATCGACGTAGCTTCTTTGTAGATGCATCTTTCTTTACTAAACTACTGTGTTGAAGTGTGGAAGTGTTTGTGATTTAAACTAAGAATACAAGTGAACAATTGAAATTAAAATTACTTAAAACTAATTAAAGTTAATATGGTGCAAAAATTCTATGGTTCAAATTAAAATTTGTTGGTAAAACTAACCGTTGCGGAAATAACAGCTGTTTTAAGTAGGTCATCGCTCCTCTTCGATATTCAGTAGTACCAAAACGTAGGCTCGTTGCAATACTTCTTCAAAATTTACGCAGGTAAATACGAAAAATTTTATTTATTTTCTTTTTCTCCGATGCACTTTCTTAAATTCACTTTTACTTATTTAAATTATCCATAGCGTCACTAGTAATTGTACAATGCATGTCGAAAAATTATTTTTATTGGTTAACTTTCATATTTTTAATTTTTCAGGACCCAAAATTATACGTGTTCACTGGACGAGTGAAATGGGTCTACTAAACGTATTTTTCGCATCGAGAGGCACATAAACTCGGAAAATTCATTTGTTTATTCCCGGTTTTTCCGTAAATGCTCGAATGCGATTGGCTGGAAAATCTTATCAAACGGATGTCCATGAGACTTTCACGAAAATTAAAGACTTCAAAGCCGTTCCTACAAAATTGTTAGAAAATTCTAACTACACCGGTCGTTCCATAATCGAACGTCAAAGTACGAATTCTTTCTTTGCACCCCATGTTAATTTTCACACACTTTGTCTATCCTAACCACTTGCATAACACTTAGTTTTTAATTCCTCTTCCTTCAACACTTATCTTACTCAAATCCTTAGCCTAATAACAATTTAATCACTAAATCTAAAATTCTGACATATTTGTAGGTTAAAATTTCACATTTTACAATGGTGAAGATTCAATTTGTAAGCTACCATCCTCACTTGGATTGCAAATCGTTCTACAAATTAATACGCTTCTTTTGGTATGCCTCATGATCCAATTACAATTTTTTATATTACCTAAATCTCTTTTTAGGTTTCCGTAGGATGAAATTTTCTTTGCTCATATTGGCATTATTTTAATCTTTTAGATTTTGGATTCATGTGCAAAAGTGCCAAGAAATGTGTACGCTACTATTTAATATGCAAAATAATTCCAACTTTAATCTGTGCTACCCGTAGGATGAAATTTAACTTTTAGAATGCTAACTGCTCCCGACAGCTTATAAAATGAAGTTTTGTATTTTAAATGGCTCTAATGGCATTCCATGAACCTATTACAACTGCTACATGCCAAATATTATCAAACCGTTACACAAATTTTCCATCCGAGGATACAACTTTATCTACCGAAGTTACTGGTTTTCATCCGAAGATGCAATTTTCTTTATTAAGGTTATTTATTTTAGTTTTAAGTTGATAACATGACAATACAAATAACAAAATACGAATAAAAAGCAATGGGAGTTATCAAATGCAATCTCTGCTGAAAAGGAATCAGACAAGGAGATTCGCTAAGTCCTTGCTTTTCAACATAGTGATGGATGAAATAATAAAGTCCGTAAAAAGCATGAAAGGATACAAAATGGGCGCTGGCGAATTTAATATCATCTGTTATGCAGACGACGCTATATTAATAGCAGAAAATGAAAACGACCTCCAAAGACTTCTTTACACATTCAACAGGACATGTCGACAGTACAACATGGAAATATCCACAAAAAACAAAATCTATGACGATTGCAAGAGACCCTGTGAGATGCAAATTGGTAATTGAGGACGAAATTGTGGAACAGGTAATGGAGATCAACTATTTAGGGGTAAAATTAACATGTGATGGGTATATAGAAAAAGAGACTAGTGAACAAAATATGAAAGCGAACAGAGTGTCTGGATGCATGAACGACTTAATTTGGAACAACAAACACATACAGAGAGACGCGAAAGTAAGAATTTACAAGAGCGTAATAAGGCCGATCCTCACCTACGCAGCCGAAACTAGAGTGGACACTGCGTCAACGAAAAGACAAATTGAAGTTGCAGAAATGAAGACATTAAGAAGAATACTCGGGAAAACTAGAAGAGACAGAATACCAAACACAAACATACGAGAAACCTGCAACGTAACAAACATCTCGGACTGGATAACCGACAGACGACGGTTATGGAACGAGCATATATAAATAGGATGGACGAAACCAGATTGGTAAAGAAGGCAAGAGATAGCCGTCCAAGAGAAAGAAGGAGAGTGGGGCGTCCCAAGAAGAGATGGCGAGACAGCTTATAACATACAAATTATTATAAATGTTGGTTTAGAACAGGAAGATAATCCTAAATAAAGAGAAGAAGAAGAAGAAGAAAAAAAACTTTTAGCAATACTATTTTGACCGCCTCGTGCTATTTGAAAATGTGGGTCCGTTACTTTGCCCCCCTCTCCCTATCTAAATCTAGCTCCCGAATATATAGAGCTAGCATCCAAATATTAGAGCTAGCACCATTATAGTTTTGTTACAAATCTATATTGAAACTGGAGAGGGGAAGGGGAAAGTAACGCTACCCCTTCTTGTTAATATTAGAGCTAGCACTATTACAGTTTTTTCACAAATTAATATTTAATAAATTTCTAAATATTTCATTTCACTGCGCATGTACCATAATTTATTTCTTACGCTCCGCCCATTTTAAACTTGATTTATATGATTTTTAAGAACTTAGGGCTTATTGTTAACATCAGTTGATTGTAATTTATTTAAAAACAGAAAACAAAAGTTAAAACAACCGTAATTAACATACGAGAATATCGTTTCTCGGTTTAAAAATGTATAACAATTGTGCATTTGGTGCTCAAAAATTAAATTTTTTTTCATTGTTTATATATTATATTATCTTCCTTTTGACATAATGAGATATTTATGTAACTGTTTTAATTTTAAAGTTCAGTTTAAAAGGAAAGGAGTTACTATAGGAATCCTAAATGAGGGGTGGACAAAATACATCATAAAATGTATTTGTTGAATAAAATATTTTAAAATTTCAAGTTGAATGAAATTTTCAAAATTTGATTCAACTTGAAAATTTTTCAAATTTTATTCATTTTTTAAAGTAATTTTTAAAATATTTTATTCAACATAATAATTTCACAAGTTAATAAACATTTACAATTATTAAGTATTTGAAATACAGAATTCAGTATTTGAAATACAAAATACAGTATACAGCATTTGAAATACAAAATAAAATATACAGCATTTAAAATAGAAAATACAGCATTGATTATACAAAATACAAAATTCAAAACGTATTTCAAATTTAAAATAAATTAAAAAATTAAATAAAATCCATTCCTTATTTAACAGTTTAGTATACAATCTAATTTTAAAATAAGTGATTTCTTTTCAAAAATAGAAAAAGAGAACGAATTATGTATTTGAAATATCTAATAAAAATACAAAATACAATGCAAAAATACATTTCAATGTGTATTTAAAACAAAACATATTTACAATTTGTATTTGAAATACAAAATGTATTTCCAAAGATGAGCAGAATTAAAATACATGTATTTGAAATACATTATGTATTTTGTATTTCAAATACAAATTAAAATGTATTTTGAATCTTTGTATTGTATTTTGTATTTTTAATGTGTATATTAAATATATAAATACAAAATACATTTTGCATGATAAGAAATTTTTGCAAAATACATTTTAAATTTTGAATTTCAAATACAAATTGAAAATGTATTTTTTATTTCAAATACTCACATAAATGAATTTTGTGATTTGTACTTAAAATACACTTCTTCGTGCATTTTTTCAAACCCTGTGTATTTAAAATATGTATTTCAAATACGTGTATTTTAATTCTGCCCACCCCTGTCCTAAATAACGCTAATGCCTTTCGTCAATAGATGGCAGCAGGGCCTGAGGGTGCCAGAGTAATTGAAGAGGTGAAGGAACATTCAAACTCAAAGGAAAACAATAGGAAACACTCCATCATGCAAAACGCAGAATTTTTGTTAAATTAACCGAAACTTTTTTATGAAAATGTATTTTAAAGCAAAATTTACCGACAAATTTGTTGTTCATTTAACATTTTTTTGTAGCACTATTTTCCAGATATTTGCAATTTTTCGGATTTTCGGCAATTTTCACAGCTTTCTCAATTTTTAATTTAATGTAACATTTGTTTAAATTATTTTGATATCACTTTTTTAAACATTATTTCCGACATGCTCTTTTCTTTCACTTTTTGGAAAAATTATCAAAATTTGGATAAAATTTTAGGCAAGAACGTCAAAAATGCAATTTTCTAAAAAAATTTTGATTTTTGTAATCATTTTCAAATTTTTTTAAAAACCAAAAACATTTTTTGGCAAGTTACGTTACTAAGTTACGGAATACCGCGAAAAGGCATCGAAACAACAAGCGATATTCTCTTAATATGTTAATTACGCTTGTTTTAACTTTTGTTTTCTGTTCTTAAATAAATTAAAATCAACTGATGCTACCAATAAGCCCTAAGTTCTAAAAAAATTATAAGTCAAGTTTAAAATGGGCGGAGCGTAATAAATATATTAAAGTACATGCGCAGTGGAATGAAATATTTATAAATTTATTAAATTTTAATATGTATGTGGAAAAGCCGTAATGGCGCTAGCTTTAATATTTTGGTGCCAGCTGGTGCTAGCTGGAGTCAAAATATTAACTGGGGGGCTAGCGTTACTTTGCCTTCTTTCCCCCCCTCACAGTTTCAATATGAATTTCATATTAGAAACGGTATCGGACCCTGAAAATGTGGGGTTTCCGAAATTTTGGAACAGAATACCAACATTTCCGAGGAATGCCAGTATGATTGTGTATTTCTTCATTTAGGCATCTATGATCAAGATTTTTTCCCCAACTCTCTATGATTGACCGTTTTTGAAGCTAGAAATTATTATTAGAATTGGTCTGTTTTTCTTGCTTGTGTTAGTTGGATAGACCGACATAAATTCGTCTAGAGGTTGGTATTGGGATTTTGTAAATTTGATTGAGTGTATACTGAATTGATTTTCAGTATTAATATAGACTTTATTAGATGATTCCTCAGTGTTAATCTTGGTTATTTTAGTGTTAATCTTAATTATTGTAAGATTTATATTCGTAGTTAGTATCTACTCTAACTGTCACTTCTATTGAATCTAGTGGGTTTTATTATAGAACATGTTTTAGATTCCATAATCGATGATGCCCGTGCAACTTTTGGCGTCTTTAATTTTTATTAGAGATACGTCTCCAATGTCTTTTCGAATTTAAACTTGACAATAATGCGTATAAAAAGATTAACTAATGTGTTTTAGAATTGTTAGAGAGCAATTGTAATAAATAAACTAACTACTGAAAAAATCTCTTCTGAATAATAAAATAAATATAAAACTAAAGTTAAACAAATGTTTTATGAATTTCATATATTTATTGTTGGCGTTTATCAAGTATTTTAAGTATTAATTTGATATTTTCATTGAATTTTTTCATGCTTACTCGTTTAATTTGTTCAGGATATAATAGACGAAATATAATTTGTTTTATAGGAACTCTTTAGATTAATCTAGATTAATAATTGATTTTAATGTAAATATGTCACTAATTCAATTAAAATATTTACTTGTGTAATATTATCAAATTAATGCCAAGTTAATAAACTATTATATAACATGTTTATAAACTATGTATGTGTAAGTATAATTATTATTATGCCGGGATCGTAGATAAATGGCAAGGTCACACTATGTTTTAAATTGCTATCATTGAATTATTAAAAAAATCGCGATTCACATAATTTTCACATTCGGCCAGAGCCGGTGTCAGAACAAACAAACGAACTGTAACTTCAAAGTCCTTCATACATCTACGTTTCAATCAACATAACATCGTAAGCTTCTAGAAACCCCAGAAATAATATAATAATAAATATAAGCCACTGTTCCAACTTTCTGATGTAATCAAAAGCAAGTGACGACGCTGTGTTTTGTTCGTCCTTAGTATAGTAAAATTATACATTTTTATCTGTCGTTCTCATAATTATTAATTGCGTTCTTTAAATAACGGAGATGTGAGCGAAATATTTTAAATGTTTTACTGGTAAGTTGTAAAAGATTATTTTATGGATTGATTATTTTTATACATACCTAGGAATATTCTACATTATATAGCCAAGTTTTCTTTTTAATATAACCTAGAAAGTTCATTTACATCCAAATCGATCCAAATATGGTAAAATACAGCGACTACACGAGTGATTATGCGTAAAAAATACTTTAACATAATATGAAAATATCGGACCTTAATCTAATATTATTTTAAATAAAAATTCATCTTGTAAAGAAATAAGGGTCAAGAAAACTTGACTTGATGTCATTCAATTGTTAAACTTGATTTCATTTTCTCATAAAAGAAATTACACTACTTCAATATTGTCTACGAGCGGCGCTAAAGTACTTTCGAGTATTGAAAACAGTAATGGTAATGTTAATTATGTAAAACTCAAGTTTGTTATTTACTTACTTGTAGAAGGGGGCGAGCGTAAAGTTATTGATCTAGTTTGCAACGGCTGGCGCCGGTCCTGCATTTGGTAATGAAACTGGACTATTGTTAAAAAAATCGACAACACAAAGTCAGACAATTGCTGTTTTATGTCCGCGTCGTTGAAAGATTGAATCCAAGGTCTGTGTAATAACTTCTTTATAAATTAAAAAAAGTTTGTGAATTTAAAAATTGGTAATGAACTTAATAAATCAGTTTTAGCGTAGTTACGTAACAGTACTGAATTTATTTTTATCTTATCACAAAAATAAGTAACAAAATGATTTAAAATATTTTAATAAATTCATGTTCAATGAGCAGTGTTATGATGCTTTTCTGTGTGCTAATATTTGTTCTGCTGCAATGTATTGTTGGTTCCAATGGTGCTAGAATATTGGGTGTAATACCATCTCCTTCCTACAGTCACCAAGTAGTGTATCAACCAATATGGAGAGAATTATCTCTAAGGGGCCATCAAGTTACCACCATTACCACCGATCCGATCAAAGACCCTTCATTAAAAAACTTAACAGAAATCGATTTACACTACATCTACGGTGAATCACAGGCTATGAAAGCTGCAATGATAGAAGAGTTTCAAAAAGGTTACTGGAATATGCACATCGTAGTAAATCGGTTATTGACCAATATCAGTGATTTGGTGTTGCAGAATCCTGCAGTGAAAAATTTAATCCAAGATAAACAACACAGTTTCGATCTAGTCATGCTGGAATTTGGCTTACCAGCAATGTTTGCTTTTGGAGAAAGATTTAATTGTCCGGTTATTTCCGTACTTTCTGTGGATGGGTATAATTCGCTGCAGACTCTAATGGGCAATCCTACCCATCCAGTATTATATCCTGCTATTGGTTTACCGTTTGTTGGAAAACTAAACTTCAAGGAACGTCTCATAAGCTTTTGGTTTAATATTCTTGATCAAGTAGTTTTCCAATACGTCAAGCCCGAAATTCAGGCAATTGTATACAAACACTTTGGAAAATCCTCTTCCAGCTTAGATGTCTTATTGAGCAAAACTGATATGGCATTTTTTAATACCGATCCAGTGATGCATCCAGTTCGACCGTTGGTACCAGCAATTATTCAAATTGGTGCAGGTATTAACTTGCCCCCACTAAAAGCATTGCCAAAAGTAACTTCTTCAAATCGGTAAATTACAACAATTTGATTAAATGATTATTTTGCAGGATTTACAAAGCTATTTAGACAGTGCTACTGACGGTGCTATCTTCTTTAGTTTAGGCAGTAACGCGCGAAGTAAAGATCTACCAAAAAATACATTAAAAGTTATAATGCAAACTTTCAGTAAACTTCCTATAAAATTTTATGGAAATTTGAAGATGAGTTCTTGGCGGGAAAACCGGATAATGTTATGATAACAAAATGGGCACCTCAACCAGATGTTTTGAGTAAGTAAAATATTTATTTTTACAGAAGTTAAAATTTATGCTACTTTAGGACATCCAAACATTAAATTGTTTATTTCGCATTGTGGATTACAATCCACGGATGAAAGTCTATACAGCAAAGTGCCAGTGCTTGGGATGCCCATGTTTGGTGATCAAGCTGCTAATGCTAAGTTAATCGAGTTAAAAGGATTTGGATTATCTGTTAATCATGAAACTATGACTGAGGAAGATTTATCTAGCAAAATTTTGGAACTTATTAAAAATCCCAAGTATTTATCCTCAATTAAATGTTTTTGAAGAATTTTAAAAATTTAAATTTAAGATATCGGAAGCGGGTTAAGGAAATTGCTGATTTAGCCCAAGATCAACCTATGACAGGATTGGAAAAAGCAGTCTGGTGGACAGAGTACGTACTGAGACATAAAGGAGCCAAACACTTGAGAAGTCCTGCTCTGGATATTCCAGTGTACCAATATTACTTGTTGGATGTCATTGGTTTTTGTACTGTAGTTCTCGTGATTATTGTATTTGTATTGTATAAAGCAATTTGTTTGGTTTGCAAATTAAAATATTTGTTTAAAAGTAACAAGAAAATTAAAGTTAAATAACTGCTTTTTATATAAATTGTTTTAAACTGCCCAATGTACCTACAATTTAAATGTTCTTTAAATAGGATTTTGGATGTTATTTTGAACCAGTTTTCTTGTAAATTACTGATGTTGTAAAAGAGTTCCAAAACTATTTTTATAAATTAATTATAATTATTAATTTGGCATTATTAATTTCTACAATTTAAATTAAACCCCAAATTGTGGTAAAAAGATGAAAACTTTCCTGCCTGTGATTTTGATCAGGTGAACAACCCAATTGTGTAATTTTAGACACCGATTTTGTACTATGTAAATTAAACTCAAATTATGTTTAAAATGTGCAGATTTTCAAAACAAAAATTGTGTAGGTATTTTGAAAAATAAACTGTTGATTATTTATCTTGATGATTACCTCTTGATCGCTTTCGTTCCACGATATTGTATTGTTCCAAGCAGGAGGCAGTTCTCATGACATTTTTCTCTTTTTTTCAAGCTCGTGGTTCTTTTTCGAGCATTAAGCATCACTTTATCTTCTGTAAAGATTGTTAACCTGATCTGAACTGAACGATCTTCAGTAGAAAGAAGCAAAGAACCCTAACGTCGTCTACATTGTTTTGCTTTATTTAAAATATTTATTTTTTGTTTCAGCGACAAATCAACATTTTCCTTAAATCATACGGAGCATCATACTCAGTGACGACTTGATCCTCAAAATCGAATTACATTAGGTTTGATTTTTATTTTTCTAAAATTAAAAACATTGTTTTAAAACTGCTTTTTATTTGAGCAAATCATTGTTTAGCACATGTTATTATACAACATTGGGTACTTCAATATTTTTATCTTTATAGATAACTTGCACGATAAACGATAAAATAGTATTCTTCCAGTATACAAAAAAATTTTGTTCTACGCCAAGTACCATGCTGTTCTGTGCGGTAATTTTTGTTGTATTGCAAAGTATTGTCGGTTCTAATGGAGCACGCATATTAGGCGTAGTACCATCTCCTTCCTACAGTCACCAAGTAGTGTTTCAACCAATATGGAGAGAATTATCCCTTAGGGGCCATCAAGTTACCACCATTACTACCGATCCAATTAAAGATCCTTCACTTACAAACTTAACAGAAATCGATTTACACGGCATCTACGATGAATCACGTATGCTAGCATCTGAAGTAATAGAGGAATTAAAAAATAGTCACTGGAAAATGTTTATTATGATGTTTCGATTAATGACAAGTATAAGTGATTTGGTGTTGCAGAATCCGACTGTACGAAATTTAATACAAGATGAACAACAAACCTTCGATGTAGTAATGCTGGAATTTGGCACACCAGTGATTTTTGCTTTTGGAGAAAGATTTAATTGTCCAGTTATTTCTGTAATATCTTTGGACGGGCTTAATTCGATTCAGACTATAATGGGCAATCCAACTCATCCAGCATTATATCCTTCTGTTGGTTTACCGTTCGTTGGAAAATTAAGTTTCAGAGAACGCTTGATGAGCTTTATCTTTAATTTCCTTAACGATATATTTTATCAATACGTCAAGCCCGAAATGCAGGCAATGGTCAACAAGCACTTTGGTCATAACTCTTCCAGTTTGGATAAGCTGTTGGGCAGCATTGATATGGTATTTTTTAATACAGATCCAATTTTACATCCAGTTCGGCCTTTGGTTCCCGCAGTTGTTCAAATTGGTGCAGGTATTCACTTCCACCCACCGAAAGCATTGCCAAAAGTAATTCGTATAGTCAATAAGTGATCGGAATTTAATATACCCACAATTACTTTGCAGGATATCCAAAAATATTTAGATAGTGCTCCTGAAGGTGTCATATACTTCAGTTTAGGCAGTAACGCTCGAAGTAAAGATTTGCCCGAAAATACCTTAAAAGTTATAATAAAAACTCTTGGTAAACTTCCTTACAGAGTTTTGTGGAAATTTGAAGATGAAGACCTCTCGGGAAAACCAGATAATGTTATGATTACAAAATGGGCACCTCAACAAGATGTTTTGAGTAAGCTAAAAATTTGTTTTGGTAAATGCAAAATGTAGCTTATATTTTAGGACATCCAAATGTAAAACTATTTATTTCGCAATGTGGATTACAATCCACCGATGAAGGATTACACACCAGAGTACCAATACTTGGAATGCCCGTGTTTGGTGATCAATTTACCAATGCAAAATTAGTCGAACTAAAAGGATTTGGTCTGTCAATTAATCACGAAACTATGACTGAAGAAGAATTCTCCAGCAAAATTTTTGAACTTATTCAAAATCCAAAGTAATTATTACCAATGAAATATTTTAGAACAAGTCGAGTAATTTGTAATTTAGGTACCGTAATCGGGTCAAGGAACTTGCTGATTTGGCTCAGGATCAACCTATGACAGGATTAGAAAAAGCAGTCTGGTGGACCGAGTACGTAATAAGACATAAAGGAGCTAAACATTTAAGAAGTCCTGCTCTGGATATTCCGGCGTATCAATATTACTTGTTGGATGTTTTAGGCTTTTGTATTGTACTTCTCGTGATTGTTGTGTTTGTATTTTATAAAGTAATTTGTTTGGTTTTCAAATTAAAATACTTATTTAAGAGTAGCAAGAAAATTAAAGTTAGATAATGCATAGTTTCTTTAAATAAATTGTTTTAAACTGATCAAATTTTTCTTTTCTGGATCCTGATAATTAGTTTTACAATGATACTTCTCTCGCTATACTAGTTTGGCTCAAAAGTTCGTATTGGTTTAAAGATAAAAACATTTTGTTGGCAAAATTCAATTTTAATATTCAACATAGTTGCCTTTGAGAGCGATACACCAATTCTCGATACCATTTTTTGTCTTTAGCCTTAAAATAGGCCTCTGTTTCGGCGATTACTTCTTCATTGGTGCTAAATTTCTTTCCAGCGAGCAATATCTGGAGATCTGCAAACAGGAAATAGTCGCTGAGAGCTAAATCTGGAGAATACGGTGAGTAGGAAAGCAATTCGTAGCCCAATTCATTGAGTTTGACCATCGTTTTCATCGACTTTTCTTGGTGACACAAAACTTTTTTTCTTTCAAATGGGGCTATTTTTCGCGATTTCATCTTTCAAACGCTCCAATAATCCTATATAATATAATATACCATGCGCATCCCAAAATACAGACACCATAACTTTGCCAGCCGACTGTTGTATTTTTCCTCGCTTTGGATTGGGTTCGTCGCGTGCAGTCCACTCAACTAACTGCCGATTAGACTCTGGAGTGTGGTGATGGATCCATATTTCATCCATTGTCACATATCGACGCTAAATTTGGTTTTATTGCGGTTGAACAGCTGCAAACTCTGCTCTGAATCATCAACACGATCTCGATTTAGATCGGGCTCTCAGCCTTGAATTTCGTTTTCCTGACAATTATTATTATCAATTTTTTAAAAATTAAATTTAAATTACTTTTAATACTGATAGTACATTAAAACATAGATAAGATTATCTAATATCTAATTTCAGAAATTGCAGTTAAACAGATTATTGTACACGACGCGCGATGTTCATGGGTGCACTAATATATTTTGCCTTATTGCAAAACATTATTATTGGATGTAATGGGGCGAACATTTTAGCTGTAGTACCAACGCCTTCGTACAGTCACCAAATAGTGTTTCAGCCAATATGGAAAGAACTGTCGCTAAGAGGTCATCAAGTTACTACCATTACTACCAATCCAATTAAAGATCCATCACTGACAAACTTAACAGAAATAGATTTACACTACATCTACGATGAATTGGAAAAAGTGAAATCGACAATGATGGAAGACCTAAAACAAAATCAATGGAAATTATTTCTCTCGATGTTTCGAATAGTGACAAATTTTAGTGACTCTGAATTACAGAATCCCTCAGTACGCAATTTAATCAGAAATGATAAACAAACCTTTGATTTGGTAATGGTGGAATACAGTTCGCCAATTTTATTTGCTTTTGCAGAAAGATTTAAATGTCCAGTTATTGCTGTAATTTCTGTAGATGGATTTAATCTAATTCATCATCAAATGGGTAATCCAACACATCCAATATTATATCCTGCTGTAGGTTCACCATTTAGTGGAAAATTAAACTTCATGGAACGGGTTATGAGTGTCATGTTTAATATTCTTAGTGATGCATTTTACCAATATACAAAATCAGAAATGCAGTTGGTAGTAAATAAACACTTTGGGGACAGCTCGTCCAGTTTGGATAACTTGTTGGAAAGAATTGATATGGTATTTATTAATACAGATCCAATTTTACATCCAGTGCGGCCTTTGGTACCTGCAGTTGTTCAAATTGGTGCAGGTATTCATTTACACCCACCAAAAGCCTTGCCAAAAGTAACTTCATCGAGTAAGTTAGTGACCAATGTGGATTTATATAATTATTTTGCAGAATATCCAAAAATATTTGGACAGCGCCTCCGAAGGTGCTATATACTTTAGCTTGGGCAGTAACGCGCAAAGTAAAGATTTGACAGAAAATACGTTGAAAGTTATAATACGAACTCTCAGTAAACTTCCCTACAAGGTTTTATGGAAATTCGAAGATGACCTGTTGTCGGGAAAACCGGACAATGTTATGATTACAAAGTGGGCTCCTCAACAAGATGTTTTGAGTAAGTAAATAGTTATTTTGGCCAGAGCAAAAATGGAACTGCGCTGTTTTAGGGCATTCAAATATTAAATTATTTATTTCGCAATGCGGATTACAATCCACAGAAGAAGCATTCTATAGCAATATACCAATACTGGGAATGCCCATGTTTGGTGATCAATATGGTAATGCCAAGTTAATTGAGGTAAAGGGAATGGGACTTTGGGTTAATCATAAAACGGTAACTGAAGAAGAATTGTCCAATAAAATTTTGGAAGTTATCCAAAATCCTAAGTGAGTATTAGCAATGGAATATTTAAAAAGTAAATATTTGCTTTTAGGTATCGTATGCAAGTTAAAGAACTTGCCACTTTAGCTAAAGATCAGCCTATGACGGGATTAGAAAAAGCAGTCTGGTGGACAGAATACGTACTAAGACATAAAGGAGCTAAACATTTGAGAAGTCCTGCGCAAGATATTCCGGCGTATCAATATTACTTGTTGGATGTTATTGGCTTTTGTATTGCACTTCTCGTGATTATTGTATTTGTATTTTATAAAGCAATTTATTTAGTTTGCAAATTTAAATACTTATTTAAAAGCACCAAGAAAATTAAAGGTGCTTAATTGCTTTATGAATTCATTGCTTTAAACTTTTTGTCCAAATGCATTTTAAACCATAAATAAATCTCTTTTGTGTGGTTTTGGGTTGGTTTTCTCGGCAAATAAAACTTGGGACTCAATGAAGGAGGAATTTTGAGTAAAAAAAATTTAAATTCCTAATAAAGTTTATCCAAATTGATGAAAAATAAATTTATTAAGAACCAAAAGTCATTACAAGGAAGTGCGATCTATCTTCAAAATCATGTCAATTTATTATTGATTTTGATTTTTCTATGTGGGCCCTGATTTTTATTTCACCGCCAAAAAATTACACTTAAAAATTTTTTTTCTGTTTTGCTGAACCGAATGTATTAAAATATTTAATTGATTGAAAACATACGAAATAATTACTTTGTCATTGAATATTTTGGCAAAAACATAGATATTCGAAAGTAGTAATTTTTTATACATTACTTGATGCTAAACCTACACCAGCAAAAAGATTTTGTCATAGATAGCTTAACACTGCAATTATCAATTCAATGAATTGATATTTATTGCTCAAAAATATTTAGTAATTTTAGTAGATATTTTATTCCCGAAGTTGTAGGTTTCTAAAATTTTTACAACAAAATGATAATAAAAAATATTTTCTTTATCATAATAATTGGTATCGTAGTGCTTGAAATATCTACCAATGATTTTTTATCGAAGGTAATAATTAAAATTATTTTATATTTATTAATTTTTAAAAAATCAAAGAAAATTTTGGATTAATTGCATTATAATTTATATTATTTGTCTTTAATTTATTTATTTTAATTTGTTCAGAAAATTTCAGAACTGCTCTGAAAATAACTAAAAAAATGCAATTTTGTGGAATGAAAGTTAGTTATTTTCATTTTCTTGCCTATACATTTATAAATATGCATAATACAATAATAAATTTATAATTACTGATTTATTACATTGTGAAATGTACTTTTAATTATATCAATTAAAAGTTCACCAAACTTGAAAATTATTAAATTTATCATTAAACCATATACACATGATAATCCAGAAAAAATCGAAATCATGACCAAAACTATTTAATTATTTATTTTAATTCTTTTTCAGTTTCATCAAAATGGGTACAAAATTAGAAATTGCAGAGCAGATGTAACTTACGTAAATAAAAATTATATGGAAAAGATTGAGATAAAAACTTTTAAATATAACCGTTCTGTGGCTGCTTTGAATTGCACCTTCATTGCGAAAGTGGATATGAAGGATAAGATAGAAGTGAGATTTTGATAAATGAAATTTATCCCATCCATTCCAAAGATTTTATCTTTAACCAGATTTATATATAATAACAAATAATAGGAAAAATACTAATTAATTAAATTCAATCCGTAATAATAAGTAGGTATCAATTTCAGATGTAAATAATTAATAGCGAATTAAACTGATTATTACAGTTTATATTTAAATAAAATTTAATCAAATTTTTAATTTTTCAGATAGTATTCCAAGCGTACAAGTTTGCAAGTAACGAGTATCGACGGTTTCCAATTCGTTATCAAGTTAATTATTGCAAAGTTTTTAACCAAAATATATATGGACTGATGAATGCGCTGAAATGTGGAAATGTAAAATCATGCACCTGGGAAAAAGTACTCAACACAATCTGTTTTTTGTTAAAATACCTAATGAATTTACTTTTTAGGAATTTGTTTATCACGTCTGCAATTTTGTTATTGACGATTCTTTATTTCCTCCAGTTATTCCCACCGGCGAATATAAAGTAGCAGCTTCATTGCTGTATTTAGAAACCGAAATTGCTTCAACCGATGCATTTGGAGAAGTTTATCTTCCAGGGGGTATGAAATAAATATCTTTTTGTTGGTTTCTGTTATGTGCACAAAAATTTTAAAAGTTTATTCCACCTTGCAATGTAAAAGTCAAATTTTATTCCTAATGAAATAAAATTTTCAATTAATGGTTTTTTCTTTTACTTAAAATAAGAACGATGGCAAACGTAATTCTAGTGCATCTGAGGGTAGAATTCACGGAGATCCCCAGTCTACCTGATATGATAATAAAAAGTAGATAATAATAATAATTAAAATTAACGTCACAGTATAATTTGTTAGATGAAATAAAATTACGCACTGTGTATATTTCAGTTTTAAGTAAATTCTGCATTTTCAAATCTAGAAACAAATTTTAATTGATTGCACTTATACTGATGGCATTTGGTCAAAATTTTTCCACAAAAATAGTTTATTTTATTTCTTTGAAATTTTGCTCAAGAGCTCACAACTTTTACCTCTTATGCTATTTTGATCTTCTGGCAGTTAGTTTTATACCTGTTCAAATTTCCATAGATAAGAAAACAAAAAAAACCAAAACATGATGACATAACTTACATGAATACTTTTAGGCGAGAGTCCTTTAACCCCGTTTTGTGATTTTCGCCATTTTTGTAAATTATGAAAGATAACAATGCCATATACACATAAAAATATTAAAATTTGCTGACGGTTTACAAATTTGGTAAAAACAGTTTTAAAATTAATTTGGAATGCAATTTTCTCATTGGCACTTTTAAACTGCAACCCGCCTATCAAAATTAAGACAGATTGTGGCGACAGTAAAGATACCATAATCTCGGTTTTACAACGAATTATGAAAGATGATGATCTAATTAACAAATAAAAATAAAATTTGTAGTTAGTCAGCAAATTTCGGAAAAAATACCCTTTTAGTGTGAATCCGAGTCTTGACATAATCTCCGCAGCTTCCGCTCCGCTCCACTACAGCCGCTACTAGCGGTTTTGACAAGCGCTGTACTCATTAAAACACCCAAGAACGCTCCAATTTGGTGGTCTCGGGCGACTGGTAGCTCCCACCGCTAGTCACTGTCGACCCACCTACAGCACGCCGACTGGTGATAGAATGTTTGGCATATTTGGCATAATATTATGCAATAATACATTTATATACTACATGTATTTCTTATGAGAAAATTGTAATTTTCAAAATGAAATTGTGGCCTTATTACAAGTCCGACTAAGTTCGTCCCGCCGCGCCCTTAAAGAGCTTATATTTTTCTGTTCTTTCGTTTGGTAAAGCAATTTTTATAGGAAAAAGTGCATTTTCGAGACATGGTTAACGGACTCTTGCCTACTTTTGTGCCAATAAAATTTTCCCGTCGAAATAGAAGTAAGAAATTTAGAAGCAGTAACAAATGAAATAATGCGTGCTTTAAATTTTTGGAGTAATTTTTCATTTATTTCATTTTTTTTTTCAAAATTTGTTAAAATTTAACTGCTGTAACCATTATTTAAAATTTTCGTGTCGCCAAATGAGTTCAATAGTATCAAAAATTGTCACTTTTCAAACTTTTAGTGCTTGAGGTCAAAAAATCTCTTTCATTTTTTTTTTCAAAAGTACTCAGAAATTTGCGGTTTTCCTAGACATAGGAAAATGTGCCCGAGGCATTCACACAGTGTACAGGTATTTTGATTTGCTTTATTGAGTGTTTTATTGCAATTTTGGTTTTGGAATTCCGTGCTCAGTGATGACGAGATCGTATATATCAATGCACCAGGAATACCGAATTCAGAAAGAAACTACTATAATAAATGAGGATTATGAGAGGTTCTTTAGTTTTTAGACACCTGTACGGTGTCAATTTTCATTTTATCAGAACAAAAGTCAATCAACTTAACACTGTTGCAGTTAAAATAATAATTGTTACTGATTTAATAATGAAATGAGATTTCCGCTAAATTTCATTTATTTGTTGATGATTAAACTTTCTTAGCTTTTACTTTTCGGTAGCATGAGCTTTAAATTTACAAAGGTTGTTTTGTTAAAGGAAGAATTGAAATTCTTTCTGTATGGCAACTTAACAATTTAATTTTTAAACCATGTACAAGTTTTTTTAATTTCTTGTTTTGTTCAATTGCTATAGGTAATCTAAGATGTTATTGCAATTGTCTTCCGTTTTCTTAGGTTTCTTATCTTAATAATTAAGTTAAAAACTCCCCCCGTTATCTATAATACTCGTATCTATTGAAAATTTTACAAAAAATAAATTTTTGTAATCACTGCCCTAATTAATTATTTTGTTTTTGTTTGATAATAAAGTGTGTTTTAATGTTATACCACTTGCGCAGGGGTCAACAAAGTGAGTTTTGCCGACGATCTTACCCTCGTAGTCGTGGGTAAAGATGTTGCCGAAATAACATCTTCGGTCAATTGCTCCATTCAAATAATTTCCCAAATGGATGGGGAAAGAATCCGCATAATCGTGCCAAAAATTCAGAGTTTCTGATATTTTTCGGCAGGAGAAAGCTGAACTCCGCCATAATCCAGATGGGTGGAACTTCCATCTTTCTGGCCGACACCGCGAAGTGCCTTGAGTCACTTTTGATAAGACCCTATTGTTTTGCTCCCACATCTGCGCGGTAGCCAGAAGAGCCTAAAGGTTCTCGGCGCCTTCACTAGGCTGATGCCTAACATCGGCAGGCCAAAGGCCAGTACGAGGAAGATCTTGGGCTCCGTAATCAATTTGATCTCCTTTACGAAGCCCCGTATGGGCGGATGCGCTGGTACGATTCGTATCGATTGTAGTTCCAGCGCATACAGCAAAAGGTGGCTATTAGGACCATCAGAGTTATCGCACCATATTCACAGACGCGGCGCTGGTGATAGCCTCTATGCCCCATCTCAGATAGCACGCAAGCTTACAGCAAGCTTGATTTTGAATTGATTTTTGTTTGTTCGTCAAGCTTGACGTGCCAATCTTAGATCAAGATTACTTCAAGCTTAAAATTGTAGAATTTTGTAAGCTTAACGCGGCAAGCTTACGTCAAGCTTAATTTAAGCTTAAAAATTAAGCAAACCCGATTTCTTCCGAGTCGGTAATGCCTTGAACGGTTCGGTGGACAGGCGCTCAATTTTCATCTTACTCAAGAATATGAATCTCAAATACCTGGATGTTCAAAAGAAAATACTGAACAGTTGTCTATTACGGTACCTTTAGATATAATTCATTTACCAATACTTACAAAAAAGGGAAGACGAACAAGAAAAGTGAAATCTACTTTTCTTACTTCAACACCAAAGAAAGGGGAGCTGGAAATATATAGAACAGAAAAGAAAAAAAATTAAAGAGAAAAAGGAAGGCACGCCATCAAGAAAAATAAAACAACAATAAGAAGAGTGTTTGACGAAAAGGAAAATTCCCTAAAGATGATAAAAATTAAAAAATGAATATCGATCCTCCTCTGAATCAGAGTCGCAATTTTCACTTCATAATAGCAGCAGCGATATGCATTTTTCAGAAAGTGATCTATCAAACAGTGGCCCACCTAGCTATGCTTCAGGGGAGTTTGCTGTAGTAAAGTATGACTTTACGTAATGCAAATAATTGCAATTACTTACGATTTATTATAAAAAGAACTATCTCACACAATGAGTTTTTGGAAACCGAAGAAGAATTTTTTGTTAAAAGAGCCGACATTATTAGGAAACTCTTCAAGCCATTGCCAAGGAGTTCTGTAAGATTTAAGGACTTGATTAGTTTTTCTACTGACTTGAATGATTTAATTTTTTTGAGTTTTTTAAGTTTTTGAAAATAATTTTGAGTTTATTGAAGAAATATATGTCTTTAATGATGTAAATTGTAGGTTTTATTTATTTAAAACCAAGGGGTCAACCGCTAGAGGAAATCGTGTACAATTAACTTCACACTTCACGTACTTCATCATAATTCTCCATACTTCTTACAGAAGAGACTTACAGAAATACCAAAATTTGAGCACTGGAGGGTGTTCCACACCCCCCAGACCCCCCGGATTGAGTAGATTATTTTTATCAGAAGTAAACTAAAGATCTCCCGTTGCAGAGGCACTAGAGGGTGTTTAACTCCCCCCCCCCCCGGATCAAGTAGTTTATTTTTTATCAGAAGTAAACTGAACTCTCCTGTTGCAGAGATCTACCTCCCAGAGAGTACGGAATTTATAATTAGGTAGTTTATAATTAATTGTCAGATTACGAATTAAACACATTTACTTGGCCATAGCTAATTTTAATAAACTTGAGATATGCTTAAATATTTAATTCACTTTTAATAAAAAATAAATTATTTAAACCGGGGGTCTGGGGGGTGTGGAACACCCTCCAGTGCTTCTGTAACGGAGATCTTCAGTTTACTTCTGATAAAAGTAAACTACTCGGTGTGGGATTCTGCATGTTCTGCAATGTTCTTCATTCCAAAATTTGTGCACTGAAAGATGTTCTACACCCCTCCCAGTACTTCATGTACTTCATTAGATGTGTACAAAAAACTTCACCAGCGGTTAACCCTCGTTTAAAACCATTTTATTTACATAAAAGGACAAAGATCTGAATTATCATAAATTTTAAATTTTTAAAATTTTTTCTGACATATGTTTTGCCATAGTTTCATATTTAAAGCTAATGGCATTAATAACCCTAACGGGCCGACAAATTTCAAGTTCATATTGAAAAGGAAAATGTCATAAATGCAAAATATGAACTTTACCCCCCATTCCCTATTATTAATTACTAAGTATTGTTTTAAATCAAGTTTTTAAAGTTAGTTTTAAAACTTTTTTATAGCGTAATTGCTGTTATTGTGGATTTTTCATTTCTATTATTTGAGTTCTTTCGCGTATATTTTAAAAATGTTCCTCTTAATCCAAAATCGTTCTAATGTCTTTTTCATTTCAATTCAATTATTCTTTTTCATCTTTATTTGTGCATATTATTTTAATCATAAATATTTAAACTGCTATTTATTTATTATTTATTTAAAGCTTTACACTCATAAGAGCATCGCTATCGCTACCCCGTTGCAGCGTTTACAGATCCGTTTAGCGAGAGGGGGATATGTTCTCCTATACCATGGTTCTGTGTATCTCGAAGTATTTCGTTCCTATGTCATTTTTCATAGTTTGTCATGTGTTGCTGCAGTTTTTACAATCTCTTTCTATCCTTGTCTGTTTTTGGTCTTTTCGTCTATTCCTTTATTTCCATTGTCCTCGGGTCGTCCATCACCTGGTCTAGCCACCTGATCTTAAGTCTTCTTCTTGTTCTACTCTCCGCTGGCATTCACGACGTTATTCTTCTTACCATGTTGTCAGATTTTCTCATATGCCCGAGCCACCTGATTCTCTACAACTTCATATGTTTCACGATATTCTCGCCGTTCATCTCTCTCATGATTTCGTGGTTTATCAGCTGTCTGGGTTTTTTGTTTTTTTTTGGCCTATGATGGTGTGTAGTATTTTTCTCTCTAACACTCTTAGAGTTTCAGCTTCTTGTTGTGAGAAACAACAATTGTTTCTGTCGTATATACAATTACTGGTCCGTTCTGTATATCTTGAGTTTGGTCTCCCTGGTCAGTTTTCTGTGCCTTAAGAATTTTTTATTGATGTGGTACACTGTGTTGCCGGTTTGAATTCTCCTTCTTATTTCCTCTTCTCTCTCGCAGTTTCTATTTATGTGTACTCCTAAATAATTAAGCTTGTCTATTTCTTCGAAGAATTTTATTTTATAATTTCCGCTCTTCTAGCCAAACCTATTACAGAATTTGGCAAATATAGAGTTCGAACCCTACAATGTAAAATCCATAGCATTTTTTAAATGAAGTGAAATATTCAATTATTACTTAATGTTCATAATAATTTTGACTTTAATTAAGATTGATTTTTAAAAATACTTATTTGCCAATTAAGTGAGAGAAACGACGAGAAACACTAATAATTCTTAAAATTATTTATTTTATTTTCATCACGTTTTTTTAGTTTGAAGAATAATATGTTGGTAAGTAAATCAAAATAAGCTTAATAAGACAACATGTAATGCAAAAATGTTACTATTTCAAATAATTTTAAAGTTGTGAATATGTAATGGTTAAACCTTGACAATCTGTTTTAAAATTTATTATTGCCATATTGCATGTCCACACTAAATTATTTAACATTTTTATATAAAGTTGTTTGATGAGAGATTACAAAATTGGAGAGATGGAACCACAATACAAAAAATTATTTTAGTTAAATGATGTTATAACAATCATTAAGCAATTAAGTCGATCAACCTTATAGGAGGAAAATATTTTAATTTAATATAGTAAATTGAAAATCCCCCAGTAATAATTACTTTAAAAATATAAATTAACATTAATTTATCAAATATTCAAATTTTTCGTTTTCGGCTGCTTTATAATTTAATTAGAACTTATAAAATAAATGTACATACTTCAATTTAGTTCTTAGAGTTATTTATTTAAATTATTACGATTTAGTAATAAATTTAAAAATGTTCAATTTTAGTGAACTAATAAATTGATTTAATATATTGGTAATTCCTTTTATTTATCGTTTTGAACAAATATTTTGTTTAAGAAATTATTGATCAATCATGTTTTAATTTACAGAATTTTGTAACTAAGAAAAGTCTTTCAAGAAAGATAAAATTTTTCATTATCCACAGGTTGTGGACTACAGTATTTCTGTAGATCTTATACAAACTATTTTTGAATCAAATAACATGGGTGTTTGGTAGTTTGATAAACATGGATTATATAAGCTAATGATTTTGCAAAACAATAAATTTGTTAAAAATAATTTAATGATGTTAGACTATTAAAATGAGATTGTGAAGATAATATGTAAAAATTTTATATAAATTATGCTCTAATGAATATTTTTTCATTAGCGTTCAGCCACCGCTTCGGCAGAAACACAAACAATGAAAGTGATAAGTGTTTTGGTGATAGGTGTTTTGGTCTTTCAAGTTTATTCCAATGAACTATTAACAAAGGTAAGATCTGTGCTACCAAAATTTATTTTAACCATTTTGCATAGTTCCTTTTTACAAAATTGATCGTCGTTTAATATACCAATTCTTTGAAAAACCCAAAATAGTTAATTTTACCAAACCTTTCTCTTTGGTACAAAAACTTTAAAATCAAATATAATTAATGATTCTATTTAAAAAAAAAACCAAAAAGATTGACAATAGACTGTCTAGTAAAAAGGCTTAAAAATGCTTTCATAAAATATAATTTTCAGTTCATAGGGAAATCTCATCTGACGTTAGTTTAGAATTTGAGTGCACATGTTCACCCGAAGCATTAATTGTAGCTGAACATTTTTTATGTTGTTTTTTTTAGTTCAGGCAATCCGATTACAGTATAAGAAACTGCATAGGTGAAATAGGGCGCTTAAACAAAAGCCTAATGGATATATTTGAAATTAAAACGTTTAAGTTTAATCGTACCACGACGGCATTCAATGTGACTCTGCGTTCTAAAATTGATACTGGAAATAAATTAGAGGTATGATCAAAATTAACAATAATTATTTTCTTATCTTTGTCCTAATAATTTTTTTAGGTGTTATCACAAGCGTATAAAAAGGCCAGTAACGAATACAGATTATTTCCTATCCACTTTCAAGTTAATTTTTGCAAGATTTTTAGTAAAAATATTGCCGGTCTACAAGCTTTAAAGGAAAATGGAAATATGAGTTTGTGCGAATGGAAAAAGGTAAAGTACATAATGTTTTAATTTTTTAATTAATTTATTTAAAATGTTCAGGACGTTACTTACCATACCTATAATTTTGCAATTGATGAAAGCAAGTTTCCTCCTTTTATGTTGGTTGGTGAATACAAAGCTGCAGTTTCATTATTTTACTTGGATCAAGAGATGGCTTTAGTGTATGTTTATGGGGAAATATACCGACCACTAAAATACCCAAAGTAAATTATTATTTTTGTTTTGAAAGTTGTTTTGCACTCAAATACTTATATTATGTTTATGTGTGTCCTGATCTTGCAATTTAGAAATATGTCACCCCTCGTTTGGCTACTGCTTTATGTGAGAGAATAAAATAATTTTTTTCATTTTATTTGTTTAATTGAATTCATCTGTTGTTCAGCAATACCAATATACTATTTTTTATCCCAAAATTTGTTTTGTTTTTGACAAATTTTGATTTTCATTTCTAAATGTTCTGAACAACTGATTGACGATTTATTATGTAATTTATAATATCAAAACAAGGTTGTATAGTAAAATGTAGCTCGAGGAAAATTATTGCAAAATAACATCGAATTTAACTAGAGGCTAATAATTTATAACTGAAACTGGACGCCTAACGTACATTTATTCGAAAAAAAATATTGAGTGTGTTTCAGGACAATAAATTTTATCTAAGAATTCAAATTACAATTTAAAGAGATAGCAAAAAATTTTAATAAATTTAAAATAGTTAGCTATTTAAATAATTATGTGTTTTATTTTATTCAATAAAAAATATAAAATTTTAAATAATTGTAATTAATTGAGAAGAATTTATAAGTAGAAAGTCGGATGACCATGAGGTAAATACAATTAAAGGTAATTAAATTCTCATGTATGTTTTCCTCATCAGATCATTTTCTGAAGATATTTTTTTTCAGCAGCAGCACGAAATTGATAAATTTTAAGAAAACGTCATTATCTTTACTTTAGTGTTACTCTTATATTATTTATTGCATAACAAGTAAATCACAATAACTTTCAACAAATATTTTTAATCGATAATTTTTGATGTTGATAATTTTCTTTCGAGTCTGAACATTTTATTTTGATTGGGTTGACATTTTTAAGAACGATGTCTGCAAAGTTAATATCAATAATTATTACAATGAGTATCATAATAACATATTTGTTTATTTAACTTTCGTTTACATTTATAATATTGTAAAATTAGTGCTGTGGAGAAAACGTTCAAAGGTGGGACATTGTATGTTGAATAAACGTGGCTCTGACCTTCTCCATTTCGGATTTAGGTACCTTATTTATATATTTTTTTCAAATTGATGTGGTAGCTGCGTTTAAAACACTGAGCTATCAATTTTATATTTCAAATTTCCAAAATAATGAAATAATTTTACCTCATAATAATAATAATAAAATAAGCTTAGTTTTAGTTTGCAATTGTACTTACTAAACGTTAGATTAATAATTAACTTTAATTTAGCTTTAAATTTCTGATCATCAATATCTTTTTAATTTAATTTGTTAAGTCGCAATGATTTAAGTAATTGAAAAATGTTGAAATTTTGGTAAAATTTCCATTGTTTAATTTCAACTACAACATTTGCTGTCATTTGAAACAAAAAAAGCGTTTTAAAGTTGCACTTTTTTAAATTAATATACAATTTTTTATTACTAATTTTTTTGGTTTGATGGAGGCCATTAAAAATTTGAGGGACAGAGCTACGCCTTACATTAATACATAAGACCTTTGGTCGAATATTTTGTAGAATTTATTATTCACATACATTCAATTTAGATTTCACATAATAATATTCAACTTTGATTGATATTTAATTAAAAACATTTTAAAACGTGCTCATTTCAGTTGTGTTAGCATAATTTCTGCCAACTTTATATTAAAAGCTTCGAATAAGAATATATTACTAAATAGGACCTTTGGGCAGATATTTTGTGCAAGTTAATTTTTCTACAATTCAATTCACAAGTTGCATGAAGTTTTAATTTGATAAAAAATGATACTATTGATATTGATAGTTCGGTACATCTATAATATTACAGATATTGTAATATAAATTTATATCGTAATTTATTTAATAAAAATTGCGGAGACCGCACAGGTTCTCCGCCATTTATATTCGTACGTTTTCTTGCAAAACTATCCGTTTGTATAGTATAACATAGAATATTAACATGTTGAAATAGAAAATCATGCAAATTGTCTATTGTGCATTTCAACAAATTTCTGAATTTATATTTTTGTAATTAAAAATTGTATTGCCACCGATATTGATGCTATGATTCCACCAAATATCTAGAAAATAATAATTAAAATAAAGAATAAATTTGAAAACTCACTTACAGATCCAAACACCGATATTTTACAGATGAGAATATCGGAACCGTTAAGTATTACTTCTTGATGTTTTAATGTACATATGTAATTCTCAAACTAAAATAAAACAATAAATAATTAAAATGCCAGTTAGTGAAATCATTATTTTAAAATAGTAGCGGTAAATACCCAACCTGAATTGCGTTCTCATGCGACAAACGACTAATGGGATATTTGTTGAAAAATGAAACCATGTCGTACTTCTAAAATTAAAAACTGATTAAGCAATATTTATATAAAGTATTGGTATTATAAAAGTAACCCGCAGGAATTGAGTAATATTGGGTAATAATAAATAATATCCAGTAATTACGCGTTGAACAACACATTGTAATGCTTGAAAATCGCATTAAATTTCTTGTGCAAAAATAAATAAATAATTAAAATAGATAGTATTTAATTGACAATGTAATCGATTGATAACTTCAAATTCAGATTTATTTAAGAACTTAAAGTTTTGGATTACAACTTAATAACTTAGGATTTTCAAATTAATAACTTCAAATTCAGAATTTTTTAATAACTTGAAGTTTAGAATTTTAAGCTAATAAATTAGGATTTTCAAACTAATAATTTCACATTCAGAAGTTCTTAAGAACTGAAACTTTGAATTTTAAGTTAATAACTTAAGATTTTCTAATTAATAACTTCAAATTCAAAATTTTTAAAACTTGTAGTTTTGAATTTTAAGTTAATCTTTAGGATTTTCAAATTAATAACTTCAAATTCAGAATTTTTAAAGATTGAAGTTTTGAATTATAAGTTAATAACTTATGATTTTCAAATTAATAACTTCACATTTAGAATTTATTAAGAACTTGAAGTTTAGAATTTTAAGCTAATAAATTAGGTTTTTCAAACTAATAATTTCACATTCAGAAGTTCTTAAAACTGAAAATTTTGAATTTTAAGTTAATAACTTAAGATTTTCAAATTAATAACCTCTAATTCAAAAATTTTTAAAACTTAAAGTTTTGAATTTTAAGTTAATCTCTTAGTATTTTCAAATTAATAATTTTAAATTCAGAATTGTTTAAAACTTGAAGTTTTGAATTTTAAGTTAATAACTTAGGTTTTCCTAATTAATAACTTTAAATTCAGAATTTTTTAAGAACTTGAAGTTTTGAATTTTAAGTTAATAACTTAGGATTTTAAATTAATAACTTCAAATTCAGAATTTTTAAAACTTAAAGTTTTGAATTTTAAGTTAATAACTTAGGATTTTCAAATTAATAATTTCACATTCAGAATTTTTTAAAACTTAAAGTTTTGAATTTTAAGTTAATAACTTAGGATTTTCAAACTAATAATTTCACATTCAGAATTTTTTAAAACTTAAAGTTTTGAATTTTAAGTTAATAACTTAGGATTTTCAAATTAATAACTTCTAATTCAGAATTTTTTAAAACTTAAAGTTTTGAATTTTAAGTTAATCTCTTAGTATTTTCAAATTAATAATTTCACATTCAGAATTTTTTAAAACTTAAAGTTTTGAATTTTAAGTTAATAACTTAGGATTTTCAAATTAATAACTTCTAATTCAGAAATTTGTAAGAATTTGAAGTATTGAGTTTTAAGTTAATAACTTAGGATTTTAAATTAATAACTTCTAATTCAGAAATTTGTAAGAACTTGAAGTATTGAGTTTTAAGTTAATAACTTAGGATTTTCAAATTAATAACTTCACATTTAGAATTTTTAAGAACTTGAAATTTTGAATTTTAAGTTAATAACTTAGGATTTTCAAACTAATAACTTCAAATTTGGAAGTTTTTAAGAACTGAAATTTTGAATTTTAAGTTTTGAATTTTAAGTTAAGAACTCAGGATTTTCAAATTAAGGTGGCAAATACCAATGTTATTTGGCCATAAGAACAAACCACAATTAAAAACCGAGTATATATAACGTACCGTGCTCAAATTTGCAACATGATATATTTGAACATTTGTCGATAATATATTATAATTACAAGTAAAAACATTTATAGTTAATGAATAAATAAATAAACAAAACATGCCTGCGGAACGGTTCAGTTCTTTTATTTATTGTAGTGAAAATAGTAAAGTAATCATGCTGTATTTACAGTATGTTATTACAAATTATCTATTTGAGAGTTTGCAGTTTAAAAATCTGTTATTAACCTCATTAGTAACGAAATTAATCGTGGTTCTTCTAATCCCTATCCTGCTTATGCTATTTGCAGTTTGGAAAATGTTTCATAGATGGCACGCGCATAGTACAGTATATTATCTTATTTTATGTCGAAAAGATTTACAATTTAAGTTGTCAATATAAGCATTTTTTGTGCTCAAAACTATTTTCTGAATAGGTAAGCGGAAAAAAAGTACGAACTAATACAGGCGTCGATAAATTTTGCTGCTCGCATTATCTAGTGATCAATCGATATCAGAGTCATCTACCAGTAGTGTTTGAAAATAATTGATACTATTTGCCACCTTAATAACTTTAAATTTTGTGATGAGTATTTCTTAAGTAATATTTTAGCAATTAATCTATTGTGCAAAGCATTTTTGCGATGGAAAGTTTTTTTTTAGATACAAATCTGAAACTCTAAAACATCACAAATTTTGTATTTAGAACATTATTGGTAAATTAAGTTTTGAGCATTTACATAATCCTAGTAATCTGGAATTATTAATATTTCCTAAATTTATTACTTAGAATACGACGTTCTCTGAAATACAAATAACTTTATTTATTGCATTGCGTTGCATTGCAATTTAAAAAAATATATGTTAAATTGTCTTGGAATTAATAACATAACAATGAACCTACTATAATTACATTCCGTAAAAATTAAAATTACTTACCAATGTCTCTAACTTCGGAAAAGTTGCAAGGAAATACAAGCAGCAAATTAATGATAATACCGTTTGTATGTCTAAAATCAAAACCATCCAATCAAGAAAAATTGGTTGATTTGTTATAAACCTTATAATATACTGAACATAAATAGCAGCTTGAGCGAGTATAAATAAAATTATACAAAGTAACAGAAACGGATTAAGAAATCTGTTTAACAATCGAATAGCAATGAACAATTGTGAATTTAATCGAGTATATGATCTGAGGGATTCAGAAATGTTTAAGTTGACCAATTCGTTTTTAACAATTGAAATTGGTAATCTTGAAATCTTCCGTAAATAACATTTCAAGTGGTACTGACTGCTTTTATATAAGAAACAAATAACATTATACATATGATAAATAAATATTCCAGTAATGGAGGCAACATAAAAAACAATAAACAAACCAATTATTTCCAATATATTTAAATTAATTATTCTAGGGTATAAAGCTGCTATGATTGCCATTAATCCGGTGATTACAAGACTGAATAAAAGTAATGGTAAGTAAATATAATATCTTAAATTTGCGATATCTTTCGTTGTTAACAATACGATTGATTTTGTTTCCCGAAAGATCTCCAAAGTATCTTGAAGTAATTCACACATACGCCGAATTTTATTGATTTGCAAACGTGCAAATAATATGACAAGAGCGGAGGCAAAATAAACACAAAGATTTGGAACCCTGGTTAACACCATTATGGTTGCTTTATTGTTTCCAATATCATCGATAATATTAAAACTACAATTTATTAAAGAGCAAATCAATAGAAACATAGCAAAGAAACTGCTGTATAGATAAACCTTGGGAGAGCTAGTATTTTCCCGCAAAATTCTTTTTTTGTGATCACAAGTAATTAAAATAGGTGGTAAACCTATAACTGAACCATATTTAAATAAAAGGCCCAAAACACAAGAAATACAATTTTGCCGTAGAATATGAATCGACATCTTTCTGATAATTTATTATAACTTATAGAACTAAAGTATGCGTAGTATGTATCAGTGTTAATGATTTTTTAGGTTTGCCCGATGTTGTTTTAAGATAACAAAAATAAATAAATAAAGAAAATATAATAAATATAATAACACCTATTCTCTGTACAGGGGAGGATTAAATCCGGCTGAATTGACAAGTAATAATTAGTTATATATATATATATGGAAATATTGATTAACCCCCAGCTCCCTCTTCCACAAAATTAAATATGGAAACTGCCCCTCTTCTTTTAAAACACTAAAAATGTAATAAAATATACAATATTAATATTCTATATTATAATTGCGAATTGATGATTAAGTGATAGGTAGTAATTTACGACAAGGATTGTTTCAGTAGTGAACCAATATAAAATAGTATAAATAAAAAGTATTTTAATTTTATCCGATAAGCGGTTTAGCTATTATAGCATTGTCAGATCCTCATGTAAATATTATATGTATAACTAAAAAACTTTCATTTAAAATTTTAAATTCCCTAAAAAATTCCAGAATGAACAAATAATAAATTAATACTCAATCTGTTGAATTGATACAAATAAGCAGAATTAAACAATGGTTGGAGGCAGAGCCTACGGATGCTCATAAAGGCTCCTTCAGTTTAAGGTAACTCAGCCCAGTCAAATTAATTCTTTCTTAATTATTCTTATAATAATAATTTCTTAAAATTCGTCACAAAAGCCTTTAGCCCGTTACCCAAGTTTTTAGCTTGTAACCGCAAAACTGATCAACCTTGCAAAAATTGTCAACAGATAAATAATTTTTAAATAAAATAAGAAATGAGATTCCTCAGTTGGAGTGACGGAATCGACTACTGTTCTTATGGATGATGATGAAATAAAATTTTCTATTAAATGATACTAACCACTGGTTTATAACGGAAGCCCTTCGAGAGTAGGGCATTTTAAAAAAAGGTTTTAATATTTTTACGTAATCAGATTCGAAAATCAATAAACAAAATGTTTAAAATATAGAAAAAACTAAAAATATATTAACAAGAACTATTATAGATATACATTCCTTTATTTAACTTGTATTGTTTACATGAGAATATTTTTAGAATACTGCGGCATTTGTGAGATGTTTTTTTGCAAATTCCAAAATGTGTCCAAATCAGGTGCGTTTCAATAATTCTTTACGACTTTATAAATAATATAGTAATAAAGAAGACCTTTGAGTAAATATTCTGTGCAAGCAAATTTATCTACTTTGTTGTACTACTAATTGTGTCAGTTCAATATAATTGTGTATTTGATTAAATATTTCAAATTAGAGTTTTGAAATTATGAATTGCAGTGCAACCGATATTGATGCTATAATTCCTCCAAATATCTAGAAAAATAATTTTGAAGCAAGGAGATAAATTTCAAAACATACTTACAGATGCAAATACTGATCGTTTACAGATAAGAATATCGGACCCGTTAATTATTACTTCTTGATGCTTCAATGCACGTAGATAACACTCGAACTAAAATAAAACTGTATAATTTAAACTGCAAGTTCGTGAAATTGCTGTTCAAAATGATACTCAACCTGAATTGCTTCATCACGGGATAAACGAGATATGGGGTATTTAAAATAATATGAAACCATATCCTGCTTCTAAAATTAAAATTATAATTAAACTAAATTTTTTAGTAAGCTAATGCATTTACAGAGGAACTGAACTTGAAAACTTAAGAGGGGCCTAGTAGAATACGCATGATACTATTGTGCACTCACTTCCACTTGTGACGTAAGATAGGCGAATTAGCTTTTGACGATGGCGAAGTTTTTCCTAAACTATAACGAATTTTTCAATTTTTTTTTTTTTTAAATCTACATAGTTACCCGTTTGCGGTAAAGAAAATTCAAGCTATTTCGTTGAATAGTTTAAAATATATAGCGAAATAGAAATCACCATTATTATTGCAATGATTTTGTACCTTATATTATATTTATTTTCACAATCATTTTCAATAAATGTTTATGAAAATTGTTTACAGTGTACAGTTCATCATTATCTACTAAATCCAAAAGAAAAAAGTATCAAATTTTGTTTAGTTTTAAAAAAATCTTCGCCATCAGTAATAAAATAAAATATCATTCATTTTAATGAAATTTTCAGTTAGCCAAGTCGCAAAATAGTTTGTAAAACTTTGACTATTGTGACAGAGATGGCCCAATTTGGAATTTGTTTAGATGACGTTTCAAATTTTTAATCAAATACACTATATTTTTCAATAAATTTTAATTTTGCATTAACAAAATAATTGCTATTGACCTCAAGCTAGTACTGGCATAATAATAATTATATTATTTTATATTATTATTAATATATTAGATTAGATCGAAGACCGTAATTACCGGTTCGAAAATTTATTCAAGTTTCAAACAAATAAACCAATATCACATTATTTCTATTACTCAAGAGAGGGCTACACAAAATATAATTTGCAATGCCTGAGAATATACAACTATCTAAACAAAGTGAAAGGCAAATAGATTTCGATTTGTTGTCTCTACTAGGCCCACCTTAATTCACAAAATTTTTAAAATCACCTTGCTCTCACAATGTAGTACTATTATAAATATAAACTTTTAGCCGATTGGTGTAATGAAACCATGAAACAAAATATTGTTCGTAATCAATGATTACTTACCAATGTCTCCAACTTTGATAAGGTTGCCAGAAAATAAAAACAGCATATTAACGACAGGATCATTTGAATATCTAAAATAATAACCGTCCAATCGAAAAAAATTGGTTGATTTGTTCTAACTCTTAAAATATACTGAAGATAAATAGAAGCTTGAGCTAGTATAAAGCTAACTATAACAATTAATACGAACGGATTAAGAAATTGGTTAAATAATCGAACAATATAAAACAGTTGAGAATTTAATCGACAATAAGACCTGAGAGAATCCGAAATATTTAACTTGACAAATTTGTTGTTAACAATTGTAAAACGTTCTTTTAAATTGTTGTACGGTAGTTTTAAAATCTTTCGTAAATAGCATTTTAAGTGGTAGTGACCATTTTTATATAAAAAACCAATAACACTGTATATGTGATAAATGAAGAAGACGGCCATTAAGGCAACATAAAAAACCACCAATAAACTAATTATTTCCAAAAAGTTTAGATTTGATTTTCCAACGGTGAAAACGTTTACTGTGGTAATAGTTACACCCAAGTTCAATAAAAGTAATGATAAATATATGTGGGATCTTAACTTTGCGATATCTTTGACTGTGAACAGTACTATGAATTTTGATTTACGAAAAATCTCCAGAACATCTTGGAGTAATACACATACGCGGCGAATTTTGCGTATTTGTAAACGTGCACATAAAATGAGAGATGACGCCGCAGAATAAATGAAAACGTTTGGAAATCTTGTTAATACAATCACAATACTCTTCGAGTTTTCAATGTCACTGATAATATTAAGACTACAGCTTATGGTCGAGTAGATCATTAACAGCATAGCAAATAAACTGGTGTACAGAAAAAACTTTTGAACAGCTAATGTTTGCCTGCAGAGTTCTCTTCTTATGGTCGCAAGTAATTAAGATAGGTGGTAAGCCTATAATCGAACCAAAGTAGAATAAGGGGCCCAATACGCAAGAAATACAATTTTGCTGTAAGATATGTCTCGACATTTTGTAGGTAATGTAGTTTAAATAGAACTGAATTATTGGTTGAACTAAACTAGGTAGAAAGTACCTAACTCGTGATTATTTTTATTTGCTCGACATTGTTGTAAATTAAAAAAAAAACAATAAATATTATAATTCGTTTCTTTACACAAGCTTCAATCCGGTTAAATCAAAAAGTAAACATAAGTTCTGAATATACACATAGTGTGCATTCCTCCGCATATTGGAAATTAAACAAAACGGAAATATATTTCTACGAATATCGGAAAATAATATAAAAATAGAAATTTTCAAGTATCTGATTTTGTCAAATAAATAAAATGCTGTTTCTTTTTAATTTAACTTAATATGTTCTATTACAAATGTTTATATCGTCATTTTTTTTTGTCATTTTAATTTAACGTTTGCTCACATGGTAAAGACTATTTCTCCCTCAAATTCTTTAAAGTTTACTTTAGATTTTGATAGTTTTTTAATATTTTACTGGTGGTGCATGGACAATTGTCAATAATTGTTAATGAAATAAATCTACACTATATGTACGTGTATGGATGGAATGCGCTTAAAACATGGATTAAGAATTATTATGATACTGGGCCATTAAGTGGTGCCTGATGGATATCTTTTGAGCGCCAAATCATTGGAACACATTTATTTATAAACGGATTTTAATCAAGTTCACACTTTTTAAGAGCGCATTTAATTGTTAAATAAAATTTAATTGTATAATTTTTATGTTTAAATTTGTTATGTTTAATTGTGGATTATGTTTTTAATCCACAGCTATATAAATTACGAAATACATATCAAATAGTTTATGTAGAAGGGCTATGTGCGTTCGTTTCCAAACCTCTCATAACACTAACATGTAAAGATTCATCTCTCCTTTTGGTTGTAAACTTTTCTAATCCTATGTATACTCCATCTACACTAGGATCGATATTAATGAATATTGTTAACGCAGTAAAAGCAAATTAAAGCATAATCGGGAAATAATATTGAAGAAAATTGGTGTAGGTAATCTTAAAACTTTGTTGCAAATTATTTTCGAAACAAATTCGAAACTAAAGTACATATTGACCAAATTTCTGAAAATTCCTTAGTTTAGGTTGTTAAATGTGTTGAATAAATAAATTTTTAAAATTTCTAGTATTTAAAATTATAAGAAAATTTAAGTAAAATATGGGAGTACCAACAATATCTTTTTGATGAGCTCTTTTTTATTTCCTCGTGCGCTGATAGTGTTGATAAAGATGTACGTATTCGATTTATTTTAGCACTTTTTTTTTTGTAAATTATCCGGGACATCGGACAATTTTTCATGATACATACTTGTTATTTTTTCACCTGCAATCTTAAATACAAGATCATGTTATTATTTACTTATAAATTTCGTAATTTAATTGCTTCTTTTATTTATATGTGAACATACCTCGCCTAAAATCCCAACATCAATAATAAATTATACAAAGAAAATTTTTTTATTTATCTGTGATTATTTGCATTTACAATGCATTTAAAATAATACAGTCGATTCCGATTAATTGGAACACTGGTTAATTGGGGCAACCCGCTTATTGGGGCTAAGCCTTGAAGAAACCAAACTAAGGAAAAGCTAAATTACACTTATGTTTATGTAATGTTTAATTGGTATATTAAATTACGACTTATAAAATAATACGTGAAATATTAAAAAAATTGCGAACTTATGTTTTCTAAATTTTATTTATAAATTAATTGTTTTCTCATCGAGAACTATTCTTGATACATTTTTGCAAAATTCAATTTAATAGTTTTATTATATTTTTCCAACATAGTAAATTGTAAAGTAACACAAATTTTTTAAGTTTTGGCCGAACTGCTAATTTGAGACAGCCGCTAAATTGGAACAATATGTCCCTACCCGATGTGCCTATTAAGCGAAATTGACTGTAGATAAAAAGTAAAGCTAAAATTTACAAAGTTTATAACAATAAATCTTGTTTATAAATATTATTTATAACAATATCATTTGCCAATAATAACTTATAAACGTTAAAATTTATTTGTGTCGTTAAAATACTGATTGGTAATTAATTATTACTACCAACCCACAAACAAGTTGTGTTAACTGAATAGTCAATAATTATCTCTATTTATATTCAAACTTTTTAATGAAACTCAACTACAAATACACGCCATCCAGTGACTGAGGCGACAATATCGGGGGGTAGTACTAAAGAGGAATTCACAAGGCACAAATTCAACTTCTTCAAATTATACTTAAAAATTTCTATAATCACATTCTCCCTCATTACTGCTATTATTAAAATAAATGGAACCGTTGTGTTCTAGTTGTTTCATCCCCGCCGAAAACAGTTTCCACATCAATCATGCACAAGGCGTACAACTACTAGTACATTAATAAAACGACATTAATTTGGTTTTATGTATTGTGCAAATTATTTTTCTACGCTATCAAACTGGTTATGTGAGTGAACCTTTAGTAAGGCGCATTTAATCGCACCTTTAATTTATAATTGTAAAATTATAAATTGTATTGCTACAGATATTGATGATAAAATTCCAGCAAATACCTAGAGAGATAATAATTAAAACAGAAAGATCAATTTAAAAACGCACTTACAGATGCAAATACTGACACTGTACAGAGAAGCATATCGGATGCATTTATTATTATATCCTTATATTTTAATAAATGTAGATAACACTCGAACTAAAATAAAAAATATGTGAATTATATAATAATTATATGTATGCTATGCTTTAAAATATAAATAATCAAAGTTTGTGCAACTTGAAACACAGACCTACACAAATTTTCCATTTTTGTTCAATTCGTCTTTTCGATTTGTCAACATTGGTTTGAAAAAATCGAACAGATCGAAAATCGAAATGATCGATTTTAATAATCCCCAAAGTTTAAAAAAATTGAAAAATTACATTTCTATCATTACAAGACAATTTCAATAAGTAATCAACTTCGTTACAACTTTCTCCGCCATTATTTGAAAACAAATCAAATTATTACAAGTCATCGAGCATAGGAAAGTGATTCCTGATTAATTATTAGTGATGACAACCAAACCAAGTTTTGACAAACAGAACGTGAAAGAACCAAACAACAAAAAAAAAACAATGATAAAACAGAACATTGACAAAAGAGAACACTTAAACATAAGAATAAGAAAATAAAGTTTTGTCAATTATTAGCATGAATTTTTATTATTTTTTTTTAAATATTATTCACTGTTCTGTATTTTTACTGTTCAGTTCTTTCATGTTCTATTCTATCATGGAAAATAATACTATACCTGAATTGCTTCATCTTGAGACAAACGACTTATGCGATATTTATTGCAAAACGAAATCATGTTGTATTTCTAAAATTAAATGTTATAATTTAATACATTTATCAATATTAGCCCAATATTTTGCCTTCACCATGCGTACTTCCCAAAAACATGGAAATACTTTTTAATTTAATTAAAGCATTACCACGTTTGCGTCCCTTCAGTTTTAATAATTAGTATTAAATTCAATACACTAATTAAAAATGTAGTTAAAAATTCACTAAACTTGTAATTATTAAATTCTTCCTTAAAATTCAAATCATGCATATTATAAAATGTTACACCTGGCAGCACCGTTTTTGTAAGTAAAAAATATTATTAATACAGAATAATTAATTTTATGCGTTTACATTACAATAATTATACATAATTCAAACGATATTATTAGGGATGCGACTTTCTTAAACTCAGTTTTTGTCAATTAGTGCGATGCAAGCAGGTAAATTAATTAAATGTTTTTAAATTTCTCTGAATTTAAATTTGAGGCTGTCAAAAAAGCTGAAATTTTTACTTAAGTCAAAACCGGTGGAACCGGACATTAAACACCTTAATTAAATTCTAAATTAAGGATTACTTACCAATGTCTCTAATTTCCGTATAGTGATAAGAAAATAAAAACCACTTATTAATGAAGCAGCCACTTCCACGTCTAAAACAATAGTGCTGCTACAAAAAATTGGCTGCTTTGTTAAAACCCTCAAGATATACTGAAGATATATAGAAGCTTGTGCAAAAATAAACAAAATTACAGTAACTAAGAAATATGGATTTAAAAACCTGATAAATAATCGAAGTACAAAGAATAGATTAGAAGTTAATCGACGATATGAGATGAGAGAATCTGAAATATTTAACTCGACAAATTTGTTGTTAACAATTATCATACGTTTGTTTAAACTGTTCTGTGGTAATCTTAGAATCATCTGCAAATAACATTTCAATTGGTACTGACACTTTTTGTATAATAGACAAATCAGATTTATCACAATATAAATAAAGAAAGTCATTTGCAAAGCTACATAACCAGTTATTACTAAACCAACTGATTCCAAAATATTTAAATTTAGTTCTTCGGCTAGAATAATTATTCCGACAATGAATGCAATTATTACAAAGTGTAAAAAAAATAATCTTAAGAAAATGCGGAACCGTAATTTTTTAATATCTTTTATTGTTAACAAAGCGATTCCTTTTGACTCACGAAAGATTTCTAAAGTATCTTGCAGTACTTCACATACACGGCGAATTTTACTGATTTGCAAACGTGCACATAATACGACAAGAGCTGAGCCGAAATACAAACAAAAATTTGGAACTCTTATTAATACGATTACGACACTTTTCGAACTTTTAATATCGTTGAAGAAATTAAAACCACAGCTTATTGCAGAACCGATCAACACGAACATCGCAAAGAAACTGGTATATGAAAAAACCTTTGAGGAGGAAATATTTGCTCGCAGAATTTTCTTCTTGTGATCGCAAGTAATTAAAATAGGTGGTAAACCTACAATCGAACCATAGTAAATTAATAGGCTAAAACACAAGAAATACAATTTTGCCGTAAGATATGCTTCGGCATTTTGCAGACGTTGTCATTTATAGAACTAACAACACACTAATGATTGTTTCGATTTACCCTGTCCTGGTTTAAAATATTATGAAAACTTTTAAAATAAGTGTAAATACTGTAATTACTCTTTTTACAGAAGCTTCAATTCGACTAGACTAACAAGTAAATATAAGTTTTGAATGTACAAATAGTGAATATCTCTCCCCACATTACCAATTAAACAAAACGAAAATTGATATCTATAATATGAATATCGGAAAATGATATATAAAGGCGACTTTTTGATTATCTGATAATATTACGAGTAACTTGAATGAAAACGTTAATAATAAGTTGCAAGTACATAATTTCAATTTTAATTTATCATTAAAAATGTTTATATAATTTTTTGCTTGTTCCTTATTGAGAGATATTAATCACATTACTAATAAAATTGCTAAAAAATCTATATAAAATACCTAAAAATCTTGTATTGTGGCGATCACTGGACTATTAGTTAGAGCGATCGACTACTGATGCTAAGGTTCGATCCCGGAAGAAGTCTGCAAATAAAAATTTTCTTTCCGACTCTCTTTCTATCTATGACAGTCTCCGTGCATCAGTAGGCAATTATTTGGTTATTAAAATATCAACCAATCGCTGAACTTAAACCTCGGAATGAAGAATGACACATGTGCTAAATAAACTAACAGCACACCGAGTTTTCAACCTTGAAAATTTTTAACTGAGGTAAATTAATTTCAATTTAAAAAATCCGCAGTAGTGTCGAAATTACAGCCGATCTATTCACGCAACATCACTTTAACTTTAATATTTCCTACTTCTATAAATCATCAGAAATATCTGAACATATCGGGAATTCAAACTCAAAAACCGACCGTCTTGCGTGAAAATAAAACTTGGACCCCGGTCTGTAGTCAAAACTCCTACGTACCGACCGCTAAAGTATCTAAATAAAAATACAAGGTATTTTTACAATTTTTAATACAAGGATACATTTTCTATTATTCTTGTTATTTTAATTTGAATTTTACCAATTGATTCAATTTTATAATTTAAATTTTGAATCACTGCAGTATCTGTATTTTTTAAATTATTTGTTAAAAAATCATAGTTTACTAAGTTTTCTTGCCCACTGGCATGCACATTGACGAGTTTCGTAATAATATGTAAACCTCTCGAATTTTTTCGACGTCTTCCCAATTTGCTTGTTCCGATTTTCCTGTGTATTTTTTTGTTGGTTTATTACTTTATTAGTAAAAATCTCCATTTGTCCATAAACATTTCGTTCTTAAATTGTTTGGGACAACATTTTGTCCAAATTTATAGATTTCTTTATCGTACTTAGGAATGCTGACGTTGGAAAATTCGAACTATCAATTTGTATTTTTTTTCTTCCACTCTTAAATTCGGTTTGTCCATAATTTTATTTTTTTGGTTTTCCTCGTACGTTGATTCTACGTGGTCATCAAACAAGAACTTTTTGTTCCAACTTGTTATCAGCCATCGTACCTGATTGATAATCAATAACAAAATAACCTTGACAGCGGTTTGTGTTTTTCACAAATTTGTTCAATTTTATATTTCTTTTAAAAATTAAGTTGTACTCGTATTTTTTGAATGATAAACTATACCCTACAAATGCTTACCTTTCGATGTGTAAATGTATTTAGTTTTAATTTGGAAAGTATGAATTTATACTTATTTCAACATAGAAATAAATTTAAATTTTTGTTGCACACGGACGATAACATAATCGCGAATTTTTTAGAATGTTTATCGTTTTTCAAATGTGCCCACAATTTTATTTTTTTAAAAGTGAATAAATTTTGTTGCAATTAATTTTTATTTTCATATTAATAATTTGTTTTTAATTTTCCGTACGTTTTTAAATTAAATTTTGTCAAAATGGATATCAAACATAACAATAACTATAATTATGTATTATGTTTAGAAAAATTTAAAAACATTTTTACCCAATGAAAGGCAGGAGGACACAGAAATAGTGATACGCAAAGATTTTAATCGGGGAATTTTCCTATTTTTTATTTTATTATTTAAAAGTAGATGTCAAACTAATACTTTAGTTTTTCTTAGATTGTTTTGGAGTGTGTTTAGCATGAGAAAAAAATTATTGATATTCAAAAAGAATCAGGGTTATGGTGTAGTTGCCCTAGTCAAGCGGGGTTTTAAAACCGATCAGAATTAAGAAAAAATGCTATACTCCCAACCGATTTTTGAGTAACTATTAGTAATGCAGATAATTTCCATCTCAATTTTGTAAAAGTCATCAAATGTTTGCAAATAGAATTATTTGGTTATGCTCGTTATGTATTTTCATTTTGTTAAGATAATAATCGTTAAATACACACGATCATTATTTTATTTATAATGTAAAACTCGTATCGTGTGTTAGAGCCACCAATTTAGACAACATCGCATAACTACATTTAATTTTGATTGGATAATCACTGCGGGAAAATTAATTATATTTTTAAAATTCAAAAAACGGTTTTTAATTGTACGGAAGGTTTTAAGACCAACCAATTTCATCAGTATCCTGTATTTTTATCCGATTTTCATATTCATAGTATGTTATTTCAAAAATTTAAAAGTAACGAAACACTCCCATTATAGTAAAGAACAAATTAAATGAGATAAAAGACCTTTAGAATATGTTAGAATTAATTACTTGTAAAGATTTTTCTGGTATTTCTATTATTTTTAAAGTTCTTTATTAGAATTAATTTATTGAATTTTACAATAAGGGGATGATATGACAATACGCGGGGAAAGTTCCATTTTATGTTCTGTCATCCTGGAATAATTATTTTCGTAATTTAGTCCAGTGAAAATAGACACTTATTACAAATAAAATATCAAAAGTCCCCACCAATCCCACTTCCCTAAAATTATATTTCAGGTTTTCAGGTTTTCAATTTTCAGGTCAAAGATTATAAATATCGGTTTTTCGCATTTTTGCCGCACTGCTAATAAAAACGTTTGAATTATACGCTATAAAAGCAAAAATATATTATTCTTAAAAATAAATTAATTAATGATTGCTAAAATTATTAGATTTAAGATTATTTTTAAAATTTGTTCCGTCTAACTTAAGTTGCTGCTACTAAATATGATTGTTTTTAAGGCATGTGGTTTGTTTGTCAATAAATTGTCAACATTGTCAATAGATAAATTATTTTGAAATAAAATAAGAAATGAGATTCCTCAGTTGAAGTGACGGAATCGACCACTGTTCTTATAGATGATGATTAAATAAAATTTTCTATTAAATTTAATGACACTAACCACTGATTTATAACAGAAGAACTATTATAAGTAATATTGCTTTCCTTTATTTAACCGTTGATTGAAAAATAGTAAGATACGCAAGCTTATGAGTAAAAATGTGCTGAAAAAATGTAATGACATATAGGCGGCGCTGTTGTAGCTATGTATCGAAAATTTCTCAGTTGGATAGTGATTGTAGTGGTGTGTGGTCGTGTGTACTGCTCAGCTAAAATGTCAACGGCAAGTCACACATGCGTGTACATGAACTGTAAAAATACGTTGAAGAATAGGCGTGATTTAACGTATTAATTCTATAAATTTAAATAGATTTCAAAGTTTCATAATTAAATGATTAATTATTAATTTTGCTTAAAATTTATAGAAGCCTAAAAATGTTTCTGAAGATTTGGAATCTGTACGATTAAATTCTAGTAAAGTAAGAAAAGAAAATAGAAAAGTTAAAATATTAACTAATTAATTCAATTGTTTTAGGTTTAGTATGTTTTTAAAAAATGTTACAATTTTTTTTTAATTTAAATAAAAATATGTTTTGTATTTACTGATTTTTCACTTTTTGATCATTACCGTTTATTATTACGATCCATTTGGTCTAAGAATGCAGTAATAAAAATTTTATAAATTGCACTAATTTCATAAATTCGCTACAAACATTTATGAAAAATTATTCAATCGGTGACAGCTCAGCGAAAAATATTACATATACACCGGGGTCTCGATTTGCGTCGGGGATACGTTCTGTAAAAGTGCTACGCAATTCGAATCGACTCAAATCGAATCACATTTTTCCATAAGATTCCATAGTAATTCACGAGATGCGTTCTACAATCATCAAAAACTTTTTTCACAATGGTAATAAAATCACATATTATGCTAACAAAAATTTATTTTTTAGTAAAATATCGGTAAAAAACGATAAAACAAGTTATAATTTTAAATTTTAAATAATAACACGCAAAAAAATTATTTAAAAAAATTGTCCAACGTTTGCTGTTTTGTGTTGTATGTAGTAATATGTATACATTACAAGACTTACAAACTTTGCAAGTGGCATGGCGGCGCGATTCATGCAGATATTAATTCTACTTGCAGATAAAAACTATTAAATTACAGTCGTTAGAATTTTACGCATGAAGCAAAAAATTGAATTTGTATTATTTTAAAAGACGCAAATTAAATTATGTGACGCATATAAGATTTTCGGTCCTATATTCGTGTTATTAAGCAAATCGAATCGACGCAAATCGATGCGACGCAAAACGAGACCCTGGTGTACTTGCATAACGCTTGCATACTAGTTTACTTATTACATAAACAATGATATCAACTCAAGGCTATGATGATGGTGTTGTATAACCAGATAATAATTATTATGGTACCATATAATACTGTTGGAGGCGACACTTGGTTACTACTGAGTTTGTCGGAAAAGAGAGTGGGTGTTTAAATTACTGGTGGGAGAAAAAGTAACAATTTCTTATTGCATTGCGTATCTTACTATTTTCAATCAACGATTTAACTTTTATGGTTTACATGAGAATATTTTAAGATTAGTGCCGCATACGTGAGACGCTTTTTGAAAATTCCAAAATGTGCTTATATCAGGTGCGTTTCAATAATTCCTGTCGACTTTATATAATAATACAGCTATAAAGAAGACCTTTGAGTAGGTATTTTGTGCAAGTAACTTTTCTACTTTGTTGTACTACTCATTGTGTCAGTTCAATATAATTGTGTATTTGATCAAATATTTCAAATTAGAGTTTTGAAATTATGAATTGCAGTGCAACCGATATTGATGCTATAATTCCTCCAAATATCTAGAAAAATAATTTTGAAGCAAGGAGATAAATTTCAAAACATACTTACAGATGCAAATACTGATCGTTTGCAGATAAGAATATCGGACCCGTTAATTATTACTTCTTGATGTTTCAATGCACGTAGATAACACTCGAACTAAAATAAAACTGCATAACTATGCTGCAAGTTTGTGAAATTGCTGTTTTAAAGTGATACTCAACCTGAATTGCTTCATCATGAGATAAACGAGATATGGGGTATTTAAAATAATATGAAACCATATCGTGCTTCTAAAATTAAAAATTATAATTAAACTAAATTTTTTTAGTAAGCTAATGCATTTACAGAGTAACTGAACTTGAAAACTTAATCCACACAATTTTTAAAAACACCTTGCTCTCACAATGTAGTAGAGGAGAAGGTGCAAATATGGAATATGCTTGTAATATGGAATACATCGGTTTTGACTAAACCAAGTAAGGTCCTCGGTCGAAAATCGGCTAAATTTGTGAACGCTTGCCATCTTTATTGGAGGCGATCCACCCGTACCGTTTTAGTATGATTTTAGTTTACCACATGTGTACATGTGAATTTCGTAATTGATAATTTTAACACGTAAGTGAATATGCAAGCCTAATTTTTTATTTGCACGTTTTATTTAAATATTTGTTACGATGCCATTGTATATAAACTAAAGTTTAAGATAACGTTGTATTTGTTTAGTTTTTGTTATGATAGGTAGATCTAGCCTAAAATATTGATGACATTGGTTGTCGGTAATATGGAATACCAGTATTCCATACCACCATGCTCATAATACGCTCATAATGAGTGTGCAAGCGCCGAAAAATACGAGTATATTTGCGACTGGTGCAAGTAATATGTTAATCTAACCCTTATAGTTAGTTTAAGTTTTTTGGAACAATAAGTTATTTAATTATTTCTTAGATATTTAATGTATTCCATATTTGCACCACCTTTTCTTAGGTGAGCATTTTGTAATTTTTTTCAAACTTTTTTTGTAAAAATGTTTTAGTTAATTACACATTTGCTTTTAGATTATGGTGTCTAATTGTCTGAAGTAACTTTTACCTAAATTTGGTTTAATTCTATTCGCTAACAAAATTTTTTATATACCAAACAAAATGGTATTCCATATTTGCACCTTCTCCTCTACTATGATAAATACAAACTTTTAGCCGATTGGTGTTATGACAGCATGAAATAAAATATTAGTCGTAATCAATGATTACTTACCAATGTCTCCAACTTTAATAAGGTTGCCAGAAAATAAAAGCAGCATATTATCGACAAGATCATTTGCGAATCTAAAATAACAACCGTCCAATCGAAAAAATTGGTTGATTTGTTCTAACTCTTAAAATATACTGAAGATAAATAGAAGCTTGTGCTAGTATAAAGCAAACTATAACAATTAATACGAACGGATTAAGAAATTGGTTGAATAATCGAACAATATAAAAAAGTTGAGAATTTAATCGACAATAAGACCTGAGAGAATCTGAAATATTTAACTTGACAAATTTGTTGTTAACAATTGTAAAACGTTCTTTAAATTGTTGTACGGTAGTTTTAAAATCTTTCGTAAATAGCATTTTAAATGGTAGTGACCATTTTATATACAAAACAAATAACATTGTATATGTGATAAATGAAGAAGACGGCCATTAAGGCTACATAAAAAACCACCAATAAACTAATTTTTTCTAAAAAGTTTATATTTAATTTTCCAACGGTGAAAATCGTTACTGTAGCAATAATTATACCCAAGTGCAATAAAAGTAAAGGTAAATATATGTGGGATCTTAACTTTGCGATATCCTTTACTGTTAACAATACTATGAATTTTGATTCACGAAAAATCTCCAGAGCATCTTGGAGTAACACACATACGCGGAGAATTTTACGTATTTGTAAACGTGCAAATAAAATGAGAAATGAAGCCGCAGAATAAATGAAAACGTTTGGAAATCTTGTTAATACAATCACAATACTTTTCGAGTTTTCAATGTCACTGATAATGTTAAGAGTAGAGCTTATGGTCGAGTAGATCATTATCAGCATAGCAAATAAACTGGTGTACAGAAAAACTTTTGAAGAGCTAATGTTTGCCTGCAGAGTTCTCTTCTTATGGTCGCAAGTAATTAAAATAGGTGGTAAGCCTATAATCGAACCAAAGTAAAAAAAGAGGCCCAAAACGCAAGAAATACAATTTTGCTGTACGATATGTCTCGACATTTTGTAGGTAATGTAGTTTATATAGAACTGAATTATTGGTTGAACTAAACTAGGTAGAAAGTACCTAACTCATGATTACTTCTATTTGCTCGACATTGTTGTAAATTAAAAAAAAAACAATAAATATTATAATTCGTTTCTTTACACAAGCTTCAATCCGGTTGAATCAAAAAGTAAATATCAGGTTTGAATATACACGTAGTGTGCATTGCTCCCCATATTGGAAATTAAACCAAACGAAAATATATTTCTAGGAATATCGGAAAATATTATAAAAATACGACTGTTCCGTTATTTAACTTTGTCAAATAACTTAAATAAAAACATTAATAATAAGTTGCAAGCTGTTTCTTTTTAATTTAACTTTTTTTTATTGTCGTTTTTATTTGAAATACTAAGCACTTAACTGTTAACGTTTGCTCACATGCTAAAAACTATTTCTACTTCAAATTCTTTAAATCTACTTTAGATTTTGATAGTTGTTTGTTATTTTATTGATGGTGCATGGACAATTGTCAATAATTGTTAATGCGCTTAAAACATTAATTTAGAATTACTATGTTACTAGGCCCTTAAGTGGCGTCAGGTGGTGCATCTTGTAGTGTCTTTTGAGCGCAACACAATAAAATCGTTGAAACATCTTTATTTATAAATGGATTTTAATCAAGTACACACTTTTTAAAAGCAAATTTAATTCCTATAAAATTTGATTGTAATAATTTTATGTAACCCACGTTTATAAATTACTGAAATACTTCAAATAGTATTAACTAGAAGGGCTATGGGCATCCAGTACCAAACCACTCACCTTATGGTTGTAAACTTTGCTAATACTATGTATACTCCATCTGCACTAGAACCGACATTAACAAATATTGTTCAGCAGTCAACGCAAATTAAAGCACAGTCGGAAATAATATTAAAGGAAATTGGTATAATTTTGAAAATTTGTTGCAAATTATATTTAAAACAAATGTTAAATACATTTTCAAGTACACATCGACCCAATTTTGAAAATTTTATTGGTTTTGGTTGTTAAAGATGTTGAATAAATAAATTCTTAAAATTTCTCTATTCCAAATTATAAGAAAATTTAAGTAAAATATGGGAATACTAATATCTTTTTGATGAGCTCTTTTTTATTTCCTGATGCGCTGATAGTGTTTGTAAAGGCGTACGTATTTGATTTGTTTTAGCACTTATTTTTTTCCTACATTCTTCAAGACTTCGGACAATTTTCCATGATACGTACTTGTTATTTTTCACCTGCAATCTTAGATCTTGTTTTGAGGTGTGATTCGATTAATCCCACCTATACCAGTAAGGGCGTTAGTCACATTACTAAGAAAATCAATTAAATTGAAAAGAAAATCGCAGAATAATTACTATCAAAAATATTTAATATAATTTTGAGAATTATAAGAAAATTTAGTGAAAATCCAATTGCAGCATAGAAACTGCATGTTATTCAGAGCCAATTCCATGGTAATAGAAAAGTAAAATACTCTAAAAAATACTCTTTAACATAAAAGGATTTTCGGTGCAAAGTTACGTTGATGCTAAGATGATTGATGCAATGAACAATCAAGTCAAACAAAAGTTTTTATCGTGAAATGTAGCGATTTAGTAGCAATGGTATATTGAGAATGATGTGTAAACCTAAAGGTGCTAACCACTAAAAGATGGGTCTGAAGTCTACCGGTTGCTATGTGCCAACTGTGAGGTACATTATGCTGGTAAAACTCGGAGGATATGTAAAATTAAAGTGGGGAAACATATTATGAGGGCATGGAGGAATTCAAGATCGGATGACTCGAACTTTGCAAAACACCTGATAAATGAAAACCACAAGTTCGTTGATAGCAGTATGAAAGTAAACCGTACAGGATGAAAAACCCGAAAGGACTTGAAGCCATCGAAATGTATAAAAATTAAAACTCACGAACAAGATCGTAATCAAAGAACAGATACTCGATCTGCATTTTTCATGGCTCAAAATGTTTGTGGTATAACTCGTGATTTTAGTCAGAATTTTTGAATTTGCAATCTTTCCATTTGTTGATACATCCGCACACGTTTATTAACACATTTTGAGATTATTTTCTTACAAATTTCGCATTTTAATTGCTTCTTTTATTTAAATGTGAACAGAAACCTCCTAAAATCCCAACATCAATAATAAATTATACAAAGTAAATTTTTTTTATTTAACTGTGATTATTTGCATTTACAAAGTTTTAAATTTGGTGACTAACATCGTATGTGGCTTATATCAACCTTCACAATAATTTCTTGTGTACTTTGCGTCATAAGTTGTATTTGAATATATAAAATAATACAGTCGATTCCGATTAATTGGAACACTGGTTAATTGGGACAACCCGCTTATTGGGGTCAAGCCTTGAAGCACAGAAACCAAACTAAGGAAAAGCTAAATTTATGTTTATGTAATGTTTAATCGGTACATTAAATTAAAACATAAATTAATACGTATAATATTAAAAAATTGCGTACTTATGTATACGTAAAGTATTATTCAAATTATATTTAAAAATTAATTGTGTTTTCTCATCAAGAACTATTCCTGATGCATTTTTGCAAAATTTAATTTAATAGTTTTATCATATTTTTCCAACATAGTAAATTGTAAAGAAACACAAATTTTTAAGTTTTGGCCGAACTTTGCTAATTTGAGCCAGCCGCTAAATTGGGATAATATGTCCCTGCCCGATGTGTGCCTATTAAGCGGAATTGACTGTAGATAAAAAGTTAAGCTAAAATCTACAACGTTTATAACAATAAATTTTGTTAATAAATATTATTTATAACAATATCATTTACCAATACTAACATATAAAAGTTAAAATTTATTTGTGTCGTTAAAATACTGATTGGTAATTAATTATTAGTACCAACCCACAAAAAAGTTGTGCTAATTGAATAGTCAATAATTTAATTTAATTACTTCTATTTATATTCAAACTTTTTAACGAAACTCAACTACAAGTACACGCCATCCAGTGATTGAGGCAACAATATCGGCAGGTAGCACTAAAGAGTAATTCAAAATGCACAAATTCCACTTCTTTAAATTATACTTAAAAATTTCTGTAATCACATTCTCCCTCATTACTGCTGTTATTAAAATAAGTGGTTCCATTGTATTCTAGTTGTTTCATCTCCGCCGAAAACAGTTTCCACATCAATCATATACAAGGCGTACAACTACTAGTACATTAATAAAACGACATTAATTTGGTTTTATGTATTGTGCAAATTAATTTTTCTACGCTATCAAACTGGTTATGTGAGTGAACCTTTAGTAAGGCGCATTTAATCGCACTTTTAATTTATAATTGTAAAATTATAAATTGTATTGCTACAGATATTGACGATAAAATTCCAGCAAATATCTAGAGAGATAATAATTAAAACAAAAAGATCAATTTAAAACGCACTTACAGATCCAAATACTGATACTGTACAGATAAGAACATCGGATGCATTTAGTATTACACTCTTATATTTTAATAACTGTAGATAACTCTCGAACTAAAATAAAAATATGTGAATTATATAATAATTATATGTATGCTATGCTTTAAAATATAAATAATCAAAGTTTGTGCAACTTGAAACACATGCCAACGCTAATTTTCCCAACTTAGTTTGATTCGTCATTTCGATTGTCAACTTTGGTTTGAAAAAATCGAACAGATCGAAAATCAAAATGATCGATGTTAATGATCCACAATTTTTAAAAAAATTAAAACTGCATTTCTATCATTACAAGACAATTTCAATAAGTAATCAACTTCGTTACAACTTTCCCGCCATTATTCGAAAACAAATCGAACTATTACAAGTCTTCGAACATAGGAAACTGATTCCTGATGGCAACCAAAAACAGAACAATACATAAACAGAACAATTAAAAAAACAAAACATTGACAAAAGAAAACACTGAAAAATGAGAATATCGGAATAAAGTTTTTACAATTATTTGCATGCGTTTTTATTATTACTTATAATATTTTTCACTGTTCTGTTTTTTTATTGTTCAGTTCTTTTATGTTCTGTTCTTTCATGTTCTATTCTATCATGGAACTTTCAATATATAAGAAACGTTCAAGTTGATATTGTAAAATGATACTATACCTGAATTGCTTCATCTTCGGACAATCGACTTATGCGATATTTATTGCAAAACGAAATCATGTTGTATTTCTAAAATTAAAAGTTTTAATTTAATACATTTCTCAATATTAGCACAATATTTTGCCTTCACCATGCGTACTTTCATAAAACATGGGAATCTTTTCGAAATTAATTAAAGCATTACCACGTATGCGTTACTTTAGTTTTCATAATTAACATTAAATTCGATACACTAATTAAAAAATTAAATTAAAAAATTCACTAAACTTGTAATTATTAAATTCTTCCTTAAAATTCTATCATGCATTTTATAAAATACCCGGCTGCACCGTTTATGTAAGTAAAAAATATTGTTAATACAGAATAATTTTATGCTTTTACATTATATACTACATAATTCAACCGTTATTATTAAGAATACGACTTTTTAAATGACAGATTTTCTTACTTAGTGGGATATAAGCAGGTAAATTAATTAAAAGTATTTAAATTCTTATAAATTTAAATTTGCGGCTGTCAAAAAAACGTTTTACTTCAGTCAAAACCGGTGCAACCGAGCATTAAACACCTTAATTAATTAAATAACTCAATTCCAAATTAAGGATTACTTACCAATGTCTCTAACTTCCGTATAGTTACGAGTAAATAAATGCTACCTATTAGCGAAACAACCGCTTCCACGTCTAAAAGAATAGTGCTGCTACAAAAAATTGGCTGATTTGTTATAAACCTCAAAATATACTGAAGATAAATAGAAGCTTGTGCAAGTATAAACAAAACTATAATAACTAAGAAAGATGGATTAAAAAAACCGATAAATAATCGAAGTACAAAGAAAAGATTAGAAGTTAATCGACCATAAGAGATGAGAGAATCTGAAATATTTAATTCGACAAATTTGTTGTTAACAATTGTCATGCGTTTATTTAAACTGTTCTGTGGTAATCTTAAAATCATCTGCAAATAACATTTCAACTGGTACTGGGAATTTTCGTATAATAGACAAATAAGATTTATTACTTTAAAAATAAAGTAACTTGTTAGGAAAGCTACATAACCGGTCATTACTAAACCAGCTGATTCCAAAACATTCAAATTTAGTTCTTCCGCTAGGATAATTATTCCGATAATGAATCCAATTACTGCTAATTTCAAACAAAGTAATCCTATGTTAATGCGGTATCGTAATTTTTTGATATCCTTTGTTGTTAACAAAGTGATTCCTTTCGACTCGCGAAAGATTTCCAAAGTGTCTTGCAGTACTTCACATACACGGCGAATTTTGCTGATTTGCATACGTGCACATAATATGGCAAAAGCTGAGCCTAAATATATACAAAAATTTGGAAATCTTATTAATACGATTATGACACTTTTAGAATTTTTAATATCGTTGAAAAAGTTCAAACCACAGCTTATTACAGAACCGAACAACACAAACATAACAAACAAACTGGTATATGAAAAAACCTTTGAAGAGGAAATATTTGCTCGCAGAATTTTCTTCTTGTGATCGCAAGTAACTAATATAGGTGGTAAACCTACAATCGAAGTATAGTAAAATAATTGGCTAAAAACGCAAGAAATGCAATTTTGCCGGAAGATATGCTTCGGCATTTTGCACACGTTGTCAGTGATAGAACTAACAACACACTAATGATTGTTTCGATTTACCCTGTCCTGGTTTAAAATATTATGAATATTTTTAAAATAAGTGTAAATACTGTAATTACTCTTTTTACAGAAGCTTCACAATTCGACTAGACAAACCCTGACTCTTTTTGAATTTCAATAACTAAACACACTCAAAAACAATCTAAAAAAATCTGAAATATCTGTTTGACAACTACTTTTAAATAATAAAATAGAAAAACAGCAAAATTTCCCGATTAAAATCAGAAAAACGGAAACCGAAAAACAGAAACCTCGTAAAATCCCAACATCAATAATGAATTATACAAAGTAAATTTTTTTTATTTAACTGTGATTATTTGCATTTACAAAGTTTTAAATTTAGTGACTAACATCGTATGTGGCTTACATCAACCTTCACAATAATTCCTTGTGTACTTTGTGTCATAAGTTGTATTTAAATAAATAAAATAATACAGTCGATTCCGATTAATTGAAACACTGGCAATTGGGACAACCCGCTTATTAGGGCCAAGCCTTAAAAAAAACAAATTAAAGAAAACTTAAATTACTTATGTTTATGTAATGTTTAATCAGTACATTACATTAAGACTTATAAATTAATATGTGTAATATTAAAAAAATTGCGAACCTATACGTAAAGTAATTTTTTATTTTAATTTAAAAATCAATTGTTTTCTCATAGAGTACTATTCTTGATGCATTTTTGCAGAATTAAATTTGTTATTAATACTTTTCAAACATAATAAATTGTAAAGAAACACAAATTTTTTAAGTTTTGACCGAACTTTGCTAATTTGAGCCAGCCGCTAAATTGTGGCAATATGTCCCTGCCCAATGTGTACTGATTAAGCTGAATTGACTGTAGATAAAAAGTTAAGCTAAAATCTACTACGTTTATAACAAAAAATCTTGTTAATAAATATTACTTATTACAATGTCATCTACCTCTACTAACTATACTAACTAAGTACCAACAAACAAAACAGTTGTGCTAACTAAACAGACACTAATTTAATTGTTATTACTTCTATTTATATTCAAGCTTTTTAACGAAAATCAACTACAAGTACACGCCATCCAGTGACTGAGGCAACAATATCAGCAGGTTGCACTAAAGAGGAATTCACAATGCACAAATTAAATTTCTTTAAATTATACTTAGAAATTTCTTTAATCACATTTTCCCTGATTACTGCTGTTATTAAAATAAATGGTACCATGGTATTCTAGTTGTTTCATCCCCGCCAAAAACAGTTTCCACATCAATCATGCACAAGGCAAAAACTACTGGTACATTAATAAAACAACATTAATATGGTCTAATGTATTGTGCAAGTTAATTTTTCTACGCTATCAAACTGGTTATGTGAGTCAACATTTAGTAAGGGCGTATTCAATCACACTTTTAATTTATAATTGAAAAATTATAAATTGTATTGCTACAGATATTGATGCTAAAATTCCAGCAAATACCTAGAAAGATAATAATTAAAACAGAAAGATCAATTTAAAAACGCACTTACAGATGCAAATACTGATACTGTACAGGGAAGAATATCGGATGCATTTATTATTATATTTTTATATTTTAATAAATGTAGATAACACTCGAACTAAAATAAAAATATGTGAATTATATAATAATTATATGTATGCTTTGCTTTAAAATATAAATAATCAAAGTTTGTGCAACTTGAAACACAGGCCTACGTTAATTTTCCCATCTTTGTTCGATTCGTCATTTCGATTTGTCAACTTTGGTTTGAAAAATCGAACAAATCGAAAATCGAAATGATCGATTTTAATGATCAACTATTTTTAAAAAATTGAAAATTACATTTCTATCATTACAAGACAATTTCAACAAGTAATCTACTCCGTTACAACTTTTCCCCATTATTCAAAAACAAATCAAACTATTACAAGTCATCGAGCATAGGAAAGTGATTTCTGATCAATTATTACTGATGACAACCAATGACCACCAAACCAAGTCCTGACAAACAGAACATGAAAGAACAAAACAGTGAAAATCCAGAACAATGAATAAACAGAACAACGAAAACACAGAATAATGAAAGAACAGTACAACAAAAACACAAAACAATGAAAAAACAAACAAATAAACAAAACAGAACATTGACAAAGAGAACACTGAAATAACAGAACCTTGACAAAAACCCTGAAAAATGAGAATAACGGAATAAAATTTTGTCAATTATTCGCATGAGTTTTTATTATTATTTTTCACTATTCTAGTTTGTCACTCTTCTGTTCTTTCATGTTCTATTCATAGAACATTCATAGAACTCTCAATCTACAACAAAAGTTCAAGTTGATATTATAAAATGATACTATACCTGAATTGCTTCATCTTGGGACAAACGACTTATGCGATATTTATTGCAAAACGAAATCATGTTGTATTTCTAAAATTTAATGTTATAATTTAATGCATTTATCAATATAAAATTTCCGAATTTAATTAAAGCATTACCACGTTTGCGTTCCTTCAGTTTTAATAATTAATATTAAATTCAATACACTAATAATTAAAAAATTTACTAAACTTGTAATTATTAAATTCTTCTTTAAAATTCTATCATGCATTTTATAAAATGTTATATCCGGCTGCACCGTTCTTGTATGTAAAAAATAGTGTAATACAGAGCAATTAATTTTATGCTTTTACATTATATACAAAATGCAAACGTTATTATTAGGGATGCGACTTTCTTTAACTTCAGTTTTTCTTATTTAGTGCTATGTAAGCCGGTAAATTAATTAAAAGTTTTTAAATTTCTCTAAATTTAAATTTGAGGCTGTCAAAAAAACAAAAAAAGGTTTTACTTAAGTCAAAACCGATGGAACCGGGCATTAAACTTCTTAATTAAATAACTAAATTTTAATTTAAGGATTACTTACCAATGTCTCTAACTTCCGTATAGTTACGAGTAAATAAATGCCACCTATTAGTGAAACAACCATTTCCACGTCTAAAACAATAGTGCTGCTACAAAAAATTGGCTGATTTGTTATAAACCTCAAAATATACTGAAGATAAATAGAAGCTTGAGCAAGTATAAAGAAAACTGCAGTAAATAAAATTGATGGATTAAAAAAACTGATAAATAATTGAAGTACAAAAAGAGATTAGAAGTTAATCGACCATAAGAGATGAGAGAATCCGAAATATTTAATTCGACAAATTTGTTGTTAACAATTATTATACGTTTATTTAATCTGTTCTGTGGTAATCTTAGAATCATTTGCAAATAACATTTCAATTGATACTGACAATTTTTGTATAATAGACAAATAAGATTTATCACATGATAAATAAAGAAAGTCATTAGGAAAGCTACATAACCAGTCATTACTAAACCAGCTGATTCCAAAATATTTAAATTTAGTTCTTCAGCTAGAATAATTATTCCGACAATGAATGCAATTATTGCAAATTTAAAGAAAAGTAATACTAAGTAAATGCGGTATCGTAATTTTTTGATATCCTTTGTTGTTAACAGAGTGATTCCATTTGACTCACGAAAAATTTCCAAAGTATCTTGTAGTACTTCACATACACGGCGAATTTTATTGATTTGCAAACGTGCACATAATAGGACAAGAGCTGATCCAAAATATATACAAAAATTTGGAACTCTTATTAATACGATTACGACACTTTTAGAATTTTTAATATCGTTGAAAAAGTTCAAACCGCAGCTTATTAAAGAGCCGATCAACACAAACATAGAAAAGAAACTGGTGCATAAAAAAACCTTTGAAGAGCAAATATTTGCTCGCAGAATTTTCTTCTTGTGATCGCAAGTAATTAATAGAGGTGATAAACCTACAATCGAACCATGATAAAATAATAGGCTCAAAACGCAAGAAATACAATTTCTTCGTAAAATATGTTTCGACATTTTGCAGACGTTGTCATTGATAGAACTAACAATACACTAATGATAGTTTTGATTTATCCTGCCATTTTTTAATATATTAGGTAAACTTATAAAATTAGTGTAAATACTGTAATTACTCTTTTTACAGAAGGTTCAATCCGACTAAACTAATAAGTAAATATAATGTATAAATAGTGAATACGTCTCCCCACATTGACAATTAAACAAAACGAAAATAGATTTCTATAAATATCGGAAAATAATACAAAAAGGTAACTTTTGATTATCTGATTATGTCAACTTGAATGAAAACAATAATAATAAGTTGCAAGTACATAATTTCCATTTTAATTTAACTTGATACGACAATACTATTATATCGTCCCATGAAGATCGATTGCTGTATTCCAGGAGTTAAATAAAAACATTTTAACTTGGTCTTCTTCGTTCTTCTTTCAGCCTTTTTCAGCTCACTGCAGGACTGGAGCCTCTTTCTCTAAGAGAAAGGTTTAAGCATTAAGACCCCACGGTTGCTAAGACCGGGTTGGGAAATGTGCCTGTAACCCTTTTCATTGTTGATGCTGGCAGTCATCAACTCAGGGGACCGCCGGATTTACGTGCCCTCCGAAGCACGGAGACGGTCATAGATAGAAAAAGAGTCACGAAAAAAATTTTTCCTTTGTACACTTCTCTCGGAATCGAACCGGATGCCTTTGCACCAGCAGTTGATCGCTCTAAGTTTTTAGACCTAACTTGGTCTATTATATTAAAAATATTTATATTATTTTTTTTGCTTGTTTCTCATTTATCGGTATTAATCGCGTAAGTAATAAAATTAATACTTTTGACCGTAACTGACTAGGCTGATTCATTAAAACACTGATTTTGTTGTGAGTAAACCCAAAAATAGACTTTAAGAAAGAAGACGCCCAGCGAAAATGGAATTGTACGTAGGAATGTAAACAAAAACAGGCAGAAAAACGTAGGGATCTGTAGGAATCTCTAGATGATTTAAACCAAATCATTAATGGCGATGAAGATTTTATCATTTTCCATTAAAAATTCCTTTTGTGTTCTTTAAAAATAAAAAAATGAATTTAAACCTAGGACTGAGGTCATCCGAAGGTGAATTTCTGCTTACAATGTAACGCGTACCAATTTTTGTTTGAATGTCATAAGATTATTTGGTTATGCACATTTCATGCCTTTTTGAATCGCACGATCACCTCTGGATCAACGATTCTTGACGTTTTTTTATTATTCTCGTTACTTTAACTTGAATTTTTGCAATTGATTTAATTTTTATAATTTAAATATTGATTTATTACGCAATTTGTTTTTTTTTAATTATTTCTTAAAACCTCATAGATTACTAATTTTTCCTTCTTACTGACATGCACATTGAGGAGTTTCATAATATGTTAACCTCTTCCCATTTTACTTATTTCGATTTCTGCGTGCATTTTTTTCTGTTGGTTTATTGCTTTATTAGTACAAAATATTTTACGTCAAAATTTTCATTTGTTCATAAAAATTTAATTCGTAAATTATGTGGCAGAATCTTTAGTTTAAACTTACGGATTTCTTTCTCGTACTTGGAAATGGTAGCGTTGGAAAATTTGCACTATTAATTTGTGCTTTTCTTTTTTTTTTCCTGTTTGTCCATAATTTTATTTTCGTGGTTTTCCTCGTGCCGTGATTCTAAGTGGCATCAAACAGGACTTTTTGTTTCAACTTGTTATCGGCCATCGTACCTGATTGATAATCAATAACAAAATAACCTTGACAGCGGTTGGTGTTTTTCACAAATTTGTTCAATTTTATTTTTCTTTTAAACATATTCGGTTGTACTTGTATTATGTGAATGATAAACTATACCCTACAAATGCTTACCTTTCGATGTGTAAATGTATTCAGTTTTAATTAGGAAAGGATGAATTTATAATTATTTTAACATGGAAATAAATTTTTAATTTTTGTTGCACACGGACGATAAACTATCCACGAATTTTGTAGAATATTTATCGTTTTTCGAATGTGCCCATAATTTTATTTTTTTAACAGTGAATAAATTTTGTTGCAATAAATTTATATTTTCATATTAATAATTTGTTTTTAATTTTCCCTAGAACAATCTTTCTTATTTATCTCCGTTTACTGACCATTTGTACGTTTTTAAATTAAATTTTGCTAAAATGGATACCTAACATAACAATAACTATAATTATGTATTTTAGAAAAATTTAAAAACATTTTTACCCAATGAAAGACAGGAGGACACAGAAATATTAATACGCAAAGATTTTAATCGGGGAATTTTCCTATTTTTTATTTTATTATTTAAAAGTAGATGTCCAACTGAGATTTCAGTTTATTCTTAAATTTTTTTGAATGTTTATCGTCCGTAGTTGTCCTAAGTCAAGCGTTGTTTTAAAAACCAATCGGAATTAAGAAAAAATGCTATACTCCCAACCGATTTTTGAGTAACTATTAGTAACTAATGCAGATAATTTCCATCTCAATTTTGTAAAGGTCGTCAAATGTTTGCAAATAGAATTATTTGGTTATGCACGTTATGTATTTTCATTTTGTTAAGATAATAATCGTTAAATACACACGATCATTATTTTATTTATAATGTAAAACTCGTATCGTGTGTTAGAACCACCAATTTAAACAACATCGCACAACCACGTTTAATTTTGATTGGATAATCGCCGCGGGAAAATTAAATATATTTTTAAAATTCAAAAAATAAAATTTAATTGTACGGAGGGTTTTAAGACCAACCAATTGCATCAGTATCCTGTATTTTTATCAGATTTTCATATTCGTATGTTATTTCAAAAATGTAAAACTAGCGAAACACTACCATTATAGTAAAGAACATTTTAAGTGAGATAAAATGACTTTTAGGACATCTTAAAATTAATTACTTATAAAGATTTTTCTGGTATTTCTATTATTTTTAGAGTTCCTTATTAGAATTAATTTATTAAATTTTACAATATAGGGGATGATATGACAATATGCGGGAAAGTTCCATTTTATGTTCTGTCATTCTGGAATAATTTTTTGTAATTACGTCCAGTGAAAATAGACATTTAACTTTGTAAAATTCACATAGAGCTGAAAATTGACATAGGTCTTAAATGCACTATTACAAATAAAATATCAAGTCTCCACCAATCCCAATTCTGCTAAAAATTTTATTCATGGTCAAATATTATAAATATCGGTTTTTCGCATTTTTGTAGTAAACTCTAATGCCAGGTTGCACCGCTTTTGACTTAAGTATAAAACTTAAGTTTACTTATCACAGCGTCAAATTAAAATTTATAAAAATTTAAAAACTTTTAATTAATTTGCTCGTTTTGCATCACATTATTTAAGACAACCTGAAGTTTCAAAAAGCCGCACTGCAAATAAAAACGTTTGAATAATACGATATAAAAGCAAAAAATTAATTATTCTTAAAAATAAATTAATTATGCTGCGTCAAATATATACTCGTATTCGCTCGTGAAGACGACCAACATACAAACGCTAAAAAATATTAGATTTAAGATTATTTTTAAAGTTTGCTTCGCATGTTATTTAAGTTTTTGCTACAAAATATTGTTTGTCAATATTGTTTGTCAATAAATTGTCAAAATTGGCAATAGATAAATCATTTTCGAAATAAAATAAGAAATGAGATTCCTTAGTTGGAGTGACGAAATCGACCACTGTTCTTATAGATGATGATGAAATAAAATTTTCTATTAAATGACACTAACCACTGATTTATAACAGAAGAACTATTATAGGTAATAATGCATTCCTTTATTTAACTTTTAGTGTTTACATGAGAATATTTTCAGATTAGTGCCGCATACGTGAGACGCTTTTTGAAAATTCCAAAATGTGTTCATGTCAGGTGCGTTTTAATAATTCCTGTCGACTTTATATAATATAGCTATAAAGAAGACCTTTGAGTAGGTATTTTGTGCAAGTAAATTTTTCTACTTTGTTGTACTACTCATTGTGTCAGTTCAATATAATTGTGTATTTGATCAAATATTTCAAATTAGAGTTTTGAAATTATGAATTGCAGTGCAACCGATATTGATGCTATAATTCCTCCAAATATCTAGAAAAATAATTTTGAAGCAAGGAGATAAATTTCAAAACATACTTACAGATGCAAATACTGATCGTTTACAGATAAGAATATCGGACCCGTTAATTATTACTTCTTGATGTTTCAATGCACGTAGATAACACTCGAACTAAAATAAAACTGTATAACTAAGTTGCAAGTTAGTGAAATTGCTGTTTTAAACTGATACTCAACCTGAATTGCTTCATCATGGGATAAACGAGATATGGGGTATTTAAAATAATATGCAACCATATCGTGCTTCTACAATTAAAAATTATAATTAAACTAAATTTTTTATCTACATTTAACTATATGTATTGTAACTAGTAAGCTAATGCATTTACAAAGTAACTGAACTTGAAAAATAATTCACAAAATTTTTCAAATCACCCTGCTCTCAGAATGTACTATGATAAATACAAACCTTTAGGTGATTGGTGTAATGACAGCATGAAATAAAATATTATTCGTAATCAATGATTACTTACCAATGTCTCCAACTTTGATAAGGTTGCCAGAAAATAAAAGCAGCATATTAACGACAAGATCATTTGCGAATCTAAAATAACAACCGTCCAATCGAAAAAAATTGGTTGATTTGTTCTAACTCTTAAAATATACTGAAGATAAATAGAAGCTTGAGCTAGTATAAAGCTAACTATAACAATTAATACGAACGGATTAAGAAATTGGTTGAGTAATCGAACAATATAAAAAAGTTGAGAATTTAATCGACAATAAGACCTGAGAGAATCTGAAATATTTAACTTGACAAATTTGTTGTTAACAATTGTAAAACGTTCATTTAAATTGTTGTACGGTAGTTTTAAAATCTTTCGTAAATAGCATTTTAAATGGTAGTGACCATTTTTATATACAAAACAAATAACATTGTATATGTGATAAATGAAGAAGACGGCCATTAAGGCTACATAAAAAACCACCAATAAACTAATTTTTTCTAAAAAGTTTATATTTAATTTTCCAACGGTGAAAATCGTTACTGTAGCAATAATTATACCCAAGTGCAATAAAAGTAAAGGTAAATATATGTGGGATCTTAACTTTGCGATATCCTTTACTGTTAACAATACTATGAATTTTGATTCACGAAAAATCTCCAGAGCATCTTGGAGTAACACACATACGCGGCGAATTTTGCGTATTTGTAAACGTGCAAATAAAATGAGAAATGACACCGCAGAATAAATGAAAACGTTTGGAAATCTTGTTAATACAACCACAATACTTTTCGAGTTTTCAATGTCACTGATAATATTAAGAGTACAGCTTATGGTCGAGTAGATCATTAATAGCATAGCAAATAAACTGGTGTACAGAAAAACTTTTGAACAGCTAATGTTTGCCTGCAGAGTTCTCTTCTTATGGTCGCAAGTAATTAAAATAGGTGGTAAGCCTATAATCGAACCAAAGTAAAATAAGAGGCCCAAAACGCAAGAAATACAATTTTGCTGTAAGATATGTCTCGACATTTTGTAGGTAATGTAGTTTATATAGAACTGAATTATTGGTTGAACTAAACTAGGTAGAAAGTACCTACTCGTGATTATTTTTATTTGCTCGACGTTGTTGTAAATTATAAAAAATACAATAAATATTATAATTCGTTTCTTTACACAAGCTTCAATCCGGTTGAATCAAAAAGTAAATATTAGATTTGAATATACTCATAGTGTGCATTCCTCCCCATATTGGAAATTAAACAAAACGAAAATATATTTCTACGAATATCGGAAAATAATATAAAAATACGACTTTTCAATTATCTGATTTTGTCAAATAACTTAAATAAAAACGTTAATAATAAGTTGCAAGCTGTTTCTTTTTATTTTACCTTTTTTTTTATTGTCGTTTTAATTTGAAATACTAAGCACTACCAATTAACTGTTAACGTTTGCTCACATGTTAAAAACTATTTCTACTTCAAATTCTTTAAATCTACTTTAGATTTTGATAGTTGTTTGTTATTTTATTGATGGTGCATGGACAATTGTCAATAATTGTTAATGCGCTTAAAACATGGATTTTGAATTACTATGTTACTAGGCTCTTAAGTGGCATCAGGTGGTGCATCTTGTAGTGTCTTTTGAGCGCCACACAATAAAATCATCAAAACATCTTTATTTATAAACGAATTTTAATGATGAACACACTTTTTAAAAGCAAATTTAATTCTTATAAAATTTGATTGTAATAATTTTTATGTAACCCTCGTTTATAAATTACGAAATACGTCAAATAGTATTAAGCAGAAGGGCTATGGGCATCCGGTACCAAACCACTCATAACATTAACATGGGAAGATTCGTCTCTCCTTTTGGTTATAAACTTCGCTAATACTATCTATACTCCATCTGCACTAGGACCGACATTAGCGAATATTGTTAACGCACTCAAAGCAAATTAAAGCACAATCGGGAAATAATATTAAAAGAAATAGGTATAATTTTGAAAATTTGTTGCAAATTATACTTAAAACAAATATTAAATGCATTTTCAAGTACATATCGACCCAATTTTTGAAAATTTTATTGGTTTTGGTTGTTAAAGATGTTGAATGAATAAATTCTTAAAATTTCTCTATTCCAAATTATAAGAAAATTTAAGTAAAATATGGGAATACTAATATCTTTTTGATGAGCTCTTTTTTATTTTCTGATGCGCTGATAGTGTTAGTAAAGGCGTACGTATTTGATTTGTTTTAGCACTTATTTTTTTTCTAAATTCTTCAAGACTTCGGACAATTTTCCATGATACGTAAGGTAAGGTAACGTAAATTGGTGATATAGGTTATTTGGTGATAGTTTTATAAAATTAACCACATAATATCCTATTGCCAAAATAGTCCAATTTTTTCTAGCAGATAGAGTAAATGGTCTACATTCATAGTTAAATGTGAGGCAGCCAGATGATGCGCTTGTTTACTCAAAACAAAACGAAATCCCCTAACCTTCATTATTAAATGACATTTTTGGGTTAATCGCAGTATCTGAATTCGAATTTTGTTGTCAAGTTCGTGCAAATAAAATTACGTATAATTTGATATGAGTGTATTCGCCATAGATTTGGCATTATAATTCACCTTTGTTTTGAAAAATAATTTAGATTTGTAGTTGTAATAACCTTAGCCAAGTGGGAACTTAAAGTTCACGTTTGCTGAGGATTTTATTATACCGGTGTTAATTTTAAAACTTCCAGCAATTAATATCTCAAAACCAAAAGTCAGATGAAAAATATTTCGAACAAAAGTTGTATGATAGCGAAGGGGACAGAATATGACATAATTGTTTTCTTAATTTATTGACCTTTTCAAGGTCATTTGAAGGTCAACTTTGGTTTTTTAAATGGCACCTTAATTTTTTTTAGCAGATTCATATTTTGCATAAAAAAATAAACAACTTTTGTAGGAAAATTTTTTATCCCACATTAGGATTTTCGAGTAAGATGCGTTGAAACAAAATAAAAACATTTTAATAAACTGCAGCTTTATGTTTTCAGATTTATGTTGTGAAGATTTTTGAAAATGTAAATACTTTACTAAAGTACATCTTAAATAAACATTTTGTTATTTTTGTACTGAAAACAATGTTTTTTTTTAATATCACCAAATAACCTAACCTGTCACCAAATAACCTATATAGGTAAGACATTTTTCAAGTTCCAGTTGTGGCAAGCCCGATAAATTACATTCAAAATAAATTCCAAAGGGGTGTCTGAGATGTCTATCAAAGATATCTGATAACTTAAAATTATTTAAAAACCTTAGAAGTTTATAAAAAAGCAGTTTTCAAAATTATCACCAAATTACCTTACCTTACCCTACTTGTTATTTTTCACCTACAATCTTAGATCTTGCTTTGAGGTGTGATTCTATTAATCCCACCTACGCCAGTACAGGCGTTAGTCACATTATTAAAAATTAATTAAATTGAAAAGAAAATCACGGAATAATTACTATCAATGATATTTAATATAATTTTGAGAATTATAAGAAAATTTAATAAAAATCCAATTGCAGCATAGAAACTGCATGTTATTCAGAGCCAATTCCATAGTAATAGAAAAGTAAAATACTCTTTAACATAA